>OX453082.1:8869555-10206634 GCA_949699795.1 Spicauda simplicius | reverse complement strand
GGTCCCGGGTTTGATTCCCGGGCAGACAGGTATCTGAATGATGAGTTTAGATTCATGTTCTGTGTCCGGGTGTTTGTGTATTTGTCTTGGGTGTGTCCATGGTACTCACGACACAGGAGAAAATCCTAGTGTGGGGCTATGAGTGTAGAAAGCGTGTATTATGGGGTACCTAATCAAGATAAAGTCGAAATTCTAATCATCTAAGCCACCTGTTAACAATGTTAAGTAGGTACAGAAAGTTACCAATATTTATTAGACCAACGTTAGTAGAATATCTTCTAATCCTCAAATAATTATGGGGTGAGGATCGATCTAAGTAGTAAGAAATACAAAGTAACAATTGGATCTACTTTTGCAAGAAGGAACCAGCGAGTTTTAATCAATTATTATTAAAAATGTTGATGATTTTCATAACTGTAAACATAAAACAAATTATTTTGTGCAACATTGTTAATAGATTTTATTAAAAATAACCTAAATTTATACAGTATATATTTTTTTTACAAAAAAAGCTTTTCCTCAAAACTGTTGTTGTATGGGTTGATTCTGTTTCGCATAAGTAGGTCCATTATTTCCGTACACTAAAATATCCATAAGCAAACCGCAAATACGAAATACCTCTCCACAAATAAATATAAGATATGATTGAATCGACAACCAATCACCACCCACATCACTAATTACAAAAAAAAACAACGTCTCTATGATTAAAGGGTTTACACACGCTCCGTTCCGATATCCGTGTATGATGTGTTACGAAACAACAAGTAGCTTGCCTGGGGACACTACTATTAAACTCACGACTACATTTTAGTGATAAACATCAATAAGAATCTATATAATGATTGTATTTAAATTGACCGTGCCATGTTATTATAAATATCTTAAATCAATAGAAGTCGCAATAGAAATAAATATAAATGATTATATAAATAAATAGCTATTATAAACGCATATATTAATTTTTTTATGTAATGTAATAGATTAATAGTAATGTTTTTGTCTCTGTGACGGTTTCCTTAACGCCTGCCATGTTTAGTATAAAAGGGAGGGTATGATCGTAACATGGATCATTCTAATAATTCACAAGTGTAAGTTACTCTGTCCGAATGTATTCTGAAATTGTATAAGTGTGAAATCGTGAAAATATAACAGTGTTGAACATTGTGTCGTTTACTTTGGCCATCCAATCCTACTTCTGGAACAGACGGATATTTATCTGGTATGGATTCGCTATCGTATCGCGCTTGATCTGTGACGGCAAGACGGACTTTGACGGGAAATTGTCTCTCAGATGGAAAACTCTACAGGCAATGACAGGAATGCAAGTATCATAAATAAAACCAGCCAACCAACAAAGAATTTATATATTTTAATTTCAGAAAACATAATCACTTCATTGCTGCACACGCTTATTAATTACGCAATAACACTGATAATTTTAGATTATAACAAAATAAAATTGGAACGATTTGTGCGTCTGATTTTGTTTTATTATTAAATGTTGAAGTTTATATTGAAATAGGTTTGAAGTCTTAAATGTCATCTAAACAAATCTAGTTGAAAATGTACCTATTGACAACAAAATAAGAGAAATTTGAAATTGCTCCATGCCATAGTCTCCTAAAATTTAAGTTCAATCTACAACCAAAAAATGTTCTGCAGATGGACAGTGCATAAAACACTTTATACCACAGATTTATCTTGACACATCTAAAATTTAAAAATGAGAAGTGTCAAACTGTCAAAACATTGGGAAATAGCTGATTTTTTACAACAAAAAATATTCGGAACAAATTAATTTATCAACACTTATTTTTAAAAACGCAATGCTTAAAGAGCTGTTAATAATAATCAAATTATATTATATTGATAAATAACTCGAAAATAGCAACTAATAATTAATATATAGGTACTAATAAACAGCTAACGATCGTAGCAAAAATATTATGTTATTAATCGACTTCCAAAAAGGCCTCCTCCTTTTTGGAAGTCGATTAATAATATCTTAATTTTCCTCTCAATTCGACTGTATTTTTTGTTAATTTTGTCTTTAAATACAAAAAATAACATACTTGATACGCTGTGATGTATTTGTAGTATTCCCGTGGTGTTTAAATTCATTTTATTTGCAGAATAACAAGATATACATTCATAATTATACTAACCCACTGGTATATGCAAAATTTCACATGTGGCCCATTATATTAATAAATTTACACTAACTTATATTATATTAAAATACATATTATTTTTAATACTAATTATTTCATGTCAAAAATTCAATTGTTGTCATTTAAGAATTAATTAAATTATAGTAGCTTAAAGTAGCATTTATTGACGAGATAGCTATGCAGTTTCCTTTTTAAAAAAATGATATTCTGGATTTTGCGTATTGATTTAGGTTTTAATTTGAAGGATATAGTTAAAGAAATAGAAGATGTTTTATCCTAGAGCGCTGATAGTAACGCATATAGGTACCTTTTTTATCTGACTGAAGTAGCAAACGAGCATGCAGTCCACCTGATTGTAAGTGCCGCCCTGCGGCATCTGTAATCAACTTTATACAGAACAGTGGTTCCATCTGAAGTCAATCACAGATGCGTTGCTACTCCCGAGGACTATGATGGTCGCCTCATGTGAAAGTGTGCCGGCAACCACATCTTTCCAGAAGAACAGCTTCACGCTAGAAATAAGCGTGGAGGTGGAACCTCCCTGGTCAAATTATACTGGCTCTACCTAGTTAAAAACTGTTCAGGTATTTTCTGGGGTTGATTATAGATAGAGCAGTGATAGCCTAATGGTTGAAACTTGCCCTCTCGATCGCGAGATCCGAGGTTCAAACCCAAATGCACCACTGATTTTTCTAAAATTATGTGCGAATTAGAAAATCATTATCACTGCTTTTCGGTGAAGGAAAACATCGCGAGGAAACTTGCATTTCCGAAAGTTCTTAAAAAAAAGTTCTCGGAGGTGTGTGAAGTCCACCAATACGCACTTGGCCAGCGCGGTGGACTATGGCCTATAACTCTTACCGTGAGAAGACCCATGCCCAGCAGTGGGACAATAATGGGTTGACGATAGCCACTCAGTGTATGCTGCTTCTATACCACAAATAAACAACATAGATGTCCATGCACGACCAGTGGAATGTCTCCACGTTTTTTACCTTTTTAGTTATTCAAATCGAATCACCCAAATTAAGTAGCCATAAACGGAATCAGCTTCCCAATTTGAATATTTCATTCGTGCTCACGAGCATTGGATGTGTGGGTGCTTGTGTGTGTGCTGTAGGGATTGGGTGGGATTTAATTGATGGAAAATCGATATATTTAAATACATACTGTTTAAAATTATCGATAAATAAAACACTTTATAAATCTTATAATCCTACGTACCTTATTGTAACGTCACACTAGTTACCTTATTGTTTTTTAGAATCAAAATGTATAAGAGCATAGAAATATTTACTTATTAAGTAAATCTTACAATAGTTTAAAGTTTAAACTAATAAAAATAAAAATAAAACATTTAAACAGGTACATATACGTTAAATAAATTGAAACGAATGTCTTAAATAGAACAGACCATTAAAAATGCCTTAATGTTAAACATATTACAAATATTAGTAGTTAACGGAACTTTATTTCATTTTAAATTAAATATTAAACTTAGACTTACAGATATTAAATGCAAAGAAATTGCATGCACTTAGATACACCACCAAGCAATCTCAGATAAACTAAAAATATGTAATACAGACGTAATAATTGAAACTTGGATTATATTTTAATTGATAAACCATTTTCCAAAACAAAATATGCCTGCGTGTTATTGTTAAACTATAAAACAATTTAAAACACGGAGTATAAATACTGTAACACGCAAACAATAATTAATAAAGATATAACAAATATTGAGTTGTTATGTAGGCAATTATTTTATTGATATTGCTAGTTAAGCACTTTATCAAACGTAAAATAAACTATAATTAATACTTTGCCACGGAAAGCAGAAAGAAGATCGATATAATATCTTTAAATAAATAAGAATCAAATGGCTTTACGTAATTTTGAAGTAACTGCAATTTCGTATTTTTTTTTTAATTTCTATTATTATTTAAACGACACTAAACCATAAAAATACTATCTTGAAAATTCGGTGCCTGTGTCTTCCTTACGTAATTATGGTGTTTTTAGAAACTATTTTACTAATTTGGATGCTTCACAAAAACATACCTATGATTAAAAAAACACTTTATGGATCAATTATATAACATCGTTTATATTTTATTCAGAAAAAATAAACATTCTTGCAAACAATTGTTATGTACAAAAACGGCAATGATTAATGCGAATGGAGATATTCGTAAAAATTATAAATTGTCACCAATTAGTCAATGTTATCGACATCGATAAAAAGTTAACAACGTCACATCCCTACACCTTTTGTCGTAACGCGCCGCGTTGATAAGGAAACATTTTAAATTAGTAGAAGAAGAGAAAAAATATTATAAAATTTATTTTTTATTTATATTTTATCACGCGCACACAAAACGGGTAGCCGCTACCAGCGAACCGATATAAATTATATCATTTTTCACTGCGACAACCCTAACGGACGTAAAAAATGACGTTCCATTCAGTTGAGTTTGAAAGTTTTGCCGCGTTTTTTATTCGTTTCCGGGCGATGGGATTCCATTGCTGCGCTTCGATATTCGAATTATACAACTTTTGAATATCGAACTTGTTCATTGCGTGGTACCTTTGCGCGTTTTTTGTTTATTGTTAATCTAAACTAGCAATGGATGATAATGTTAAAATGTATTATTAAATTTAATATTTTTTCGAAGGTGACCTCAGCTTGTCGGCCTTTTTTATGATTTCTTGTCTGTGGACAGTAGTTGGTACCGTACCGGATTCTATGGTCAATAATGTTGGAATTTTAAATAATTCGGACTTCTCGCTTATTAATCAAATACGAGGTCTCTGAACTTTGAAATAGGTCACACTTAACCGGGAATCATTTTTATTTTGTATATTTTGAGAAGTAGACCCTACGCTAGCCGGTTTGGGACTACTTATCATTTAAATATTATGCATGATGCGTTGTTAAATTAATTTTATAATTAGAATTACCAATTTTCATTTCAAGAAAAATGTTTAAAAAATTACAAAAAACAATTGTAGATTCAAATTAAAAATTAGCTATTGGTAGGTACACAGTACATGCTTAAGAAGCCATTATTTTTTTTATTCAACGCATGAACAAACATGCGATGTTCCTACTCTAGTATCGATCTGTTATAAAAGTGTTCTGCATTCAAAAATGTTTTTTTTATCATAGGCCTTATATAACGAACTAATGTTATCCCTACATATAAAAGGCACAGGTTACCTGCCTAGTTATGCCTAGTTTTTTTAATAAGGCCAACTATTCACTATCCCACAGTAGGTGCGTACGGTAAGTGGTAGACTAGATGGGCTGACATAAAGCAAGCCATAAAAAGGTCGTATATCTAACAGCCACGTACTCAGACCACCGACACATAGGCTTGGAACTACGAAAGTTAGTTTGGAGATGATATTTTGTATCGGCTCAAAATAATGATTAATGCAATGAAAAAAATACTGTAACTGAACATAAAATTAAATGAACACGTAACTAATGTTGTTTAAATTATCCAACAAACTAAGTTTAAAATAAAAATGAAAAAAAGAAGTAATTAATGCTTTATGACTTTAGCAATTTAAATATTATTAAATAAAAACAATGTTATAGATTAAGCATTTCTTTCCGATAATTTTATTTAGCGTTATTTAAAAACTTTTACTTAAAAATAAAATAAATATAAAAATGTATATTCATTAATGCTTAGGTATATTCTTTATTGAGAATATTGAAAGAAAATATTATGAGCTGTAAAAAGAATAAACTTATTTTGAATCAGGTAGATACTTAATAAATCTGGCTATACTTTGTTCCATAATTGAAAAAGTATATATCTCAATTAGCTTTAATTATGTAACGCCGAACGCTAATAAAAATAATTATACAAAACATCTTTAATTTGGCAATGGCAAACGTTTCCTATTTTTCCATTTAGGACGAGATCTGCAGAAAAATAATCTAAATGTCGAGCTCTATAGGCGTATCCATGTTTTTATAAGCCTACCTAGATTTAACAGCTTCCTAGCTCCAGGGACGAAGGGCATAAACTCCTCGGCTCGTAACATCGCGGCCCGCGGTACAAAGATAAACAACCGACAAAAATATCATAAATTTATACACCGAGCCGCACTGAAAAGTAAAAAAAATCCATATTTAAAATATATCTCACTTTTGTTGCGCCGACCGATTGAGTGGTGTGGATGCGTCTAACCGGTTTCATAACTTAAAGTAGGTGTATACCCGACCGCGTTAGAAGGGTAATGTTTTTCGAGTATGTATGTTTTTAAGTATGTAATTATATTTTTTCGCCAAACGTTGCTGCCCAAACTGTTGAGAGATTAAATAGAATAATTTATTGTTTACTAGCAGACCCGGCGAACTTCGTTCCACCTAAAAGTAAAAAATCTAAAATTATCAGTGTTTATCTACTATAATATACATGCATTATACATAAAAACCTTCCTCTTAAATCACTCTATCCATTAAGAAAAATGCATTAAAATCCGTAGAGTAGTTTTAAGGATCTAAGCATACATAGGGACAGACGGCAAGCGACTTTGTTGTATGTAGTGATACAGAAGTAGTGAATTAATATTTCTTTAACTGATTAAAGTAGAAAACAAGCCAACTCCAGGTAGGATTGAAGTTTCTTACAAAACCCGGAATTAGTCAATTAGTAGGGAATGTCCTTTACAAATAATATATTTTTGCAATACGATTCAATTTAGTAAGTTTGTAGGATAAGAAATTAAATTTAATAGAAGTTTATTGTTTCTGTGGGCTCATCTGAATTTACATCGACAGAAGTCACCTGCATTTTAAGTTTTAACCTTATTCATAATTTAACATTTTATTTTCAAGCAAAAGGCTTTTTTTTAAATGGCTCAAACGTACCTTTACGTACAAAACGCCAAGAGGGACCTTACTATAATTAAGAATCATCTTTAACCCGTAATTTGTCAAAATAATGAACGACGATTTAATATTACGATTTAAAATCTTAATTTTAATCTTCCATACTCTGTCTTGTCCATGTTTTGCCTTCATTAGTTGTACAAAACCAACGACATTTACCATAATTTATCACATTTCATAAAAACGTAACTCAAAATGTTGTTAAAGAAAAATCCACTTTAATTGCTACGCATAAAGTCGAATTTACAGTGTGTAACATTTTTGTTTTACGTCACTTTGATGGGTGTGAAACATATGACATTTGAAAATGGACGCGCACGGTTCGATTTTTGATTTTTTGAATATCGAACGCTCGCTCGTCGTTATGGCCGGTAATTTTATTTTACAACTCAACACAAAACACTTTTAGAAATTTCGGGAACTAAATATTGGGTTTCACGTCAAATTAATGGGAGGTTTACCAATTGCTACTTCTTACGCGAGAGATTAGGAGAAAATTGTAGAAAGCCTGCATTTTTAATAGATTATAGAAGTAGCAAACGAGCATTTGTGCATCAGATTGTAAGTGGCCAGTGTTGCTCATTAACTTCTATAATCGATGTTATAAAATATAGTACTCCTTGAGGTTTGCCGCAGATGCGTTGCTACCCAACAAACAAGCACGGCCATCACATTAATAGTAAAAATATATTTCTTTTGGCACTTTATTATTTATTAAGGCACTTTATTATTTGACGACCCGCGTGGCGCAGCGGTTACCGTACCGGTCTGACACGCAGTGGGTCCCGGGTTCGATTCCCGACCAGACAAGTATCTGAATGATGAGTTTACATTCTTGTTCTGGGTCTGGGTGTTTGTGTATTCGTCTTTGTGTGTGTCCATGGCACCCACGACAAAGGAGAAAATCCCACTGTGAGGCTATGAGTGTAGAGAGCGTTTTAAGTTTTTTTTTTAAGGATCGCCAACGGTAAGTACACTTCACTAAGATTATTTATCATATTGACAAGAACATAATATCAGGCGCCTTTCCAATTATAGGCAACCACAACTAATGCTAAATAAGTCAAAACAATTGAGCTCTCCTTCACAGCCGGCGATGCATTGGCGACTCCTCTGGTGTTGCGAATGTCCATAGGCGACGGTGACTACTTTCCATCAGGTAGCCCGTCTGCCTTATCGTTAGGTTAAATTATAAAAAAAAAAAAAAAAGTGATTGGTTACATATATTACGACGTTAACAAAATATGTTATTGTTAACTTTTATTGAAATAAAAACATTATTTTCCTCAATAGTCAATTTTATTATTTTCTTTAGGGGGATTTAAATAGTTAAGTTAATGGGGTTCGCTGTCACTTAACAGAGGTACGTGGAGCCGAAACTTTGAGAAACACTGGTCTATAGTATCGTAGATAGGAACTATTTTATTTCTATCGTGAAGTATTTTTTTTTTGGTTGAAGGATGCTGCATGATCTTCCTACATAATTATAGGGCAACCATCTTAGTCCTGAGAAAAAGAGAAGAGAATAGAATCGGTTTTCTATATGAAGTTGCTTACTGATGTCCATGGGCGGCAGGGACTTGCCAGGCGGACTGCATGCTCGTTTGCTACACTAATCCTAAACATTACGAAGGAGCCAGCTGATCGGTTGTATATGTTTTAAGTCCATAAATATATATTTGTCCACTAGGTGTGGCCCGCGGCTTCAATCGCTTTTCAAAAGACTTTAATGCTTTTTAATTTTATTAACTTTCAATGAAGTAAGTACATGGATTTTAATTAAATGAAATATACTAGATGAACTTTTTTCTTTTTTTTATCTGATTGGAATGGTAAACGAGCATGCAGTCCACCTGATGGTAAGTGGTCACTGCCGCTCTTGGGCATCTGTAATCAACTTCATACAGAACATGGGTTCAATCTGAAGTCAATCACAGATGCGTTGCTACTCCCGAGGACTATGATGGTCGCGTCATATAAAAGTGTGCCTGCAGCCACACCCTTCCATCGAAACGCAAGAACACTTCACGCTAGAAATAGGTGTGGCGGTGGTACCTTCCCCGGTCGAACTACACTGGTCCTACAACCTTGAGACGTTTTAACTCAATAAATATATATTTGACCACTAGGTGTGACCAGCGGTTTTATGCGCAAAAGATTTAAATGACTTTAAATTTTAATAAATTTCTATTAAGTACATGGATTTTAATTAATTAAACACTAGATGTTACTTATATGTATACAACTTTAAATCCTTTAAACATAATAATATAAAATTATTTCAAGGACCGAAAATAATTTATATAGATTTTCTATAGGTCATTAAACTAATAATCCTCAATTAAATTAATGTTAAAAACAGAAAAATAACGAAATATTAAAACAAGAACATACAAGCACCTAAAATTTTCATCAATAATTTGCATAGATTACCTACACCACAGTTAAAAAGCAAGAATTATCATTGTATATTTAAAAAAAAAACATTTGGCGCGAAACTTTAATTCACGTAACTTATCTACATTTAATTGTGACTATCTTTTGCGTCGTAAACAATGATTTATATAACATTTATTACCTAATCTCAGCTATTTCATTGCCACTCGGAATTCGGTAGCTAACTCGCTATCGTAAACTGTTAGTCTCAATAAAGGTTGTATTTCAAAATGGCGGTAACTGTTCGTTTCTTGACCGTGTTCAATGTGTGAGAGAAATTATTCAAAAGCTGCAATTTAAAGTGTTTTTATTGCGACGAGTTATATAGAAATATTTTATTAGATGCTTTTATATTATGTAGGTAGTAAAAATGCATTACGCGTGATAGTAAATGGCTCTCTCTTCAACCCATTACTGTCCCACTGCTGGGCACGGGTCTTCTCTCAGAATGAGAGTTTAGGCCATAATGGCGCGGTGGCGCATACCAAGTGCAAATTGGTGGAGTAAATGGCTACTGCGGTCCATGTACATCTGTAATGAAAATCTTACATGAGGAGTGCCACAGATGTGTTGGTATGAAAAAAAATAAAAATCAAGGACACAAGGAACAAGTGATTGAAAGGAGTTGGCCAAGAAAGTACATTCTACTACGTACATTGAAAATATATTGTAAATAAAAATCTAAAAATATAATTAACGCATAGTTTTCAACCTCTCCACACTTGTCCCATATTTCAAAATAATAAGTAATTCAACGTATCGCTTATCAACTGCCGCCATGATGGACCAATAGAAATCAATGTATTATTGAACGTTCCTCATCATGCATACCTATGTAATGTAAAGTACGCTATTGTACGTTAATATACCTCTTTTTGTTTAGCGCATAAAAATCATGAACGGAACGTATTAACACGGTATATTTTTAGTGTGGTATTAATGTGTTTGACAAAGCGTCAGTAAAAAAAAAGAGTCTATGCTATCGTCATAATAACTTGTACGAGTTTTTAATTTATAGAAATCGAGTGTGTCAACGTTCACGAATCTAAAACACCAACAATTATGCGTGTACAATGAAATGAAATGTCTTTATTTTGTATAGGCCTACGGAGGCACTTACAAAAAGTCAGTTACATTTTTTTCTTACACTACCACCGGATCGGTTTCTTACACTACCACCAATAAATTCGATAACTATGCAAACGTCCATACGAAAATTACCCATGAATGTTTATTTTAACAGCTTATTGCGAAGAAGACATGCCTGACGATTTTAATAAATACCTACTAACACGACTTTTTTTATAACATCGAAAATTTTGTAAAAAAATCCCTGAAGCATGCAAATTTGCATCCAAGCATGCAATTTTCCTGATGGCTTAGAGATAACCATATCGGTCAGACGCGCAATGGGTTCCGGGCTCGACAGGTATTTGAATGATGAGTTTAGATTCATGTTTTGGGTCAGGGTGTTTGTGTATTCGTCTTGTGTGTATCCATGGTACCCACAACACAGGAGAAAATCCTTGTGTTGGCCTATGAGCGTAGAAAGCGTGTTTAATGCTAATGCCATGCCGAGCCATGACCCATGCATATATGTATTTTTAATTTTACTGCAATTTTTATATTTAATGCAGAACAAGGGTTCTATCTGCAGCTAGCCACAAATGCTTTGCTACTCCCAAAAACTAAGATGATTGCCTCATACAAAAGTGTACGGTTAACCACACCCAGCGAAACGCAAGAAGTTGGTAGAACTAGTGTAATTCGACCGGGGAAGTACCACCACTACATCTGTTTCTACCGTGGTGCATTTCTTGCGTTTCGATGGAAAGGTGTGGTTGCCGGCACACTTTTATATGAAGCGACCATTATAGTCCTCGGGAGTATATATGTTTGACTTCAGGAAGAACCCATGTTCTGTATGTAGTTGATTACAGATGTCCAAGGGCGGCGGTGACCACTTACCAACAGGTGGACTGCATACTCGTTTGCTTCTTCAGTCAGACAAAAAAAAGTGTACGACACGGCCACACCCACCGAAACACAAGAAATGCTTCACGCTAGATATAGTTTAGTGATTGTACCTCCCCGTTCGAACTATACTGGTAAATTTAATTAAACATTAGCTCTTACCCGCAACTTTACCCGCACGGTCAAAGGAAATTAACATTAGCGTGATAGCGTGATTCAGAACTTGCAAATGAATTTTACTAATGCCATCTATTAACAACATCTGGATCTACTAAATATGTCTCAACTGAACTATGAATGAAAGGAAACTATGTTATTCCTAAGTATAAAATTTAAGAAAATATTCTTAAGCGGTAAAAAGTCGCCTACGTCACTTTCCGCCCTCCTAACCATCTCCCAGCATATAAATCATATCATATAATAGCTATGTGGCGACGTGAAATGGGAACAAACAAACACACTTTCACATTTATAATATTAGTATGGATAAATCAATTCGTTGTCAATAAACGTTAGGCATTTACAAATGGGTGTTGGCGCCAATAATATAAATTAAAAGGCAGAATTTGCAATTAGGTGACTTGTCATTCTGGACTTGTTATTGTATTTGTTATCATTTAGTGCTTTATATATCTGATAAATCAATTGGGTTCGGTTTAAATCGATATTTGAAGGTTGACTTGCGGAACATAATAATTAACTAAGTATTAAATGTTAAGGATACGGGAGGTATTCGACTTCCGAGAATTTATGAAGTAGCAGACGAGCATGCAGTCCACCTGATGGTAAGTGGTCACTGCCGCCTGTAGACGTCTGTAAGCAACTTCATATTGAACAGAGGTTCTATCTGAAGTCAATCACAGATGCGTTGCTACTCCCCAGCATGCAGTCCACCTGATGGTAAGTGGCAACTGCTGCCCATGGACTGCAATGTAGCTCTCCTGTATTTCTCTGAAATCACTACGTAGTATAAAACAAAGCCGCTTCCCGCTGTCTGTCCCTATGTATGCTTAGATCTTTAAAACTACGCTACGGATTTTAATGCATTTTTAATAGATAGAGTAATTCAAGAGGAAGGTTTTTTGTATAAAATACATGTTTAATATAATAGAGAAACACTGATAATTTTAGATTTTTGACTTTTAGGTGGAACGAAGTTCGCCGGGTCAGTTATAACCATTTCCTTAGCGTACCTTTTTTAAGTGGGTAATCCTCATGGATACCCAGCCACCCGGGGCAGCAGCTGGGTTATGCCGGACTCTAACAGCGTACCTACCTATTTGCCTTTTAAATTCTTTTTACAAAACTATCCCTATATCGGCAGCTTGCAGTCAAAGCTACACAACCACGTTTTTTATTGTTTTCAGATTGATTATAAAAATAATATACCAATACCTGTAGGTATTTTTAATTCGTTTTGAAGGATGTACTTGTAAGATCGTGAAGAACAGTAGTGCTTTATAAATAACATTCTAGCAAAATTTTAATACCTACATCAACGCAAAAAGGTTTTGACATGTAACAAAAAACATACTAAGCATATCTAATGCAATGTCTTAGTATCAAGCGCCACAATGTAATCGTTAATAAAATTATTAATTTTATTTTTGATAAAAATGTTAAACATTGTATTGGACTCTTGCCTTAGTGGTTTTTTACACATAAACTGATTAAGAAAAAGCCACGGTTTAGGTGAAAACTGCTTAAAATTTACAAATAAAAACACAAAAAGAAAAAATACAAAAAACCTATGGTGCGTACTTAATACTGGTCACATTCATTAAAACTACCTTGGTTTTTGAAAATGGAAGGATTACTAAGTAGTTGCTACTTTAACAATATTATCATTACTCTAATACCCATTCGGTATTGTTTTTCTACAAAACGCATAATGCCATTGTATCAAAACAATGGTTAATAATAATGGGCATTACCAGTTACTTCTAGAGAAATTGGCACCTTTCCATAGAGCTTTTATGTTTTTTTTATCCTTTTTTTATTTTCCTAGATAATTGATATCTAAGTGACAAAATTTGAACTTTTTAATAAACAAATATCTTTATATCTTGTGTCTGGTATATTATGTGTCAAGCAGTAGCCATTTATCTTAATTTATTAAATTTTAATATGATTTTAAGAAGTCTTATAAGTATTACACAAAAAATTATTGATTATTAAAAATAAAAGTGATTAACTTTGATGAATAGAATAAGGGATCTATAACAATTTGGATAATTAATTTTAAATTAGGGAGTGTTAAAAAATACATGGATAGTTAAATTACACTCTGACTGACACTCATATCTTTTTTTTATCTGACTGAAGTAGTAAACGAGCATGCAGTTCACCTAATGGTAAGTGGTCACTGCCGCCCTGCGACATCTGTAATCAACTTCATACAGAACATGGGTTCCATCTGAAGTCAATCACAAATGCGTTGCTACTCCCGAGGACTATGATGGTCGCCTCATGTGAAAGTGTGCCGGCAACCACACCCTTCTACCGAAACGCAAGAAATGCTTCACGCAAATGCTTATCTAATAGATAACATATCGCTCTTTTGCAACAACAACGTGTCAAGTACAAATTGACCTTTTTTTGTTAAATTTAATAATTTTGTTTATTCTTAAATTTGCCGGTAAGTCTTTAGGTTTACCTAGGTTTATAAATATCTTATTAGGTCTAATTAGGTGTAAGTCCATTCATTTTAGGGATTATTTTGTGTAACTCAACAGTTGGCCTCTAATAAAAATTGTAGGTTTCAAGATAACACGTTGTTCTTGTAAAGGAGATATATATTTATAGATTTATCATGATAGAAGAAAATTTTAATAAATAATAATTGTAGATATGTGGTTAATAGATCACAATCTTAGATTTAATAATGATTTACCCCACTGCGTCAGAAAAACACTACAAAAAATAAATTATAACATTTTTATGTTACTATTTTGATACAAAACCTCTTACTCAAGATTTAATAAATTATTCTAAAAAAAAAACTGACTATTTAAAATATTCAACTGTAAGTAAAGAATTAATATGTTTTAAGCAGTCAGTTTTTTTATTTTAATAATTTAACCATGCCACATGTTTCATATATACCTAAAAATGCAACATGTAGCACGGTTGAAATGTAAATTTAAATTCTATTAAATGACATCTAAATGCTTATAGTTTATAGGCATACCTACTTACTCAGTGTTACGCATATTGTATTACGCATATGTACTCTTAGGTATTCAGTTCCTGTTGTGTTATGTATTCTCTAAAACCGTCTGATAGTTTTAGATAGGTACCTAGAGTTGCGCCGAATTTGCAGCTGTTATTCGGTATTCGGCATGTTCGGCATCATTTTCACTATTCGTATTCGGCCGAATTATTCGGTTTTGGTGACGAATATATTCGGTTCGAGTATTTCTACTTTCTTGGCTACACGTCACGGTATAGAACAAAAAGACAAAACTTTTTACGTAAGATTTATGTTATAAGTTAAAGAAATACTATGAAGAGTGTGTTGAATAAAGACAATAATATAAAACAATTAAACTTCAAATCAACATTTTTGAAACCTCAATCAAATTCTCATTTTTTCTAAACATATTACATTCATAAACCTCAAATCAACAATTTTTTTTATAATCTGTCGCAGTTATTTCTTAATAAGAAATAGTAAACCGAATAATTCGGTCAAATATCCGGTGCGGTAAAAGTTAAACCGAATAATATTCGGTATTCGGTTATTCGGTGAGACCACTATTCGGTGCATCTCTGGTACCAACTATAATCTGGTCAGCAGTTTGTTTTCACTTAGGATTACGGATTAGGATGGAGGTATCTACACTGGTTTTGTTTTTAGTTCTAAATACGTATTTCAATTATATAATTTTTAATCTTTATTTTCTTTATAGTCTTAAGTTGTACGCCTTTTTTATTTTTCACACCAAAGAGAATTTTTCACGAGCAAGCTATCTGGTTAAAAACAACGAAAACTCTATTCGCCGGTTATGTAAAAAATACCTCCCAACTGGGTGAAATAAGGGATGAATTAAATTAAAATACGTCTTAATTACGCACTTATTCCACCGATTTTGTAAAATTAGCTCCTAATTGGTCAACCACTTGGGTCACGGAACCCTGATGACGTATTCAATTTTACGTACATGTACTTTTCTATTCGCACATATATAAAAAACGCGTTCATAATATTCAAAAACAGTTATCGTATTCGTTATTTCATTATTTGTTCGTATCTACAGGAGCTTTTAGAGCTAGATATCGGCCATGTAACTGGAAAACAAAGCCATTCAATTACTAGGTCATTTCTAATCAAACTCCGGGCGAAATCCGGCACGTGTTCGAGCAACGCCCATTACTGTGAAACAAAGGACCTGAGACCACCTAGAATACCACCTACGCGAACATAAACTAGCAAAAAAACTGTCGCCAAATAGATAATAAACAGTCTTTATCGGTTTTTCTTTTTTTTACCTGAAAATGTGCGGCTAGGGGTGGGGCAGAGACGCGAGGGGCGACGCGCGGCAGTCTGCCTCGAGCCGCGAGCGCGCATGTATCGAGCCGTGTTACCCTATCTATCAAACGTGCGTTGTTTACAGAGGCCTAAGTCGACAACGAACTAATAATAATAAAAAGATAACAACAAATACATTTTATTACATTTTTTCGCCTCAGCCAAGGACGTGGTAATTAGGAAATTCGAAGTCGATTAAGTGCGTTTTTTTGATAAGATAATTTTATTAGACTACACACTCGTGTGGTGATCGTGCCAAGTGATAGATCGCTAAAGCTTTACAAGTGCGATTTTTCGAGTTGTCTGTCAGTGTTTCACTGTTGGATTTTGGCGTGCGGAGGTAAGTTTGTGCGTGACACGTTTTTTGTTCGTTCTTCGCGTGATGTGCTTCTGGTATTGCTGTGTTGGCCAGAAAACATATTTACCAAAAAAATTGTTAATTTACAACCAAGTTGCCACTTTTTAAGCCGTAAATTGGACCTAAGAGTTCATTGACCCTAATTTTCTAGTAAATAAATGATGAGTACCACAATATATACCTACCTTACATGTCAGCCGGATTAAATCGTTATCAGAACAATCCTTTTAATAACAATAATTTATCTGAGTACCCACGTATCACTTTAGTGAAATCGATTATTAAATGATAGATGATTTAATTCCGTAATTATTTAATAAAAATGCATTAATGATATACTTTTCTGGGTAAAACCTACTGTATTCGGATAAAATTGTGTCGTAACTGTCCTATATATATATTTCATTGATATTTCTTTATAATGTAATAAAAAATGTGATTAGATATAGAACATTATGTCGTTCAATATAACTACTGATATTATTATGAAAAAGAACTTAATTGATAAATAATACAACACTCGTAAAACTATGCGGATTTTTTTTAAATCACCACTTCAATTTGACCCTTTTAAGGTTTTAGTAAGTATATTTTAGTTTAAGTTTAATTAAATGTAAGATCTTACGATGATTGCATATCTTTCTTACAAATAGTTCAAAGAATTTTATTTTAAAGATGTATATATATAAATAAATGTACAATTTAATAACTAAGTATAGATATTAATGATTAAATGATAGTTTACTAATTTTAAATTAAATATATTCATTGCTTAGTTATATATTATAATTTACGAAATTGTGAAGAAAAAATAGGTTCCCGTATCTATGTTAGGCCTATTTTAAGACGTTGTTAATCCATATTATAATTTGTAACTACCAATATATCTTTTACATGTTAATTTATGAGAATGGAAATTGAGCTATTAGCAATATTTATGTTTATTTTATGCTTCATAATTCGAAGTTCATAAAATACCGCTTTATGACAAAATTTTAAATGGAAAATGTGAATTTTAGCTTTGCAACATTTTTTTAGCTGGGTAACTATATATTGCGTGATATTTTTATTTTTTTATTTTATCCACTTTTTCTTTTATTCGTTTTTATTATTATCTAAATGTAATGTAAATATGCTAAATACGTAAATTAGAGTAAGGAGAAGTAATTGTTGTGTGAAAGCTAAAGAATTGTACAAATTCATAGTTCCGACGGCAATTTTAGTGTAATTGTCTTTGCAGTAGCTGTTTTTATAGCATCAGGTGGACTGCATGTTTCTACAGAACTATAACGGTTTAATTAAAGTATTATAGTTTGTGAATAGTAAAATTAAGAATTTATGGATGTAAGTCAATAAAATTGGGCGGAAAGGTAATAAGCCAAGGCATTAAAATATTGTTTAAAAAATTATATTTATAGGAGTGTTCTTTTATTACCATAAATAATACTTTATAGTTAAAATTTTAGATATGAATGCTTATTTTTAATACCTAAATGTTATATACCTACTACCTTTTATAGTAATAATGTTTTGTCGTAAAAATGGATATATAAATAAGTAAATACTATATAGGTATATACCTACATTCAATTTCACCATCATTTGAATTGAAATATCCAAGCATGTTTTGAAAAAATAAATTACTACTTTAAATATAAACTAAACTTTATTTTTTCCAAAAAATAGGTATAATTTTAAAATCTATTAAATTAAAACGGTAAATTAAATTAATCTAAAGGCAGATAACCTTAGTTTCCTTAATTTTACGTCATCGTCAAATCAAAAATAAATTATGATAAATATTTTAGACAGACTATAAAATGAACTGATAATAAACCTAAGACAGATTTAATTATCTACATTTTAATCTAAATTTATTCCGTTTATCTAGCTTATCCAATTAGAATAGAAGTAAATATTCGTACATAGATTTATATCATTACCGGTTTTTAATTTAGAAAAAGAAATATATAAGCAAAGCATTTCTTGCGTTTCGATGGGTGTGGTTGCCGGCACATTTTTATATGAGGCGACCATCTTAGTCCTCGGGAAAAGCGACGCATCGGTGATTGACTTCAGATGGAACCCATGTTCTGTATGAAGTTGATTACAGGTGTCCATGGGCGGCAGGGACCACTTACCATCAGTAAGTACTCAATGAAAGCAGACGCGAAAACGGAAGGTGCCGCATCTTTTATACCCACTACAACCGCGAATGAGGAGATTTTTTTCCGCGAGTAGGTACCAAAAAATGGTCACAATTTTATTACCTACGAATGCGGAAACCTTGTAGCTTTTAGTGTATATCGTTTATTCGTTTACCTACGGTGGATTTTGAGACCCAGTCATCGTTTTTTTCTCATGCTTCATGTGGTTATGGGTACAACCCATTATCGTCCCACTGCTGGGCGCGAGTCTTCTCTCAGAATGAGCGAATATTACTCCATAGTGGCCAAGTGCGAAAGAGGTCTTCACACCTCTGAAAACATTCCTTTTTTTTAATTAATTTCTAATACGCACATAGATTAATGGTGCGTGTCTGGGTTTGAATCTCGGACCTCCCGATTGAGAGGGCAAGTTTCAACCATTAGGCTATCACTGCTCTTGCGTTTATGCATCTTACAACTCGTGGCACATTTGAAATTTTGAATATACCTACGGCACATCGGTGGAAAACGCCTGGATGGCCTAAACCTCTGAGAGACGAAAGGACGAGTTCACGACGACCTGTAAAGGAACTGATTAAACTATAAAAATACCCCTCTGACGCTTTTGGGTAATTAAATAATGAATTTGGTTCTTGTGGCCTTTAAAAGAACTGGTTAACTGTCTAGAATTTAAAGGTATTCTCGCCTTTAGGTATTAAAAGATTCTCAACCGCGAAATACCCGTGAAGAATTCAAAATTTAATTGTATCTATTTATATAAGCCTTATTAAAGCTCTAGGTTCGAATTATTCCATTGTTAAGCATTTTTTTTTATCTTGAGTTAAGTAACAAACGAGCATGCAGTCCACCTGATGGTAAGTGGTCACTGCCGCTCATGGATATATGTTAGAAAATTCGAACAGGACATTGGTTCTATCTGAAGTCACTGATGCGTTGCTACTCCCGAGGACTAAGATGGTCGCCTCATATAAAAGTGTGCCGGCAACCACACCCTTCCATCGAAACGCTGGAAATAGGTGTGGCGGTGGTTGTTTCCCGGTCGAACTACACTGGTTCTACCACCTGCGAATTGCCGGCTCATTTTTATATAACTTAGCCCTCGGCATTTCAGTTACATCTGCTTTACACGAAGTTGCTTATAGATGTTCATGGGCGACAGTGACCACTTACTGTGCTTACGTATGGCGCAATGTCGTTTACTCCTTTCATATTAATGAATAACAATGATTAACAATAAATAAATCGATTATAATAATTAATAATTATAATAATAAAGAAATCTGGAAGAAGTCTGGAAGAAATCGCTGTTTAGCGATAAGACCGCCTTTTGTATTGTTATTTAAATTTTTGTGTTCTATGTTATCTTTACTGTTTGGTACGATAAAGAGTATTATTATTATTATTATTAATAATAAATTAATTAAGAGTTATTGAAATGAGAGAGAGATGAGAATGAGTAATCCATTTATGTACCTATAGGTAACGTATAGGTAACATAGAAACGGTAACGAATAGATAACGACTTAGGCTTCCTGTTATGTTAGGGAAGATAAAATAAATAAATGTTATATATTATAAAAATAGTTAAAATAATTAATCTATGTATAATATAGAACATGTTCCCGTGGGAAAAGGTATCTATAGGACTTTTGTTTACTTCCCTAATATTATCACACTGGACCAGCGCCGGTTTGCTTCTTAAACCAATAATTACATTATGAATATCTTAATGATAAAATAATATCACTATGGGAAGAGGAATTAAAGTTAGATTTTCTCGTACTGTGTAGGCCTTTTTACGTTTTTTTTTTATTTTATTTACTAACTTATTCACACACTTTCGAAAGCTATTTCACGGACACCTATTTCTAGCGTGAAGCATTTCTTGCGTTTCGATGGAAGGGTGTGGTTGCGGCACGCTATTATATGAGGCAACCGCCTTAGTCCTCGGAAGTAGCAACGCATCTGTGATTGACTTTAGATAGAACCCATGTTCTGTATGAAATTGCTTACAGATGTCCAGGTGCGACAGTGAGCACTTACCATCAGGTGGACTGCATGCTCGTTTGCTACTTCAATCAGATAAATAAAAAAAAGCGAGTTGACCTTTAGATTGAAACGCCGATTTTCAAACCTTTAGTGGATACAACTGATTATTATCTCACTGCTGGGCACGGGTCTTCTCTCAGAATGAGAGAGTTTTAGAACATAGCCCACTGCGCTGGCCAAGTGCGAATTGGTGGACGTATACGTGGTACGTATTAATATACCACTAATAATACACAGATCTATGTATTAATAGGCTACGTTGATACACCCGAGGACTGAGATGGTTGCCTCATAAATGTAAGCAGCAGTAATCGGTTTAAAGAACTTTATTCTCATAAAAAACATTACAGTTTCTTTTATAATGAGATATAATGATTAATACATATTGGTTATTTCTTTACATTGCCTCTGGGCTCCACTACAAAATATACAAATATTTATATCTTTAGTTATTCGTTTAATAGGGAACTACTGCGTTTTGAGAATGTAAGCCAGCAACGGACCTTCAACGTAGTCCAACAACCAGTAAAAGGTTGGGAACTACTGCGTTTCGAGTTTTGGACTTGTCACACACCTGTCTTAAGATAAGACTTGATTTACCAGATAAGCTTGTTTTGCAGTTTTTTGACAAAACAAAATGGCTGGCGTTCCGGTTTAAGATGTTTCTTACTCCACTTTTAGTACCTGTGAAATTTCAAGAATACTTGTACAAATATTTAATGTATAGGTATCTATTTATCTAAAAACAGAGCAAACGAGCATGCAGTAGGGGGACTGCATGCTCGTTTGCTACTTTAGTCAAATATACTCCTCACTACGAGTGTGTGAGTTCCACGCCCAATAGTGGGAATGAGTTATAACCAAAAATTAAATTTATTACAAAACCATAACTTATTACAAAAAAACACAAAATATACCAACCACTTTATCTTCACGTATCTATTTTATCATATTTTCCATTTCACGAACCACACCCGAAAGATATAAAAAATACCTTTCAACTAAAAAGCTTTTTTTCTTACCTATCAAAAACAACCCCCAAGTTAGGGGTAGAATCTATTGAGGTACGGGTCCACCCTTAGAGGCGTGGTTTGGCCACGCCCCTGTAATTTATGAATTTTGGCTCCCTTAGCATCTTGCCTCAAAAGGTAGACATTTCGAAAGAATTATAACTTGGAATATGGAAAATTGAGAGCCCTTAAAATCATTTTGAACAGGCCTTGTGGAATAACCTAGGTTCTAATAATTAACGGGTCCTCACGATATGCGGTTTTAGAATTCTATAGGAATCATCTTCAGAATCAGAATTCTTTAAGAGTCTAAAATCATATAACCTAGGTTTTGATTTAATTTTATTTAATACACTATATTACATATAAATTAAAATAATAATTATTTAATTTAACAAAATATAAAAAGAAAATATCTGTCGGCGCGATACCGCGTATTTATGAAAAACACGTCGCCGAAAATAATTATTAAAGATCGAAAATTGTTTGTTTATTAAATTAGCAATTTAGTGATTTTAAGAATTGTAATTAAGTTTACCCTCCATAAATTTGTTATTGTCACCATTAAACATTGTTATAAAAAGGCGAGCGCCTGTCGGTAGAAAAAGATTTCTTGTTTAACCGCCGAAGCGATCGGACCTCCACAATTGTGAATAAATCGAAGAAGTTTATTCCTGTGTTTTACTTGAAATCTTCAAGAATGGACAGTAATTAAGACTCCTCGACCATCCTGATGTCACGTTTCACATATTCACTTCGTTGTATCTATTTACAAAATGTACAAATATACAAAAAAGAAAAACAAAAACATATAAACAAAAATACTACCATAAAAAAATTACCTAGTTTTACTTTTAAAAATGACAATGTAAATTATGTTTGTGTGAAATCTTGCGAGCTGAATTTGACCACTTTTTATTGTTTGAATAATCAGAAACTTTTCACGCTGAAATTTGTAGAATACGGTGCACCACAAAAAAAATCAAATCCAAGATGGCCGTTATGTCGCGAGAATAAACCTGGAAACCATATACCTAAGTAAGGTGTTAATAAGTCTATATATATAGGTCTATAGGTCTATAGGTAGGTCTAAATAAGGTTAATCTAGAAAATGTCGCGATAAGATTTTAAGACAATGCAATATAATAATGGGGTTGACTACTACAAAGTTTATTTACTTATTTTTCGATTAATTGAAACGAAAGCTTGTTTTTGAAATATATGTTTTTTAAATTCGTTTTAATGTTCCCATATAAAATACGAAAGAGCAGTGATAGCCTAATGGTTGGAACTTTCCCTCACAATCGAGAGGTCCGAGGTTCAAACCCAGTCACCACCTATTTATGTGCGTATTACAAATTAATTATCACTGCTTTTCGGTGAAAAAAAAACATCGTGAGGAAACCTACACACCCGAGAGTTCTTTAAAAAAAAGCCCACCAATTCGCACTTGGCCAGCGCGGTGGACTATGGCCTAAAATTCTCTCATTCTGAGACCCGTGGCCAGGAGTGGGACAATTAGTTGACGACATATAAAATACAAGAACACTTATTATACTGCCCCTATTCAACGGCGTTTCTAACATTCTTTCGAAATTAAGCTACATACCAATAGGTATATTTTATTGAAGTAAACTTTAATATTAAGTAGATGTATATGTAGAAATTATTCCTTTCTAATATTTCGTTGATATAACCATACTAAGTCTGCTTTCTTCTTAACTATAAAATATCAGCACGTACCTGTTTAAAAAAATAAGAAAATGGTTTCCGAAATAACTTATTTTCGAGCACATACCTAATAATTAACATATTATTAAACAAGTTATGATAATGTAATTTGTATCCAGCATAATTAAAACGTAGCGTTGTTTCAAACGAAAATAGTTTTCATGGCAAAACGTTGAATTTTAAATGCATTAATTTCGTGTATGTTCTAAAATTTATTTTTACGTTATAGGTATTACATAAATTATTTGCAAAGCTCTATGTACAATATTAAATTAGGTAATACCCATGAATATAAAAAAGGAAAATCTTGGCCTCTACATCGTTAATATTTGCAAGTAGGTAGAGGGTACATTGGAAAAAGAAATTGTAGAAGGTATATTTATAAAAATAAATCTTTATTTAAAATCGTATAAATCAAAACTGCTGAATCTATATATTAATACGTGAAGCAAAAACTTGTGATCCGTTTTTAGGATACTAAGTTATAGTTGACGTAGAGAAGGAGTACCAAATGCTAATATTTTTTACATAAAACGTACATAATCAACTTAAAACACATTACGCACACTACTTTGGATTTGACACATACACATATATAATTAACAAAATAAAACATTCAATGTCTTACTAAGAAAACACGCAACTGCAGATAGACGTAAATTTGTATAGGTTTGGCGACCTTTTTTTATTAGTCGACAAACTTAATTTCCACTTAGGTATATTTGCAATTGGCGACCTTTCTTTTTTGCAAAACTCCGTTCCTTCCCAGAAGGCGGGATTGGGCCTGTCCCGGGACATTTAATTTTGATGAAAAAATCGGGACGTCCCGCCAAAATCGAACGTCTGGCAACCCTAATTAACACATAGGATATTCGTTACCATAGCAGACGTGACCGAAGCAGGCGAACCCGCAGGAATATCCTAGTAATATCTATTTTATTTGCATTTTGTTGCACCTATTCATTTAGATTTTAAAATCAAAATGTCCCTAAAATCATTCCATCAATTTAAAAAAACAAGTTTACCAAATTAACCCCAACGCCATATTTATAATAAGTAGCCGTATCATTAAATTGCACCCTTAACGCGTATAATTATAAACAGGGGTTGTTCTAATCAGCCCTCGATAATCGGACGTTTGATGTTAAAATCGTGATTGGAATCTACTTTTGTTTGCTTGAAGTAGCAAACGAGCATGCAGTCCACCTGATATTGGTCATTGCTGCCTATGGACATCTGTAACCGATTTAATTTTATCTCTACTAATTATAATGTTTGTTTGTTACGATTTCACGCCAAAATTACTCAACTAATTATCATGAAACGTTGTACACATATTCTTAGAGGTATCAGAAAAAAATAGTATACATTTTATTGTCAGACATGATTGAAATTAAATTAATAACTTATTAATTTCAACGCGAGCAAACCCGCAGGTAAAAGACAGTTATTTCACTACATATTGTAAAACAAAGTCGCTTCGCGCTTTCTGTCCTTAGATCTTTAAAAATACACTACGGATTTTAAAGAACTTTTTTAAAGAACTCTCGGGTGTGGTTTCCTCACGATGTTTTCCTTTACTGAAAAGCAGTGATAATTAATTCCTAATACGCACATAAATCAGTGGTGCGTGCCTGGGCTTGAACCTCGGGCCTCCCGATTGAGAGGGCATGTTTCAATCATTAGGCTATCACTGCTCTGCTATTAAATATTTATATTATTCCATTTTTAGTATTTGTTGTAATAGTGGCAACAGAAATCCATCGCCTCAGAAAATTTTAACTGTGTAGCTATCCACGATACACAGCCTGGTGACTGACAGACGGACAGTTAAGTTTTAATAATCGGGTTCCCTTTGTACCCTTTGGGTAAGGAACACTAAGAATTAAGATATAACTACATTCGCTACGCAGTGGTACTTATCTATCATCTATAACCTATACAATGTAAAAAAACATGATTGAAAAAAATAATATTAAAAAAATAATACAACAACATAACAAAAAAGACAAACCCGCTGAGTTTCTTGCCGGATCTTCTCGGTTGAGGTCGTGTTCCGATCCGGTGGTAGTGTAAAAAAATGTAACTGACAATTTGTAAGTGCCCCCGTAGGCCTATACAAAATAAAGACATTTCATTTTATCATCTTACTATATACCTACTTATCTATCATCCATATCTATCCCTAATTAGAAGGGTTAGGTACCTAATGTTTGGAATGACGTTATCTGTGCATCATTAGAGTCATCCCCTTGTGAACTTAATTAGCGTGTAGGGGTGGCTCTGTTTATAAAATGATTTTGGATCTAATCCTAACCAAAATTCATGTCGGAATAAAAATAAAAAAATACGTTAAATGAACCTAATATACATTAAAAGTATGTATATTTAGGTTCTCAATTCGACCGCTTTTTTTCGTTACAAGAAATTCCGGATGGAAAACGTCTCCACATCTGATACGCTACCTCATTTTTTTTATTTGATGAAGTAGCAAACGAGCATGCAGTCCACCTGATGGTAGGTGGTCACTGCCGCTCATGGACATATTTAATAAACTTCATATAGAACATGGATTTTATCTAAAGTCCATCACAGATGCGTTGCTACTCCCGAGGACTATAATGGTCAAATCATAAAAGTGTGTCGGCAACCACACCCTTCCATCGAAACGCAAGAAATGCTTCACGCTAGAAATACGTGTGGCGGTGGTACTTCCCCGGTCGAACTACACTGGTTCTACCACCTTTAATGCTGCTAAGTTCCAACACATAAATTAATCAGTATCATATATAGTTATATGTAGGTACTTAGGGGCCGTTCAAATATTACGTAAGCAGATTTATTACAATTCCCCCCCCCCCACCCATCCCCCTTGTCAGCAAAAGTAAGCAAGCTCTAACCTGAGGGGGGTTACGTAAACATATTTCAAATAAAAATGTATTTTTTGTACAGTATAAAAAAAACACACGCTTTCTACACTCATAGCCCCACACTAGGATTTTCTCCTGTGTCGTAGGTACCATGAACACACATAATAACGGCTCTGCCTCGCGGGTCTTCAGTATTGTAAATAAATAATAGTTTAAAAAAACTAAAAAACACACTTTTTATAGAAAACCGAACTAAAAAATAGAAAATAAATTTAAATTAAGAAAATAGTGTTAAAAATTTCAATGAATATAAATTAATAATAGTGTGAATAAAAAATATATATTTTATTTAAAAAAAAAGCATGGGGTGCATGGTGGCAATGGTTATAGATATTTTATTGACAGATAGTAGAGTGATTATCATTTCGATAATATCTTAAAAAGCACCCCACGCTTTATTAAATATTTTTTTTTTATTCACACGATTATTAATTTATATTCATTAAAATTTTTAACACTATTTTCTTAATTTAAATTCATTTATATTTATTTTCTATTTTTTAGTTCGGTTTTCTATAAAAAGCGTGTTTTTTAGTTTTTTTTAACTATTATTTATTTTCTACTTTTAAGTCAAATAAAAAAATGGAATAATTTTATCAAATTAGTGTATTGTCATCGGTCCTCAATAAATCTACAAAGTTTGAACGAAATCTGGCCATTTAAAGTGGGTCAAAATCGCGCCCAAAGAAGTTGGTTACAAACAAACATACAGGTGAAGCTAATAAAAAGCTAATAAAAAGTAAATAACTAGCGATGACGTAATCATCATTTAGTCCCCCTACCCCCCATGTCATCCAAAGTAAGCAAAACAAAGAAAATCTGAAAATAATATTAGCGGAATCCTATACATCCAGTTATCAAGGATCATCCCTTAATCACCAATACAATTTACAGGCTTAAAAACCCAACACCCAATAGTAGCATAATCTAAATTCTTCAAAATTACACATAATCTGCCAATACAGTCGAATTACGCTTGTTATTTTTTAAAATACAGTGAAATCTATTTTATCGGTAATTACCGAAATGTCTGATAGTCGAGTCGCTGATAAGATGGTATGTCAAGATGGGAATATTGATTGATCGTTTAAGTAATTACATATAATTGTATACGGATATGATACTATCAACACGAAAATTTAATTGTATTTATCTAGTGCAGAAAATAGCAGAATTATTTTTTGAAAAAATATCAAATACTCATCATACTAGTACCTACTAGTCATACTAGATACCTACTAGTCATACAAGAGCAGTGATAGCCTAATGGTTGAAACTTGCCCTCTCGATTGGGAGGTCCGAGGTTCAAACCCAGGCACCACTGATTTATGTGCGTATTAGAAATTAATTATCACTGCTTTTCGGTGAAGGAAAACATCGTGAGGAAACCTATACACCCGAGAGGTGTATTCTTAAAAAAAAAAAGGTTCTCGGAGGTGTGTGAAGTCCACCAATTCGCACTTGGCCAGCGCGGTGGACCATGGCCTAAACTCTCTCATTCTGAGAGAAGACCCGTGCCCAGCAGTGGCATAATGGGTTGACGAGAGTCACACTATCATACTTCTTACTAATATTATAAAGACGACAGTTTGTGAGTGTGTATGTTTGTTACTTCTTCACGTCTAAACAGCTTTAGCGATTTTCATATTTGGTAGGGAGTTAGCTGACACTCTGGAATAACTTATAGGCTACTTTTTATTGTGGGAAAATATCTTATTCCCACGGGACAATCGATACATCGATTTATTTTAACGCGGGCGATGCTGCGGGATTCAGCTAGTGCACAATAAATGCTAATCTAATCTTTGTTTATAATAATTCCTAGTTGGCAAAGGATTTAGCTAGTTATTTAACAAGAAATTATTATGAAAACAAAAATTCGAATCCAAAAATTTTTTAGCCAGGTAATTATTTTGTTTTTTAATAATTTGTCTAATCTTAACCTACTTTGAAATGTATGGCAATAGTTATATAAAAGTGTTGTCATATGTTTTCAATGTCTATTTCCTAGCTTACCTACTATAATGATAATAAAAACAAAACGTCCTTCCCATTTTTCTGATCGCAGGTGCCATATTTAATTATATAGCCTACTTATGTATGTCTGCCTCTGTAGGCGGAAGTCTATCGTATAGATCAGGGTTTCGCAAAGTGTACGCGAACCCCTAGGGGTACGCCATTCGATGGGGGTTCGCGACAAGATTTACGTAATAAAAATACAAAAGTATTCTTAAAATCGACTCCATTTGTGACAAACAAACACATCCATCACATGAATAGTAGTAAAAATACAATTGGCACTTTATTTAACTTTTATTGAAATAAAATCATTATTTTCTTCAACACTCAATTTTTTTTTCTTGGGGGGAGGGGGATTAATTAGATAAGTTAAGGGAGTTCGCTGTCACTTGCAAACGGGGGTACGTGGAGTCGAAAGTTTGAGAAACTCTGGTATCAATAGATTTTTTCCAAGTATCTTACAATCTGTTTGATAGGGCTACCGTATTGAATTGTTTTCCTATGTAGCTATCTTGGTAATCATACTGATATTAAAAAAGCGAAGGATTGTGAGCATGTATGTGTGTTCGTTACTCTTTCACATTAAACTTACTAATCCGATTTGCCTGAAATTTAGTATCATTCATTATTAGCCTTTAAAAGTCCACTACTGGACATAGGTCTCCCACCCATTTCGACCGGTCCTGAGCCATCTGAATCCAGCGGTTACCCGCTTCAGGTCATCAATCTTGTAGGTCGGGAGCGGCCTACAAGAAGAAGAAACAAAGACATTTAGCACAAATAATGATAGTTTAGTTTTAGTAAGTTAGTGTGGTCTAAGACCTCAGCATGGTCTAAGACGGCCCTGTATGTTTCTATGGAACTACATTTATTTGACACGCACTACAGACCAAACGGCTACAGGGATTGTAATATGTAACATGTCATTTGAAACGACTCAGTTGTGAGAGGACATATGCTATATAATGTTTAAAATATTGTGGTAGCCATCATCAGTACAAAGGAAGCAAGGCACGTCTTTTTTATTTTAGTAATATGGGTATTAAATGAAACTTTATAAATGTACTTACAAATATAAAACCATTATTTATAAGATGGAAGTAGCAAACGAGCATGCAGTCCACCTGATGGTAAGTGGTCATTGCCGCCCTGCGACATCTGTAAGCAACTTCATATAGAACAGGGTTCTGTCTGAAGTCAATCACAGATGCGTTGCTACTCCCGAGGACTATGATGGTCGTCTCATGTGAAAGTGTGCCGGCAACCACACCCTTCTATCGAACCGCAAGAAATGCTTCACGCTAGAAATAGGTGTAGCGGTGGTACTTCTCCGGTTGAACTACACTGGTTCTACCTATTAAAATGTAATGTAATGTGAATCTAAACTCCGTAAGATAGTTGCTTGACCGGGGGTCGAACCAACAACTCATTGCAACCTATTGCCATTAAAGTAATTAATGATCAATAGCGACACACTTGTATTTGTGGAACTTCAGAGATAACAAAAAATTGCCAAACGATTTACAGATTAAGTATTTCTGTAATGATACGAACCAAAAGATAACTTGGTATCGATAAGATAGGAATTCGTAGTCTAAGTTTTTTCCAATAAAAAGGTGCAACGAACGATAGTGTTTTAAATACTTTTTTAAGTGGGTAATCCTCATGGATACCCAGCCTCCCGGGGCAGCAGCGTTATGCCGGACTTACCGGCTAAACCCCTACTGTGTTCTGCTCGCACCGTGCGGCGAGAATACGGGGACGCTTCCGCATTCATCAGCGAACCCGTCGGTACCTGGTTACTCCCGCAGCCCCTCCCCATGTGGAGCATGAAGCTCCCCTCCAAAATCAAGGCGCGGCAGAAAACACAAGGCGCGCCTTACGGCGAGCGTTCCCTCCCTGGGATGCCTCTTGGCTTCACCGTGGTGCTCCAAGCCACGGTTACTAAGCCCCTCACCACGACAAGGTGGAGATCCCTTCGAGGGGGATGAGTGTTTTTAGAAAAAAAACTAGGTTATTCCTGCGGAACCCGCTGTAGTTACGTCTTACGGTAGAGTCCTATGTGTTAATCCAGGTCATAAACTATCTGTGTGTCTAGTTTCAGCGAAATCCAACCCGTAGTTTTTGCGTGAAAAAGTGGGGGGTACAACCCATTATCGTCCCACTGCTGGGCACGGGTCTTCTCTCGGAATGAGAGAGTTTTAGGCCATAGTCCACCGCGCTAACCAAGTGCGAATTGGTGGACCTCATACACCTCCGAGAACTTTTTTTTTTGGACCTGTATTGACAACCCACGTGGCGGTGCGGTTACCATGCCGGTCTGGCACGCAGTGGGTCCTGGGTTCGATTCCCGGCCAGAGAAGGGAGTGGGTCTGGTTTGTGTAAAATTTCGTCTTTGTGTGTTTCCATGGCACCCACGACATGACACGGCATTGTATATGAAGTCGCTTACAAATGTCGCAGGGCAACAGTGACCACTTACTATCCGGTGGACTGCATGCTCGTTTGCTATTTCAATGTAATAATAAAAAATATGATATAAAAATTAAATTTCAAACCAGTAAGTTATATTTTTTATTTTTATTTGACTGAAGTAGCAAACAAACATGCAGTCCGGACTGTGTTCTTCCTAAATCAATGTTTACCAATTTAAGAAGCAACAATGGCGTGTAGCACAGTAGCACAAAACACACTGACTCAGCAAATTGTGTCCAATTATAAAATCGTGAATACAAGCTTAAAACTAGTTATCTATGTCGCAGACCAGAGAGGTTTCGGGCGTTATGGGTAATGCCTAAGATGTAGTGTTATAGGTATTTCGTAAAATAGACTTTGTGTATAGATTCAATTTCGAATGTAATTCTTGTTCAGTTATTGATTTTTCAAGGTGGTAGAACCAGTGTAGTTCAACCGGGGAAGTACCAACGTCACACCTATTTCTAGCGTGAAGCATTTCTTGCGTTTCGATAGAAGGGTATGGTTGCCGGCACACATTCACATGAGGCGACCATAATAGTCCTCGGGAGTAGTGACGCATCTGTGATTGACTTCAGATGAAACCCTTGGGCGGCAGTGACCACTTACCATCAGGTGGACTGCATGCGCGTTTGTTACTTCAGTCAGATAAAAAATGCAAAAAAATGTTTGAAGATATATTTTTGAAGTTAAAATAGTTCAGCAACACAACCCTGTAGGACATTTGATTAGGATGTGTTTATTTTGAACGACCGGCGAATTTCGTTCCGCCTAAAAGTGAAAAATCCAAAATTATCAGTGTTTCTCTACTATATTATACATTTATTGTACATAAAAACCTTCCTCTTGAATCTATTAAAAAAAGTGCATTAAAATCAAAGTATACATAAGGACAGACAGCGAGAAGTGACCTTGTTTAATATTATGTAGGTATAGTGTTGTGATACAAAATTTTGATTGGAAAATTCTTTTATTTTTCTCGCTATTTCTACTCTACATGTTAGTTTGGAACATGCCTAGTGCTATTTAACTACCATAATTATCTCGTGCTTGATTTTTTTTTGAATAATCTAATATTTTTAGGTTTCTTTCGGAAAGGACGCCTTTAACGACATTATAGTTCATTTTCAGTTTATAGCACTTATTATTTGGAAGGTTTTAAGAGGCAATTAACTTTGATTATTTAAATGATATTTTTTTTACCTACTTACATAAAGTGATTGAACAGTTTTCACACTTTTCCATTACATACAAGCAATAATAAATTATAAAATATATGATACATAATACACAATCTATACACAGAAAAAAAAACAAAATGTAATGTTTATAAAAACTTATAAACTTGAAAGACAGGATTTTTCAAGTTGAAATAACTATAAGTACGAATATGACACATAATCTTTTTATATATAGAGATACGAATGTCTGATATTTACTACTTGAAGCAGTGATAACCTAATGGTTGAGACTTGCCCTCTCGATCGGTAGGTCCGAGATTCACAACCAGGCACGCACCACTGATTTTTCCAAAATTATATGCGTATTAGAAATTAATTATCGCTGCTTTTCGGCGAAGGAAAACATCGTGTGAAAACCTACACACCCGAGAGTTCTTTAAAAAAAAAGTTCTCGGAGGTGTGTGAAGTCCACCAATTCGCACTTGGCCAGCGCGGTGGGCTATGGCCTATAACTCTCGAGAGAAGACCCGTGCCCAGCAGTGGGACAATAATTGGTTGACGACGATATTTACTACTACATTTTTATTTTTAGGTCCTAAATGCTTCTAACTAAATAGACACTTTATGAAATGTCTTATAGAATATCTATCTATCACACCACCGCACTTATTGTATTAAAAATGTGTTTGTTAGTTCGTCTGTTACATCGTTATTGTTAATAATGTGTTACACAACGTCTTTACGTAGGCAAACTTGATTCATCTTAAACTGCTTAGTCATTACCTAAGACTAAAAAGACAGACAACGTATGTGCAACCGTATTGAAGTCACAACTTAAATGTAAGGCATGGTATAAGTAGTTCTTTTTATCTGATTGAAGTAGCAAACGAGCATGCAGTCCACCTGCTGGTTAGTGGTCACTGCCGCCCATGGACATCTGTAATCAATTACACACAGAACATGGGTTCCATCTGAAGTCAATCACAGATGCGTTGCTACTCCCGAGGACTATGACCGTCGCCTCATATAAAAGTGTGCCGGCAATCACACCCTTCGATCGAAACGCAAGAAATGCTTCTAGCTAGAAATAGGTGTGGCGGTACTTCCCTGGCGAACTACACTGGTCCTAACTTGTAGATAAAGTAGGTTAAAAATAAAATAAAGTTGATAATGGAATGTGTGTGGTTCAGTTGGGAATGTATATTTAGCGAAAATTGATTTTTGCGCTTTGGTGGGTGAGTGGTTGTTGACTTATAAGGCGCTTATTTTAATCCTTGTACTAGCAACGTATCCGTGATTGACTTCAGACAGAACCCTTGTTCTATATGAAGTTGCTTACAGACATCCACATGGCAGTGACCACTTATCATCAGGCGGACTGCATGCTTTATTACTGCAACCTTATTAAAATTAAAACTAATATGTATCCACTCATAAAATTTTAATATTTCGTTTGAAAAGCTTATTCTAGTTGTTTTTCATCTGAGTTCACTACCACTAAAAAGATTTACTTAAAATATACGCCAACAAACATTTAGGTCCTAATTATTTAGATACTTTAACTAGTCGAGGACTTATAGGTTATTTTAGGTAATTATAAGTTACTATGTAATAGTTTGGCATACCTACTTGGATATAATTTGAATTTATTTATGTCCTATGAAAATAATTTTCTGAGAAAACTTGTACCTAACAAAGTACCTAATTACAAATTTTAATAAGCAATCAAAGTATACTTCTAATTTTAAATTTTGGTTTAAATTATTCTACCTACCTACTTTCTAATAACTAAAACAAACTAAAATACATAAATTTATTTAATTTCTGTGACTCTGGATCTTTATTTATTTATTTATTTATAAGTCTTTGTACACAGAGACATAAAAGGTAAACATATTTAAAATACATAGTACAAAGCGCTACTTATTCCAGAATGAAATTTCTTCCAGCAGCCCTGTGAGAGGAAAGGGTATATAAAAGCAAATCCAGTGTGCAAAAACTAGAATTAAATATAAACAAAATATAAATACTCTTCGTTTTTCTCAGTCTAAAAAGTCTACTGAACAAAAAACAGAGACTTTATCTACCTACCCATTTATCTACTTATATAACTACCTCCAAAAAGTAAAACGCAATGATGGTCATATTTTTTCCAGAAGCCAAACCACTCTAATTACTGTTATTATCTGAGGACAGTTTTTAGGCGTAAGGGCGTAAGGGGCGGCCCCCCGGGGGCTAATCGGAAGGGCGTAGCACTATTTATTATTATGAACACATTTTCATTCATCGAAACATCTGCCTTTTAGGATTGTCTATGGTTAAAGGGGTGGTTTATTGTCTGTGGATTTTTTTCAAATTTGTTATAATGTATCTACTGTAACGCATTTCTGTTTTATATTGCATCTGTAGGTAAATAATATATATTTTTTTTATTTTACGTCTTCATCAATATATTTGTAAACCAATAAATTAAAAAATATAAAGATTAGTAGTAGTATTACGGTCGAAATTCGACCGTGCATAATTCATCTCGAAAACTTATCAGTAATTTAATTAATTTCCAATAAAATTAATTAAAAAACAGTTTTATTTATTGGAAATTTTTAAATTTAAGTAATTTTTGATTATGTATTAATTTTCAAGTTGTTTATACTACCATTTAAAGAGAAAAGGAGGTTTAATTGATTAAGCTGCATTTAAAAGCAATCACTGGTATTTGACGAAGACATCTGACATTTTTGACATTAGGTATGTGTTTTTACCTATAGTAAAAAAACATTAAACGTTTTATTTCGTTTAAGATATGTACACACGTACTTTTGTTAAATGCAAGGTAGTGTGTGTAATGTGTTTTTTATTGATTTTCCGTATATTATATGCATTATTAAAATAGCATTCTGCTCTTCTGTATATACCTAAACTATAACGGTTCCAAATTTTATTCTTCTCCGTCCGTGTAATTTTCTTATAAAGGGGTAACAAGTTTTTTCTTCACGTCTTCACTATATAGTGTAAAACAAGGTCGCTTCCCGCTGTCTGTCCCTATGTATGCTTAGATCAGAACTACGCTACTGATTTTAATACAGTTTTTTTAATAGATAATGTGTTTCAAGAGAAAGGTTTAAACGTATTATACATGTATAACAGAGCAGTGATAGCCTAACGGTTGTAACTTGCCCTCTCGATCGGGAGGTCCGAGGTTCAAACCTAGGCACCACTGTGTGTGTGTATTAGAAATTAATTATCACCGCTTTTCGGTGAAGGAAAACATCGTGAGGAAACATTCCCACCCGAGAGCTCTTAAAAAAAAGTTCTCGGAGGTGTGTGAAGTCCACCAATTCGCACTTGGCCAGCGCGGTGGACTATGGCCTAAACTCTCTCATTCTGAGAGAAGACCCGTGCCCAGCAGTGGGCTAATAATGGATTGATGAGACATGTATAACATAGTAGAGAAACACTGATAATTTTAGATTTTTGACTTTTAGGTAGAACGAACGTTCGCCGGGTAACTAGTATGTAAATAAAACTGCGTGGCACACCTAGTTCAGAATAAAATGCCTACCAGAATACGCACCAATTTGCAATAAAAACACCAATGAACAAAAAGTTGATAAATTACACTTATATTATATCAATCATCGCTAAGTCTGAACTACTAGACTCAGAACGGTAGCATGACGAATTAATGTATCCTGTTTAATAAAACGTTGTTTGTTTCACGACTTGCTTCGTAAATAACTACCATAACTACCATAACTACTGTAATCACTACATAGTATAAAACAAAGTCGCTTCCCGCTGTCTGTCCCTATGTATGCTTAGATCTTTAAAAGTGCGCTATGGATTTTAATGCGGTTTTCTTTAATAAATAGTATGATTCAAGAGGAAGGTTTTTTATGTGGTCACTGCCGCCCATGGACGTCTGTAACCAACTTCAAATAGAACATGGACTCTATCTGAAGTCAATCACAGATACGTTGCTACTCCCAAGGACTAGGATAGTCGCCTCATATGAAAGATAGCCGACAATCACACCCTTCCACCGAAACGCTATAACTGCTTCAAGTTAGAAATAAGCGTGGTGGTTCTACCAGCTGGCAGTTTAAACAGACAGACACTACCTATTATTTATATAAAAGCAGTCATAATAAATAGATATTTTCAACCTTGGCTTCAACTAACAATGGGTTTTCAAACTTTAAATATCAATGAATGTTAATACATGGTCATAAAATAATTTCACGCTACGCTTATTATAGATTATATACCTGCACATATTTATTTATTGCCTATTTTAAATGTCATTAAGTTGCCTAAGGCCTGTTGTACATGGCACGTTTTTTGAGCCGTACGGCGTCCTTTACCTTACCGTGAAAAAAACGTGCTAGCATGTACTATCGAACAAATTGATTCATGACCCACCATATGCTTGTTTTCCTCCAGCCATTCAAACGCAATTAGGTCGAAATTTGCGTCAACATTTGTTGTCTTGGAAACCGACTTGTTATTATTTTATATGACACTGACAGTTACTGATTTCACTGACCGTGCTTTCTTTATAAATATTTTTATTGTCTTGTATGACACCGTTAAGATGAAAAATTAGTTAACATTGCCAATACCCAATAATAATTATCTTTATAAATATGTAACTTACTGTTGGGAAGATTTCCCAAGTCATTTTCAATTGTGAAATATCCGTAATTTTCGTTATTCATCCCACTAATCATATTTTGCCGTATTCTATTAATAATAATATTCAGATTGATAATATTTACAAAATTTTGGTAATTTCCTGAAATGTCTTATGCGGGGTTTGTCGCTAACCTTGCCTTCAAAAATTAAATAAATATCTGTACTCTAAAGGCGCTCCCTCATAGGGAGCATTCGCATGGAATGTAACGTTATACAGATTGTAACTTTACACATTAATGAACGAGCAGAACCGAACATTGTAATGTTACAATATGTAGTATCTTGATACAACTTGTAACATCAATGCGCTAGTTTTGATACGGTTAAGGAGATAGCAGTGTAATGTAATGCTCAAAGTGGAATCTACACATATCTACACATATCACACGGTGAATTAACCGTAGATTTTCACGCCGAAAAAACGTGTGTCTACAAGAGGCCTTACACTCCTAATATTTACTTGCGCTAGCATATCTTTTTTTTGTTCTCGAGGGGGAAACCTTCAAAAGGTACCCGACGCCGAGGGAGCGACGCAGGGTTATGCGGGATTTTCACCGCAATTAAATTCTCCTGTGGCCGTCCTCGGCGCTACAAAGAGGACCCCGGGATCTCGAACGGAACGCAACCGGAATCCTCTGAGCGCGTTGTCCCATCGGGCTCCTCCCAGATGGGCAGCTGAGCCCATCACTCCGTCTAGTCTTTACGACGATATGCGGCAACACATACCGCTGCCCTTCCCGAGATCGCCTGTCTGGACGGTTCAAGCTCTACCAATTAGGTAGACAAGCTAGAGTTCAAGCTCTAGCCGCCCGCAACCCCGGAAACCTCTTTTAGTCGCTTCTTACGACAGGCAGAGAATACCGTAGGCCTATTCTGACATCCATCTCCAGACAAGATCAGTCTTCGTCCCTGTAGTTCCGCGATCAGAATAGGGCTACGGCATTCCCTGCCTGTCGTAAGAGTAGACTAAAAGGGGCGTCCGGGGTTGCGGGCGGCTAGAGTGGGAACTCGAACCGTTCGGCCATACCTAACCGAAAAACAAGAACTGCCTCGCGGTGCCTCGCGCTTTCGGCACTAGGTGTATCAGCGGTTGTCCCTGTAGTTCCGGGACCAGAATAGGACTACGGTACCCTCTGCCTGTCGTAAGAGGCGACTAAAAGAGGCTACCGGGGTTGCGGGCGGGAAGAGTGGGAGCTCGAACCGTACGGCCAAGCGACCTCGGGAAGGACGGTGGCATGTGTGGTTGCATGCTGCCGTAAAAACCAGTAGGTGAGGTGAGCAGTTCACGCCCACCAGGGAAGAGCCCGATGGGGCACACGCTGAGGACACCGGCGGCGGTCAATCGGAGTTCCCGGAGTCCTCTTCGCAGCGTCGAGGTCGGCCACCGGGGGGTTTTAGTGCGGTAAGAATCCCACATAACCCGCGTCGCTCCCACGACGTCGGGTACTTTTTGAAAGTTTCCTCCTCGAAAACAAAAAAAAAAGGTGTATCAGCGGTGCTTTCGCAAGGAAAGGTTCCTTTAAAATTATACCACCCAGAGCAATATGCAAGAATTCAAATAAATAATCCCTTATCAACAATACATCGCTCTGTTTTGTTCCTATCACGTTCATTCAGTGAATGCGAAATGGAACGATAAATTAACTCATTCATTGTGAATGATTTTGAAAAGTCACGTAGCGGAAGTAGGTTGGAATGTTTTGGATTGAATTGGGCGTAGTTTTTTGGTTTTTGACAAATGTTTTCAAAAAACTACATACCTAGATGTTACTCGCAACGTCGTACGCGGAGACTACGAAATACATTCGACCAATATACCTCAACCACTAATTAACCCCATTCGGGGTAAAATTATAGTAAGTTTTTTCTTATTTGGTCTTCAGCTAAAAAATGGAATAAATATAGGAATATCTCGACTATGGGGTACAACCCATTATTGTCCCACTGCTGGGCACGGTTCTTCTCTCAGACAGAGAGTTTTAAGACATAGTTCACCGCGCTGGCCAAGTGGGAATTGGTGGACATCTCGACTACAGGAACTCTAAAACAAAAAAAAGAATATAGGATTTCAGAGATTAAAAACACAAATATTATCTATAAGTGGTTCAAAAATACTCAGAATCGTGAATATATTCATCAAAAACCTATTATTACCTATAATGCCACTGTTGGGTGCGGGTCTGCACCGGGTTAGAGGGTTTTAGGGCAGAGTCCACCGCGCTGGCCAACTGCCAATTGGTTGGCGTCAATACATTAATACATGAGCAAAAACTTGTGATCCTTTTTTAAGATACTTGCCGCGGACGGAGGAGTATGAAATTACGGACAGTTATAGTTTAGTTGATGTAGAGAAGGATTACGCAATGCTAATATTATTTTCAAATAATGCATAAAACATACATAAAATCAACTAAAAACACATTACACACACTACCTTGCATTTCACACAAACACATACATAAAAAACAAAATAGAACATTCAATGTCTTACTATGAAAACAACGTCAAAAATGTCAGATGCCTTTGTCAAAATACTCGCTATTGATTGTAAATGCAGCTTAGCTAATTAAACTTTTTACCTTTAACGAGTGCGTTCAAAATAACTTGAAAATGATTACAATTTATTTGAGAAATATTCGTGCTACTTTGGACAATATGAAGTTTAGTTTTTTAATTGAAATTTCGGTCGAATTTCGACCGTTGCGACTAGCTCCAATAAAAGACAATTCTAGATCCCTTTGTCTACATATAATTCAGCAATATTACCGCCATTAATTATCTGAAGTAGTCAAATACCTGTAAGTTGGTACTAGTATTGTAGTACGTAGCTTATTATAATATAGACGTCTCACTCACTCCTTAGTCGTTTATACATGCTGATCTATTTGTGATGCATTCGATACAATGAAAAAAAAATTCTTATCTCTACAAAACTCTACACGTATGTTGTATGGGAGACCCCATTAATTCTCGATTTTATTTGGTTTTTAGTATTTGTTATTATATCGACAATATAAATACATTATCTGTAAAAATTTCAATGATCCAGCTCTCATGGTTTACGAGATACAGCCTGGTGACAGACAGACAGACAGCGGAGTGTCAGTAATGGAGTTCCGTTTTTACGCAATGGTTACGGAACTCTAAAAATACAGCCGATGTTCTATTTATAATCACACTAGCTCTTACCCGCTGTTTCGCCCGCACGGTCAAAGGAAACATTAGCATTTGATAGCGTGATTCAGAACTTGCAAATGAATTTTACTAACGCCATCTATTAACAACGTCTAGAACTACTAAATATGTATCAACTAATAAAACATCTATATTCTCATGGGAATGAGAGAGCGCGGTAAAAAGTAGCCTACGTCACTCTCCGCCCTCATAACGATCTCTCAACATATAAACCATATCATATAATAACTATATGGCGACGTGAAAGAGGAACAAACAAACACATTTTCATAATTATAATATTAGTAAGTATGGATGATAGTTAAAATAATTCAAAGTACGTTCAAGGTTAAATTTAAATAGACAATTGTTGTCTCACAATAAGTTCCAAAGACCATAAATCTTAAAAAGAATGCGTAGTTTATTTTATCTTCCTTTGTTTATGCTATCTTACTGCACACATAAGTAATTAAAAGATGTTAATTAAAATAGATTGGTATCATTTGCAAAATAATAATGATTAACTGTCAAATTTTCTATATACTTATGGTATGCATTTCTATTCTTAAGAACTAGGTACGTTGAAAACGCTCATGAAAGTTCGTTCATATCAACAACGCAAAACAAAAACAACGAACGTAAAGTTCGTAATAAAATTGCTACAACCAATACGAATAAAACATTTCAAAAGACTTCTTGAAGCGGCTACTTAGCGGCGAAATATGCGCCCATACTTGTCACTCAACGTACGCACTATACTATGTTTACGTTTACTAGGCGGGGTTTAAGCCACGCCTCCGTCTCTGTCCCTTACCGACGCGTGCTGTAAATCGTCTTTCTCCCTCGCACTTGAACTATCGATTTTGCTTACACCGCTGGTATGTTTACTCGGACGAATTCCATCGTTGCTTCGTTCGAGCGAGCTCCCAATAAATATATGTCGACTTCATGCGGCCGGTTTATACGTAATTGCACTCAAATTTATGTTGGCAGCATTGAACATTTCTGCGTAGGTATTTTAGCGCGCCAGTTCATTTGGTGTACAGATTATAAATGACCGTCCATAGACTACGCGTGCTCGGTTTTCGTAGATTAAAAAGATTAATTGGTTTTGTGATTTATATGTATGTTAACAGGCGCTATCAACTTATTATTTCTTAGCTGGTAATCTCTTAATTAATGTAGAATTTCAATGCGAAAATTCAATTTACCTTACATAGCTTAGGTACGCGTGCCGTCATTTCCGCAGTTCTGTCTTATTTAGATACACAAAACTAATCGAAATGTAAAATTAATATGGTTTTAGTGTACCAACAGATATTAAGAAGGTACCTACCTTATCTCTGCATATAAATGTAATAAGTAACAAGCTAGAAATACAGCAACATTTATAAATGTCCATATGCATAATAGGTATCTGATTGCCTTACAGTAGATATTTCTTTACAACAGGACACAGAATATTTATGATTTAATTCTAAGTTCTCAGTACAATTATTTGTGATGATATGCTATGATGATGATGATGCTATCTTCGGCACAATATGTAGTCACAAGTTATATCTAGACAAAGGGATCTTATGTATGAAATATCTATATATAGGTATATTTTTTATATGACTGAAGTAGCAAACGAGCATGCAGTCCACCTGATTGTAAGTGGTTACTGCCGCTTATGGACATCTGTAATCAACTTCATACAGAACATGGGTTCCATCTGAAGCCAATCACAGATGCGTTGCTACTCCTGAAGACTAGGATGGTCGCCTCATGGTTCTACCACCTTCAAAAATATGAAATTGCATAAGTCCATTTGCGGCAGTTACCACCTACCATCAAGCACACTACATGCTAAAAAAAAAGCTCGAGAAAACCCAACCAACACAGTTATCCCGTCTCGCAAATCCGATCTCGAATTGAAATCAATTTGCAACATTAATTTCCAGCAACAATAGCACACGTGGCCATTGTGCCCCACTGGAGGGTTCCAGTGGAGCCACGGAATGTGATATTAATTGATACGATTCAATGAGAAGCCATTTTTGTTCAGTGATTACTTGGATATCATTTCGTGTAATTGAAAACGTATTCAAGCTGAGAGTTTAAAAGATGTACAAGATTTTATTTGTGCTTCCTTATGAATATTTTTTCGAGTATTTCAATTTCACATACTTAACCGATCCGGTGGTAGTGTAAGAAAAAAATGTAACTGACAATTTGTAAGTGCCCCCATAGGCCTATACAAAATAAAGACATTTCATTTCATTCAATAAGTGTTCTCAACAAAATCCCCCATAACAGATACTTTAGTGCCATAGGACAGAAATCTATATATTAGTACGTGAAGCAAAAATTTGTGATCCGTTTATAAGAAACTTGCCGCACGCGGAAGAGTGCGTAATTTCATTACACACGGTTTTGATGTAGAGGAGGATTGCGAAAAGCTAATATTTTTTTCAAATAATGCATAACACATACATAAAATCAACTAGAAACACATTACACTCACTACCTTGCATTCGACACAAACACATACATAATAAACGAAATAGAAAATTCAATGTTCTACTATGAAAACACATAACGTCAAAAATGACATGTCTTTGTCAAAATACCCGCTATTGGTTTTAAATGCGGCTTTGTTAATAAACTTCTTTTTACCTTTAACGGGTGCGTTCAAAATAAGTTTAAAATTATTCCAATTAATTTAAATTAGAGAAATATTGCTGCTACTTTGGACATTATGAAGTTTAGTTTTTTAATTTAAATTACGGTCGAATTTCGACCGCTGCGACGGGTGACTAGTATGTTTAGAAGAATCAAAAAGACTGTTATATTTGAAAACTGATTTTGTTATTATTTTATCTTACAATAACCAGCCTATATAGAAAATATATCAAAGAAAACAACAGATTAGGAACAGATGAACATAAAATTTATTTCTGTTGGCTGTATATTAGCCTTTACTTTATCCTAATTCCTAGAAATCAACAGGAAAGATACTCCTGCCTCCATTTATTGATTTTCAAACAGCTTTCTAGAATTACCGTTTATTGTCGTTACTATTATGGCCTCAGTCTGTATAAACATGGATTTCTCTGAAATCACTAAACATTATACTCTAGTATGTCGTAAATCCAAAGATTAAAGATTGCTAGAATTCATGTAAATATTTTTTAAATAAAACTTATGTAATATTTGTAACATATGGAATAATAGGTAAGGTATCAAAATTAATTCTTATAATTCGTGAGACTTGAAGCCGACTCGGTACTTAAAATTGAGGTTAGGTTAGGTTAACTATTTGGGACCGCGGACGAGTCCTATTAGGTTACCCGCAGTCCCGGCAAAGAGCGTACAGAAGAACACCGTGGGGTTTTAGCCGGTAGGAGTCCGGCATATCCTCTCAGCTGCCCTCGCGCAGAGAGGAACCCATGATGGGTTTCCCCACGAAAAGAAAAATAAAAAGGTTAACTATCTATATCAATGAATAAACAAACTAGATATAAATTAAACTGGCCATCTAACCCAATCTTATTATTATTAATGCGTAAGTTTCTGAACAGTGTGTTTGATACTCTTACACGCAATAGCTACCAATCACATTTTATTGTAATTTGACACACACTTAGTTTATGACCTTTTTTTGTTTTCGAGGGGGAAACCTTCAATGGTACCCGACGCCGTGGGAGCGACGCAGAGTTATGTCGGATTTTTACCATGCTAAAACCCCCCTAGGTGGCCGTCCTCAACGCTACAAAGAGGTTCGTGTTGCGTTCCTTTTGGAGATCCCGAAGTCCTCTAAACGCGTTGCCCCATCGGGCTTCTCCCAGATGAGCAGCTGGGCCCACCACGAATACCGCCGACCTTCCCGGGTCCTCTGATCGAACGCTCCCATTCTAGCCGCCCTCAATCCCAGAAGCCCTTTTAGACACCTCTTAAGACAGGCAGCGGATACCGTAGTTCTATGTTGATTAAAGACACACACTTTCTACACTCATAGCCCCACACAAGGATTTTCTCCTGTGTCGTGGGTACCATGGACACACACAAGACGAATACACAAACACCCAGTCCCAGAACATGAATCTAAACTCATCATTCAGATACCTGTCTGGCCGGGAATCGAACCCGGAACCACGCGGGTCGCTGATTGTTGTATTATCTCTCTATTCTAATTGTTTTTCGTGTTGTACTTTGACACACACTTAGTTTATGACCTAGATTTACACATACTAATTACCGTGGTAGACGTGACCAAAGCGAACGTAGCCACGGGAAAACCCTAGTGAATTTATAAACAAGCATATAATATTCCATTTGCACGTCCCAGCACGCCCCAGCACGCCCCCGCACGCCCCGGCCCGCCCCGACCGCATCCACGCGTGTTTGTACCGCACCATTAGTCTTCCCCCGGGAACCTCTGTGGTACAAGGGATAAGCGAATAGGAAGGTTTATTTCTTAGACTATACAAAAGTATACGTTAAAATAAATATGACATTTTCGGAAATTATATTAAAACTTTGTGTTAAAAAAATTCTTCTTAACACAAAGTTTTAATATAATACTTTGAATTTATTACGTGAAAATTAAACGTTTTCTGAACATACTATTCATGTCAGTTTTACACAAGGTTTTCCATAAGTACTTTGGTAAAGAAAAGTAGTTGTAACCGAACGGCATAAGTACCTACAAATATTTAATTATCTCATTATTACATACAAAGTTAGTGTTATTCGGTTATAACTAGAGTTGTACAAAACGTAAAATTCAATGTGTGACAAAAACAGACAAATAAACACAAATACAACTTATTCAAAAGGTAAAGGATACTAAGTAAAAATCGTAGACAATGTATACCTACATATTTTTTAGTCTGTGGCGTAAAATAGACAATTTATTCAATGTTTATTAGTCTGTGGCACCGCTCCCGCGCGTGCAGTGTACCAACCTAACAATATTTCTAGCATTGTGCAAGTAATGAGCGTATCCGGTTACATCCAATGGGAATTGCTTTGCTTTCAACATTTCGTACGGCCGTCCGTTTGTCTTACCTAATTGTTTTTATCCTTTGGGACTTGCTAACTTGGGAATTATCCATTACGTGATATTTGATTCTTAATTCTTACGTACATATTTAATCAGAATGAAAATGGTAATTTTTTTATGTTTTGTGGATTAAATAAATCTCGATAAGATTACTTACAATGTTAATAAAGAATTTAGTAATTAATCCGATGGATTTATTTGAATCCTTTGATTACCTTTAAGGGTTTTTAAGTTAAGTAAACAACTGGTTTAAATCTTCGAAGATTATCTAAGTTGTCATAGACAATCGTGTCTATAACACATTTTCTATAAACAATGAAAACTTTTTTATTCGATACTAGAACGCTGTTTCAGCTGCGTATAAAGCAAATAATGGAACATTGTAAAATTTTAATTTTAACTTTCGATAGAATACATTGATATAATACATTGATTGAATACAAGATATAGACGATAAACAAATTTTTACCCCTTAAATTAATTCAGCAGTCCTATCTAATGTCTATGACTAAGATGGTCGCTTACACAAAAGTGAGCCAATCTATGTGAGCCATACGAAGTTTATTATCTTAGCAATATTATACAAGAGTGGTAATTTTGTCCAGATGTAGTGTATTAATGTGATAATATAAAGAATCGGTATCAAGGTAAGTAATCGTTAATACTAAATTAAAATAATAATCACTTTAACAGACATAAAATAGACTCGTAACATCTGTATTTTCTTAAAGCAAACATTTAAATATAAACTAACCCAAACTACGAAGTCTACAATGTGCTTTCATAACTATAAATTCTATTCATCTTTACGTAAAATTTGTATTTCGAAGTCCAATTGTGTTTACTATTTGAATTTCGAACAGAGATATCAGTTTATTGAAAAAGTTTCGACCATAGACAATATTTCCATAGACGATAGAGTGTTTAGCGAACTGTCATGGCGGACAATAGATGACACGGGTTTGTCCAAATGTATGTCCAATATCAATTAGTTATTTTTTGCGTTTCCGAAACGAGTGAGAATTTTTGCCGCTACCGTTTCTACTTTTTGTAGATGTAAAGGTTATTATCCATATCAAATTTAGCTTTTTCTTGTTATTAATTTAAGTTACTGGTTGGTTTAAAGTCTACTCATAACATTACACTTGAGCGGTCGTTAATTATCTCGCATTTTTTAATACGTCGTCATTTTTACGTAATGTCATTTTTTTACATATATTTATTTTATAATCTGTAACATCATAACCGCATTGATATAATCATTTTTTGGAGCAAAAATGCATGATCATCACATGAGGTACAAGGGTACAACCCATTATTGTCCCTCTGCTGGGCACGGGTCTTCTCTCAGAATGAGAGAGTTTTAGGCCATAGTCCACCGCGCTGGCCAAGCGCGAATTGGTGGACGTGATCATCACATTAAATATCATTAAATATTTCAAAACTCCAATATTTTTTTAGTTCAAATTGGTTTAAATATTAGGATCTATTCCCGAAGCTATAATGAGTAGCCTGTGTTAATATAGGCCATAAACTATGGGTGTGATCAATATAATGAAAATCCGACCAGTAGTAAAATAAAGAGTAACACACAACTTAAAAGAGTAACACACAACCTAACACACATTCTCGTTTATAATATTAGGAAGATTCATTTTACTCCACTACGCTGGATTAATTCAAAATGGAGCATTATTGTTTATCGAATGGTCATAGACAACACAACCCCAATTTTATTAGCAAATTTCATAAAATCTTCAATTACTATCATATGATTACATCTACCCTAACTATTCCCTTGAGACTTTTCAAAGTGCCGACAGCTTTGTGGTAACGACAAATGGTTACTCGGAAATTTTTGAAAAAAAACCCATTGTGAAAGTAATAGTGTGTTTCGAAGCGCGAAATCTGTCACAAAGAGACCTCAGTGGGCAATTATCACGCCCCGAATTATGTCATTGTCACAACATATGGGTTGTACTGGTGTGTTGAAAATGTGGATTTATGTGAAACTAATTTTGGTTTATATATTTTTATATTATAGGAATTACAAATTGTCATGCAATTGTCCTAATGTTAATTATCTTACAAATGCTTGGAAACGAGAAGTAAATGATCTAAATGGTCAATGGTTTTCCAGGTGGTAGAACCAGTGTAGTTCGACCGGGAAGATCACCGCCACATCTATTTCTAGCGTGAAGAAGTTCTTTCGTTTTGATGGAGGGGTCTGGTTGCCGGCACACTTATATGAGGCGACCATCATAATCCTCGGGAGTAGCAACGCATCTGTGATTGACTTCAGATAGAACCCATGTTCTATATGAAGTTGATTACAGATGTCCATGAGCGGCAGTGACCACTTACCATCAGGTGGACTGCATGCTCGTTTGCTACTTCAGTCGGATATAAAAAAAGATATAAAGTTGCCTGCACACTTTCATATGAGGAGACCATCTTAGTCCTCGGGAGTAGAAACGCATCTGTGGTTCTTTTCAGGCAGAACTATTATTCTTTATAAGTTGCTTACAGTACATGTTCGGCAGTGACTACTTACCATCAGGTGGCGTTAATGCTCGTTTGCTATAACGGATAAAAAGGGGAATATACTATCAACGGACACTTATAATCAACTCTAAGTATTGCGCTCCTCGGCCTAACTTTAAAAATCTTATCATCAGTTAGACATGCTCGCATGCTACGAGTACTTCTATATTTAAAAAAAATGTAACGTCTGCAATCCCTCCCGCGCTTTCCGCCGATTTGTCACTGACAGCGAGCGCTACCAACTGCGCAAACACGAATAATTACACCGAAGGGCGCGAAATGTTTGTTTTTCTGCCATCCACACAATATGGCCGGTGTTTGCGTAGCGATATTATTTATGGCGTTTCATTGCGTTGACAAATAGATTCCCGGGGATATTGACACCGCTTTTTTGGGGTACATTGATATATCGTATTGTCGCTTTGGAAATCACGTGATAATCAGTGTTTGGAAAGGCTGTTTGATAAAGGCGTAAAGATTTTAACGCTTGAATTGAAATATAAAACTTATATTTATTAATAGAATTTCAATAACAACAATTAAATCTCACAGGAAAATTTTAATGGGTGCAATAGTTATAGATTTTTAGCATATTGATATGTGGTGTGATTGTTTTTTTTTTATGGATAGACATTGTCTGTTTTGGCGTATTCCTTCATAAACCCGTCAAAATGCAATATAAAATTGAAATTAAAAATGTTGGCCTAAGCCAACAAGCCGGTAAAAATTTAAAAAAAAGCGCACTGACGCGCGAAAACTTCAAACACTTACTTGTCTATGGACGTAACTTAGCGTCACCATTTTTTCTGCACTTTCCAACAATTGAACACCTTTCAAGCTTCTCGGCGGTAAAGTGTAAACGCAAAAATTTTTCAAGCAGAAATCCTTCTACAAAAAATGCATTAAAGTGAACGCAGTGACAAAATATTAGAGTTGATTTTCGAATGTTGGGTGCAGATTAAAAAAATAGATCTTATCTCTGGTTTTAGGATAATCTTTTGTTGACAGATCCAATGTGACCAATGCGGTGTCGACTTCTGAGAAGTTTGCTCTCCTGTAGTTGAAATTAAAAGATGTAATAAGTATGTTATTGAAATTATCTGGTTACTTAAAAAAAATAAGCAACATAGTTTGCAAATTCAAAATATTTTTATTTTTTTCTATAGATAATAAAAGAAATTTCCGCTTGTAAACAACTTTTAAAAGGTTGGAGGACAAAGACTATGGATTTATTAATTCATTTTTTTAATTTTATCTGTCATTTTATTTAGGTATATGAAATAAAATCAAAGCAAAACGATAGACTTTATTTCTGAGATTCGATAATGAAAATATATTTCTTATTAGTCATATCTTGAGATTAAGTTTAATTTAATTTATATCCATTTACTCTCCTAAAAGTTGTTAAAATCGAAGTTGTAATAGATACATACATTTTTTTAAATGTGGGTAAATTACAGAGTAAGTATAGTTAGTTAAACTTTAATTATACATTTAGGTACAAAATAATTTTTCGGTCATTAGTATTTTTGAATTATTTCAAAAGGTAATATTTTTTGTAGTAAATATATGTAGGTACTAAAGCTTTGTATCTTTAAGGAGAAAGGTAGGTAATTGCTTGATATATTAAAATAAATTTAAACCGCATATCTCGTATCAATAAAATTCAAAGTCAAATAAAAATATAAATACCATATCAATTACAGAGAATGAAAATAAACATTTAAAAATATACTTTAAGTAAATTGTAAATCAACATTTTGTTAAAATAAAATAAGTTTAATATCTATGTTGAGTGTATAACATTGTACATTTACTTACAAGAACTGTCAATTGAGAAAAAAATATAGACGGAAATTTCGACTTATTCATATTATATAGTTAACCAGCAAACAAATTGCCGTATCGTTTTATTAAATAAACATCTAACGAGCAACGCATTGATCTTTCATACACAGTAAATGTTACATGAATTATTCTTTCAATTTCAATAACATTTTTTGCGTCAATCATAAAGTATTTTGCAATTACCCGCTATAATGGGGAATCTTCTGCATTATTGCAACACTAAAAGTTAAATTACGCATTTGAAACGCCCAACTGTTAGATTCGTCACGATCTTTCGAGGATTCGAATTGCAAAATTGTAAAGATTTTTTTCGAAACGTAGGTACGTGTTTACCGACATTCCGTCACGTTTTTTCGTTACCTGAGATTCCTTTGCCAAATTGGAGGCTGTACGTATTCTTTGTGTAGAAATGTTGACGAGGCGTATCGCAGTGTTGACATGTGATACGCAAAAAAATCCCGGCATTTATATCATAAAAATTTGTATTTGAATGGAGTGGAACATTTTGCTTTTTTATTGAAGTAGCAAACGAGCATGGGTATAACTGAATGATAAGAGCTCATGGACATCTAAGCAACTTTATACAGCACAGGTACTGTATCTTTTAATCACAGACGAGTTGATAATCCTGAGGACTAAAATGATCACCTAGTAACCTATATCACACCTCTTCAATGACATGAAAGAACTTCATGTCAGAAATAGGCGTGACAATGGTACCTCTCTGTTCGCACCTTATTTTTTTTATACCTTCTATCAAATTATTGTTCTAAAGGAGTAGTTTTATGGTGTTTATTGGTGTCTACTTACCGACTATAGTGAACTATGGCCTACCCCGTCTTTATTTTTAAGAATAAACCTATGTCGAGTGGGGTTATATTTAATGATATTTCCTTTGTTACAGAATAACCTCAAAAATGACGACGCACGCGCATATCAGTGTTCAAAATTAAAACGAAAAAGCCACCAACCATGTCCATACATACACGGAAAAGGACGTCGCGGTGACTACTTTGACTGACAATGGCGTTGTTGACCAATTCGTCGGCCAGTGGGCCCACTGCCACTGGCCCGGCTGCCCCCCAGGCGCACCACTCGACCACACCCTTACACCACTACTTTCATTACCTGAAGCAACCCTCGCCGCTAGCACAGAACCCGTACGCCCACCATTCGAGTGCTCACCACATGGGTATGGGCCCAGGACCCTTGGGTGGTCTGGGGCCGTTTGGACTGACACACCATGGATTGGAGGCGGTTGGGTTCCCGCAAGGTAAGTTTCTTGGTCCGCTACTTTACCTTATTTATTCTTTTAAGGATATTCAGAAAGTGATACCGTTACATTACTCCTTTGTTATGTTATGAAAGTTATGGAAAATGTTGTTAGAATTTTTGCTAGCAGTTGTGATCCACAGTTACTTAAATTTATTAAAAAAAAACGCGAAATTGAAATGTAGCCGTACGTTTTAAAACTGCCAACTTCTACTATTTTCTTAGTACGTTCTATTAATCTTTAATATTTAATATTTATCTTTAATATTTAATCTTTTTTTATAATTAATCTTTTGGATAAAATTCAATATGCCAAACTTGATACGATCGAAGAAAATTTGGACCTAAAATTACATATCTACTTCAAAACTCTAAATTGTAGAAAGCTTTCATAAATTTAATGATATGAAGACTAAATACCCCAAGATACGAAATAGAAATATTTTCAATTCTTTAAACTAAATTCACTACTTTTGGGTGATATAATTTTAAAAATAGGCAGACCAGAAAAATAAAATAAAAAACGATTACAAATTTTCAGTCTTAGGAACTATAATTTTCGACAATATATAGTACATAAACGCAGATTATGCAATTCTATTAATTGTATGCATTATAAAAATATTAAAATTCTAACAAATATAACTAACGTACATTTTCAAAACGATTTATGCTTATATTTTGGCGAGTAACACAATTTTCGCGAAATACGAAATGGCTCCGTCAAGTTGGACTGAAATGAGTTTCAGCCGAGTTGTCTAATCTATTTGAAGTTGGTTCTCGAGTAATGGAATTTTAATGGAATTTATAACGTTTCCCTGTCCGTCAAATGATTTTTTTAATGGAATCCTGAATAAAATGTACTTGTTTTTGAGACGAGGGTTGACGAAAGCTATTATTTTCGTGGTCGGTGGTTATATATTGTATAGGACAATATTTTATATAATAGAAGTTAATGAGTATGCAGTCCACCAGACGGTAATTGGTTACTGCTGAATGGACATACTCATAATTATAATATCTGTATATTAGTACGTGAAGCAAAAATTTGTGATTCGTTTTTAAGATTACGCACAGTTATAGTTGATGTAAAGAAGGATTACGCAATGCTAATATTTCTTCAAAAAATGCATAAAACATACATAAAATCAATTAAAAACATCTTACACTCACTACCTTGCATTTGACACAAACACATACATAATACACGAAATAGAACATTCAATGTCTTACTATGAAAACACATAACGTCAAAAATGTCAAATGTCTTGTCTTTGTCAATATACCCGCTATTGCTTTTAAATGCAGTTTATTTAATTAACTTATTTTTAACTTTACCGGGTGCGTTCAAAATAACTTCAAAATTATTACAATTTATTTATATTAGAGAAACGTTGATGCTACTGGTTTAGTTTTTTAATTTAATTTAAGGTCGAATTTCGACCATTGCGACGGGTCACTAGTATTAATCAGGTCGACGCTGCTGCTCATTACATTTTGTCTCTTAGTCCTATACCAAGAAAGAGAATGTCAACACTTTACCTGACGATACTTCACGTACACACCACTCTTAAACTGCAGAAAAACGTCAATGCTTCTTTTTCAATCGAGCAACAAAGGCTTCTACTTCACTAGTTTCATTACTACATACCTGTGTATATTATTTTGTGTTTGCTCTTACTATATTATTAGTCCACCAATTTGCACCTGGCTAGCGCGGTGGAATATGGCCTATAACTCTCTCATTCTGAGACGGTTGGCCTATAACTCTTTCTGGGCACGGGTCTTGCCCAGCAGTGAGACAATAATGGGTTGACGAGATATTATTAGACCCAAAGGTTGTGGTTACCTTTCCCTCCATCCATCAGCCTTTTGGTGTCCACTGCTGAATATAGGCCTCCACTAAATGGCGCCACTCCAACCGGTCCTGTGCCCTCTGAATCCAACGGTTTCCCGCTGTCTTCTTCAAGTCATCGGTCCACCTGGTTCTGTTCGTTCTGTTATGTCCACCTCGATCTGTACTCCTTTTGCCTAAACGTGGTCGCCACTTGAGGACCTTCGTGGTTACCTTTGGATCTAATAATATAACAAGTTTTTCTACCTTAAGATGCCAATCGGGTTTCTATGTAAAGGCATTGTTTGAATGTTTATAAAATAGTAATTCTGGCAACATTCATCAACATTTTAATGGTTGCAACACACTAAAAATTAAATAAAGTTCAATTTAACCCTGAAGTCTCTTGTGCAGAAAATACGATAACATAACCCAAAAAAATGTGAATTTAAAGTAAGTAATAATTATTTGTAGACACCAGTCGCAACGGTCGAAATTCGACAGTAATTTAAATTAAAAAAACTATTCTTCATATTGTCCAAATATTTCTCAAATTCAAACAAATTGTAATAATTTTCAATTTATATTGAACGCACCCGTTAAAGGTAAAAAGAGGTTTCATTAGCTAAGCTGCATTTAAAAGCAATAGCGGGTAGTTTTCATAGTAAGACGTTGAATGTTTATTACGTTTATTACGTATGTGTTTGTGTCAAATGCAAGGTAGTGTGTGTACTGTGTTTTTAGCTGATTTTATGTATGTTTTATGCATTATTTGAAAAAAAATAGCATTGCGCAATCCTTCTCTACATCAACTATAACCGTGCGTAATTTCATACTCTTCCGCCTGCGGCAAGTATCTTAAAAACGAATCACAAGTTATTGCTTCACGTATTAATATATAGATTAATAACGATGAGTTTTCGTTGCTATAGTTTATACCAGCATTCGCCTTGTTTAGTGCATAAAATGGCAAACACTCAAGTACCAACTCGAACTCTCCTAATTAAACTAACAAGAGACTTTCCCCGCATCGAGGGTGGGTGGGGGTGGGGGGTGCTAAGCCGCTTACGAGGGGCTGTTTTGATTATTTCCAAGGATGTCTTCTTGGTACGTAAATTATGCAACGCTTTCGGTAGGTAGGTTCGGATGTTTTTGGAATCGTGCCGCTCGTGTTATTTTTTACTAGCTTATACCCCTGGCTTTGCACGCTTTGATCACGTTACTATGAAAATGGATGTCCCATGTGTTAGCCCAAGTTATAAACTATACGTGTGCTAAGTTTCAGTGACATGCGATCTGTAGTTTTTACGTGAAAGAGTAAAAAAAACACACACATACACAAACACTTGACGACCCGCGTGGCGCAGCGGTTACCATACCGGTCTGACGCGTAATGGGTCTCGGGTTCGATTCCCGGCCAGGCAGGTATCTGAATGATGAGTTTAGATTCCTGTTCCGGGCCTGGGTGTTTGTGTATGTGTGTGTCCATGGTATCCATGACACAGGAGAAATTCCTAATGTGGGGCTATGAGTGTAGAAAGCGTGTAACTTTTAAAATAATATTCGTAAGACTAAATTTTGAAGGTAGAACGAGTATGGTTCTAGGTACCAGCGCCACGTTTATTTTTGGAGTTTACTCCTTAAGATTCGATTTGCATATATAAGGTCCCGGTATGAGAAAAATGTGAGGAGTAAAATCTACTGATGAATGACCTCGTTACGTTTTTTTATCGAGTATAACGCCATCTAGTTAAAACTTTAGAACTATTTTATCAGTACGCGTGGATGGCATAGGTTTCGTGATTTCGTTTTACCTCATCTCAGTGGTATTTAAAATAGTAAATCGTTAAGATAAGTTATGTAAATACTCTGTAAATACGCACAATATTAATTAGTGGTCATAGCCGTCCATGGACATCTATATACAACTTCATATATTACAGGCATCTTATCTGAAGTCAATTACAGATGCGCTGCTACCCCCTTAGGACTAAGACAGTCGCCTCATATGAAATTGATGCCGCAATCACACACAGCGAAACTCAAAAACGATAGAAGGTGGTGTTGTCTAACCGGGGAGGTACCACCGCCACACCTATTTCTAGCGTGAAGCAGTCCTTGCGTTTCGATGGAAGGGTGTGGTTGCCTGCACACTTTTATATAAGGCGACTATCGTGTTCCTCGGGAGAAACAATGCATCTGTGATTGACTTCAGATAGAACCTATGTTCTATATGAAGTTGATTTCAGATGTCCATGGGCGGCATTGGTCACTTACAATCAGGTGAACTGGTTCTATTTCTATATAAAAATCGTTGTAGCTGTCAACAGACATTTACCTTATTCGTTAGCTCCTAAATCTTATAAAAAATGCCTATCCAATATTTTCGTAGTATGACGTCATCAAACAAAAGTAAGATTAAGACGGAATAAACAATGAAAAGGGACAGTGAATTTTAAAAGGGAATCTTTGGAGGGATTATGTCTGATGCTTCCGGGAACTGACTTACATTCGCTTTCATTGTCTGTGATGAACAGATAACATCTTTTCAGTATTTTAACATATAAGTATATGTCGGCGCGACATCGCGTATTTATGAAAAACACGTCGCCGATAATAATTATTTTAGTTAGTTTAAAGATCGAAAATTGTTTGTTTATTGAATTAGCAACATTTAATGATTTTTAGAATTGTAATTTAGTTTACCCTCCATGAATTTATTATTGTCACACCACCAAACATTGTTATAAAAAGGCGAGCGATTGCCGGTAGAAAGGATTATTCTTGTTTAACCGTCGAAGCGATCACACCTCCTCAATTGTGAATAAATCGAAGAAGCTTACTCCTGTGTTTCACTTGAAATCTTCAAGAACGAATAATAATGAAGACCTCGACCATCCTGGTGTCACATGTCATCACATTCTCTTCGATATATATTATTACTAGCTGTACCAGCGGCTCCGCCCGCGTTAAAATCAATGTATCACAAAGTTTTCCCATTTCACCCCCTTAGGGGTTGAATTTCATAAAAACCCTTCTTAGTGAACACTTACGTCCTTAAAAGAACCCGCATGCAAAATTTGAAACTCCTAGCACTTGTAGTTTCTGAGATTTCGTGATGAGTGAGGGAGTGACCTTTCGGTTTTATATATATAGTTATTATATATCTATAACATGATCAAGTACTTATTATATTTGTCATACTAATCCCATTAAAACAATATTTGTCAAAAAAAACAAGTCTGCGAGACTTGTTTTCTTTTTCAAAACTCAAGATATGAACTGTAAATACATTATATACTTTAAATTCAATATAATATAATAAAACAAAAAATATAATATAATTATGAAGTTTAAAGATTTATGAAAGCAAGATTTTTGAACTAAGTTATTAAAATGAATTATTGATTTTTGAACGAGCGCGTTGAAATCTTTTGCACCGATCGATAACTAATGGATTCCTACAAGTTATTATGAGAACAGAATATACATAGTTTATGTAATTGGATGCACAAATCTTATTTTACTTATTTATTATATTTTTTATTTCCGAAATGATATTGATGGCATATGTAAATAAAGTCTAAAATTTCTAAAATATAAACTTTTATCTGGTACTAGTTGAGTCCCGCAGCTTCGCCCGCGTTAACAAAAATCGATTGTCCCGTGGGAATAAGATATTTTCCCGCTAGAAAAAGTAGCCTATATGTTAATCCAGAGTGTCAGCTAATTCCCTGCCAAATTTTATGAAAATCGCTCCAGCCGTTTAGACGTGTAGAAGTAACAAACATACCCACTCACAAACTTTCGTCTTCATAATATTAGTATGATTAGTATGATATGATTCGAATCCTGGATTCCAGTATTAACTAAGAAAAGGTCTAGATATAAAAAAATCTTCTTTTTTTTTAAACGCTTTCTACACTCATAGCCCCACAGTAGGATTCTCTCCTGTGTCGCGTGTGCCATGGACACACACAAAGACGAACACACAAACACCCAGACCCAGAACAAGAATCCAAAATCAATCTTTCAGACTCCTGTCTGGCCGGGAATCGAACCCGGGACCCACCGTGCGCTACGCGGGTCGTCACGTCGCGGTCGTCTTTAGACGTACATAAGTATGTACGTCTAAAGACGACCGCGACTTGACGACCCGATAAGAAAGTTCTTACAATGAAATTACAAAAATCTGGCGTATTTTTTAATCCCGAAAAGGGTTGTTCAGAAAACGCAGCCGTATTTTAGAACTACCTCCAGGTAGAATGGTTTGTTCAGATTTTTTTATCCTCTCACATTGGCAATAAGTCGCGATGGTATTTTTGGTTTTCAATACGCAGCTTTACTTTTTATTTTCTTAACACGTGTCTTGTTTGAAAAAGATATAAAAAATGCGTAGAAGTTTTAATTTAGTGTTTAAAAAAGATAAAACTGAGATATAGAAAGACATTTTCAATATTCACTGTTTCCAAATAGATTGCCAACAAAGTTTTTTGAGAACTTTCTAACACGAAATCTAACAATAGATCTAGTTTTATAGAACGTATAGAAATGTTGTCAAGAGCAGTGATAGCCTAACGGTTGAAACTTGCCCTCTCGATCGGGAGGTCCGAGGTTCAAACCCAGGCACGCATCACTGATTTATGTGCGTATTAGAAATTAATTATCACTGCTTTTCGGTGAAGGAAAACATCGTGAGGAAACCTACACACCAGAATTCTTTAAAAAAAGTTCTCGGAGGTGTGTAAAGTCCACCAATTCGCACTTGGCCAGCGCGGTGGACTATGGCCTATAACTCTCTCATTCCGAGAGAAGACCCAGCAGTGGGACAATAATGGGTTGACGACGACGTAAAGATGTTAGGTTAGGTTATTAGATCAGTAACCGAACTACTCCCTCTCTCCATTCCATTACTCCCACTTTCCATTCTAACCAGCAAGCCTTTATGACCGAATCCGTTCAACAAAACTTTTACATTAGGTCGCTCACCGAAACGGTCAATAGCGGAATAAGGTTTTTGAAGTGAAACTTCTTTATCGGGGTTGGTTGAAGTGAAACTTCTTTATCGGGGTTGGAAAAAAATTTAGTGTAACATTTTTTCGTTACGCGCCATCTTTTTCTGTTACGCACCATGTTTTTCTGTTACGCGCCATCTTTTTTTTTCCGTTACGCGCCATCTTTTTCTTATCCCTACCACGCGTGATATTAGATAGATTATTTTAGATTAGATTATTAGATAAAGTTTAATAAAAGCCTTTTATTAAACTTATCTAATTTAACTTTATTTAACCAATTTCTGTAAAGTTGCATATAGTAAATTATTGTTTGAAAAATAACGTCATAAAGAAGTTTCACTTCTTACGAGTGTACGCTAGTACACGCACACATTTTTATTTCTTTCAATGTACTGTATTAAACTGTTGCTATCGATAATGCAACAACCTTAAAACTGTTATTTTCTTTTTTTTCCTTTTTTTTAATTACTTTTTAGGGTTGATTTATTATTAATTATTAGTAATTTGGTACTATTGAATTATTTTCTTTCAGCGCTGTTTTTACAATTATTTGAGCGAAATCTAAAAATATTGGTCTACGAATGTCGTCATCCATTATTTCATGGATATTATCCTTATGAATAATTTTATCAATTATTCCCTCGCATAGCATTCGCTTTATCGCGAACCATGGGCATTCTGTCAGAATATGTACCACATCTTGGGGAGTTAGATGATCGCATGGACAGGCAGGGTCTTGTGACAGTTTGAAACGGTACAGGTAAGCTTTGAACCCTCCGTGTCCTAGCGGAATACGGTTATCGAATCGGTGTTTGATCGATTACAGAACTTGTAGAACTTTTTTTTTTTTGTTTACGAGGGGGAAACCTTCCAAAGGTACCCGACGCCGTGGGAGCGACGCAGGGTTATGTGGGGTTTTTACCGCACTAAAACCCCCCCGGTGGCCGTCCTCGGCGCTGAAAAGGACGACTACGGGATCTCGAAACGACTTCAACCGGAATCCTCCGAGCGCGCTGCCCCATCGGGCTCCTACCAGATGGGCGGCTGGGCCCACCGCTCCGTCTAGTCTTTACGATGGTATGCGACCACACATACCGCCGTCCTTCCCGGGATCACCTGACTGAACGGTTCGAGCTCCCACTCTAGCCGTCTGCAACCCCGGAAGCCCCTTTTAGTCGCCTCTTACGACAGGCAGGGGATGCCGTAGCCCTATTCTGACCCCGAGGCTACAGGGACAGAACTTGTAGAACTATGAACTCTAGTGTGAATTCGGTTATTCGGTGAAACTACTATTGACTGAAAATACTATTCGGCTCATCTTTAGTATTAAATGATTATTGCGGGCGGAATCACGAGAACAAATTATCTACTTTCTTAGACGCATACAACTTCGAAAGTTAGCGGAACGTGCCTGGGTTTTGACTCCCATTTCTCCGACATAAGAGCAAAGTTTCGGACATGACTATTTCAAAACGAAAAAACGGAAAATTCCATAAAATACGTCAATAAAAATCTTGTAAATCTGTAAACAAAATTAACGACTCGACCTATTAGATGTAAAACCCAATACACATTTAATGCGGGAGAATAAAATTAATCCTCTGCCAAGTTCCTTTAATCCCTACACCCCTCTCTTTCGCTCCCATTCAAAACGCATCATGCCGTCTCACCCCCACGATGTCGCTCGGCGTAACGATGGCAGCTGGGCGTTCTTTTTTCGAAATTTATTTTTTTTTTCATTGTGTATTTCCTTTTTATTGGCGTCCCTTAGAATTTTATCGGCCAGCTTTTTTATCTTGCCGGTTTAATTAATTGATTTTTTCGTTTTCCCACATCGGGGATACGGAAGTGGGTTTGAGGGAATTTCCATAATGACGAAACAAAATTTTTATTTTCAGTTATGATCTTAGTTAAAATATGGAAGAGGCTTGTGTTAAAGTTGCTTTTGTTAGAAGTGTTATGAAATATTTATCTGAGGGTTTCGATTAACCTAGCCGTATATATTGAGCAGTGATAGCCTAATGGTTGAAACTTGCCCTCTCGATCGGGTGGTCCGAGGTTCAAACCCAGGCACGCACCACTGATTTATGTGCGTATTATAAATTAATTATCACTGCTTTTCGGTGAAGGAAAACATCGTGAGGAAACCTACACACCCGAGAGTTCTTTAAAAAAAAAGTACTCGGAGGTGTGTGAAGTCCACAAATTCGCACTTAGCCAGCGCGGTGGGCAATGGCCTAAAACTATCATTCTGAGAGAAGACCCGTGCCCAGCAGTGGGACAATAATGGGTTGACGACGAATCAGCCATGGCGGTCCCTATGTTTAAGTAAGTAGTAGGTAGAAGTAGAAGAAATTTCAGCGCAGGTAGGAGTTCCACATGTTACTACTATCACTACGTAGTTTATAACAAAGTCGCTTCTCGCTATACAAAAACCTTAATCTTGAATCACTCTATCTATTAAAAAAAACTGCATTAAAATCCGTAGCGTAGTTTTAAAGATCTAAGCATACATAGGGATACATAGAATTCTATCTATATATTCTCTGTAGGGCAGGATACGGTAGCTAACTTTTGTTAGCCATGTAAAAACAAGATGGCATATAAAAAAAAGAGTAAAAAAAAAGATATACAAAGAAAAAAGACAAACCCACTGAGTTCCTTGCCGGATCTTCTCAGTTGAGGTCGTGTTCCGATCCGGTGGCAGTGTAAAAAAGTATATATATATATATATATATATATATATATATATATATATATATATATATATATATATATATATATATATAACTGACAATTTGTAAACCCCCCCGAAGGCCTATGCAAAATAAAGACATTTCATTCCATTTCTATATGAAGTTTCTTACAATAGTCTATAAGCGAACCACTTGCCATCAGATGGACTGCATGCTCGTTTGCTAAATCTAATTACCGACACCTATGTTACTAATTCTAACATTGTAACCAGTATGAGCGTTCATTCGATATCGATTCCAGGTATCGAGTTACGGAATCGATAAATCGGGCACTGTGTCACGGTTTCCGGAGAAGCCACAAAAAGATGGCGTAATTTGTAACTTGTATCACAAAAATAGATGGTGCAGCGGTTACCATACCGGTCTGACACGCAATGGGTCCCGGGTTCGATTCCCGGCCAGACAGGTATCTGAATGATGAGTTTAGATTCATGTTCTGGGTCTGGGTGTTGTATTCGTCTTGTGTGTGTTCATGGCACCCACGATACAGGAGAAAATCCTAATGTGGGGCTATGAGTGTAGAAAGTGTTATAAAAAAAAAAACACTATTGACAATAGACAGTATATTTTATAACTAGTTGAACTGCTGAACTTCGTTTCGCCTAATTAATGTTAACTTTTTTAATTAGGGACGACTGAGAGTGTTATAAACGTAAGAGTAGACAAATATAAACAGAAGGCTTCGAACTGCTACGCTATTGGGAGTTACACATGTTATTGAGAGTCAACCATAAAATATATATGTCTATCTTGTGGGACAATAATAGGTTGACGACCAATAATACACTTACATCTTCCATACTCTATATTTATAACAAATCTGTAGAGAGGTCAATTCTGTACATTAAATAAATTTCCAAAATAACTATCAGGGAGTGATTAGGGATCGATCGATACTGATGCCAAAAATGCAATCAATATTTTTTTGTCTGTCTGTCTGTCTGTCCGTCTGTCTGTCTGTATAACCGTTATAGAAACAAAAACTACTCAACGGATTTTAACGAAACTTGGTACGATTATTCTTCATACTCCTGAGCTGGTTATAGCATACATTTCATCACGCTACAATCAACAGGAGCAGAGCAGTAAAGGGAAATGTTGGGAAAACAGGAGAGGTTACTCCATTTTTTAAGCTTCCGTCGCGTGTGCAACCTTAATGATTAAAGCTACACAGAAATCATATATCACAGAAAATATATAAAAAATACGACAGCATATGTGCATCTTTTATGGTTGACTCACAATAACACGTGTTAACTCCCGATAGCTTAGCAGTTCGAAGCTTTCTGATTATATTTGTCTACTCTTACGTTTATAACACTCTCAGTCGTTCCGAATTAAAAAAGTTAACATTATTTAGGCGGAACGAAGTTCGCCGGGTCAACTAGTATCAATATAATCTTATAACGTAACTAAATCAAGTATTTGCGGCGACGTAGTACGCGGGTCTGGTGACTTCCGGGGGTCCTCTCTTTCCAATGCAGATAAAATAATGTATAAATGAAAAGGAAATTATGTATGCTTCGTTCACGTCTCTCAGAAACTATCTAATATATACAATTCTCGTGTCACAGTTTTTGTTGCCAAACTCCTCCGAAACGGCTTGACCGATTTTTACCAAATTTTATATGCTTGGTCAGTAGGTCTGAGAATCGGCCAACATCTATTTTTCATACCCCTTAAGGGTTGTCCACCCTTAACATTTTTTTTTATTTTTTACAACGTTTGTCGGGACAGCTAGTCCCTACTAATATTATAAATGTGAAAGTAACTCTGTCTGTCTGCTACTTATTCACGCCTAAACAACTGAACCGATCTTTATGAAATTGGGCACACAGATAGTGTTGACCTCGAGAAAGGACATGCGCTGCTTTTTATCGAAAAAAATGGGTTGAAAGCGTTAAAATCGGGCATAAATGTTTGTATGGAAGTTCGTTTTTGACAAAGTCCCATATTGACAAGTCCGTCAAGGGGTACGATAGACTTACTTAAAACCTTATCTAAATAATAAAACAAAAAACATTGATTTCGAGTCGACAACATATATATATAAAAAGGAAATGGTTTCGTTCACATGTCTCACGTGGCGGTCTGAAATAGCCCGCGCATTGCGACAGTATCGATTATCGAAGCCCTACCGCGGCGGCACTGTAGCACTTCGTAATCTGAGGGCGGCGTAGTGGTGAGGTCCGGGTTCATATAAGATATACTAGCCACCCGTCGCAACGAAATTCGACCATAATTCAAATTAAAAAACTATACATCATATTGTCCAAAGTAGCAATAATTTTCCTAATTTAAATAAATTGTAATAATTTTCGAGTAATTTTGTACGCACCCGTTAAAGGTAAAAAGAGGTTTATTAACTAAGCTGCATTTAAAAGCGGTAGCGGGTATTTTGACAAAGACATCTGACATTTTTGACGTTATGTGTTTTCATCTTAGACATTGAATGTTCTATTTCGTTTATTATGTATGTGTTTGTGTCAAATGCAAGGTAGTGAGTGAAATGTGGTTTTAGTTGATTTTATGTATGTTTTATGCATTATTTAAAAAAGATATTAGCATTCCGCAATCCTTTTCTACATCAACTAAAACCGTGCGTAGTTTCATACGCCTGCGGCAAGTATCTTAAACTACTGTGGTACGTACCTGGGTTTTGAATGTTGGACCTCCCGATCGGTAGGACAAGTATCAACCACTAGGCCATCACAGTATATTATCATTCGTATCACGTAATATTACTTAAATTGATAAAAATAAAATGTCAGACGCGACATTTATTTTTATTTAACGGCAATTGTAACGTTATAAGTTGAAATAAAAATGGCGCTTCGTTCCATTCTCGATTTTAAGGCTAAGCTTAACCGTTTATAAAATGGGTTGAAGGGTGAAATATTATAACAATTAATTATGGCTATACAAATAAACATATAAAATTTGAGTGTCTGTCCGTATTTTTAAAATAAGTCATGTTTTGTATGTGTTTGTGTATACTTAACTTGTCTACCAATTCGTACTTGTCCAGCGCGGTGGACTATGGCCTAAAACTCTCTCATTCTGAGAGAAGACCCGTACCCAGCAGTGGGACAATAATGGGTTTACGAAATACTTAACTATTGGTTTGCTTAATACCACATTATCTGGACTTTAAAGTCCAATGAGAAGTCGTATGAGAGTGTTTCGGTGTTTATGGGTGAGTCTTGGCAATTGCTGAGCCAAATTTTATTAAACTTTAATTTAAAGATAGATACTTTAAGTGTTTCTTTCTTCGTAATTAGCCTTTTCGCCTTTAATAGTGCGGGAAAGAATTATAGTGCCTTGCTGCCATATTATGTGACTCTCAAATAAACCTTCCTCCCTCTACAGAAAAGGAAATTAAATAAATATTTAGATATCTGACTGAACAGAGATCAAGTCCACTGTTTACAATACAACGATTGAGTGATTGTACGTTTAAAAGTAAATATTACGATAAAAACACTTTCCAATTTGGCTTTGCAGTGGCAACTTTCGTGCAAATATTTATAGGAGATGGTGACCAACGATGACTACTTTTTTTTTATCTGACTAAAGCAGCAAACGAACATGCAGTCCACCTGATGGTAAGTGGCCACTGCCGTCCATGGACGTCTGTAATCGACTTCATACAGAACATGGGCTCAATCTGAAGTCTATCACAGATACTCCCGAGGACTATGATGGTCACCTCATGTGAAAGTGTGCCGGCAACCACACTCTATCGAAACGCAAGAAATGCTTCACACTATAAATAGGTTTGGCGGTGGTACTTCTCTAGTCGAGCTACACTGGTTCTACCACCTCCGAAACGCCACCACCAACTACGTAAGACGGATAATGTTTTATCCGATTTTACTAACAATCCAGAATGCAGTCCACCTGATGATAAGTTAAACGATAAAAACGACTGAGATGTGAAATACGCAATAACGCTTCCAAAAACGCGAGCGTCGCCGCGCGCGTTGCCTTGTCCAAAAGGTCCTTCACTCGAGGAAATCGAGGTCACAGAGGTCCGATTGTCACGCGAGCGGCACTTAAATATATTAATAAATTAACTATCATATTTTATACCGATGGATCGTATAGAGCTGCTAATACCGCCATTAAAATGCTATATTAAGCAATAATTTATTGCGAGCCCCTTTGTGAGTTTTACCTACTCTTGTTGGGCTTGGATTTTTCAGATTTAAATTGAGTATTTTTAAAACGTTTATGGTAAATATGTATCATGGAATATAGAGCTGTATTGAAACTAATTGGCCTAACAAAATTAGTGGATTAGGGTTGTAGTGAGTATGTGAATGTTTAAAGAAAATTATTTTTGCTTCAAAATAAGCTTTTCTCCTTTACGTTGTTATTAACTAATAATGTTATTTAATGTTAATGTTAATATAGGCGAATCTATCCATTGGCCATATTTTTTATCCATACATCCTTATATGTTTTGTTTAATATTATATATTCTTAAAACTTCATTCATCCGTCAGCCGTTGTATGTTCGCTATTGGTTAGTCTTGACCAGACAATGAGGGTTTTTAGTAATAGTCACCAACCCTGAGAAGAAAAAGCATTTCTAAAGTAATGGAAATGTACACAAATTTCTAGAGTTTAGTAATAAACATACCAATACGAGCGACCTACGTCTATTTTATACAAAATGTACTTTTTTGAATTCCACATCAACCCATTATTGGCCCACTGCTGGGCACGGGTCTTCTCCCAGAATGAGAGAGTTTAGGCCATAGTCCACCGCGCTGGCCAAGTGCGAATTGGTGGACTTCACACACCTCCGAGAACTTTTTTTTTTTAAGAACTCTCGGGTGTGTAGGTTTCCTCACGATGTTTTCCTTCACCGAAAAGCAGTGATAATTAATTTCTAATACGCACATAAATCATTGGTGCGTGCCTGGGTTTGAACCTCGGACCTCCCGATCGAGAGGACAAGTTTCAACCATTAGGCTATCACTTTTTTGAATAAACCACCGTAATTCCATTCTTTGTCAATAGTTGAACTAAACGATACTTACAGTTTTATTTATAAAAAAACATCGAATTAAACTATAAACGGTAACAACATCTCTATACAACTCCGACGCATCATAAATAATATGAAACTTATCATTTATGAATTCCGACACAAAGAGCCGCTACCGGCGGCGCCTTTGTCCCGCCGCCATCTTGGCCCGCCATATTAATTTTGCTTTTTTTATAAACTTAATGCAGTGGACTTGTCATCGTCAGGAGTTATCAGGGATACGTCAGTAGAGGACGGTATTTGCTACCTACCGGTAATTTTAGTCCGATGTCTGCAATATATCCTACTTCAACTATTTAATTACAATTTCCAAATTTAAAATGTACATTTTTACAATTATTTTAAACCGACTTTCCAAAGGAAAGAAGTTATCTATTACGTATATTTTTTATTTACAAATGCAAAGTTTGTGAGAATGTGTCTATATTTGTTACTTTAACGCCAAAATTTACAGGCGAATTTCGCTAAAAATTGGCACATAGGTTGCCGTGTCTGAAAGAAGACGTGTAGAAAGAAATTGAAATACGTAAAGCGTACACACTCATACTGTTCAAAGACACAATAATATTATAGTAAAAACATACGTGATTGATATAGGGTGAGTTGGGGTAATATCGAACCTGGGGGTAAAACTGTACGATTGAAATTTTATACTTAAGTGAGCCGGTCTTCTTTTTGGATGACTTGATCCTCCGCGCCATGAAAGTGACGTACGTGTGTTACGTTGTCAATTTAATCGAAAATGGCTGCATTAGCCTACAATTCCCATTTTACGCTTTTACCCCATGTCCGATATTACCCCAACGTACCTTATAATTAACACGCAACGCATTGCAATTATTTTTCTACATATCGCATAGTAAGAATGAAAGATAAATATTTTTTTCTATTCGTGAACATAATTTTTTTTTCGCCTGGCATAAGACGTGACTAACAGTGGCTTCAGGGGTTGCGGGCGGTAAGTGGGAGCTCGAACCGTCCAGCCAAGCGACCCCGTGTAGGACGATGGCATGTGTGGCCACATGCTGTCGTAAACACCAGGAGGTGCAGTGTGTACCATGCTCACTGGGAAGAGCCCAAAGGGGGTATCGCGCTCAGAGGACTCAGTACTTCCATTGGAGATCCCGGAGTCCTCCACGTGTTGACGATGGCCATCGGGGGGGTTTTAGTGTCGTAAAAATCCCACATAACCCGGCGTTGCTCCCACGGCGTCGGGTACTTTTTGAAGGTTTCCCCCTCGATAATAAAAAGGTAAACTAATATAAACGATAAAATTACCTACCTCAGACAAGTGGAAAGCCTCACTTAACATAATGGTAGCACCCCGCTGAGATAAAGCGGGCCGGAAGGGTCCGCTACGGTGGCCGAGGTATCGCTGGTTAAATCTAATTGATATAGCTAGTTCTGACAAGAACTACTAGTTTTAAGACTATTATTTGGTGGTGATGTCATCATTTTGTTTAAAGCTAACTTATTCCCGCGGCTGTGCCTCTTTCGGTCTCGATATTGAAACCTATTCTATATTTCAATCCAGGTCATAAAAATCTGTAAGGAAAGCAAAATCCGACCAGTGATTACTGTTCGAAAGAGTTGTCGTCAACCCATTACTGTCCCACTGCTGGGCACGGGTCTTCTCTCAGAATGAGAGAGTTCACAGTTGACCGCGCTGGCCAAGTGCGAATTGGTGGACTTCACACACACAAAATCTGTGGTTCGTACCTGGGTTTGAACCTCGGAGCTCCTGATCGAGAGAGCAAGTTTCAATCATTAGGCTATCGCTCAACAAACACATACATCATCTCAAACTTTCGTAGTTGTAATATTAATACGATCATAAGTAAAAATATTAATTTAGTTAATACTATATCGTTAATTGATCTGCGCGGAGTGACAATATTAATTTAGTTAATACTAAATAGTACTTATATCGTTCTGCGAGGAGTGACGTCACTTATCGCTACGGGGGTCGATGATGTAGCGATACGAGTCGCTACTTTGCATCGCTACTGGATTTATCGCATCAAAAGGAACCTAATATATTTACATTATGTAGGATTTTTAATGTAATTAAATTAAAATTAAATTAAATTAAACGCTTTCTACACTCATAGCCCCACAGTAGGATTTTCTCCTGTGTCGTGGGTGCCATGGACACACACAAGACGTATACACAAACACCCAGACCCATAACAAGAATCTAAACTCATCATTCAGATACCTGTCTGGCCGGGAATCGAACCCGGGACCCACTGCGTGTCAGACCGGTACGGTAACCGCTGCGCCACGCGGGTCGTAATAGAAAAAAACATTAGCATCTGTACTCCTTCTCTATATAAAGGTGGTAGAACCAGTGTAGTTCGACTGGGCAAGTACCACCGCCACACCTATTTCTAGCGTGAAGCATTTCTTGCGTTTCGATAGAAGGCTGTGGCTGCCGGCACACTGCACATGAGGCGACCATCACAGTCCTCGGGAGTAGCAACGCATCTGTGATTGTCGTCAGATGGAACCCATGTTCTGTATGTAGTTGATTACAGATGTCCATGGGTGGCAGTGGCCACTTACCATCAGGTGGACAGCATGCTCGTTTGCTACTTCAGTCAGATATAAAAAAAATAGGTAAAGGTGGGCATTCACGTTACAACGGTCGCACGGACTGTCGCAACGACAGTTCAAGTTGAATACTTCAACGGACTTGCGACATGACCTTGGTCGTACAGTCCGCCTTAGGACCAAGCCATTCACGATCGAACTTGTCGCATACGACCGTAATTCGTGCGACAGTCCGAGCGACCGTCGTAACGTGAATGCCCACCTTAAATTGGGTCATTCCCGCTCGGTAACACCCCGTCGTCCACACTGTTGACGAGTGGGAATTAAAAGTTGCAATTGTGCACAGTGTTGACGAACGCTACTTTTTTTTCCCGTTCGTACACGCGTATAGTACAAGAGACAAGATTTAAAAAGTAACATAACAAATAAACAATAAACATTAACAAATAAAAGATAATGTAGATTTTAAGTAAATCTTTATCATAATGCTTCGTGAATTAGAAAAAATATTGCAGATAAGTACTTAACTTCCGTACAATATTTTTTTTCTAATTCACGTAAATTTTTAATCTATACTAAGATTATAAAGCTGAAGAGTTTGTTTGTTTGTTTGAACGCGCTAATCTTAGGAACTGGTTCGAATTGAAAAATTGTTTTTATGTTGAATAGACCATTTATGGAGGAAGGCTTTAGGCTATATAACATCATGCTGCAACGTATTTTCAGCGGGCGAAGCTGCGGGTTTCAGCTAGTTAAAAATATATAATTTGGTAGAATCTTATTTGGTGGATAATACTAATACTTTCTTATAAAGTAGGTACCTAATCATGGCGGTACATAATGCGCTCGTATTAACATTAGCATTGTTGCATGTTTCTGGAACTAATAATATACTATAATCAGAAAGCATTGAACTGCTACGCTATCGGGAGTTACACGTGTTATTGTGAGTCAACCATAAAAGATAGACATATGCTGTTGTCGGATATTTTTTTATGTAATTTTAAGGAAAATATTTCCGTCATACATGATCTCTGTGTAGCTTTAAGCATTAAGGTTGCACACGCGACGAAAGCTTAAAAATGGAGTAACTTCTCCCATTTTCCCAACATATATTTAATGTACAGAATTGACCTCTCTACAGATTTATTATAAGTATAGATATAGATGTAAGATAAAAACAAGATGGCCAAAAAATACAAAGAAAAAACACATACCCACCGCTCTAAAAACCCCCCGGTGGTCGTCCTCGACGCTAAAAAAAAGGACTCTAGGATCTCCAACAAACACCACCGGAATCCTCTGAGCACGTTGCCCCATCGGGCTCCTCCCAGATGGACGTGTGTATCAGAATCGCGGGTGTACCTCACGGATTTAAATATGTCTTTTATATTGCAAACGTACTTGCTGTGTACCTTAGTGTACCTAACATAAAATCCTGTTTACCTCCTTCTATGCATAGATTTAAAATGAAATGTTTTTTTGTTACCATTCGAATTACTTAATATTAAAATAATAAAAAAAACTTCAAAACTCGTTTAATTTTCATTCCGAAAAAACCGGTAAACATGCTAATCCTAAATCTTTTACAATAAAAAAAAACAAACGCAATATATTTTTTTGTTATTCTAACAGATGCAATTAATATTTAATTTCAACTTTAGTTATTAATACAGTAGTTATTTTTATAAAATAAAAACGACGTCAAAGAAAGAAAACTGTTTTTTTTTTTTTATTTTCTCAGCAACCTTCCTATTTTTTATTTATTCAATATTTTGTTTCTGCAGGTACACAGGAGGTACCAAATCTACGTATACTCTTTACTTAGGTACATATGCTGACTAGAAGTACACCCGCGATTCTGACGTCAGGATGGCGGGTGTACCTATTTCATTTTAAATCTATGCATATAAGGACACAGAATTTTATGTTAGGTACACTAAGTTACACAGCAAGTACGTTTGCAATATAAAAGACATATTTAAATCCGTGAGGTACACCCGCGATTCTGACACACACAGATGGGCGGCTGGCCCATTTACGGCGATATGCGACCACACATACCGCCAACCTTCCCGGGATCGCCTGGCTGGATGGTTCAAGCTACTTAGCCGCCCGCAACCCCGGAAGCCCCTTTCAGATGCCTCTTACGACAGGCAGGGGATACCGTAGCCCTATTCTGATCCTGGAACTACAGGAACGATGTTGTAATACCTACTAAATATTAGACTATTATTTATTAAGTATTTGTAAATGATATGATTTTATTTGTGACGTATAAATAGTAACAGTTCTGTTAAATTAGAACTTTGCGTGAATTACAAAAAATATTTAGTACTTATCTACGTACTTATGAAGCATAAGTATATTTTTAGCTAAACATTATGATAAAGTTTTACTTGAAATCTGCATTATCTTTTATTTAATGTTACTTTTTATATCTTGTCTCTCGGACTATACACGTCGTGGACGAACGGGAAAAAAAAGTAGCGTTCGTCAACACTGTGCACAATTGCAACTTTTAATTCCCACTCGTCAACAGTGTGGACGACGGGGTGTTACCGAGCGGGAATGACCCCTTAAATTATAACTTAGCAAAATTACATACTCCTCTGTCCGCGTAATTTGCCTTAATAACGGATTGTGGCGACCTCCCGCTATTCATCAAGAGATGGCGCTACTAGTATTCTGAAACACGCTATCGAAGCATTCTGAGAATCCTGCATATATACAAGTTCCGAACATCAACTGTTGGAGCACGGCCGCTCCCCAGGCATGATCACCTAACCTCCAGGGAGATCTCCCTTTGCCAAAGATAAAAAGTTTTTGCTTCGGGTTATTTTTATTATATGTATGTCTTTTTAATATATTGCGTATTTCGTAATGCCAAATTCTTCAAAAGGAGCAACTGATTAATCCATCCATCCATCTCCTTTGATATCCACTGCTGAACATAGGCCTCCCCTAAATGGCGCCACTCCAACCGGTCCTGTACCCTCTGAATCCAACGGTTTCCCGCTGTGTTCTTCAGGTCATCGGTGATTAATATTATCCAGTTATTCCTATGAATATAGAAGTTATTTATAAAATATGACGACCCGCGTGGCGCAGCGGTTACCATACCGGTGTGACGCGCAATGGGTTCCGGGTTCGATTCCCGGCCAGACAGGTATCTGAATGATGAGTTTAGATTCATGTTCTGGGTCTGGGTGTTTGTGTATTCGTCTTGTGTGTCCATGGTACCCACGACACAAGAAAAAATCCTAGTGTGGGGCTATGAGTGTAGAAATTAAAGAGTATCATTATAAGTATCAAAAGTATTAATTGAGTTAATATCGAATAGTATTTATCGATAAATTGATCTGGCAGCGAGGAGTGGCGACACTTATCGCTACGGGGGTCGATAATGTAGCGATATGTGTCGCTACTTTGCATCGCTACCGAACCTGATATCTGTGACCTAAAGAAAACGGGTGTAATTCTGAAATCTATATATTAATACGCGAAGCAAAAACTTGCGACCCGTTTTTAGGAATCTTGCCGCGAACAGAGGGGTATAAAAGGACTTCTATCTTTCCCTATAATCTGCTTCTTATTTTATTAATCTTCGCGTTTCTTTATTTTATTGTATCTTCCCTGTCCCTGCACTTCTTCTTTTATTTCTATCCTTTATTTCTGTAACGTCTAGCTGCTGATATATTTATGTTTCTATTATGTCGATATGTATTCTTCTGTACACCCCTACCCTCTCTTGCATTTAAAATGTTTCCTTTAGCCACAAAGGTTGTCTGGAAGAGATCACTATCTAAGTGATAAGACCGCCTTTTGTACATAACATTATGTATCTTTTGTTTTTGTTACATATAAATTGGTGTACAATAAAGAAATTTTGTATTGTATAAAGTTTATGTAGAGAAGGAGTACAAAATGCTAATATTTTCTTCAAATAATACATAAAACAAATAAAATCAATTAAAAACACAACACACACTACCTTGCATTTGACACAAACACATACATAATAATCGAAATAAAACATGCAATGTGTTATTATGAAAAAACATATATGTCTAAAATGTCAGATATCTTTGTCAAAATACCCGTTATTGGTTTTAAATGAAGTTTAAGTCAATTAAACCTCTTTTTATCTTTAAAGTGTATTAAAGTAACTCGAAAATAAATACAATGTAATTGAATTTGAAACAGACTCGTGCTGCTTTGGACAATATCAAGTTTAGTTTTGAGTTGAATTACGGTTGAAAGCGTTGAATTACGGGCTGAATTACGGAATTTCGACCGTTACGATAGGTGACTAGTAAAATGAAATGTATTTATTTTGTATAGGCCTACGGGGGCACTTTTTCCGAAATCATGAGTTTGGGCTCTTTCAATCTGTAACAAAGCCCTGTAAGTTATCTCTAAAAAATAATAAAACTGTTAATTTGTAAGCGTCTCTGTAGCACGAAATAAAGAAATTTCATTTAAAAGAAAAATTCAATGTCATACTATATTAAAATCAAATTACTACCAATGATTCTATAAAGACAATTTAAGAACCCAATAAAGGAGGGGTCCTTATTGTTACCAAATCGTTCACATAAACATTAAAATCGAATTGATTTCATCAACAAATTTGCACATTAACACTCTGTTGCCCACCCTTAGAAGCAACCCTCCGAACGCCGTGGGCTGGCCAAATTGATACCATGTCTGTTTTCCTTATAATGCCACAGAGGGAGTTAAGATACATTTGTGTACACGACAAAATGCAACGCAAAATAAATACACGTGCTTTTTTTGTATTTTTTTTCATGGAAAATAAATTGAAGTGCAAGTTAAATCTTAAAAGACTCGCCGTTTGGGTACTGTCTAAAATAGTGGAATCTATGGCTTTTTATAAAATTCATTTGTAAAATAATAGTATACATAAGTTTATACTAAAGATAACAAAGTTGTATTTTGTGTTAAGATAACAAGCTTAAAATTTTAATGCGACTTTTCTATAAAAAAACAATTTCTTCACGCTAAACAATGTGTTGTCACGAATAAATAATGTATGTACAAACAGCTATTTATTTACATTACTTTAGCCAATAATATACGTATAACAATTTATTCACATTACGTTAGTCAATTATATTCGTATTTTTTCAAATTTACTCAAAGACATTCATGATTTAGAAAAAAACAAATCATTAGACGCAAGTCTACATAAACAGTCGCCTAATTCGTATATTTTAAATCTTAAAAGCAATAGCGTGTGAATCGTCACTTGGTCCATTTTACCCCCAACAGAGGGTTAGCTCCTCGGGGATTGTTGCCAGTTGATTGGGTTAAGTAATGTTTTGTTTGGGGTGTTGTCACTGTGACGTAAGATTTCTTTTTATGCTTCGTTTGATACGATGTTTGAGTATTTTCAGCTCTTTTTTGTCGTTTTACAGCACGATTTTGTTACATATGTATAGATTACCAGTGTTTATATATATAAAAAGGGCAATCTATTGGTGCATATGCTAAAATATGAAAGTTTCTCGTATTTGTGTATCACGTATATACTTTCAATTAAAATGATTGCAGGACAGAGAATAAGCAATATTAAAAAAATCTACCAATATTATTTAGAAGTTTGTGTTTGAAATTGTATGAAACTAAAACTACTGAATTTAAATGTTTGCAAATACATTTACAATCTGTGTGTTGTTCATGTACTTTGTTTCATAAATACAATGTACTGCATGAAATTAATACAATTGTAGAATCTTTTGTACCTCAAAACTACATGATGTCGACTTTGCAACAATGTTTTAATTTATTTTAGCACCTTCCAAACCAAACATCACTCATTTGTAAGTTTGTCTTGCGGCGCGATGTGAACGTTCGCAGTGTTTGTTTATGCAATGGACGTATAGACACACCCCGGCAGTGGAGGGTTAAGTTTTATATGGATCTTATTTTAATGTGGTTGGCGTTGAAAGAATATTTGCATGCTTATGAGTTTGATTTGATAATTTTGTATTGACAATATTTATGTATTTTTTTAATGACTGAAGTACCAAACGAGCTTGCAGTCCACCTGGTGGTAAGTGGTCAATGCCGTCAATGGACATCTGAAATCAACTTCATATAGAACATGTGTTCTATTTGAAGTCAATCTCAGATGCGTTGCTACTTCCGAGTACTATGATGGTCGCCTCATATGAAAGTTTGCCGGCAACCACACCCTTCTATCTAAACGCAAGAAATGCTTTACACTAGAAATAGGCGTGGCGGTGGTACTCCCCCGGTCGAACTACACTGGTTCTACCACCTTAAAATGCTTATGTTTTAATGCTTTGTTTTCGATAGTCTTGATGATGGTCGATTACATATGAAAAATTATAGTTCTAGTAATTACAATGTGTTGTACAGGCTTGCGTGAATCAGTTCTTGCGTTTGGGTGCACGGTTCCGTTTCTTTCTTTTATCTCTTTTGTTTTCTTTTCTGTTTTTTGCGTTTCGATGATTCACTTTTATATGAGACGACCATCGTAGTCCTCGGGAGTAGCAACGCATCTGTGAATGACTTCGGATAGAACCCATGTTCTATATGAAGTTGCTTACAGATGTCGCAGGGCGGCAGTGACCGCTTACCATCTGGACTGCGTGCTGGTTTGCTACTTCAATCAGATAAAAAAAATCTTAGTCCTCGAGATTACTAACGCAACAATAATTAAGGATTGTATTTCCGTTTACAATAAAAATAAAACAAAACTTCAAATTAATGTCCACAATCAAATTGCCAATTTTTGAGTTAAAAAGTGCGCAGAAAGTGCACTTTATTAACGCCAACCAATTTTCGCAATAGATTTATTGACACTCACGGTAACCCTAAGTCACTCGGGAACTTTTTACCACTCACTCCGGACCCTTAAAACAACACGCGAAAGACACTGTTGACTTTACAATTAGCGGGCCGTGGGGTCGGAATTACCCCAGGCGTAAGAAAGTGTTAGTTTTGAGTGCTGAAGTATGATACGTTAAATTGGTCACGTGCTGGGCGGATGCATAAGTGAATTTTAAATGAAAGCTATTATCTACTTGACATGGCAATGGTATGGAAATTGAAAGTAGAAACGTTTACTTCTTATTCTTGTACAGGGGAATAGAAACCTTTGCAGGGGGTCAAACTTTTGCAGGGTTGAAAACATGTCCATAGGCAGCATTAACCTTTGCTTATCATACTAATCATACTAACCACTTATAATTCTTCACACTAATATTATAAAGGCGAAAGTTTGTGAGTGTGTATGTTTGTTACTTCTTCACGTCTAAACGGCTGTAGCGAATTTCATAAAATTTGGTAGGGTGTTAGCTGACACTCTGGATTAACATATAGGCTACTTTTTCTGTGAGAAAATATCTTATTCCCACGGGACAATCGATATATCAGTTTTAGCGGGCAAAGCTGCGGGGTTAAGCTAGTATCATATCATTTTTGTTTGCAACATCAATTTTATAAATTAGGATATATCATGAGTATTAAATAAATTATATTTATTATCCCAGAGGTGAGTGAGCGGCGTTTCGTCCTCAAACGTGGGGTCGAATTGACCCCCGGCTATTGAGTGTTACGTTTTCATTACACCTCTACCTACAACATGCATAAGTAGCAATGGGAGTGACTACTTTCCTAATTGCTTACTTAAAGGCTAAAGAACTCTTTGTGATTCGATTCTAAACTAAGTCGTCGGGGTAGCTTTTGTTGCTAACCTTAGATTACCTATAGATTTTATCTTGGGTTGATCACAGGATTTGACAACAATATAACTAATAATAAATAAACTAAGTAACTATAAAGAAACTATAACTATACTATGTTTTCGTCAATGTAATATTAGCAAAGCGTAATCCTTCTCTACATCAACTATAACCGTGCATAATTTCAAACTCCTCCGTCTGCGACAAGTATGTTAAAAACGGATCACAAGTTTTTGCTTCACGTATCGATATATAGAGAAGAATAAATTAGATAAAACCGTTTTATTAACTTAAAATAGTTTAATAGATTAGCAACTTAGTACGAGTTTGTTATATTTCCTAAAAAAAACAATGTTCTTGTTTTCACATCGTTTCTTTTATTTCGCACATCATTTATTTCGTAGTTTAGTTCGTTCCCCCTAAAAGTCATAAATGTAAAATTCACAGTGTTTCATATAAACATGCTATATTATGCATAATATATTATACATAAAAACCTTCCTCTTGAATCACTCTATCTATTAAATTAACTGCAATAAAATCCGTAGCGTAGTTTCAAATATCTAAGCATACATAGGGACAGACAGCGGGAAACGACTTTGTTTTATACTATGTAGTGACTTGCAATGGACTTTGCGTTGCAAGTCATAGCTAAAAACCTGCGCTTCATTGCATTTAGCTACGTCGTATGTACCTGTTTAAAGGTATCCTGACTAAGAATACATTGTAAGGCATTTCAAACATTATCAGCAAACAAAAACCTCTAAGGATAATTTCCAGCTTGCTACTGTAACATTGTAGATATTTGCTTACTTCTGCTCAGGATTTAGTAAAGTTTGCGTGTTATGTGAATACATAGCATAAAAAGACAAGTATAAACATTCTTTTCGAATTACTTATGGTTTTTGATGTTTACAGTTTTTTTTTTCATATTTTATTTTATTTATTTATTTTGATTTTTTTCGACCGCCCGATTCGTTTGACGACCCGCGTGGCGCAGCGGTTACCATACCGGTCTAACGCGAAATTGGTCCCGGGTTCGATTCCCGGCCAGACAGGTATCTGAAATTCTGAATGATGAGTTAGATTCCTGTTCTGGGTCTGGGTGTTTGTGTATTCGTCTTGTGTGTGTGCATGGTATCCACGACACAGGAGAAAATCCTACTGTGGGGCTATGAGTGTAGAAAGCGTGCCTGTGTGTGTGAATAATAAATTATTAATTATTATTATTCGGAAAAAATACAGTATAATTACATAGACAAAATAACAATAGTAAAATATCCAAAAAATAGGCCTAAAATTTTCACACACAAGTACGTTATGACAAAACTAAAAATAATCAAGTTAAATTAAACAAAATCTATTAAAATCGACTGGTATTATGTAACTTAAAATAATATAAATAGTAAAAAATAGCTAACTCTGCGAAGAGAACCAAGAATGATGACTGTGTTTCTCCTTTGACTAATAAATTATATACAAAAATATATCAATACCATAATGTGGTGTCAACCCATTATTGTCCCACTTCTGGGTACGGGTCTTCTCTCAGAATGAGAGAGTTAGGCCATGGTCCACCGCGCTGGCCAAATGAGAATTGGTGGACACACACCTCTTCACACACCTCCGAGAACATTTTTTTTTAAAGAACCTTCGGGTGTGTAGGTTTCCTCCCGATATTTTCCTTCACCGGAAAGCAGTGATAATTAATTTCTAATACGCACATAAATCATTGGTGCGTGCCTGGGTTTGAACCTCGGACCTCCCGATCGAGAGGGCAAGTTTCAACCATTAGGCTATCACTGCTCTACCATTAGACTATCACTGCTCTATAATAATGTAGCTTTATTTAATTTATCAAGGTACATACACGCACAAAAAACAACTCTCCTTATACGATAGTGTTAAAAAAATAATTAATCTCAGAAACAAAACATTTAAGATCCAAAAATGTTAGCAAATCGAAACCTTATCCACAACAACAGTTACCCCATTAAAGGGCCCTTTATCGGGGCCCTACACTCGTGCCAGAAGTTAATCCCCATGGCCGCTCCATGGTAATCATGGGCAATGTCCCTCCGAGCATCGAATTAATCTTTATTCTGCTATAAATAAATGATTTGGTTTGTTCATTGCTAGAAAAGATATCTTCCGATTATTTTCGTATTAAGTTTTTTTTTTTATTTGACTGAAGAAGCAAGCGAGCATGCAGTCCACCTGATGGTAAGTGGTCACTGTCGACCATGTACATCTGTAATCAACTTCATACAGAACATGGGTTCCATCTGAAGTCAATCACAGATGCGTTGCTACTCCCGAGGACTATGATGGTCGCCTCATGTGAAAGTGTGACGGCAACCACACCCTTCTATCGAAACGCAAGAAAAGCTTCACGCTAGAAATAGGTGTGGCAGCGGTACTTCCCCGGTCGAACTACACTGGTTCTACCACCCTAAAAAGTATATAACTTTTAAGTTTGATGGGCGAAATAAAAAAAAGGTTACAGAAATTATTAAATAATTTATTTATTATTAACATTTTACATGCTTAGGCAAACCTTACAGCGTTAATCCAATTCATTTGCCCAGCTTCGCAAAATAATCATATGTCTACGAAGTACAGCTCTTGGAGTCCAAAACACGTCTATTTTTTGGTTACTAGCCAGCAATTATGTATTTTTATTACGTAAATCTTGTCACGAACCCCCCGCCATCGAATGGGGACCCCTTAGGGGTTCGCGTATCCCACTTTGCGAAACCCTGTTCTATTTGAAGTTACTTACAGATTTTCATTTACAGCAGTGACCACTTACCTTTTCAAGGTGGTAACCAGTGTAGTTCGACCGGGGAAGTGCCACCGCCACACCTATTTCTAGCGTAAAGCATTTCTTGCGTTTCGATAGAAGGGTGTGGTTGCCGGCACACTTTCACATGAGGCGACATAGTCCTCGGGAGTAGCAACGCATCTGTGATTGACTTCAGATGGAACCCATGTTCTGTGTGTAGTTGATTACAGAAGTCGCGCAGCAGTGACCGCTTACCATCAGATGGACTGCATGCTCGTTTGCTGCTTCTGTCAGATAAAAAAAAATACCATCCGATGACCTGCAAGCTCGTTTACTACTTCAATCTTATAAGAGAAAAAACTCAAGTGTTTATAAATTGCATAAAAAAAACTAAACTCGGGTTTAGAAAAACACTCGAGTGCGGCCACGTGCGCCTCCCACGGCAATACCCCTGAAGTGTTTATCCACCGACGCTGTTTAATGGAGATACGTTTACAAAAACAAATTGACTCGAGTATACTCGAGTATGCTCGAGTATTCAATACTTGGGTGCGAAACTTTCTTTTTTGTGAGATTTAAGTAAAAAAATATATATTCGGTGGTAATGGAACATTGCTTCTCGTGAAAATCTTGAAAACAATAATGTACGATGAAGATCGTTCGTTATTGTTATTTACATTCAATATTTATAACTTACTTTTTCCTTGTATTTTAAAATATTTCATATTCCCCTAGTTGTAAGTAAAATTTGATATAAGTATATGTTATTTATTTATATTTTATATGTGTTGATTAATGTTAATAGCATGTAGTACTATTAATAGTTGGAATAAACTTTTCTTTCTTTCTTTCTTTCAAAACCACCCACAAGTTATAAGAGGTAATAAATTTAGAATGAATGGAATCTTCCTTAATTAATTGTTCTGTTCTTAAATTTCCTCTTATGCTCAAGCTATTTTTCGTTTTTCATTGTACTTAAATTTATTCTATGCTTAACATTACTTCTAAAATTGTTTTCATATTTGTCTTTTTTTTTATTTGATTACAGTATACTATATTACATATAAATTTTAATACTAATTATTTGATTTAACAAAATACAAAAAAAAAAAAACTATTTACAAAATGTACATATATACAAAAAAGATATATATATTATATATATTTGTCTTGTTTCTCCTTTTACTATTTATGCTTTTATTTATTTCTAAATGTTTATTCATAATTATTTTATTCGGACCCTACTTTTTTTATAGCTTTACTTTAACTCCGCACCGTGAGGTTGTCTGGAAGAAATCGCTGATTAGCGATAAGACCGCCTTTTGTATTGTTTTAAAACTGTATTTTCTTTTGGGTGTTTTTATTTTGGGTATAATAAAGTGTATTATTATTAATTGGAAATTGAATGCATATATAGGTATAGATAGTAGCAAAGAGATCTACCACCTTCGTACTTTTTGGCAAAACGTGCAATATTGTCCGTCTGATCAGCTAAGTAAGTAAATATTGGTAGCCGTTCAAAAGAGATTAGATAGAGACAAGACGATAATCCCCGCATTAGAAGGCTGTGATAATTATGTCAAAATCCCTGCGAACAATGAAGATACTTCACGTAACTTTCAAATTAAATTATAGCAGCTTCACCGCGATAAGAAGGCAGATAGCGCGGTGGACTATGGCCTAAAACTCCCCCATTCCGAGAGAAGACCCGTGCCCAGAAGTGGGACAATAATGGGTTGACAATAAGGAGGCAGAAATCCGTGTAACAGTGATACTGCCATCAAACCATAAAGACTTCAACCTTCAACTTACATTAGGTCTACATTACTTAACGCTAACGAAATCACTTAATTTCCTATACTCGTACATACGCTTCCCATTAATATCTCTCACACCCCTACTCTAACAAATAAGCAATAATTTATTAGATAAATTTCAATTTACCAACAATTCGGTTAGCACCCCTGAAACTGGCAACATTATCACGGTAATAAAATAACTTGTCCCCTGCTACTGGATTTTCATCTTTATGTATATGACATAAGGTGTATTTGATGGAGGTAAATAGTCCCTCCTATCTGCCACACCGTGTCGGTTACCCCAGGGCTGTGTTGCTAACAATTTATGTGTTAACATGATTTATGAGCTGGCAACCCTCGTTTTTAGGATTTATATGATATATAGCTCAGTTTCTTTGTCCGGAACGCAAATACATAGCATTGCCACCCTTGCATCAGGATTTTTAACGCAGCTCAATAAATCCATTACCATACAATTGTAAAAGTTATTGTTGTATGTATTTCTGAAAGGCATTCTACATATATCTATATAACGCATTCTGCGCTCTTACTCCCATACTAGGACTGTCATTATTTAAATTTCGACCTAGCCAGGAATCGTACCAGGTACTTATTGCGTGTCAGATCGGTCGGACTACCGCTACGTCACACGGGTCAGACAGAACATCATGGTCCAACTGTAAAGGAATCACCGCACAACACACATACGTACATGGGGCTCTTCAAGAAAGGTGCAAAAAGAGCTCTCCTTCAAACCCGGCGATGCATTGGTGACTCCTCTGGTGTTGCAAACCGGTGGCCGGTTTCCATCAGGTGGCCCGTCTGCGTTATCGTTAGGTACAAATGTAATAGGTACCTATTTGTTCCGTATAACAGCAGTGTTAAATACTGCTATTCTGGTATGAAAGATAAGTATTTTTTACAATTTCGAACCAAGTCCAGTCCTATTTGAGAAAGACTTTCCATCAGGTGAACTGAACATTTCCTACTTCAATTTCATAAAAAAACACGCATAAATCGTAAGTAAATAAATAAATTTTGGGTGTCTGATTGAGTTGGGATTCCTACTCTTAATGGTACGAATATCCACTTAATCAAGTACTTAAAGCTACCCTTATAGGAACATATAAGTAGTTATTACAACATGAAACGAACCTGAAATCTGCGACCATCATCACGCGGGAAATATACAATGATAAATAAACCAGTTCTTTAAATGATAACAATGGTTGAAGAAACATGTTTAGGTACAATATAAAAAAATATTTTCCGATTATGGGTTTACTATTTCAAAAGATAAAACAAATGTCTCATAATTTTGTGTTACGCAGAGATAAAGGGAATTAGGGCGCACTCCAAAAAAGGGCCAATCTCTTAAAGCAAATCCTAGTTCACGACGCTAATCCCTCGCAACGGAAGCTTGCAAATTGCACCTTGTCCCATCTAAAAGATTAGCATCTCACATCTAATTGAAAACAACAAACAACCCTTGCGACGCAACTAAAACAACAATTCGTTTTAAAATCCGAACGCGCCCATTATGGCCCCTTTGAAGCTGTCAAATTGACAGTTGACGTTCCCGCCGTTCGGTGTTGCCAGCGTTCTAAAATAACTGCTACTGCCCCGAAATACGGAGGGTGTGCACAGCTGCCCATCCCCTAAGGTATTTTACACATCATTAAAAGAGATGTTCCATGGGGATGCAGGGGTCAAACAGCGTGAAAAACGGGAAAATAATGAGCGCGTACCGGTTGTGGTGGTTTGTTGATGTTTGAGGCGCGTGGCGCTGATTTTCTATGGATAATTAGCTGGTATTTTTTAGAGATGTTTAGAACGCATCTGTTGGATTTGGTCATGAGATAGTTGCGTTGTATTGTTTGCAATTTTTATTATACTTTGTTAATAAAGCAAATATTAATTTACCTTGTGAAATATTACATTATTTCTAACAAATTGGTCTTTGCATTAGTAATAGTACCTTACCTATTCTTTATATTTATTGTTACTTTAACTCCTTACCCAAAAGATGCCTGGAAGAAATCGCTGTTTAGCGATAAGGCCGCCTTTTGTATCGTTCTTTTAATTTGTATAATTCTATGCTATGTATACGTTATGCGTACAATAAAAAGTACAATTTATAGTTGGTACTAACGCTAATATATTTATATCGTGAAAAATGACCTTCTGATACTAAATACTCTAATTGAAAAAGTTATACCTACTTAATAAAGAAATACAAAAAAATATGACCAACATTTTTCTCCATAAACAATTGTTAACATAATGTAAATCTGTGATATTTATAGGCAGACCTGAAATTACCTACCTAAATCCAGCAAACTCATAAAATTACATATTCAAATATTCAACAAAGTGCAAAAATATGCAAAGAACTAATAGGAATATTACTAAATTTATTATACAGAACCAATTAACTATTATACAGCTAATTAGCATACCGTAAGGTAACAATGACTAATTAAAGCTTACACGGGCACTGAAGCGAACGCGTAACCAAAATCGATTCCACAGCTTAGCCTTTATCAACGCCATCTAACCGCACCTTTCAAAATTATCGACAGTAACGAGATACACGAATATACCATTAGCAGACAACCGAGCATAAACAAGCCTAGCGGTAGCCCTATCAGAAATCAGCCGTGAAGATAACATCGAAGCCGATGCCAAAAAAAAAGAAAAAGACCGCCATGTCACGAGGATTAGCGCTCGAGACCCCATTGTCAACGATGACAATTGAAATACAGCCGTTTCTGTCTAACACGCCTCCAATTGATACACTAGAAAGAGATGGATGCATGTCTATTTATTTTCACTTTTCTATGGATAGGTAATGTGACAGTTTTCGTATGAAATGTTTGTTTGGAATAGCTGAATGGGGACTGTTTCGGACTAGTTTCGAATGGATGTTGTATTATTTTATTTTTAATCCGTAAGCGAGCGCGATTGAAAGTCTAATAACAGTTATGCGCCCGGCTCCATTTTTGATAGGAGAATTTTAATTTTGATGTGGGTAACATTGCCAGTTGTGCTGGATTAGGTTTTATGGGGACCGGATATTTTTGTCACAGCATAAAATGTCAGGGCAGTTTTATAAGTTTTGGTTTTTTATTTTTCGAAATATTAATTACTCTTTTTACTTGATTGGTAGGACTAAAGCTACACCTAATATGTATTACAAATAATTCAAAGGTGGTAGAACCAGTGTAGCTCGACCGGGGAAGTGCCACCGCCACACCTATTTCTAGCGTGAAGCATTTTTTTGCGTTTCGATGGAAGGGTGTGGTTGCCGGCACACTTTTATATGATCCTCGGGAGTAGCAACGCATCTGTGATTGATTTCAGATAGAACTCATGTTCTGTATGAAGTTAATTGCGAATGTCCAGCGGAAGTGGCAACTTACCATCAGATGGACTGCATGCTCGTTAGCTACTTCATTCAGATAAAAAAAATCCAGCGCGTCACGTATATTATTATATTAATATTGTTTTTGACCAAATTAACTGTCAAAGTGACGTCTGTATGTCATCTAAGCATGTATAGGTTTTGTAGAATCACAAACAAACATGAGCTTGAACTTAGACATTCATCTATCAGCATTTCAAGGTCTAAGCTGGACAAAGGCCTTTGATAAGATTTTCTCTCAATAAAGACCCAGTGATGAATTTAAATTGTAACTTCTAAGGTATAGGCTTAGTTTTATGTGTTTTTTTTTATTTTACAAAAACAATAAATTAAACAAAAACAATAAGTTAAATGCAACATTATTTAATAAGTTCCTTAAATCCTGGAAACATCTCGTCATTTATTTATTTATTTATTTTTGATCACCTACATACTTTACACCAATTATAAAAAGAACAAAAGTCTACAATACAGAAAAGCTAAGTGCAACTACATTTATAGGCGAAGACTGCTTGCAAAAAGAAGCGAGTAACATGTAAGTCAAATGTTAAAAATAAAGTCATTGAATAAAGTCAGGATTTCAAGCGACTTCCCAAATATTTTTTCTTTACTAGTATCAATAAGGATTTTTGAAGTGAAACTTCTTTAGGCGCATGAGGGTAAAATTTTTACAGATGAAACGTCACGCCGGTATGCAACGGAAGTGTTGGAAAAGAGAGAGAGAGTGATCGAGACCGATTGAGAGAGAGTAAGACAGGGCGAACGTAGCATGAGCAACTAGCCGTGGAGTGAGAGTAGGGAGCAAGCGAGTGAGAAAGATTGAGAGAAAAAGTGAGACAGAGCGAACGTCGTATCACGCCTTTTTCCCTTCCTCTTAATCTTGGAAATTTAAAGTTTTAGATTTGTATAAATATAAACAAGATTTATAAATTAGTTCGCCAAAGAAGTTTCACTTCTGACATGTGTACGTTGTACGCACGCATGTTATTTTTTATAGAACAAATAAGATTTTACGTACTTGAACATTCATTCGTAAGTCAATAACGTACTCACATGATCAATAGGAATGTATTAACAATAATAAATTGAAATCATTCATCTCACGCATTCCTTAGATGAAAATAAAAGGAATTAGTCCACAGTTGTCTATGGTTCACAAAAGAGCTCATTACAACCAGAGACACGCAGTCTGTCTGGCCATTCATACAGCCAAAAAAATTAGTCTTAAAACAATTTATCATTTGTCTATGCCTTTGACTATGGTTATAGAGTCGTCACAAGTCTTGTCATGTAAAGATAACATGGTGGAGTGGTTTTGACGTATGGTAACCTAGTATTTTTTTTAATTACAAAAGGGATTAAGAGCATGACCTGCTTTCGACCGTTCCTCTGTTTGTTTTTCTACTGTGATTCAGGATGAATAATGGCGGCCGAATTATTCGTGTTATATTGACATTGACAGATTGCTTTGTAGTGTTGCCAGCTTACATATGTTACTATTGGTAGGCATAGAAATTTAAAAAATGTAAGAAAAAAGCAACGATTAGGTACAGGAAATTCATTTGTAAGTTATAACATATTTTAGGTAGTCTTTTCTTACAATATAAGTCATTAAATTAAATAATAATTTCAATGCATTTTTTTTCTATTGGTACGGCATTATTTATCTAAGATTCTCAATTATTAAATACATTCGAACAATATGGAACATGCAAAGATAGATGAAACCTATTTCTTGTAGTCAGATAACACGCTTTCTTTCTTTAATAAAAACATGCTTTCTACACTCATAGTAGGACTAGGATTTTCTCCTGTGACTTCAGCAACTTCATACAGAAAAGGAGTTCCTTTTCTGTATGAAGTTGCTTACAGATGGGCGGCAGTGACCACTTACCATCATGGACTGCATGCTCGTTTGCTACTTCAGTCAGATAAAAAAGATGAGGATAACCAAGATGCGTTTCCTGAGGACTAAGTAGGAACGTCTATTATATTTCTTTCACCACATCTCTCAGAACACAGCACTGTTTAACAATGCTTATCACTACATAGTATAATACAAAGTCGCTTTTCTGTCTGTCCCTATGTATGCTTATATCTTTATAACCACGCTACGGATTTCAATGCAGTTATTTTTAATAGATACAGTAATTCAAGAGGAAGGTTTTTATGTATTATACTTGCATAGTATAGAGGAAGAACGCTGTTAATTTTAGATTTGTGACTTTTAGGCGTAACGAAGTTCGCCGGGTAAACTAGTTAGAAATAAATGTGGCAGTGAAATGAAATGAAATGTCTTTATTTTGCATAGGCCTTCGGTGGCGCTTACAAATTGTCAGTTACATTTATATATATATTTTTACACTACCACCGGATCGGAACACGACCTCAACTGAGAAGATCCGGCAAGAAACTCAGTGGGTTTGGCTGTTTTCTTTGTATATCTTTTTTAAATTTTTTTATTTGCCATCTTGTTTTTACATGGGTGATGCTTCCGGAGTCGAATTACAGGCTGCTACCACCTTCAAAACCACAATATTAATATAAAAACCAGTCAGTACGAATATGACCGGCATTACAAACATTTATAACTATGATAAGCAATTATCTCCCACCAAGTAGAAACATAAAAATTCAATTAAAGATTACAAATTGACCATCAAACCTCAAATCCAGTTCTATAACGTAACACAGAAGCCTGCATCATGCGGAATTAACATAATTTGATTAGAAATATTATTTCGTAAGATTTATGCCCGTTATGATGAGGCCGTTGACTTTAATGTGTTCACAGAAACGTCGAAGTTTTTGATAACAAAGATTTTTGGCTGTCTCGGTAAATGGATAGTAGAAAATAAAGTATTAAAATACGTGACGAATAGATAACCTCTTAATAACCCACGTAGCGGCACGGTTACAATACTGGTTTGACACGCAGTGGGTTCCGGGTTCGATTCCCGACCAGACAATGACATGGGGGTCTTCAAGAAAGCGAAAAGAGCTCCTTCAAAGCCGGCGATGCATTGGCGACTCCTCTGGTGTTGCGAATGTCCATAGGCGACGGTGACTGCTTTTCATCAGGTAGCCCGTCTGCCTTATTGTTAGGTTAAAGTATAAAAAAGGTATCTGAATAATGTGTTTAGATCCTTGTTCTGGGTCGGGGTGTTTGTGTATTCGTCCTTGTGGGTTTCATTGGCACCCACGACACGACAAAGATAGTAGTGTAGCTTTCGAATGGTGAAAGAATTTTTAAAATCGGTACAGTAGTTTATGAGCCTATTTATTACAAATAAACATACAAAGCTTTCCTCTTTACAATATAAGTGTAGATAGTCTGTGTTTAAAAGGTAGTAGAAACCTATTAAGTTCAACTCTAAAAACGCAGTATTAAGCGCTAATGGGTCTTGGTCTGAAGGTTGTGTCTCCCTTGCCTTACCCGGTGCGTTTCAACTTAATCCTCCAGAGTAATCTATGTCCCTCAGGTAATACTCATCTGGGGTAGATTACAGATGTCCATGCTTTTTAGTGGCTATTGGCCAGCGCGGTGGACTATAGCCTATAACTCTCTCATTCCGAGAGAAGACCCGTGCCCAGCAGAGGGACAATAATGGGTTGACGACATGCTTTTTAGTAGCCACTTTTTACCAGGTGTAGTCTTTATATGTAAGTAGCATGCTCGTTTGCTTTCATATCAGATAAGATAAAATTATCCAATCACTTCAAGGATTCCCATATTGTCCCAAAAAATATTCAGTTTCTTTAAAAAATCTTCAATATGTCCCAAAAAATAACCAATTGCATTAAAACTTCATATTATTTCAAAATTATTCAATTAAATTAAAAAATCTCCATGATGTTCCAAAAAATTACCAATTTCTATAAAACTGCCTCATATTATTTAAAAATCATTCAATTAAATAAAAAAAGGGATTTTTTTAATTCATTCAAAAAATATTCAGTTTCTTTAAAAAGTCTTCATTATGTCCCAAAAAAATATCAATTTCTTCAAAAATCCCCCATATAGTCCCAAATCTCTCAACCTCGGTTAGTGTCAAGACACCTTAATGGCGCGATTAGAACAATACTCAGAAGTTGATAAAGTAGACAATGCTTAATGGCTTCCAACCGACCGAGATATGGTTGTCATGAGTGACATATTTCTCGAGAATCTATTGCAAATTGCAAAGAATATAGACATACAGAAGCGGTTCAATATGAAATACTAGTCTAACCCGCCTGCTTTGGTCGCGATTACCGAGGCTTTTGAAGGTGGTAGAACCAGTGTAGCTCGACCGGGGAAGTACCACAGCCACACCTATTTTTAGCGTGAATCATTTTTTGCGTTTCACCACACAGGAGATAAATAACCTAACCTAAGCATTAATTGCGTTTATCTGTGTAAAAAAATAGTTTTAAAACTTTTAAAATATATTTTTCAAAAGTTGTTAGCTACCTTATTTGAGGATGACCACACGTCCATAAGCTACAGTAATGACATAAGGGTAAATTGTTAAGTCTTTTAGGTACAAAATAGTAATATTGATGTTAAAACGTCTGTAATCTTCTTATGTTTTGACAACAACTTGATTTTTTTCGTGCATTTTTTACTGTCGGATCTTAATGGTGTAGGTGTAAATAGTTCGTTGGCATAGCTGATGTATAGAACTACAAGTTTATCGTATTTATAGAAGTTAGATAAAGTTTAGTTAAAAAATTAAAGGTGAGTAAACACTAGAGTTTCCACTGCATTACCACCGTCGGACTTATTTTTGTCTAATAACAGCAGTGTCAAGTTTTTAAGCTATTGCATAGCTTTTATCGCTGGCTTGAGCGCGGTGACCGAATCAAGAAATTTCGTAACGAAAAAAACCTAACACCCCCCGCTCCGCCCATCATGTAGCGCGGCCGAGCGTTCATTTAATGTGTATGTATATAGTACGACAGTACAAAGCTCGCGCTGATCGAAACGAGCTGCTAGGAAATCGGACGAATATGTAAGCAGCTGCTTGTGAGAAAGTATATAGTATCAAATAAAAAACCTGTAATTGAATTGATATGAAAGAAAAAAAAACTGCATAAATAAATGATTATAATTGCATAAGTTGATAAAAAATGCTATGCAATAGCTTTACCGCGGCAGTCCCCGATTGCTGCACGTTTTTTTATTTACATTAAAATAACAAACGAGCGTACAGTCCACCTGACGGTAAGTGGGCACTGCCGCGCATGGACACAAGCAACTTCAAGCAAGGTAAGGGTGTGGTTGCCAGTAGGTACACTTTTTTAATAGACGATAATCGGGATCATCATGGTCCTCGGGAGTAGCGACGCATCTGTCATTGACTTTTTTTTATCTGACTGAAGTAGCAAACGAGCATGCAGTCCTGATGGTAAGTAGTCACTGCCGCCCGTGGACATCTGTAATCAACTACATACAGAACATGGGTTACATCTGAAGTCAATTACAGATGCGTTGCTACTCCCGAGGACTATGATGGTCGCCTTATGTGAAAGTGTGCCGGCAACCACACCCTTCTATCGAAACACAAGAAATGCTGCACGCTAGTGTGATGGTACTTCCCTGGTCGAACTACACTGGTTCTACCACCTTGAAAACGCCTTTAGAAAAAGCCATTGTTATGTATGAAGTTGCTTACAGATTTCAATGAGTGCTAGTTGCCATTTACCATCAGGTGGACTGCATGCTCGTTTGCTTCAATATTATAAAAAATGCCCTCTCAACACCAGGTGATATGGGCTCCGCTACCTATGCTCATTACCATAAAAACTTCAATCAAATATGTCAACTCCCGACATTGAATTGGAAAGATATTACGAAATGGATTCGTGTAATCAATTTTTGATGACTAACTTATGGAATATCTAATGACGTTTTTATATCATAACTGGTTTTGGTGGCCGTAATAGGCTCGCACGGAAGTGTGGGCGCCAAGTAAGTTGACCCCGGTTCACTTTAATATGATGCTTAGTTTTCGGGAGTAGCAGCGCATCAGCGACTGATTTGACGACCCTCGTGGCAGAGCGGTTATCATACCGGTCTGACGCGCAATGGGTCCTGAGTTCGATTCCCGGCCAGACAGGTATCTGAATGATGAGTTTAGATTCATGTTCTGGGTCTGGGTGTTTGTGTATTCGTCTTGTGTATGTCCATGGTACCCACGACGCAGGAGAAAATCCTAGTGTGGGGCTATGAGTGCAGAAAGCATAAGCGTAGAAAGCGTCAGTGATTTCAGATAGAAACCCTTCAGATATCCATAGAAACACTTAACATCAGTTGGTGCATGCTCTTTCGCTAATTCAATGTGATTAAAAAACCATCTGCACTAAATTAAACTTGCTTTACGATTAGTTCTTAGCAAACCATAAAATAAGTATGTATGTCTCATAACAATTTATATTGTTACAAAATATTTACTGTATGTAATATGGATACTCTACTTAATTATAAGCGTATAAAAATTGAAAATAAATTATTACTACTTATTGTTGTGGAATACAAATAATTATTTAATAAGCGTTCTTTATTAAAGTCATACAACAAGACATGTAAACAAGAATAATGTTCGTTAATTTTGTATCCTATACAAGACAAGAATGGTTGAATTATAATTTATCGTAAAGGGTAAATTGATAGAAGTCGGACCTACAGACAGTTAATAACGTGCATATGACATGCTTTTAAATGGATTACAAGCAACTTTTTACACATTAAGACAACTGAATAGCAGCTCAATGCCAGATTAATTATAATTTATACTCGTTAACTAAAATATTGAGTATTATTCCCATAAAAAAAACTTATTAACTAAGTAAATTACGCACAGTATATTAACATTACGTAATTTTAACGCCGTTTGAATTACAACTTGGCTCATTTTTTACACGTTTTGTTTCTTGAAGTAAGAGAATGAGTTCACACGCCAACATTCGAAGCAAATAATAGAATTTCGTAATGCGATGTAGATATGTTGATAGCGTTTTTGATTTGCACATCTATTAAATCAATATTTTTATTTAATGAATCATAAGTCGCGGTTAGTGCTAAAATTTATTGTTTTCTCATAACAATAATTATATATTATTATTATATTACAGTCTTCGCCTATGAATGTAGTTGCACTTAGCTTTTCTTTATTGTAGATTATTGTTATTTTTATATTATAATTGGTGTACACTATGTAGATGATCAAAAATAAATAATTAAATATACGTTTTAGCCCATCATTTCAATGTTCATTACAATTTATAGGTGAAAATAAAATTTAAGCGTTTTTACTAAACTGAAGTAGCAAATGAGTACGCAGTCCATCTGATGGTAAGTGGTGAGGTCAGTGTCATGAACATCTGTAAGCAACTTCATATAGAACAGGGGTTTTATATGAATTCGATCTATGCTTCGCTACTCCCGAAGACTGCCTCGCCTTATACATAACGCTTTCTACGCTTTCTACACTCATAGCCCCACAGTAGGATTTTCTCCTGTGTCGTGGGTGCCATGGACACACACAAAGACGAATACACAGACACCCAGACCCAGAACAAGAATCTAAACTCATCATTCAGATACCCGTCTGGCCGGGAATCGAACCCGGGACCCACTGCGTGTCAGACCGGTACGGTAACCGTTGCGCCACGCGGGTCGTCAAGTGAGCCGTGTGACGTGCATTGCAATAGATGAGCGAAAACAAAAAATACATTTTTAAAAAACAAAGTAAAATCCGTACTAAGGTCATGCTTCGGTCGCGTTTACAACAGTATTTCTGGCATTTCTTGCGTTTGAAATGAAATGAAATGAAATGTCTTTATTTTGCATTTTCGGGGGCGCTCACAAATTGTCAGTTACATTTATATATATTTTTTTACACTACCACCGGATCGGAACACGACCTCAACTGAGAAGATCCGGCAAGAAACTCAGTGGGTTTGTCTTTTTTCTTTGTATATCTTTTTTTATTATTTTTTTGTTTGGATGGAAGAGTATGGTTGCAGGCTCACTTTACATGAGGCGACCATCATAGTCCTCATGAGAAACAACGCATCTGATTGATTTCAGATAAAACCTATGTTCTATGTGACGTTGCTTACAAATGTCCATTCGGCAGTGACCACTTACCATCAGGTGGACTGCATGCTCGTTTGCTACTTCATTATTATAGAAACAAAATTATAACCAGTGCATTAATTCAGGTCATAACTTATATATGTATGTGCTGAGTTTAAGCATAATGACATCTGTAGTTTTTGTATTAAACACGGACAAACACATGTATCCTGCAAACTTTCACATTTGTGGTAAATAAGAACTAATTGAAGTAGCAACCGATCATGCAGTCCACGTGATAGTAATTGGTCACTGTCGCTCATAGACATCTATAATCAACTCCACAAGAGAACAAAACAAGGTGATCTTAAGTCAATCAGAGATGCGTTGCTACTCCCTTGGACTGAGATGGTGGCCTCATATAAGAAAAACACTTTCTACACTCATAGCCCCACACTAGGATTTTCTCCTGTGTCGTGGGTACCATGGACACACACAATACACTAACCCCCAGACCCAGAACATGAATCTAAACTCATCAATCAGATACCTGTCTGGCCGGGAATCGAACCCGGAACCCATTGCACGTCAGAGTAGTATGGTAATCACTCCTCCATGCGGGTCGTCAAAAAAGAGAGCCGGCAACCACACCCTTCAAACAAAACGCAAGAATTGCTTCACCCTAGAAAGAGTACACTATTTCTCTCCTTCACATGCTAATCTTGTTTCTTGTCCCCAGGCGTTAATCCAAGAAAACAGCGGCGGGAACGGACCACCTTCACGCGGGCACAACTGGACGTCCTGGAAGCACTCTTCGGGAAGACTAGGTATCCAGACATCTTCATGCGGGAAGAAGTCGCGCTGAAGATCAACTTGCCTGAGTCTAGAGTACAAGTGAGTACTTTTTTATCTGATTGAAGAAATTAACATGCAGTTCACCTGATGGTAAGTCACTGCCGCCCATGGACATCTGTAAGCAACTTCATATAGAACAAACGTTCTATCTGAAGTCATGACAGATGCGTTTCTACTCCCGAGGACTAAGATGGTCGCCTCAAATATGTGTGCCGGCACCATAGCCTTGTATGGATACGCAAGAGCTTCTCGCTAGAAATAGGTGTGGCGGTGGTACTTCCCCGGTCGAACTACACTGGTTCTATCACCTAGTGCATATGTAGGTAGATATCTAGTAATACAATTCTCAAACTGAGTTTTTTATAAGTGTTAAAGTTGCAAACGAGCATGCATGCAAACCATTAGACGAGAAGAGGTCATTGGACATCTGTAAGCAACTTCATAATAACAGGGGTTCTATCTGAAGTCAATCACAGATGCGTTAGTACACTCGAGGACTTAATTTTTTTTTTAAATCCGTAGTGCTCGCCTAGGATTTGAACCTCAGACCAACGATCTAGACACCGAGTTAAACCATTAGCCTATCACTGCCTATTAATATTCTCTAAGTTAATAAATTTTGCCGCATCAATTACATAAAAGTCAGTTTAAATGAATCGAATCACAAAAAAGCGCATTTATTGCTACCGGCCGTCAAACAAAGCGGATCAAAATTCGATTTTCGAATTTGAAATTTAGAACATAATTCCATTGCACGCTAATGCTCAACTCGTGTTTGTATAAATTGAATGTTCGAATCAATCTGAAATCAGTCGCCCGAGAAATTCCGGAGGGGGAGGTACGATTTTTTCTCGCTGGGTGGCACCGTATCTAAGACTGAGGATTATAATTTACTCGTATCTGTAGTTAATTGAAATTTAATATTTAGCCGGATTTACTACTGATGTTGATAGAGTCGCTTTTTAGGAGTCCGTAAGAAAGGGGCAAAGACGGAACCCTTTTACTAAGACTGTTGTCCGTCTGTCTGTCTGTCACCAGGCTGTATCTCAAGAACCGTGATAGCTACTAAAAACAGAATGATATAAATGATTTCACTGTATTATTTTTCTCTTTTCTGGGTACAATAAAGTATATTATTATTATAAATATTTAAAGGCACGACATGTTTTTAAATCAAAATACGGGACAATGTGTTGCCAAGTTGACTGCGTTGATTTTTTTTCCAGTTTTTATTCATAATCGTACGGAACAGTTCGTTCGCAAGACCATCTCGCACTTAGCCGGTTTTTCGTATTGACATCTACTGATTATGTTAATTGGGCTAGTTTTGGTGCGCATTTTTATCTTAAGTCTATTTGTTGGAGTAACGTATCAAATTAAATTGCATAAGAGCTTTTATTACGAGAAGTAATACGGAACTTATATTGTCCTTATGTCTATGTCCTACATAGATAGGGAACACTAAGATTGATTGCTCTATTAATGGATTAATTCTGTTTTCATATTATTTATCTTAATTAAAAAATATACAAATAAATAAATATAATGACGGTGCATATGTGATATTATCGCACCTTACATACTACCCTACATACTATAAAATAAAGTCGTTTCTCGCTGTCCTTATGAATGCTTAGATCTTTAAAACTACGCTACGGATTTTAATGCAGTTTTTTAATAGGCAGTGATTCAAAAGGAAGGTTTTTGTGTATAATACGTGTATAATGAACAGTGATAGCCTAATGGTTGAAACTTGCCGTCTCAATCGGGAGGTCCGAGGTTCAAACCCAGGCAAGCATCACTGATTATTAGAAATTCATTATCACTGCTTTTCGGTGAAGGAAAACATTTTGAAACCTACACACCCGAGAGTTCTTTAAAAAAAAAAGTTCTCGGAGATGTGTGAAGTTCACCAATTCGCACTTGGCCAGCGCGGTGGACTATGGCCTAAAACTCTCTCATTCTGAGAGAAGACCCGTGCCCAGCAGTGGGACAATAATGGGTGTATAATATAGTAGAGATACACTGATAATTTTAGGTTTTTGACTTTTAGGCAGAACGAAGTCGCCGGGTCTACTAGTTATTCATAAAAAGAAATAACTCAAAATGTATTATTTTTGAGTTTATTTCATAAAGCGAACGAACTATTTAATAAACTCGCAAAACGTACATGTTGAGTTACTTCTTTTTATAAATGAAAGTGCGTTATCACAAATAATGCAGGTTGTAGAACCAGTGTACTTCGACCGGCGAAGTACCACCGCCACACCTATTTCCAGCGTGAAGCATTTCTTGCGTTTCGATGGGAGGGTGTGGGTGCCGACACTTTTATATGAGGCGAACGTCATAGTCCTCTGGAGTAGCAACAATCTATGATTGACTTCAAAATGATTGATTATTTTTTTCTATATTCTGGTACTCATAGATGTCCATACGGCAGTGACCACTTACCATCAGGTGGGCTGAATGCTTGTTTACTATTTCGATCAGATAAAAAAATATATTATATACTAGGTTATCCCCGCGGTTTCGTCCGCTTCGGTCACGTCTTTTTTTTATCTGACTGAAGTAGCAAACGAGCATCTAGTCCACATGATGGTAAGTAGTCACTGCCGCCCTGCGACATCTGTAAGCAACTTCATATAGAACATGGGTCCCATCTGAAGTCAATCACAGATGTGTTGCTTCTCCCGAGGACTGTGATGGTCGCCTCATGTGAAAGTGTAATGTGTCAAAGAAATGGGCATATATGCATACATTCATACATACAAATATACATACAAACAACAAACATTCCTACACACATTTTAAAAAATCTTTATGCTTCTGTCGCAGTCGGGTAAAATCTATATCTGACTTTATAACGAGAAAAATTATGTATGAGTAAAATGCTAATTTAGATATGGGTGTGAATAGATTATTATGTACGCCACCTATTTCCTTTTCAAAGGCTATATAATGGCCACGTCGTAAAAAAAATCACATTAACAGCAGAAAAACAACATTTTATCTGCTGTAACAATCAAAACAATCCAATTATACAGATAACATCAGAGCAGACTGAATAATTTCAAAGATAACGTTAAAGCAGTTCCACGTTAGATAACATAATGGCTGTCTGTTTTGGATTATTGTATTTTTAGCGAATTTTAAAAATATGCGTTCGAAATTCAAATTATGTTACACGATTTTCAGATTTTTAAAAAATATGCGTTCGAAAGTCAAATTATGTTACAACAATATTTAGACTTTAAAAAGGTGGCAAAACAGTTGAAAAATATGCATTCGAAAGTCAAATTATGGTACACAATTTTTAGATTTTATAAATAAAGAACTATATAGGCATTATAGGTAGAGAAGAGAAGCCAGGCTTCCGACTGTCCTTCGTTTAAAAAGAGAAAAAATTCTGCGATATCTCTATCTCTCTCTTTTCGCGCGAGAGACAGATAGGACACCGCAATTCTTATTTTTCTTTCTAACCTTCAGACGTTTTATTTCACAGGCAACCGTAGTATTACTACCACTCTATCAGTAGAACTGCGTTTGGTACTTCCATTAAAAAATTTAAAAAAAACTTTGAAATGTAATTTTATCATAGCAAGTAATTAAGTACATTTTGGAAATTAAAAATAATAACTTACAACGGTTGTTAGCACGAATAATGCGTATTATAATTTTTAGGAATTAACATATTTGTGTTAATTTATCATTTCTATTGTTGAATAACGTATCTAGTGTAAGAGAATTCTTGTTTTAATTTTAATTCATTTTTTGTTACTAGACTTATAGAGCTTTGTTAAGGTTTAAATTATGATCTACACTTATTTCAAACTAGCTTATTCACGCTACTTTGCCCGCTTCGGTCATGTTTACAACGATTTTTTTTTATCTGACTGAAGTAGCAAACGAGCATGCAGTCCACCTGATGATAAGTGGTCACTACCGCTCATGGACATCTGTAATCAACTTCATACAGAACATGGGTTCTATTTGAAGTCGCCTCATATAAAAGTGTGCGGGCAACCACACCCTTCCATCTATACGCAAGAAATGCTTCACGCTAGAAATAGGTGTGGCGGCGGTACTTCCCCGGTCGAACTACACTGGTTCTACCACCTTCAAGGTATCGAGTATATTTGAATCTAGGTCATAAAGTACGTGTGGACAATTTTTTAGTGAAATCCGACCGGTACTTTTTTCGTGAAAGCGTAACAAACAAACATACATTAACATTTATAATATTAACTAGCTGATCCGGCGAACTTCATTCCGCCTAAAAGTAAAATCTTCAATTATCAGTGTTCTTCCACCATATAATGCATGTATCATACATAAAAACCTTCCTTTTGAATCACTCTATCTATTAAAGAAAACTGCATTAAAATCCGTAGCGTATTTTTAAAACTAAGCGTACATAGGGACAGACAGCGGGAAGCGAGATTGTTTTATACTATGTAGTGATAAGATTATGTGCGTATTAGAAATTAATTATCACTGCTTTTCGGTGAAGGAAAACATCGTGAGGAAACCTACACACCCGAGAGTTCTTAAAAAAAAAAAGTTCTCGGAGGTGTGAGAAGTCCACCAATTCGCAATTGGCCAGCGTGGTGGACTATGGCCTAAACTCTCTCATTCTGGGAGAAGACCCGTGCCCAGCAGTGGGCCAATAATGGGTTGATGCGAGTGATAAGATAATATATAAAATCTGAGTCTGATTACATTTTATCGTTCAGTTTAATATTGAAATAAAATTTTGTTTCTCTTTTGAATATCTAATCTCAATTCTGTACCGCGTTGGAACCGTTGAAATAATGAATAATTATTATGTACGAAGTACCGATTTAATATACCAATTAAATAAGGATTAGCATCAATCAAATCTTTAACTTACCAACTGTTTTGACTTTTGCGTTTAAATAATAATAAATTATACGAAACTGCGTCATTTTGCATTGTGTCGCTTTTTGTTATACCTACCTATAAGTTAGTGAACCACGTGAATTAAAAAACTTTGTTTTAATTGTAGAAAATAAATACTGGCAATATATATTATCTGTAGACAGAGAAAAAAAGTACGACGATGTTAGTAGTTAGTATCTATTACTAGTTTGTATGTATTTCTGCGTTTCCTCAGATTAATATGGCGTATTTACGTACACAAGGCGTCAGGACTTATACTGTAAGACAAAGTCGCTTCTTGCTGTCTATGTATGCTTAGACCTTCAAAACTGCGCTACGGATTTTAATGCAGTTTTTTTAATCGATACAGTGATTCAAAAGGAAAATTTATATGTATAATAGGAACATGGCTAAAATAGTGGAGAAACACTGATAATTTTAGACTTTTAACTTTTAGGCGGAACGAAGTTCGCCGGATCAACTAGTTAATTATAATACGTGAACCATTTTGGGGGGAGGAGGTTTCGAATAAAATCCTTACTTAACAGGTATCACTTATTTTTTTTTGTAACAAAGCTTGTGAGGATGTTTGTGTTTTTAACTTTTTCTCGCAAAAGTTACCGCTTGGATTACGCTGAAATTCTTACACTCACATAATTACGATACTCATTAACGTGATAGAGGTAACCGGAGCGGGTGAAGTCACAGGAATAACTTAGTATTAAATAAAGTCGGATGTGGCAATTACCATATTATAAGCAATTGCTCGTATTACAAGCATTTTCCTATTCCTGCCTTATTTGTATGTATGCTTAGTCAATGATACTATTAAAGGCACTATAGGATGTAATGGAAATAGCATTTAATAGAAATGTATATACGTAATTGATTTAGTAAATATAATGTTATGAAAATAAACTTAGTTGGGTTTTGGTTAAATATCTGCTATGCTATCTAATATGCTAATAATTTCTTTTCTTTTAAATAGTAAAAAAGTAACTAAGTGAATATTACGTATATATATAATATATAATTAATAAGATTACCATGTACCAACCTATCTAATCAAAATCACAATCATTTATCATAAATAATACTAGCATAAAAAATAATTAATAACGACGTATCAAATCGCTAATCGCGGCCGAAAAAAAATTAAAAAACAATTACACGCCGCCATTCAGCCGCCACAAAATGGCGGACCTCGCATCTGTTACGTTGCCATTCACTCATTGATCTTGCTCTTTTCATGAAATTTATTAACTCATTTATTCATGGCACAATGGGGTTTGTGGAGGGCGGTAATCCGGCGCGCGTTGTGAATATCACGGGTGATGATATGACCACGTTTTACTCATTCATATTTGTATTTCGAATGGATTTTGATTCGCAACGCTACTTCCCGCGCTTTTAGAACCATAGACAAAAACTTTTTTCTATGACAATGTGCATTCAGCCAATAAATCTGATTTTATATATAAATCAAAAAGAAAAGAAATCTACTAAAGAAAATTAGAGAGCTTCTTTAACGATTTCAAATTACAATTTTACTATACCTAATTCTAGTTTATTTCGACCACAAAATAGCTATGAGTGAATCTAATTTTCCATGCTTACCTACCTGTATTCTATGATATGTAAAACATAAAAAGTATATCAAACCACTCTTAAATAGAAATGCAGGATTGTGTTACAATCAAATCAATTCATTGTCTACCTTTTAATTTTTGCGAACACAAACATACAAACAAAATTTTCATACATAAAGATCTTGTTGCATATAATTTATTAGAAACCAAAGCCTTGGATTAGTCACTGCCCTAACAAATTACCGTTATAACTTAACATAAACCAGGAGTGAGCCGAAGTGCAAATAGTGGGCGTTAAGCAAACATTGTAGTGCAAATGAATCAATACCAACTAATTGAGTGGGTTGTAATATGTACGTAATGGTTTATGTTTGATTGGTACATGTGTTGCTTAGCAAATAATGGAAGCGCCCGTTTGTATGTGAGAGCAAGTATCGCTTAGTAAACGGTCAAAGTGACCTTATGTATACTAGCCACCCGTCGCAAAGGTCGGAATTCGACCGTAATTTAAATTAAAAAATTAAACTTCATATTGTACAAAGTAGCCCCAATACCTATTTCTCTAATTTAAATAAATTTTAATAATTTTAAAGTTATTTTGAACGCACCCGTTAAAGGTAAAAAAGGGGTTTGTTAACTAAACTGCATTTAAAAGTAATATCGGGTATTTTGACAGATATCTGACATTTTTGACGTTATGTGTTTTCATAGTAAGACATTGTTCTATTTCGTTTATTATGTATGTGTTTGTGTTGAATGCGAGGTAGTGAGTGTAATATGTTTTTAGTTGATTTTATGTTTTCTTATGCATTATTTGAAAAAAATATTAGCATTGCGCATTCCTTCTCTACACCAACTATAACCGTGCGTAATTTCATACTCCTCCGCCTGCTGCAAGTATCTTAAAAACGAATCACAAGTTTTTGCTTCACGTATTAATATACCTACTAAATCACGAAAGTATTACTAAACGCTTAGTCATTTAACTAAAGTTCTCACCTTGTCACCAGGTCTGGTTCAAGAACCGTCGAGCGAAATGCCGGCAGCAGCTGCAGCAGCAGACGAACACACAGATATCCAGCAAGTCCTCCTCATCGTCCAAGACAATATCCACCAGCAACAGCATCAAGAGTTCCTCCTCATCCAAAATAAGCACCTCCAAGTCCCTAACCTCGACCAACTCCAGCCTGACGACCACCCAGAACACATCAAGTATCACCACCTCGTCTCCAAACCTTCCGATAACCCCCACCACGTCTGTGAGCCCGCCAATCAACGTTATCTGCAAGAAGGAATCCGCTCCGAACTACGATTCGTCGCCGCTGAACAAAAGTATAACTTCAATCTCTCATCACTACTCGAACGACGCGCTTCGGCTGACCGGCAAGGAGTCCTCTCCATCCGATATATCAAACGTGCACAGCTACGGAGTCACTCCGAAACAAGAGCTATACAACAGTCCGAAGCGACTGGACTACTCCAGCAAGGTGGACTACTCCGAGAAGTCGTTTGGAAGTAATTTGGTAAAGGATCAATACAGCTCGCGGTTAACAGGAAACCTGACGCCCTTAGGGTCCAATTCGTCTATCATGACGACCCCGTCGCCCCCTATCACGCCGCAGAGCCTGAACGGACCAGGGAACGTGTACCACCCGGATAGCTACAACAGTTTCCACTGGCCGGGGAGCTCGGACTACATCCGAAGCTACTCCAGCTCCCATCATCATCAGGGTTACGGACAGAGCGCGTACAACTCACCGTACTATCCTAGTCAGGTAACATATAATTTGTACTACTAATTTAGCATAATTTTATGTTATCTATCGTCGTTTAATAATTTGATTTTATTTTTTGTGATAAACTAAATAAAATTAATAGCTAGGTTCTATGCAATCAGGAAAGAGCGTTCACCCCTAACACAAGTTCTGCGAACTTAACAGGGGTGTACTTCACCTGTAAAAAGTCTATTTAGTTAATAAAGAATATTTTCATATTTTCATATTTTCATTTTCAAGTCATTTTAATTAACGCAGGATTTTTGCAAAATTGAAATAGCAAACGAGCATGCGGTCCACCTTATGTTAAGTCAATATGCCCAGATGCGTTGCTACTCCCGAGTTTAAATGGTCGCTTATCAAAGTGTGCCGGCATCCACACCCTTCCGTAGAAACGCAAGAACGGTTTCACCCTAGAAGTAAGTGTGGCCGTGGTACCTCCCGACCGAACAATTACTGTAGTGTGTTTCTACATTACATTATTATCAGAACAACGATTTATACATATAAAACTAGGGTGAAATAGACTTAATTACGTTTCTGAACAATTTTGAAATATTAAAATAAAATTATTGCTTTCTAGAATTTTACTCAACAATCCAGAAGAGAAATACCTAAAAAAAGTAAGGAAAGTTAACATAAAAAAATTGTACTTCGAATTGTTATTTAACGTGCCTGACGATATACATAGGATTAAATCAATGAAATAAAAAGAAAAAGTCTGATAGGTATATAATCGTATAAGTAAAACCCGAAAATTAATTCTCTCCTTTCTTCCAGATGGAATACTTCAACGGGTCGTCGGTAAACCAGTCCCACGGGAGTCACCACACCCACAACCTTACCGCGAACGGGAACCAGCTCTACAACCAGGTGTCCTTCGGGAACCCATCCCCCCCAGCCGCATGGCCTTCCCACCACAACATCCTGGCCTCAGGGCCCGAATCCCCCGAAAACCAGTCCCAAAACTCCCCCCACTTGAGCATGCTCCAAGCATCGCAAATCACGAACTTTTCTAACTCCGGCAACAGCTACTTCGCGCCTGAGAAGTACGGCATCAACATGGTGTAGTGATTCTAGTCTTTTCGGGGCCTGTCCATAAAATACATACGTAATGCATCACTCTCTAACATTATAATAAATCATGATACGAGAGGCACTCACCCTAGTTAGCTCAATCATCATTTATTGCTATAAATCGTGATACAAGAGGCAATAACCAATTGCTCCGTTAAGTTCAATCATAGTTCTTTAGACGTTGATATAAATTATGATAGGACAGATTACAATTTGTCCTGGTAATCAATCACTCAATCTTTAGACGTGATAAATCGTGATACGAAAGGCAATTGCCAATTGTCTCCCTTAAATCTATCAGCTAATCTTCAAATCTTGCAATATATATAGGATACGCCAACAAGCTCAATTATGCAATATAACAATTATATATGCAATGTTGCAATTAATACGTGATACCGGAGGCAATTAGCGATTGTACTCTTAACTATCATCCAATCTTTAGATAATATCTACGTGATACGGTAGGCAAACAAACTCAACTAGGAATTTGTCAGCATATAAATTATTAAAACAATATCTTCACTCTTCAGGTAAAAAAAATGTTATGAAAAGCTACTTAGTACCTGAAGAATTAGATCGTGACTTGTTGAGGGTTGGATGGGAAAAATGCGTCATATCATCGATTTAAATGTTTTTTCGCTGCCATCATTATTAATCATTAAAAAGTTATTTTGAATCAAAATAAGAAAATTTGTTTTTTAACATTTTTCCCGGCTAAAAGGGTGGCGACGAAATGAGGAAAAACAATGATTTAATATAAATTAGAAGATTTATATCACGAAACGAAATAGCCATGGAATCAAATTTAAATGTTTTTTTTTTTTATTTTTAATTTTATGATTCCTAGTTACAGCAATAACGTAATTGTGAAGCAATATTAAGTCTATTTTTATATTAATTTTATTGTTTGATAAAATTTAATTGTTCTAATTATGATATTATTTATTCTAAATCGAGAAAATGAATTTTGAATCGTGATTCACAGCGGGATGTATGGGGAAATGTGGCGAGATTTGAAAAAATTGACGAGGTTTAAAAACGTTCAATGGCGTATCATATTTTATGGATGGTCCCATCTAGTTTATTGTAAATATTTTGTAAATCTAAGATGGATGTTCTGAAGCGATTTATTGGGAACTATTTGCTTTTGTACGAGAACATGAGGCGTCCTAACTTAGTCCTCGTTAAAATTCATCTAAACTCAATATTAAGGTATCATTTAAATATTGGTTATAGATGTCATAAATAAAATTAATTCCATCATATAAAAGCTCATATTATTTCCCGCTTTCAAAGTTTTCGATATTTTGAATACTTTCCGAATTTATCGGCGAAATGTTGTTAAATTTGAAAACGGGGAAAAATGCGAAGTAATACATATCAATTTGTGATTTTCAATGAATTGAAACTAAGCAAGAACAAGGACTTTCAAGGTGGTAGAACCAGTGTAGTTCGACCGGGGAAGTACCACCGCCACACCCATTTCTAGCGTGAAGCATTTCTTGCGTTTCGATAGAAGGGTGTGGTTGCCGGCACACTTTCACATGAGGCGACCATCATAGTCCTCGGGAGTAGCAACGCATCTGTGATTGACTTCAGATGGAATCCATGTTCTGTATGAAGTTGATAACAGATGTCCATGGGCGGCAGTGACCACTTACCATCAGGTGGACTGCATGCTTGTTTGCTACTTCAGTCAAATAATAAAAAATAAATAAAAAAAAAAGCAAATGGGGTCTCAATAAGTCGCTTTCTTAGCGAAATTAAAAGAAAGGTTTAGTATTGAAGTGTAAAATAAATATATGGGCAAAGATTAAGAGATATACTCGCTAAAAGAAATATCTTTCTTTGACGATTATTTATATTAGTTTTAATATCTTTTATACAGTATTTTCTTAATATTTGCCCAATGTTTAGCTTACAATAGGTATCATTAACTATTTATTTCTAATATGGTTCTTTACAAACGAATTATCAACGAATTCTGTATGAAACAGGCCTAATCACAATGGACGGCTTAAACCTTGCCATAATTAATTATTTAAAAGAAATAAATTCTTATTATTTAGTTGAATAATGTAGATATTTATTATTTTCTTTCCTAATTCCTGTACATTCCCTGAGTCATATCACTTATTATCTATATTATTAAGGCTATGTTTAGTGACGACATTCGATAATGCGTAAATTAATTATAATGTAAATAAGTAATTAAGAGTTTTATTTTTAAATTGTAAATGTGCGTGCTACAATTGTATATGTGACTATATTGTCTAGTTCTAAGTATCCTTGTGTTAACCCGTATTTTAGTCATTAATTGACTTAATTTCTTTTGTTATTCCTAGAATATATGACACATGTACAGTTATTGTAAAAATAAATTATGATAGTTTAATTATGGAGTTGATCACGTGACATGTCGATTGTTTCGACCAATGGGCGTTAAGGAAAATCCGCGTTTCTCATTGGTGGATTTCGTCGATCCAAAGGTAAGACCAATATGCGTTCAGTTACATCAATAGAGAATTTAATAATAGATTAATGAATCAGATTATGGATGTGATTCATGAGATTATTAGTTGATTCATCGTTTATTTTTCAAATTGTAGAATGAAATGTAATGAAATTTGTAATTTATAGTACATTTTATGCTTGGACATAGCTAAGTTAGTTACTATTAAGTACATTAATTGTACCGCGTTCGATAAAGAGTCAGTGTATTTTTTTTAAGTTAAGTTGTATTAATTATTAACTGATAGCTATTGAAATATTGAATCCGAATATATGCATATAAAATACATTTTTGTGTTTTATTTTAATCTAACAATAACCTTAATGAAGAAACACACATACCATAGACATATAAAAGGACCCAAATATGGATATAAAAATAACACTTGCCCACTGCTGGACAAAGATTACACCTTAAGAAAAATATAGTCAAAAAAATCAGGCAAGTGTTTAATAGACACTAGGAATTTCAGTAATGAGATCTTTTTTATTTGAGATCTATCATCTCAAATGTACACTGGCAACAAAAACGCAATGTACACTCATAGCCCGCACTAGGATTTTTCCTCTGCCAGAAAAAGACACAGAAAGACGAATACACAAATACCTAGGCCTAAAACAAGAGTTGAGCGACTGCAGAGAATGCTTTCTTTTTACGACTATATCCGCGGGATTGTTTTTGATTAGGGTGGCGCGTTGTAGTTTTATAATGGAAATAATAATAAAAAATAATACTTAATAATTATTTCAATAATAAGAAAGCATCCGTTGCAGACGCGCTGCGGCCGCGCTACTGACGACTTAATGTGAAAGCGCTTTAAATTCATCATTTAGGAACCTATCTGGTCAGGAATCAAAGCCAGAACCCGTTGTCTTTCAGATCGGTATGGTAACCGCTCCTTTTTTTTATTTGTACCTAACGATAAGGCATACGGGCCACCTGATGGAAAGTGGTTATCGTCGCCTATATACATTTGCAACACCAGGGGATTCGCCTATGTATCGCCGGCATTGAAGGAGAGCTCTTTTTGCACCTTTCTTGAAGAGCTTCATGTCATGACGCTCAGAGAATACCCCAGGAGGAAGCTCATTTTACATCTTGCACGTTCGTTTCAGGTAAGAGCTGAGAGTGGCTCCTGCACGAGGGTTTCAAAAATAGAACATAAAGTTATTGAACCCAGTGCCTAGCTTGGAGTGCCTAATAATTAGGAAAAAAGGATTACAAGTATTTATCGTTGATATAGCGATGTCGAAAAAGATCTTTCAATTTACGTTGAATTTGAAATTTGTAAAAAATGTGAAAGCTTTTTATTATATAACTAGCTGATCCGGCGAACTTCATTCCGCCTCTACCTATTAAAATAAACTGCATTGACATCCCTAGCGTAGTTTTAAAGATCTAAGCATACATAGACAGCGCGAAGCGACTGTTTTATACTATGTAGTGAAGGTAGCAAACGACCCCGCAGTCCATCTGACGGTAAGTGTTACTGCCCTTGCTCATCAATCAGACATAAGATTTGTCTCAAGTGATAGTGGCCACAGTGTAAGTTGCCACGCCTCGACAAGTAAATCTTCCTTACCACGTCTATGATTCAAGATAGAGGTTTAATTTATTTCAGATAGAGGTTCTATAAGAAGTTTCTAGAGTAATGATACCCTAATGGTTGCCCTCTCGATCAGGAGGTCCGAGGTTCAAATCTAGGCATGCACCACTGATTTTTTAATTTTCAAATTTCGTGCGTATTAGAAATTAATTACAACTGCTTTTCGGTGAAGGAAAACATCATGAGGAAACCTACACACCCGAGAGTGCTTTAAAAAAAAAGTTCTCGGAGGTGTGTGAAGTCCACCAATTTGCACTTGGCTAGCGCGGTGGACTATGGCTTATAACTCTCTCATTCTGAGAGAAGACCCGTGCCCGGCAGTGGGATAATAATGAGTTGATGAGATATGAAGTCGCTGATGTCCATGGGCGGCAGTAACCTCTTACAACAGGTGGATTGCATGCTAGTTTTCTCCTTCAATCAGACACAAAAAATTCTTGAAATCAAATAACTGTAGTACCTACTTAACAGTTTTGCAAGGTAACGAGGTGCAACGATTGTGTCTTCGGAGTCGAATATACTTTATTTTTGTTATCGACGGGGATACCTTCAAAAGGTACCCTCGCTGTTCCCAAACAACGCCGGGTTATATGGGATTTTTACCTCAGTAATAGCCCCCCGGTAGCCGTCCTCAGCGCTACGTAGAGGACTCCGGCATCTCCAACGGAACACAACCGGAGTCCTCCAAGCGCAATGCTGCAATTTAGTCGCGTCTTACGACAGGCAGGGGATAGCGTAGCCCTATTCTGGTCCCGGAACTACAGGGACAAAACCTAATATACCTACGCGCACTTTTAATTAAACTAGTATTAGTTATATAGTAGCTGTGTATTATTTTTAATTAACATTATACATTACTATTAAATGACAGAACATTACACGTTACTATTAAATGACAGAATATTATAAAATACATATAGATTGGTAGACTTGTTCTTCATAGTAATATGAGAGAGCTTATTAAAAAAAGGTCTCAAAAATGTGTGTGAGGTCTACAACGCATTGCACTTGGCCAGCGCAGTGGGCACCAAAACACTCATTCTTAGAAAAGATCCGTGCCCAGCAGTGGGACAATAATGGGTTGATGACTACGACTGGTGAACTACACTACTTTGTATAATCCAGTAGATAAAATTTATCTAAAAAATTTTGCATATTGGATTACGATGGAAAATCCTCCAGTCCATTATTATCCTTAACACGCAACTTTATCAGAAGAGCAATAGAAGATAAAAAAAACGTGCGGCACTCGGGGACTGCCGCGGTAAAGCTATTGCAAAGCATTTTTATCAACTTATTCAATTATAATTATTTCTTAATGTAGTTTTTTTTCTTTGATATTAATTCAAGTTTTTTTCTTTGATACCTTATACTTTCTCATAAACAGCTGCTTACATATTCGTCCCATTTCTGAGCAGCTCGTCTCGATCCGTGCGAGCTGTGATGTCGTACCATATAGGTACACGTTAAGCGTAGAACCAGTGCAGTTCGACCGGGGAAGTACCACCGCCACACCGATTTCTAGCGTGAAGCAGTTCTTGTGTTTCGCTGGAAGGGTGTAATTGCCGGCGCACTTTTATATGAGGCGACCGTCATAGTCCTCGGGAGTGGCAACGCATCTGACATTGACTTCAGATGAAACCCATGTTCTGTATGAAGTTGGTTACAGATGTCCATGGGCGGTAGTGACCACTTACCATAAGGTGGATTGCATGCTCGTTTGCTACTCAGATAAAAAAAGGGCGAATGTGGTCACTTATTATCAGATAGCCTTTTTTTTTTTTTTTGTTTTCGAGGGGGAAACCTTCAAAAGGTACCCGACGCCGTGGGAGCGACGAAGGGTTATGTGGGATTTTTACCGCACTAAAACCCCCCCGGTGGCCATCCTCGGCGCTAAAAAGAGGACTCCGGGATCTCCAACAAACACCACCGGAATCCTCTAAGCGTGTTGCCCCATCGGGCTCCTCCCAGGTGGGCGGCTGGGCCCACCGCTCCGTCTAGTCTATACGACGATATGCGACCACACATACCGCCGTCCTTCCCGGGATCGCCTGGCTGGACGGTTCAAGCTCCCACTCTAGCCGCCCGCAACCCCGGAAGCCCCTTTTAGTCGCCTCTTACGACAGGCAGAGGATACCGTAGCCCTATTCTGATCCCGGAAATTATCAGATAGCCTGCATGCTTGTTTGCCGAATCTAAAACTATTATTTGAAAATTCTAACTAGACCTCCCCTTTAAGTAGTCTATGCTATGATATATATGGTATGATGATTAAGTAGTCTAAAGTAATATATCTCCAAGCCGTTCCAACTCAATCATCAGAGGTTGCATCTATGGCTAACTTCTTATAACATTCCATGACCGTAAAATAACTGAACTGCAAGTTAGGTTACTACTTCCGTGCTATAAAGGAAACATTGGTTTGACTGAAAAACAAACGTAATAAAGGGTAAACGATATAAACATAACAAAAAGACAAATTTAAAAGTGGGTAGGTACCTAATCTTTTCAGTCACGCGTACAATTCGAAGGTAGGTATATTTTTCTCTTTCTTTTTTGAATTTCTTACAAACAAAACATTTCGACAAGTTAGTAATCTACATGAATTTAAAAGTGAAATTTGGCCTTCATTGCAAAATGGTTTGGAGAACTGAGTATATGTAAAAAAGAAGTTTATATATCTTCAGAACTTTTGACCATCTTCCTATACATATGGGTAGTGGAATACTGGAAAACTACAAAAATTAATTTGAAGAATTAAAGAAATATTTATATATCGTATCCTAGGTTTTTTTACATTACTATGTTATTTCCGCGGCTACGCCTGAGTTAGGTACCTTCACTACGATAATAAGTATCCTGTGTCAGGTGACAGTGATGGCCTAACGTGGACCTACATACAAATACTAATTAAGTTAAAAAAGAACTATTGTGAAAAAAGACGAACGATTACTCTGTGGAGTTTTTGTGTTATAATAATATCTATGTCTTTGTCAAAAACTATGTTTGCCGAATTTCAGTGTAATCCGACCATTTTCTGCATTAATGAATAACAAACACACATTGGTACATTCTAACAAACTTTCTTATTAATCTTATGTATAAAAATAAATGTTTATCTGTATTTCCTCTATAGAATCGTAAACTATTCATTTGATCATGTGATGATCTTTAGCTAAGCTGTTATTCATGAGCTCGCGAAGGTTTCTGGTGTATTTTTTTGTGATGGCGTAGCAACGCACGCAGGGTACAGTGTTACAAGTGCCACTTCCGGTGCCTCGCTAAACAACCCAATATTAGCAGATTATTGTTTTACTAATTTAAACTATTAATAATTATAATTATTTTAAATCCATTTAAAATGAATGATTTATTTTTGCTAATATTAATCAAACAACAGACTAGCAGAATAAATTAAATTATTTATGTCAATACAATGTTATGAATATAATCTTTAAAAAACTATTAATAAACCCAATCAATATTATAGATAATTTTTAAAAATAATTTAGATAATTAAATTGTTTTAAAATTGTATTAAAAACTATTTACTGTAAAATTGTACGTGAAGGTATAAATATTGGTGTCCGCCATTTTTTTAGGCATTAATAAAGCGAACGTCAAACTCATAACTCGTCGTATAATTAAAACTATCCTGCGATTACAACAGCTAGTTTGTAATATTAACAAGATAAACCCTATATTCTATCAAAGGTTACTATTAAACCTAAGTTACATTTTTTAAACAAAAGCAAAACAAAACAAAGTTAAACTCAAAAGGTATACTTGAATAGCATAGACGGATATTTTAAACGTAGTGAATAGTGATAGAATTAGGGCCGACGGGCACGCGGGGCTTCGGTGAACGAACTATCGGGTGTCGCACGACACTTGGAATGGAAACCCTCGGGAAATGTAGGAAAACGAGGGACAATTTTTAACATATGACGACGCGTGGTTTTTGAAGTGAAACTTCTTTATCGGGGTTGGAAAAAAATTAGTGTAACATTTTTTCGTTACGCGCCATCTTTTTCTGTTAAGTGCCATCTTTTTTTTCCGTTACGCGCCATCTTTTTCTTATCCCTACCACGCGTGATATTAGATAGATTATTATAGATTAGATTATTAGATAAAGTTTAATAAAAGCCTTTTATTAAACTTTATCTAATTTAACTTTATTTAACCAATTTCTGTAAAGTTGCATATAGTAAATTATTTTTTGAAAAATAACGTCATAAAGAAGTTTCACTTCTTACGAGTGTACGCTAGTACTAGCACACATTTTTTTTTATCTGACTGAAGTAGCAAATGAGCATGCATTCCACCTGATCGTAAGTGGTCATTGACGCTCATGGACTTCTGTAATCAACTACATACAGAACATGGGTTCCATCTGAAGTCAATCACAGATCCGTTGCTACCCCTGAGGACTATGATGGTCGCCTCATGTAAAAGTGTGCCGGCAACCATATCCTTCTATCGAAACGCAAGAAATGCTTCACGCTAGAAATAGGTGTGGCGATGGTACTTCTCCGGTCGAACTACACTGGTTCTACCACGTTGAAAGGTAAGTAGGTAAAGTTATTTTAATGCTTTCTTTTAACGCTTTCTACACTCATAGCCCCACAGTAAGATTTTCTCCTGTGTCGAGCGTGCCATGGACACACACAAGACGAATACATAAACACCCAGACCCAGAACAAGAATCTAAACTCATCATTCAAAAACTTGTCTGGCCGGGAATTGAACCCGGGACCCACTGAGTGTCAGACTGGTACGGTAACCGCCCGGCCACGCGGGTCGACAAAGTTATACGTGGTAAAGTTATCCTGGTGACAGACGTAGAGGGTACTGGGTTTGATAATGGACAGATATTTTAATGATGTATATTGAAAAACGAAGTGTTCCAAAAGTAGGATTGAATGGCCAAAGGAAACGGACACATTATGTACAACACTTATATTTTCACGATTTCACACTTATACAATTTCAGAATACATTTGGATAGAGTAACGTCTTACACTTATAAATTGTTAAAATGATCCACATTATGATTCTTATCTCCTTTTAATATTAAACAGCAGGTATAAGCAAATTGTCACACAGTCAATTCAACAACTATTTTCAGATAGTCTCGATAAAATATATAGGTACAATACAATAAAATATATAGGTAAATAGATAGTCGCATAAAAAATATATAGGTAGGTACTATATGCATTAGTAAAATTTATGGATTAATTACATTTATATTTACTTTCATTGTGATTTCTATTTATTTATGTTATTTATTTACGATCAACTTAAATATTTTGGTGCGTATTTTGGGCAACGTATCAGTTTGGCTATACAACGAGGAAATGCCGCAAGCATTCTTGGGACTCTCCCAAAAGGCAGCGGTATGGACTCTTAGTTTTATTTATAATTTGTATTATTTCTTTAGATTTAAAGAAATATTTTTTATTTTAAATAATTTATTTTGTATATAATGTACATAGAATTGTTTAAATAAAATAGAAATAATAAGAAAAAAATATATAAGCATTAAAATGAACTTAAATTGTATTATAATTGTATTAAATATTGTAAATACCATTCAGAGTCTATATATTCTTATTCACGCTTATAACTAACTAGCAGAACGCGCAGACTAAAGAGTAATCTATCCAACCATTATACATTTGAGCACCGCTCCTTGCATGTCCTTCCCCATCCTTAATGGGGATTTGGTCAATAGTCATTCATAGTTTTTAGTGGGTATCGGTATTCCAATAATTGTTCCAAAAAATTTTGCGACGACTGCTTTGCGTAAGGGTACACTGATCATTGCGCGGCGGCTAGGGATTGCAATCCGGAAAACCGGATCCGGTAATCCGGCGGATCCGGCACTAATTTACACAAATCGGATCCGGTACCAATTCACCACCGGATCCGGACCTCCACCGGATCCGGTGATTGTATATTTTGACAAAGATTTCACATTAGAAAAATAATTACCCCTAGTTATCGATCCTTTTTTTTACATCGTTTTAAACGTTCGATTAATCCCGATTTTCCCCGATCCCCGAAAAAAATGGCCGGATCCGGCCGGATTGAAAATGACGCCGGATTGCAATCCCTAGCGGCGGCGGTGTCCAAGTCTTTCGTAGATATATTTTCTCTTATATTGTAGAACATTTTTTGTACTATTATCAATAGGTTCCGCAGTGAATGCAATGAAAAACATTTTTGAGCAAAATTTTTTTACACTTTGAATCACATTACTTAAGTTTTAGTTAATACCCGTAATATATTCTAGTAATAAAAAGCGTATGTTACTCGGGATAATGTAGCATTCTAATGGTGAAAGAATTATTAAAATCGGTTCAGTTATTTTCAAGTTAATTCATGACAAAAATACAAAAATATAAAGTTATTCTCTTTATAACATTGTATAGATGTGGTCAGAAGTCTTTAGCACAAGCCATTTTAACAACGTGTCCGCGTGACGGATTGGATACTTCACCGGTATATTACGCAGGGTTCCGGCTTCAATCTCAGGTCAAACACCGATACTTCAACCCTGTTACATGAATCGAAAAAAAATAATTCAAAACCCTATATCGTGAGTACCCGTTACATATTAAAACATATCAACTCCGCGATAATATTATTCTAAAAACATAGATATCTGAATGATAAATTTCACTTTTCTCTTCTGGGTCTGGGTGTTTGTATATTGATCTTTGTGTCTGTATAAAATTATATAACCTATGACACTCTTGAGGCAAATTGAATGACACTTCAGTTTTTCACGACCGGTCTGACGCACAATTGTGTCCCGGGTTCGATTCCCGGCCATACAGGTATCTGAATGATGAGTTTAGATTCATGTTCTGGGTCTGGGTGTTGGGTGTAGTCGTCTTTTGTGTGCCTATGGTACCCTCGACACAGGAAAAAATCCCAGTGTGGGGCTATGAGTGTAGATAGCGCGTTTAAACTACTACCTACATTACTCCGTTTAGGCTGTAGGGTGTACTGAAGAAATAAATATAGGTTTGTTATACCTACGTACTTAAAAGATTAGCTCTTTGATTTCGACTCTCCTTCGGACGCAGTCGAGAAAAATTAGGTACCTACGTTACTGGAGAACTGAATTAGAATTATATATGCGTTTGAGCTGTAGAGCGTGAAAAATTGGCATGCATTCACTGGAAAAAATACATTGAAAGTACAGAAAAGATACACTGAAACATAGGTACCTACACAAAAAAGGTTTAGAAAAGGCCTATATTTAGACTGAATCGAAATAAAATTAAATTAGTAAATGAATTGTAATGATTTTAATGATTCTTCAGTTTAGTGAGTTGTAATAAAAAAGATATATGGGTCATTTACAAAATTATTGTACATTTACAAACAAACAATAATTTTGACAATGGCCCATATATACAAAGTAAAAAGACAAACCCACTGAGTTTCTTGCCAGATCTTCTCAGTTGAGGTCGTGTTCCGATCCGGTGTTAGTGTAAAAAAAAATATATATGTAAATGACAATTTATAAGTGCCTCCGTAGACCTATGCAAAATACAGACATTTCAGCTTTTATTCATCGAAGTAGTAAATAACCATGCAGTCCACCTGATAGTCAGTGGTCACTGCCACCCATGAACACTCGATCCATATAGAATGAATATCTATTATCTAAAGCCTGTCACAGACTCGTTACCGCTTCTGAGGACTAATGTTGCCTTATATGAACGTCTTGCATTCGCCCTTCTACTGCAACGCAAGCACTGCGTCCTGTTAAAATATAGGTAGGTACTAGAATTTTTCTTATCTTTTATCACCTTGAAGTAGCAAACGAGCATGCAGTACACCTGATGGTAAGTGGTCTCTGCCGCCCTGCGACATCTGTAATCAACTTCATACAGAACATGGGTTCCATCTGAAGTCAATCACAGATGCGTTGCCACTCCCAGAGGACTATGATGGTCGTCTCATGTGAAAGTGTGATGTCGCTTCTTGATGTTAAGTGGTCACTAGAAGTGGTAGTGGTCACCGCTAGTAGTATTAAGGTAAATAATTCATTATTAATTATCTATTTGTAAGCAATTAAATAGAATAAGGCTTCTATCTGCAGCCAATTATAGATGCGTTGCTACTCCCAAGGACTAAGACGGCTCATTTAAAAGTGAGCTGACAATTCCGTCAAAACGCAATAACTGCTTCACGTTCGAAATAAGTAAGTGTACCCCCCTCATAGTCATGAAATGAAATGTCTATATTTTATATAGACCTTTTTTTTTTGTTTTCGAGGGGGAAACCTTCCAAAGGTACCCGACGCCGTGGGAGCGACGCAGGGTTATGTGGGATTTTTACCGCACTAAAACCCCCCCCGGTGGCCGTCCTCGGCGCTGAAAAGGAGGACTCCGGGATCTCGAAACGACTTCAACCGGAATCCTCCGAGCGCGCTGCCCCATCGGGCAGATGGGCGGCTGGGCCCACCGCTCCGTCTGGTCTTTACGATAGTATGCGACCACACATACCACCGTCCTTCCCGGGATTGCCTGGCCGAACGGTTCGAGCTCCCACTCTAGCCGTCTGCAACCCCGGACCTGTGACCGGACCCGTGACTGTATAGACCTACGGGGGCACTTACAAATTGTTAGTTACATTTTTTTTACTACCCCCGGATCGGAACACGACCTCAACTGAGAAGATCCGGCAAGAAACTCAGTGTCTTTTTTGTTATTTTATATCTCAACTAGCTGTGCCCGCGACTTCGTCTGCGTGGCACGCAACGCAAGCCCTCAAGGATGAATAATTTTACCCGTTTTTTTCACATTTTCCATTATTTCTTCGCTCCTAATAGTTGCAGCGTGATGTTATATAGCCTAAAGCCTTTCTCGATAAATGGTCTATTCAATACAAAAAGAATTTTTAAATTCGAACCAGTAGTTCCTGAGATTAGCGCGTTCAAACAAACAAACAAACAAACTCTTCAGCTTTATATATTAGTATAGATTTTTTAATATATTTACAATCATGTTTTTTACATGTTAATAAAAGTTAGCTCCAGTATCTTACAGGCAAACCAGCGCTCTAACTGTAGAATTATTTTAAAATGAAAATAGAGTGTGTTTTAACATTCTAGTCGTAGGGAACGGTGTGGAATAGTTGAGCTTACAGATACTGAATAAGTGATAAGGAACCTGAAAGAGCTCCGGGAACCTTCACCGCGGTAATACATGCTAGTGATGTAACGTATATACGAATAGTTATATGTAGAGTCGCGCTGAATAGAGGTTGCACCGAATAACCGAATACCTACCGAATACTCGGTTACCTTTTTCAAGGTGGTAGAACCAGTGTAGTTCGACCGAGGAAGTACCACCGCCACACCTATTTCTAGCGTTTCGATAAAAGGGTGTGGTTGCCGGCACACTTTTACATGAGGCGACCATCGTAATCCTCGGGAGTAGCAACGCATCTGTGAATGACTTCAGATGGAACCCATGTTTTATTTGAAGATGCTTACAGATGTCCATACGGCAGTGACCACTTACCATCACGTGGACTGCATGATCATTTGCTACATCAGTTAGATAAAAAAAGAGGACTGCATGCTCGTTTGCTGCTTCAAGGTGATAAAAGATAGGAAAAATCCTGGTATATTTAAGCAAGACGCAGTGCATGCTTTTCGGTAGTACCCCAAAAAAAGTGTGTAAGTGTCAATTTGTAAGTGTAAGTAGGCCTACAAAATAAAGACATTTCATTTCATTTCATCTAATCAATTAAAATATTAATAATTTTGGTTTCATACGATTTCAGACACACAAACAAACAGATACACAATAATTCTAGAAAATATTAAAATGCCTGTCACAATTGTTCGTTTTGCGGTCGTAAATTTTCTAAATTGCTTTTGCTTATTATCAGTCAAAAATTATCTATTTTTGCAAATATTTAGGTAGGTTTGATGTAGAGACGTGTGAATTTTTAATTTTTCTTTATATACATCTGGGGGCACGGGAGTGCCCCTGCCAAGTCGAGCAAAAAAGCGGAACGGCCTCTTTATATCAAAGAGAAATAATAGGCTATTTGACAATGCGAAAAATTAAGTGTCAATTACTGTTATCAGTATATATTATGAGATTAAGAATGGTTATTTATTAACATAAGTTGAAAATAATTATTAAATTTATTTAAAAATCCTTAAATAAAAATGCATTTTTTAAACGTTTGTCACGTGACACAAAATGCTCCTGATTTGGCGGGTTTATGATGACGTCACTTGCTTGTAAACTTTCGTTTTTTGTTCACAACAAATGTATGTGGATGACATGAGCCACAGATAACAAATACAGGCAAGTGACGTCACCAACCCGCCATATGTCAAAGTAGCGTTTTTGCGCGCTATTTAAATATTGAATTTTTAATTTGATATTTTTCAGCAAATATGTACCAAAATTAAAAAAAACAACTTTTACTGGGTTCCTTAACCTCTGCTAGATAATGTAAAATGGATTTTAAAAATCTGTCAAATAGCCCATTATGTACTCCATACAAAAGTGCTGCGGTGGAACCTTAACAGTCAACACGACTCTACCCTTATAATATTCTTAAGAAATTTCTTAGATGAGTAGGTAGGTACCTACATAAATACTAGGTGATTTTTTTTATGGACAATGCCTGAGATATACTCTTAAACTAGTTTAAACATAATATTACAGTGGTGAACGGGCAGCAGCAGCAGCAGCAGTGATAGCCTAATGGTTAAAACTTGCCCTCTCGATCGGGAGGTCCGAGGTTCAAACCCAGGCACGCACCACTGATTTATGTGCGTATTATACATTTATTATCACTGCTTTTCGGTGAAGGAAAACATCGTGAGCAAACCTACACACCCGAGAGTTCTATAAAAAAAACAGTTCTCAGGGGTGTGTGAAGTCCAGTAATTCGCACTTGGCCAGCGCGGTGGACTATGGCCTATCTCTCATTCCGAGAGAAGACCCGTGCCCAGCAGTGGGACAGTAATGGGTTGACGACGACGAACGGGCAGCCACCTGACGGTAAGTGACCACTGCCGCCCATAGACATCTGTAGGTCAAGTCCTAATAAGATCAGTCTTGAGGATGGCCACAGATGAGTTGGTACCTAGAAGGACTAAGCTGTAACGCTTGCGTAAGTCTCCCTAACCACACCCTTCAGATGAGAACACAGTAGCGCCTAAACTGCTGTTATTATGCTGAAATGAGTACAGTAAGGAGTTATACTATCAACCATCTTACTTCGTACCTCGCATCAACCCATTATTGGCCCACTGCTGGGCACGGGTCTTCTCCCAGAACGAGAGAGTTTAGGCCATAGTCCACCGCGCTGGCCAAGTGCGAATTCGTGGACTTTACACACCTCCGAGAACTTTTTTTTTAAGAACTCTCGGGTGTGTAGGTTTCCTCACGATGTTTTCCTTCACCGAAAAGCAGTGATAATTAATTTCTAATACGCACATAAATCATTGGTGCGTGCCTGGGTTTCAACCTCGGACCTCCCGATCGAGAGGCAAGTTTCAACCATTAGGCTATCACTGCTCAACACTTCGTACCTACTACCTACTTATGTATGAAACTAAAACTAACACGAAAAACGTTGTAAACATAAACCAAGGCTTATGAAAAAAGAGTAAAATCTTCGTTCCCGACTCGGTTAGTTCTCTTAAAATTAGCTGTTTAGACGCCACGGTAAATTGTGCCTTCTATAGCTACGCAAACTTTACTTGTACCGTAGATATGCCGGGAAAATGTATTTTTATTTCGATTTCACATCACGTTACCATAAACCCACTTTAGAAACCATAGAGAAATGATATTTAAATGAGCCAAAACGCAAGCTGTTAAGTTAAAAATCGAATGCGTCGCTTGACAGTTACGACGTTTTATCTCGAACGCGTCAGTTCTACTGTTACGCGGTAGCATTCGCAGCTGTATATAGAGATGTATCGTTATCTCTATCACTCACGTAAGTTTCTAGTATAGCTCTGTCTCGCTCTACAGCGGAGTTAAGCCGCTTATCTCCGGCCCGCACTCCTCCCCCCAACGGCTGCTGCGTGAAGAGACTATTCCGCAACTTTCCAGTTTGTCGTCAACGGAAATTTATTCGATTTTTGAGTTAGGGTGCTTTATTTATGGCGGTGTTAGGATATCGCTATAGGGTTCAAATATGTGTGCAATAGTTAAAAACTTTGGTTCAGTTAAAATATTTGCATAAAAACAGTACAATGAGAAGTTATTTAGTTTTCAATAATTTATTTTATTGTCTAGAAATAAAAAATAATAATAAACGTCATAATTTATTTTTGAAATTATCTATTGTTATGGTGTTATCAGAAATATAAAGTAATATTTTTAATTAAAGCAAAAATTCTTTAACTTTGCACCTATTTGCCTGCGAGCTTTAACTAAGGAAGGTAGGTATTAAGAAATACTGATATTTTAAAGAGTATTAAATAAATGTGTGGCAAACAAAAAATAATACTCCATTGAAAACAATAAAATATGAAAAGCAGTTCCCCTATCCTAATTCGTATTCGATCGTTTATATAAAAAAATTAAGACTTTCTTATTTTTTAACTAAATAAGAAAATGGAAACTATGTAAGTACCAATATCTTATTTTTAATAATATTATAAGTGCGAAAGTTTTTGTTCTAAAAAACATACAATAATTCGCATTTTCAAATTCAGACGTTACATTTCGCGTTAAAAGTACCTAACTACTAATTAGAGTAAAAAACAACCGGAATTTCGCTGAAATTTCAACCTTTTTTTAAGTGGGTAATGCTCATGGATACTCAGCTGCTCGGAGTAGCAGCTGGGTTATGCCAGACCCTTAACGCCTAAATCCCCACTGTGTTTTCTTCTCGCACCGTACGGCGGGAACACGGGCACGCTTTCGCACTCATCCGCAAACCTGCCGGTACCTGGCCGCCCGCAGCCCTTCTCCTGTGAAGCATGAAGCTCCTCCAACAGCAAAGCGCGACAGAAAATACAAAGGCGCGCCTTACCTCCAAGGCTCCCACCCGCAGGACGACGGACCAACCCCGAGACCACCACCCAGGTACCGTCGGCATGCACAAGCCGATACCCGCAAAGCCTTCAAAACCTTATAGGCACCGACCTCCCACACCCAGCGGCGGATCCTAACTATCGGTGGTAGTCATAACCTAACCTAACCTAACCGCAAGCGAAGTCGCGTGATTGATAATCCCTAGCACCAATATTTTACTTAACCTCGGAAATTATCACAAAACGACAATCGACTTTTACAATCTCACCCTATCGAGAACTTTCAGAATAGGCGCCTCCTATATATATTACAGGCACTCTCACTCGTGCCTACATACATACTCGTTATACAACCAAACATGCTGTCCTATCTATTCAACTCAACTGTGTTTACGTTTTCATAGAAATAGGTTTTTAGTTTTAAGGAAGTTATAACCGATTTTTGATTAAAAATGTAATAGCAATGCAGTCCATTCAGTCCCAGATTAAGCCAGCGCGGGGCCTGTAGCGAATTTCGACAGGAGGCCTAGAGTTTGCCTTAAGTCAGGGTATTAAATAAAGCAAAATTGTTATTAGTAAACTCTTCTGGATTTAAACTGAAATTTATGACACTTTCTATATCTTGCAGTTTAAAATTTTGAGGATAGCAAAGATAGTAAAATATATATAGCAAGTAGGTGTTGGGCCGCGAAGCCCCTCTAGTCGCGGGGCCCGTAGCATTTGCTACTCTTGCTATGTGGCTTATCTGGCACTGAGTCCACCTGACGGTATGTGGTCATTGTCTCCAAAGGTACCTACATCTTTTTCATCTGATTGAAATAGCAAGCGAGACAGCAGATGACCTGATTGTAAGTGGTTCTACCGAATATAAACTATAACATCTTTAAGCAACTTTATATAGAACAAGAGTTCTATTTGAAGTTAATCACAGCAACCCCGGATGCTCCTCTTACGACGGGCAGGATACCGTAGTTCTATTCTGATCCTGGAACTACATGGACGGGCGGCAGGTACCTCCCAATCTAAATAGTCCTCAGTCAATTGCAGACGTTGCCACTTGGAGGGCTGAGATGGTCGCCTATTAAGTCAACCGACATTATTTCTGAGAAACGCACAAACTGTATTGGGTACCTACATTAGACGTAGGTGTGACGTTGGTATCTTCTCGATCGAAACGTCCTTACTCTACCTTTCAGATAGATTTATTTTTACACCACACTTTTTCCTAGCGTGAAGCAGTTCTTGCGTATCTATACCTACTAATATTATAAAGAGGTAAAGTTTGTAACTTTGGATGTTTATCGGTGGTATTCTTCGGAAATACTGAACCGATCATGAAAATTCTTTCAGAATCAGAAAGCTATACTATTAAGTAGTGCTATAGGCTATATCTTATCGCTCAACGAAGTGGGCACGGGTGGGGGGCTTTTTTTTTTCGAGGGGGAACCTTCCAAAGTTACCCGACGCCGTGGGAGCGACGCAGGGTTATGTGGGATTTTTACCGCACTAAAACCCCCCCGTTGGCCGTCCTCGGCGCTGAAAAGGAGGACTCCGGGATCTCGAAACGACTTCAACCGTAATCCTTCGAGCAACGGGTGGGGGGTTAGTCGGTTTATATGAGGCGACCATCTTATTCCTCGGGGCGACCAAGTTCTATATAGAGATTCTTATAAATGTACATGGGCGGCAATGACCATTTACCATGCAGTGGACTGCCCCATCGTTAGGTACCTCAATCATATTTTTGTTGAAACAATGCTTATTTGCAGTTTTATAATAATAACAATATTAATAGTTAATCAAATTATTCTTTTAGAAGAAAATTTATTCTGAAGAGGACAGCGGATAACCGTTGAATTCAAAACGCACAGGACCGGTTGGAGGGGCGTCATTTAGGGGAGGCCTATGTCCAGCAGTGGACCTCAAATAAAGATAAGTACCTAATTGTATCGGATCGGAGTAATTGTATCGGAAGTTGGTACTTAATGGTACTAATTAGATTTCAAATGAGATTTTGTAAACCTGTGCGATTATATAAAATACTAGTGGACCCTGCAAACCTCGTTCCACCTAAAAGTCAAAACTCTAAAATTAGCAGTGATCCTCCACTATATTCAGCGTGTATAACCACTTAGCTCTTAAGGCGACTTTTCAGTACGTGACTCTTCATAACAAGACTCTTCAGAACGCTATATTTCTACGCAGTAGGTATCGGACTGTGTTCGTCCCTGTAGTCCCGGGACCAGAATAGGGCTACGGTATCCCTTGCCTGTCGTAAGAGGCGGCTAAAAGGGCTTTCAGGGTTGCGGGTGGCTAGAGTGGGATCTCGAATCGTCCTGCCAAGCGACCCCGGGAAGGACGGTGGCATGTGTGGTCGCACGCCGCCGTAAATCACAGAAGGTGCGTCCTGAAATAGGCATCGCGCTCGGAGGACTCCGGTTGTGTTCCGTTAGCGATCCCGGAGTCCCCTCACGCAGCGCTGAGGACGGCCACCGAGGGGGTTTTGTGCGGTAAGAATCGCACATAACCCACATCGCTCCCACGGCGTCGGGTACCTTTAGAAAAAAGGTATCAGACTGTGTACATATGTTAATTACATATCATCTCCTTTTTTATATGAGGCGATCTTCGTCCTCGGGAGTAGCAACGCGTCTGTAATTGACATTACATAAAACTCCTGTTCTGTATAAAGTTGCTTACAGATGTCCAGGATGGCTGATACCACTACCATCAGGTGGATTGCATGCTCGTTTGCAACTTCAATCTTGTAAAAAAAGCTTACTTTGTCTGATGCCGATTACAGATATGACTTTAAGGCTGTGTCCCCAGTAGGCACACTGTTAGCGGCGTACTGAATTTGCGACGTATCGGCTTAGTACGCCCTTCCATATATTTGAAATGGAGTGTCCAAAGCTTGCTAGTATGCGCTCACTTTACGCAGTTTGCAGCGTTACAGCGTACATATAAGTTTTATGCAAGCTCTGTACAATGGTTCACATTCGTACAAACAAATTTTCAATACAATTTGGAGATATTTAAAAATCAATGACATGATCTAGTAGTAATACCTCGCTATACTAGGTTAGTATAGCGAGATACCTACTACTGCACCTATTTAAGTATCTGCTATTAGTTATATTTAATAAGAATATGAGAATTAAAATAAATTTAGGTTGCATTATTGTTACAACAACAAATGCTTTCGTAATTCTTGTTCGTAAAGCGACGTTCCACAGATTAAACACAAACCCATAAAACATCGTACACCGAAAACATACATACTCTGTGCTTTCCACATAATCTGTGCGAAAGTCAAAAAAACTTGTGCAACGAAACTCGAAGCTTTAATAAATCAGTTGAATGAAAGCAAAAGTGCAAAGTTGGTATTATGGCGTATTTAATAAACGTGGCTGCATGTGGCCACTCGGCTCTCGAGAGTAATTCAAACAAATGTTGTGCCATTATTAAAATTTCAACGCTCTCCCGCCTAAACTCTATGGTCGAGGGCTAGTGACTAGCCTTTTGTTTTTTTTTTATGAAATTGAGCTGCAATTTTTTTTTATTCTGCCATTTGTTGCACGCAAATATCTTCACGCAATAACTTTATATCTTCTTGTGGTAAAAAGTGATTTTTTTTTAAATCCTTTTGTCATTACTAAAATCACAGTGTAGTCACTAAAATCTTCTGTAGGTTCGAAATTAGTCCATAGGAAAGCCATTTTATTATTTTATGAAGAGTAGAAAATATTTAATCATATTATACAAACTAATGAGATGCGCTATAAGCCGCTTTAAGTATTTACAACTAGAAATAGCAAAAAATACTTTAAAATATTCGCAAATTAAAACCACGCAAATTGTTATCTTAACTAAAAGTTATGATTTTTAAATTAAAATATAGGTAAAAGGTTGTTGCGAAATCACTTAAGCCTAATTAAACGCGTAATAAATACTTTCAAATAATCTCTTAATTAATTTAATACTGTCCATTTAATTAGGTAGGTACTACTCTATTATAACCTTGATTAAAGCTTATATTTTATGAAAAATGTAGATAGATATACCTAACCATATTTTTATATCTCTAGAAATAGGTTCGATACTTGCATAGATTACGATGTGTGGTAAATTAATATTATTATTTTATTTTTATTAACGACTAGCTGTACTCGCGGCTCTGCCCGCGTTCAAATCAATGTATCACAAAGTTTTTCCCATTTCATCCCCTTAGGGGTTGAATTTCATAAAATCCCTTCTTAGTGAACCGCGTTAGTTTGACGACCCGCGTGGCCGAGCGGTTGCCATACCGGTCTGACGCGCAATGGGTTCCGGGTTCGATTCCCAGGCAGACAGGTATCTGAATGAACAGTTTAGATTCCTGTTCTGGGTCTGGGTGTTTGTGTATTCGTCTTTGTGTGTCTATTGTACCCACGACACAGGAGAAAATACTAGTGCGGGGCTATGAGTGTAGAAAGTGTGTTTAATGAACACTTACGTCCTTAAAAGAACCCGCATGTAAAATTTGAAACTCCTAGCACTTGTAGTTTCTGAGATTTCATGACGAGTGAATGACCTTTCGCTTTTATATATATAGAAGATTACATTTGCCCTTTGGACCACTTGAATCCTAGTGAAAAGTATGTCGTCAACCCATTATTGTCCCACTGCTGGGCACGGGTCTTCTCTCAGAATGAGAGAGTTTAGGCCATAGACCACCGCGCTGGCCAAGTGCGAATTGGTGGACTTCACACACCTACGAGAACTTTTTTTTTTGATAAAGAACTCTCGGGTGTGTAAGTTTCCTCACGATGTTTTCCTTCACCGAAAAGCAGTGATAATTAATGTATAATACGCACATAAATCAGTGGTGCGTGCCTGGGTTTGAACCTCGGACCTCCCGATTGAGAGGGCAAGTTTCAACCAACCACTGCTCAGTGAAAGTATCATCTGTATTAATATAGCCAATGAACTATCCTTGTGGCAAACCTAATCAGTAATTTCCGCGCGAGAATCCATATAAACTTTCACCTAACTTTAAGATACTTGTAAGATAAGATGTGTTCACTAAATAAAAGCTGGATTTAGCTCCAAGTATACTCTAAAAGTAATTTAGGCCTGAAATACAAAGCACAAAAATAATGGCAATTGCGGTTCATTTTAATTAAAGATAAATTTACTTAAATATAGTTGAATTTGTCGCTGTGTTTAGATCTTGGTAGGCACGCATTGAGGTCCTATTGGACGCATGTTACTGAACTTAGGTAGGTATAATTGAAATAAGATTTAATAATATGCTGTCTAAATTCAATAACAGATGCGTTGCTACTCCCGAGGACTAAGATGGTTGCCTCTAGTAAAAGTGTGCCGGCAAGCAAACCTTCCATCGAAACGCAAGAACTGCTTCACGCTAGAAATAGGTGTGGCGGTGGTACTTCCCCGGTCGAACTACGCTGGTTCTAAACCTTCAAAACCCATTGCTGTTTACACATTGCTTGCGCACACTGGTCGTGCACATAAACATGAGCCGGCGATCATACCCATCAACCTCAACGCAAAAACTGCTTCACGCTAAAAATATTTGTGCTATGTAGCTAGAACCTTCTACCTTGCATTTGCAACGTAAATCTCATAAAAACATAAACTATTCATAATTATCGAAAATTAATAGCGCGAGATTTAGAAAATATCAATTTCACGCCATACGAAAACATTTGAGACGACTACATCAATTGAAAACTCATAAGCGTCAGATGTATTAGGAAAATGAATAATAAATCCGTACCACAGACAATAGGGGCATTAGGTGCACCATAGACAAGGAGTGATTACAATTTGCAAGGGGTGGAGTGCGTGACACACAGTATGGATGGAATCGTATACGAATTTTGTTTATGGTACTCGTTTATATTTTTAAAATTTTTGAAGATTTTTTGTTGTTTCTATAATACTGTAATAATAAATAAAATTTTGGGACTTATATATATTACGCAAAAATAATAACAAATATAAAGTATAAAATAAAACACAATAAAATCCCGTTAATCGTGCGTGTTTTGTAAGTACAAGCATACACAAACAAAAACTCAGTAAACTGACAAACATAAGATCCTAACTTATTAAAAATATGTGTTTGTTTGATTTAAGATTCTATTTAGGTCCCTAATTATGTATATAAGTAAAGCTATTAGAAAACAAAATTTTCAAAAATCACTGCGTAAGTGAACCAGCTAACAAACATCTGAAGTTAAAAAACAAACTAAATAAACAACTCCCAAAATAAACTCAAAACAAAAAAAGCTAACCTACCGATCCCACCCATCTGCGTCCAGAAACCAAATCCGCAAGCACGTCAACTATATTATTTATGGATTCTTTAACATGTAAGGAGTATTGAGGGTCGGAATACGGACATTTGGCGAGGAAGTGTTCCTTCTGCCTCACTGCGTCGTGAGAGGGATTTGCTTTTTTTGCCGCATAATACGCGTACTTGATAATTGTAATGTGTTTGATGCTTGTTATTGACGTAACCTTATACCTACGTTTTGTAAATTATCTGTGGTCTTTGTTTTTTATAAATCAGAATAAAGGTTGAAAGGCATAAAGCCAAGGTCGTAAAAATATATAAAAAAATAAAAAAGAGAAATAAACTAGCGTTTTTCCAAATTGTCTCTGGTCAATAACTTTTTTATAAAGAACGGTAAAGGGTGAGGAATACAGACATTTAGCGGGAAAGTGTTCCTTCTGTCTCACTGCATTGTGAGAGAGATTTGCTTTTTTGTTACATAATACGTACCTACTTGATAATTGTAATGTGTTTGATGCTTGTTATTAACGTAACTTTATACCTACGTTTTCTGAATTGTCTATGGCTTATAACTTTTTCATAAAGTAGAAATAAAGTAGCATTTAATTCGTTTGATGGTTGTTATGTGGGTAACTTTTATACCTTCATTTGCTAAATTGTCTGTGGTCAGTAACTTTTTTTTAAAGTAGAAATAAATTAGTATTCAGCCTACCTGTTGGTCGATAAGTGACCACTACCATAAATGAACGTCTATAATCAACCCTAAATAAAATCAATCATAACTTGACCACACGTGCTACACTTGCTACGCTTGCTACTTGTTTGCTTGCTTGAAAACTCTTGAAATTCAAATATATATGTATATTTTTATTCCTTATTATTCCTTCATTATGTATACCTTTCGACCCGATTATTCGACCGTAATCAAAACGTAAGTATTATTCGACGGTAATTAAAATTAAAAAAAACTAAACTTCATGTTGTCCAAAATATTTCTCGAATTTAAATAAATTTTCAAGTTATTTTGAACGAATCCGTTAAAGGTAAACGGGTATTTTGACAAAGACATGACATTTTTGACGTTATGTTTTCATAGTAAGACATTAAATGTTCTATTTTGCGACATTAAATGTTCTATTATACATGTGTTTGTGCCAAATGCAAGGTAGTGAGTGTAATGTGTTTGTAAGTAGTTGATATTAGGTATGTTTTATGCATTATATGAAAAAAAATATTAGCATTGCACAATCCTTTTCTACATCAACTATAACCGTGCGTAATTTCATACTCCTATGCCTGCGGCAAGTATCTTGAAAACGAATCACAAGTTTTTCCTTCACGTATTATAATCAGTATTCTGTATTTTTATCTTCATAAGGTTCTGTATGTAGATTATTATCATCCTAATAAAATATCCCGTCACATCCTCACATAATACCCACAATCAGCAGATCAAAGGCAAAGACAAACCGTTGCAAATTCATCCGGAACTAACGTCATGAAATTGTCTGGCGCTAAATCGAATGAGGCGCTTCAGCCCGCCTTTTGAGTTCCAAATTGAATTTCTTACACACTCGCCAATCAAACGGCATTTGAAAAATTAGGAGATTGTCTATGATCAGTCTTTAGCATAATGTTTTATTTAATATTCATATTTAAGCGAAATATGCGTAGTTTTAAATTACAAATTTAATATCTCAATGCACTCGCCAAACAAACGGTATTTGACAAATAAGGTGATTGTCTATGATTAGTAGGTATCTCGGCATAAAACTAAAGTATCGTATCATAAAATAGTTGTGGCGCTAAATCGAATCCGAGGCGTTCGTCGAGCCATGTGGGCCAAATTACAACGAAATAGCGACTCTACAATCTATACCTTATAAATCGATACTATAGGAAGATTCAAAAAATACTTTACTCCAAAGCCTAAAAAAAACAATCCGTAATACGTCATTTTCATTTCCCGCCAATTTCCCACAGACAAATGGCCAAATGACATTTCCTTGTAAAATAGGGAGGTGCCAATTCAGCTTGTTTGAGTAATTTTCAAACGATTTATCGAATTAATTCGCGATTTCTTTGATGTGGGTATCTATTGAGCGGAGTCGATATTCGATTATATGGTACCTGACTTTTCAATTTGGGGTCCCCTTTACGAAAACGCCCGGTTTGCGCATTTGAAGACAAAAAATACTGTTTCGCAACTTCGCAGTACGTTTTAAATGTTTGAATTTATTGGGTTTTGAGAACTAATTGAGAAAGACTTAAATTACTTATGATATAATACTTATTATACTTACCACCAACATTCGAACTAGTAATTCTTAGGTACCTACTATTATAAAAACTTCTACGGAAACCAACAACACGCCTGCAAAAACCTAATTTGGAATCGGGTATTTCATTTTCACTGGAAGAAAGAAAAGGAAAGAACATAATGGTAATTAATAATGTATTCTATTACCACTTTTTTAATAACCATGTTTTTACAATAATAACCTCCCCCCCCTAGGCTCTGATCAGGCGCAGGCGCCATATTAGAAAATTAATAACCAATGTTACTCTGCAAACTAAGCCATTATAATGATGTGTCAATGTTTTCTTTTGTTTTTTTTGAAGTGAAACTTCTTTAGGCGCATGAGGGTAAAATTTTTACAGATGAAACGTCACGCCGGTATGCAACGGAAGTGTCGGAAAAGAGAGAGAGAGTGATCGAGACCGATAGAGAGAGAGTAAGACAGGGCGAACGTAGCATGAGCAACTAGCCGTGGAGTGAGAGTAGGGAGCAAGCGAGTGAGAAAGATTGAGAGAAAAAGTGAGACAGAGCGAACGTCGTATCACGGCGTTTTCCCTTCCTCTTAATCTTGGAAATTTAAAGTTTTAGATTTGTATAAATATAAACAAGATTTATAAATTAGTTCGCCAAAGAAGTTTCACTTCTGACATGTGTACTTTGTACGCACGCATGTTTTTTTTTTAACTACAGTTCGACAGACGGGTCGTCATTGGCCTTTTTTAGCTTAGTTTTTTTTGTTTGTATTACGTTATTGTCAAAATTCTACAACTCCCCTATGAGCCTTCGCTGTCGCCATCGCTCTCAACTAGGTAACAGTGTAAACTAAGTCCCAGCTGGGATGGTCAATGTTGCATTCCATCAAACCGGATGGACTGTAGCGCATTTTTTCTTAATCTAAATGAAATAGCAAACGAGCATGCAGTCTACCTGATGGTAAGTGGTCGCTGCCGCCCTGCGACATCTGTAAGCAACTGCAGAACATGGGTTCCATCTGAAGTCCATCACAGACGCGTTACTACTCCCGAGAACTATGATGGTCGCCTTTGAAAGTGTGCCGGCAACCACACCCTTCCATCGAAACGCAAGAAATGCTTCGCGCTGGAAATAGGTGTGCATACCCAATAAATGGACATACATACAAACCGACGCTCGAAAAAAAAACACTTATTCTGACGGAGTCAAGTAAAAACAAAACACGCCCGAACTTTAGTTGTTTATTTATTTAAGAGATCATTGGGAAGTAGGAATTGCAAGGTGTGGCCGAAACATTGTTTTAACGAAATGTAATGTGTGTCGTCAACCCATTATTGTCTCACTGCTGGGCACGGGTCTTCTCTCAGAATGAGAGAGTATTGGGCCATAGTCTACCGTGCTGGCCAAGTGGACTTCACTCACCTCCGAGACCCTTTTTATTAAAGAACTCTTGGGTGTGTAGGTTTCCTCACGATGTTTTCCACCACCGAAAAGCAGTGATAATTAATTTCTAATACGCACATACGCAGTGGTGCGTGCCTGGGTTTGAACCTCGGACCTCCCGATTGAGAGGGCAAGTTTCAACCATTAGGCTATCACTAACGTAATGTATTCTATATTAATGTCCATGTAACCAGTAAACAACCATGTATTATCGTAGTACGCCAAAATGTAATTTCGAAGGAAGGTTGCTGTTAATATTAATTAGTTTTGAAATGTGCGTTAGGGAATGTAAATGAATTCTTGATGAGTGCCTACATAGGTGAGTGGGCTCTAGATTAAATTTAGTTTCTGTTAAAATTATGTAGTAGGGTATCATGTGCTAGGGGTGCCCAAACTTTAGCTCCCTGTACCCCTATTCAATACACGAAACGAACAGGAACCTTTTCTTAAACTGGACTTTTTTTTTTCGAGGGGGAAACCTTCAAAAGGTACCCGACGCCGTGGGAGCGACGCAGGGTTATGTGGGACGGTGGCCGTCCTCGGCGCTGAAAAGGAGGACTCCGGGATCTCGAAACGACTTCAACCGGAATCCTCCGAGCGCGCTGCCCCATCGGGCTCCTCCCAGATGGGCGGCTGGGCCGCCGCTCCGTCTAGTCTTTACGACGATATGCGACCACACGTACCGCCGTCCTTCCTGGGATTGCCTGACCGAACAGTTAGAGCTCCCAATCTAGCCGTCTGCAACCCCGGAAGCCCCTTTTAGTCGCCTCTTAGGCAGGGGATACCGTAGCCCTATTCTGACCCCGAGGCTACAGGGAGGTCTTAAACTGGACTATAGGTATAACAAATTAAAATTATGATTACCAAGTGGTAGATTTTTTTTTATTTGACTGAAGTAGCAAACGAGCATGCTGTCCACCTGATGGTAAGTGGCCTCTGCCGCTCATGGACATCTGTAATCAATTGCATACAGAACATGGGTTCTATCTGAAGTCAAACACAGATGCGTTGCTAATCCCGAGTACTATGATGGTCCCCTCATGTGAAAGTGTGATGTTAAGATGTTATGTTTACCAGAATAGTTAAAACGGGGAGGTACCACCTCTAAAGTTATAACATGGGGTTATTCAAGAAAGGGCCATGACATGGGGCTCTTGAAGAAAGGTGCGAAAAGAGCTAAATCTTTAAAACCGGCGATGCATTGGCTCCTCTGATGCTGCGAATGTCCATAGGCGACGGTGACTACTTTCCATCAGGTAGCCCGTCTGCCTTATCGTTAGGTTAAAGTATAAAAAAAAAATTCTACCGTGAAGCATTTTTTTCGTTTTGGTGAAAGGATGTGGTTGTCGAATCATTTTCATGTGAAGCGACCTCTTGGTCCTCAGAAGTAACCACGCATTTGTGACTTCAGATGGAACCTTTATTTATGTCCTTGAACGGGAATCGGCTTGAACGGGCAGGTGTTACTGCTACTCGTTTGCTACAAGGGGGTACACGTATCCAACTTTGGGAAACCTTTCCATAGACTAAGCAAATGGAGTCTAATTTGTACTATGTATATCTGTAGTGGTAACTGAATATGTTAGACATAAAGATTTTCTGTTTTTTTATTTCTATGTTCAGCTGCTATATGTAAAAAAAAATGTTTGATTTAAGTAGCATTGCGTTTAAAATTAAAATAGGGTAAATTATATATGTCGTAATAGTAGGATAGGTGAGTAATATAATAGTAATATATTTCATACTTTAACAAAATAAATTGTTACGTCATTATTGACCTCCTCTAATGGGAGTTTTTGTGATGCATTTCTGACGATTTATTTTGATTTTATATTATACAAATTTAGAATTTTTTACTTTTGAAATGAAATGAAATGTTTTTATTTTGTATAGGCCTACGGAGGCCCTTACAGATTGTCCGTTACATTTTTTTCTTAAACTTCCACCGGATCGGAACACGACCTCAACTGAGAAGATCCGGCAAGAAACTCAGCGGGTTTGTCTTTTTTCTTATTTATATCCATTTTTTATTTAATATAATTACAATCATGTTTTTTACATGGTAATGAAAGTTTTGACAAGAAGAAGATTTATTGTTTTGTGAGATGAAAAGTCAAAATGTTTTTAGTTTTAATATTATTTATTGTAAAGACATTTGTATTTGTGCATAGTTGGTATAAGTTTGAAATCAGAAGGCATGTTTTTCTCACCCTATAGGCATACCATAGAGCATTGCTCAGTGAATGCAGTGGGTTTTAATGTTACAGGAAGACGCTGCTGCCAATCTCCTTGATTTATTTTTCAGTCGCCTCGTATTGGTGCCAACCAATTATTGTCCCATTGCTGGACATTGTCTCACAATGAGAGAGTTTTAGACCATAGTCCACCGCACTGGCCAAGTGCGAATTGGTGGACTTCACACACCTCTGAGAACTTTTTTTTTCTTTTTTAAAGAACTCTCGGGTGTTTCTCACGATTTTTTTCTTCACCGAAAATCAGTGATAATTAATTTCTAATACGCACATAATTTCGAAAAATCAGTGGCGCGTGCCTGGGTTTGAACCTCGGACCTCCCGATAGAGAGGGCAAGTTTCAACCATTAGGCTATCACTGCTCTGTGCCACCCATTACACCTATGGACAAGGAAGAAGTGGTGATATTTAAGACCGTCACCACTACGTATATGTACTTTTTTATATTTGATTGTAATCGTTACCGCCCACGACCATCCGCAAGTAGAACTCATGCAGAACAAATGTGTAGGCATTAACCACTTACCATCAGGTGGACTACATGCTCGTTTGCTACTTCATTATTATAAAAAATAACAAAAAGGTGAACTAAATGCTTACATACTATATACTCCTCCCTCACCGTTGACAAAAGCGTGGGGATCCTGGGCGTTGACATCTCGTGTGATGTGCAGTTTCGGAGTCATTTGGAAGGCAAAGCCAAGTTGGCATCCAAAAAGTTGGGCGTTCTGAACAGGGCCAAGCAATACTTCACTGCGGGGCAACTCCTTCGGCTTTATAAGGCTATATAAGGCTATATAAGTGCGAAAAGAGCTCTCCTTCACAGCCGGCGATGTATTGGCGACTCCTCTGGTGTTGCGAATGTCCATAGGCGACGGTGACTACTTTTCATCAGGTAGCCCGCCTTATCTTTAGGTTAAATTTATAAAAAAAAATACTTAAAAAAAACATAAGTAGGTACTTACTAAATGTTATATTGTAGATAATAATGTCATATAGTATATAGCTGATCATTATTTCATTCATATATCTCTGCCATCGGCCAAATAGATTCAAAGCAAGCCACACCCACAAATTTAATGGGTGTCATTAACTAACGCTTGCTCTCACCAATCGGTATTCAGTATCTATCTACTCTCAAATATTGTAGTCACAAACTTATTCGTAGGAAATGTGCTGTAGGTTTTAGTATATAACGGATTACGGTCATAGCCAGGTTTAGTTTTATTTTTGGTGGAGGGCGGGGGGGAGGGGTAAAAAAATTGTAGATGGTAGAAGCGTAGTTCGACCGGGAAAAGTACCACCGCCACACCTATTTCTAACGTGAAGCATTTCTTGTGTTTCGATAGAAGGGTGTGTGGTTGCCGGCACACTTATATGAGGCGACCGTCATAGTCCTCGGGAGTAGCAACGCATCTGTGACTGACTTCAGATAGAACCCATGTTCCATATGAAGTTGTTTACATGGTCCATGGGCGGCAGAGACCACTTACCGTCATCATAAGACGGAAACCTGGTATGCGCGTTGGTATCTGTAGAGGTACTTATTGGATTTTGTGATTTAACTGTGGTATTTATGTTAAATATTTAATCATTAATTAACTGAATTCTATTACTTGGGATTGTGATACGGGATGAGAGGGACTGCATTGAAAATAGGGTATAGGACCAGTGCAGTTCGATGGGGTTCTCCTATTACTTATTTACCTACCTATTTACTTCTAACGTAAAAAAATACCTGCGCTTTGGTCACTTTTGGTCACCTTATATGAGGCGATCATCTTAATCTAGCGATTAACGTCAGATAGAACCCTTATTTTAGATATTATATTTTTCTACATGAAGCTGTTTACATATGTCTATGGGCGGCAGTGACCATTTACCATCAGGTGGACTGCATGCTCGTTTGCTACTTCAATCGGATAAAAAAAGCTCCAAATGTGATCACAAATTTGCTATTTATTTAGAACTGTACCTTGTATGTTGCTAAGCCATCACAAAAATAAATAAATAAATACACCAGAAACCTTCGCGAGCTCATGAATAACAACTTTGCTAAAGATCATCACATGATCAAAGGAATAGTTTACGATTCTGTAGAGGACAAACAGACAAACATTCATTTTTATAAAGAAGATTAATTCAACCATTACCAGTATTATACCACTTGGCTTCGGAAGCATTCGGTTCACGATTAGCCGCCAATCCTCTTGATTTATTCGATTTTCCAACGACGCCATTTTAAGTCACGTGGCCGTTGCAAATAAGGATCATGAGAGTAAGTGCTTATACGGCGTGTGGTTTTTTTGTACCTATTTTATATTTTGAAAGCAAAATCGCCTTATTCACGGGTTGGCTTTTGCCCAATCTTTGCCTTGACCGTAAAAGCTCGTTATACGCGGGGGTTTCGCCCATATGCCGTGAATACAGAAACCGTGAATAACCAGTAATAAGTACTCAAAGGAAGCTGACGCGCAAACACACCAGCCATCGTTGTAGCGCCTACAACACTTGGAAACTTAGCTTAGATAATTTTGATAATTTAGATTTGAAAACATACGTACTTTAATCACTGTTACTTTTCTATTTTATTCTTTGTAGATTACATGCTTGTTTGATATTTTAATCTAACAGGTAAATTACTTATAGGTACATATAAAGAAGACATATTGAATTAGCTAGTAAAGTACTTTGTCAGAACTACCTAACACGTGGTCGTCAGGTGGCCTGCTCGTTTGCTACTTCAATTTTAAAAGAAATAAAACACACCCCAATCATCATAACTATACAATTATAATGCCGTTAAGGTTAATTTTGAGATCTAACTGTTATATTTTATAATTTTAAATACAATCTCAAATACCAATAAATTCCAATCACCCTGTACACAAAACGTCAAAATGACGTTCGAATAGGACACCGTAATTGGAGCACTCAATTCGCGCCACTCGCCACGCGCCGCCACGCGTCTATCATTGTCTCTGGCTATCTGCTCTCTAATCGAATGTTTTGTCTATGGTACCCTTGCTAACTAAACAGTGCGTACCGACTCTAATATGCTATCGTATTCATTACTTTATAATAGAAAGTTTCGGGTAAATTACATGAGATTGGGTGGATAGACTTGAAACTTCGTGGTTTTACTAATCATGTCCCTTTTTGCTTTAGAACAATAATGTAACGTTGTTGTGTTTTTTCTTGATATGGATAATAAATATTAAAATACAACAATTTTTCATGTAATATATTTTATTGTTTCTCTGTGAAGGTGTTAATTTCGATTTTGTGTTTATTATACCATCGTAACTATTTGATACGGAAGTAAGACTCAAATCTTCCCGACAATTCTATGAAACTTCGTCTACGACATTGCTTATTATTGGACAAACAGGAGTAAAAGCAACATTTTGATATTGCTACTAAACCATTTGTAAACAATAAGGACCACAATCCTATGGTAACGTCTCATATTGGATCTGTCTTCTGGTTTGAAGATTGAGGCAAGGAAAAACACACCAGGCGGTGCTTATTCCTTCAGTAGCAACGTATCTGTTGCCAAAGTCATGGCTGATCTCATCTCAGTTTGATAGCAGATATTCATGGGAAGCATATCGGATTAACTATGGAGGGAGCCTGCGGAGGGACATAGGCTCCGTCTGCGTGTTCCAGCTTTACAATGGTGAGTGTTCCGATTAACTTTTTGACCTGGTGCCTTCGTCACCTTTTCTTCACCGCACCAATCGCCGAAGGATGAAGTTCCATCCACATCAACTGGACTCGTGACGGTCCTTTACGTTTCGGTTTACACGCTCGTTTTTGCCACTTACGTGCAAGTTGTGGCATGAGCTTCCTCCTGAGGTATTCCCAGAGCGCTATGACATGGGGTTCTTCAAGAAAGGTGCGAAAAGAGCTGTCCTTCAAAGCCGGCGATGCACTGGCGACTGCTCTGGTGTTGCGAATGCCCATAGGCAACGGTGACTATCGTCAGCCTTATCGTCAGTGTATAAAAAAAAACTATCAGGAGTACATGCTCGTTTGTTAAATAAATGTAAATAAATGTAATGAGAAGAAAACCTTATCCCTATGAATACTCCTTAATATAATTGCGTTATGTAAAGTCTGATGACGTCATGCGTATCACGTAGCTATTTTTTAGTCTAATTGTAAGTAGTTATGGTGGATATGACACCAGCATATAAGAAACGGCGTACGTTAGATTAAGTACGATATTAAAATTACCATTGATAATTACGAGCGCTCGTGACAAAAGCGTTCGCGTTAAAGCTAAATGATCAAAAGAACATGAACACCATTGTAACACTTTAAAAATATATATGATTTAATTTTGATTTAAAAGTATTCGATCCACAAAAACATCAAACGACAAATGCACGTCATAGACAAGATATACTTTTTTATGATACAAACATAATTAATACATATGTAGGTACATATATGGAACGCTTTCGCAAAAGAATTACATACCTACTGTTTTCTACGTGCTTACATAAAAAATGGCAAAGGTCCGCTGACGTAAAGCCGGTGTCGATTTCGAAAAATAAATTTCTCGATAGCAAAAAAAAGAATGGAGTCGATGGATTAAGAAGCACGCTCCATTGCCGATTATAATTTTCGCCTGGCTTGAATTGTTATCTTTTTTAGCGTTTTTTATCAAACCTTTGTTAATGATCCAGCCAGGTGTGGATCGCAAAATACTGTTTAATTGGAACGTCTTGGTTGCAACCCTTGAAGGAGTTTTAAAAAGTAACAATGCCATATATTCTCCGGTCTTACCCAGTGGGGGGTTTGAATTTAGAACACATTTTTTACTAAGGTATTATCGGTCATTGTTTCATTCTTAAGGTACGTACCGACTGTGTGCAGTGAGATTTAAATAATTAAGGTATTGTCGTATCTCTGTTTTTTTTGTAGATAATAAAACAGGATCTAAACATGAAACGTTAAAACATGATTCATAAACATTTGACGGATCTGTAAGTTTTTTAAAATATGAACGAAATATCCGAACTATTTCCTGTCCAAATCTTACCAGACTTATTTAGGCACAACATCCGTTGCATTGTATAGAAAAAACATTAAAATACTGTTCCGTTCCAACCGATTAATCCCCAAAGAAACTGTATCTAATTCAATTACAAAAAAATCACATTTCAAATAAATAATCCAGATCTATAAAAACACAAAGGTGACCTTCCGATCGGCCAGGAAACGTCCACAGATAAAAAATATAACCCCATAATTCACAATTAAAATCGGCTACTGGTCATGCCCGAAAGTATACATAATAAATTTATTCCTTAAAAAGGTTTGGCTGAAAAGAGCAGGATGCCGTCACAAAGGGAGAACCTCGAACCCGGTGAATGAAAAAAGAGAAAAAAACAAAGTTGTTTATTGTTATTTTGCCGCCAACGCCTGGGGAGTTTAAATTTAGAACCCTAACTTCAAGGAGCCAACGATAATGGCGGCCGAGCTAACCAGTTTAAACTTGAACCTGCAATGGAATAAATGATTTGAATATATTAATATGACTTAAGCTGTTATCCAATGCGTTGGTACGTTAAATGAGGTTATATTACCAGAAAAGTTGGGCTGTAACAGGAATAAATACGAATTTATTAATTTAATCCATGGCTAGCTTAAGTATTTTGTAAATTCTATTTTTGAAATTCTATTTTCGATGTTCGTTTGTCGTGACAATTTAAAAAGCTTACCACTGTAGTAAATTTCCGATACGATACATTGGCAGTAGAGTAAAAACAAAGATATACATATATTTCAACTATTTAAAGATAACTAACAGTCTATATTGAATTTACACGCAATATTTCTTGTATTTGAAGTAATTTCAAATATTTCTGAAGATGATTTACCGTGAGTTTTTTTATCTGACTGAAGTAGCAAACCAGCATGCAGTCCACCTGATGGTATGTGGTCACCGAAGCTCATGGACATCTGTAATCAACTACTTATATAGGTACAGAACAAGGGTTCCATCTGAAGTGAATCACAGATGCGTTGCTACTCCCAAAGTTTATGATGGTCGCCTCATGTGAAAGTGTACCGGCCACCACACCGTTCCATAGAAACGCAAGAAATGCTTCACGCTAGAAATAGGTGTGGCGGTGGTACTTCCCCGATCAAACTACACTGGTTCTACCACCTTGAATATAGTTGGTTATCGACCTATCTACGGGTGGCACACTTAGATCAGGTGAACTTCGAGGTCGTTTGCTGCTTCAGTCATAAAAAAAATATTTAGACGTAAAATGTACCTATTTGAACTTCTTACTAATAACAATGCAAAATATTTTGTGGATTACTAAACTACAGATCGCATTTCGCTGAAATTTGGCACACAGATAGTATATGACCTTTTTTTTTTGTAGTGGGTAATCCTCATGGATACCCAGCCGCCCGGGGCAGCAGCTGGGTTATGCCGGACTCTTACCGGTTAAACCCCCACTGTGTTTTCACCTCCGCACCGTTTGGCGGGAACACGGGTGCGCTTTCACATTCATCCGCGAACCCGCCGGTGCCTGGTCGCTTCCGCAACCCCCTCCCGCGTGGAGCATGGAGCTCCCCTCCAACAGGAAGGCGCGTCAGAAAACACAAAGGCGCGCCTTACCTCCAAGGCTCCCATCCACAGGGCGACGAACCAACCCCGAGACCGCTACCCAGGAGCCGTATATGACCTCCAGGTCATATACGGCTCCTGGGTAGCGGATCATACATAGGATACGAGTATCGTACGTAAACGTGAGCAAATCAGGCGGTGGCGCGAGAATAAGCTAGTCTTATAAGACTACTGAAAAATACAACTTCGGGAAAAAATCCTATAAATTGAATTTCACTGTACCAAAATAACGAATGATAAGCTTCTTAAGATAATAAAATTAAATACTTAATAATATAATTATATAATTAATGATTATAAGTAATTATAAGCTTACAGCTTATTTAAATAGCTTTAATAAGTACCTGTCAACACAATTAATAAAATAATTTCCCAAGAAAATTAAATTGTTCGTGTAATAATAATTTAAATACAGATAATACGTAATTAATAGTTTTTGCATTGTATGGTCAAAACTAGATTTTTCAGTAGTTTGTCTGTTTGTTTGTTTGTGATTAAAATGGGTATTTTGATCTTTCGCATCAACCCATTATTGGCCCACTGCTGGGCACGGGTCTTCTCCCAGAATGAGAGAGTTTAGGGCATAGTCCACCGCGCTGGCCAAGTACGAATTGGTGGACTTCACACACCTCCGAGAACTTTTTTTTAAGAACTCTCGGGTGTGTAGGTTTCCTCACGATGTTTTCCTTCACCGAAAAGCAGTGATACCTAATTAATTTCTAATACGCACATAAATCATTGGTGCGTGCCTAGGTTTGAACCTCGGACCTCCCGATCGAGAGAGCAAGTTTCAACCATTAGGCTATCACTGCTCCATCATTTTGATCTTTACTAAAATATAACCAAGAAGTGAGAGATTTTGGAGGTATTTTAGTATGCTTAGTGCCTTAACATGTACCTCTTAAGTCACAGGATATTTTCATATTTACAATATGTAATATTTATATATTTGTATACCTTAGAGATACCTTAATATTTTATGTTGAGCGGGTGGAATGAGGCGGAATCGCCATACATCGAATTGCATGTACCTTTCACCTACCTATCACAATTTTTGTGGTGAAACTATTAATATGGTTCGACAAGGGAGGTACCACCTGTCCCTGTAGTCCCGGGACCAGAATAGGGCTATATCCCGTGCCTGTGAGGCACGTGGCGGCTAGAGTGGTAGCTCGAACCGTCCAGTCAAGCGACCAGCGAACGACAGGGAAGGACGATGTGATGTGTGGTCGCGTGCCACCGTAAATCACAGAAGGTGCGGTGAGCGTATCGCTCACTAGGGCTGAGGACGACCACCGAGGGGGTTTTAGTGCGGTAAGAATCCCATATTACCCGCGTCGCTTCCACGGCCTCGGGTACCTTTAGAAGGTTTCGTTCACGTACAAAAAAAGCAAGTACCACCGCCACACCTATTTCTAGCGTGCAGCAGACTTTTGGTGAAAGAGTATGATTGCCGGTTCACTTTCATGTGAGGCGATTTTCTCAGTCCTCGGGAGTAGCAATGCATCTGTGCGACTTCAGAACCCTTGTACTATATGAAGTTGCTTACACAAGTCCATGGGTGTTAGCGAGCACTTGCACTCAGGTGTACTACACGCTCGTTTGCTACTGTAGTTTATAAAAAACCACTCTTTCAAAACTAGAGCCCTTAACACTGCTGTAATAAAACAAATAGGTGTACTTGAGATAAATCCTAAGTCAAACCACGATAGTAAATAGGTACTTATGTAAATAATCAAGTAAATACAGGCGTAATTATTGGATTTTTTATAATATTAATACTTTAATGTTTTTTGTAACGCTTGAATCGTAATTAATTACAAATTTCCTCTATGAATGCGTTAAATTAATTTTCGCAAAGCTAAGCATTGGTAAAATGGCAAATTAATAGCAAAAAATTACCTTGAGCTAATAGATATTTAGAAATTAGTTAACATGGGCGTATAATATATAAGAGGGGCTTAGGAGATCCCGACTCCCATCCAATTAGCATACTTGAAATAAGATAAAATCGTGCAAGATGTGGAACGAGCTTCCTCCTGAGGTATTCCCTGAGCGCTATGACATGGGGCTCTTCAAGAAAGGTGTAAAAAGAGCTCTCTTTCAAAGCCGGCGATGCATTGGCGACTCCTCTGATGTTGCAAATGTCCATAGGCGACGGTGACTGCTTTCCATCAGGTGGTTCGTCTGCCTTATCGTTAGGTAGGTACAACTACAAAAAAGAAAAATCTTCAAAATGCATTTTTGTTTTTAGACTAGCCGTATTTCTTGCGTCGACCGTAGGGATTGCAATCCGGCGTCATTTTCAATCCGGCCGGATCCGACCGGATCCGGTGGCATTAATCAAACGGTTAAAACAGTGTAAAAAGAGGATCGATTTCTAACGGTAATTATTTTTGTAACGTGAATTTTTTGTCAAAATATACAATCACCGGATCCGGTGGAGATCCGGATCCGGTGGTAACTCTGTACCGGATCCGCTTTGTGTAAATTTGTGCCGGATCCGCCGGATTACCGGATCTGGTTTTCCGGATTGCAATCCCTAGTCGACCGTTACCGATTAATCCTCCCTTAATAAACCTTTGGAACTAGCTACATACCTAGGCAAACATTGAAAGCGAGACTAGACGATCTTTTCAGTCGATTACGTTCTTATGTACGTCCCCCCATACCCTAACAAACCTATAACTACGCCAATTATTTTTTAATTACAAAGCATTAATTAAGTATCAAAGAATCACTTTGGCCATACAAAGAGGTTACACCACCAGCATTTTTGGGACTCTCCCAAGAGGCAGTGATATGAACTCTTTGTTTTATTTATAATTTCTTTTTATTTTATTTTACTTTCTTTACTTTTCTGATAAGATTTTATAACAAAAAATATTTATTATTAAGTATCAACTTAAATGCATGCTTAAGACAAACAAGATTATCATTTTCACCCTTTAAATACATTTAAAACGTCTCAAGAATCATAGGGATTAAACTTGTAATACCTAGCATTAGTAGTAGAATACAAATGAATTTTGAAAAATCGCATACAAATACACCTGTGCATACATTTCTGACAAAAAAGGTCCATTCATAGACAGCGGAACTGCATTGAACCGTGAACAAAAGATGCCCAATTCTGCCCATAACAGTGTTCCCACGGATTTCAGGGTTCCGTACCTAAAGCCTAAAAACCCTATAACAACGACTGTGCTATCCGTCTGTCTGTATCTATGCTGTATCAATCGTCATAGTTACAGTCGAAATTTTTACAAATGATGTATTTCAGTTGCCGCTATAACAAATACTCATAAGTAGCATTGTTGAAAAAAAACTCGACTGCTTAAAAGTTAGTCCATCGCCTTTTTATTTTTATGATAGTTAATTTAATTTAACGTTTTATTTGGATTTTGCGTCAAAACAATTACGTAAAAGTATTATTATCCACATATATTTGTGATGTTCTACTTACTAGTTTTCATTTGATACCCATAATGTTTTGATAATTGAAAATATTTGTTACTCCACTCCCCTACATACTCCCCATATTTACAATTTATATAGCCTATGTCACTCTCACAACTGAGTCGTTCATTATATGTTACAAATTTACACGCTACAACCGGACAGTCCGTCAAATCGTTTGGGCTATAGTGCTAAATAAATTGACATACATACGCTCGAAAAACTTAACCGTGCTTCTGACGCATTCGGGTGAAAACAAAGTAATACAAATATTTAACGGCTCCGTTACAAAAAAAAATGTGCTGTTTTCTATATAATATAATAATACGGAGCCTTTCGTGCGCGTATCCGACGCCCACTTGCCCGTTTTTTTACTAAACGTGACCACGGTAGCAAATTTTATGACGGTTTATGAATGAGGTGTCAAAAATGGACAAATTAACACCAGTTGTATTCTAATTGAGATCTGCGAAACGGAAGACGCCCTACGATTTGTCATGGTTCAATTTCTTATCAATCAATTTTATGGTTTTCTATATTATTTGTTTTCCATGTTATTCACATAGGAATGTATTTTTAAATAGATTTCTTTAGGGTATTGTTTTAGTCGTCTTCAGTCGTCTGATGACCCGCGTGGCGGAGCGGTTACCATACCGGTCTGACGCGCAATGGCCTGGTTCGATTCCCGGCCAGACAAGTATCGGGATGACGAGTTTAGATTTCTGTTCTAAGTCTTGGCGTTTGTGTATTCGTCTTGTGCGTGTCCATGGTACCTACGATACAGGAGAAAATCCTACTGTGGGGCTATAAGTGTAGAAAGAGTGTGTTTTTTAAAAGTGTACGTGTATGTCTACCACGGTCTTGAATACCCTGTCTTAAATTAGGTCATAAACTATGTGCCCATAGAAATCTGATAGTTTTCGGGTAAAAGATTAACAAATACTCATAGGTATACATCCTACATTTTCGCTACATTTTTTATTTTAAAAAAATGTAAATAATGAGTTATATTGTAATGGATTTCCATTACAATATAACTCATTCTCATTCTGTTATTATACTTATTTAAATATAATAACAGAATAAATAGCCGAAGGGTAGGTACAAAAAATAGTCAGATACTATCCTACCATAAATATATGTGATTTAATATATTCATCATCCCTGTAGTTCCGGGATCAGAATAGGGCTACGGCTTCCCCTGCCTGCCGTAAGAGGCGACTAAATAGGCTTCCGGGGTTGCAGACGGCTAGAGTGGGAGCGCGAACCATCCAACGAGGCGACCCCGAGAAGAACAACGGTATGTGTGGTCGAATATCGTCGTAAAGATCAGACGGTGCGGTGATCCAGCCACTCGCCTGGATGCAGCCCCATGGAGCAACGTGTTCAGAGGACACCGTTTCCGTTCCTTTGAGATCCCGGAGTCCTCTTTGTAGCGCTGAACCGGCCACCGGGGGGGTTTTAGTGTGGTAAAAATCCCACATAACCCTGCGTCGCTCTCACAGCGTCTGGTACCTTATGAAGTTTTCCCCCTCGAGAACAAAAAGAAGAGCTCTACGCTTCGATTATAAGTGGTCGAAGGTGACGTGAAGTCAATCAAAGATGCGTTGCTGCTCCCGAGGACTATAAAATAATATTATAAAATAATAATATGAATAGGTATGGTCGCCTCATATAAAAGAGCATGGTAACCATAAAATTACTTTATATATTTAATACATATTATATTTTATTAAATTATTTATCATACAAATAAAAAATATATCACAATTGTCTTTGTGAAGTCCATGATTATTTCTATTTAATAAGGCGGCTACACAAAATTGATGTTAATCTAAATAATGATTGTTTAATTATTTGTTTCCTGAACAACAAGATTTATATTAAATTGTGTGTAATTATACAATTTTCGCAACCTTGTACCTACATATACAGAATGTGATTAGTTTTTTAATATTTTTATATAGTGAGTCCTCTCGTGACTTTGTAATTTGCGATGTCACGGGAGTCCTATATAAAACATATTTTCAAATTTATATCTGAATTAATTGACCCGGCGAACTTCGTTCCGACTAAAAGTCAAACATCTAAAATTATCAGTGTTTCTCTACTATATTATACATGTATTATACATAAAAACCTTTCCCTGAGATCACCTTATCTATAAAAAACTGCATTAAAATCCGTAGCGTAGTTTTGATTGTTGGTAGTAGCAAGGCATCTGTGATTGACGTCAGATAAAAATTGTTCTATAATTATGTAAAGATGTCCAAGGGATGATTCTATATGAAATTGCTTACAGAAGGCCGTAAGCGGCAGTAACTACTGACCATCAGGTGCTCTGCATGCTCGTTTGCCATTCAATTTTTATTCCGATAAAAAACTTTAACACGGCTTGCGATAAGAAATTAATTGTAAAAAGCGTCAAAGGAGACAACTTGGGCCTTCATAGAGAAGGAATCTGTCTCTCTCTTTTTGATAACATTGAAGTAGCAAACAAAAATGCAGTCCACCTGATGGTAAGGCCACTAGCGCATATGGCCACCTGTAAGCAACTCCATATAGAACAAGGGTTCAATCTGAAATCAATCACAGGTGTTTTTTATTTCGGTTTTTTATGGTGTTGTTGTAGATTTTTTGTTTTACGTCATACATTACTGGGTTGTTATGGGTTGTAGTATTTTTGATGTAGAAAGATGTAGCACGGCAAATCCGAGGCGTTTGAACGTACCTACCTCAGGTAAGCAGGGCCGGATTAAGCTAGCGCGGAGCTTGTAGCAAATTCTGACAAGAGGCCCATAGTTTGCCATAAGGGTATAAAATAAAACAAAACTGTTACTAGTAAACTTTTCTGGATTTAATCTGGGAAAGTTTAGAGAAGACACTTTCTAAATCTACTATAACGCTGTAAAATAAGACACCAGAAAAATACTTTTAACCAACATTTTATTCTCAATTCTTTTTCAATAATGACAGCTCTGCCACGTCAAAAATCGCACCTTTCCTCTCCGCACCTCACCCCCTCGCCTCACCGCACCTCCTCCGTCACCACACCGCACCTCCTTTGTCACCGCACCACGCCACATTAAAGCATCTCATCACTGCTGCGTTACACTACTTCTTTCTGTTTAAAATTTTAAAATATAAATAGTAGGTGTTGGACTGCGGGGCCCCTCTAGTCGCGGGGCTCGTAGCATTTGCCACTCTTGCTATGTGGCTAATCCGGCACTGCAGGTGAGACTAATCTTATCTGGGGCATACAGGTAGTGGGGTATAGATGGATGGGGTAGATGAAAGGCAGTGGTCACTCAATATCAGGTTGACTTCATGCTCGTTTGCTACTACTTTAGATATAAAAATAATTTATAGGTAGTAGAACCAGTGTAGTTCACCCGGGGAAGTACCACCACGACACCTATTTGAAGCAGTTTTTGCGTTTCGATGGAAAGGTGTGTTAAGAGGCTGTGAAGCTATCTTAGTCCTCGGGTGTGTGTACCCACGATACAAGAGAAATATAAATACTTTATTACTTATTAGTTTAGGTTCATTACTTTTAAGCAAAATATACCTGTGTTAGGAGGAGAAAATCCTAGTGTGTAGAAAGCGTGTGTGCTTGTTTATTTTCCACGTAATTAATATTTGGTCAGTAGTATTTTAACAAACACGATTTTCCAAAGTATTATAACAGTAAAATATACTTGCATAAGTTAATACCGGCTAGATATCTCATACCTCAATACATGATATCATACCTATAAGATGCCATTACAAAATATTTATTCCGTGGGTGGTAAACCAACATTATGAACTTAAAGTATGATAGCTATTTTATCTGTGGTTTGCATTAAAGCTAATCTCGAAACGGGTTCGGCCGTAGGTAGATAATTAAATGAAATTTCAATCATGATTTTTGTTGAAAAACTGAATCACCTAAGCCACTGTCAGCCGACAAACTTTACGTCACGTCTCAACAGAAATGTGACACACTTGTCAAATATTTATTTTTTCGTAGCACGGAGCGAGATTCGGCCAGCGTTGTCAAATTAGACGTTCGATTTTAACACTTTGACACTGGCAGCTAATCCCCAACAATTATTTTTATTTTTTCGATGCTCTCGAGTGTCATGGCCGCCAGAAATAATCCTTTTAAACGCGCTCTAAACTTGCATCGTATTTCTTCGTGTCGATCGTAAGGTAAAAAATTGTAATAGGAAACTTGGAATGCTGGGCTAATTTTAGAGCGTTTAAATACGCGTATATTTTGAAAAAAGGGTCAAATAAATCGCTAGTAAGCGGCTGGTTGATATAAATCGAACGACTGTAGATGGTCGCTTTTTAATAAGGGTTAGTTAGAGCACTTCTTGAAAGGTATTTATTTACATTCATATTTTTTTTACATTTGTTTTTCAGAGCGAAGGCACTTGTATGAATTTAAGTTTTAGTTTGTAAATACGTGTATACCTACCTTCTATATAGTAGGTACAGGAGAACGAAAGAGCTTACTAAAAATCGGCATTTTTTTTAACACGCTTTCTACACTCATAGCCCCACACTAGGATTTTCTGCTGTGTCGTGGGTACTATGGACACACAAAGACGAATATACAAACACCCAGATCGAGAACAGAAATCTAAACTCATCATTTAGATACCTGTCTAGTCGGGAATCGAACCCGAAACCCATCGCGCGTAAGATCGGTATGGTAACCGCTCGGCCACGCCGGTCGTCAAATAGACTTAAATTCTTGAAACTTACTTATGTATCATCTAGTAAAAATGACAATTTCGTGCTAAAAACTCCGGGCCCTTCAATTAAAATGCTAACATAATTTAAGTATTTTACGAAATGCAAACTTAGCATTACGTTCCGTGCAATATTCTGGTATTAAAGCTTAATACTTTAAAATAATAATCTTTTTAATCCCCAAAATGCCTTGAAATGTGACGTGGATATCTCAATCAAAAAATTTAAGATTAGCGAACATATAAATATGAAAAATATTTAAACGTAGGCAAAATAAAGCCATACTTTACTTTAAAATGAAAAGTGGTAGAAAATTTAACACAGCTTTTTTTTTAATATTTGACTGAAGTAGCAAACGAGCATTCAGCCCACCTGATGGTAAGTGGTCAATGCCGCCCATGGACATCTGTAATCAACGTCATACAGAACATGGGTTCTACTTGAAGTCAATCACAGATACGTTGCTACTCCTGAGGACTATGATGGTTGTATAACATTGCGTATGAACGTGAACCAAAAATGCAAGAACTGCTTCACTCAGAAAATAGGTGTAGCGGTGGTACCTCCCCGGATAAACAATACCTACTCGTTCTACTACAGAAATGGTCTAATTTTTTGAAAACTAACCTAAGACAATAGCGCAACTCGTTAATACTGCAAGGAATAAAATTTGCGCACTTACGTACTGTTAGCGTTCTCAAAATACCGATATTATTATTATATACATTTACTATATTTTTATATGAAAACTTATTTAAAGTATTACAATATTAAAAACATTACAAAGAAGAAGATATAGGTTGTCATGGGTTGTCAATGGTCGGTCGTGCGAAAAATAATAAAGATAGTTTTATAATAAGATTCTATTAAATAAATAATATTGATAGTTGTAAACTGAGAGTTTGTTATATAAGTAATTGTGATGTTAGAATAATAAATAAATAATATAAATAATTGTAACTAAGTACCTGTTAAATAAATAATTGTGATGTGAGAACGTATATTATTGGTAATCTAAGGGAGATCCGTTTAACAGTACATACCACGATATTTTAAAAATGGTGATTAGATTAAAATTATAAACGTGTTATTTTGAAGTTAAAATAATAGGTTTTAATAAAAAAATACAATGTTGCATAAAAGCGTCAATAACTCGACCAAGTTGTTGTGTGCAAGTTTTTTATTTCGATATACATAATCGGTACTGATTAAGCGTATTGATAAGTACGTGGAATAGCTAAAGTTCGCGACATCTACCCTTATCAAGCAAGGGACTCCCAAGTGATCCATTGTGAAACTTTTGCCAAATCATTGATGAACGATAAATTCTGTTCATTGAAACACGAACAGGTGGCAGCACTTGTCCATAGATGACACTGACGTTTGATTTCTCGAATCACACCTTTTGAATTTGGAATTCCCAATAGAAAATATTTGAACTTTTTATTTTTTATTTTCGGTTGTCGATTCAGTGTGGCCATCTAAAATGCGTTTGTCGTGTAATCCTCGGGGGATATGGATTATTAATCTTTTTGTTGCCACAATTATTTTTTAAAGTGTCCCGGTTGCGTGGGATATGAACGTCAGCCGTCAAATTGTTTGGTGCGCTGCGTTTTTTTATTGTTATCGTTCAGGTATGACAATATTTTTTATCGATGGACATCAGAACAAAGGAGATAGTTCGATTTAATCTTTCGTTTAAAGAGAGCCAGCGTTCCATACCTAAGTGGTTCAGGGCAAATGAATTAATATCAACTGGGTGGCTTTTCTTTCAACAAGGTTTATTGATAGCTACTATGTGATATTACAAGTTACAAAAATCTTACAAATATGATATACCTACACTTACTTAGATATCCTTTGCCATGGTAAGCCCTACAGACTCCATACCATACTCTACAATTTTCTATAGCTACCCTAACAAAGTTAGCCTTAGATATACCTACCTAATATGTATAACAATATTAACATCCCTACTTCCCTACTAATATTATAAATGCGAAAGTAACTCTGTCTGTCTGTCTGTCTGTTACTCTTTCACGCCAAAATTACTGAACCGATTTTTATGAAATTGTGTACACAGATAGTGGTGACCATGGGATCCATTATAGGCTACTTTTTATTTAAAAAAATGGGTTGAAAATGTTAAAATCAAGCATAAATGTTTGTATGGTAGTTCGTTTTTGACAAAAAGCTGTACTAATAATTCCGTCAAGGGGTATCTTAGATTTGATTAAAAACTTATGTGAATAATAAAACATTAAAAAATATTGATTTTGAGTCGACAACATATATCCGTAAAACTCGGTATGTCGCGAATTTTGTTAAATTCCAATGCAAATGACAATCTCCGTATTGGCTTTTGACAAAGAGGTGTACTAATAATTCCGTCAAGGAGTATGATAGATTTGATTAAAAACTTATGTGAATAATAAAACATTAAAAAATATTGATTTTGAGTCGACAACGTATATCCGTAAAATTCGGTATGTCGCGAATTTTGTTAAATTCCAATGCAAATGACAATCGCCATATTGGCCATTTCGCCTGGACGTCATTGTGAGTTCGTTCAGAAATAATACATTTAAATTGGTAACAATTAATTATCATTCAAATAGATGTGATATAAATTTGATTTAATTTACCCATAATATGGGTTTATAATATGAAAATGTATTTATAATGCAAAAGATACGAATAAAATTACGAGGAATTCCCGATGAGTTAAATATTAGGTATACTTGCGCTATCTATCACTGTTCTGTTGAATTACGTTGAATGAACATTTGATAGATGGCGTTATCTACAATACAACTTCGAAGTAATATCGATAAATTAAATGTTGATGTTGAATTACTAATAATTCCGTCAAGGGCTACGAAACACTGGTTTGCAAAGTTAAATATAAAATAAATCCACGATAGCATATCTATATCTCATAAGGTTAACTCACAATAATTATTTTTATGTTCCATATTTTAACTAAAAACAATATGTTATTTTCGAGTCTGTAGTCATTTGTAGACTATTAATCCTTATGTAAGTAAATGCATTCGTTAGCTTCGTAATTATAACAAAGATCAAAATTGTCTTTTACACGGTATGCATTAAATAAATACGTTTAAAGTAGAGGTATCAAATTATATAATTTCCTTCAAAGGGTACGATAGGTAATAAAATTCCGTCAAGGGGCAAGATAGACTTGATTGAAAACTTATCTCATTAATAAAACATAAAAAAATATTGATTTTGAGTCGACAACATACATATATCTGTAAAACTCGGTATATCGCGACTTTTGTTTAATTCCAAATTCCAACTGTCGCCATATTAGCCATTTTGCCCTGACATCATCCTGATCCTTAGTTCATTATGAAATAATACATACCTATAAATCGATACCAATTAATTATCATACAAATAAATGTGATATAAATTTGATTTAATTTACCCACAATATAAAATTACGAGGAATTACCGATGAGTTATATATTAGGTATACTTGCGCCATCTATCCACTACTATGTTGAATTACATTGAATGCGATAGGTGGCGTTATTTACAAAACAACTACGAAGTTTATCGATAAATTGAATGTTGATGTTGAATACTAATAATTCCGTCAAGGGCTACGAAACACTGGATTGCAACCTTAAATATAAAATCAATCCGCGATAGTATATCTCTATAACTTATGGTTAAGTCACAATTTTTTTTTTTTTATGTTCCATATTTCTACTAAAAAAATTACGTTAATTTCGAGTATGTTTTCTTCTGTTCGGTATTAATCCATAAATAAATAAATGCATTCGTTAGCATTTACACTATATGCATCACATAAATACTTTAAAGATATTAGAGATTTAAAATAAATAAAAGTTAAAATCAATCTTTGTAATCGATGCGTTTTGGTATAAATGTGGAGGAGGATTTGGTTTACAAGGTGCTTCTTGGTATTGTGTGACCACTAAGATTGTTAATTAATTCAAAGAAATGCTGTTTACAATCGTCTAATTTTAAAATTCTAATTTTAATTTGTCTAATTTTTAAAATATTTTTACATAACAATTATGATCCTAACCACAAATACATATTTTAAATTCGTTTCTTCACTCTTTGTATATCCGGGTAATCGCCGCCGAGCGGCTAAACTCATTTGGATAGGACTTGCACTATAGAAAAGGTAGTGGAATAACATAATTATAGACTACTTTTTATCATATAATTTCAACGGGGTCGAGATTTGTGCGGGAAAAACTTTGCGTTACACTCATTTTTACGCGGGCGAAGCCGCGGGTACAGCTAGTCTTCTATATATATAAATATGTATAAAATAACCTTCCTTTTTTCAAAAATCAATATAGGTAATAGTTAACAGAAAAAATAAAAATTTAATTATTTTATGATTTTTTTGTCAAAAATTCTACTTGAAGTCAATCACAAATGCCTTGCTACTTCCGACGGCTAAGATATTTGCCTCATATTTTATAGGTAAGTGAGCAGGTAACCACACCCATCGAAACGTAAGAACTGCTTTACGCTAGAAATAAGCGACAGTACCTACCTGGCCTCGTCCCTGTCCGGGATCAGAATAGGGCTTCGATATCTCCTGCCTGTCGCAAGAGGCGACTAAAAGAGGCTTCTGGGATCGCGGGCGGCTAGAGTGGGAGCTCGAACCGTTCGGTCAGGCGATCCCGAGAAGGACGGCGGTATGTGTGGCTGCATACACAGTCGGAGCGGTGGGCATCCGCTCACCTGGGAGGAGCCCGATGAGCCAACGCGCTTAGAGCATTCCGGTTGCGTTCCTTTTGAGATCCCGGAGTCCTCTTTATAGCGCTGAGGACGGCCTGAGGGGTTAGTGCGGTAAAAATTCTTCATAACCCTGCGTCGCTCCCACAACGTCGCGTACATTTTGAGGGTTTCCTCCTCGAGAACAAAAAAATAAAAATGTGTGCGTGTACTAGCGTACACTCGTAAGAAGTGAAACTTCTTTATGATGTTATTTTTCAAAAAATAATTTACTATATGCAACTTTACAGAAATTGGTTAAATAAAGTTAAATTAGATAAAGTTTAATAAAAGGCTTTTTTTAAACTTTATCTGATAATCTAATCTATAATAATCTATCTAATATCACGCGTGGTAGGGGTAAGAAAAAGATGGCGCGTAACGAAAAATAAAAAAAGATGGCGCGTAACGGAAAAAAAAGATGGCGCGTAACAGAAAAAGATGGCGCGTAACGAAAAAATGTTACACTAAATTTTTTTCCAACCCCGATAAAGAAGTTTCACTTCAAAAAGTACCTGGCTTGTCGTAAACTTCAATGGATGAAATCAAGGTGGTAGAAAAATGGTTCAACCGGGAAGGTACCATCGTCACAGTTATTTTTAGAGTAAAACAGTTCTTGCGTTTCGATGGAAGGGTGTTATTGCCGGCACAGTTTACGTGAGGCGACCATCGTAATCCTCGGGTGTACCAACGCATCTGCGATTCACGTCAGATAGAACTCTTATTCTTTATGAAGTTGCTAATCTATCAATCAATCAGTGTGCAGCGGCAGTGACCACTTACCATCATGTGGACTACATGATCGTTTGCTACTTCAATCTCATAAAAAATACTTCTCAACGAAAAAAGCTATCTCTTCGCTAGTGTTTCTCCACTGTATTATGCATATATAATACATAAAAACCTTCCTTTTGAATCACTCTATCTATTAAAATAAACTGCATTAAAATCCGTAGCCTAGTTTTAAAGATCTAAGCATACATACGGACAGACAGCGCGAAGCGACTTTGTTTAGTACATTTTTTTTAACTCTCACCAAAGACAAGTAGGTTTTTTTTTTGTTAGGATTTGATTTTCTGCTTTAAGGTCCTCGCATACGTGCGGCCTTGGTCAGGATTTCACATTAAATTGTTTTTTTTTTTATTTTTATTTTTTTATTTTTTTTTTTTTTGTTTTCTTAGGAAAACTTACAGCTTACTTACATAATATAACAGTAAATTATACATACACAATTACAGCCATTTACAAGTTTTCACAAATAAGCTTAGCATATTTTTTTCCAAAAAATAACAAGACTGAAAACAAATAATATCTTGCTTTAACAGTAAGGATAATAAAAATAAAAATAATTTGTGGTTTATAAAAAAAAAACAAATTTTGCCTTATTTTAAATCATAAACCTTATTTTGTGGGGTATAAGACTTGAAACATGACGTCAGTGATGATTTTTTTTCCTAAATGAGGTATACCTAGAGGAATTAGTGTACATAATACGTAGTGTCTTTCGAATCCAGAAGCCGTCGTATTTCGAGAGGTTATCCAGTCAACCTCTGAAGTTAATTGAGTTAGGCGTAGACAAAATCGCGAGTGCCCGATCGATGGTAGACGAAGCCTCGCGCGCTGAAGCCATATAACACAGTATCGGGTAATAGGTGAGGTACTTTACTATTGTTTTATGTTCTTTATTTACGTGTCATTATTTTTGTTGCGTTTTAGCAAATATTACACACTCATACACACATATACACACAGAGAGAGATACTGTTTTTCTCGTCAACCCATTGAAATGAAATGAAATGTCTTTATTTTGCATAGGCCTTCGGGACGCTTACAAATTGTCAGTTACATTTATATATATTTTTTTACACTACCACCGGATCGGAACACGACCTCAACTGAGAAGATCCGGCAAGAAACTCAGTGGGTTTGTCTTTTTTCTTTGTATATCTTTTTTTTTTTTTTTTTATTTGCCATCTTGTTTTTACATGGGTAACAAAAGTTACATTATTGTCCCACTGCTGGGCACGGGTCTTCCCTCAGAATGAGAGAGTTTAGGCCATAGTCCACCGCGCTGGCCAAGTGCGAATTCGTGGACTGGTTAGTAGATACTGTTTACACAAGGATTATTTAAATGTGAGTTATAAAGATCAAAAATAGGGATAGTAGAACCAGTACAGTCCGATCGGGGAAGTACCACCACCTATTTCTAGCGTGAAGCATTTCTTGCGTTTCGATGGAAGGGTGTGGTTGCCGGCACATTTTTATATGAGGCGACCATCATAGTCCTCGTGATTAGCAACGCATCTATGTTTGACTTCAGATGGAACCCATGTTCTGTATGAAGTTGCTTACAGATGTCTATGGGCAGTAGTGACCACTTACCATCAGATGGACTGCTTGCTCGTTTACTACTTTAATCATATAAAAAAAGATAGAACCCATGGTCTTAGAAGTTGCTTACAGATATCCTTGGAAGTAACCATTTACCATCAGGTGGACTGCTTGCTCGTTTGCTACTTCAGTCAAATAACGAAAAAAGAGATATGTGTGTTAAAAAGATAGAACCCATGGTCTTAGAAGTTGCTTACAGATATCCTTGGAAGTAACCATTTACCATCAGGTGGACTGCTTGCTCGTTTGCTACTTCAGTGAAATAACGAAAAAAAGAGATATGTGTGTTTATGCCGCCGAAGTCTACCCACGAAGAAATTCCTCACCTATCAGTATAATTACTAAAAATAAATTTAGAAATGACAAAAGATATTACGTAACGTTATAGCAAAAGAAAGAATCTTAGGAGCGTAACGCGAATAGCATTTGAATAAATAAATAGATATCGATCAAATCCGGTGTGACACTTGTCAAATATCAAAATATTTTACGCGCGCTTTTGGTACCTTTTGGTACAAATAGGGTTGCCAGGCACAAATTATATTGAATTTTAAATGAAAACTGACAATTTCTCTTTTTCCAAACGCGGTTGGCAAAAGCGGTAGGCTAGTCTTTCTGATTTTTTCTCCTATGCTAACGATGAAAGAAGACTGACTGAAAGACAATTTCTTTTTTTAGATAGAGTCCAACAATCGCGGCTGGCATAAACGGTAGAGTAGTCTTTCTGAATTTTTCCATATTCTAACGATGAAAGCTAAAAAAAACAGACAGACTAGTGACAACCTTAAAATAAAAATGAATTCTAGGTATATTCAACCAAAAACTAATATTTAAAGAATAATGGCTCTGTTAAAACTTGCCTCTTTCATACTCTTCCCTTACTTAGTAGATACTAAAAACCTATTAAATTTACTAGTAAAAATAATATTCATAAAAATAATATTAAATTAACTTTCATAACTAATGTAAAAACAATAGGTATGGCAATAAAAATTTTCTTGCCGGATCTTCTCAGTTGAGGTCGAGTTCCGATCCGGTAGTAGTGTAAAAAAAAATATGTAACTGACAATTTGTAAGTTGCAATATAAAGACATTTAATTTCGTTCAACAGTCAACCCTACTATGCTCTAGTTGTACACCGAATATCGTTTTATTTCTATTCTCCAACTGATACCGAATAGCTTAAGTTGTTTATTTTGGAGAGAAGAATAGCATTGTTTGTGGACATCTAGTATCTGATCAATAAGTTGGTAGTGTTTGTCACAGTTTTTCTGTGCGTGACTATGCGCTTTCGTACTTTTAAGGATTCCGAGGAGGGTGGCAAGGGCGGATGACGCCGCTGGATTGTCCGTTTTCATGTCTTTTATTTGAAGTAGCAAACGAGCATGCAGTCCACCTGGTAAGTGGTCATTGCCAGGCATGGACATACCTCAGAACCTTGAAGAGTTCAGAAAAAGTGGTAACAAAGTTCCCGTTGTTCTTGCAAATTACCACTTCTGGACAGTTATGAAAATCGCAATAGCAACACATGTTACGCAGACATTTGCAGGTGGTAGAACCAATGTAGTTCGACCGGGGATGTAGCATCGCCACACCTATTTCTAGCGTGAAGCATTTCTTGTGTTACAATGGAATGGTGTGGTTGCCGGCACACTTTCACATGAGGCGACCATCATAGTCCTCGGGAGTAGCAACGCATCTGTGCTTGACTTCAGATGGAACCCATTTTCTGTATGTAGTTGATTACAGATGTCGCAGGGCGGCAGTGACCACTTACCATCAAGTGGACTGCGTGCTCGTTTGCTACCTCAGTCAGATAAAAATAAAATGTAGGATTAATTACAGCATCTGCAACACGAGATATCTTAACATAAGGAAGACTAATTAATTTACCACTTCTATAAGTATTATAAAAATAACTCAATGTAACATATATTATGTGCAAACGCCTTCTACAAATTCTAAAATATGTTGAATAATTTTATATATTTTTATTTATTGAGACTCGAACCTTTCAAATCCTGCTTATTTGTGCCTGAAACATGGCCGCTCTAGCGCGAGTCCGGGAGTACTCGGGACGAACTGGGAGGCTGATATTGAGATAAGGATGTTTTTCATGCTCCTCAGATGTTTGTCAAGTTGTAATAACCTACCTGTATTGATACAGCGCGTCACTTCAAAGTATTTAACTGAGTAATGAACTGGTCAGACGAAATCTCACCTATTTCTAGCGCAAAGTTTTTGCTGCGAAAGGGTGTGGTTACCACTTCACTTTTATATGAGGCGATCACCCTCAGGAGTAACAACGCAAATACAAAGTTGTTACAGATAACCACTTACATACCATCGGATACAAAGTTGCTTACAGTTTTCCACTTACCTACATGCATGGTGGGTGGACTGCATGCTCGTTTGTTACTTCAATAAAATAAAAAATATCTTCACATAATATATTTATTTTTATTAATTTGATGAAATAGCGAAGAAACATACAGTTCACCTTATGGCAAGTGTCTGCTGGATACAGATGGGCATGGGTGGCGTAGCCATCTGTAATTCTGTATCCAGCAGTGCCGGATAAGCCACATAGCAGAAGTAGCAAATGCTACGGGCCCCGCGGTCCAACACCTGCTATTTATATTTTACTAACTTTGCTATCCTGCAAATCTTAAACTGAAAGAAATACATATAGAAAATTTCATCTCTAAATTTTCCCAGATAGAATCCAGAAAAGTTTATTTGTAATAGTTTATTTTATTTAACACCCCTACTTAAGCCTAACTATGGGCCACTTGTCAAAATCAGCTACAGGCCCCGCGCTGGCTTGTCGTCAACCCATTATTGTCCCACTGCTGGGCACGGGTCTTCTCTCAGTATGAGAGAGTTTAGGCCATAGTCCACCGCGCTGGCCAAGTGCGAATTGGTGGAGTTAACCGTGCTGGCTTAATCTCTACATAGAACAGATCGTAACTAAAGTCACTCATTGTGTCTTTCTACTCCTGAAGATCGCCCGGTATTTTGGACTTTTTTTTGAAGTGAAACTTCTTTAGGCGCATGAGGGTAAAATTTTTACAGATGAAACGTCACGCCGGTATGCAACGGAAGTGTCGGAAAAGAGAGAGAGAGTGATCGAGACCGATTGAGAGAGAGTAAGACAGGGCGAACGTAGCATGAGCAACTAGCCGTGGGGTGAGAGTAGGGAGCAAGCGAGTGAGAAAGATTGAGAGAAAAAGTGAGACAGAGCGAACGTCGTATCACGCCTTTTTCCCTTCCTCTTAATCTTGGAAATTTAAAGTTTTAGATTTGTATAAATATAAACAAGATTTATAAATTAGTTCGCCAAAGAAGTTTCACTTCTGACATGTGTACTTTGTACGCACGCATGTTTTTATCTGATAGAAGCAACAAACGAGCATGCAGTCCACCTGATGGTAAGTGGTCACTGATGGATTCTATCATATATAAGTCAATCACAGATCTGTTACTACTCCCTTGCTTGCTTCACGCTAGAAATAGGCGTAACGGTGGTACCTCCTCGGACGAACTACACTGATTCTAACACCTGGTAAAACTGGACTACGCCTTCTGCTTATAATAGCAGTGTTAAGCGTCTGTTCTGGTCTGAAGGGAGTATAAGACATATCCAAGGCGTTACAACTTCTCTCTTCTCTCCACTTGTCTGTGCCTAGCCTCTGGTAAAATTCTGATTTTATGTATCTAGGGTTCATTACAGATCGTCCCTGTAGTTCCGGGATCAGAATAGGGCGGCACCCGCTGCCTGTCAAACCGTTCGGTGAGGTGATCTCGGGAAGGGCGGCGGTATGTGTGGTCGCATACCGTCGTAAAGACTAGATGGAGCGATAGGCCAAGCCGGCCATTTGGGAGGAGCCAGATGGGGCAACGCGCTCAGAGGATTCCGGTTGCGGTCGTTTCGAGATCCCGGAGTCCTCCTTGTAGTGCGGAGCACGGTCACCGGGGGGTTTTAGTGCGGTAAAAATCCCACATAACCCTGCGTCGCTCCCACGGCGTCGGGTACCTTTTGAAGGTTTCCCCCTTAAGAACAAAAAAGGGTACATTACAGATGTCCATGAACGGCTGTAGACATTTACTTCAAATACTATTAAGTATGATATGTCTCAAGCAGTACATAATTAAAGAGTTTTTTGAGTTCTATTGAAAAAACTCGACAAAAATTTTAAGGACACACAAGTTTTAACCCTTTAACGCACACCTATACGATTTCTTGAATTCAGTTTATTTTTAGATGAATATGGATTCTCAAGTGTTATTTATAACAACATGTTTCAATGATTTTTTGAAAAACTTGTTATTTTCCTTGAAAATTGAAAAAAACTAGTGGCCAGTATACTGACCACTGGCCATTCTGCTACCAATAGCTATCCCCGTCTAATCAATGGCCTGTAAACTGGACACTTATAAAAGCCATTATTTTTTACGAAAATAACACAGTAAATAAAAAGCATTGTGTATTTCGGAATCAGTGTTTATTCACTCTCAAAAACTTAACATAATATTTTGAAATGGAGGTGGTGGTGGAGAAATTTGGGGTGGCAAAGACCCATCTGATATGCCTGAAACTGATAATACCGGTTGACTACAACTACTGTTACTCAGGTTGCTGGTATTTAAAATAATGTCGTCAAAATAATCATCAGCGTCGGAACAACCACCAATAACCTTCATAAGGCACGTCGAAGCCTTGGGAGAGACTCCGGGTTATGCGGGATTTTTACCAACTAAAACCTCCTCGGGACCTTCCTCAACGCCTGCAGGTGATCCCGGGATCTCCAATGGAAAGCACCGATGCAGAATGAACCGCCTGGTCATCAGTAATGACCACAAGATCTGCCCATTCGTCTTCATTTATCATTTCAAGTTCTTCGTAACGATTTTTTTTTTCTAAAACAAAGAAAAAACGTTATAACTACCGAACCCGTATATTTGTACTAATTGTGTTAATATATCCGAAAAATAGATTATTTACTTCGTGTAAAATGATAAAGATTAAATGCACTTATCAAAACATATACTTATCAGACTACCTCCAACTTATGCGTGTAATTTCTAGGTTACATTTTGTCAACACACCGGTCTGTTTTCAATTGCAAAAATAACAGCTTTAATTTACTCTACTTGATTATATTTGCACATAATACTAAAGTATATACTATAACATAATAGTTTTACTCACTTTTGATTCGAAGACATGTTTTTACTTTGCACTGTACTTACAAATATGTATCGTACGCTTGAAATGATAGTAAATACTGGCGCGGTTATGCGCAGTGGCCAGTTAACAGGCCACCGTAAAAAATGGCGCGAAATACTTTGGGCGCGCGACGTTTCAGATCGCTGGTTAGTTAAAAGGCCGGCGTGCTTTATTGGGAATCGTTTATGATCATAAGATTCAACATTGATATAAAAATCTTTGAATTATCGACCTTAAAGTAAGTGTCCAGTATACTGGCCACTTTCTATGGACTGACCTATAAAGGGTTAAGTCTTAAGAGAATAAAGACTAGTTCAAACTGTTTTAACCTTAAATCTAAATTGGTTCTTAAGACTTATACAACCAAAGAATTCCTTGATACTTTATCACGGATGTTAGATATGATGCTATGGCATCGTCACTTTCACTGGTCGAAACGTTCAATGGTCTTTCACTGTAAGCCTAATTCGGCTTAAAGTCGCTCAGGAGCTATGGAGAGTGCTATGCCAGTAATTTCGCTTCGAGATATGATTTGCAACGATGAAATCCATAGACGAAATAAAGTCACTGACAAAGTTCCCAAAATTAACAAGCCAAAATGACAATGGACCGGCCACACTGCTCGAAAGACCGATAACCGATGGGGAAAAAAGGTCCTCGAGTGACCACTACGTTCATACGAAAGAAGTGTGGTTGCCGGCACACTTTCACATGAGGCGACCATCAAAGTCCTCAGGAGTAGCAACGCATCTGTGATTGACTTCAGATGGAACCCATGTTCTGTATGAAGTTGATTACAGATGTCCATGGACGGCAGTGACCACTTACCATCAGGTGGACTGCATGCTCGTTTGCTACTTTAATAAAAAAAAAAAAGCACTTCGCCCCCCGACCAGGTGATTAGACGACCTGATGAACACAGCGTGAAATCGTTGGATTCAGCACGCACAGGACCGGTTGGAGTAGCACTATTTGGAGTTGACTTCTTCTTCTTCTTCAGAATTACTTATTAACAAAAGATGTACCAACGCGTAAGTTCGTTATTTTAGCCTTATGAGTTCAGAACGAGGAGCTGACCTAACTAGGGTAAGAGTTCTAAGGTAAAAGGACTCTGCAACTGAATTTACATTTAATAGTTGAGTGTTAAAAAATTGAGTCTAATTTTTTACACCTAAATGCCTCAGAAACAGGGTTTAATTATTGATTAAAATAGTATCGCTATGTCTGTCCCTATGTACGCTTGGATCTTTAAAACTGCGGTACGGATTATAATGTAGTTTTTTTAATAGATAGACCGATTCAAGACGAAGGTTTTTATGTGTAATACGTACATAATATAGTCAAGATACACTGATAATTTTAGACTTTTGACTTTTAGGTGGATCGAAGTTCTCGGTATTTTCCTCTAAAAATGGGATAAACAATGTACGATTTTTAAAGCTAAGTCACAAAATTATTGAACCCTTTCCATTAAAAATTACCTAGCAAGATATCTAATATATAAAATTCTCGTGTCACAGTTTTTGTTGCCATACTCCTCCGAAACGGCTTGACCGATTCTCATGAAATTTTGTGGGCATATTGAGTAGGTCTGAGAATCGGCCAACATCTATTTTTCATACCCCTTAGTGATAAGGGTTGTCCACCCTTGACATTTTTTTATTTTTATATGGCGAAACAACGTTTGCTGGGTCAGCTAGTATGCTATAAAAACGCTACCTATGGGCGTACAAGGTATTTACAGTTTTCGTATATGAAGGGGGGGGGGAGGGGGGAGACGAAAACTGCAAAAAAATATTCCAACAGTGGGTGTTTTTTATTTTTATGGCGACTTTCGTCATCTACTTATTTCGTGGCGAACTTAGAATAAGAATAATTTTCAAAAACTTGACCCTCTTTATGAAATCGAGTGATCAAACTATATTTTCGCCGACCACGGAACGATCGATTTTGGGGAAAAACCAGTGTACAGGAGGGGTTTTTTTAATATCAAGCATCAATAATTCAACTACCAGAGACATCTATCACGATTGTAAACAAAAAGTAATGTGCTGCCATCTAATGTTATTATTATAAACTAAATCATCAGCAATTGCAAAGTTCAATCGTAACCGTTTACTGAAACAAGTGACATCTGTTATCATACAATGAAACTAAAGCAATATTTCCAATTGAAAGAATAGTTTTAAACATTATTATAAAAACATTCATTTCAATTTTTTAATAACCTACCTGTTTTATTGCACCCAAATAAAATTATTTCTAATTTTTGTCCGGGTAATTTGTCTAAAATCATGACATGACAACCTTTTGACATTAGCATCAACCATTTTGAGTTGGCATGGCAACACACAGTATCAAAAATCAGACATGGCGCGTGTTACTAAGATTCCACAAATGTTGAATTTTTTCATTTATATTTCCATAACATTATGTTGTTTTACGAGTTTAGCGAGTGCGAATGTCGATTTAGACGAAGACAACTGGACGCAGATCCTCGAAGGGGAATGGATGGTTGAATTGTGAGTATTGTTCATTTTTCTACCGGTGTGCTAATGATTTCATAAACGTGTCAATTTTTCTGCAAAATCGCTATTACGGGATCTTAAAACGCTATCCTCCACTTTATTATTACATAATAATGTTTCAAACACCATACATTGTTACTAGAAAGACTTTTTTAAGTTATTTTACGGGACGTTTTTTCTACATAGAATTTAGTTCTATGTATGTGTTGTTCTATGTAGCATTAAAGTTCATTAACCACTAGAAGGCCGTTAGGGTCGGAAGCGTTGTTCGGGTAACAGTTAACGAGATTACGAATACCACGCATTGTGCACTACGACCACTTATGCACAAAGCCGCCTACGATCACGAATGCTTATTAAAAAAACGAGTCGTCCATGACTCATGTCACCTGGTTTGTAATGCTAGAAGTTAGCTAAAGGAATAATTGGTAAATCAAGTGCTTTTCGGGAGACTTAAATCATTTATTAAAGTTTTTTTTCTGTAGTAACTATGAAAGTTTCATTGGGTTAAAGTTTTGTATATAATATAATTACAAAGGATAGTTTATATATCTGTATAATTGTAATCTTAGTTTTATTACTTTAGATTTAGTTATTTTTTTAAATTTTCTAGGCAGTTTTCATTCTCTCTTTTGTAATGTGGTCTTTGTTAAATGGAGAATTTGAAGAAAATTGAGGACATTCTCATTGATGTTTTTCATAATCTTTTTTGATTGAAGTGTGTCCCTACCATTTACAAACTAGTCTACATCTTAATTATTCACCAACAATGAAAATACATGTTAAAATAAAAGTTTTACATATGCATACCATATACTTGTATGTAAGCATATCTGGAAGTCTTTGTATGTTAAATCGCCACACTAAAACTACTAAATTAATTGAGAGAACAGAAAATATATTTATAGTACTCATACTACTAGGAAAAAAGTTACCTCAAAACATGGTGTTGTATTAGCAAATTTCAAAATTAGTATTTCCTTGTATTACCAAAATCCATGATAATCAAAAATTTTAACTATTTATTGTTAATATGTAAATTTTATTGAACACAAGTGAAATGGCGGGTGTCATTAAGTAAAACTACAGAAGTAATATTGTTTATCATGTTCATTAATATTTAATTAAATCTCACTTGAAGGAGAATTGATAAAGTATTATTCATAAATACATCTTGCTTACTTTTTCTTGTTGATATAGAAGAATAAAGCACATTAACTCACACTCACATTGTCTTCTTAGTAATATTATAATTGTGAGGAGTTTATTACCCTTTTATACTAGTACTACCAGTTTCATTTTGCTAAAATTTAGCACACAAATACTGGATGTACTGGATTAACACAAGGGATACTAATTTCTGTGGTAGATATAATTGATGTTATCCCTTTAGGTCCCGGACCAGAATAAGGCCACGTTATCCTCTTACTTACTAGGTACTAGGTACTTTCCGTTGGCGATCCTTAAAGTTTATAATACGCCATATATTTATTTATCACTTTAAAGTGTATAAATAAATATCTTTGGGACATGAGCATTATGAGCATGCAGTCCACCTGATAGTAAAAAGTCAGCCGCCAATGGATGTTTGTACCTAACTCCAATTGGAACAAGGGCTAGAAACTGATTACAGATGTATTACTACTGTTGAAGTTTAAGATAGTAACTGCATGTTAGGCAGCCAGCACATTTAATTGGTGGTGGAACCAGTGTAGTTTGCTCGGCTAAGTACCACTGCCACACCTATTTCTAGCATGAAGCATTTCTTGCGTTTTGATGGAAAGGTTTAGTTGCCGGCACACACATGTGGCGACCACCTTAGTCCTCGGAAGTAGCAACGCATCTGTGATTGACTTCAGATAGAACCCCATGTTCTGTATGAAGTTGGTTACAGATGTCAATGGGCGGCAGTGACCACTTATCATCCACCTGATGGTATGATCATGTACTTCAATGTTATAAAAAAAACACCCTTTAATAAAATGCAAGATTCTTCATGATTTAACAAGGTATGACATAGGAACCTTACCAATTCAACCATACAGATTCTATCTTCTATCTATGAGATATTAAATTATTAATGTTTTACAGAAACCTTGTATTCCAGGATGGCTTTTTCTACAGCAACTTGCTTTCATATTGCCTTATTTAATTGCTTGATTATTTTTTTTGAACTAGGCTAATTGAGTTTGCCAAGAAATTAGAACATAGTTGTAGAAAAAACATTAAGTTTTAAAGTGGTCTAACAAACCAGGGACAAAAATTTTAGCATCTCTAAAACATGGTATTTACAATTAATTAGCATTAATCACTTATAAATATTCATAATTGACTAACATTGAACATTGGTAGAGGGCGTACAGTAACATGATGTCATTACTACTAATGAAGGTATGAATACAGGTGGTACTTAGATCATCACTGTAGGTGTGCGTTAGGGCTCCCAATGACTGTCTGTGGCAGGGCTTTGTCTCTGTAGTTCCGGGATCAGAATAGGGCTACGGCATCCCCTGCCTGTCGTAAGAGGCGGCCAAAAGGGGCTTCCGGGATCGCGGGCGGCTAGAGTGGGAGCTCGAACCGTTCGATCAGACGACCTGGGAAGGTCAGCGGTATGCGTGGCAGCATACCGTCGTGAAGACCAGACGAAGCGGTTGGCCCAGCTGCTCACCTGGGAGGAGCCCGATGAGGCAACGCGCTTAGAGGACTCCGGTTGCATTCTTTTGGAGATCCCGGAGTCCTCTTTATAGCGCGAATAGCTCTATATAGCGTGAAGACGGCCACCGGGGGGTTTTAGTGCGGTTAAAATCCCACATAACCCAGCGTCGCTCCTACGGCTTTTGAAGGTATCCCCCTCGAAAAAAAAAGGGTCCTAATAATACCTATCAGTAGATGTATTTTTGTACACTGCATAAATACGTAATCACGTATTTGTTCACTATTATTAAACTAGCGTCATATGACCACAAGTCACTGTGTAAATAATTACCTGATGATAAACACGCTTTGAATGTGTCAACATTTATCATACTTCATACTAATATTATAAAGGCGAAAGTTTGTGTTTGTGTATGTTTGTTACGTCTTCACGTCTAAACGGCTGGAGGGATGTTCATAAAATTTGGTAGGGAGTTAGCCGACACTCTGGATTAACATATAGGCTACTTTTTACTGTGGGAAAATATCTTGCTCTCACGGGACAATCGATACATCGATTTGATTTAACCCGACTTGACCCGATTTGATGGGACGACCCGCGTGGCGGAACGGTTACCATACCGGTCTGACGCGCAATGGGTCTCGGGTTCGATTCCCGGCCAGACAGGTATCTGAATGATGAGTTTAGATTGATGTTCTGGGTCTGGGTGTTTGTGTATTCGTCTTGTGTGTGTCCATAGTACCCGCGACACAGGAGAAAATCCTACTGTGGGGCTATGAGTGTAGAAAGCGTGTAAGTGTGTGTGTATTTTTTTTTTTTATTTAACGCGGGGTTCATCTAGTTTTACAACAATTCCTGTTCTTGATAATTTGTCTGTGACGTAGTGATCTGTGCCGGTCTGCCGCTAGACAAGCATTCAAATTATCAGTTTCAAATAAAGATGTATAATTCTCATCTAAACATGTATAGAGATGAAAAAATCCTAAAATTCTGCTAACATATTTGTATAATAGTGTTTATTATTACTAAATTAAAGGAAACAGGAAAATTTCCGGAATCCCGGTTAGACAGGTATCTGAATGATGAGTTTAGATTCATGTTCTGGGTCTGGGTGTTTGTGTATTCGTCTTGGGTGTGTCCATGGTACCCACGACACAGGAGAAAATCCTAGTGTGGGGCTATGAGTGTAGGAAGCGTCCGTGTGTTATTGTTTATGGATGTATCGTATGTGTCATGCCACCCACCACATGGATAGGAAGACCGAACGTTTTATTACGGTTATAATTTAGGTGATAAGAAGCGGTGATTCAATTTAAAGTTTGGCCTCTCACTTTCGTCGAAGTTGTGTTTATTAGCTATCTATTAATTACCTTTCATTATGAAGAAAAATATCGTAAAGCAACCTATCCCACCTTTATTCATAAAAAGAAATAAGTCAAAATTTACGTTTTGCGAGTTTAGACCATAAAGCGAACGAACTAGGTTATAAACTCGCAAATCGTAAATTTTGAGTTATTTCTTTTTATGGATAAAGGTGCGCTATATCCTTTAGACCGCTTCCACATTAGGTCGCAAGTAGCGCGGCCGCCGCGCGACTTGAGATCAACGCTTTCTTTTTACGACTGTATCCGCGGTATTTTATGATTAGGATGTCGCGCTGTACTTTTATAATGGAAATTATATTAAAAAATAACACAAATACTGAATTATTATTTCAATAATAAGAAAGCATCCGTTGCAGTCGCGCGGCTAACGCGCTGCGCCCGCGGTACTTGCGGCCTAATGTGAAAGCGCTCTAAAAGTTGCCTGAAACAGTTATGTTCTATTTATGGCAGCTAGTCAATTAAACGCATGTACATGTTTATTTTTCATAATTTTATTAAGATTTTTGTTATTTATTTACATAACATATGTTATATTCAAGACATTCTTTCCCGTATTCAGTTACGCGCCATGGTGCCCGGCGTGCAGCGCGCTTGGCCCAGCGTGGCGGGAGCTGTCCAACCGCGCGAGCACCAAGAAGATGGCCATGCGGACCGCAGCGGTGGACGTCACCAAGTCCCCTGGCCTCAGTGGCCGGTTCGTGGTCACCGCACTGCCCACTATCTTCCAGTGAGTATTGTTACATATTTTGTGCGTTTGCAATTCTCAACATAAGTAAAACTTTATAATAATTCTGCGCACAAGAGTAGAGTTAGATATGCCTAAGAAGTTTTTCAAAAATGGATTTCACTTTCACATGAGGCGACCATCATAGTCCTCGGGAGTAGAAACGCATCTGTGATTGACTTCAGATGGAACCGATGTTTAGTATGAAGTTGATAACAGATGTCCATGGGCGGCAGTGACCGCTTACCATCAGGTGGACTGCATGCTCGTTTGCTACTTCTGAAAAAAAAATGGATTACGTAATCACTGCATCCCACATTCAAACATCTTATTTAGCAAACTAAAAGCTAGTGCTGAATAAGATTTTAGCTATTCTTATACAAACTATGAAATAACATCGTTAACGTGTTTTAGAAAATGGTACAGCGCTATCTAGCCTTAGCCTTTTTTTTTTGTTTTCGAGGGGGAAACCTTCCAAACGTACCCGACGCCGTGGGAGCGACGCAGGGTTATGTGGGATTTTTACCGCACTAAAACCTCCCCGGTGGCCGTCCTCGGCGCTGAAAAGGAGGACTCCGGGATCTCGAAACGACTTCAACCGGAATCCTCCGAGCGCGCTGCCCCATCGGTCTCCTCCCAGATGGGCGGCTGGGCCCACCGCTCCGTCTAATCTTTACGACGGTATGCGACCACACATACCGCCGTCCTTCCCGGGATTGCCTGACCGAACGGTTCGAGCTCCCACTCTAGCCGTCTGCAACCCTGGAAGTCCCTTTTAGTCGCCTCTTACGACAGGCAGGGGATACCGTAGCCCTATTCTGACCCCGAGGCTACAGGGACGATCTAGCCTTAGCCTTACTGCTTCTATAAGGCATTTTCAAGTTTGAAATCGCAACGATTCTCAAGGAATTATGCTCCAAAATTATGTATTGTTTTAACATACATATTCAACACATTCTTCCCCGTATACCTACTTAGACAGGACTAATCCTGTGTATGTAAGTGTAGAGCAGTGATAGCCTAATGGTTGAAACTTGCCCTCTCAATCGGGAGGTCCGAGGTTCAAACCCAGGCACCACTGATTTTTCTAAAATTATGTGCGTATTAGAAATTAATTATCACTGCTTTTCTGTGAAGGAAAACATCGTGAGGAAACCTACATACCCGAGAGTTCTTAAAAAAAAGTTCTCGGAGGTGTGTGAAGTCCACCAATTCGCACTTGGGCAGCGCGGTGGACTATGGCCTAAACTCTCATTCTGAGAAAAGACCCGTGCCCAGCAGTGGGACAATAATGGGTTGTACTCCATGTGCTACAATGATAATTTGTTTTCTATTCCATTCGAAAATATCACCTTGAATCTAATATAGAATAACACTGAAAGTGTACAGCTAGACGTGTCTAATGATTGTTATTGAACAAAAAATATCAAGGTTGAATGAATTGATCGAACTTGATAGTTATTTGTAAACACCGAATTTTATACGTAGTTACGTACACAATTCTACTGTTGTAAAACAAAATACAGCCATTAAAGCTCCTTATTCACGGGGCTTTTTTGCTCTCGAGGGAGAAACCTTCAAAAGGTACCCCCTTCGGCGCTACAAAGAGGACTCTGGGATCTCCAAAGGAACGCAACCGGAATCCTCTGAGCGCGTTGCCCCATCGGGCTCCTCCCAGATAGGCGGCAGGGCCCACCGCTCCGTCTTGTCTTTACGACGATATGCGACCGCACATACCGCCGTCCATCCCGGGATCGTCTGACGGAACGGTTCGAGCTCCCACTATAGCCGCCCGCAACCCCGGAAGCTCCCTTTAGTCGCCTCTTACTACAGGCAGGGGATCCATCCATCCATCAGCCTTTGAAAGTCCACTGCTGCACATAGGCCTCCCCTAATCTGCGCCACTTCGACCGGTCTTGAGCCATCTGAATCCAGCGGTTACCCGCCGTCTTCTTCAGGTCATCAGTCCACCGGGTCGGGGGGCGGCCTGCACTCCTTTTGCCGAGGCGTGGTCTCCATTCGAGGACTCTTCTACCCCATCGGTTATCTGTCTTACGAACGATGTGGCCTGCCCATTGCCACTTCAGCCTACTAATTCTGAGAGCTATGGCGGTAACTTTCGTTCTCCTACGGATTTCATGATTACGAATTCTGTCGCGCAGGGAAATACCAAGCATAGCTCTCTCCATAGCTCGCTGAGCGACTAGGGCCCCCTTTAGTCGCCTCTTACTACAGGCAGGGGATACCGTAGCTCTATTCTGATCCCGGAACTACAGGGATGATTTACGGGGCTACGCATCGAATACAGAAACTGTTAAAGCAATATTCAAGAAAGCTGACACGAAAACAGACAGCGCTGAATATTTTTGCTTATACTGACTTCATCCGCGAATAAAGAATTATTTACTTGTCATTAAAATGCTCACAATTTTATTCCCGTGAACACGGAATACGCGAATACAGAAACCGTCAATAAGGAGCTTTTACTGATGAAATTACAGAAAAAAAATCAAAATCTCAATATTATATTATTAAAATTAATTGACAAATATTATTTTTATTTAACGAAATTAAAAAAGAAATAACGAATAGATACGAAAAATGGAATTATATCATGTTGCATTTTTTGATATGTATTTACACATTTCACTTTACCTAAGGATTACGAACTGTTTACCGTTTGATTTTTTTTATCTGACTGAAGTACCAAACGAACATGCAGTACACCTGATGGTAAGTGGTCACTGCCGCCCATAGACATCTGTAATCAAGTACATACAGAACATGTTCTGTATTTACTTGATTACGGTCCCATCTGAAGTCAATCACAGATACGTTGCTACTCCCGAGGACTCTGATGGTCGCCTCATCTGAAAGTGTTCCGGCAACCACACCCTTCCATGGAAACGCAAGAAATGCTTCACGCTAGAAATAGGTGTGTAGGTTGATTCATCCAAACATTTTTCTTTGATTCAGATTTTGTTTAAAATGATGCTTAACCTTAAGACAGTAGTTCCCATCGCCATTAACATTGATGAGCCAAAATAAAATAACTTATCCATGTTTATATGATATAGGGCAAGATATTGGAGCTAACTGTTACAACCAATGTTAAAACAATATGGCAATAAAAAAAGATATACAAAGAAAAAAGACAAACCCACTGAGTTTCTTACTGGATCTTCTCAATTGAGGTCGTGTTCCGATCCGGTGGTAGTGTAAAAAAATTAGACACACACACACGCTTTTTACACTCATAGCCCCACAGTAGGATTTTCTCCTGTGTCGTGGGTGCCATGGACACACACAAGACGAATACACAAATACCCAGACCCAGAACAGGAATCTAAATTCATCATTCAGATACCTGTCTGGCCGAGAATCGAACCCGGGACCGATTGCGCGTCAGACTGTTATGGTAACCGCTCCGCCACGCGGGTCGTCAAATTATATGTAACTGACAATCTGTAAGTGCCTTCGTAGGCCTATGCAAAATAAAGACATTTCATTTCATTTCAGCGTGAAAGACGGCGAGTTCCGTCAGTACAAGGGTCCCCGGGACGCAGACTCGATGGAGGCGTACGTGGGCCGCGCCCGCTGGAGGCAGACGGAGCCCCTGCCGTCTTGGAAGGCGCCCGACTCCTTCCAGATGGGTGTTGTGGCGCACTTCTTCAAGCTTAGCCAGGCACTCAGGGTAAGTTGGAGAACCATTGCTTTGGATCGTCATCGTAAGCTCAGTATTATCCCACTGCTGGGCACGGATCTCTAGATGAGGGGGTTTGAGGACATGTGCACCACGCTAGCCAAAAGAAAATTGATAGACTTTATAAACCTTTGAGATTTATTTTTAAAGAACTCTCGGCGTGTTATCTCACGATGTTTTCCTTCACAGTGAATCGGTGATAAATATTTTTTAATAAGCACAAATCATTTTAGAAAAATGAGGTACGCGCCTGAGTTTTGGGATCACCCGATTGAGAGAGCGATTTCAACTATTAGGCTATCACTGCTCATGTTGAATCATTTTTTTTTACGAAGCCAAGTACTCTAACTTAAATTTAAAAAATGTAATATATTATCACTCACAATTCGTAAGGGTGTCCGGAACAGATTGCTCTTTTTGTGACAAGACCGCCTGTAGAGTTTTCTTCCAGGCAAACTTGGTGGTTGAAGGAAAACATTTCAGATGAGTGAGGATAGAAGTAATGTACATTAAAGTAGTTAAAATGTGATAGAACGAGTGTAGTTCGACCGGGGAGGTACCACCGCCACACCTATTTCTAACGTAACGTAATCTTAGCATTAGGGTAGACTGCAAATAATATTTTGCTACTTGTAAACAACACTGGGACGGTGGTATAGGTGGAATCTGTTAACAAAAGATAACGTAGCGATAGTGTCGGCTAGATGTGACTTCAAGTTAATTTCAGAAAGGTGAGCGTAATCGTTTTTTTTTTTTTTGTTTTACTTTTATATTTTATGTGATTTGTGTAGTGTTATTAAATGTTATGTTTATTTAAGAAGTAGATTAAACATTGTTGTACTATTGTTTTTACAGAGCGTGCACACAATGCTGATGGACACCTATGGGCTGCCCACGTGGGGCTCGTATCTGATATTCGCCATTGCCACCATATTCATCGGTGCCTTCCTTGGACTGGTGAGAATATTACTCGTTCATCTATTAAAAAAATTGTTTTTGATACATTTTTTTAAATGTATGTGAAAAACTATATCATTTCATTAGCCTGACTACCTAAGGATTGGTACATACTTACAACTATATTTATTTATACTTAAAATATTATTTTAATTATGTGATTCAATGTTGTCAATATTTCATAAATATATTTATTTATTTCCAACTTTTTATTTATGAAATCTAATTTAATTTTGTCTTCTTATCCCAGATCCTGGTGTGTGTGATCGACCTGCTGTACCCGCCGCGCCGCTCGGAGCGCGTGGCCGTGTCCCGCGCGGAGGCGGAAAAACGCTTGCAGGCCGACCAGGACGCGAGGAGGTCTGATGATGAACAGGTATTGTACTACCGATAGGTCCATCTTTATTTGTCGTCGAGGGGAAAACCTTCAAAAGGTACCCGACGCCGTGGGAGCACGCAGGGTTATGTGGGATTTTTATTGCATTAAAACCCCCCGGTTGCCGTCCTCGGCGCTATAAAGAGGACTCTGGGATCTCGAAACAACCGCAACCGGAATCCTCTGAGCGCGTTGCCTCATCAGGCTCCTCATAGATGAGCGGCTGGGCCCACCGCTCCGTCTAGTCCTTACGACGGTACGCGGCCACACACCACAACCGTCTGCAACCCCAGAAGCCCCTTTTAGTCGCCTCTTACGACAGGCAGAACTACAAGGACGCAGCGCCGTTACCTTTTATTTTTTTTGTTACGGGGAGGAAACCTTCAAAAGGTACAACAAAGCCTTGGGAGAGACTCCGGGTTATGTGGAATTTTTACCCAGTAAAACCTCCTCGGTGGCCTTCCTTAGCGCTTGTAGTAGGGGACTCGGAAACTTCAACGAAACGTACCGGTGTCCCCTAGCGCAGCGCCGCTCACGGGCTTATCCCTTGGGGACATGTACCATCCCCCTTCACCATCCCGTGCTTACGGCGAGATGCAGCCACACATCCCGCCGTCCTTCTCGGGGTTGCTTGTTGGACGGTTCGAGTCCCACTCTAGCCGTCCGCAACCCCAGACCTAAACGATGAACAGGTATTGTAGAACCGGGATAGATCCAATGAGGAGGAATGCAAAAGCGGTTGCAACCCGATCGAGACACGAGACTTTCCGATATAACAAATAGGAATTGTAAATAGATAGAAATCCGCTAGCGAAAGATAGCGTTGCCACACCAAATCCAACTAACACCTTTTTTAAAGGTAAACCGGGGATGTACTACCGCCATAACTATTTCTAGCGTGATTTCTGCGTTTAGGTGGAAGGACGAGCATGCTGGCTAATTTACACATGTGGCTACTATCTCAGCCGTCGAGAGTAGCAAGGTTTAAGCAGTCGGCTTCAGGTAGATTTAAAAGGTGGTAGAACGAGTGTAGGTCGACCGGGGGGGTACCAAGGTCATACCAATTTCTTGACTTGAAGCATTCCTTGAGTTTCGATGGAAGGGTGTGGTTGCCGGCACACTTTATATGAGATGACTATCATAGTCCTCGGGAGTAGCAACGCATCTGATTGACTTCAGATAGAACCCACGTTCTGTATGAAGTTGCTTACGGATGTCGCAGGCCGGCAGTGACCACTTACCATCAGGTGGACTGCATGCTCGTTTGTGTGTGCAAAAATAATTTTGTCATACTTTTCTAACGGTTCTACAATAATAAATGTAATGGTGACTGGTGACCCACGTGGCGGAATGATCACCATGGCGATCTGATGCGAAACTGGCTCCGGGTTCGATCCGCGGTCAAACTTATGATAAATTGAGTTACCAGTTTGTATCTTCGTGTTACACACAATTGTTCATGGAACTCAAGATACTGGAAAAGTCTTAAAATTCAGGCTATAATATAAGACTTTTCTTTGTTTTGCAGGAGCTGATCAACGACGACCTGTTGGACGACGCCGACCATCTCAACGACAGCGATGAAGAGAAGAACTCTCCCAGCGACGTAAGTTTGAAGCTATATAATATCGCCCTCTGTGGGACAAGGGCACAAGTGCATGTTTTACAAATTTTCACTACAAGACAAGATACTGGAGCGAACTTTCATTACCGTGTAAAAAACATGATTGAAATGATATTTAAAAATAAATTCATATAAATGAGAAAAAGACAAACCCGCTGAGTTTCTTGCCGGATCTTCTCCGTTGATCTCTTATTCCTATCCGGTGGTATAATAAGGAAAAAATGTAACTGACAATTTGTAAGTGCCCCCGTAGGCTTATGCAAAATAAAGACATTTCATTTCATTTTAAGAATTTTACGCTGTTGTTGCACCAATATTGAGAAAAAACGGACGAATTGTACAAAGACTTCTGTCGAAATGAGGTGGAACTGAATGGCTGACTGTTCTATCAGACAGTAGGATGTGTTTAAAGCACTTTGGCATTTTTAAGTCTATTACGTAATTGCGTTTTATGTCCTTGTCCTGCAGAAGGTGCGATATATGATTGACTATCTTCAATTTTCCTCGTTTTCTCTTTTTTTTTGTAATATTGAAGTAGGAAACGAGAATGCAGTCTACCTGATGGTAAGTGTCAATGCTGCCCTGCGACATCTGTAAGCAACTTTATATAGAGCTTACTAACAGGAAGATCTGCTTCAATTCAATCAGGGCTCTTCTACTAAACTGTAAGCCAAGATACTGGAGCTAACTTTCATTGCCATGTAAAAATACATGATTGTGATTATATTTAAAAAAAGTGGGTGAATAAATAAATGTGTACAACCCAATATTGTCCCACTGCTGGGCACGAGTCTTCTCTCAGATTGAGAGAGCTTTTGGTTATAGTCCATCGCGCTGGCCAAGTGCGAATTGGTGGACATAAAAATAAATAAATAAATAACAAAAAAGACAAACCCGCTGAGTTTCTTGCCGGATCTTGTCAGTTGAGGTCGTGTACCGATCCGGTGGTAGTGTAAGAAAAAAAATGTGTAACTGACAATCTGTAAGGGCTCTCGTTGGCCTATATAAAATAAAGACATTTCATTTAATCTTAATCACAGATGCGTTGCCACTCCCTAGGACTAAAATGGTCGCCTCATATGAAAGTGTGCCAGCAACCACGCCTTTATGTCGAAATCAAAAGCAAAAATAAACAGCGGCACGGCCGTATCATATTTTTCTCGAAGCAATTCAAGCCATTTTCGACCCTCTATAACTTCTTTGTGGATAATAAGTGTTTTTCTGGTAATAATATGTTATGATAAAGAGTTTATGCTTTATTATATGCTTATGAGACAATCGATACGCCTATCTAAAAAAATAAACTTGACAAACACTTCTTTTTTATACGTCCGAATCATAACACATTTTAATTATGTTTTTTTTTTCACGATTATTCAAAAAATATTAGACAATCGTTACGCGTATCTAAAAAAATAAACTTGATATAAACTTCTTTTTCAGACGTCCGAAGACGAGAAAGACAAGAAGAAGCCGGCGGAGGGAGCCGGCGACACGAAGGAGGGCAAACAGGAGGTCCGCAAGCGGAGGCCCCGCAAGGCCGACTAGGCCTCCCACTGCCCCGGTTTGATTGCGAACTTGGTACCCACATATAGGCGCTAGTGATGTGACGGAAATTCGCATGTTTTGTATTTGCAAATGGTGTGAATGTTTTGCCACTATTGATCATGAGGCGACCATATTGACCATCTTTGGACATCTGTAAGCAACAGATGCGTTGCAACTCCCGAAGACTTCCTCGGGAGTAACAACGCATTTGTGATTGACTTCAAATAGAACCCATGTTCTGTATGAAGTTGCTTACAGATGTCCAAATGTAGCAGTGGCCACTTACCATCAAGTGCATTACGTGCTCGTTTCCTTATAAAAAAAATATATACAGTAATACCCCAAACTTACTAGACTAAGTAACCGCGTAAGTCGAATTCGCGTAAGTCGGGGTACAAGAAATACGTAACACAAAATAAAATGTAGCTGTCCTACAAGTACATAGCCTTACTATTCACTCTTATGTAATAGTGTATGATAGTAAGGCTATGTAATTCATTACATAGAGATTGTGTGAAACAGCTGGCAATAAAAGACAAATTGAGGAGATTTGAAAAACGCGTAACTCCGAGTTCGCGTAAGTCGGGGTAGCGTAAATCGAGGAATTACTGTACGTAAAAATTACACCGTTTGCATTTCTAGTTTTTTATTCTAGATTTTTTTAAATATAAATCAGACCTAATAAGATCTGAAAACTGAATCGATATTTTTAGGAAAAAATCGATATAGGAAATAGTTCGCAATCAACACTGGGGTCAAAATGGTTCAAATTATATTTAAAAAGGGGATATTACATTTATTAATTACACCCTATTCAGAAATGCCACATAATTACTGTATGTTTTGTCTCGCTCACACATTGAGATAGAAAGAGAGAGCACACAATAATTTTGGGTATTTTATGAAAAAGGCTTACATCAGATATCCCCTTGTGACAAAATAGAGTATTAATTTTGACATACTTAATGATTAATTAACGTATAACGATTATAGGATTGCATTCGTTTGTGTGCTCGTATGTGTGTCTTTGTGTTTGTGTGGATGACGTATCTGTCTTTGGAATAATTGTTTTATTACATATGTGTGTCCTCAACTCATTATTGTCCCACTGCTGGGCACGGGTCTTTTCACAGAACGAGTTTTAGGCCATACTCCACCGCGCTGGCCAAGTGCGAATTGGTTCACAATTTTGAAAAGCCGTTTTTAAGAACTTTTAACTCAGGTTCCTTCACGATGTTTTTATTCGACTTAAAACAGTAATAAATAATTCTTAATATGCACATAATTTTAGATAAAAAAAACAGTGTTACATGCCTGGGATTTGAATCTCGGACTTCCCTATCAAGGAGGTTCAACCAATAGGTTATCACCGAAAAGCATTTATTATATAACGTATATAATAGATGCTTTTCGGTGAAGGAAAACATCGTGAGGAAACCTACACACTCGAGAGTTCTTTAAAAAAATATTCTCGGAGGTGTGTGAAGTCCACCAATTCGCACTTGGCCAGCGCGGTGGACTATGGCCTCTCTCATTCTGAGAGAAGACCCGTGCCCAGCAGTGGGACAATAATGTGTTGACGAGGTATAACATATGTGGAGATTAACAAGGATTTACTATGAAGGGTAGTTACGGCGATTTCTCGCACATATATACATATATTAAGAAACTTGTGAAGTTGCGCTACTTTTTATTATTATTAGATATTACATAATTAAAGCTTTTTACGAAAAATTTGCCAAGATATACGTCCATGTCTAAGTGTTCTCAAGGTGGTAGAACCAGTGTAGTGCGACCGGGGAAGTACCACCGCCACACCTATTTCTAGCGTGAAGCTTTTCTTGCGTTTCGATGGAAGGGTGTGGTTGCCGGCACTCTTTTACATGAGGCGACCATCATAGTCCTCGGGAGTAGCAACGCATCTGTGATTGACTTCAAATGGAACCCGTGTTCTGTATGAAGTTGATTACAGATGTCCATGGGCGGCAGTGACCACTTACCATCAGGTGGACTGCATGCTCGTTTGCTACTTCAGTCGGATAAAATACAAATATAATTCACAAAGGGTCTGCGCACAAACGAATGGAATCGTCTATATGTATAAATTAATTGCGTCATTCATAATTTTATAGAGACTATAGTTATTTGGAAATAAAACTGCTTTATGTGTCATATTTTGTATGTGTTATCGTTTGTTTGATTTGGCATTTAGATAGTAATCAAATAGACTCCTAATAATAAATAAAGAAAATATTGTTCTGTTTGTGCATCGCTCATTGAGTTATAAAATGGCTACGTAATACATACTGTTATCTTTTTTAGTCGTAAATCAATAGAGTTTACGTATGCGAAGTTGTTATTCACAGATAATACTGCGTACACGGAGTCTATTTGATTTCTATCTCGATTTATTCAACTGAAATGTAATCATTACATAGTATAAAACAAAGTCGCTTCCCGCTGTCTGTCCCTATGTATGCTTAGATCTTTAAAACTGCGCTACGGATTTTAATGCAGTTTTTTTTAATAGATAGTGATTCAAAAGGAAGGTTTTTATGTATGATACATGCATAATATAGTGGAGGAACAATGATAATTGTAGATTTTTGACTTTTAAGCGGAACGAAGTTCGTCGGGTCAGCTAGCAAAGAATAAAAAAATATGTTTGATAACTTACTTATCAATAAATTGAGAAGTTTTAGCGTATTATTGGTAACACATAAACCATTCTAATATATATATAATGACACATTCGTTGCATATTCTTATAGCGTCGTTCAGTCAAAGGTATTTTATGTGTTTAGATAACACGTGGGTGCGTTCCATTAGAAGTTCACAAAGTCCACGCTCACGCCCGTATATTTTCCCGTTCCACTAGCTTGTGAGCGTTACAGACATAATCTCTAGTGGAACGATCACTTCGACCCACCTTATTAGATGGGTCGTCGTGAGCGTCGCGTGGGCGTAAGTCATGACGTCATGTCGTATTCGCCGCGACCACAACGACCGCGGTCGTCTTGTGGACCGTTTTGGGCGTCGAGGGCTTTGAGGGCGTCTTCTGGAACGCGCCCGAAATAAGTATATATGGCCGAAAAGGTATGACTCGGTTCAATAAAGTTTATAATTCGTAACGGAAGATTTTGTATATCTTTCTCGCTCGCGCTTAGGAAAGAAAGCGACTGGTAAATAGAATCTTCGACAAAATGAGTTAATTTTAATTGAATGAAGTGATAGTTTTTAATATTACTATTTTTGAATCTAGACATATATAATAACTTTGCATATAAATATATTCCTTTTTCGCTACGTATAAACTAAACTATTATTAAAGATTAATCTAGAAATTGTATTTTATAAATAAATAATCAACTTACGTAAGGGCGGAGGATTTTTGCATTTTATCTTTTATGACCATTGACGTGCTAATGAATGGACATAAGGTCGTTGAAAATGACAAAACTACTGAGCTGCGATGCTGATACGAAAAAGTGATTAACTGTAGCCACCTATTTTAAGTTGCATGAAAACTAACCATGTAATAATGCCGTTTTGCAAACATTTGCGACAAATCACAGAAAAATGAAAAAATGTGTGACATCCAATTGAATTTCTTTGGTTAAAATGGAGTTTAGTAAATTTCAAGCTAAATGTATTATGTCTCGATTGAATTTTCAGCCAACCAATCAATGAATTATTTGTATAGACCACTAAAATTTAGATGTTTTTTATGTAATATCATAGTATACATAGTTTTTATGTAATAACTATCCGGCGCGCGTTGCTACGCCATCACAAAAAATATAAACCAGAAACCTCCGCGAGTTCATGAATAACAACTTTGCTAAAGATCATCACATGATCAAATGAATAGTTTACGATTCTAGAGAGGACATACAGACAAACATTCATTTTTATAAAAAGAAGATCTTTTACCGTCATGTGCGATTTAAAAAAATCTACAATGCGTGATTGGTGTTACATTTTCGTTTTTGTGTCTATTTGTTTGTATTCGACGAATATCTAAATGTTAATATATAAACACAAACACGCTGTCTACACTCATAGACCCACACTAGGATTTTCTCCTGGGTCGTGGATACTATGGACACACACAAAGACGAATACACCAAACACCCAGACTTAGAATAGAAATCTAAACTTATCACTCAGACCTAACTAGTCTGTCCGGGAATCGAACCAGGAACCCATTGCGCGTCAGACCGGTATAGTAACCGCTCGCCCACGCGGGTTGTCAAATTCAAATATAGTCCGATATATTGTTGCCGACTATTTGCTTTATTTTTGTAATTTTCGTTCTAACCTGATGTCCATACATTATTAAGTCAATGTTATTATTCATTACGAGAAAGCTTTTACGATTTTCATAACGGGAGTCGATATTAAGAGTTAGCTGTACATGTGGGATTTTATGCACCAAAATTTAGCGTTATTTTTATTATAATGAACCGAATGCACGTTTGCGAGTATTATATAATTATTTTAATCACACGTATTACACGTTTGTTACTAATAAGAATGATTGAAGGGACTAAAAATATTTCTGCCTTATATGCAAGCGTAGAACGCTCAAGATGGCCAGATGAACGTTTATTGTATTAGTGTTTTTATTTTTAAAGATACAAATCTTCGTTATGATTCGAAGATACGAAATTTTGCCATAATATCTTGCTAACATAATTTATCATGTATTTTGGAAAAAACCTTGTATAAAATAAAACATTAAATACATTTAAACTAATTGTTAAGAATTCGATTTCTACCCTCGTCTCATTAAATGTTGATTGTACCTCTACTGTCCTCCACTGAAGGACTATAAAGGCTCCACGTAACGCAAATAGTGCTAATATTTGTCCATTATGTTATCAAAAATATCAAAATATTCTTTATTAACTAAATAGATTTAAATTACAGGTTATATTATTCCCATATAGGTTCCTCGCCAGATTATAAAAACAAGGGATTTTGTTTTATCACAAAATATGTTTTAGTTTAATATAATAATTGAATCTTAGATCATTTAATCGGTAATTGCAATGGACTATTTCAACTTTTCGTATGGTCCGATGCCCAGCGCTGGGATTTTATTCTATAATAATCATAATTATTATATTAAATATTTCCCTTATTTTTGTAATCCGGCTATTATTGCAATTAGGTTGTGAAATTCATCCTAGGACTGTTTTAATTCGTATTCACCAAATCACGTGTGACCCCTCCCTAAACCCCTTATAGACATGTTGCTTCCTTATTTTTCAGTTGAAAGAAACTTCCAAGAATTAGAAAGCAAGTTCTTGTGGAATCCATTTTATATAACTATGTTGAACCTCCCATTCACATTCCTACATTTATATATAGCTTAATTATATTATTAATTGCCGTTTTTTGTACTTACATTAAAGTGTTTGTTGAGTTTATGTGTTTAAATACTCGTTGGCTTTTATTATATATGAATCTATGTAATTTGTCATTGTGTATTATTGCAATAAATTCTGTATTGAAGGCAAATTATTGTAATACAATTTGGTACATTTCTGTGGGCGAAAAGCAAAAATATTATTTTGAAATTATATTTTTAAGTGCCGCATTTACATTTAATACGTTTAATAATTCGATGTTTTAAATGTTTTTGCTTTTCGTCATAAAAATGTAGATCACAGATTGCCTTGTACAAAGACTTGTTTTAGCGTTGCGTCTGTATTAACTGATGACATAGTGTCGCGCCGAATAAAAATGTATTTATAAATTATTTGTTTCATTTGTTTAATTTTTACTATAACTAGTTTAGATTGTAAGTTTTATTAACCATTATTTTGTTATAAAATAGAAGTAGGTAGCATAGAGCCGCCCAAGATCATTTCAATCCCTCACATCTGTAATCATCATGAAGAAGATTGAGGTCTTGAATTTGGTTTCAGGTGAGTTGCTGCCGTTGAGAATGTCTCAGATAACACTGGTATCAAATAAGACTTTGTATGTAACAAGATTTTTTGCCTTGATATGTTAAAAGGATAAGGGTAATAGAAATGAAATCAGCATTGTCCATATACGAAGTATTTTTTGTAATTCCATTTTATATATAAAATTTCAGTTTTTATCAACAATTTGGTAGTTATTTCAGTTATTTTTTTAGGAACGTCGCATTCAACCAACAGTAATTCGCGAGCATACGTGAACTCTTGGTTTCGTTTTTTTTTATCGTCACTATATATTGGTGCAATCTTTAACCGTGTTCATCGCTGACGACGACCAAAATTTTCGAGAAAGAAGTCCAAATTGCGAATGTAGGAAATGTATTTTTAACGACAAATTTAGACAGCCATTGTTTATTCAAAGCATAACATAACAATAATGGCGATCCACACTGAACCAATCGAATTGTAAAAAGCTATTTAACGATGTTTAGTGTTAAGTCGATAGTGCATCTAAATAAATAAATAACACTGCGACAGTACTTTTACAGTCGGCGATGTACAAGAAAAATAAAAAAATAAATTTCATAAATGATTCCCAGCTAAATATTTCAAATATTTCGTTTAATTTTTGCATAATTAGACGGTCATTAGTATAGACGGTGAACGAAGCGGGTTCCGAGAGATGGCAGCACTATAGCGGTGACGTTTATCATCATTCGATAACTTCGTGCTACAACAGAGCCTAGCTGGGCAGTGCGCGAGACACGAAGCTTTCAGTAACCTTTCGGCCGTCGCGAAGAACGTATCTCTGCTCTAGAAACTTGTTTCGTTTGCTCTGTCATTTATATTATGCTATATTGTTAAAGTAAAAAGTGTTTAATAAAAAGCATTTTCGTACCTCTTTGTTCGACTACCCTCCTAAACACGTGATGTTAGTAGAGGGAGCGGGAGCTAAATAACTTAAGCTAAAAAACACTTAATTCCTATTCATCGCTTTCATTATGCTATTCATGAGCCCAAGGTTGTTATCAGGATGTTTCGTAACTTTGTATAATTAGACGGAATTAAATGATTTCGAACTTGCTATCCGGGTTGGAGTCTTTAACCAATAGCAGAGCATTATTTCAAATGCTTATATAGTTCGTCCAATTAATGAGTATATAGTCTATACAATCCTGAGGGTAGTATTACTGTACTCCGAAAGTAGTATGGCAGTTAGAGAGTTGAAACGACTGCCGCTTTACGGCTCTTACGTAACTATTATCTTTGATTATTCGTGTTAATTGTGTGCGGTCTAAAGTGAAGCCTACATCTTCGCTGGTGCGTGTGCACGTGTGTGGTGTGAACCGCGTGGAGCGTTGCCAGGATCCTGGAAGAAGGAGGAGCCACAGGCGGACTGTACGTGTCTAATCGTAAGTAGAATCCAAGATAGCAAGTATGGTAGCCCTTAAAATCTCCTGCAACTGCCTATAGTCAACCCGAAGTCTAGATAACCGTCTTCTATATCCCAGTTACCTACAGAGATGCGATTTTGCCACACATATTGTATAGCTTTTATCGCGGGCTTTGAGCGCGGTGACCGAAAATGCTATGCAATAGCTTTACCGCGGCAGTCCCCGAGTGCCGGCCGGTTCTTATTTTTTTTTAGTTTTTCGATGGCAAACTATATCGTGTTCATATAAATTAGGTACTCAAGGCTTCTTCGCAGTTTAAAAGTAATGGCACCACAAATATAACAACTTTTCAGGATCAACTTTATTTTTTACTTTCTTGATATTATTTCGAAATCGTTTCACTCAACATAACTATGCTCTTCAAAAAGTAAACACTCCGAATGCGAAAATAAAATTACAAAAGACCGTTAATCATAATAATGAATTCAATATTAACTAGCGATAGCAATACTAGCTAGCGATAGATAACACAAATTAGACCGAATGAAAAAGAATCAAAATAAATATGATTTTAGAATAAGGAAAATTATTATTTTTTAACCTTTTAACCAAATTTTGTTGTGTAATTATATCTTTTGTTGATTAGTCTCATGTAACAATATTACCACTAGTATTAAAAGACATCCAATCTATCCTTTCACCAATTCCCCTTTGAATAGGTGGTATGGTATGCTCCAAACATCCTCTAGTTACTCTGTTCAGCAGTTAAAAATTAAAAGGATTGCAAAAGTCGATAATAAAAAAGCAAAGTTCATTCAATTTTTTATTTAGATATTTACATAAAATAATCAAGTATTGAGATAATTTCAGGTAATTGCAATTAAATAGTTAATAATTTAGATTTACATAAATCATAAAATGGGTACGCGATACATAAATACGTTAATATGCAATAGGTGATGCTTAATTCGACTACACGCAGTTAAATGGATAACTCTTAGGAGAGAACTGAAAATATTCAGTGAAGCATGGGATATATTTTCTATATATTACTGGTTCGATGGCACCGTATTACAAGCAAGCTACAAGCATCGATTTTATTTTTGTTAAGTATTTTTCATTTTGAAAAGTCATAAGGATACATTTTTATCAATTTTATTCGGTTATAATTTTCCTAGTTATATATACTTACGACTTTTTCAAAGATTAACAAGCAGCTGACTTCATAGTATCTTTTGTTATATTTCTTAGTAATTCACATTATGTTTATATAAAAGTCAACATTACATAAATTTGAGCAAGGTTCTTTTTCCTGTCACGCGGGATATAACACACGCAACTGTACTACTTGCTTCTTATCGTTAATATATATCTTTTTCCTGCCATGCGTCCTATACGCGAGTCACGAAGATATTGAGAGTTATGTCAGAGACGCGTGTCGATATTATCATACAAGTAATGACACGCGTGACAGGAAAAAACCCTAAATAGATTTTGCAATAACTAGCCATATTCATACTATGCTGAAAGCTTCCTAAATTAGTCAATTGACTTACTCATTCAAAATTCTGATGGTCGTTATGTAAAAACGAATTACACACTTATATAAGTTGAAGAGTATAGCAGTTACAACGAATTACAGAATCGAATACATTATTATTTAATTATTAAAAATTTATTAAAAGTATACAAAATGTGAAACTTCGTATCTCAATTTTAGCAAAATCTACGCCTAAATCGTACGAGCATCCTCACGGGACATTATTTAACAATATTCTTAAACTAGGACAAATCTCAACAAATTTCGTTTTCTCACAATTATTAGGTTAATTCTGCCAATTATTTGTCGACTTAACGTTGCTTGTACACTATATATGAAAGGTACGTAATATTTTATACAATACGTATTTATAATAATATTTTTGTGATATAATAAAGATTATAAGGCATCGATATAGAAAACCCAAGATACATTCAGCGTCTCAAAATTATCCGGTAAAAAAGAGCGCTCAATGTCACTATTAAGCGCTCATTTCAAGTAGTCATTTTTATTTGTTTTTGCTTAAAGCGTTGTAAATACAACTTTAAATCATGGACGTGAGGTCGCTGAAATATATGGTCGATACGACCATCTATAAATAGCTACGTAAATTTGACGACAGTTTTAGGTGTCATTTTTGTTCGAGACTGTGTATCTAGTGTATTTCTATATCGATTAGGTAGGTTAATGTGAACTTTCGTAGGGTGCATGGGGCAATTTAGCGTATACATATTTACAACTAAAAATCGGAATGTCTGCGTGTTGTGTGTATACTTCGACTGTTATATAATCAAACGTTCCCATTTATTACGACTCATTTATACACACTTATATAAAGAAGCATATACAATCAGTTCTTTCTGGTACACATTAAATTTTAAAATTATAATTAATTAAAAAAACGCTAATTTCACTAATTAATTAATACATTCTCCATCGCTCGCCGACATAATACAATGATGATGATATCTTTGGATGCGCAAAACTTATTTTTTTCGTCATATCAATACATGAATATAATATCTAGGTACACTTTTATACTTATACGATTCTTCGCAACAAGCGCCATTTCTCAATGTAAAATTCCCGATTCCGCCGCAAAATGGCCGCCCACAAGCACATACGATCCGTAAAAATTACGTAAGCTAAAAAATCTCATTGTTCTAAACAAATTCCTAACTTAAAAACTAAAATGAAAAGACAAAAAAAATCGTAGTCTCAATACGTTACGGTCACAAAAACATAAAAAAAGACTAGATCGTTAAAATTTAAATTTAAAAATTATACTATACATACATTATTACCGCTTAAGTTTCAATAATAATTACATAATCACAAAATTGCAGTGAGATAATACATTAATTATAAACAAGTGATTATAAATAGCATTCCTTACACTAATTCAAACGATAAATGGTGTGACAGAAGTACTATTCAAAAATTGATGTCGCGTTTCGGTTATATATACTTCAATAAAGCTATTAATTAAATTGTAAGTAATCATTTTAATTTAAAGTTCAAAAATTAAAACGGAACGTAACGAGAATATTTACGCTGTACTGGGTTATTATGAAATCAAATTTGAAATTTAACAAAATGTAAAATTTTAAATTAATAAAATATTATTAAACTAGTTTTCCTTTTTTTAAATAATTGCGTTTTTTTTATTAAAGCAATTATAGTATCAATCAATATTTAGGTGTTAAGTCTACTACGTACTGTTTTAATCAAGAAAAATACTAAAAACGGATAAAAATTAAGTAAATGTAAAAAAATCATCACTATAATACCGCACTTGAACGAAATTAAATAAATTACCGCAAAAAAGACAACATATTTTATTTTAAATGGACTATTTTGCGCTCACTCTCGTTCTTAAATATTAACTACATAAAGGCAGTGATATTTCGTATCTTAGTTGAGTTGGCGCAGTGCCCCTAGTACCAGTTTATGACATTCGCTCAAAACAATTATTATTAACGTTTTCGCAATGCATATCGCACGGTTACATTTTCGGCATTACCTTGTACTAAAACATCGATATAGAAAAATCCAAGGTACACATTTAGCGTCTCAAAACTGTCCGGTTAAAAAAGAGCGCTCAAGGTCAAAATTGAGCGCTCATTTCAAGTAGTAAAATTGCTTTTTGCTTAAAGCGTTGTAAATACAACTTTAAATCATGGACGTAAGGTTGTATTGCTAAAATATACGGTCGTTACGACCATCTATAAATTGCTACGTACATTTGACGACAGTTTTAGGTGTCATTTTTGTTCGAAACTGTGTATCTAGTGTATTTCTATATCGATGATTTAAAACATAAATATTTTTTGTTTTAAACAAATATAATAAAGGCGTACTAAGTGCTCAGTAGACTATAGTATGTCAAAAACTTTTATAAAACCGTATATATTACCTTATTATTTGTTATCATAGCTCACACATTAGTTGAATAAAACGCGACGAGAAATCTTTAAATAAGTCCTTTTAAATAATGGTTCATTCAAACATTTATTTGAAGAAGTTAATTACCAATATCATAGTTTTAATAGTTATAAAAGGTTTCTCTATACGTTTTCTAGCATTCCTTTATTGAAAAAAAAAACTAAATAAAACTATTAATGGTTTACTAGTAAGTAAAATAAGGGTATTTACACACAGCTTCAATCAATATCGACTAACTTGAAACTTTAGAAATTATAGAAATTAAGGTGACCTCAAAACCTTGGTACTAGATAGGTAGTTTATTAATTCTTTCAGCATTATCTATTGAGGTTACACAAGTGTGGTAATACCCTTATTTTAATAATATCAAAATATAACAACCAGAAACGGACGTAAAATTAAAAATAATTTAGAATAATACATGATGTAAGTATTCTCATGTTAGAAATAAAAAAAGGAAAGCGCTTATACTTTTTATAATCATGGACCCACTTCTGATCATGACTTCTAAATGAAAAGTTTTGATGAGTAACAACTTTTTTTGATTTCTTTATGTTTTTAAACGTTATAATGTATTACTGTTACAATTCATTACAATTATCCGATTGAAGCAGCAAACTGGCAAACAGGCACGCCGTCAATCCGATGGTAAATGATTGCGGCCGACATCTGTAAGCAACTTCATATAGAAAAGAGGTTCTGTATGAAGTCAATCACAGATACATTATGCTACTCCCGAGGAATAAAATGATCGCTTCATATGAAAATGAGCTAGAAAATTGTTGCACATTATTCACCTACTCTTTTTAAAGTCTTAAAAACGAATGACAAATTTAAATCGATGATTCCATTTCATTTGCAAGCAGTCTTCGCCTATAAATGTAGTTGCACTTAGCTTTTCCGTATTGAAGACTTTTGTTCTTTTTATATTATAATTGGTGTAAACTATGTAGGTGATCAAAAATAAATAAATTTCGTAAAAAGAACTATAGTACTTTCAGTCGTTACTCAACAAAATCATCCCAACATAAAATATATCCCACAAAAACGCGGGAAACGAAACTTATAACGGACGCCATATTTAAAAATATATTTATATTACGTATATCATATATTTATACAAAGAATCGGCGGTCACATACAGGGAGAATTGACGTCCACAGAGTATTAAATTAAATTATTAATATAATAAAAAATAGTATAGTAAAAACTAAAAAAACACTAAAATTAGCAAATAAAAACCCTAAAATAATATTATAAGCGAATAAATACAATTTGGTTATCGTGCTTACAACCTAAATTATTTAGCGGAACTTTGTTCTGCCCGCGGTCAAACGATTCATAGCCACTAATGGTAGAAATGGGGTTATATTATAGACGAAATAACCGAATAAACTCCTAATAAATGTCAAAAGGCTTAACGCTTTCGATGTTCATAACTCTACACTAGATTTTTGTTCATCATCATGGGTTTTTTTTATCCGACTGAAGTTTCTTATACCACTAGGAATGTGTACAAAGTTTTATGATAAGCGGTTGAGTAGTTTTGGCGTGAAAGCATAACTTTTTATTATTAACTGAAGTAGCAAACGAGCATGCAGTCTACCTGATGGTAAGTGGTCACTGCCGCTCATGGACATCTGTAATCAACTTCATACAGAACATGGGTTCCATCTGAAGTCAATCACAGATGCGTTGCTACTCCCGAGGACTATGATGGTCGCCTCATGTGAAAGTGTGCCGGTACACAGACATTTACAGAAACACTCCGAACAGAAAGCTAGATTCATCGTTATTATGGATTTTTAGTGTCTCTTCTAGGAAAGAGTGGTCTTACCCCCTCCCTTTTATATAAAAAACAATAATTCACAAGAAAACACTTTTAAATCAATTAATACAATACAAAATTATCTCTCGGGTAGTTACAAAGAGGTCCGATAGATGGTAGTGTCCATGTATTCCGATACATTTTCCATAGATCTAAGGACATATTTGACGACCCGCGTGGCGGAGCGGTTACCATACCGGTCTGACGCGCAATGTGTCCCTGGTTCGATTCCCAGACAGGTATCTAAATGATGAGTTTAGATTTATATTCTGGGTCTGGGTGTTTTTGCATTCGTCTTGTGTGTCCATGGTACCCACGAAACAGGAAAAAATCCAGTGTAGGGCTATGAGTGTAGAATGCGTATTAATATCGATATCATACAGAATATCGTATGCGTGGCATTCGATATTTATCGAAGTTTATTTAGGTACCTTGTCTATCGCGATTATCATAAGTTATATTCGTAAAAAGGATAATAATTAAGTGGAATCCCCGCTATTTCATAGCTTACAAGTTACACGCAAAACTACAAAAAGATTTACGTTATTATATAAATTAATCCATTTAAAGTTAGTCATTGTTTAGTATAAAGAGAACGGTTTTAAAGTTATATTATAATACGTTGAAATTACATGATGGATACTAATTGACCTACAAGCCACATTGGGTTTATATTACACATTTTGTATTAATTATACACCTAAGAATCTATCCAATATTATTATCTTAGTATGGAAGGTTCATATATTGAGTATAAAGCAAACATTAGTTATCTAGCTTTTAATATCATAATAAATATATTGCAAATACTTTTTTTAAATATTGTATTGTATATATATTTAGGAACCAAATGCGTTATACAAATAATAAATTATATTATGCGCAGTTCATTTATAAAAAGACGATTTATAAATTAAACATTAAAAAAACATTTCATTTATGTTTTGACTTTATAAAATGTTAACCATTGAAATTTCATCAATTCCAACAAATAAAGATAATTATTTAGAACCTGTCAATTCGCCTGTGGCCCACAGCTCAAAATTAATTTAAAATTATTGGAGAGCATAGTTATTCTGGACATTAAAATGTATAATGTCAAACCTATTACAATTAATATAAGTTATATAAACATGCGGAAACAAAATATAACTGCATCTTTTTATAGCATGTTTATGAACGGTTTTTCTTTCTATGTTATGGTACTATTTTTATTGATCATTTTTTTTTTAATTTTCAAAGTGCGTTTCAGTTTTTTTACACACAATTATAACTGCAGCTGACTAACCAAATAATCAATGATAGAGGGAAACGTTTTTATCAAGTGGAATGGGGAACGTAATTAAGAGCGCTTTCACATTAGATCCCAAGTAGCGCGTCAGCCGCGCGACTGCTGGGAATGCTTTTGTTATACGACTATGTCCGCGGGATTTTTTATGCTTAGGGTGGCGCGCTGTACTTTTATAATGGAAATAATAAAAAAATAATAAATACTGAATAATTGATTCAATAATTTGAAAGCATCCGTTGCAGTTTCAATAATTATAAACATATCATTGAGCCACGGACCAGAGACGAATTGATTAAATCCACACACATTAAAAAAAACACCTCTTATAAATGAAACACATTTTGGAAGAGGGTTGATGAAAATTACCTATATTCGTACGATGCTAGCGCTCTAACTCAACGAGTTCGGACGTTGTGTATTCGCCCTTATCGTGTTATCAAATTTGCAATACTTTTGTAATGAAATAAATAATTTCTCGCTAAGAATGTAATTTTATTTTGGGTGCTATTACAAGTTCGAAGTCGATCGGTGCTACCGGTCGATGGAATGAATGAGATCAGTGAGCGTCGTTCAATAGTTCTTGTTATTTTAATCGATGTAAATTGCGAAATATTTTTGAAAATCGATTTATATTTAAAAAAAGTCTTTTGCATGTATATTCTCGCTTTATGTATTCCATTAAAATTGACTTTCATGTCTTAATATATTTTAAATTATGACGTACGATTGATTACGTACATCGTACGATTTTAACTACTCGTATTCCGCTTTTTAAATTGAAAATACGAAATAAAAAAATGAACATTTAAAATAAAAAAAAAACAGCGCCAACTATTAGAAAAACTATCCACAACCAACAAAGATGCGACAGTACAACTTACAACACTTAGAAATTACAACAGCCTTACACGATCATCGACGCCACGCCCACCCCACCAACTGATATCCGATCGACTTTATACGCGAACGTAATGTAATAGCCATCCCTTGCCTTTCACTCGAATCATTTTAAACTGCATCCCGTCAAAATTTTAATAGAAATATTTCAAAACGCCCACACTTTCAAATTTCAAAGTTACCCATGAAATAGTACGGTCAAATTTTGGTGATACATGTGAATAGGGCCGGATTTAGGAGATCCGGGGCAACCCACCAAAGAGGGCGCCTCACTATATTTCTGAAAAAAAAACTTTCAAGTCTCTGCTGGTGAACAACTTTTTCTTGAATGTTTTTAAATTACATTTTGCAATTTCTGACCATCTTCTTTGGGCGTCAAATTGCAGAGACAAAAGATTAGTTACTTTTTCTTCCATCAAAACTGTCTATGTCAAAGATTAGTTAACCTTTTTTTTTCGTCGATTAAAAATGTCTATACTAAATTATTTATTGAAAAACTTGACTGTTTTTTAGTTATTTGTTGTTGTTTATTTCATTTAGAAGATTGGGGGAAAGGGCTACACCTTTATTTGCCCCAAGTCCTCCATAAAATCCAGCCCTTCGTGTGAGCGAAAGTCAACTAAACACTTTAGAAATACATATCGAATATAATAAAAAAAAAACTTGTATATAAATAAAATACTGTAAAATCGTAAAACATTTTTTTCCATTCGCGCGATGTATGGTAACATAGCATATATTACTGCAATATGCAACCTCGAAATATCGTTTGCACTTAATTCAAAATTTATTGTAAGCCTAGCTAGGTGGTTCTCGGTCGTCTTGAGCGCTACTTGAAATTATCACTCTATGATAGCAAATGAGCATGCAATCAGTTAACCAGATGGTACAATCTGCGTAGTTCGAGGTAGGTACCACCGCCACACCTATTTCTAGCGTGAAGTAGTTTTTGCGTTTCGGTGGAAGCGTGTGGTTGCCGACTTTTATATGAGGCGACCATCTCAATCCTCGGGAGTAACAACGTAGTGTTTGACTTCAGATAGAACCTATGAACTATACGTCTGACCTTTTCGTTTTGGTCGTCAAACTTAACCACTATATGTTTGACCTTTTTTTATTTGCTCGTCACCATTTTGTCCAAAAGTAATGAAAAAGTGCCAAAATATACAATAACGCTTAAAAACTGTCATTATATGCAATTGCATATGCAAATCCGGTGACTAGTTATAAGACATAGGTGTGGAAGTCGTATCCCCAGAATTGAACCATAAAAAATCTACCATCTTATTTTTTTTTTCATTGTTATTCCAAATGTGAAGTCCTCTAGATAAATTTTACCGTATTCCTGTTGCCTCGAAAATCAGTCTTAATAAATAATACTTAATAATATCCATTGATAATTTCATTTATCGCCAAAACCACCGAGCGCCGTAATTGATGACTTAATCACAGAGTTTGAAACTGAATAGACTCGTAATTTTATTCAAACATAGTTCTTCTATTTGCATATAATAAACGCCTGGTCGTATCGTTCCCGGTTTAAAAAGGTTAAAACCAGTGTTGTGCTCACTGCATCTCTTTCAATCAGTTGTTAAATGAAGGGACGGCCTTTGTTTTTCTCATTAATCTTGCCGACTACATAACCAGAAGACTGCTAACTTTTGTTTTGGACAAATCTCGTAACAGAGTAACATTCTTGAGCCTTACGTATAAGAATTAAGAGTCTATTCCGTTACTTACTCTAGATATTTAACATACACTATCTTAGTTAACAAGGTGTATATTACCCTCATTTTGGGGGCTTGGGTAATTTAAATTTCCTTAATAATGTAATATTTTCAGTTACATTATTACGAAGAAGTATAAATTCGGGCTTCATTCAACCCGTTTGAACCTACCCGAGGGTAGTTAATCTAATTCCACCCCTTATGTATACAATCATGGACGTTGGTAAAGGTGGTATGAATATTTTTCCTTGCCACCCCCTATTTGCATACAATAGATGTATTAAATGTGAGGAAGCCGCTTACTCTTGCCGCCCCCTCCTGGTATAACATAATTGTCTTGGATGGGGAGCAATTAGTGTATCGTTTCGATCCGCGTACGTTCAACAGAAGCATGCGTACAGTCTGGACACGTCGAGACCCCAGTACGCGTCGGGTTGGTTCCTGGAATCCAGATGAAAAACAAAACCACTTACACATCTTTTCCTATATACATTTGCAATTTTAAACTACGATAATATTGTACAATGTTTTGTATTACGTTTTGTCGTGTAGAATTCAAGTAGCTAAGTACTTACTTACTTAATTTTTATACCATGCGGTGGTGTTTTTATCGTTAAACAAAAGTGAGATATAATTTTTTAATAGAAACATCCTCGAATTATTAATTTAATAAATACAGAAAAATAAAACTATTTTTATGAATCTTCATAAAAAAGTTATAATGTGTATATTGTATAGAGGTCTTTTTCACATCTCTTTTTCTATCGGTTGTCTCTATTGCCTGTCTTTTTCTCTCTCTATCTCTCTTCGTATTTCTGTGTGCCTCGCACGTGTACGATGTATATATCTCTGTAACAGTTGTGTGTGTGTGTGTGTGTATTTCTGTGCGTGTAGCTCTGCATCAGTGTATGCATCTTCTCACAGTCCTTGCGTGTGTGCGTGCTGTGTCCGCGTGGTGTACCCATTCTCTCTCTGTCTGTGTGTGTGCGTGCTCACCATCAGGGGTCGGCGGGGTGCGGCGGCGAGGCCCCGCAGCTGGAGTCCTCCGAGTGCAGCGCCGACCCGCTCTCGCACCCCACCTGCCGATATCGCTCTGTTACACTACTGCCTACAATATACAATATACACTCTTACGAGTGTGCCGTACCAGAACAAATACTATTTTTCTAAATCAACAATAAAGTTCCGCACGAAATTGCTGAAAGAATTTTAAATTCATTTTTTATGTCAATGTATCATTAATATAAAGTCATAATTATTTTTCCAATTATTTTTTCTAACATTGTGACTAGTCTGCTACTACCTAGAGTCTACTAACTAGACTGGATATATCATAAAAAAATTAAAGGCATGAAATTTCCGATAAAATAGCATTTTTGGATATACAAGAATACTATATATCACAAGAATACTAGACTACTTTATTAAGTCGTTTTACATATTCAACACAATTTTCTGAGATTTTAAATCGAATCCCGTACATAAGCCCAGTAAACAAAATTAAATTAAACAAAAACACAAAGAACAAGTCATACCTTAAGTACATCGTGCAAGGAGCTCATACTGCCCAAACTGAGAGGAGTGATTGATCTCTCCAGCAGTAACGACCCGCTGCCCTGGGATCCGCCGCCTATCGACCTGCAAACATTAATAAATTTCTTTTTATCTGATCGAAATAACAAACTAGCATGCAGTCCACCTGATGGTAAGTGGTCACTGCCGCTCTGCAACATCTGTAAGCAACTTCAAATAGAACATGGATTCTGTGTGAATTCAATTACAGATGCGTTGCAGCTCCCGAAGACTATGATGGTCGCCTCATGTGAAAGTGTACCGGCAACCACACCCTTCTATCGAAACGCAAGAAATGCTTCACGCTAGAAATAGGTGTGGCGGTGGTACTTCCCCGGTCGAACTACACTGGTTCTACCACCTTCAAAAGCCTTGGTAAATGCGATCAAAGCAGGCGGCTGTAAGTACATCCCCGATCGAACTATACTGATTCTACCACCGCCAAATACCTTCAAACCTACATACTGTAGGTACATAAGCACGCCCTTTAAACCAGAATAATGCAACACTTAAAACTAATATTATTAATAGAAGATGGCGTGGCGGTGCATTCGGAGCCGAATTAAAAATAAAATAATTCTAAAACATATTTCTTGTTACCTTACATTTACTAATTTCTCGTAGAAAAAAGACCAAGAACGTGAATTAAACATGGAACAACACTTAAAAGCGTAGTTACTATTATGTGTAACATTTAATTTTTATAGCTCATGCAAAACAACTTAAAAGTTAAAAATAACTATACAAATTTAGCTACGGTGCAGTGTATAAACATACAATTAAATTCAACTTATTCCGCATTTGATAAAATATAGAAAAAATAATATTTCTACTAGTTAATAATGGCGTTTACGTATATATAATTAAGCAAGTATTTTTTTTTCATATTGAATTAATAATAATTATTATTAAAGATTCAAGTAAATAAATATTTATATATTAATAATAATACCTTTGTCTGTTCCGAGGGTGTCATAGGAGAAAAAACATTAAATATAATAATTGTACAATAAATACAGTAAATATTTTAAATATAAGTCTTAAACAAATAAAATGCCGTAAGCGTAGCCCTTTTTTCGAATATATTTAAGGATATTGTTTCAAATTTCATTTCCCTTTCAATTTTAATAAGTATCTATTAAAAAATAAGACATTTACATAATATATTATGTGCAAGGCAGTCAAACCATAGATACATTAATATTATTATTACGAGGCTGAAAATCTGAAATACCTTGGTCTGTTCCGTGAACGAGAGATGCAATAAAAAGTATTATGTACAACAATGCTCATCTATTGCGTGATACAAAATCATAGACAAAATAGGCATAGAGAATCTATATTCTAGACAATTATTTACATTAGATAATCTTCACGTGATCAGCGGGCCACGAAACATTCGCGTCAGTTAAAGTTAATTTGTATAATTCGTTTTATAAGGCTACGAAATTCGCTGCAAATTACAACTAAATATGCTACAATTTACTCAATACTGACTCTTAATGTTTCATGACGCTTGAATAAGTTCTAAATTATTGTGATTTTATTGCTAAATTAAATGTAATTTAATTTAATTTATTTATAATACTAAAGTTATTTTATTTATTTCTAATTAAATGATCGCTCATTTTATCTTCCCGATCCTATACGATATTTTTAAAAGTTATAAACACTATTCAATTGCTTATATATATCTTACCAGCATTTACCTCTTTCCTCGGATAAACATATTATTACCTATTATCTGATATTGCTCATACATTATATTTTGGTTGGATGTCACTTAAATAGATATTAAAGATATTTAAAAAACAATTACAAAATGAGTAACCTCGATTTGGGTAACTTTGAACATTTTTTACAATATTTGTGATATTATAATCTGTTTTATATTTATTGCACCTTGTTTTTATTAAATGAATAGTGTCCTTTTTAGCTGGTTTATTAATCTAACACAATAAATTTACGGAGAAAACAATTAAACTATCCACAATTACCCCTAAAACTCAAATTCAAAGTTATCCTTAGTTTTGGGTAACTTTGAATATAATTTTTTGAGGATATAAAATCCGTCATTAATCGAATATTTTAAGGTCTGAGTAAAATTAATTAACATATTTTTGTTAATTAAAACCAAATCTGTAAAAAATACATTTATTTTGATATATAAATACAATAGACAACTTGGTCTTGCCATATGAATCAAGGTCGATCAATTTGGTGGTAAAATAAGATACTAGTTTTTTTTGATTATTTATTCCATCCATCCATAGGATGGACGGAACATCGGGCACCTTTGGAAGGTTTCCCCCTCGAAAACAAAAAAAAAAAAGGATGGACGGAACATGGACATAACATAGGCCTCCCCTAAATGGCGCCACTCCAACCGGTCCTGTGTCCTCTGAATCCAACGGTTTCCCGCTGTCTTCTTCAGGTCACCGGTCCATCTGGTAGGGGGGCGACCGGTACTCCTTTTGCCTAAACATGGTCGCCACTCGAGGACCTTTCTTCCCCATCGGTTATCGGTCCTACGAGCGATGTGGCGGCCCATTGCCACTTCAGCCTGCCAATTTTGAGAGCTATGTCGGTAAGCTTCGTTCGTCTACGGATTTTACCGTTGCGAATCATGTCTCGTAGCGAAATTCCGAGCATAACCCTCTCCATAGCACGCTGAGCGACCCTGAGCCTCCGAAAAAAATATTTTTGTATGATACAGGTAACTTTGAACCGTTCAAAGTTACCCATGTAACATCCAATTTCGACGTCGTCAAAAGTTTAACAGTTTTACGCAATATTCAACATGGGATACGGATAGTACAGTTTCAAAATAATAATATACAATATACATTTTAAAGATAAACACCAAAACACACCTGTTTACGGTAAGTTTTATATTATAATTGCTATTTCAAAATGAAGCATCAAACACTTGCAACAACTTCACTACGGAAAAGGCGGTATTTTTTAAAATTATGCCATTGACAGGTACCTTTTTTTACTTTCATTGATAATACAACATTTTGGCAAACCATTTTACGCAGGTACGATATTGAAATAACAAGAAGTTTCCATGTAATAAATTAATATATTTTTTTCACAACTTTGTTCAAAGTTACACCACTGTTCAATGTTACCCAAATTGATTGTAAAACATCTAGTATAGTTGTTTCCAACAATACGTGTTTGTGGGTGTGGTGTCTTTTATATGTTCCCGTGTGTACACGTTATGTTTACTACTCGACCAAAACAATTAGGCGCACGACAGTTGAAACGTCATTAGAACTAGGGATTTCCCATCCTGATACGAAGTATATTTCTATTACAAAATACCAAAAGTATGTAGGTATACCATTATTAAAACATACACCATAGTGGTGTATGTTCAATAGTCGAGTATTTATTAACGACGATTCGACGACCCGCGTGGCGCAGCGGTTACCGTACCGGTCTGACACGCAGTGGGTCCCGGGTTCGATTCCCGGCCAGACAGGTATCTGAATGAGTTTAGATTCTTGTTCTGGGTCTGGGTGTTTGTGTATTCGTGTTTATGTGTGTCCATGGCACCCACGACACAGGAGAAAATCCTAGTGTGGGGCTATGAGTGTAGAAAGCGTTTTTATTAAAGAATTTTCATGTGTTTAATATATTCGCAGACATGGAATATTTCCTTTCTTTTTTATGTGTGTAAGAGACTAAAACTCTCTCATTCTGAGAGAAGACTCGTGCCCAGCAGTGGGCCAATAATAGGTTGATAAGAAGAGACTAATCCCTGTTGCAGCACACATTCGATTTTTCGACATGGGAGACAGGAATACTGAGCCCAATACTCTTCTCTTGTTTAAAAAAAATGCATATTTTGAATGTACGATAAAAAGTTAATGGCCCAAAGTTGTAGAGAATTTAATTTGCAACAAAAAATGTTAAGAATTTTTATTTTATCAAATAAATAGTTTAAGAGATATATATCATAAAAACCGTTTCAACCCCTATTTTCAAGATGGCGGCAGTGGGACAAGGGTGCCGACCCCACAAACTTGGTTTTAGCTTTACACTTACCCCCCCCCCCCCCCCTACATATCAAAAAAATAAAATTGCGTCCTCTAAAAAACGCTAGGTTAGGCCTAAAAAATGTAACATTTCAATGGACTATAATTGTTGTGGTTGAGTAGTATGTGGTCTTCGTGTCCCTTGTGTGTGTTCGTGTGCATGTTCTAGTAATGTAATAAATGTTGTTATTGGAACATTCGCGAATGCGAATATTTTTGTGGACATTCGTAAATGCGAGTGTGTTTTTTTACTTTTAAGGGGTGCAGGGTTTAGATTTGGTGATATTTTTTTGGTTGACGAATTGTAGTTCGATTTTAACATGAATAGATTAGGAGACTATTTTTGCAAAGCACTACAATTTAATATTCGTACAATTCTATGCGAATGTCTTAAATTTGCGAATATTCGTTGCATCATTAGCGTGTACATGAATACGTGTGCGCCTGTGCGTATGTGTAAATCTCTGTGTTGTATGTGCGTGACCGCAAGTGTATGTACGTATCCGTGTGCCTGTACGTGGCCGTACGTCAGCATGCGTATACTCGTATGTATGTATATGTGATGTGTTTGACCCGCGTGGCGGATCGGTTACCATATCGGTCTGACGCGCAATGGGTTTGATTGCCGGCTAGACAGGTATCTGAATGATGAGTTTAGATTCATGTTCTGGGTCTGGGTGTTAGTGTATTCGTCTTGTGTGTGTCCATATTAACGTGTAAATCATAGTGTGGGGTTATGAGTGTAGAAAGCGTATTTTTTATGTACGTGTGCATGTCCGTGCGCCTGTGTGTGGCCGTAAGTCAGTACACGTGTGTACGCGTGTATGCACGTGTGCGTGTACGCGTGTATGTACGTGTGCGTGTACGCGTGTATGTACGTGTGCGTGTACGCTGTAAGTGTGCGCATATGTACGTATGCGTGTCCGTGTGCCTGTACATGCCCCCCCCCTAGCTACCTGTCCATGGTGCGGTGCAGCGGCGGCGAGGGCGGCGCGTCGGGAGGGCACTCGCGCGGCCGCGGCGCGCCAGACCGCCACGAACCTAGCACACACATACGACCCGTTAAAACATCATGCATACAAACACAACATTTGAAATCAAAAATCAAATAACATTTGTACCTTCTTGAATACATTAAAATGAATAATGAATGTGTAAATAACATCACATACTATTATTCATAATGCCATAATATAAAATTATAAAACAAAGCGCATTAACATATTTAAAACTACGAAATAAATTTAATCAACACAATTTTTCCGTTAAATACAAAATATTGTTACTTCGATAACTTACCGTTGTAGGAACCTGTAGGATGCGATACTGTGAGTGGCGACGTCCTCTTACTACTGTCTCGACTGCCGTACATCGATTGCTGGAACACACGTTTATTCATTTAAAACATTTGCACCATTAAGTTACAATTAATAGAGATATTTGCTCGACTTGGCGGGGGCACTGCCGTGCCCCCAAATAAAAGCTGGATACATCACATATGAAAGTACTGCAATGTAAGTAGTAACCATTCTGAATATAATTTTTATAGCGTTACTGCATTCTATGATACTTTTTGTTAGTGTTGGGCATATATATATAGTTCGCAGATCGTTCTTTTTGTTCGCTAGTTTCTGCCATAGTTCAGCTTGACGACCAAAAATAAAAGAAATGTTTTTTTTTGATAGAGCATATATATTTTTTTAATTTGACTGAAGTAGCAAACGAGCAGGCAGTCACTGCCGCCCATGGACATCTGTAATCAACTTCATACAGAACATGGGTTCCATCTGAAGTCAATCACAGATGCGTTGCTACTCCCGAGGACTATGATGGTCGCCTCATGTGAAAGTGTGCTGGCAACCACACCCTTCTATCGAAACGCAAGAAATGCTTCACGCTAGAAATAGGTGTATATATCTAACAATTTAAGTAATTTAAGAATACTTTATAGAGTGAATATCCTCTTAGAGTGAATATCTTCATGCATATTTTGTCATTTTGATAGTGCATCTAATCCGATGTCTATAACATTTAAATCCAACCAAACAGTCGTTCGACTGAATCTTACATATTTACGATATGCTTTAGTGTGAAGGAACCCTCAGGGAAGATAATGAAAGCCAGAACAACAACAAATATTAATGCTATGTAAAGCCGTAAGCCGATACTGGATGACGACGAATATAAAACGCGTAAGACCTCGGCCTTGGTTGGGGCCAATACGGGCCGATGCTCAGTGACTCGTCCCGTATGAATGAGTCTCCTTGTCTCAAATGATATCACCAGTGTACGGACCGACTCGCCTTGGCCAGAATCACCTATAGCGAACATCGGGCCGATAGCGATCGACTCGTCTCCTTGGCCAAAACCACCTATAGCCAACATCGGGCCGATAGCGATCGATGGGCGTGTCTCACCTGTTCGTCGGCGGTCTCGAGCGTGGTGGGCAGGTCGAGCAGGCGCTGCGAGCGGATGCCGTCGCCGGGCCCCATGTGCGACACGTGCGTGAAGTGCGTCGGCGCCGAGATCAGCTTCGCGCGACGCTCCGACCTGGGGACCATATGTTTTACAACCTTAATAATCTGGAAGGGATTGTTCTAAATTCGATGGGGTCACCAGTGTTAGTAGATCTTAGGTGTATGGTTAAGATTCAATCGTATATGTGTAAGCTACCCTGAATGAAACCCCGAATGCGAATAACACTTTATTTCGTTCGCTTACAACTTTTCAAACAGAGGCTACGGGCTTACTGTCACAACCACATGTGTCGCGACGCCATTACAAGAGATATGTTTTAACTAATGTCCGAGCGAAGCGAAGTTTAGTCCGAAGCTGAACATTCCTAGCCAGCGCTAAAAAACCACCGCGCTGGATATAGTGATGCCCTAGGACAAACAGAAGTTCTATCTGTAGTACTTCCCGAGGACATGTGAACATCAGATATCACCCTTGTTCTATCATACACAGTTGTTGACAGATGTCCACGGACGACAGTAACTACTTACAGGTTGTGCTACTTTGCTACTCCTCTCTTGACTCTGCTGACCTTCCATCTTTATTTCCGATATATACAAAAATACTAATAATAAACAACAAACATACAATCTGTTGTGCGCCTCTATCGCTTGGTGCGACTGCTCGCGGACGGAGAACCGCCTCTTGTTGGTTCCATACGGTGTTATCGCTTCTATGTTCAGCGGGCCCTCTGTAAAAGTAAAACAAAATGTATTATGTTAATAACACCATACATACCACACGTCTGTACATACATATATACATGAACATATTACATTTAATAAGTGAAAGTTATTTATAAAATGTATGCATTTTATAAATGTGCATGTATTTTATTCTCTTGCTCGTGTGCGCATTTCTTTGTGTTTATATGTGTTTACATACGTTTGTTTGTCTGTGTGTTTTGTGAGCCTGTGTGTAGTATTTGTGTCAGTGTGTTGTGTGTTTGTGATCGTAGGGATGTGTGTGTGTGTGTTCGTGAGTATGTGTGTGTTTGTGAGTGTGTGTTTGTGTGTATGTGTGTGCAGAAGAGTTTTTCTATGTGTCTCTCTCTGTGGGTGCACTTACGCGTGTGCTTGGGCCGCAGGTAGACGAGGAAGGGCGCGGCGTCCGAGGAGAAGGGGAACCCGTTCCCGGCACCGCCACCCACGCACCATATCCACCCGTTCTCGTCCAGTGGCCGGGCGTTTGCTGGTACGTTATATAAAATTAGTACAAATATGTCCACCAATTCGCACTTGGCCAGCGCGGTGGACTATGGGCCTAAACTCTCTCATTCTGAGAGGAAACCCCTGCCTAGCCACTGCTAGGCAGGGGTTTACTCTCGTCAACCCATTATTGTCCCACTGGACAATAATGGGTTGACGAGAGTACATTTAATTAACTTTCAAGGGTCAAAGTGAATTCGGTCCAAATAACCAGACGGTTGACGGGTTCTAGTGCTGTTTGCAGATCAAATCAATACTGGAGAGGAGGACCTAAAATGTACTCACGTATAATAGATTTGATGTTAAAATATCCAGATGTATCTTTAAAACTACTACAGAAAGGTTCTTATGTAATACATGCAAAATATAGTGGAAGAACGCTGCTAATTTTAGAGTTTTGACTTTTAGGCGGAACGAAGTTCGCCGGGCAGCTAGTAGTAGTTATTTTGATGCAGTTTTTTAATTGATTAACAGATTAACGTGTGCTTCAATGCAGAGAAATGCGTACGTTTAGATATTTAGATGGGCGAACGTTAGCTGGTCACCCATCCATCTGTCAACCGCGACGTTGTTTCAATAAGGACTTAATCGAGCACTTACGTAGGTTTATCGTTTGCACCCATTCGCCGGATTCGATGTCGTAGATATCGACGTGCGACGTTGTGAATATAAGTAGATGCGTGTCGTTCACAGCTGGAAATAAACATTTTCATTACAAGAAATCAGAAATATGTAAATTGAAAAGTATGATAAAAGTTATAACAGTCAAAAATACTGATGTGTTAATGAAGAACATGAAAATAAGGTAATTTTTTAAATATTTTTTAGGAATTTATGTGGTGAAATGTAATTTGAGTGAGATATTTTGAATTATGCCTTTCTCTTGAACTGTGAAGATTTTTCTTTCGCTTAGTGACTGTCTTCTTTCACAGCCTCTCTCACTGACGAACCAGCAGCCGGCCCTGCGGAACGCGACAGCCAGCTCTCCCCTCTTCACACCAGCAACCGGTTCCACAGAACGCGACAGCCAGCTCTCCCCTCTCGGTCACACCAGCAACCGGTTCCACAGAACGCGACAGCCAGCTCTCCCCTCTCGCTCACACCAGCAACCGGTCCCGCGGACGACAGCCAGCTCTCCCCTCTCGCTCACACCAGCAACCGGTCCCGCGGAACGCACCAGCCAGCTCTCCCTCTCGCTCACACCAGCAGCCAGCCCAGAGCAACGGGACAGCCAGCTCTCCCCTCTCGCTCACACCAGCAACCGGTCCCGCGGAACGCACCAGCCAGCTCTCCCTCTCGCTCACACCAGCAACCGGTCCCGCGGAACGGACCAGCCAGCTCTCCCTCTCGCTCACACCAGCAGCCGACCCAGAGCAACGCGACAGCCAGCTCTCCCGTCTCACTCACACCAGCAACCGGTCCCGCGGAACGCAACAGCCAGCTCTCCCTCTCGCTCACGCCAGCAGCCGACCCAGAGCAACGCGACAGCCAGCTCTCCCCTCTCGCTCACACCAGCAACCGGTCCCGCGGAACGCAACAGCCAGCTCTCCCTCTCGCTCACGCCAGCAGCCGACCCAGAGCAACGCGACAGCCAGCTCTCCCCTCTCGCTCACACCAGCAACCGGTCCCGCGGAACGCACCAGCCAGCTCTCCCTCTCGCTCACACCAGCAGCCAGCCCAGAGCAACGCGACAGCCAGCTCTCCCCTCTCGCTCACACCAGCAGCCGGTCCCGCGGAACGCGACAGCCAGCTCTCCCCTCTCGCTCACACCAGCAGCCGGTCCCGCGGAACGCGACAGCCAGCTCTCTCCTTTCGCTCACACCAGCAGCCATGCAGAGAAACGCGACAGCCAGCTCTCCCCTCTCGCTCACACCAGCAGCCGGCCCAAAGGAAAGCGACAGCCAGCTCTCCCCTCTCGCTCACACCAGCAGCCGACACAGAAAAACACGACAGCCAGCTCTCCCCTCTCGCTCACACCAGCAGCCGACACAGAAAAACACGACAGCCAGCTCTCCCCTCTCGCTCACACCAGCAGCCGGCCCAGCAGAACGCGACGACCAGCTCTCCCCTCTCGCTCACACCAGCAGCCGGTCCCGCTCTTCCGCCCGCACTCACCGTGGTGCACCGGGTGCGCGGTGTACATGAGCTCGGCGTCCCTGGCGCGCAGCCCGTTGCGGTCCACGTACAGCGCGAGCGCCGCGAACACCAGCAGCCAGTCCTGCCCGGACGACAGCTGCTTCGCGCACAGTGCACGCGCGCCCGAGTGAGACAGGAACACGCTCACTTGGTTCTCCGGGTGGACGAGGGCTGGAAATGAAATACCAGATACATTTTAGATTATATAACTAGACACACAAGGTCTACAAATGTATGTAATAAATGTGGAAGGAAGGTGGTTGAACCAAGTTGAGGCGACCATCATAGTATTCGGAAGTAACGCCGCATCTGTGATTGAACCCACGCCCTATTTGAAGTTGCTCACCGATGTCCATGAGCGGCACCACTTACTATCGGGTGTCGGAGGCGGTGCGGTGTAGCGTGTCGTTCGTTGATGGCGGTGCGGTGTGGTATAGTGTGTCGGTGGTAGCGGTGTGGTGTAGCGTGTCTGCGGTGCGGTGTGGTGTGGTGTGTCGCTGGTGGCGGTGTGGTGTAGCGTGTGTGCGGTGTGGCGTGTCGCTGGTGGCGGTGCGGTGTAGCGTGTCTGCGATGTGGTGTGGTGTGTCGGTGGTGGCGGTGCGGTGTAGTAGCGTGTGTGCGGTGTGGTGTGTCGCTGGTGGCGGTGCGGTGTAGCGTGTCTGCGGTGTGGTGTGGTGTGTCGGAGGTGGCGGTGCGGTGTAGCGTGTCGGTGGTGGCGGTGCGGGTGACGGTGAAGCATGTCGGTGGTGGCGGTGCGGTGTGGTGTATCGGTGGTGGCTGTGCGGTGTAGCGTGTGTGTCGGTGGTGGCGGTGCGGTGCGGTGTAGCGTATCGGTGGTGGCGGTGTGGTGTGGTGTGTCGGTGGTGGCGGTGCGGTGTAGCGTGTCGGAGGTGGCGGTGCGGTATAACGTGTCGATGGTGACGGTGCGGCGTAGTGTGTCTGTGGTGGCGGTCCGGTGTAGCGTGTCGGTGTTGGCGGTGCGGTGTGGCGTGTCTGTGTCGGCGGTGTCGGTACTCACGCGTGGCGGGCCTGTCGGGCGCGTGGCGCAGCGAGTGCGCGGCGAACCCCCCGCGGTAGCCGAGCAGCAGCGTGCCGCGCAGCAGCTGCACGCTGAGCACGGCGGCGGCGGCGCGCAGCTCGGCGACGCGCACGCGCCGCGCGGCCGTGCGGGTGATCTCGTACACGCACACCGCCCACGAGTTCTGAGGGGAACGAAGACAAATGTATTGTGGTGTGAGGTTAAGATTAGATTAGTATTAAGTTGGTTATATAAATAAAGACATCATTAGAACAACACGCGTCTCAATTACCTCCGAGCCTGCGACAACACTACAGTAATTCATATATATACGTATACTTTAGTCGCACATGGTCTGCAGACAAACATGCACATTCCTCCAGCTCGCTACGCCTTGGAGACAAAGTTACGAAAAGACTAATTATTCACAAGTATCAAAATCTACAACGAAAGCTACAACGAACCAAGGTGGTAACCAGTGTAATTCAAACCAGGAAAGTACCGCTGTCGCACTTTTTTCTAACGTGAAGCATTTCTTGCGTTTCAATAAAAGGGTGTGGTTGCCGGCACACTTAAACATGAAGCGACCATCTCTGTCCTCAAGAGTAGCAACGCATCTGTATTTGATTTCAGATGATCCATGATCTATATGAACTCGCTTACAGATGTCCCTGCTTACCATCAGATAGACTGCATGCTCGTTTGCTACTTTTATGAAAAAACCCACACAACCCTTAACTACTAGCACCTCCCCCGACCCACCTGCCGCTTGCAGACCACAGCGAACCCGTACGTGTTCGCTTGCAGCTCGCCGACGGCCACGTCGAGCGCGCCCTTCGCCTCGGGCAGTTTCACGCACTCCGCCTCGGGACACTCCAACGCTCGGATCGGGACGAGACGGACGTGCCGGCCGCGGCCTGCTATCACCACTGTGAACATTTAAGTTAATTATTAAGTATTATGGAACCAATAAAGTTCAACGTTCAACGGATTTCCGTTTAACTCACTTCCAAATTAGTTAGACAATGAACTCTTAACAACGTGGTGTGCGTTAATATGTATTATCTGTGTTACTAACAGTATTAATTATCTATGTCACTATGCATATTCATTATCTGTGAATTTTTTAGTCGCCATATTAAACTCGAAGAATGACCAACGCATTTTCATTTCAAAATTACTTTAAACTAGAAAATAACCAAAAGTGATAAGTGCGTAAACAGTGAGTGATCAAAAAACAATAAAACAACCATCACAACGAGAATTTTCGAGTATAAAATTTGATTTATCAATATTTATAGTTCGGTATATTTCGTTCTTACTATTCGATTTTATATGCTAGTACTTAAAGCAACCAAGGAGGGTTGTGTGTGTGCGCGGTATGTCGCAAGAATGAGTTATGTATTTACCGAGCAGCTGTTCGTCGGGTCGTACCGAGCAGACGTATTATCGTGAGTGTTCACGGTATAACACACATCATGCACACACCTTATTGGTACATAAAGTTGGCCTCTCTTACTCTCTGTCTCACTCACTCTGTGTATGTCCGTGTGTCTCTGTGTGTACTCACCCAGCAGCTGCTCGTTGGACACGTACCATCGTGTGTATGTATGTATGTATGCGCGCGTGTGTATGCATGTGTGTGTGTGTGTGTGTGCGTGTGAGCGCGCGCCCGCGCGTGTCTCGCTCTCCTTGTGTATGTGTTGATGTATCGTACTCAATCAGCAGCTGCTCGTTGGGCACGTACCATCGTGTGTGTGTGTGTGTCTGTATGTACTCACCCAGCAGCTGCTCGTTGGGCACGTATCTGAGCTTGGCGACGGGCGCGTGCTGGCGGCGCGGCAGGATCTCTGCGCGCTCGAGGTCGAGCAGCGCCAGGCCGAAGTCCCCGCCGACGCACACGCGGCCGCGCTCCACCACGCACGCGCACGCCGCGCCGCGCAGCGCCGCCAGCCCCGCGCCCTCCGCCGCCACTATCGCGCTGTACGCCTGCCGAAATATACACAACGATTAAAGCCTCTTCTAGACACGTGTTTCGCAGTGTGTAGGCACTGTTGTCAGTGTTGTATGGATCACTGCCGTGCACTGATCTTTGCCGTGCCATGTACATGCTAGCACGGTTTATTCACGGTAAGGTAAAGACGCCGTACGGTTCAAAATACGTGCCATATACAACAGGCCTTAGTTCAGATCTACATACACGCTCACTTGCCGTCGCTGGCCAGGTAAGTATTCAAAATAAGCTCAAGTTTTGAAAATATTTGTAATATCAAATCTTTATTATCATTTATCTCGAAACCACTTTTATTGGCATGGCGCAGGTGAATGCAAAAAAAAACTATTCAACTGAATCAAGTGAAATTTGAAACTAGAATCGGAACAAGAATCATATTTTTATTATACGCTTGCGCTTTCTACACTCATAGCCGCACATTAGAATTACTCCTGCGTCGTGGGTGCCATGGACACATACAAAGACGTATACACAAACACCCAGACCTAGAACAAGAATCTAAACTCGTCATTCAGATACCCGTCTGGCCGGGAATCGAACCCGGGACCCATTGCGTGTCAGACCGGTATGACAACCTACTACTACTACTTATAATATACTCACACATTTGTCCGGCAGATTGTTCCGCTTAAGTATCCTGTGCAACTCGCTGAGCGCCACCACCCATTTGGTCTTCTCGGACTCAGATTCGGCCAGCATCAGCGTGTGGTAACGCTTGCCACCTTCTAGTTGTGATGTGGATATCTGAAAATATGTATGTAACATATGTGAAGAAAGTTAAATCTGATTGAGTATGAGCTCCTTGCACGATGTACTTATGGTATGACTTGTGCTTTGTGTGATTAATTTGTTTTTGTTTATTTTAATTTTGTACGAGATTTAACTTAAAATTACAGCAAATTGTGTCGAATACGTAAAACGACTCTTAATAAAGTAGTCTAAGTATTCTTGTGATCATTTTGTATTATTTTTTAACTGACTGAAGTAGCAAACGAGCACGCAGTCCACCTGATGGTAAATGGTGACTGCCGCCCATTGACATCTGTAAGGAATTCCATATAGAATGGATTCTATTTGAAGTTAATTAATCATAGATGCGTTGTTACTCCCGAGGATCCGATGTTCGCCTCATATAAAAGTGTGCCGGCAACTACACCCTTCAATCAACTTTCTTTAATCATTTGAATCTCCGTCACTGTCAGGCGACATGTTAAAAAACTTATCTGAGAAAATAATATGGCGTCTGCTGTAATTTATTGTCAAAGATAATATTAACAAAAATATTTTTGAAACAGTTTTTGTTTTAAATTTGTATTACGATTAAACACATTATGAAAGCGTTTTTGAATAAGAAATTTGTAATTATAGGGTTCAATGAGCACTAATCAGACTCCAATTTATCATTTGTTTTTCAAGTCTGTCAAGTGACGTTCGTTTGCATCGTAATAGAAGAAAATTAATCCCAAAAAAATCCAAAAAAAAAAAAGAATTTTTAAACGCAACTTATTACAATAGTGTTCCAAAATAGGGCATATTTTACTCACCCTAAATATACAGGGTATGTCCCGTTTGCTGGCGTGTATGACGTCCGAGTCCTTGACGGAAGTGACGCTGAACTCCGCGTCCCGCATGTCCAGCACCTGGCTCACGCACACCGACGGCAGTGCGTTCCTGGGAAGGCAGAAGACTCATTAGGCCGAAGGAGGGCAGTTTAGTTCCCCTACATTGCGTTGTGGTAGCTTGTTGGTGTTCAAAATTATAGGAGTCCATGTTTTGAAGGTGTATAAGATGTACATCCGATCCAGTTTAACCTACGCGGTGCCGGCATGGTACGCGTTGGTATCAGAGACCAGCAAGAAACGCCTCCGCGCTCAGCAGAGCATGTCCCTTCGGACTATCGTAGGGGCGGGCCGCTATGTTCAGAACGATGTGTTGGAGCGCGACCTCAAGGACCTTGGACAGGTTTGTGGGCCAGTTGGCGCGCCGTATGTACGAACGCGCCGACAATGGCCCACACTCCCATCTAAGGGGCTTCGCGCCCCTTCACGCTCGACCGCCCGACGGACGCCCGCTCCCTCGTGAGATCGAGGGATATCCTATCCTCCGAAGACCAGGAGGAGTAAATCTGTGAAAGAGCAGCCTAACATAGATCTGAAGATCAAAGCCTACACCGCTGCCTAACGGCAGTCTACAACACCGGTGGGCAGTGCACCCACTGAGGGAATTACCCGGGCAAGGAGGGGATTTTCGAGGCCCGTAGACCCTGCGCACGCGGCGACGTCATCGCCGCAGCATAGAATGACATACCTCCACCACAGAGTCCATGTTAATTGAAGAGATCTAAATTTTAAATCTATGCGTTATATTTTACTGTATTATACAATGAAACCAAATCAAACATCTTTTATTCAATGTACTTCCGTTAATGAATTTTTTTAACAGAATAAATATCACTTTACAAGGTGTTTATTTATGGAGAAGAAACGACAATGACTGCGTTCCATTAGACGTTCACTATAGTGTGTAAGTAAGCATATTCATTAAAATTGATGTGTATTCCTTGCTTATAATGACGGCGAATAATAAATGAGTCGTATCATAAGCCAGCCGTGTTTGATTTACCCGAATCCTCGCCACACATCACAAAGTTCACGCTCACGACCGCTGTTTTTCCCGTTCCACTAGCTCGTGAGCGTTACTGACATATTCTCTAGTACTAGGAACGATCACTTCGACCTTGTAAGATGGGTAGTCTTGACCTTCGCGTGGTCATGAGTCATGATGTCATGAGTGACGTTTTCGGCGCGACCACAACGACCGCGGTCGTCTTGTGGGAAGACGTTTTAGGCGTTTTGGGCTTTGTGAGCGTCTTCTGGAACGCGCCCATGGCCAACAAATCATTTCAAAATTAAATTAGATATCAAATAGCTTATCTGGGTCTCCGAAGATGTTCTCATTATTTATTATATTATATATTAATGTTAATATGTCAGACACAAAGTCAAACATGTTGTCGCCGTCAACCCATTATTGTCCCACTGCTGGGCACGGGTCTTCTCTCAGAATGAGAGAGTTTTAGGCCATAGTCCACCGCGCTGGCCAAATGCGAATTGGTGGACTTCACACACCTCCGAGAACTTTTTTTTTTTTTTTTAAAGAACTCTCGGGTGTGTAGGTTTCCTCGCGATGTTTTCCTTCACCGAAAAGCAGTGATAATTAATGTTTAATACGCACATAAATCAGTGGTGCGTGCCTGGGTTTGAACCTCGGACCTCTCGATTGAGAGGCCAAATTTCAACCATTAGGCTATCACTGCTCTGTATTAGGCTATCACTGCTCTGTGTACCGAGTATATATTAAATTATCTCACCTATCTTGTGATATGTCGTAGAGGAACAATTTGAAATCGCAAACTACCACAAACTGCCGCATCCAGCCCTTCTTCACGCCGCCCGGCTTCGGTACCTGTCAATGAAAATAAGCAAATTAATTTCCTACCATAATTACTTGATGTGGACAGTGAATTTAAAGCTTTGTTTGAATTAATTGATTACGTCGTTCAATTCAATTTATTGTCTAAAGATTAAAATTTAATTTACTTTGCTTAAGATTAAAATTTAATTTGCTTTTAATTTAAGACTCTTAAAATTTAGTTTTCCAATGTGCACCTTAGAGTGGTGGCGTTCTTCGAAGTGAGAGTCTTCTTAGATAATATTGTTGATGTATCTGTCTGCAGACAAAACTTTGCCTTACCTTATGAAGAATTTTTATTTTATTTATTTATTTTATAATTTTTGTACACAAACAATACATAAAAAACAGACATTATAAACTTAAGTACAAAGGACTACTTATTTCAAGATGAAATTTTTATTTAATTTTTATTTAAATGGAATATACAAGCATCAAAAAGAGTGTACAGTTCACCTGATGGTAAGTAGTTATTGCCGCCCAACAACATCAAATCTATAATGACTTATTTTTTCTGGAGAGAGAAACCTTCAAAATATACCAGTCGCCGTGGGAGCATCGAAGTGTTATGAGAGATTTTTATCGCACTAAAAGCCACCCGACTCCCCGGGATCACTAAAGGTACGCAACCAGGGTCCTCTGAACGAGTGGCCCCATCGGATTCCTCCCAGGTGAGTTGCAGGGTTCACCACTCCAACTTGTCTTTACGACGGTATCCAATCACACATGCCGCCCATTCTTCCCGGGGTCACCTGACCGAACGATTCGAGCTTCCACTCTCGCCGTCCGCGACCCCGGAAACCACTTTCTCGCCTCTTACGACAGGCAAGGGACACCGTAGCTCTATTCTGATCCCGGAACTACAGGGACGACATCTATAATCAACCTAAGATACCTAATCAACATAAGATCTGAGTTTTACTTTCGAGGGGATACAGATAAGTTACTATACATTTCGTATGTCGCATCGGGCGGAATACTTGATGCATCCCGTACGAGGCGTGGTATGGAACGTAGCCTGGCCGCATCTTACAGAGAGTTACCGTGCGTTAACCTTGACGTAGTCGTAGCTACGTAGCACGTGTGCACCGATGCACGCTAGTATATTTGGTAAAGGGAGATCTCCCGCCAGGCTAGTCTCTGTTCGGAGCTTGTACATATGCAGGGTATTGAGCATACTTGGTAGCGTGTTTCAGAATACTAGTAGCGCCCTAGTAGCGCCATCTATCGAAGAGTTTGAAGGTCGTAGAACTAGTGTAGTTCGACCGGGGAAGTACCAACGCCACATCTTTTTCACATATATATCAGGCACCAGGCTCTCACAACCAAGGTTCATGGTCGATCATAGTTTTAGCCTTAAGTATTGCTTAGATGTAAGTAACCTTGTGAGAGCAAATAAATTATTTATTATTATTATTATTTCTAGAGCATTTCTTACGTTTCGATGGAAGGGTGTGGTTACCGGCACACTTTAATATGAGACGACCATCATAGTCCTCGGGAGTAGCAACGCATCTGTGATTGACTTCAGATAGAACCCATGTTATATATTAAGATAATTACAGATGTCACGGAGCGGCAGTGACCGCTTAGCATCAGGTGGACTGCATGCTCGTTTGCTACTTCAGTCAGATAAAAAAAAGTTACGGGCGGGCACACACACGTTGACGTACGCGCGCCACGCACCGCGTGTGCACCGCCAGCCCGCAGGCTAGCACACATACCTTGACGTAGCCCTCGTAGGCGGTGCCCTGTCCGCGCGCGGGGTCGATGCCGAGCGGGCGGCGCTCGCGCTCGGGCGGCAGCGGGCAGCGCGGCGCCACGCGCGCCACGCACCGCGTGTGCACCGCCAGCCCGCAGCGCTCGCACACCACGCCCTGTCGCGTCAGGCCCATCTGCCGGGAAATACAACCATTTGCAATGTTATCTGAATGTGTCTTGACGATACAAACTTTTACAATAGATTTTTGAACATCGTGGTCACGTCGAAACGTCGTTTCGCTGAAACAATCTACTGATGTTAACGATATTTCTGATATTAACGATCAGAAGGGATTTTAAGTTTTTAAAAAGTTGAATTTCACAATTATCAACCCTAGCATAATTATTAATTACAAACAAATTATTACAAATGATTTTAATTTACGAACACTGTCACGTTTAAAGACCACGTGCAGAACGAATCAAAAGCTCGTTCGACACTTGCTTTTTATAGAACGGCATTATTTTCCGTTTTTAAGTTAATTTACTACTCATTTAATTCAAAATATCAGCAAAAACCAATTCAATAAAACTATAATTTAATGCCATAACATTCATCGCAAAATCTAACGAAGTTTCCAAAACTTCGCTAACACTGACACTTGCAACGGCAACCACGGCAACGACGACCAAGCGGTTATATACGCTTACACTGGCAACCTACACTTTCTTACTAGATCCGATCACGCAAGGGGCGCAGTTACGGCCTATATGCGCACGAAACATCTATTGCTTTTACACCTGCTTAGCTTTACATTTCTTATCTCCTTGAAAAATTTAAAATATAAATATATTAAAATATTGTATAATAAAGTCCTTATGTGCAATTCACACGGTTATTCGGATATCATATTTCATATACAATTAACGTGAGCTCTTAGTTACAAGTAAAATCGAAATAAAATCGTAAGAGCACAGCGGTACAGCGCCATCTAGTAGTAGTGCCAACAACTGCCCAAGAAATTCTATTCTATTTTTCTACATTAAATATTATTTCTACTTTTTTACATTAAATAACACAAACAAAACGAAATTAATGAAACGTTACCATAAGTGACGTGCAGTGGTTGCATTTTGTCGGACTGCTGAAGGTCCGCACTAGGAACTGATGCAACTTCTGCTTGCCGGGCACCGAGGGACCTAACGCTGGGTCTTGTAGAGAATACTGGAAGAAATGTTTATTGAGAGTATAGTGAAGGTATAGAATATGAGAATGTATAGATGTATAGAAGATGTATAGAACTGATGATTTCTCGTCTGTGATCGAAACATGTTGGTATCACTATGTAGTACAAAACAAAGTCTCTTCTCGATGTCTATCCTTATGTATGCTTAGATCTTTAAAACGCTATGGATTTTAATGCAGTTTTTTAATAAAGTGATTAAAAAGAAACGTTTTTATGTATAATATAGTAGAGAAACACTGTTAACTTTAGATTTTTATACTCTTAAGCGGAACGAAATTCGCCGGGTCAACTAGTTTTTAATAATATTTGCAAACTAGCGTGGAGTTAACCAGACGTCAAATGGCCACTGCCGAACATGAACATCTGTAATTAAATTCTGATAACCTAAGATAGATCACAAATGTAATGCAATCCCCGAGGACTAAGTAGGAGTTTATATCAAGTTAGTAATGATAAGTTTAAGTTTAATGATGAGTTCATCCAGCTAATTTCAAGTTAGCTAATAAGGATTGTACGTCAAGTTTTTGATGAGTTCACATTACGTTAATTTTTGATAAGTTTACGACAAATTACTTAACGGTGAGTTTACGTTAAGTTGGCGCGTTCCAGAAGACGCTCACAAAGCCCCAAACGCCCAAAACGTCGTTCCACAAGACGACCGCGGTCGTTGTGGTCGCGGCTAATACGTCACTCATGACGTCATGACTTACGCCCACGCGACGCTCACGACGAGTCACTAACAAGGTGGGTCGAAGTGATCGGTCCAGTAGAGAATACGTCAGTAAAGCTCACGAGCTAATGGAACGGGAAAAACTGCGGTCGTGAGCGTGCGCTTTATGAACGTCTAATTGAACGCACCCTTAATAATTACTTAACGTCTAGTCAGTTAATAATGAGCTTACGTCAAGTTAGTTAATGATGATCTTACATAAAGTTAGTTAATGATGATTTTAAGTCAAATAAGTTAATGATATTGATACTCACAGTGGACATCTCACTGGGAGAGCTCTTGGTGGAGGCGGGAGAGGCGGCCCGGGGTTCCATCTCGTCCTGACTCTCTGCAGACCCACTCAATGCCGTCGATTGCTGGGAACCGTACATCAGCTAGCGGAGACGGAGATATTTAGATATTATTTTTTTATGTTAACAAACAATTATCTATGAAAGATAAAAGTAAGGTTAATGACAAAGTAAGGTTAATGAAATATAGATGAGAACAGCACTGTTAACCACAACAGACTATTTGGTACATGTCGATGAAAAGTCTTTTGTTATTTTACATTAGTTGGAAGTTAAGTTGGAAAGAAGAATAACAGATCAAAAGGTTAATAATGTAAATTTAAACAAAAAGTTATTTAACAAGATCTTTTCACAAGTGAGAAATGTTGTTAGCTGCAATATATATTTATTATCAAGCATGAAGGTTTGCATTACAGTAAAAGCTCTCTTAAGAATCAAATTCAGGGGTTATAATATGTTTCGGAAAGTTAAGCAGCTAGAAAGCGCCTAGGAGAAGCCTGTTGAAACAGATAACGGTCCGTACCTCGCGACGCATTCAAATCAAATGAGTTTCGATACAGTACTCTGACCCTTTTTATAGGAACAGGTGACAAAACCAGGTAGATGGGTCGATCGTGTGATGTCCACCCTTGTGACATCATTTTTTTTTCAACGTTTAGACTACCACTCCGACAAGTAGATATAAAAAAACATCTAATATTGAACTTTTTATCATTATTACTTGAATTTATTTCTTTTACACACGCTTATTGTGGTATGTAGCGTTACGATACTGATAAGACACTTGAACGTGTCATTAGGATAAGCTCTATTCGAATACAACCTCTGCCAAGAGAACACGTTTGTATCATTTACACCTCCCAATCATCCCTCATTATACACAACAAAAGATTAAAACATCACAAAACAAAAAAAACTAAACTAGTAAAAGATTTTTTATTTGCAGGAAATAAATGTTCGATTGTAATATTAAAATAAGGTTTGTCGGAACTAGGCATGGGCGACCGGCAGCTCCGGGTTTCACGGTAATTGTAACGCGAGTCAGATTAAACAAACAATAAACCGACAGTTTCGTTTCACCAAGCGAGCACTATTGAGTACCACTGAACTCACTGATCACAACCAACTGCAAACAACTCTGTCCACGTGCCGCCCTTTTGTACTGGCGTCACGGTGTCTACCCTCATTTTTATCATTAGTCAAAACAATATTCGATGTTTAAAATAACAATCAAACGTCATGTAACGTAAGTCATTATCCATTACAGATTTTCGAAACTAAAGTTGGGAATTATAAAACTGATTCATAAGATCTTAATATAATTTGTGATTTGATTTGAATATAATCTGCTGACACGCTTACTGTTTATACGGAGTTAACTTCGTGCATTTAAAATATCGCAAATACATCAAGTTTCTTTTCCTTTCAAATGAAGTGATCTATCACACATATACATTTTGCACTTAATACAAAAATGTCTAATATATATTAACGTATTAAAATATTAATATTGTACGTATTTACAGAGTATTTTCATTACTTATCTTAACGATTTATTATTTTAAATACCATTGAGATTTCGGTCAAACGTAATCACGAAACTTATGCATACCATCCACGCCTACAGATAAAATAGTTCTAAAGTTTTAACTAGATGGCGTTATACTCAATAAAAAAACGTAACGTAACGTTCATCAGTAGATTTTACTCCTCACATTTTTCTCATACCTTGGCCAATATATAGATTTACAAAAGCTCAAAAATAAGGTTCTATTAAAACTCATATTTTCGTCACTGTTGAATCTGCCACTCATAAACATTACTCTTAACACACACACATGGGAGATGACGGCAAATGAAATATAAAAGCGATAATTATTTATTTACAGTAATAATAATCCAACAAAATGTTAATGACATGGTTGAAGCAAACATAAAAAGTTAAGTCAGGAAGCAAAAAATAATCATTTTTAAATGAAAAAAAAAGCGTGTATTATTTACATCTTGGGCATTTTACAACAAATTTGGCTTCAATAAACGTTATATTTTAAATTTTCAATATAAAAGAGATACATATTATTATGTTTCTTTTTTATATAACTTGAATAACGCCGACATTGTTGCCTAATGCAAAATTACCACCAATAAATAAACTTTTACAATTTTTAAAATGCCTATGCACTTTTTGTATTCATAATAAAAAATGACATAAGACATTTTTTAATTTTATTTTATCTGACTGAAGTACCAAACGAGCATGCAGTCCACCTGATGCAGGCCACTGCCGCCCTGCGACATCCGTAATCAACTTCATACAGAACATGGGTTCCATCTGAAGTCAATCACAGATGCATTGCGACTCTCGAGGACTACGATGGTCGCCTCATGTGAAAGTGTGCCGGCAACCACACCCTTCTATCGAAACGCAAGAAATGCTTCACGCTAGAAATAGGTGTGGCGGTGGTACTTCCCCGGTCGAACTACACTGGTTCTACCACCTTAGTAATTTGTCAAAATCAAAAATACATATTTTTAAACAGATTAATTTTAAAAAGGCAAAAGTATTACCGACCTTCTGTTCGTTGTTCATTGAGGCGACGTTGTCGTAAAGTCTCTCCGTTGGCGTGTCCTTCAGAAATTGGTCCAAGTAGCTCATTTGTGACGAAGGCCGGTCCAAAACTGAAACCGTTTCAGACAAATGTCAATTTTGTCGTAAACAATGTTAATAAAATATAACTAAACTAGTATATAAAAGTAAATATAATAAATAAATAGGATACGTGTGAAAAGGGTGAAAAAATAATAATAAAAAAATAAAAAACATAAACCAATCCCAACCGAAACCACGATCACAAAACGATACTGTACAAAACTATAGGATAAATTAATTATAATAATTAGCAAATACCAGGTTTGCAAAGGGTACAGTCGGGTGCTTAAATTGTTAATTGTTATATAATGGTTACATATTAGAATTAAGACTATTGAATATTCGTGCCTGTACAGTAGAAATATTTACAAACAAAAAAGGTAGCATATAATAAGGCTGTGTATTTTAGGTAAAGCACTAGTCAATTAGTCTAACGATATTTAAAACTTTTATTTTGAAAAAAAATCAAAATACAAATGCTCAAATTAACTAACAACAGGACATAATTATTCATCAACCTCTTAACGCTTCCTCAGACCCAGGCGAACTGTTTTACCAAAATGAATTATACACTTTGTAATAAATTGTGGGTTACTAACCGACAATACATAGCTTAAACTGTTGAAGCTACCAGAAGTATGAAAATTTAACAAGTTAATACATATAACGTTTTTATGAATATAACATCCTTAAAGAAACAAAAACAGGATTAAAAAGGGCTGAATATGGAAATATCATCTGTAAATAATATGCTAAAACAATTCTCAAAACCAGAGAAAACATTAATACTTTTAAAGACCTGGATAAAGAATGAATAGTCTATATATATAATCAATCAAACTATAAAAAATATTCTTACATTGTATTATTAAACATCTTAACTATTTAGGCACCCGGCTGCACATTAAAAAATATATTTTAGTCAACAAAATCAGGACTAATAACATGCAGAATCTCATCACGCAAATACATTATGAAATTGTAAGAATTAATATTTTTTAAATTAGTCAATTTTAATATATATTAGAACATGGTTTAATTAAATTTAATGTAATTGCGCAATAAGGAACCAATTGGACGCTTACAATAGACGCAATACGGACTAAGGCCTCCGACGCACGAGCCAACACTGACACAAAATGACATTATGTTTATATATAACTTATGATTATGCATTAAATTAATTTTAAATTATGATTTTAACAGTAAGCTTATAGGCGGGATAAATGAACTAAAAATTAAAAATGAACTCCGTTTCTCGGCGATTAAAAAATTGTCTTTTCTTTTTTCACATGTTATTTAATACCCATATTTTTTAATAGTCAATACTGTGGCATATACAAATATTCGTCAATCTACGACGAATATAGACAAATAACACAAGTTTCCGTTATGTGAATGTTGCCTCGTATGTCTTAGGATCTATACAGAGAATAGTAAGGTAGTTTACAATAAAAACTGATTAGTCAATACCTAAGTGCGGATACAAACAAGTGTTAAAGAAAAAAAAAAACCATATTGCTTAGCGCGTTATGTGGTGTTTATGAATGGACATAAAACATAATAAAAAAAAATGGCATTAATTTTAATTTTTTTTTTTTTGGTTTTGACAAAAGTCAAAAGTGGCTTCAAATGTATAATTTTCACAGATATGAAATAAATTTTCAATTTTCAAAAAATGGCATGTGATTTTATTTTTATTTTTGTTTTAGACAAAATAAATGCAAATATCTATAGATAAGATATAAAAATGAAATGGTCTGTCACATCCATGCCACCGCAAGAAAGCTCAAGCAAAAGCGAAGCGATTTACATAATCTATTCCAAAAATTTTCAAAATTGCCAAATCGTTTACAAGTATCGCTGTTTTGGAAACCCCATTACAATTTTTGATTAGTTTAACTTACGAAAAATAAAAAATATCTCTATATCCAATTTAACCGTGTTAAATACATTTTAATTTTATGAAATAACATAAAAAAGACAAAAATGAAAAATATACTTTTCACCTTTTCTAAAAAAATAAACATGCTGTATGTATACAAAGAAAAACTTATTAAAAAAGTAACTATAACCTTAAAACTACAGGGGTCACGAAACAGCGATATCTCATGTATATTCATAAAAGTTAATTTTTCCTTTACACTTGCTTGCACTTACAATGCAACGATTTTTGGTACGAATGAGTATTTGTAGGTATTTCTAGAAACGCAGCACAAAGACAAGAAAATCCATGAAAACCTTATAGTTTGGGAGACAATACCTGTTGTTATAAAATATCAGAAAATTCCTTCCAAGTATTTAAAATTAGACAGACACCAGAATGATAACATCAAAATTATTTGAAAATCAATCGACAAACATTTTTTTATTTATATAGCATACAACTATTAATCGTAATATAGATTTCTTAATACTTTAATTGCTTTTGTTTTTTTAAATCTTTTTATCAACAATATAAGTATTTTTATATATTTAAATAACTCAAAGCTTTCTGACATCAAAGATACAGGGTGGTGATAATACTACTTGTCAGTTTTATTTTAGTCTGTGATCGAATGGTTTTCTGACATGTAACTTTTCACAGCAGAACGTGTCAAATTAAAAAAAAATCTAAATATTTGTACCAATAACACGTAGTACACTGTTATTCATAACAACAGGCATTGCCTAAGGGACGAAACAGGTACACAATCACGAGTCTACTCTAATAGGACGTACATGAAGTACAAAACGCAACCTCCTCTAGTAGTAAAACAAACGAACCGTTATCTTCTTTGCCGCTCCAGTAGCTCGACTTGGCCGATCCCTGCCTCGCTGCTTGCGCACAACTCACACTCTTAATTACCAAGCGATAACTCAAATATTTAACTTTTTGTTCGCAAATAATATTTAAAATGCTTTGAATTTGTATAGCACCCAGTATGTGCCAAACTGCCTGTTATACAATATGTATTATATTGATATATGCAGTAGTGGCGCTTTTAGAGACGATAATTTTATAACTACTAAGATCATGATCATCATGAGAATTAACATTAAGACTGTAATACTGAATGTATAGTTTAAGACCAAAATTAAAGATTGTTTTCGTCAATAACTTTATATAAAACTGTGTGTACTTAATAAAATGAATATCTATATTCATTTTAAAAACTCTTTATATGAATAATAGAACAGCAATATAATTTTATGTTTTTTATACCTTGAGTGAGAGTACGAAATAAAAAAATCGAAATAAATAACAAGACAATACAACAGAACTTTAATATCATATATTACATATACACCGTCCTGTACATGAAATATAACATCCAATGTCCAATACTCGGAGTGAAACTTCTCAACTGGATAACAAATAGCATATTTATATTCAACAATTTTTCCGTTTATATTATTAAACGAGCAATATAATGCATCCAAGTTATTACACTGATATTAAAGCGGTTTTTTCACTTCCAACTTTTCAAAAAATGTATGAAACATTTCAAAATTATGAAAATTTACGTTTACTTTGCAAAAATTTCAAGTTGCTTAGAATTTTAAATTTCAAAGGCAACACTTATTATACTTATAAGTGTGGTATTAAACCTTATTAGGAGAAGCCTATGTCCAGCAATGGAACTTATAAGGCTGATGGACGAATGAAAACGCAATATTTCGATCAATATTTTGGAAACAATATTAAATGTTATATTATTGATTAAATATAGATTTACTATTGTTGTTTTTTCTCATGAATATTTTTTATAAATACGAGCTATTATAAAACATTCAAAGCAACTACTCAATCGAAAGATTTAAGTCGTTTATACATTCTTATTAACAACATCCTATTAGTAACTTCTGAAGTTAGTCCTAAGAAGTTTCACTCCAACAGTGGCCAAGCACACTTAGTATTCACATTCGGACGGAATTTACATTTCAGCGAAAAAAAGTTAAAAACGAAAAAAGTAAATGCAGGATAAATGTGTCGAGCGTAATTTATGTTAGAACAAAATCACTTAAATATTTCATTTCTTAACACCACAACCTGCTAAAATCCACTACACAGTTGTAGTCTTAAAAAACAATGAATACAAACTGTTGTTGATAAATATAAACAAAAAAAAACTGAGATTCTATGCTGATCTACATGAAACTTAACTCCTAGCGTCCTGCATAGTGCTGTCGTGTTTATTTCTCCTCCCGAATTACAGTAGTTCCAAGAATGGTATCTATATTTTATTAGGACTATATCTATAGTGTTCATTTATAATTCGACACTTTATATTTGTTATTCCCGCGGATTCGCTCGTCTGATTTTTAGCGAAATACGACCAGTAGTGTTTGCGTGAAAGAGTACACACGTACATCTTTACAAACTTTCGCAGTTATAATAAAAATACAAAAGAATATATTGACACTTCAAACACAATTCGTAAAAATGACAAATGATGATAAGTTTGTCGAAAATAATTTCGTCCATCGATCGATTTAAATAAAAGATGGAGTCTGATCCATTGTGGAAAATGTTTAATGCACATATATTTGTATTGTATTTAATGGGCAATATCGTGGTAGTATTTGCCGGCACAGTATGTCAATATATTGCCATTGATTAAAAAAACCGATAAAATTTGGAAATTACTTTAAATTCTTTCCCTTATGTGATTTTAGAGTAACATTACTCGGATAATCACGATATGCGCTTTTAATTTCTTTACGGTACGATATTACATATTGCCGATATTGCATATCGGCAGATTTTTTTTTACTTATGCAGAAAAAAAATACGACGCGCATGCTTTTTTTTAAAAAAAGAAAGTAAATAATAAATAACGAACCTAAATAAAATGCAACATAAAAGTGTCCTTATAAATAACAAACGTTAAAATAAATATAAATATAAAAAAAAATTCGAGAGCAATGACTAGTTCGAGCGGTTGAGGCGTAAAATTAATGTTTACTTAAAATCTTTGGTAAAATACTTGATTTAGACTAGATTATAGTTCACGGACTAGACGACGAATGCACCTTTGGTGATAATTTTGGAAATTCTCTCAATAATACATCGTATTTTTTCGAAAATACGATAATTATGATCCTTTTTTTTTTTTTTTTTATATCCCATGCGGCATATCATGGGCATATACAGTCAACACATCGACAGATAATATATAAATAATAGTGAAGACGCATAAAACTGAAGCAATAAAATAAATATAAAAAACTTATTGTTTTTTGCCGTTAATTGTGGCTACCAAATTAAAAATTCCCTGTCTTCCAAAAAAATATTGGAAAATTTTAATTTGTTTATGTTGATGTAGCCTTTTAAAGTTACGTAAAACTGCAGGATATCGTAAAGCATTGTAAAACCCTCCCCATACTGAAGTTATAATTCAATTATGTACAATATATATAATTGTCGCCTTAGCAACATAAAAAAATCCCATCGTACATTTCACCAATGCATCAGTCGTATATCTGATGATACACGAGTATTGCAAAACCCCAGATACATGACGTCACGCCCAAAAACAGAGGTAAGTACGGCCTTATCCACGCCCGAACTGTCGTCGTCGAACACAACAGCACGACGCAGGATGGATGACAAAACACGAAAAAATAAAACAAAAAAAGAAAAGAAAAAAAAAACGCGTCAAACGCGCATACAATAATAAATGCCACAGTAATACACAATCGTTACGCGTTATGCGATCGCGTGCGTCGCAAACGCAATGGCCCCATAGCGTTCCATTTTTGAAACGGACAAAATTTCGAACGTTATACAATTTTCAATGGCGGTATCCGGCGACGGGCGGGGTCGAGCGGGGATGTGCCGTCGATTATTTTCGTTTTTTTCGTCGCGGTCGACGTTGGACTTTGTGGGATCCCAACATTCCATGTGACATTGGGTATGACGGGTTTACGTCACGTGCGTAACGTATATCGCGTGTGTATTGGATGGGATTGTGCGGTAACATGTAACGAAAACAAAAAGAAAAGGTGCACTAAATAAACATATTACTTCGCTATACATACTGTGCTGGAAATAATAAATATTTTATATATAATATTATTAATGTATATGATATCTACTTATATTGCTTTTTAATAATGCACACGTTTATACAATACCCAGATTCTTTGGCAAATAAGCTAGGGGATAAAAGGTAAGTATACAACATGTCTGTTTAACAGACAAATTGGGATGTATCAATAAAAAAGTTACATTAAATAAGATTGAAATGCATAAAATGTGTCATATGAAATGTATGTGTAAAATTGTAAAAACTATTTTCAGACTAGCAACACTTTATCTATAATATTTAAATGGAAATTGTGATTGTTTAAATGAAAAGCACAAAACAATTTTCTTCCGTTTCTATAAAAAGTAATACTAATTTGGGCTGCCACAATTTATCGTACCACATCCGCATCCACAATTAATCATATCACGAGTCTCACATCTCAACTGTTTGACAAGTGTGTGATGGTGGATGTGTTGATTTATTTTGGATTTGAAATTAGTGCAAGGTCATTGAACTAGTATGGTTCGATCAGGGAGGCACCGCCGTCACACCTATTTCTAGCGTGAAGCTGTTGCGTTACGGTGGAAGAGTAATGGCCAGGTCTTATGAAAGGCCATATATCAACGGAACTATCACTTTATTCCTTAGAAGAGGCACCGCATGTCTTCATATAAACTTCGAGAACTTCATATAAACTCTTTATGAATTCATATTCATGGGCGGCAGTAACCGCTTATTACTTAGATTGTAACACACGGGGTGATTTTTATCTTGCAAAAACGTTGCAAAAAAGCATGCAGTCCACCAGATCGTAAATGGTAACTGTTTATTGACCAGTAGTGGTATTAAGGTTGTACAGTGTTGATGTAGTTTCATGGTGGTGGAACCAGTGTAGTTCGAGCGGGGAAGTACCACCGCCACACCTATTTCTAGCGTGAAGCATTTCTTGCGTTTCGATGGAAGGTAGTGGTTGCCGGCAAACTTTCGCATGAGCCGACCCTCATAGTCCTCGAGAGTAGCAACTCATTTGTGATTGACTTCAGATAGAATCCATGTTCTGTATGAAGTTGTCCATGGGCGGCAGTGACCACTTACCATCAGGTTGACTGCATGCTCGTTTGCTACTTCAGTCAGATAAAAATAAAAATGTAGTCGTTGTAATGTAATAGTCGTCATTTATTGGAAGTATGGTAGCGGTGCTTGTTTAGTGGTGTGTGTGTGTGTAGTGGTTGCGGTAGTAGTGCGAGTGTGTTATCGTAGTGATGGTGGTCGGGAGTATGTAGTTGCGGTGGTGGTGTGAGTCTGTAAGAATCTTGGAGTGTCTTTGTCCAGGCGTTGCCGGCTCTCCATTGGAGTGAGTGTGTCGAGAAGTGACGGTGGCAGTGTGAGTACACAGCAACAGCAGTGTGTGTGTGTGCGACTGTGTGTGCCTGTGTGCGCGTGTGTGCGTGTGCGTGCGTGTGGGTACTCACAGGAGTGCGCGGGCTGGTGGTGCGGCGGGCGCGGCGCGTCCAGCTGCTGCTGCAGCTCGCGCACGTGCTGCTCCTTGCGCTTCAGCTCGTGCGCGAGCGACTCCAGCCGCTGCCGGCTCTCCACCAGCTCCCTGGGGATTGAAGATGGCTGGTTGACAGAGCGAATTGGTCCTTCGCGCCGGATACGACATACGGTATTAAGAAAGAAAGAACGAAAGGAATATTTATTTGTAAAAAAATACTACAACATAATGAGACATACTTAACAATATACATTAATTTTAAATTTGACCATTACTGCAGTAAAATTTTACAAAAGGGTCCACACTCAGCCTCACCGCGGTGAACCACGGCTACTGATTTTCAGTGTGTCCCAATTCGACGAGTAACTCGGTCGAGTGGTGCGTTGGCAAAATATAATATAAAGAAAAATACAATAACAATACTTAAAGATATAAATTGGTATCTACATATTAATACGCAAAGCAAACGCTTGTGGTGCATTTTTAAGTAATATACCGCGGACGGATTGGTATAAAATTTTGCATGGTTATAGTGGACGTCGAGAAGGAGTTCATAATGTTAATATTTTTTTAATAATGCATATAACATACATAAAATCAACTAAAAACACATTTCACACGCTACCGTGCAATTGTCACAAACACATAAATAATAAACGAAATAGAACATTCAATGTCTTACTATAAAAACACATAACGTCAGAAATATCAGTGTCTTTGTCAAAATACCCGTTATTGCTTTTAAAATGCGGTTTAGCTTATTGATTTTTTTCTTTTATATTTAACGGGTGAAAATTACTTGAAAATGATTACATTTTATTTGAATTTGAGAAATATTCGTACTATTTTGGACAATATGAAGTTTAGCTTTTTAATTCCAATTACGGTCGAATTTTGACCGATGTGACAGGTGACTAGTATATAAAAAATAGGCATACATTTTTCGTTTCGATTCGACCAATAAAGCCTATGAGTTCAATACATACATATAATTCCCCAGGCCTCCTCCCAGTATTCAGTGGTGTGGCGAGGAGGTCTGGATTTAAACATCGGACTAAAACTTCTCACTGAGATTCTTATGATAAGCCTGACCCTCGAAGTCCAGCTGCGAACGTGTATTCGTCCAATGGTCCGGCTGGTCGGTCTGTACTAGACGAGACGAGACAGCGCGACCCACCTCTGGCTGGCGAGCAGCTCGGCCCTGGTCCGCGAGAGCTCCTCGCCGACGGCCTGCTTGGCCTGTATCTCGGAGTGCAGCGAGGACTGCAGCGTGAGGATCTCCATCTTGTCCAGCTTCTGCGAGCGGCGGTTGCGCCAGCCGCCCGCCGCGCCGCCCGCGCCGCCCGCGCCGCCCGTCGGCGGGGACGCCGGGGCCAGCGCGCGCCCGCCGCTCGCTGGAACACATACGACACGTGACACATTTAGAGAGGAGGGTGGGGAATCTCTCAACTCTAATGACAATAAACTTACGTTGTGACACACTTAGTAAAAAGACGGAAGAAAAGCGGGGGTTTCTGATGATATTCATCATTGAATTTCACGTGACGACATTTAACGTTGAATTGAAATTAACGTTCATATTCAATTAACAATTTTCACTTAAAGGGGTAGGTCTAGTGAAAATTTTCAAATAATAGTTTTTTTTCCTTCTTTCTAAACATACATTATCTTGTGCGCATGAATCAAAGGTTATGTATCCCGCACCTCGCTTCTTCCCTCGCACATCCCCTAGTGTACGATACACCCGCAGTCGTGTATCATCTGTATTTACGTTAGCCAACCCGTGCTTAAATTGCACTTTGAAATTATATAATTTCGAGTCATTGTTATAATTATGTTTTTTGTTATAATATTTAATATGAGATTGTTGAATTTTTAAAGTTATTATTAAATTAGTTGTACGTCAATAAACCTCGGACTATAAAAAAAAAATTAATGATATATTTACTCTACTACTGTATAAACTCACCATGTTTCAAGTAATCGAGCTCCTCGGTCATCTTAGTGGCCAGCGCTTGAAGGTAACCGCGGGCTTCCTTCTCGTCAGCCACCCACCGGATAATGTCTGCAATCTGCCACACAACGCATCGTGTAATTACATTAAAGTAATTACATTTTAAACTTCACAATAACGTAATAGGCAGATTTAATAACATAGTTCACATGTTTAGCCAGAAGAATTACGAACTAGTTATCTTATCATTATTTATAAGAAAATGAGAAATGTTTATTCACGGTAAGAGATTTGTATAGGCTATATGTTTAATCTACCCACATTTCGTGATGCTTAATTTTTTATAAATAGAAATATTATTAATTCATTATCGAACCGCAGTTTGACGACCGAAAAGAAAAAAAAGGTCGTCAAATCAAATCCTCCGGCCCCCCTATATCAAAAACTGTAAGAAACTAACATTCAACAATCATAATTTTTTCATAACGCGCCTAAAGAAGTATAAATTTAAAAAAAAAAGTGTGGCATTCGGAGACTGCCGTGGTAAAATTATTGCATAGCAATTTCCTTCTTATTGCAACTTCATACTGTGATTTTTGTGCGACGAATCTTAAAATTTCACTTTCATAATATTTTCATAACACGCATAACAAAGTATAACTTCAAAAAGATTATTAGGGGTAGAACCATTGTAGTTTAACGAGGGAAGTACCCCCGCCACACCTATTTCTAGCGTAAAGCGTTTCTTGCGATTCGTTAGAAGGGTGTGGTTGCCGACACACTTTCACGTGAGGCGACCATCATAGTCCTCGGAAGTAGCAACTCATCTGTGATTGACTTCAGATGGAACCCATGTTTTGTGTGTAGTTGATGACAGGTGTCTATGGGCGGCAGTGACCACGTACCATCAGGTGGACTGCATGCTCGTTTGCCACTTCAGACGAATAACAAAAGAAAGGATCAACGACGTATGTGTACCTGCGCCTCCCAGTGCTGCATGGAGTCCCGCTTGGCGCGCAGCTCGTCCAGCTCGCCCTCCAGCTGCCGCCGCTCCGCCTGCCAGCGCCGCCCGTTCTCCGCCATCTTCGACAAACACCCCAATTCATTATGTGACTACCCCCCTTTAAGAGTTTTTCCTCTTTCCCTCCCTAATTGATGAGATTTATATTAAAAAAAAACTTAAACGCTTTCTACACTCATAGCCCCACAGTAGGATTTTCTCCTGTGTCGTGGGTGCCATGGACACACAAACACCCAGACCCAGAACATGAATCTAAACTCATCATTTAGATACCTGTCTGGCCGGGAATCGAACCCGGGACACACTGCGTGTCAGACCGGTATGGTAACCGCTGCGCCACGCGGGTCGTTAGCTTAACGCGATTATAAAAGTACACGCGGATATAGTCGTAAAAAGAAAGCATCCTCTGCAGTCCTAATGTGAAAGCGCTCTTACCATCAAATAAACTGCATGCTCATTTGCTACTTTAAAAATATTTGCTAAAAAAAGAAAATTTTTAGTTACGTATATGTCGGCGCGACACCGCGCATTTATGAAAAACACGTCGCCGAAAATAATTATTTTAGTTAGTTTGTAGATCGAAAATTGTTTGTTTATTAAATTAGCAATATTCAGTGATTTTAAGAATTGTAATTAAGTTTACCCTCCATAAATTTGTTATTGTCCCCTCACCAAACATTGTTAAAAAAGGCGAGCGAACGCCGGTATAAAAAGATTCTTGTTTTAACCGTCGAACTAACGTCCTAAACTGTGAATAAATCGAAGAAGTTTACGCCTTTGTTTTACTTGAAATCTTCAAGAATGGACAGTAATGAATTCTCCTTGACCATCCTGACGTTACATTTCACCTTCGTTATATATATTACAGTAGGAATAACTCACAGCATCCAGATCTTTGGCGAGCTTCCTGTTCTCGTTGATGAGCATCTGCTTGTCCTCTCCGTCGGTGAGCTGCTCCAGTCTTCGGCTCTCCAGCTTCTCTTTGGATTGTTGTAACTGTGGAATTGAAAAGAACCTACGATTATAAATTTGACGTGAAAAAAAAACTGTTGCTATATACCACCAATTCGCACTTGGCCAGCGCGGTGGACTATGGCCTAAAACTCTTTCATTCTGAGAGTAGACCCGTGCAAAGTAGTGGGACAATAATGGGTTGGCGAGAGATGTTTTATACTAAAATATTCCTTTAATATTCATCCATCCATCCTGTGGTGTAGAGCTTAGCCATATAATATAATTTAGTGTTAGAGTAGTATTAAGACAGTATCAATAAAGACATCCTTAGAACAACACGCCTCTCAATTACATCCGAGCCTGCGACAACACTACATGGCGACCCTGCCAGACCGGTGCGCGTGTGGCGCTGCCACGTTGCACGCGTACCGGGAGGCATTGGAAAAGAAGAAAAAATAATAGAAGACTAATTAAGAAATATATGTTTAAAACACATCATGGATATGGAAATCATCATGAAAATAAGAAGAAAAGAAAATTATTATGAGAGAGTACAAGAACACTCCACTATTCGAAGAAAATGATATATAGAAAATGTTTGTATGAAGAGCATCGGTCAGCCTGTCAACGGTGCGTCTTGAAAATCAGGACGTCACAATCGTCATCTGCTCCAGAATGATTGTCACCAGCCCACAGTGGTCGTTGCGGCCCAGCACCTCCAAGCAGCAGCAAAACCCCTTGATTGTTCAACGGACTTGCCAGTGATATTATTTATGGTAAAAACTACATATAATTATGTTCATTTGCAACTTTATTTTTTTAAAAAGACTAAATTGACGAGAAATAATATAATTGTTATCATATTGTATGTTTTAACACGTATTTCTAGTGTATGTACCAACTAAATTAATCTACAAGATTTTTGATAAAGTAGTTTAAAATATTTCTAGAAAAACATTATAATGAGAAAGTTATTATTGTTTGTATTTGGCTGTAGCATCGTATTAAATACATTTAACTTCTAGTTATTATCTTTTCTAAGTAATAATAGCATCTTTTAAGGTTGAAAATGTAAGTAAACACAGTTAGCAACAGTAGTATAAAGGTTTTTGTTCTAATTTTGCTGATAATCAAAAACGTGTCGTGACTCTCGTTACACTTCATTTTAGGAATGGAATGTGTAAGATTCGGATTGCAATGCAATGCTGATGCAGTTCTTATTACATGTCCATTTATAGGTAACCAATGTTGCTATGCAATGTTCATGAATGTACTTAGATCTTTTATAATTTTACCATTCATAATTTTTGTAACTTTAATTTGAAGTATTGTCGATTTAGGAAATGGTACATAAACATGATATTATGATTTGAATTGAAGTGAAATGACATGATGACTAATTTAGAGTTTAATAGTAAATCAAAATATAGGCTTATGGGAGGTATGTATGGTAGGTAATTATGTATGGATTTCTTCTGTAAGTTAGTATTTTTAGTAATAATCGGGATTGATCCTCTGATAATTAAGAAAATATTAACGTACTTTTGAAATATTGTATGTTAAATAAGTTTTTAAGATGGTTCTATATGAGAGAAATAAAATTTTAGGATTGCAAGAAAGAATATAATAGTGTAAGGAAATCTTGATCATACCGTACGCGAGTCGTCTGTGTGAAAGAAATGGTTAGTGGAATAATGAAAGAATTTAAGAATGTTAATAAGAAGTGAAAATACTATTTATGCCCAATTACTTGATCATGTAGTTACGCGAGCCGTATACGTGAAAGAAATGGGTAGTTATAGGAGGAGTTAAAATATTGTAACGAGAAAAGAAATGACGTAAAATGTTATAAAACATAAATAAATGTTAGTAATGAAGAGAGTAAATAATTATGTATTAAATAAGAATGTGTACAGCTGTAAAACTTGGATGTGACTATTGGCGCCTACCTAGATTTATTTGATATAGCTAAGTACCTATTAAGGGAATGAAGACATTCATGGATATGACTTCAAAATATTATCGGATTTGACTTTTTAGTTGTAATTGTATATCTAAGATTTATATAAGTTTATATGCCATGTTTTACTTTTAAATAGTTCTGTAATTGTTACTAAAATTAATTTTATTATTAGTAATGTTTAATGAGGCCTGTTCTACACCAACTTCAATATGGATTTTAACTTTTTTCTTGGATTTTTTTTTAGGTTTTTGGTTCAAAAAAAATCAAATTCAAAAATTTCATTTTTTTTTCGAATACCCCAGGAGGTGTGGTGTAGAGCTTAGCCATATAATATAAGTTAGTGTTAGAGTAGTATTAAGACAGTATCAATAAAGACATCCTTAGAACAACACGCCTCTCAATTACATCCGAGCCTGCGACAACACTACAATCCATCCATCTATTCATCCAACCATCCATCCATCCATCCATCCATCTATCCATCCAACCATCCATCCATCCATCCATCAGCTTTTTGATGTCCACTGCTGGACGTAGGCCTCTCCTAAATGGCGCCACTCCAACCGGTCCTCTGCCCTCTGAATCCAACGGTTTCCTACTGTCTTCTTCAAGTCATCAGTCCACCTGGTGGGGGCGACCTGTACTCCTTTTGCTTAAACGTGGCCGCCACTCGAGGACCTTCCTTACCGATTGGTTATCGGTCCTTGAAGCGATGTGGCCAGCCCACTGCCACTTCAGCTTGTTAATTTTAAGAGCTATAACGTTAAGCTATATAATGCTATATAATCAAACTATCGGCGGTCCACCTATTCGCACTTGGCCAGCGCGGTAGTCTAGGACCTATAACTCTTTCATTCTGAGAGTAGACCCATGCCCTGCAGTGGGACAATAATGGGTTGACGAGAATCAAACTATAGCTAACGGTCTTTTCAATATCATTCACCTATATACGGTTACAACAAACCAGCTGTCCCTGCTGACAGAGATATAGTTAGTTAGATTGAGGGATCTATGGCAGTATTTAATTTTTTGTACCCTATACTACACCGGTATTGTAAGAAAATATTTTTTTTAATCAATTATAAAATAATACTTGAACAGTTTCATTGTTGTTATACATTTTTTAATGTTTTTTTTGTTATGTAGTCGGGAAAATGCATGCCTTCGATTTTGCGCCCTTAAAATCGTCCAATAGATGTCATAAGATGTAGTATCATAGTAAAACGTTCCATTCAATGTCGCAAGCAGATGCTGTTGTTATCAACGTTGCCATGACAACCCGCCGCCAGTCCTCAGCTGCGTCACTGTACTGCTTTCTCCGTGGCAATTCGCACGTCCAAGGGCGCGTTCCAGAAGACGCTTAGAAAGCCCAAAAAGCCCAAAACGTCGTTCCACAAGATGACCGCGGTCGTTGTGGTCGCGGCGAATACGTCACTCATGACGTCGTGACTCACGCCCAGGCGAAACTCAAGATGGCCCATCTAATAAGGTGGGTCGAAGTGATCGCTAGTGGAACATGAAAAACTGCACCCAGCTACGTCACCGCCTGCCTGTTATAACCGTTGCCATGGCAACCATCTGCCGCGACACCACCGCCCGCCGCCGTCGCCATGGCAACCCGCCACCTCCCCAGCAGCGCGCACGTACCTCCCTGGCGAGGTGCGCGCGGCGCGCGTCCGCGTCGTGCAGCTGGTCGCGCAGCGCCGCCGCGTCCGCCGCGTGCCGCGCCTGCTGCTGCGCGAGCGACTCCGCGTACTGCGCCTGGGGGTTACACGGGACGTTAGTACCTTAGCGGACATTACTTAACTGTACGATGTACGATAGGCTGATTTTAGTCTTACGCTCATCGTCAGCGCGTTTGTTACCGCTGAGGTTCAGTGTGGCTCGTTTTAGTATGGCTCTGAGCGCCTTATGGTACAGACCACGACCAAAATGCGGAGAGCACCTATAAATTATTGCTGCTTTGTACTATCTATCCCAAAAAACCATCGCCATGACTGTACGCGCTGACGAAGTCCGCTCCGCTTGACACTAGAACGTTCACTGAAAGCAGACGCGCTCGTGCGATCGTCAGCGCTGATAGCAACGCGTCATTCTAAAACGCTTCCTAGAAGTTCATATATCTCGACCGTCAGCGCTGGCGGTGCGCGTGCCGTCGGCGTAAGACTTAAACCGGCCATAAGAGCGAGTTTCTCATTTCATTACCACATTAGCGAGTAAAGTCTATCAATTGATGTCCCGTCATACAATTATTTATATCCACGTAGATTTTTTTTTATAGTGAAACATGTTAGCACGCATTGTCTTCGAAGAACTAAAATATCCAAAAATTGCCATAAAATTTAAATCCAAAGATATTACGAATTTGAGCACTATAACTTCTTCTATTTTTGAAGTGAAACTTCTTTATCGGGATTGGAAAACAAAAGTGAAACTTCTTTATCGGGGTTGAAAAACAAAAGTGAAACTTCTTTATCGGGGTTGGAAAAAAAATTGTGTAACATTTTTTCGTTACGCGCCATCTTTTTCTGTTACGCGCCATCTTTTTCTTATCCCTACCACGCGTTATATTAGATAGATTATTATAGATTAGATTATTAGATAAAGTTTAATAAAAGCCTTTTATTAAACTTTATCTAATTTAACTTTATTTAACCAATTTCTGTAAAGTTGCATATAGTAAATTATTTTTTGAAAAATAACGTCATAAAGAAGTACGAGACGTGTACGAGACGAGAGTGTACGTTACGAGAGTACACGCACACATTTTTTTTTCTCAATAACACATGGCACACACTAGCATAAGTAAACACTGGTCACCTCGAGAGCCTCCACCTCGGCCTGCAGCCGGGCCACGTCGGCGGCGGTGGAGCCCGGCGCGCCGGCCGCCTCCACGCGCTGGTTGCGCAGCGTCTCCTCGCGCAGCTTGCGCTCCTGGTACATCAAACACTATTTTTATAACAGTTGTAATATTCTCATTTTGAAGTGAAACTTCTTTAGGCGCATGAGGGTAAAATTTTTACAGATGAAACGTCACGGAACGGAAGTGTCGGAAAAGAGAGAGAGAGAGAGAGTGATCGAGACCGATTGAGAGAGAGTAAGACAGGGCGAACGTAGCATGAGCAACTAGCCGTGGAGTGAGAGTAGGGAGCAAGCGAGTGAGAAAGATTGAGAGAAAAAGTGAGACAGAGCGAACGTCGTATCACGCCTTTTTCCCTTCCTCTTAATCTTGGAAATTTAAAGTTTTAGATTTGTATAAATATAAACAAGATTTATAAATTAGTTCGCCAAAGAAGTTTCACTTCTGACATGTGTACTTTGTACGCACGCATGTTTTTTTCAAATGAGTGTCTACGTATGTGTGGTCTAATTTTTTTTTTTTATCTGATTGAAGTAGTAAACGAGCATGCAGTCCACCTGATTCCAGCTACTTCAAATAGAACATGGGCTTTATCTGAAGTCAATGACAAGTGTGTTTCTACTCCCGAGGACTATGATGGTCGCCTCATATAAAAGTGTGCCGGTAACAACACCCTTCCATCGAAACGTAAGAAAATTCTTCACGTTGGAAATAGGTGTGGCGGTGGTACTTCCCCGGTCGAACTACACTAGTTCTACCACCTGTTAAGTATCAGTATCGCCCATTGACTCAAGTGATCAATCCTAATAAGGATTAGAATCCAATCTGAAGCTGACCACAGACACCTTGCAGTATCCGACTTTGGAACGCCTCAGTTAAGTATGTTTTCTTTACGTAACATCATTATATTATTTTTTATTTTATTTTGGAATAACGACATAATACGTAATATTTCAAAAATTATGAAAAATACGTATTCAACTTTAGTTCGTAATACCTTGTTAACGAGGACACAGTTGATCTTAATATTTGATAGTTGTTATACCCTTGAACTCGTCACCACGTCACTAAAAACTTTTGAAATCCCCGAAGCACAAGTCTAGGGGTGTTCTTGTAGGTGAACTGAGTAACTCAGAAACTAAGTAACTAAACGAGCAATCTTAGTGGCCTTGTCCGCGCGCCGGATGTCCTGACGCAACGCGTCGACCTTCTGCATCGCCACCCCTAGCTCCTCTATGTACAGTAACTCGGTAGCAACCTTAGTGGCCTCGGCGACGGCGGTGTCGACGCGCGCCTCCAGCTCGCGCCGCGCCTTGTCCGCGCGCCGGATGTCCTGACGCAACGCGTCGACCTTCTGCATCGCCACCCCTAGCTCCTCTATGTACAGTAACTCGGTAGCAACCTTAGTGGCCTCGGCGACGGCGGTGTCGACGCGCGCCTCCAGCTCGCGCCGCGCCTTGTCCGCGCGCCGGATGTCCTGACGCAACGCGTCGACCTTCTGCATCGCCACCCCTAGCTCCTCTATGTACAGTAACTCGGTAGCAACCTTAGTGGCCTCGGCGACGGCGGTGTCGACGCGCGCCTCCAGCTCGCGCCGCGCCTTGTCCGCGCGCCGGATGTCCTGACGCAACGCGTCGACCTTCTGCATCGCCACCCCTAGCTCCTCTATGTACAGTAACTCGGTAGCAACCTTAGTGGCCTCGGCGACGGCGGTGTCGACGCGCGCCTCCAGCTCGCGCCGCGCCTTGTCCGCGCGCCGGATGTCCTGACGCAACGCGTCGACCTTCTGCATCGCCACCCCTAGCTCCTCTATGTACAGTAACTCGGTAGCAACCTTAGTGGCCTCGGCGACGGCGGTGTCGACGCGCGCCTCCAGCTCGCGCCGCGCCTTGTCCGCGCGCCGGATGTCCTGACGCAACGCGTCGACCTTCTGCATCGCCACCCCTAGCTCCTCTATGTACAGTAACTCGGTAGCAACCTTAGTGGCCTCGGCGACGGCGGTGTCGACGCGCGCCTCCAGCTCGCGCCGCGCCTTGTCCGCGCGCCGGATGTCCTGACGCAACGCGTCGACCTTCTGCATCGCCACCCCTAGCTCCTCTATGTACAGTAACTCGGTAGCAACCTTAGTGGCCTCGGCGACGGCGGTGTCGACGCGCGCCTCCAGCTCGCGCCGCGCCTTGTCCGCGCGCCGGATGTCCTGACGCAACGCGTCGACCTTCTGCATCGCCACCCCTAGCTCCTCTATGTACAGTAACTCGGTAGCAACCTTAGTGGCCTCGGCGACGGCGGTGTCGACGCGCGCCTCCAGCTCGCGCCGCGCCTTGTCCGCGCGCCGGATGTCCTGACGCAACGCGTCGACCTTCTGCATCGCCACCCCTAGCTCCTCTATGTACAGTAACTCGGTAGCAACCTTAGTGGCCTCGGCGACGGCGGTGTCGACGCGCGCCTCCAGCTCGCGCCGCGCCTTGTCCGCGCGCCGGATGTCCTGACGCAACGCGTCGACCTTCTGCATCGCCACCCCTAGCTCCTCTATGTACAGTAACTCGGTAGCAACCTTAGTGGCCTCGGCGACGGCGGTGTCGACGCGCGCCTCCAGCTCGCGCCGCGCCTTGTCCGCGCGCCGGATGTCCTGACGCAACGCGTCGACCTTCTGCATCGCCACCCCTAGCTCCTCTATGTACAGTAACTCGGTAGCAACCTTAGTGGCCTCGGCGACGGCGGTGTCGACGCGCGCCTCCAGCTCGCGCCGCGCCTTGTCCGCGCGCCGGATGTCCTGACGCAACGCGTCGACCTTCTGCATCGCCACCCCTAGCTCCTCTATGTACAGTAACTCGGTAGCAACCTTAGTGGCCTCGGCGACGGCGGTGTCGACGCGCGCCTCCAGCTCGCGCCGCGCCTTGTCCGCGCGCCGGATGTCCTGACGCAACGCGTCGACCTTCTGCATCGCCACCCCTAGCTCCTCTATGTACAGTAACTCGGTAGCAACCTTAGTGGCCTCGGCGACGGCGGTGTCGACGCGCGCCTCCAGCTCGCGCCGCGCCTTGTCCGCGCGCCGGATGTCCTGACGCAACGCGTCGACCTTCTGCATCGCCACCCCTAGCTCCTCTATGTACAGTAACTCGGTAGCAACCTTAGTGGCCTCGGCGACGGCGGTGTCGACGCGCGCCTCCAGCTCGCGCCGCGCCTTGTCCGCGCGCCGGATGTCCTGACGCAACGCGTCGACCTTCTGCATCGCCACCCCTAGCTCCTCTATGTACAGTAACTCGGTAGCAACCTTAGTGGCCTCGGCGACGGCGGTGTCGACGCGCGCCTCCAGCTCGCGCCGCGCCTTGTCCGCGCGCCGGATGTCCTGACGCAACGCGTCGATCTTCTGCATCGCCACTTCCAGCTCCTCTTCTTTATCGCGAACCTGGAAATGGGATAAAAGTTAGATTGATACATCAGGTTTGTTTTTCACTATAACAAAAAATGGCATACTACTGAACCGTAACCAGAGAACCACGAAACAAGCCTTGCTTAACAAAATCGCCGCACCGCAACAGCCGTGAAACTCAAGTTTGATCACCCTCGTAATATCACGTGATTGTAGATATTTTTGGTGTCCTTTGATCATCTCAGCAAAGTAGCATGTCAAGTTCAGTAACTCATATTGTATTAGTTTTTATGTAAGTGATGAAAGAATATCGAAATATGTCGGTGAGATTAAATTAATGTAGTTTGAACATGAACATGAGCGATGTCCTGGCAAGTTAACGCTTCGACAGAGTCGAGATGGTGTGGTCTAAGTCAGTGACGCTCACTTCTCTGTTGGGCGCCGGGCGGTAGCTCTGAAAACTGTCTACGTCTGGTTGCTTTATTTTTGTTTAAGTGCCTAGTATTAATTTTACCTACTAAAGCCTCCTCGGTGGCCTTCCTCTGCGCTAGCAGGGGAACCCGGGATCTCCAACGGAACGCACCGGTGTCCCCTAGCGCGGCGTTAATTGATTAATTAAACACTAGGGGGGTAATTAATTAATTACCCCATAGTGTTAATTATACCTAGTGGATACTAAATCTATCGGAAGTTTTAAATTCGTTTGTTGATTGCCCGTATACTTACATTTCGCCCACGAAATATGTGCCGACATATATTTTTTGATGTCGCTATGAGGACACCAACGAGTCTGCTTTCACCTGGGTGATACCTAGGTGGAGAAAGTGTATACCAAGTTCACACCGCTCGAGAGTCAAGCTGTGCAGAGCAGCCAAGCGGTACAGCCTACCTGTCTGGACAGCTTCTGCTTCTGCTGGCGGAGCTCGGCCAGGCGGTCGGTGACCTCGTTGTACTCCGCCATGGCCAGCTTGCGCTGCGTCACCGCGTCCTTCAGCTCCTTGTCCTGGTGTTTAGTCAACACTGTTAGTCAACACGGTTAGTCACCAACTTAACGAAATTGACTCCTAACTCGACATGCTTTTTTCTATGACATTATGTTATCCCTAGTAATATGACGACCCGCGTGGCGGAGCGGTTACTACACTGTCTGACGCGCAATGGGTCCTGGGTTCAATTCCCGGCCAGACAGGTATCTTAATGATGAGTTTAGATTCATGTTCTGGGTCTGAATGTTTGTGTATTCGTCGTGTGTGTCCATGGTACCCACGACACAGGAGAAAATCCTAGTAGGGCGCTATGAGTGTAGAAAGCGTATTTATTATAAACGTGAATGTAAGTTTGTTACGCTTTCACGCCAAAGATACTCAACCGATTATCATGAGCTTTGTACACATATATTTAGAGGTTTGAGAAAGAGAGAACTACCTCAAAATTAAAATGAGATTTCAATTGATTATAACAGGTGTCGCCAACTTAATTGTACCCAGACTAGACGATGATAGCGGTCAATCGTAATGGATTAATTGAATATTTCGAATTTTTGTTCGAACATACAAGGATAACATCATTTTCAATAATATAAATCGGATGTCTGGGACCGCTTCTAAATAACTACAAGTTTAAATGCAGAAGTAAAATGATCAAGTAGGAGTCTATTTCGTTACTTCAATTACGTTAAAAGTACACGAAAAAACAAAACTTAGTCAAACCTTTAAGACAACAAAATATTTCACACATTAATGAGCACATTACTAACAAGAATAATTTAGTACATAATGTAAACAAAATTTTATTTAATGTATTATGTTAAAACACGACATATATTAATAGGATGGGGATAATATGAATGTTTTGAATGATAATGTGAATGCTCCTACTTTTTAAATTTAGTCCACAAAAATAATGTGTATAACTTTTATACTTAGCTTCTTTATTAAACTATTAATGCCTTGTTCGGTATTTTTTTATTAATTATGAATCTCATTAAAACAGTTACATACCCCTTTAAAATAATGATTTTAAAGTTATAGTCTTTCATAGTTTGACTCAGATGGCATCACCACACTTATTTCTTCTGCCTGCTCTCGTCACCCATTATTGTCCCATTGCTAGGCACGGGTCTTCTTTCAGAATAAGATTGTTTAGGCCATAGTCTACCATGCTGACCAAATGCGTATGTGGTGGACTTCACACACCTCCGAGCACTTTTTTTTTAAGAACTCTCGGGTGTGTAGGTTTCCTCACGATGTTTTCCCTCACTGAAAAGCAGTGATAATTTCTAATACGCACATAAATCAGTGGTGCGTGCCTGTGTTTGAACCTCGGACCTCCCGGCCGAGAGAGCAAATTTCGACCATTAGGCTAGTACTCCTGTCAAAGGCACTATTCCACATATAAAATAGAACGACGTATTGTCACCTGCAATCGTAGTTTCTCCTGTGAATCCATCTTGTCTTTGAGCAGATCCTCCTTCTCTTGCGTGAGGGTTTCCACAATCAGCTCCAACTCGCGCAGCCGACCGCCCATCTCTTGTGGCACAACTGTACCGTCCTGGAAATGTTGATAGAGAATATATTATTACTGTTATCCATACTAATATTATAAATGTGAAAGTGTGTTTGTTTGTTCCTCTTACACTTCGCCACATAGCTATTATATGAGATAGTTAGGAAGGCAGAGAGTGACGTAGGCTACTTTTTATCGCACTCTCTCATTCCCATGAGAACATCGATGTTTTGTTAGTCGATACATATTTAGTATTTCCAGACGTTGTTAATAGATGGCGTTAGTGAAATTCATTTGCAAGTTCTGAATCACGCTATCAAATGCTTATGTTAATTCCCTTTGACCGTGCGGGCGAAGCCGCGGATAAGAGCTTTTGAACTCTCATAAAAATTATGAACTTCAAGGGTTTAGAAAAAAGGGAATAGAGAGATCACCGACCAGACTAGGTAATCATGTCTAGGAAACGGTATCGCTCCAAAAGCGCAACAGATCCATTAATGTCCGCAGACTTTGACTGTGGCGAAGAAAATAATAGTTCATAACAATGTAATTGTCCAGTACGGACCGTAAATGTGCGGCCTTGTGCAATTGATATAAATACTTTTGAGTGCGTTCCATTAGACGTTCACAATGTTCACGCTCGCGACCGCAGTTACGCGTTGGTACCAAGGTCGAACCGCCAGCGACTCCAGGTGCAGCAGAACCAGGCCTTGCGAGCAATCGTGGGGGCCGGTCGCTACGTCAGGAACGACGTGGTGCGGTGCGACCTTAAGATCGAAACGGTCGAGGAGTTTGTGGTCCGCCTAGCTCGTTCAATGTATGAGCGGAGGCAGGACCACATACACACCTAAAGGGGTTCGCGCCCCTACACGATCGACCACCTGGGGGGCGGCCGCTCCCGCGGGAGCTCCCTGGCTTGGCGACCTCCGGCCATCGGGAGGACGAACGTCGGCGCCGCGACTTGTCCGCGTGGCACGCAACGCAAGCCCTCAAGGATGAATAATTTTCCCCGTTTTTTTAACATTTTCCATTATTTCTTCGCTCCTTATAGTTGCAGCGTGATGTTATATAGCCTAAAGCCTTCCTCGATAAATGGTCTATTCAATACAAAAAAAAAAATTAAATTCGAACCAATAGTGCCTGAGATTAGCGCGTTCAAACAAACAAACAAACAAACAAACAAACTCTTCAGCTTTATATATTAGTATAGATTGTATTATTATATATAAATGTTAAGGATCCGGGAAGTATTTGATCTCCTAAAGAATTGCCCGGGTACAGAGGGTACACCTCGAGGCCCGAAATTCCCTACCCACCGCCCTTATGTTGACATTGCCTTAGCATCTGAGAGTCCCGGAGGGTAAGACGTCCCATATACGTACCATACGTAACTTACTAGTGCCGACGACATGAGTGTAGAAAGCATCTATGTTTTTAAATACATCGATGTCTTACCGGAGTGGTAACGCTGGTCAGTTGTTCCAGCCGCCGCACCTGAGCCTCCAGTTCCGTGTTCTTCTGCAGTAGCGTCACTATTTCCTCCTTCATCTGGACCGATTCGTCTGCAAAGAAAGTATTACCAATGTTATTATTATGTAGCCTGCGGATTCATTTGCGTTTAATAGAATAGAATATTTTTCATTATACACTAAAAACACAAACAAAACGATCCACACTTTACTAATATTATAAATGCGAAAGTGTGTTTGTTTGTTCATCTTTCACGTCGCCACATAGCTATTATATGATATGGTTTATATGCTGGGAGATAGTTAGGAGGGCGGAGAGTGACGTAGGCTACTTATTACCGCGCTCTCTTATTCCCATGAGAATATCGATGTTTTTTAGTTGATACACATTTAGTAGTTCCAGACGTTGTTAATAGATGGCGTTAGTAAAATTCATTTGCAAGTTCTGAATCACGCTATCAAATGGTAATGTTAATTCTCTTTGATCGTGCGGACGAAGTCGTGCGTAAGAGTTAGTAACATAATAAGGCATAATAAATACGACATACTTTTAAATTTTTGTCATTTTTAGTATAATGGATTTTAATTATTTTATTAAAGATCAAAGGTTATCTCAAATACATATAGTTTAAATCTTTTAAATTCAGTAGTTGTGGTTTATTGTGATTTAAATACACATTCTAAAAATTATAGAATTTAAGATAATATGAAAGTAGTACGCTCGCTTGTAATTTTACTCATGGTAGGTGGCCACTGCCGTCCATTAACATCTATAATCAACCCCTGAAAAAATCTGAATCTCACCTGAGATTAACCGGAGGTACTTTGCTATTCCCCAGGATTATGTTAAAATGTGTAAGCAGTGATAGCCTAATGGTTGAAACTTTCCCTCTCGATCGAGAGGTTTGAGGTTCAAAAAACATTCTCGCCGTTCATCAACAACGTTGATCAACTGTCGTCAAACAAATATTTACCGTGAATAGCCTCGTGGCTTAAGTGTATTCGCGTGAACTACCTTCCGCATAAATTACAAACAAATTGTCAAAATTATATTACCAGTAGCGTCCCCAGTCCCCGCTCGCAGCTCGGCGATGGTCTGCGCGAGCAACGCGTTCTCTCGCTCCAACGCTTTCAACGCTGCTCGGTCGCTTGCGTTTGATGGTGCCTGCAATTATTCATTTATTTATTTATTACGCCAAACAAACATTACAGATTATAAATATTTATTTATTACTAACAATTACATGCTAAGGCTAGAGCAGTGATAGCTTAATGGTTAAGACTTGCCCTCTCAATCGGGAGGTCCGAGGTTCAAACCCAGGCACGCACCACTGATATATGCGCGTATTATACATTAATTATCACTGCTTTTCGGTGAAGGAAAACATCGTGAGGAACCCTACACACCCGAGGGTTCTTAAAAAAAAAAGTTCTCGGAGGTGTGTGAAGGCCACCAATTCGCACTTGGCCCACACATCTGTAGAGTCTGGGTCCTAGCCATCAAACTGTTTAGTGTCATTGATTTATTTAATGAAGTTTTATCTAATACGCTCATTTATCTGTAAAGCTTGGATATACCTGCCAGCCGTACTACGGAATACGGTGGAGAATAAAACAAGTCTAGTGTATGATTCGAAGACAGGACACCGTTGAGCAAAGTCAGCGCACGAACGAGGGGCGATTCACTTCACCAATACCAATCTGCAGCTAAATAATTTAAATCTACTGACCCGTATGGATTTAGTGGGGACATTTAAATTATACAACACTTATATTTTTTTACTCTTTCTTTTTTACATGTTTTTTTTTTCTGCATTGTCCTTGATTTTTCTGTATTTCCTTAAGGTTAACTGACAGGAAACTATTGCTCATATGTCCAATAAACTACTGTCATACTATTTCTGGCTTACTTTTATAAGAAGCGACAATCTAAGTCTTTGGGAATTGACTACTGATAGAACTCTTGTCCTGTATAAAGTTGCTTACAGACGTCCATGGGTATCTGTGACCGCTTTCCATCAGGTGGATGTAAGCGGTTACTGCTCATCTGCAAGCAATTTCATATAGGACTAGTGTTTTATCAAAAATAAATCACAAATACGTTGCTACTTCCGAGGACTAAGATGGTCTTTTTTATCTCACTGAAGTAGCAAACGAGCATGCAGTCTACCTGATGGTAAGTGGTCACAGAACAAGGGTTCCATGTGAAGTCAATCACAGATGCGTTGCTACTGCCGAGGACTATGATGGTCGCCTCATGTAAAAGTGTGCCCAGAACCCATGTTCTGTATGTAGTTGATTACAGATGTCCATGGGCGGCAGTGATCACTTACCATCAGGTGGATTGCATGCTCGTTTGCCACTTCAGTCAAATAAAAAAAATAAAAAAACTACGTCCTTCTATCGAAACGTAAGAAATGCTTCACGCTGGAAACAGGTGTGGCGGTGGTACTTCACCGGGCGAACTACACTGGTTCTACCTTTCAGCCGCCTCATACAAAAGTTAATCGGCAACCACACCCTTTCACCGATATGCTAGAACTACTTCTGATATAACTGTGGTGTGGAGGTATCTCCCGGTCAAATTACGTTAATTCTACCACCTGACAATACTTGGCTATGCCCTGGTGACACCTCAAGTGTGATGAAATACAAAAATTACAATGCTGCGACACGGTGTTCTCATCTCGCTACCCACAACTCGGGTAAGGCATCACGGTCACACACGACATACCTGACTGGGAGCGTTCTTGGCCGGACTGAGGGGGCTGGGCGCGCCGAGGTCGGAGAGCCGCGAGCCCGCCGTGAACGTGAACCCGATGAAGGGCAGGTGCAAGCCGGAGAAGGCGGACGACGCGGACGGTGGGGGCACGGCTTCCGACAACCTGGGAATATACATATAAACTAGTAATGTAACGAATGTTATTATTCGAACATTCGAGAATTCGAATGTTTTTTTTTTAGTTTTTGGTGTAGGAGGCCGAAGGATCTAGATTTATCAATTATATTGTACCCAATGCTTATTTTTTTTTAAATACATGACAGATTTTTCTACTAACTGTTATGGCCTATCACCCAGTACCGGCTTAACGTCGCATTCCCGGACGACCTGTATACGCAGATTGAGAAAACTTCGATGGCGTGATTCAGAATACTACTAGTACCATCTCTTGATGAGTTATTATCGAAGATCTAACATATGAAGTCAAACAGGTAGTAGGTGGTCACTACCGAACATCTACATAAACATACATATACATGCGTAATAGACTCCATATTAGACCGAGGTTCTACTTTAAATCAATATATTGTGTGTTGCCATACTTGAAAGCTAATATGATTGTCTCATCTTTAAGTGAGTCAGCATCCACACCCCGCCATCGAAACACATGTATTGCTTTAAGCTAGAAATAAGTTTGGCAGTGTTACCTTAATCAACTGAATCATTACTTTTACCATATTTCCATGTACCAATCACAAGCGGTCGCCTTCAACCCGTGAACATTAATATTAACTATCAGATATGGCTAGAGCTTTTAACTTTATTAGTGCCTAATGTTTTATTTTATTTTACCACTCACCATCAGATGAGTTGAATTCTCGTTCAAGACTATACCAATACAAAAAAATACAAAAATTTCGCCACCCATACCGTATATCAGTGTCGTCGACATCAAAGTTGGAGGTGTCCGTGGGGCTGGCCACGTCCGGCACGAACGGCGCCTGCGTCTCGCGCACGCTCTCCCACTCCACGCCGCTGAACCACGCGTGATTCTGGAAATATCGACGGAAACAACTTGGTTTATTACTGATTATTGCAATGATAGCCTAATGGTTGAAACTTGCCCTCTCGATCGGGAGGTCCGAGGTTCAAACCCAGGCACGCACCACTGATTTATGTGCGTATTAGAAATTATTATCACTGCTTTTCGGTGAAGGAAAACATCGTGAGGAAACCTGCACACCCGAGAGTTCTTTAAAAAAAAAAAAGTTCTCGGAGGTGTGTGAAGTCCACCAATTCGCACTTGGCCAGCGCGGTGGACTATGGCCTTAACTCTCTCATTCTGAGAGAAGACCCGTGCCCAGCAGTGGGACAATAATGGGTTGACGAGATTGCTATGGCTAGCGCGACAAAAATCAATAACACGCTGGTAAAACCACCACTACATTACTAGTGTAACAAAAGGAGTCTCCCAAAAGCTTGGAGATCATGCCTGGTAAGTAACTGGGTTACGCAAGCTTGATAATTGAAGCTTGTATACATGAACGATATTAAGAAACTACAAGAGCGTGATTCAGAATACGTCATATCGCGTGTTTTAAAAAAATATGGCGCTATCTCTTGATTTAAACTCTTATAAAAATGACATAATAGAAATGTGTACAAAAACAAGGTGCCTATATAATTAACAATGAATACGTTGTTACCTATGAATCATAGTTAAATTTAAGTATAAATGATTACAATTCGGTCGAAATTAGATTAAAATTGAATCCATTTAACTATATGTTATTACATCTTTATATTAGCGCCGAAAAAATATGTCATACCTTAAAATCTTGTAACCCGTTCTTTCCTAGTCGATTCTCCGATGAACATATCAACCGTCGTATTAAGTCTTTTGCTTCTTCAGACACCTGAAAAAAAGAATAGTTTATTGAAAAAAATGTGTGCGTGTACTAGCGTACACTCGTAAGAAGTGAAACTTCTTTATGACGTTATTTTTCAAAAAATAATTTACTATATGCAACTTTACACAAATTGGTTAAATAAAGTTAAATTAGATAAAGTTTAATAAAAGGCTTTTATTAAACTTTATCAAATAATCTAATCTATAATAATCTATCTAATATCATGTGTGGTAGGGATAAGAAAAAGATGGCGCGTAACGGGAAAAAAAAGATGGCGCGTAACAGAAAAAGATGGCGCGTAACGAAAAAATGTTACACTATTTTTTTTTCCAACCCCGATAAAGAAGTTTCACTTCAAAGAAGAATAGTTTATTGAAAAAGAAAAGACAAATCTTTCTTTTACCTCGAAAATTCATTACTAAAATCAAGTAAAGTTTTTAAAGCAATTATTACACCTATTCACTACATTCATCTGTTAGTTTATTTTATAAGGATATTTGTGGAAAAAGCTTTTTTTTAATAATTAGTCGAATTAAGTAACAGATACTCATTGTTGATAATTTTTACTCCCAAATATAAATTAACAAATTTTAGTTTACAAATGAATGGATACAGTTTCTGCCAGTATATGTGTACATCATATTAATAACAAGGGTCAACTTGCTTAAATAGATAAGTTTCATAATTCTATTAGTATCTGAAATAATAGTTTATATTTACGGAAAAAAGAACTACTAATTTAATCAACATCAGTAGGTCATCCCCAGCGTCCATTTCGCAGCGTTGAGGACAACCATGAGACAACACACCTATTTCTAGCATGAAGCATTTCTTGCGTTTCGATAGAAGGGTGTGGTTGCCGGCACACTTTCACATGAGGCGACCATTATAGTCTTCGGGAGCAGCAACGCATCTGCGATTGAATCAGATGGAACCCATGTTCTGTATGTAGTTGATTACAGATTATCAGGGCGGCAGTGACCACTTACCATCAGGTGGACTGCATTGTTACTTCAGTTAAATAAAAAAAAAGGGACGGCGACGAAGGTTTATTGCGGTAAATAAATCCGACCCAAGCCGGCATCATTTTCATAGCTTGAGGTGCCTATTGAAGATCCCCCCCCCCCCAAAGGGGGTGTACCCTAGCGCGTACCTGTGCGGCGTGGTCGTCGGGCGGCGGGCAGTGGAAGCAGCGCGCGTGGTTCATGATCTTGCCGTACGTCTCCACCAGCGACTCCGCGTAGAACGGCGTCTCGCCGAACAGCATCTCGTACATGCACACGCCTGGGGAATGGGTTGCAACTTGTTTTATTATCTGACTGAAGTAGCAAACGAGCATGCAGTCCACCTGATGGTAAGTGGTCGCAGCCGCCCATGGACATCTGTAATCAACTTCATATAGAACAAGGGTTCCATCTGAAGTCAATCACAGATGCGGCGCTACTCCCGGGAACTATGATGGTCGCCTCATGTGAAAGTGTACCGGCAACCACACACTTTTATCGAAACGCAAGAAATGCTTCACGCTAGAAATAGGTGTGGCGGTGGTACTTCCCCGGTCGAACTACCACCTTGGAAAGTGAAAGTGTTTATAAACGGATAATCATGCTTTGTAGTTCGATTCAGACACATAACAGCTTTTCCCCCAGTTTTATAACTATTTTGTGACTACTTTTATAACAATACATTATTCGGATTTTAACGAGATATGAAGGTGTTGTTTGATGAAGCCACATTTTATAACTTTATGTGGTTGCGGCTCACTTATATTTGAGGCGACCATCATAGTCGTCGGGAGTAGCAACGCATCTGTGATTGACTTCAGATGGAATCCATGTTCTGTATGAAGTTGTTTACAGGAGTCCATAGGCGGCAGTGACCACTTACTGTCAGGTGGACTGCATGCTACAGGACAAATATCGGTAAAAATAATTCATAAAGAATTCAAAAACCGCATATCGTGAGTACCCGGTCAGTATTAAAATATACTAAATTACTTAATAACGAATAAGTTTTCTATTTATGAAACTGAAAAATAACTCACCCAGCGACCACCAATCACATTCCGGCCCGTATCTCCCTTGCCCGTCTTCCATTGCCTTAAAGATTTATATAATAAATTATTTGTAATTTTCTATTTTTACTGACTTCCCAAAAGTTAGAGGAAATACCGTAATGTGAATATTAAACTTGACATACGATATGTATATAGGAAATAGTCTCGTAAGACGAAAATCATTTCATTTTCATAGGTATATTCTCTACATACATGGGATATAATAAAAAACACGCTTTCTACACTGATAGCCCCACAAAAGAATTCTCGCCGTGTCGTGGGCACCATAGACACACACAAGACGAACACACAAACACCCAGGCCCAGAACACGAATCTAAACTCATCATTCAGATACCTGTCTGGCCGGGAATCGAACCCGGGACCTATTGCGCGTCAGACCGGTATGGTAACCGGAGCGGTTACCATACCGGTATACCCACTGCTGGGCACGGGTCTTCTCTTAGAATGAGAGAGTTTTTAGACCATAGTCCACCGCACTTCGTCACGCGGGTCGTCGAAAGTATATAATCGTAAATATTTTAAATATAACACATTATATTTTACCCGCAATATTTCCGGCGATATGTAATCTGGAGTTCCCACGGCGACGTTACTTTGTACCTGAAAACATATTTTATATATTAATATTTCAAAACAACATGTTGTTCAAATGATTTCGAGAACAAAATATAATAATACGTAGTGTAGCTAACATTCTATATGAAATTGGTTACAGTCAAATAATATGGAAGCAAAGCAAGAATGCACTCCACCTAGTGATACCACGATAGTGAGTGGAAACGGCCGTCGTCGTCAGAGGTTGGCCACAAATGTGTTGCTACTAGTGATGTGCCGAGTCGCTGTTTTGATGATCGAGTCGACTAGAGTTAGTTTAAAAGGTATTCGAATCATGACTCGATTCACTGACTCGAGACCGATACTCGAATTCTATGTTTGATATTCAAATATTGACTCAAGTTCGGCTAGTATCGAGTGTAGAAACTCGAATGCAGAATTCGAGTCTGAAAATTGTAGTACAGAATTAGAGTCCGATTTTAGAACAAAAGGGAAAAATTAAAAGCAAATTCAAACAGCGTGTAGGTTAGGTTAAGCATAATGACACAAAAATCATAAATCATTTTTTTATGTAAGATAATTATAAACATTAAATAAAAACAGAGCGTTCTATGAAGATGATCAAAAAAAAACATAGAACATAATCAAGTTTACTCACGACTTGATACTATGACTACGAGACAGTTGGACTCGCTTAAATAGAATTGAGTTAGCGAGTACGAATCGATTCTTCCTGACTCGAGTACCGGAATCGAGTCCGGCGAACTCGAATCAAAATAAATTGGTATTCGATTCCTGCTTTAGAACTCGCCTGGAGTTCTAAAGCAGGAATCGAATCTCGACTCGAGTCTAACCCTACTCGGCACATCGCTAGTTGCTACCCCTCGGGAATAAGTTTGACTTGATACCTTGGATAAGATAGTCTTTTATTTTTTATCTGACTGAAGTAGCAAACGAGCATGCGGCCCACCTGACACTCAAAGCACCGAGGGATCTAATACTGTACTCATTGCTCACCTTCCCGTCATCCCCTAGCCGCAAACAGGAGCCGAAGTCGGCGAGTCTGATGTGTCCGCTAGCGTCCAGTAGCACGTTGTCTGGCTTGATGTCTCTGCAACACAAATTATTACTATTTATTCACCTTTAAATTACTAATGAATACTAACTAACTTCCTAACGAACATAATGAATGGTGTAACATTATATATGGTGGTAGAACCAGTGTAGTTCGACCGGGGAAGTACCACCGCCATACCTATTCCTAGCGTGAAGCATTTCTTGTTTTCTATGGAAGGGTATGGTTGCCGGCACACTTTCACTTGAGGCGACCATCATAGTCCTCGGGAGTAGCAACGTATCTGTGATAGACTTCAGATGGAACCCATGTTCTGTATGAAGTTGCTCACAGATGTCCATGGGCGGCAGTGACCACTTACCATCAGGTGGACTGCATGCTCGTTTGCTACTTCAGTCTGATAAAAAAATATCGCAATTAAACTTTTAATTGCATCTTGTAATTAAAATAATTTGATTAACGTATTTCAATTGTAACCCACAATTAAAATAATTGCAATTAACTTTTTTAGTTGTTTATGAAACAATTAAAAATAACAATAAACTTTAAGTATCAAAACGAAATTAGTGGAAGATTTAGAAAAATTCTCAAATGTCTCAAACGAATAAAAAAGTGGTCAAAAGCTGTAAGTATATCTTAACTTTTATAAATATTTTTTTCTGCATAAATAACTGCTTTTTTTTTGTTTTCGAGGGGAAACCTTCAAAAGGTACCCGACGCCGTGGGAGCGACGCAGGGTTATGTGGGATTTTTACCGCACTAAAACCCCCCCGGTGGCCTTCCTCGGCGCTTAAAAGGAGGACTTCGGGATCTCGAAACGACTTCAACCGGAATCCTCCGAGCGCGTTGTCCCATCGGGCTCGTCCCAGATGGGCGGCTGGGCCCACCGCACCGTCTAGTCTTTACGACGGTATGCGACCACACATACCGCCGTCCTTCCCGGGATTGCCTGACCGTACGGTTCGAGCTCCCATAAATAACTGCTTGTTGATAAAGAAAGGGATATTTTCCTTTATTATGTATTTGTATTACTACATACTATAAAACAAAGTATATTAAATATTGATATGTACATATCGGCGGTATATTATACAATAGTACTTTTATATTGTTAGTTTTAATTAAAATTCAGACAACAATTGAAAATTAATTAATTAACTAATTGTTGTGATTTACTACAACTAACAATTTATTAATTGTTGATTGTTACTGCTACAGGTAACAATTAAATAATTGTAATTGTATTTTTCTACAATTGCAATTGAATTATTGTTAGTTTTTGTGGTTATATTTACCAATTATTTAATTATTAATACTTTAATTGTTTTTGTAATGAAAATTTGCCCAAAACTGCCACAGTCAGTGTTGTTAAACAGGAAGACGCTATTACCCATTTCCTTTTTTTTAAGTGGGTAATCCTTATAGATACCCAGCCGCCCGGGCAGCAGCTGGGTTAGACTTACCGGCTAAACCCCCTCGCACCGTCCGGCGGGAACACATTCCCCCCCCCCCCTCCGTGTGGAGCATGAAATCCCCTCCAACAGCAAGACGCGCTAGAAAAGGTGCGCCTCACCTCCAAGACTCCCATCCGCAGGGCGACGGACCACGTCCGTGTAGTACCCAGAAGATAGGGCTACGGCATCCTCTGCCTGTCGTAAGGGGCGACTAAAAGAAGCATTCGAGGTGCGGGCGGCTAGAGTGGGAGCTCAAACCAATCCCGGGAAGGACGGCGGTATATGTGGTCGCATACCGTCGTAAAGACTGGACAGAGGGGTTGGCCCAGCCGCCCATCTGGGAGGAGCCCGATGGGGCAACGAGCTCGGAGGATTCCGGTTGCAGTCGGACCGAGTTCCCGGAGTCCTCTTTTTAGCGCCGAGGACGGCAACCGGTGGGGAGGTTATGTCTGGGGAGCGGCCGTGCTCCGACAGTCGTTGTTCAGAAATTGTATATATACGGGGTATTGAGGATACTTCGATAATGTGTTTCAGAATACTAGTAGCGCCATCTCTTGAGTTGCGTGAGGTCGCCACACCTCCAAGACTCCCATCCGCAGGGCGACGGACTACCCGTTCCTATTTCCTGAGTCAACTCGTCCACACATATAGAACATGGTTGCATTACCTTTTTTTTTTTTGTTTTCGAGGGGGAAACTTTCAAAAAGTACCCGACGTCGTGGGAGCGACGCGGGTTATGTGGGATTCTTACCGCACTAAAACCCCCCCGGTGGCCGACGTCGACGCTGCGAAGAGGACTCCGGGAACTCCACTTGACCGCCGCCGGTGTCCTCAGCGTGTGCCCCATCGGGCTCTTCTCTGGTGGGCGTGAACTGCTCACCGCACCTTCTGGTTTTTACGGCAACATGCAACCACACATGCCGCCGTCCTTCCCGGGGTCACTTGACCGGACGGTTCGAGCTCCCACTCTTCCCGCCCGCAACCCCGGAAGCCTCTTTTAGTCGCCTTTTACGACAGGCAGAGGGTACCGTAGTCCTATTCTGGTCCCGGAACTACAGGGACCAGAATATGGCTGCATTACCTGTGCACGTATCTGAGCTCGTGCACGCTCTGCACGGCGAGCACCATCTCGGCGATGTAGAAGCGCGCCATGTCCTCCGGCAGCCGGTCCTCGAACTTCGACAGCAGGGTCAGCAGGTCGCCGCCGCAGTAGTAGTCCATCACCAGGTACTGGGGAACGTGAGGTGGTGGAATGAGATATATGTTTGAACCACCATCTTTTGAAGGTGGTAGAACCAGTGCAGTTCGACCGGGGAAGTACCACCGCCACACCTATTTCTAGCGTGAAGCATTTCTTGCGTTTCGATAGAAGGGTGTGGTTGCCGGCACACTTTTATATGAGGCGACCATCATAGTCCTCGGGAGTAGCAACGCATCTGTGATCTGTGTGTTCTATATGAAGTTGATTACAGATGTCCATGGGCGGCAGTGACCACTTACCATCAGGTGGACTGCATGCTCGTTTGCTACTTCAGTCAAATAAAAAAATAAAAAAATGTTATACACCACTATAATATGACTAGATTAATATCACGGGTTTCCTCGCTACGGTCACGTCTACGAGTAACCTATGTGTTAATGTAGGCTACGAACTACGTGTGTGCCAAATTCTAGCGAAATCCCAACGGTAGTTTTTGCATGAAAGAGTAACAAATACACGTCATTACAAACTTTCGCATTTATAACACTACAGTTTGTGAGAGTGTATGTTCGTTCGGATGTGTGTTCGTTACATTTTCACGCACAAACATCCAGTCAGATTTTGATTTGATTCTTAAATTTTAGGGTGAATCCAAACTAGCGTAATATTGTAAGTCTTGAGTCGCAGAATTTTGTTCGTGGAAAAATTCAGTTTGGATGTCAGACGAACGCATTTATTCAGTTACTATTCTTCAAGCAATTTGTACCTGACTGACGCTTTGCTCGGCCCGCGTCGGCCCCCTCACCACCTCAAACTCAATTCTGTCACGTGTGAGTCGGCAGACAACTCATTTTGCGTCGCCGTGTACGTGTACAACAAGGACTTTTCTATGAAACCGAATGCAGCGACTCACGACTCACAAAATTACGCTCCTTTGACCTCACACTTACACTCATAGTTATGACACTGATTAATACATTTTCGCAAAAATCGTATATGTAGTTGGTGCAGGTAAAAATATTCTGCGCAACCTATTTGCGCGTCAGCTTTCTTGAGTACGCCTTGGGACATGCCGACTTTTCCGAAACGTTTCTCATGCATAAAATACCCTCCGTAAATAAGGAACTTTTACTGTAATTAATTTTCTCAGATTTAGTATAGGTTAAAAAAAATGTTAACATACCAAATTATGTTCGTCCTGAAACGCGTAGTGCAGATTGGTGATCCACCGCCGGTCTCCGAACACGAGCACGTCCCTCTCCTCTTGGAAGCACGCCGTCTCCGCTCGCTGCGACAATATATGCCAATAAAACATTAAGATTTAACATGTACGGTCTCGTTCACTAACTCCTATATTTAGCCCGTTTAAAGGATGATTATTAAAAAAACCTTAATTAGTATATAAATAGTTATCATGAATAATTGAAGCTTTTTCATTTTTTTAATTGGACCTACATATGCAAAACAGAATCAACTCACACAAGGAAAGTTTTGAGAAAAAGCCATTTTTGTCAAAATTTTGTTTGCTGTATAATTTTAGGTTATTTTAAATAAAATCTGTTTACAATGATGCACAAAGTAATTTGTTCTATGTATACAAATATGATATTGTTAAAAATCATCAACGTTTTTAATAATACAGGAGGAAAACTAGTTGGTTCCTTTGTGCAAAAGTAGGTCCAATTTATATTTTAGATGTATATTTATTGCTTAGGTATTACAAAAACATAAACAAAAATGTTAAAGTATTTTAATCAATTTAATTGTCACTATTATTATTTCAAATAGTTAAAAAACACATTAGTTACTTGTAAATTGGTGTAAATTAAAAAAACACATCATTGTTGCGTGCCTGGGTTTCAACCTCGGACCTCCCGATCGAGAGGGCAAGTTTCAACCATTAGGCTATCACTGCTCTGATTAGTTATCAGATAGTTTATTTATAGTCTATTATATCAATTTGTTTCAATAAAAAAAAGTAAAAAAAAGGCACATTACCTTGAGCATCTCCCACTTGTTGAGTATCTTCATGGCGTACACGCGCTCGCCCGCGGACACGGCGCCGCTGGTCGCCGCGCTGTTGCCCGGGATCTCCGCCCCCTGCTACAATGTTACAAATATATTACGATTTTTATGTACAATTATTGTATTCATGCTGAATTGTGATGAAAATATATTCCAATTTGTATATGTCGGCGCTGCCATAAATCATAGTTACCCATGTAAAAAAAACATGCGTGCGTACAAAGTACACATGTCAGAAGTGAAACTTCTTTGGCGAACTAATTTATAAATCTTGTTTATATTTATACAAATCTAAAACTTTAAATTTCCAAGATTAAGAGGAAGGGAAAACGGCGTGATACGACGTTCGCTCTGTCTCAATCTTTCTCACTCGCTTGCTCCCTACTCTCACTCCACGGCTAGTTGCTCATGCTACGTTCGCCCTGTCTTACTCTCTCTCAATCGGTCTCGATCACTCTCTCTCTCTTTTCCGACACTTCCGTTGCATACCGGCGTGACGTTTCATCTGTAAAAAATTTACCCTCATGCACCTAAAGAAGTTTCACTTCAACAAGATGGCAAATAAAAAAAAGATATACAAAGAAAAAAGACAAACCCACTGAGTTTCTTGCCGGATCTTCTCAGTTGATGTCGTGTTCCGATCCGGTGGTAGCGTAAAAATATATATATCGAAGGCAGTAGGTGGGACTCGTAAGCAAACGCAGCGATTTCGACTTCACGTGGCCACCACCAAACAGTCTCGCGTTCCCGAATTCGAATCAAACGACATGATGGGTCTCGTCCATCTTTTTTTTCTCTATTCACAGTGACACTTGTCAAATCTAACCACGTGAAATCGACTTCGCTCAGGAGACAATGTCAACCTGACGTTTGCATTCATCGGCAAGAGATGGCGCTACTTGTCGACGATGCGACATATATATAAATGTAACTGACAATTTGTAAGCGCCCCCGAAGGCCTATGCAAAATAAAGACATTTCATTTCATTTCATAGAGTGGGTAGAACGCGGTCATTATGGTTTTATCTTCACGCAACTCCGCGCGCTAGTGCGCAGAGCGAAAATTGTAACGGTTTGGGGGGAAATGAATTAGAATGGTGATGTCGCGCGGGTGCCTTACGTGTTCGGTGGAGTGTCAGTGATTTTGTGTTATTCCTATCATTTTATGCCTTTTATTAAACTATTTTGAGTTAATACAAGATTAGGTACTTTATATTCTCCTCGCCCGATAACCAACGCCCACCTACGTACAATAATATGGAGTCACAGACAAATAATGATAACCACAGTGATAAAGGCGTGCCCAATGCCTTTATATATAATAATAAATAATGAATATTGGTATAATAATATGTATGTGGTTGAAAAAGGTAATCTCTGTCGCAGTTCCTGGAGGTACCTACCACTAATTTTTGCCTAGATGTAATAGCGCCACTAAGAAATTGCCAGAATTACCACCTAGAAAACGATCTCAACTGAGAAGATCCGACAAGAAAGTCAACACGCTTGCCTTTTGTCTTTGTAATATGTAACTTATTAACACTTAACTCTCTCATTCTGAGTCTCGGGTCTCCTACCCGTGCCCAGCAGTGGGACAATAATGGGTTGTACCCATATGTGAAAATCGCTTTAAAATAGGTGAATAATTTAACTCTGGTAAGTGAGATATCATCACCCTACATGAACATACCCCTGATGTACACGACCAAAAACACATACATGTATACACACCCAAAAACACCCAGACCCAGAACCGTCCACACCACCGTACCTGCATAAAAGACGCCCGCACCACGCACACCTCCCCGAATGCGCCGCGTCCTATCACCTTGACCAACTCGAAATCGTCCCGCGACAGTCGAAGCCTCTTCAACGCTGATGCCACCGGTTTTGCTGGAATTAGAAAAAATCGAAATTAAATATAATCTACGGAGTAGATAAGATTATTACATATTAGTTTATTTTTATAAGATTGAAGTACCAAACGAGCATGTCGACGGGCCCCTAGAACAAAATCGTATATGAAAAATTACCAAATTACAGTATGAAGCTTTGTTGATTATTATTATTATATTAATACGTGAAGCAAAAATTTGTGACGGATTTTTAAGTAATATGCCGCGGACGGATTAGTATGAAATTTTGCACGGTTATAGTGGACGTAGAGAAGGAGTGCAGAATGTTAATATTTTTTTCAAATAATGCATTTTTCATACATAAAATCAACTAAAAACACATTACACACACTGCCTTGCATTTGTCACAAACACATATGTACTTAGTAAATGAAAATGAAAAGACACAACGTCAAGAATGTCAGATGACATTTGATTTTTAATTTAAATTACGGTCGAATTTCGGCCGATGCTACGGGTGACTAGTTTTAATAATTGATTGTAATAGCTATTTAGGAACTAAAGTATTACATACGTTCCTAAATAGCTATTAGAATGATTTTCCATAGATCGTCTTTCTTGACGTAAGTTATCAATGTTTTTTATATCCACAAAACTTCTAAGCTTGATACTGTAATTTGGTAATTTTTCATATACGATTTTATTCTAGGGGCCCGTCGATGTAGTCAATCTGATGTTATGTGTGCATTACCATCAGATACTTCACGCTTTTTTTGATACATCAACCCAAATGTCTGTTTACTACTCATATATTGTATCGGCGTCGTAGTCTTAATATCAGGCGTTCCATGCGCATTTTAGTTGTATATTACATTCTAGTACAGTAAAAGCTGCATATACACGGATCCCGCATTCGCGTTTTCGGCATTTGCTGCTTGTACTTGTAATTTTCTTGTTGTTTTCGCGGCTAAATATTACTTTATTCGCGGATATAGTCGGTACAAGTAAAACGATTCAGCACCTTCTATTTGTCCGTCAGCTTCGATATATATATGACGGAGGGGGTGGTTCTTTTTCGCTCATCGTATCAGGATAAACTACTGTGGGCTCTGTTAGGGAATGTTAGCACGAGAATAAATTGCAGACTTGATTTTAACACACAGTATATTGCCGAATTAAACTTGTTACAATCACTGAATTAATCAAACTAAATTAAGTAGGCAAGTAATCGTAGCACTAAGAACGCGGGATGATTTTAGAGTCGTCTGCTTCGGCCGACCGTCAACGATAGAGTGAGGTGTCGGCCATTAAACTGGTACAACCCGAACTTTATCAAACGCCACTAGATGGCGCTGGCGTTCCGGTGTTGCCACAATACCGCCATTTCCGACATATATTATATATATATATATATATATATATATATATATATATATATATATATATATAAAACCGTCGTGAATAAGAAGCTTTCACTTCATTATATAAACTACCCACCATATTGTATGAAGTCAGCCACAGCCTTCTCTCTCCTCAGACTGCTGTTGCAACACTCGTCGTACAGGACCAAGAGGACATCGAGCAGGGTCTCCACGCTGAAGCCCTGGATCCGTGGACCCTGGAGACGCCGCGAGACGAACATCGTCTCTATCTGCTTCAGCCGTTTGATTCCCAGAGCTGAAAAAGAATGCAAGTGTTTTTGTTTTATTTATTTGTTGTTAATATGTATTATTGGAGTGGCAAATGAGATCGATTGAATATGAACTGCAGAGGAGCAGTTACCGCCCATGGAAATTTATAAAATCCTTAAGTAATCAAAACCAGATAAGAATAGAGTCCTACCAGAGTTCGATCATAGATGTGGGGCTACTCCCAAAGACTAAATTAAAACTGAGATACCTCGTATATTTTTTTTATGAAATTGAAGTAGGTAAATGAACTTGGAAAGCATGCCCGATTTCGTGCTTTCTCGACTAATGGCATGTGTGTGATGACTACCGCCCACGGATATATTTTATTACATACAAGAAGTTGGCTTCACAAAGAATAGAGCAATAGTTGTATCTAAGCGTTTTCCAGATGTCAACCACAGATGTGTTATCATTTCTGAGCGTTATTATTAAGACCTCCTTCTCTTATTTAAATTAGTTGCCATCCACACCCTTACACCGAAACAAACTGCTTCCCGCTAGAAACATTTATGTCGTGGGTACTCTTATGACCGACCCATAGGTATTGGTTTTGCGTCCTTTCGAATGTATAATTTACTTATGCCACTCCACGTGATTGACTTAATAACATAAGACGGCTGTGGCATTCTGAAGGATGGATTGACAAAAGTAGTGATATTATAAATCCCTTTATTACAGGCTTCCTTTTAATTAGGTATATAATGATTAATAACCTTTTAATAAATTTTATTTTGCGGCTCCGACCGTTACGCCTATCTCATCTAGTGTGAATAAAAAAAATATATTTTAATATTTTTTTTTATTCACACTATTATTAATTTATATTCATTGAATTTTTTAACACTATTTTCTTAATTTAAATACATTTAAATTTATTTTCTATTTTTTAGTTCGGTTTTCTATAAAAAGCGTGATTTTTACTTTTTTTAAACTATTATTTATTTTCTCCTTTTTAGTCAAATTAAAAAATGGAATAATTTTATCAAATTAGTGTATTGTCATCGGTCCTCATTAAATGTACAAAGTTTGAACGAAATCTGGCCGTTTAAAGTGGGTCAAAATCGCGCCCAAAGAAGTCGGTTACAAACAAACATACCGGTGAAGCTAATAAAAACGTGCGTAATGTAGTGGAGAAGCACTGATAATTTTTGATTTTTCACTTTTAGGCGGAACGAAGTCGCCGGGTCAACTAGTAGTATTATAGTGGGTTAAATTTAGTGTATGAAACATGCACATAACATGCGCTACATGTACGTAAATCCACATATATGATATTGTTTATATTACGTGCAAATATTCTACCAAAGATAAACGACAGTTTATTTCCTGGTAGGTAGTATAAGGAATTAGTTTTATTAATTTCCTAACTAGGTACATATAACATAGTTTTCAATATCGGTACACAAATTGAATAATATTAGTAACTGTACAAAAACGCTTATATAACAGAATCACTATATAGTATAAAACGGTCCTTTCGCGCTGTCTGTCCCTATGTATGTATGTATCTTTAAAACTACGCTACGGATTTTAATGCAGTTTTGTTAAAGAGATAGAGTGATTTAAGAGGCAGGTTTTTATGTATAATACATGCATAATATAGTGGAGAAACACTGATAATTTTCGATTTTTTACGTTTAGGCGGAACGAAGTTGGCCGGGACAACTAGTAGCTAGGTAAAAGTTACACAACAGCTTAAAATTTTATCTTTTTAATAAAAGATTTAAGATAATAAGGATAGATAAAGAAGCTGTTTTTGGATTAAATTGTATGTTAACTTAAAATTAACGAATTTCGAATTGTGCGGTCATTTATGGAAAGCATCCATATGTGGTAACTGATAACTATTTAAGGATTTATACTCGAATATAACAATATTATCATATGATCATATCAATAAAAGGCGAAATTATGAGGATGGTTAGCTAGGTATTTGTTATTCTCCGACGCAAAAACTACTGATCGGATTTGGGTGAAATTTTGCACCCCAAAAGTTTGTAATCTGGATCAAGACATACGATAATTTCGTGATGAACGTGACCCAAGCGGCTGGAGCAGCAGGCATATAGATTAGCCACGATCGTCGTGGCGGGGCAGTCACCATACCGGTCTGGCACGCATTGAGTTCTGGGTTCGATTCCCGGCCAGACAGGTATTTAATGATAAATTTAGATTTCTGTCCTGAGTCTGGGTGTTTGCGTATCCCTCTCTGTATGTCCATGGTACCCACGACAAAAGAGAAAATCCCACTGTGGGGTTACGAGGGTAGAAATTGTAGAAGAAGATATAGAAGTAGAAGAAGATATTAGAGGGTAGAAAGTATATAATAGCTATGTTAAAGCGATAAACACTATTTTCGTTACATCTATAAGTACTTATCCTCTAAAACCCACAAAAAGAAGCTCCACTCAAAAAATTACCACTCAATTGTCTACAACGCAACAAAGCGCGCTGAACAATCAACAGGAAACAGTCCCAGCCGTGGTAAGGATATCCCATGGCCATACGGACAATACATTATATATGCGGCGCGCGCACGGTACACGCGTGAATCACACCGGCATAACATTAATTGCTACCGTTAATTGAGTACACCGTACAGTACACCCTTGAGGAAAGTGAGAATTGAGCGGAATGTCAAATTGTTTGGCGTTACTTATCAGCCTGGAAGGTTGAAGGTCGAAATTAACGAGAATTACTAGCCACCACACCTTTTTTATCTGATTGAAATAGCAAACGAGCATACAGTCCTATGACGACCTGCGTGGCGGAGCGGTTACCATACCGGTCTGATGCGCAATGGGTCGAGGGTTCCATTCCCGGCCAAACAGGTGAATCTGAATGCTGAGTTTAGATTAATGTTCTGGGTCTGGGTATTTGTGTATTCGTCTTGTATGTGTCCATGGTACCCACGACACAGGAGAAAATCCTAGTGTGGGGCTATGAGTATAAGCGAGTGTAAAAAAATGATAAGTGATCACTGCCGCCTATGAAGATCTGTAAGCAACTTCAAATAGAACATGCGTTCTACCTGAAATCAATAATAGATGCGTTGCTACTCCCGAGGATTATAATGGCCGCCTATATAAAACTGTGCCGGTAACCACACCCTTCCATCGAAACGCAAGAAATACTTCACGCTAGAAATATACCTATTTCTTCCTTATAACAAGTGTTATAAGGCAGAAATAGGTATATTCAGCTTCTGTGTTTTGGTTTAAGGGCGTGTTTAGATAGAGACACTTCGTCCCTGTAGTTCCGGGATCAGAATATGGCTACGGCATCCCCTGCCAGTCGTAAGAGGCTACTAAAAGGGGCTTCCGGGGTTGCAGGCAGCTAGAGTGGGAGCTCGGACCGTCCAACCAGGCGATCCCGGGAAGGAAGGCAGTTTGTGTGGTCGCATACCGTCGTAAAGACTAGATGGGGCGGTAGGCCCAGCCGCCCATCTGAGAGGAGCCCGATGGGGCAATGCGCTCAGAGGATTCCGGTTGCGTTTCTATAGAGATACCGGACTCCTCTTTATAGCGCCGAGGACGGCCACCGGGGGAGTTTTAGGGCGGAAAAAATCCCACACAACCCTGTGTAGCTCCCACGGCGTCGGGGACGTTTTGAAGGTTTCCCCCTCGAGAGAAAAAAAAATAGAGACACTTATACCAAGGGTTCATTAGTCATTATAGATAGTAAAGGGTTTGTGCCAATTTTAGGCAGAAGTTCTAATTAAAAGCTTTTATCTTATCTGGAGTAGATTAGAGGTCAGAAGCGGTAATAGTAGAACTACCTGCAACAAAAGTCGACAGTATGTTCTTTAGCTATTTCTACAATATGAAAACCAGGATTCACTATATTCATATTTAGGTGCTGTACCCTCGTCTTCTAATAGGTACTTCACTACATAGTATAAAACAAAGTTGCTTTCCGCTGTCTATCCCTATGCTTAAATCTTTAAAACTACGCTACGTATTTTAATGCAGTTTATTTTTATAGATAGAGTGATTCAAGAGGAAGGATTTTATGTATAATAAATGCATAATATATTAGAGGAACATTGATAATTTAAGATTTTTGACTTTTAGGAGGGACGAAATTCGCCGGGTCAACTAGTTCGTCATAATAGACATAATAGATAAACGGTTACAGTTATTTTAGGAGTCATATTATAAAGGTGAAAGTTTGTGTGGACGGGAGGAAGTTTTTACCCTTTCCCGCTAAATCTACCCATAGTACTAGGTTAAAATGTGACAAACAATTTATGACCTAAATTAACTCACAAGAGACTGTTCACTGTGAAAAACACGAGCTCGAGGGCGGAACTACGGAAAAAGCTATTAATCTCGTTAATATTATAAATCCGAAAGTTTATTAGGATGTATATTTGTTACTCATTCAAGCAAAAACTAGCGGTTAGATTTCGCTGAATGTTGGCACATAAGTATATCGTTTATAACATAGATTGACATTTTTTTTGTTCTCGAGGGGGAAGCCTTCAAAAGTTACCCGACGCAGGGTTATGTGGGATTTTTACCGCATTAAAACCCCCCGGCGGCCGTCCTCGGCGCTACAAAGGGGACTCCGAGATCTCCAAAGGAACGCAATCGGAATCCTCTGAGCGCGTTGCCCCACCGGGCTCGTCCTAGATGGGCGGCTGGGCTCACCGCTCCGTCTTGTCTTTAAGACAGTATGCGACCACACATACCGCTGTCCTTCCCGGGATCGCCTGGCTGGACGGTTCAAGCTCCCACTCTAGCCGCCTCTTACGACAGGCAGATACTGTAGCCCTATTCTGATCCCGGAACTAGAGGGACGAGATTGACATATAAGATACTCATTACAATGGTAGACGTGACCGATGAGGGCAAAGCCGAGGAATAGAATAGGTCATATTTATAATTGATAACGCAACATTTTGAAAACCCAATTCTTATTTGATTAATTAATCCGGAAGTCTTCCTAAGGGCTTATCTTCAAGATATGAACTAAACAGCGTTACTCAAAATGCATGCTACGAATTTGGCAACCTTACGTTATAAATTTATTAATATTGTCTGTGGCGGCCGCGAATCTAAAAAGATAAGTCAAGTTAAGCACCTTGGATACCGCTAGTGACCATCACGTAGGTTAAGCGAATCTGGTGGGCATCATTGATTAAACCATTAAATTTTTATTCGGAAACCTTCTTAATACATATTATAAAACACGCCCCTTTTATCATATTTTCATTTCTTCCTATATATTTTCAACGCGCCTTATCGTGCCTGGGTGGTATAATTTGAGAACCATAGAATTGGTTTACTTGACGCTCCGTGTGACAAAGCGATCACCTTATCTCACACGCAGTGAGTTTCGAGTTCGATCCCCGAACAAACAGATATCTAAATGTTAAGTAAATTAAGATTTCCGACATGTGTGTTTGTGCATTCGTCGATTTTCATGGCACTTACGACACAGGAGAATATCCTATTGTGGAGCTATGAGTGTAGAAAGTGTTAAGTATTTTGTTTATGCTAAATCTATATAAATAAGTCCACCAATTTGCACTTGGCCAGCGCGGTGGACTATGGCCTAAAAATCTCTTATTCTGAGAGATGACTCGTGCCCAGCAGTGGGACAATAATGGGTTGACGAAATCTATATAAGAGGAATATAAAAGCGAAATGTTACAAATCTTTTACAAAGGTTTATAGACCAATTTTTTACACAACGGAGGACACTGGTCAAAACCCATCTCTCTCTGAGAGGAAGCCCTTACCATAACCTAATAGTGGGACAGAATCCACGCCTTATTACCTAATGATTACCAGATTACAGAAATCTCTTAAATCCAGGCGTGCTGTATTCTCGTCCTGCTGGATCGTTCTTTTATAAAAAATCAATTTAGTTAGCGGCTAAGACACAAGTTGTAAATCTCGATACATCATACCTCCTCCTCAAACAGAATTCGTTTCCAAAATTAGCTTTCAAGTGTTCGACCAGACATTTGTCGATTTGGGCTGAAGCATAATAGTATGCAAGTTAATAAAAACTTTTTAACAAAAAATATCTACCGACTTCCATGTCACAAAAAAGTAAAAAATAATTTAAATATATTTTGGTCTAGAACATACTCAGTACTTAGTACATAGTCCTGAAGTCGGTGCTCGACATATTTCGCTGGACGACGGTAACTACGTCCTATATGAGCACCGACTTCAGAACTATGTACTAAGTACTGAGTATGTTCTAGACCAAAATATATTTAAATTATTTTTTACTTTTTTGTGACATGGAAGTCGGTAGATATTTTTTGTTAAAAAGTTTTTATTTTACACTTTTTAGTGACTATATTTTTATGTTTGTATTTAAATAAAGCCTCTAAGTTTGCTTTGTGCATCTACATATTCACAAAAATTAAACATAAAACACTTTTACAATTCATACAAACAGGGCGCCCCCTCTGGAAGTACCCCTCCATCATCAGGGTTGAGGAGTTGAAGGTCAAATTTTTCATCTTATATTGTTGCTTAGTAATCTTATAACATATACGTTAGTACCAGGTGGCTAACTTCTATGGCTCAGGCTTGCAGTACCCTGCATCATCAGGGTTTAGGAGTTGAAGGTCAAAATTTTAATTTTGTGCCTCTGTTTGGTATTATTTTTACATACCCGTAAGCACCAAATTGCCAACTCCTATGGTTTAGAATTGAAGTACCCCTTCATCATCAGGGTCGAGGAGTTGAAGGTCAAAATTTTAATTTTGTGCCTCTGCTTAGTATTATTTTTACATAACCGTAAGCACCAAATTGCCAACTCCTATGGTTTAGGATTGAAGTACCCCTTCATCATCAGGGTTGAGGAGTTGAAGGTCAAATTTTTGATTTTATATTTTTGCTTAGTATTTTCTTTACATAACCGTAAGCACCAAATTGCCAACTTCTATGGTTTAGGATTGAAGTACCCCTCCATCATCAGGGTTGAGGAGTTGAAGGTCAAATTTTTCATCTTATGTTTTTGCTCAGTAATCTTATAACATATACGTAAGCACCAAATGGCTTATTCCTATGGTTTTGGCTTTAAGTACCCCTGCATCATCAGGGTTGAGGAGTTGAAGGTCAAATTTTTGTCCCATGAATTTGCTTAACAATTTCATTATATATTCGCAAACATCAAACGACCAACTTTTATAGTTCAGGCTAGCAGTACCCCTGCATCATCAGGATTGAAGAGTTGAAGGTCAAATTTTTCATAGTAAATACCTACATAGTAATTTTATTCTATATTTTACTCAATTGGACTTCTCCAGCTAAGGTTCGGCCGACTATCACTAATTTTATTATTTTGCTCCAAAAAGTTGAAGATCCTATGATTAGAACCTTATCAAACTCTTATCAGACTACCCCTGGAGTACATCCTTTCTAATAAAAAAAGAATCATCAAAATCGGTTGGCGGGATATTGAGTTATTCATACATTTATCGCGTACATTGAAAATGCAAATTTAAGACTTATGCGTTTTTCTTATGGATGCCCTAGTCAAAAAAATACTAAAAAAAAATGGGACCCTATGACACGCACTACCTTTCAAATAAAAAAAAAATCATCTAAATCGGTTCACCCAGTCCGGAGAAATGAGGTAACAAATATAAAAAAAAAAAAAAAAAAAAAAAATAAAAATACAGACGAATTGATAACCTCCTCCTTTTTGGAAGTCGGTTAAAAATACTTTAATCTTATCATAGCGAGGACACTAACATTGATATAGGTACGAGAGAATTGTCTAACATTTCAAGTAAATAAAGTCGAATTCATTCATACAAATAGGTTTAGAAAAAATCACAAATAAAACACACACTAAGAAAAATTAGAAAAAATCACAATGGATACTAGTGTTAAAAATGTAAGAGTACTTAAAAATACTTTAATCTTATCATAGCGAGGACACTAACATTGCTATACGAGAGAATTGTCTAACAGTTCAAGTAAATAAAGTCGAATTCATTCATACAAATATGTTTAGAAAAAATCACAAATAAAACACACACTAAGAAAAATTAGAAAAAATCACAATGGATACTAGTGTTCAAAATGTAAGAGTCGTAGGTACTCCCTTCCTTCCTCGTTCATCTTGTCAAAAATGTATATAGGTACCTAATCACTAAATAGTACAAAACAAAGTCGCTTTGCGCTATCTGTCCCTATGTATGCTTAATCTTTAAAACTACGCTACGGATTTTAATGCAGTTTTTTTAATAGATAGAGTAGTTCAAGAGGAAGGTTGGTATGTATTATACATGCATAATATAGTGGAGGAACACAGATAATTTTAGATTTTTGACTTTTAGGCGGAACAAAGTTCCTCGGATCAGCTAGTACGAGATAAAGGACAGGTTTGATGTGATCCACTTTCTAATTTTCCCCGGTGACTTCGGGATTAATATATAAAAACACTATTACATATATGTACGTTATGTAAGACTTTCAAGGCAATGCAAAGACTATATTTCTAGATGTCCGGTCAAAAACATACCAAACTGATTTTTTATTTGAAAAAATTTAATTCCATTCGTATAAAGCTATGGTTACAAATATTTTTTCCATCCGCGTAATTAATTCCAATAAATAAAAAATATATTATTTTAAACAACATAATTTAGAAATAACCCGCTTATTTCCGCGACTTCTCCCAATTTAAACGCATTTAGCATGGGAATACGTATCCCATGTGTAAATCCAGGTCATATCCTATCTGTGTACCTACTATATTTCAACGAAATGCGATCTATGGTTTTCCCGTGAAAGAGTAAAAAGCACAAATACATCCTCACGAAGTTTCACATTTATTAACATTATTAAGGTATACATTATTAAGATTACATAAGATTTCATTTCATTTATTGTCTTAAAAATGATAATTTTAAGAAAATTGCGGAAGTTCTTTTTTTATATTTGACTGAAGTGGCAAACGAGCATGCAGTCCACCTGATGGTAAGTGGTCACTGCCGCCCATGAACATCTGTAATCAACTTCATACAGAACATGGGTTCCATCTGAAGTCAATCACAGATACGTTGCTACTCCCGAGGACTATGATGGTCGCCTCATGTGAAAGTGTGCCGGCAACCACACCCTTCTATCGAAACGCAAGAAATGCTTCACGCTAGAAATAGGTGTGGCGGTGTACTTCCCCGGTCGAACTACACTGGTTCTACCACCTTGAAGCAGTTTTTTCATCAATTTATATGCAATAGTAAATGTTCACGAGAGCTAATCCAAACCACAAATTTTAATACGTACAATAGTTATTAATTTAATTTTCGGAATGTTAATATTTTGGAGAAAATTTGCACAACCCTGAATACCCTCCACCTGGCTACGCCTATGCTACTGAAACCGTATATAGCGTATAGTACCAGTAAAACGCTACTCGCGCTAAAACCGCTTCGCTTCGAACGGTGCATCACCGGGGTTCGGCGAACCGTGATCGTCCGTGACATATTTTAAATAGGTAATTATTACGTGCTTTATTTTTTCTATGACACAAACGGTTGTGTGATAATATCTTTATTTATGCTTCGATGTTAAGAAATGGGGCTAACTTTACTTCGTAATAGCGTTGGCTATGCCATTGTTATTATGTCACGCCAATTTGGTATGTGATGCATTTCTAATTTGCTAATTTCATTACATTAAAAGGATTTTAGATAAGCAGCTTTTACATACATAGCTTTGCACAGGATTTATCTATACTAAAATAATAAAGAGGAAAACTTTGTTATTTTGTATGTTTGTTATGAATTAACTTAAAAACTACTGAACCGATTTTAATTATTCTTTCACCATTAGAATGCTACATTATTCCTGAGTAACATAGGCTATTTTTATTGTAGTCTGCGCGAACAAAGTCGCGTTAGTTCTGCTAGTACTATAATAATACTATGTTTAATAGAGATGCGCCGAATATTCGTTTGTTATTCGGCGTATTCGGCAACAATTCTACTATTTGTATTTGGCCGAATTATTCGGTTTTGGTGCCAAATATATTCGGTTCGAGTTTTTCTATTTTGTTGGCCATACGTCACACATAAATAAAGCCAACAGTTAAAATTTAAATTGAACTTTTCAACATGGAATTAATAAAATACACAGAAACATAGGAAATAGGTCAGAAAAAAATTAACAAGATTCCACACGAATGAACTGACGAGTGGAAGTTTAATATGTGGACGCTACAAAATCTGGGGCACCTCGAGTGTGGAACCCTTGCTGAGTCAAGTGTTTGGATAGTAATGAGCCTGCCTACACCAAATTGAGTGGTCACAATTTCATCATTAAAATTAAATACATATTTATATAATGTGGCTCCCTATTTTCACTTCCGTTTAATATATTTTTGTATGAATTTATGTTGTATAATATAAGGACCAGTAATGAAGATCTGTGATTGAAGATAGAAATGGGCATGTTTCATGGTTCTCCTCAGATGCATTTTTTTTTATTTTTTATTTACAAAAGCAACAGCAGTGATAGGCTAATGGTTGAAACTTAACCTTAATAGAAGAAGGTCCATTATGTAAATCCCATGGATGCACCACTAATTTTATCTAAAAAGATGTGCATATTAGAATTTAATTACCACTTCTTTACACTGAAGAGAAAGAACTGTTTTAGGTACTTTTATTTTTAAGAAACTCAAATTTCTTAAATGAAAAAGCTAGTTCTTAAAGGTGTTGTAATTTTATCAATTCTTAACCAGCACAGTAAAATTTGACTTAAACATCTCTTATCCTGAGAAAAGACCCATGCGCAGCAGTGAGACCATAATGGTAAACTATGTATTGCAATCCTCGACACCTAAGTTGAATTGCCTGGTGGTAGTTGTTTACCACATCAAACAAGAATAGATCAGTGCTTAACAGAGCTGCTACTAGCCAGAAAAGGTGTTGTAGTTACTAGTAACCTATAAAGTTGAACCAGAAAGGCTTCATCAAATTATAACATATAACATAGAATAATATCATGTATTAAGTACTGTACTGAATGGATAAAATGATTATATTTACTCCGCTAGATTCAGATGGCTCAGGACCGTTCGAAGTGGCGCAGATTAGGGGAGGCCTATGTCCAGCAGTGGACTTTTAAAGGCTGATGGACGGATGGATACAGAATGAAACTAAAACCATTCTGAATTAAAGAACTTAAAATAGTAGTAAGTCCTTTGGTACATAGAATTGAGAGGTTATAATTTAACCATGAAGTCTGACTATCTTATATAAATATAGAATTCCAGAGATCCAGGAAAAAGGTCCTTTAAATGAGAGATGTGGGCAATAGCTAAGCAATAATGTGTGTCAAATTCACTAGAACTATTGCTTGAATTTCATTGCTTAGCTTGCTATAGCTGTGGTGAGTCCAACAGTCGTTTTTATTGCATAGGAGAATGAGAGTGAGAGGTGAGGATTAGAGCTATAGAGGTTTGTTCAGGACTAAACATCCTACATGATTAGCTCACCTACATTTCATAGCTCTTTATATTTTTTTTTTTGAAGAATGAAATAGCAGACAAGTATGCAATTCACCTTATTGTAAGTGATCACATAGACATCTGTAAGCAATCACAGATGCATACCTACTTACGAACACTGAGGTCGCCTCATAAGTTACCCATTCATAACCCTATGCTTAATGTTCATATGAAACAGATCGCATTAATAACACATTATAAAATAAATATGAAAGTGAGGTGACAACCACTCCCTTTCACCAAAACGTAGGAACTGCTTCACACATTGTAACCTCCCATGTTAATCCATTTAAGTTCTACCACCTAGCTTGATTTTGGATACTGCTTAGGATTAAAGATCTTAATTGCTTAGGTTAGCTTAACTTCATATCTTAGATTTGACTGCATATAGTACAGCTATCTTTAAAGCATGTAGTGTAAATGCACCCTAAATGTACTCTGCAAAATTTCTAATCTAAAACCTATGTACCTAAAGTGGTACATATACAAATAGAATATTGTTAATAATATAAGGATTTTTTTCATGTTCTCTTTTACAATGTCACAATTAGGAATGACCCATATTTTGGACATATGCCTGTGTTAATTACAGTTACGTTTTAATACACACAGAATTAAAAATTCACACAAACAAGAATTAAAATTGAATATGTTACTTACTGTAGTGTATATGTTAGGTTCTAGTCTATGTTTACATGCTAAAATCATCATTTTTTTTAGCTTAATACTTGCAAAGCCATGACACGTTAAAAGACAAACTTTAACATAAAAAAATTGTATAAAACCCAATATTACACCACAATAATATAAATATGAATATCACACCAATGTTTATTGTAAATATAAATTAGGGTGCCTGTAATATTGTAATTGAATGTATTAATATGCTTACCTGGTACATTATTAGTGGGGACCAATGCCAGGTCAGGCGAGGAGTCTTCTTCATCCGACATGCTGAGTTTGTTCCTTCAGTTTTCCAGTTAAAAACCAACACTTAACATGTCCTTCAATTCACTTGCACTTAAGTCCTAAGAGATTCACTTTCAACAACATAAAGACACAACCCAGCTGTTTTCTATATTATCTGTCCTGTTTACAAATTCCATTTTTTATTTAATCTGCAAAGAAAAATATACTTAGGCCTCTCGTTATCAGTGCGTTCGGTATTCGAAATTCGTGTGTAGGTGTATTGAAATAGGGCGTTTAAAATAGCGTATTTCTGGTCCATTTTTATTAGATATACTTTAAATTAATCGTAAAAGCATTGTCATAATACACCTGATTTTATAAGGTTCGTGAGCGTGAGAATGTGGGCGGACAAAATTAAAATATTCTAACGCAGAACACACCCTATGTCCAAAAGAAAATGCAACGTTTTCCTACATTACCTGTCTAATCGAAGGCAACAATGCTTTCTATTCACTTATAGCAAGGTTGCGGGTGTCAGTCGATACTGGAGCACTTTCGCAATCTTTAGATTTGAACTTTATTTAGACAGCAATACATTTTACTCACAAAAAAACTAAAGTTGTAAGCCGATGACATCTCGATACGTTTCCGCATCGGGACTATAAATAAACAATAATACAAATCCATCCGCGTTTCAACAGTATCGAATCGCTTTGTTTTCAACAATATCCAACGTAAATTTGTGTTGTTCGATTTCGAATACAATAGCACTCAGATCTTAACCTAAATTTACTCTATCGATTGTTATGCAAAAACACTCAGATGAGTCATCGATGTCACTAAAATTGCACACTTGTAATCTACAAACACGATAATCACCTGATTATAACTTAAACTTTCATTGATTACTACGACAGCTACTATTTAATTCTGAAACTTATTTTTCAAGTCTTTTGAAGCAGACATTTTACTCGGGGAGTCGGGGACACTGACAATGTTGCCATCGCTCATTTAAACTTTCCAAACAAGTGTAAAAAATGAAAATTAAACTATAATAAAATAAAGTAAATAATATATAGTTTATGTAAAGATTTTCATAATTAAAGAAATATATTGTTAGTAAACAGATTTCTATGTAAAATAAGTTTATTTATTTTTAAGTATTCATGTATTACAATGTTTCTTCAAAATGTGCTAGAGAAACTTTATTTACAACTCACATATTTTAAAGCTTAACAAATTGTATTTATTTTTACTCTCAATGCAATATAAAATAGGTTAGATAATATGAATTAAATTAGCTACTGTTCATCAGCCAGGTAAGCGATACCTTATCGCTGTCGAGCTTCAATGCTAAATTCAGAAGTCGTCAAACTGGCAACGTCCTTGCCGGATATGGAAGCGGAAATGTAATGAATTTTTGGATCATAATAGTAGTTTATTAACATATTTATACTTTAATAGATTCATATAACCATTTAAAATGCATTTAAATTTATTTTATATTTTTTCATAACAAATTTTAAAGAAATTTCGTTAGATTAAACCGGATTGTCAGTAAATTCCATTATAAATAGTTGTGTATTTGATAGAGCGTCATAGTGCGTAATGGAGTCGATGTTCTGTTGAACGAAGTTGTGAATAAGATAATTATACGTTTTGCTACGAAATATCACATAAAAATAGGAGTTTTTGTATTGTGTGGGATTGCAGTGAACCGTTTTATTTAATTTATGGATACCATAATCAAGACAAAGTGTATAAACAACCTCGTTCCTCCATCGATGGTATGTATGCCATCAAAATATTTTGGAAAGTTGATTGTAACTTTACTTGTATTTCAATATTATGTAATTTTTGGTGTGTTACAGTAATATTGTGATGATAGTTTACGAAATACATTCATATTACGTGGAATAACAATCGGAAAACATGATTTTTCGATGCCTTTGTCGTCCGCGTAACTGAGTAGCTGATGGAAAGGTCACGCATTCATCCGCGTTTTTGTTTTCAGAACGAATGTGGCGGGATAGTGGATATGAATTGGATATCGAGGCGCTAACGGCGGCCGTTTTAGAGTTTTGAGCGTCTCCGTCATCGAGTTCATGGTTTTACGAGGGCACTTGAATTGCGGACTGAATTCCGATGTAGGGATGGCTTCCGACCAACCTGTGAAGAAGAAGCAGCGAATAGATGGGCCCGACATCGACGACGGGAGCGACAGGTCCGCCGAGGACATACTTACCGATATATTCGACGCGGGAACACCACCCGCAGAGACGACGGAGGACTTTACATCGAGAAACGGGGAGTCGCCTGATAGCGGCACTGTGAGTGAGGATGCCGTTGACTGTTCGACGATCTTGAGGATTCCCAGCGACCCGATCGTAGATATTATCCCGTCGTCCTCCGCAAACGCACCTCTCTGGAGTCCAGATAATGACAAGTTGCTCGCTGAACTGAAAATACTCCAAACGGCTCTAGTCGGCCAGTGTTTATGTGGGTTCAACGAAAATGTCGTGTTGCAACTGTTCGATAGACAATTGAATATTGTGTCCTGGCCTCTAACATGCTCGCTGACCTATCTTTCGACCATGCAGCTAATGTTCGATATTTATTTGAAGCAAAACAACACGGGGACAATTTGTTCAAAAATCATGCAAGCATGCGATATATTTGTTAGGAACAGGCATGATTGGATCACCGAGGTGGTAGAATTAGCAGAGCATAAGAGTAAGTTTATTACCTTCGTTGCCAGTAGAGTATTAGCTAGTTTTTTAATTGTATCCAAGGATACAGTAGACGAGAATTGGCTTCAGCAGATAGCCGAGAATATCTATTTGTTTGATAGGATTAATAGAATAACAGTACAAAAAATTAATTTCAGTTTAGATATAATTAAAAGGATAGTGGAATGGAAAGATGTTGAGCAGCATCCACTAGAAGATAGTAATTATATTAATACAGCTGGTAACATGCATATGCAGGAGGATAATCCGTTTAGAAGTAGTTCAAACCATGGTGGCAGTAGTAGTAGTACACAGATGCCCTCTAGTTCAAGAAGTGATAATTTACATAGCGCCTTCTCAAACTTGCAAACCCCCAGCACACCATCTACTTCAAGCGGTGATAAACCTGAAAAGCCAGTGGTGTTCAAACTTCATGAACCAGTATTAAAGTTTCCTAACGAACATCCCAGTGGGATGGAGGAAGCTGAGTCTCCTGAACCTCCTCCATCAAGGATAGAGAGAGTGAATGAGAATGGATGTGTAACTGTAATCCTTACAGATTCAGAGTCGTTTGACACATCACACATAAAGTGTTTAACGATACGAACGTTAGAGCACCACTGGCCTATTTTAGTGAAAAATATGAAGCTCCTTCTACTGAGGTACCTGAATTTAGCTAATGCTGAAAACTGTATACTAACCTTTTTCTCTCTGTGGGAGAACATTATAAGTGTTAAGGCTAATCTTTCGATAATCGACACAAAGCCATTTTATGCTGATTTGCAAAGCTTTGTCGATTTACTAAGGAACACAGTGCTTCCAAGTTTAATATACTCTCATTTACTGAGTTTATTCAATGAGGTTTTGTGTTATGGTTCCACTCTGGCATTACAGGATATTTTGCCAGAAGAGATTTGTTGTTTGGCACATTCAATTGTCAGATACGTAAAAGATTTCAGGTTACTAAGTGACGTAAGAGTGCAAAATAGTAGAAGTAGTTTTGGATTCCTTGGACACAAATGTACAGTTCTGAGAGATTATTCTCTAGGACCTGAGGTAGCTCCTCTGTCTTCGACGATTCAACTGGTAGATCAGAGTTACGGAGAGGATGAACATGATGAATCTTCTCAAACGAGAAGTGAGGTGGACAAAACTATGCTACAAAGAATGTCATTGTTAGTCTTAAAGTCGGTTGCGGTGACAGTTAAAGAGATGCGTTGTGATTCATCAGATAGTTCTATTGATTCATCAGATTATAATGCAATACAAGACATGCAAATTGTTGAGAGGTCAATAAGGGATGTGCTGAAGAAGCTTGATGTGTTCATACGGAATAGTCTAGAATTCCACCCGGAAACGCCATTCACTAAGATGTTAATTCATCTTTTTAGTGAGCAAGATGATTACTTGATTGAATCAATGGTCTGCACGCTCGATATAACTGTAGGTATTGTTTATAGGAACTCCATGTACCCAGATTTAATACCCATGTTGAATCCTATTTCCTCATTTATAGAGTTTCTGAAAGTAGTATCTCATGATAGTGACGTGCTGCTTGATTACTTGGTTAGCAACGAAACATGTTTCCTACTGTATTTGTTGAGATTTTTGAAGTATGTTAGAAGGAATTGGCCGAAATTCCTTGAGACATGCCAGCAGTCCGATTCGGGGGGCACGAGAGGTCTAGATGATACAATGAGGGTGCTGATCCGACTGCGCTTGCAGATCAGTCGACTGGTCTCCAAATCTCTGTTCCCATACAATATAAGCCCAGTTCTCAGGCTATTGGAAGTTTGTGAAAGTCTCTATGAAGGTAATGAGTTCAGCTGAAAGTAATTACAATAAAAACTACATTTCCAAATCATGGAAGTTACAATGTTAACTATTAGAGAATGTTCCCACACCTTTCATCCATAGTATATATTATTTACAAACAATAACTCTTAATATTTATTTGTTTAGATAGAAAGCTAACTGAAACTTAATTGAATTATCATAGAAATCCAAGAAAAGATTAAATATTCTTAGAAATAAAGTATAAATGTTTATGAAGGGATTGAATATTCCTGTAAATATACATGTTACACATCTAAAAGACTGCCAACATTTATTGACATTCCATTTTATCATAATTGGTATAACATTAGTTAATAACTATAATTAAGAACTAATTAATTTATATTAATTATAATTGTGTAATATTTGTAATAATGATGTCTTAATGTAATTAGTTGTATTATTGAAGTCTTCCTAATAATGTTTTTCAGCATTGTATTGCATTTTACTTGTATTAATTAATACAAAAATCAATCAAGGTAACATCAAAATTATGAAAACAATTTTGGTATTAATTTTTTTGTGACTTTAGGACCTCTCCTTCTATGCTTATTTCTTAATCCACAGATCTATACTCTGATTACATCATCATACCAGTTTATGCCCACATATTACTTATTATCTTATAACAGACCCAGTATTTCCCGCGGTTTTGCCCACTTGCTAGCTTCTAGTGGTTATTCTGTGTTGATCTGGGTCATAAACTGTGTGTTTTGCGTGTAAGAGCAACAGACATACATCCGCATAAATTTTCCTCCGCACATATTTTTTATGCTTAACCATAATTTTAATCTTACTTATTCTTTTTTTTAATATCATGTTTGTTCAGATTATCTTGCCATGTGGAACACACTTTCTTATACTGCAATGGGTTAAGAAATAATCAGGATAGTGAGCATTGGGCCTCTTAATATTTGGTAAAATTGCTATACAATGCAGCTACAAGAAAACAGAATACAATGTGCCTTAACATAATTTAATAGTGGGTGCTCTTTAATCATAATTCATATGATTAATGGTGTTTTTACACAAATATTTATAATAATTGTGCATTTTAACGCGAGATACCTTGTTTGAACCTATATATTTTGCTAAATATCCAAAATAGGGCCCTTAGATGTGTTTAGTATTAATTTATTCTAATTAATGTATTGGTTGTATAGCCTTAGTTTTAATGCATACAAAATGCGGGTTTAATATCATTTTCTTTACTAAATTATATTCCATGCCACACTGTAAATATCGCCATCAATTACCATATATTAAGTAAATAAATGTAATCAGTATTAATACAATATCCTTATTTATATCAACGTAATCATAACGTTAATCTCGTGAAACATTTTCGTGAACTCAAATAGGTTAGCGAATTAGTTTCCGGCTCGAAGGACCATAATTAGCCATACAAAAAAAAAAATGATTGGCCTATTTTTCAGCGGTAAGTATTAAAATATCGACTTATTGAGTTCACGATTGTATTTCACGATATATTATTTCGACTACGGGATTTTAACTTCACAACGATCAAACTTAGCTATTAGTTATAACTTGAACTGACTGTTATAAATATAGTTGTTACTCAATTTCTTTATCAACTAGCCCAAAGTACGTGTTATTCACACATACCTAATTTGAATCTCTTCACTGATATTTTATCTTTTAATGCTATCAATAGATATTACGTAAAGAAAAAAGATTATCCTCCAGCGTTATAAATCTTAAGTAAATTTGAAAATAGCAAGGTTTTGTTTAAATTGCATATCATCTTGCCATTACTGTTATTTTTAATATCGCCTTAATTTTTGTTACTATTTTTAAACTACCGATATTTTACTATATTTTTGGTATTTTACTGAACTTCATTTGAAACATTTTTTGCTATTAAAAAAAATAACATGCTTTTTAGCAAATAACTTATATTCAATTATTTGACCGGATGTTTTGTTTCTATTGAAATTTTCCTTACATAACTGGTGCCCATTTTTTTATTTTGAAAGTTCCTTCAACATGATGTAATTGTAAATGATTACTCATATATATTGACGATTAAACGTAAGAAATAAAAAATATACAGTAGCTTACATGCAAATATTTTGTTACCCGGACATTTTTTGTTACGTTGACTCTTGAAAGTTAATGAATTCTAATCACATAAAAATCTAATTACATCAAATCTTTGCATACAGGTCTGCCATAAAATCTGCCAAGTTCGGGATTTTTTCTATATTATGATATTATATTGCTCGGTGAGAATTAAAGGGACCTAATACCCATATTGCATTTAAAGTAATATAACAAAATTGTGTTTACATTTTGAAAAAGTATCTTGAGATTTATAAAATTGTGTTTGTCCTATTTTAGCACGAAGTCAACACTTTTTTAATTTGCTTGAATTTGGTATAAGGTTTTGAGTTCTTTTCACTCAAAAGTCCGATTGTTGAATACGTTATAAGGAGCAGTCACAAGTATTTTACCCAAAAGTCCGGATTTTTTATTTCGGTCCCTTTTGTTCTCATTGTGCTATAATGATTTCCTGCTTATAAACTGAGACAAAACATATCATTTTCAAGTTTCAATTTGTTTTAATAATATAGTGCAATAGTGTTTTTGTATATGTATCACGTGGTCGACCCATACATGCCATCCAAAATTGCGTCTGTAATGTTAAGTTATTGGTAAGTTCTTGTTAATGTTTAGTAAGGATATAATTTAATAACAATATTAAAACGAAATATTTTTGTACATGATGACAATGTTTGGTTTTATTTTATATACTTGTACGGGTTGCCAGCGACTTCCCAGTCATTAATTGGCTATAAAAGGTAGAAGAAAGCAACTAGTTTGAACTAGTTTAAAGTACTTTTTTTTGGCCTCGATCAACCTTTAGGATGGGGCGTGGTGGTGATCGGCGAAAAACAAGGGAGAAATCTAGATCACCTTTGACGCCTGTGTCTGCAATTTGACGTCCTCAAAAAAGGTCACCTAATCTAATTTCTACTCTTATAATAGCCTGCTTCACATAAAACCGCTCAAGAATAAACTTTTAAATCCCAGAATAAATAAAATGAAATATTCTCGCGTAGTTTATATTTCTAGTAATTTATAAAGTACCGCTGGCAGCTAGTATAGCTGCTAATTTAGCATCTTAACTAATAGCAGGTAATTTATGACGTGCCGCGTGGTGTCTGTCTTACGTAGCATCACTCTTTTTTTTCATGAGAATGAAGTAGCAAACGAGCACACAATCTACCTGATGGTAACCGACAACTGCCGCACATAGGCACCAAGGTCCTATCTAAAGTCAATTACAGATGCTTTGCTACTCCCGAGGACTAATGGCCGCGTCGTATATATAAAAGTGAATCGGCAACTACACTAACGCCAAAATGCGAGAATTGCACCTCACTAGAAACGCGGTGGTAGCTCCCCGGACAATAAACGTTTTCCATGTATGTTGGATGCGACTAAAAGATAAAATCCAGGAGACGGGCAGCAGCGTCTTCCTGTATAACATCAACACTCACTGCGCTCACTAACACGATAGATATATATAGTAGATTTCAAAAGGCTTATTTCTAGGCGACCATCTTAGTTCTCTGGAGTGGCAATGCTGCAACCCATCTGTGAGCGATTTCAACTAGAATCCCTTCTATATATGAAGTTTCTTAGATGTCCCTGGATAACCTTCTCCTTTTTGGACGTCTGTTAAATACTGTAGTTTAGTAGTTATTTTTGTTCCACTGGATCAGGAAGACGATACTACGAGTATGTACATCCTATCTCAGTTGAGGTCGTGTTCCGATCCGGTGGTAGTGTAAAAAAAATATATAAATGTAACTGACAATTTGTAATCGCCCCCGAAGGCCTATGCAAAATAAAGACATTTCATTTCTTATATCTGTTTTACCAATAATGTGGAGAAAATCTTGGGCGTTAAACTTTGAAAACATCATCACCATATTTATTTGTACCTTAGGACGATGGTGTTAAACACTGGTGTTTCCGATTTAACTGAAATCGTAACTGAGAGACATACTTACGAGACATTTCAAATTAGTCCTACTCTCACGGGTAGTATTGTAATAGAGCATTGGGAAGTGCTCTTATCTTAATTTTCCATATCTTTTAATCTTTTGGTTCTTTTAATCTCGATGTCCCATATACTTAAATGGGGCCGTATAATAATAACTTTCCCTATCAATCTAATACACTTCTAATCTACACAATCTGCATCATTTTAGTAATACAATAGGTATAGCTACCTAGTCTAAGTATTCATGCTTTGCAACTGACCTAACACAAACCAGTTCCTAAATGTTGCCTACCGCCCTCATTATTCGTATGACTGAATAATATCAATTCCGTTGACTAAGACTAAACAAAAAAATATAAAATGATCATTGAAAGTATTCTAATTGTAACTAAAAATATTCATAGAAACCACGAACGTTCGAATTTGTAAAACGGCATCGAAGAAGAGCTTTTTCGGTCTATGCAATTAGAAAATCCTAATCAAATAAAAAAACATCTTTCAGTATAGGTACACCACCCTTTTTTGGTATTGTTTAACCAAACGATAAGGCAGACGGGCTATCTGATGGAAAGTAGTCACGGTCGTCTGGGGACATTCGCAGCACCAGAGGAGTCGCCAATGCATCGCCGGCTTTGCAGGAGAGCTCTTTTCGCACCTTTCTTGCAGAACCCCACCTTGCATTTATATCCTGTAGTGAACCTCAAAGAACTGATAGACTGAAAACGTTTATTGAAGCCATATGGACAGCTACAACGTAAAATAGGTAATTACACTTTATGGAATAACTACATAACGGTTAAACAAAATATGTAGACGCTATCTGCACACTTTCTGTTCTAAGTTTGATTACCTACGCAGCCACGCATTTGTTGTATGGATTACACAGTAGACAATGTGTAAGGCACAGTCTACCGCTACTGAACACAGTTACGTAATTATAAATTAGAATTTCAAAGTACAGTAGTGCATTGCGATAATTATGTTCCTTTCGCCTAAACGTGGTCGCCAAATGAGGGCCATTTCTTCTCCATCGCTTAGGTCCTTCAAGCGATATGTCCGACCAATTGCGACTTTCGCTGGCTAATTTTGAAAGCTATATCCAGGGCCTGATTAAGCCTTAGGGTAATTAGGCTGCAGCCTAGGGTGGGGGGGGGGGGGGCTGATACGTGTTTTCGCATGCACTTTTATCTTTTTTTTTTTTTTTGTTTTCGAGGGGGAAACCTTCGAAAGGTACCCGACGCCGTGGGAGCGACGCAGGGTTATGTGGGATTTTTACCGCACTAAAACCCCCCCGGTGGCCGTCCTCGGCGCTGAAAAGGAGGACTCCGGGATCTCGAAACGACTTCAACCGGAATCCTCGAGCGCGCTGCCCCATCGGGCTCCTCCCAGATGGGCGGCTGGGCCCACCGCTCCGTCTAATCTTTACAACGGTATGCGACCACACATACCGCCGTCCTTCCCGGGATTGCCTGACCGAACGGTTCGAGCTCCCACTCTAGCCGTCTGCAACCCCGGAAGCCCCTTTTAGTCGCCCCTTACGACAGGCAGGGGATACCGTAGCCCTATTCTGGCCCCGAGGCTACAGGGACGATGCACTTTTATCTAGCATCATTGCATCTATCCTACATACTTCAACTAGACCGAGATGTAGATTTTTCGACCAGAAGATGTAGATTTTTCGACCCTTTTTTGCTCTAAAAGCTGTAGTTAATATTTTTAGGCCGACTGTAATACACCTGGTGGGCGCGCGTCCTTATAATTCGCCAAGAGCGGTCAGAATTCTTGACCAGTCGCTGGCTATATCGGTAAGCTTCGTTAGTCTACGGATTTCATCGTTGTGAATCATATTTTGTAGCGAAATCCCGAGCATAGCCCTCTCTGTAGCACGCTGAGCGACTCTGAGCCTTCGAATAAGACCTACAGTGAACGACCATATTTTGGCGCTATAGGTAACATCACTGGCAACGCACATCGCTCAAATAATTTTAACTTCAAACACCTAGGGATGGATGAACGATTTAACCTAACTTCCCGTACGCAGCCCAGCCGTGTTGGATCCTTCGAGTGACCTTCCTGTTAAACTTGTTCTGTTTCGCAGGGTTTGGTAAAGGATACGTGTTTCCCAATGTGTTTCAACTTAGGCCTCAGAGATAGCGATGCCTCTGGCCAACTATATGTAAGCTTAATCTAATTGATATGGAATTGGTTATAAAATAAGATTACAGATCTTCAGCGGCATGGCCATCAAGTGGACATTTGCAAGCTCGTTTGCGACTCCTTTCATCAACCCATTAATGTCCCACTGCTGGGCACGGGTCTTCTCTCGAAACGAGAGAGTTTTTAGGCCATAGTCGCTGGCCAAGTGCGAATTGGCGGACATCACACACCCCCGAGAACTTTTTTTTAAAGAACTCTCGGGTGTGTAGGTTTCCTCACGATGTTTTACTTCGCCGTAAAGCAGTAATAAACCATTTCTAATACGCACATAAATCAGTGGTGCGTAACTGGGTTTGAATCTCGGACCTCCCGATTGAGAGGACAAGTTTCAACCATTAGTACTGCTCTACTCCTAGATATATTAAAAAAATAACATAAATGAATAAACAATGGAATATTTACGAATCAATCTGTATTTCTACAATAATTTTCATATTCGTAGCATATAAATATTGTACAAATAAATATAAATATTATGAAGAAATAAGATCTCAATACTACAAGCCATTGTAAATATATTTGGCTTTTATTATTATAAATTATGATTGTCAATGTTATTTGATGCATAAGTATTAATTATTGCTTAGTAATTACATTAAATATTAATCTTATAAATTATTGTGAAATTATTTCACTATGGAGCGAATGAATTGACATGTGTTTTCAAAACACGATCGTTTTGAACAATGTTTTTCAATCTGTGTTATTTGTACGACTCTTCTTTTTTGCATCTGAACATATAGATAATTTTCTAATATAAGTTTCTAATATTTCTCGTCCTGTATAATAAATATCATGTTTTTGTATCTTTTATAATATTGAAAAACACTATTCAAGTAATTACTACCATAGAATATTAGAAATGTTGAGAATTAGGTATTCTATGCGCCTAATTCATTACATGAAGTAACATTAACCGCTAGGTACTTTTTATTTGGAAGAACAATCATCTACTTCTTTTTTTATTTTTAACGTCAGATCAAAAGAGATAGGCTTTTCCCTTAGAAAAAATGAGAAGATAAAGTCACCTACATATGTATATTGCGCCCGACTGGGTTAGGAAGCTTAGGTAGTTGATTATAAAACATGTAAAACTACTGTTAAAATGAAATAGCAAATACAATATTTAATATATCACTCGGATACGGTTCCTACTAGATATTAAAGCATGAATTTCCCCAGTTTCGTGCTCATATTAAGGGGAAATTATGCCCATTGTAATTAATCAGAAAAGCACTGACATCCGGTTGTAATGGAATTCTTTGATCTAAAAGATGATATTTCGGTTATTTAACAACAGGTGGCGCTAAACATACCTACCTCAAATCACGCTATTGATATTTTAAACTCTGTCAACACTTCATAGATATTTTGGTGGGACTAGGTATTACTTGACTTGACCACAACAATTAAGCGCATATAACAAAAGCGGTTCAATACACCGCATCTCGCTTCTTACCCCGCGCATCCCCTAGTGACGTGCCGTCGTGTATCGTGTAGGTGTTTACGTTAGCCAGCACGTGTTTAATGTTATTTCGTTATAATGTTAGTTTAATGAGTGATTGTTGAATTTTTAAAGTTATTATTAAATTAGTTTATTTATTCGTCAATAAACCTCAAAATGGGTAGGAAAAAGACTATTCGTGGAGGAGAAAGGACTCTTACATTCAAAATATGCATTTTTTTTAACAAGAGAAGAGTATTGGGCTCAGTACTCCTGTCTCCAAAGTCAAAAATCGAATGTGTGCTGCAACAGGCATCAGTCTCATAAACACATTAAAAAAGTAAGAAAATATTCCACGTCTGCGAAAATATTAAACATTTGAAATTGCTTTAATAAATACTCGACTATTGAAAATACAACACTATGGTGTATGTTTTAATAATAGTATACCTACATACTTTTGGTATTTGTTATTAGAATATACTTCGTATCGGGATGGGTAATCCCTAGTTCTAATGACGTTTCAACTGTCGTGCGCCTAATTGTTTTGGTCGAGTAGTACGTATGATGATAGTATAGTATTAAGCAAATTTGTTTATTTTCGTGGAAGCTACTTTTTTTCCAAATGGTTAGTTAAAACTGGCCCAATCCTGTCCAGAGAAGAAATATAACAGATTAATATTGAGTTAATTAAGAAAACCAAACTGTAACTTTTTTCATCCCACTGTTGAAAAATATTTTATTGAAATACCTCGTTTTTGTGTTAAAGTTTGAGACTATTTCTAACGCCTCAGGCCTTATTTTATTTATTTACTTATACTATATCACTTACAAAATAACATGTACTATTTTACTGAAATACAAAAAAAATATTTTTATAGCTCATTGATTTTAGAGTTTTAAAAATATCACACACGTAATCCAAATGCAAAGATGTCTGCACAAGTTACTATATTATTTGGTTAAATTTATCGAGATTTATAGTTTAGTCTCCTTCGCCTATGGACATTAGCAACACCAGAGTAGCATCACCCGCTTTGAAGGAGAGCTCTTTTCGCATCTTTCTTGAAGAACCCCATGTCACAGAGCTCCGGGAATACCTCAGACGAAGCTGGTCCCACAACTTGCACGTCCGTGGCAAAATAGCTCCATAGATGGTTTGCGCAATAAAAATATTGTGTGTGTGTGTACTTACATATGTACATGCGTTAGAAGTTTAGGTACTTTTTTTGGGTAACAAGATAAAAATCTTTTTAAAAATTTTATCTTTCGCCTTATTCTCATCATTTTTTCATAACGCGCCAAGAAAAGTATAACTTCAAAAAAAAAAATGTGTGCGTGTACTAGCGTACACTCGTAAGAAGTGAAACTTCTTTATGACGTTATTTTTCAAAAAATAATTTACTATATGCAACTTTACAGAAATTGGTTAAAATAAAGTTAAATTAGATAAAATTTAATAAAAGGCTTTTATTAAATTTTATCTAATAATCTAATCTATAATAATCTATCTAATATCACGCGTGGTAGGGATAAGAAAAAGATGGCGCGTAACGGAAAAAAAAGATGGCGCGTAACGAGAAAAAAGATGGCGCGTAACAGAAAACGATGGCGCGTAACGAAAAAATGTTACACAAAATTTTTTTCCAACCCCGATAAAGAATTTTCACTTCAAAAAAAATTCAACTTCGTACTGTGACTTTTGTGCAACGAATCTTAAAATGTCACTCTCCTAATATCTCAAGCATGTGAAATTTAAATAATTACAATTTACTTACGGGTGAAGAGCAACCTAGTAATAATGTATTTCTGAGCATGAGGGTATTAAGACTAAAGCTTTTTCAAAAACGATTGACAAATCACTGCATCCCATATTCGGTCATATTATTTCCCATTTACCAGACTTCAGCTCTTGTAAAAGCTATGAAGTAAAATCAATAGCGTGATTCAGGAAGGGGTACTAAGCGTCAAAGCCATCTAGTTCTTAAGGTATATTCGTTTCATCGATTTTCAAATCGAAACGATTCTAAACTTTCACTAAATATGTTGTCATTTCCTCCAGTGTTTTTTTTCAAAAAAATGAAACTTATTTTAAAATGATGACCAGTAATACAGCACTACAAATCAGCTGACGATAAAATGATTGACGAAATTTGCAGCTGACTTTGTGCACCTCCAAATTTTATATTAAGCACAAAGTAAGGGTTTCCCAATACTTTTTGTAAAATACTCAATTCCATTATAGGTATCTACTTTTCATTGGCAATCTGTTTTTTAAGCTTTTATTAGCTTGGGATGTTTCTATGTATGTAACGGAATCTTTGAGCTCAATTTTCACCGATTTCCAGGGTTCTGATTAATTTTATTTTTATTAAGATGAACATGGACAAGACGAAGATCATGTCTAACGTCCATGTCACACCCGTACCGGTTGTTGTTGACGGCACCACCCTCGAAGTTGTTGACGAATACATTTACCTAGGGCAGGCGGTGCAGATGGGTAAGTCCAACTTCGAGAAAGAGGTCACTCGTAGAATCCAACTCGGCTGGGCAGCGTTCGGGAAACTGCGCCATATCTTCTCATCCGATATACCTCAGAGCCTGAAGACGAAGATGTTCGAGCAGTGTGTGTTGCCAGTGATGACATATGGCGCCGAGACGTGGTCCCTTACTGTGAGCCTCGTGCGTAAGCTCAAGGTCGCTCAGCGAGCTATGGAGAGAGCTATGCTTGGTATTTCCCTGCGTGACAGAATTCGTAACGATGAAATCCGTAGGAGAACGAAAGTTACCGACATAGCTCTCAAAATTAGTAAGCTGAAGTGGCAATGGGCAGGCCACATCGTTCGTAGGACAGACAACCGATGGGGTAGAAGAGTCCTCGAATGGAGACCACATCTGGGCAAAAGGAGTGCAGGCCGCCCCCCGACCAGGTGGACTGATGACCTGAAGAAGACGGCGGGTAACCGCTGGATTCAGATGGCCCAGGACCGGTCGAAGTGGCGCAGATTAGGGGAGGCCTATGTCCAGCAGTGGACTTTCAAAGGCTGATGGATGGATGGATGGATGGATGGATGATTAATTTTAAACTTTGCACTCATATCAAGGACTGAGTACAATGCAATAATATGAAAAAAAAAGTATTTTTTTCACAAATGCGTGTTTCTTAATTTTCACTAAGATTTACAATTATTATTTTGTTATTACAGAAACAAATATTTTTTACAATATTAATTAGTAATGATTCGATATTTCTCCAATGTGAATTTAAGTAAAATAAAATAATTCGATACCTGTTAAATCAAAAAGTAGTTCAAAAATATTTTGTTAACTGTAACTTATGCTGCGAAAGAAAAAAAGAAATAAAAAGAAAATAATAAAAAAACTGTATTTGTCAATAATTTCTCTAGACCTAGTCGAATGTTACGTCACAAGACTAGTACTGTTTTTTCGAATACATACAAACATTCAAAACCACCGATTTAAATATTTAGATATGCCCCATCGTGTACCTTATGAACAGCTTCAAAGACAAAAACTAAATAAGAGAGTTCATTCAATGAAAATAAATATAACAAAACAATGTTAACTATTTTCCTTCCATTTTTTTATTGGACCTACTTTTGCAATAAGGAACCAACGAGGTTTCCGCCTGTATTATTAAAAACGATGATGATTTTTAATAATATCCTATTTGTATACATAGAACAAATTATGCAACATTGTAAACAGATTTTATTAAAAATAACCTAAAATTATGCAGTAAACAAAATTTTGACAAAAATGGCTTCTTCTCAAAACTGTCGTTGTGAGTTGATTCTGTTTTGCATAAGTAGGTCCAATCAAAAGTATAATATCTTGGACAGTGGTAAACCAAAAAGTATTAATTTGAGGGCATTTCTATCCATTAAATCGAAACATGTACCCGACCACAAAACCTGGTAAGTCATTAAATATTATATTTACAAAAATATCACGCGAGTTCCACAAAATACCTTCGCTGCACGAACTATAGCGTGGTAACATTTTTGGTAAGAACTAGGCAATGGCCTTTAAATAGCTTATTATATAGCTTACCTTAACCAAACTTACCAGACTTTAAGGTGGGCATTACATTACAATATTACTTCATTACATTACAATATTAGTTCGCTTAAATTAGGTACGTCATCCCGACTTCACTCATAAATACAGTTACATTCAAATCTTATATTATACATGTATTTATCATTCATTTCCATTTACGGTCGTGTTTACTCTTTTCAAATAGTGTGTGTGCGTGTATTGTTTCAGGGATGAAAAACAAAATGGCGAGGTCTGTATGTCTCTCGCTCATACATATAAGAACGATCGAGAGGTATATAGTGATTTTGGATTACAATCTTCACTGCTTGATGCCATCAATTCATTTATTTTTAATATTTTAACATTGTATCCTAAATAAATTTGCATTTAATTTTGCCACATATTACTTTGGTCAAAAACATTTAGGGACCCTAAAATGATATTTTAATAGGTCCAATTGGTGGTGGTCTAACATTCCTTCATTTGAAATTGAAAAATGATGTGCCATCAGCTTTTTATTTAGAATTTCACGAATTATTACAATAAAATTCTTAAGATTCAAATGTATACCGATCGAAAGACCAGATTTTTTTACCGGTTTTTACCGGTAGCCATTTTAATCAATGACACACACAAATTCAAACTGCGTATACAAACAAATGGATCTCCTCTACTAGGTCTGAGTCCGTCTATCCGCGGGCAAAGAATCGTTAAATCTTTAATAAAATGTCAGTTTCCGATCCATTGTAACCGATTTAAATCACACATTGTAGTTACTATAAAACTGCAAAATTACATCACACTCGATTCAGACATCCCATGTCCTTACATATATAAAATAAACAAAACAACTCACAGTCATCCCTCCTTCAGTTCGAATATTTATTGTACACACATAATTATAGTATGAATACAGATTGAAACAAGCGAATCTATTTGACATAACAAAATCATCCGCACATACAAACAAACATACATACAACTAAAACATGGTCATAAAAATAAAAACAAATCGAACTTACCGCAAACCTACTTAATCTTGGTAAACAAAATTCGTTTATTGTTATCCAAATATGAAAGATTACGATGCCAACAAATTTTAAACCTTATTAAGGAAATAGTTCAAGTAAAAATAAAATTTGTACATACCTAAGAGTAACTATTAATACATTATACCGATTCGATGTATCAGCCAGTCTATTTCGATTTCAAAAGTAGATATATATGTTTAATTATTTCGAAAAATATACAAAGATTATAGTAGATTGAAAAATTAATGAATTTTAGTGAGATCCATCTGCAGGATAAAAAAATATATGGGAGTAACATTGCAATGAGACAATATATCTTATGAGAGATTTCAAACAAAAACGAATAAGTTTGAATGAATTGAGGTCATAAAACCGGTCGCGAACAATGATCGTGTCATTCACATTCACATATTTTCGAATACAATAGAAAGAGGTAGAGAGTGAGAGAACGTTGAATGGAGGAAGCATATCGCATTTTCCTCACTATACTTACATATCGCATTAAGAGCAGTGATAGCCTAATGGTTGAAACTTGTCCTCTCGATCGGGAGGTCCGAGGTTCAAAGCCAGGCACGCACCACTGATTCATGTGCGTATTAGAAATTGATAATCACTGCTTTTAGGTGAAGGAACACATTGTGAGGAAACCTACACACCAGAGAGTTCTTTAAAAAAAAAGTTCTCGGAGGTGTGTGAAGTCCACCAATTCGCACTTGGCCAGCGCGGTGGACTATGGCCTAAACTCTCTCATTCTGAGAGAAGACCCGTGCCCAGCAGTAGGACAATAATGGGTTGACGAGATTTTCCTTACTTGATGAGTTGTATTCTACTTCCACCTTTAGGGACACCCAAAAACAGTTTTCATGAACCAATTTTTGTGCTTGTCTCAAGGTTGAATAATAATTAGGTTTAAAAAATTTATTTATACATGCCACAAAGAAGGGACAAAGTTCGCTTATATTATCAAAAAACATAATCAGATTGTTTTCCCAGACCAAAAAAAAACCAAAACGATACTTGCAATTTACATTTTAGTCTCATGGCACCCACAATACAGAAAATTTTAACATAAAATTATAAAGGACTTGATTTTTTTTTACACAGAATAATCTGTAAGAAAGATTAACATGGTTATTTTTACCTATATTAGTATAAATCACTTTTTATCGTCATTATCAGCCTCTATCCAGCGTGAAAACCCCTTAATTCACCAACCATAATTCTAGATATCTTGACATTATAGTAAATTTCGTTATATATTTGTGTTATTGCGCGAAATTCATTCCTTAACCATTATTATTATGGATTCTGCACTATTCCTATTTGGATAACAAACGCAACGGCATATCACTAAAACATAGCACAACAAAAAAACCAACAATCTTACACAAACATTCAGGTATCATAGTCTTCGTCTATTTGTAGGTTGCCGGAGTTGAGGTGGTCGATGTCCAAGGCCACTGGCTTTGGCTCAGGTCTCTTTTCAGGTTTCTGAGGTTTTGAGTTCTGTCGTTGTAACTTCTTTTCGTTTTTAACACCTACGATGCCAGCAACTGCCGTGTCCAGGACTTTGATCTCTGGCTTGCCAACATTCTTCGAGAAGTCAATATTGAGGATGGGATTCGGAGTGCCTGGTGTTCCTGGTGTGACTGGCGTGATTGGGGTCATTGGGCTCCGTGGGGGCGACCTGCTCATGTTCCTGTAAACCTTCAGCTCCTTGGGCACGGAGACTAATTTCTTCAGCTCGGGGGCTCCGTAGCTGGAGGTGGAAGGCTGTGGGGTCGCGTAGCTCGGGTTGAGGGTGATGACACTGTGGTGTTGCACCTCGTCCGTGACTAAAGTCTCTTGGTAGAAGTTAGCTGTGCGGACTGGTTTGTCGTCTGGCCGCGTGGTGAGGTCGATAGCAACGTCGCCGATGGGTCCAGGGGTGGTCTCCGCTGAGTGTGCACGTTTGAGGTCCCGCGGTACTTGCTGCACGCGAATGTCTGAACTGCTTGAACTGTTTGAGTCCTCTCGGGCTATCCTTCGCGGAGGGACCGATGTGTCGGAATATCTTAAAAGGAAAAAATATATAAAATTATTTATCAGGCAATACCTAATACAAAGGAAAGTTATTTTAAAATAAAAGCACTGCAGTGTTCCAAACTAATTTTCGTGGGGAAGCAACGTATATGTGACCCAACGGATATTTTTTCATTTTATCTGAGAATACATTGCCGAGAACAAATTTAATGCAAGAAATACTGTAATTAATTGTAAAAATTGATAAATACTCAGATTATGTCAGGATGTAATGTTGAGTAACATAAATATTAATAGAAACTTTTATTTCTCTTAGAGTGGAATATCAAGAAACTTATAACACGATAAAACAAACTTATGGTCCTGTCATGATTTTCGCTCTAGTATGTACTTAAAGTTCTGTGATGATTAATGAAAAGTAAGTATCCTTTTGCTTTAATATAGATAAGAAAAAGACAATATAAAGACTTAAAATATTTTTTTTTATTTACTGTTATTTTGTGAAATATAGTCATAATTTTATTTATTACCTAGAGGAATTAGGTGAGCTCTCCGCACTCATCATTTCTTTCTCCTCGGCGACGGACACATCGGGGATGTTTTTCACCTGGTAAAAAATATTTTATATACTAATGCTGGATAAATATGGGATATAATAAGTATAGGAGTTTATTTAAGTTATAATTTTAACTTGTGGATTCTGAAATACAACTTTTATTTTAAGGCTATATTTAACGTAAATTGTAGAGACTATACAATTATCACGAGCCTTCTTATAAGCTTTTTTGGCCTATAAGGATGTTTTGAATCATGTCTGTGGAGAGTCCGTGCTCCGATAATCTCAACTGTGTGTGTATAAAAGGCTTTCTACACTCACACTAGAATGTTAAGAAAAACTTCGAAAGCGTTATCCTGTATACTGGTGGCGCCATCTCTTAATGACTTGCTGTAAGTCAGCACAAACATTAATTTGGATTCAAAATTACTTTTCACATTGTTTTTAATTTAGTTTAGCTTATTTATAAAATACTTATTCTGTATATACAATTTTCATTTGTGAATTACTAAATATTTTGGATTTGATCATTCACAGATATAAACAGAGATGAGAACAGCTTAAAGCACTCTTAAGGTCAAATCTGATATAAACTAAAAGTGGATAATTAAATTTAACCATCCGTTTTATTGTTATGTATATCACACGTAAAAAATAGTAATAATTATACTAGCATTTTTTTACAAAATATAAAAATACCTCCTTCCAAAGAAAATAAAACGAATTATCATAAAATACAGCATGTTGACTCACCAGATCCCTAAGGAAGTCAAACCTGGACTCAGCCAGGATGCACTGCTTCACGTGCGAAGGGCTCAGGGTCTTCGCGTTCCTGGAGAGGGTCACCTGCATCGCCTTGCTGAGCAGCGACTCCACGAAGAGCTCAAGGGTGCGGGGTGATGGTTGAATCTGAGTTAAGGAGCTGAGCAGCGTATATTCATTTTGTAAATACACAGTAAAAAAAATCCTTAATCGCGGAGTTTAAGTTCCGCCCATAAGATGTTCATACAGAATTCTGCTGACTAAACTGAATGAGCAGTTCTCAAAAAAGTTGCTCATCGTCTCAAAATAATCTCTATTTGTACTGACTGCATCCGCGAATAAAGATATTTTTAACCGCGAATACCAGAAAATGGTCACAATTTTTTAACACGCATTTTTTTTTATCTAACTGAAGTAGCAAACGAGCATGCAGTCCACCTGATTGTAGGTGTTTAATGCCGGCCATGGACATCTGTAATCAACTACATACAGAACATGGGTTCCATCTGAAGTGAATCACCGATGCGTTACTGCTCCCAAGGACTATGATGGTCGCCTCATGTAAAAGTGTGCCGGCAACCACACCTTTCCATCGAAATGCAAGTCTTTCACGCTAGAATTAGGTAAGGTACTTCCCCAGTAGAACATTTTACGTTCCATACGACCTTCAATTTAATTTTTAAGATTTTATTACATCATTAGATTTTTATTACATTATTATTTTTTAAGATTTTATCACATGGCTTAAACATAGAAAAATTACCAACAAAGTATTGGAAGTTAAAGCTCTATTCATTCCCTCTAAATTCAAAATTAATATGTTCAATGATTTGTCATCTTATGAGACTATTACTATTCGAAGGTGATAGGATCCGTTATACTACTTTAGTGGAACCACCTCACCTATTTCTATCTCACAACATCAGTATCCATAAATCTTTTCCTAAAATCTTATTGTGCAACACAAGAAAATTTAAATTTCAAACAGCGTCTGAATACCAAGATCTAAAAATAGCAGACAAAAGATGTCATCTGTCTACAGGTTATACATACATATGTATCATGAGCTCTATAAGAAGATACCGAAGTTATAGATTTGTAGGTAAAGTTAAGTATAAAAAAGTTACAATTGCAAAACTGTTACTAGATGGCCTTCAACAAATATACCAAATGTTTGAGCCAATGATGGCCACATGACTTAAATTATTGGCTTCTACATAAATAGTTAACAATGATTTAAGCCAAGTGACAGCTCAATTAAATGGATTAAATGTTTAAAATGAAATTAAAATTCAGTTTATAATATATGCTTCTCTACATGATAAGGAGCCTTGCGTTTTTGTAGTTATCATTGGGAAACTGGTGATAAAGTGCTGAACAGAGGACATTCTATCACAAATGTTATTCTATCACACAGAAACAGATTTTTTTCTCTCAATCTCTCTCATCTCATTCTCTAACTCATGTCAATTCCTTCTATTCCACAGCAATAGTGCATTTGTTTTTTCTTTTTATTTGACTAAAGTAGCAAACGAGCATGCAGTCCACCTGATGGTAAGTAGTCACTGCCAAGGACATCTGTAATCAACTTCATACAGGACATGGATAATCGCCTCATATAAAAGTGTGCCGGCTTCCACACCTTTCCATCGAAACGCAAAAATTGCTGCACGCTAGAAATAGGCGTGGTTGTGGTACTTCCCCGGTCGAACTACACTAGTTCTACCACCTTCAAAAGTGGTAGAACCAGTGTATTTCATCACAGGTGGGCATGTGTCTTTTTACTGCTATTATTTATCGCTATAATAGCAGTAAGAAGTGAGGCCTACAGTTTACAAATTAGTAAAAAGTAAAATGGATGTCATATAAATGAACAGTCTAAATGGCTGTATTCAACAGGATGTCAAGTACAAGTATGCGATATTTATGACTGTGTTCAAAGTTCAAAGTACCTAGTTCATAACCACACTTTGTATGTAGCTCACAGTAACAACATACAACAATAGTGACAATGTTTCTTACTAAAATGTATGACAAATAATATATTCCAGGCATGTATGAACAGTTTATATCTAACTTGCTCTTACCCGTGGCTTCGGGAATCACCCGCACAGTCAAAGGGAATTAACATTAGAATTTGATAGCGTGATTTAGAACTTGCAAATGAATTTACTAACGCCATCTATTAACAACGTCTGGAACTACTAAATATATATCAACTAATAAAACATCCATATTCTCATGGGAATAAGAGAGCGCTGTAAAAAGTAGCCTACGTCACTCTCCGTCCTCCTAACTATCTCCCAGCATAAAAACCATATCATATAATAGCTATATGGCAACATCAAAGAGGAACAAACACACTTTCACATTTATAATATTAGTATGGATTGGCTTCTATTTGGTATCTTAGAAGTTTGCATATTTGAACCGCATAGTAATTTGTTTTGTCTTCTCTTCTTTAGTTAACTCTGTACCCTAAGGATAAAAACGGGAGCCTATTACTAAGACTCTTCTGTACATCTACCCGTCTGCCTATCACCAGACTGTATCTCATGAACAGCATAGAAAACAGCATATCTGTAATTATTACATAAAATTTCCATCTTAAAGCCAGTTAGTGACTTAAGATTGTATGCTCAAATGATTATTTACTCTCCTCTTCATAGTAAATTTTTATTTAACTGCATATATCTTATCATATCATAGCAATTCTGTTACATAAGCGGTTAGCAATGAAGGATTGCATGCTCAATTTTTCTTATCTTCTCTTCTTAGCCAATTCTGATATAAATGCATAATATATTTCTCATCTAGCAGCATTTCAATATAAACAGTTTGTGTTTATCTGTCTTCTCTTCTTGCAATGAGATCCTCAGATGTGTGGGTTGGGGATTTGAATAGTTTTTGGTGGGTCCAATCCCTAATATTATAAATGTGAAAGTGTGTTTGTTTGTTCCTCTTTCACGTCGCCACATAGGTATTACATATGGTTTATATGTTGGGAGATAGAAGGATGAACAGTGACATAGGTTACTTTTTTACGGCACTCTCTAATTCCCATGAGAATATCATTGTTTTGTAAGTTGCTAGATATTTAGTAGTTCTAAACATTGTTAATAGATGTCGTCAACCCATTATTGTCCCACTGCTGGGCACGGGTCTTCCCTCAGAATGAGAGAGTTTAGGCCATAGTCCACCGCGCTGGCCAAGTGCGAATTGGTGGACAGTCCACCGCGCTGGCCAAGTGCGAATTGGTGGACTGGTTAATAGATGGCGTTAGTAAAATTCATTTGCAACTCCTGAATCGCGCTATTAAATCTACATGTAATTTACTTAAATCAAAAACAACTGATAAATACAGCAGAATTTTGAATTTGTACCGACCATGCGGGCGAAGCCACAGGTAAGTAAGTGCTAGTTGACTAATTATTCCTATCACTAACAGTTATCATTGATACATTTGCATGCATTGCATGCTCAATGCCAGTTTTGATCAAACTGCATATAATTCTCTACTATGTCATACCAATTCTAATAAATAAGCCTGTGGAGATTCTTTTAACACTCATTTGCTTATCTTCTCTTCTTAGCCACTCTTTATTTAACTGCTATAAAATTTTATCAGCTTTGAAGGATTGCATGCACAATCTGTCTATTTTTCTAGTCGGTTTTGATAATATTCTACAGTCACATTTCAATTACAGGGCTCTCTTTTACTGAACTGTAAGGCAAGATACTGGAGCTAACTTTCATTACCATGTAAAAAAAACATGATTGTAATAATATTAAAAAAAAAAGGATATAAATAAGAAAAAAAGACAAAAGACAAACCTGCTGAGTTTCTTGCCAGATCTTCTCAGTTGAGGTTGTATTCCGATCCGGTGGTAGTGTAAGAAAAAAAAATGTAACTGACAATTTGTAAGTGCCCCCACAGGCCTATACAAAATACATTTCATTTCATTTCAAAAATTCCATTATATAAGCTTGTAGGGACTTGGGATTAAATACTCAATTCCTTATCTTCTCTTCTTACACATTTTTCATTTAACTGAATGTATTTTATCAACTAATACAATTTATATTGCTTTTGGTGGTTCGTCTCAATCATATAAGTGATTGTAACAGATTTTGAGATTAATTGTAATTCAGTTTCTTCAAGTGACTGGGTAAGGTCTAATGCATCTACACCATAATGCAACAATTTTGATTGGACGCAGGACATATAGCTTAGTGCTATGTAGGATATTAATCACAAAGCTGCTTAATTGGAGTGCACAGAATAAAATGCTCTTTGAAACCTAGTAATTTGCATAAAATTGAGCTATTGGAACAGGAGTTTGCGTAATTTTGGAGATAGGAATAAGTTTGTATCTCAACTTTACTAATCATTTTATCTAAATTATTCACAATATGCTTTCAAAATAGGGTAGAATACTTAATCAACTGACCAAATAAAATCGAAGTACCTTATACACCCAGTATTCATTAATGGCAGTATATATCAAAAACATTTATCAATTTATTTAAAATAGACTCTAACCAAATTTCCTTTATGGTTTGCTATTACCAAATATTCTTTGTATACACTGTAAGGAAGTTCTGAAGGAACTCTTGAGCTTCACAAAGTAGCTATTATTAAAAAATAAATGTAAAATGATACATAGCCACTTAATAATGTCAACATAGTTTTAGTAATTTTCATAATTTAAAACAATAACTTTTATGTTGCTACTATGTACACACTTTTGGTTATTATGTTGCCCTCTCATTATTATGTAACATTAAAAAAAACTTCCTTAAACATACACAATAAGCACTGGCCACTCATAAAAACAAAGGTGCCATTATGACCTTAAAGAATAAACAAAGAATTTTTACGACGTAATAAAAATAATACTCATGCTTTATAAATGATAAGAGTGTGAAACTATATAAGATAAACATAGAGTCCTTTTCTAGCTGAAAATAATGCTTCAAATGAGTCCCAACATCAATGTATATTTAACCGCGATTGATTGATATTAATTGGAGTGTCAATTTGAAAAGGATATAAATTATGATTGGCACAGCCTGCGCCACCTTTCCCACCTCCTCGTCCGTCTGCATAATCTTCTTAATTCTTCCCTACAAGCAAACAATGTCATCATATCACCAGTATCAGAATTATCGACGAAAACAACACCTTTTATTATGCCTTTGGACGCGGCTCGCACCAAATTTCAACTTACGGCTGGGAACCTCGCATTGTATTTTCTCTTTTTCGACGGCATAATGGCGATCCGTTCACTTTAGCACTTAATAAAGATTAAATTTAACTCACTTCGCCATCACCCAGTGATACTTCTCGCGCATTTTTGAGGTTATAAAAGGGAGACGTTCGCAGCCTACTTCATTTATATACGAATTTGACAGTTCTTCCACCTCTTTTTACAGACTTAGTTTTACAACTATCATTACATCTTTCTAATTTGAATGAAATAAATTTTACATTTTAATATTTACGCCTAAAATAGTTTATATGTGATAAATTAATAACATTTTACATAATGTTATTATTTACTACTAAACTTTTCAGATATGTATCAATGAATTTGTTAATTCGTAAGTATATAGTAAAAATGATTGACAATAAATGGATTTAAAAATAAAAATAACTAAATATGTACATTCAATTTGGGTAACATTGAACTGCAGTGTAACTTTGAACAAATTTGTGAAAAAAATATATTAATGTACTACATGGAAACTTCTTGATGTTTCATTATCGTACCAGCGTAAAATGGATCGCCAAAATGTTGTTTAACACTTCCGCTGACTTTGTCAATGACAGCTTACCTACAGTTGACTACCATCCGAAAAGACGAGTTTTTAGAATATGGCTACCAATTTTTTTGTTTCATTTATTGGAGGAATCTTTGAAAATAAATCGATATTTCTGCATAGAATGAACAGTAATCGTTTCTTTATTAGGCGTTTTACGTCTACATATAAAATTATGATGATGAATAATAATATTTATAGATGCAATTAACATAATACTGTAACGCGACTCTTTCTACAAAATATGCCGTAAAACTGTAGTACTTTATTGGACTATTTATTTTCCTAACGTATAATAAAATATTATATGCAATTTTAGCATTTATTGTTTTTTATTTAGTAAGAAATAATGTAAAAATAATAACGAATAAAACATTTTACGGTGCTTCGTCAGTAGATATCAATTTAATGAATATTGTAATAAAAAAGAAAACACAAAAACACAACATCGTATTTTATTCATTCGGAATTACAGAAAATTATTTTAAAAAAATTGTTCAAGTAACACAATAGGTCCAAAACCTCAACACACTCACATTCGTTTTATCATCGAAAAATCACTGGTAATAGAAAAACCTATTATTATTAACCTATCGTTATTCACAAACTAAACAAATATTTTGAACTTATTACAATGTTTTATATAACACTTTATACGTCCGTTACACTAAAACATTAATATTATGATATTTTACACGAAATTTATTTACTGTATTCCCGCCAAACCAAATGTATAGTCACAGAGCTTGTTGTCTAGGGATGTGACCATACTAATATCGGTAAAAAATATGTATCGGTATTATTATAGTTCTGCCTAATTGTATATCTGGGTGTACGAAATACATTTTGCCATTGATTTTATTATTTTTTCTGCCACATTTATATTAAAACTCAGGATAATAAATGAAAATATTTTTTACTTTTATATCAAACATTTGTTAAACTCTCAAATGCGCTCACAAATTGGCGCCTGTCTTCTCACAGCTATGGCACCTTCCATAGATAAAAATTATAAGATCCTCAATTCAATAATATTCATTGCCCGACTGCGTCAGAAGGAGGGTAATGTTTTTTGCATGCGCTTCAGCTTAAACGGCTTAACGAATAATTAGATTTCTTCAGTTTACATTGCCATGGGCTGTAGTTGATGAAAATAGCGTTCGAAAATAGGTAAAAAGAAGCGGGAAGGACGACATTTTATCATAACGACAATATACATAATTATATCAAATAAAAGCTAGGTCCGTTGTAATACTTTTATGTAACTATTTTGATAATAAGTAACTAGATACATTATTTTATGAACGACTTATTTCCATCTACTGACGTTTAATTTTGGTTTAGATGCGTAAGCCTAAAAGTATCGTAAAAGATGATACTTATGCTAACAATACTTACAAATATAAAATATTTGTATCACACATAAATTATAAATAATTAATCGAATACAAAACAGTAAACAATATTTTTGAAGTTGAAGTATAACTTTTGGCGCGTTAGGGAAAAATGATGAGTGTAAATTTTTAACCATGCGCGCGCACTCCGTCACGATAAACTGACATTTTATTTTTTTCTATTGTTAGTGTCGTTCTTTCTGCAAACGTAGGATAAGTCGAAAGATAATTTTTTTAAAAAGATTTTTATGTAATAAGATAAAAATCTTTTTAAAAAAATTATCTTCGTCAAAGAAGTATAACTATAAGTACAAATACTCTTTCTTTTTTGTTCGAATACTGAATTTGTTTTGTTGCCTGTCTGCTTGTTTGACATCTTCTACATAGCATACTTCTACTTTTTCGGATAAACTCAGTCACCGTTCAAATCAAGGCTGTCCAACCTTGGTCCAAGGGCCACAATGTGGCCCGCCAATGCATTTATAGTCTCCAGTTGCGTTAGTGCCTGATTCCAGCCCATCCCACTAAACGTGTGACCCGCATGCCCTCTTGAATGCTAAATTCAGGCGTATTTCTATTAACGCTTTGATAGCCTTGGTTCAAATCTAGTCTGAAAAGAACATAAATTCATAAATTAAAGTAGATAGAAAAATATATCGAAATCGATTTTATCCTTCATTAAATCCATTATAATAACGTATCGATATTTACTTACTACATAATTAATTTATTCTGAACACTCCGGTATCTGATGTTTTCTGCCTCCGAATTCTTTTTATTTCCAAAATGAACCCTACCAAAAACTTTTGGAAAGAAACTCTGTAGGTTCCCAGTTCTAAAAAAATAAAAAAAATCTGTGTCATTATTTCATAGAACATAATTATTTTTATGGGATTATTTATATTTTACAATTACAATTATATTTTACTTATAATATTTTATAATAAATAATAGATGTTTTATATATTCATACCAAAACATAAATTTTAACATGACTTGAAATGTTAAAATTTAAGTTTAGTATGAATACCAATATAATATGAAAACCGTAAAGGCGATTTTATTAGTACGGCACATCCCTAATATTTGTATAGAAATATTGCAATACGAAATTTTTAAATAATAATAAACAAAATAATGTATGATTAATTTTGTAATGAACAAAATCTTGTTTTTCTAGATTTATATTTATTATTTTCACAATTATGTTATCCCATCATTCACAGACATTTGTTTTTGTATAGATTCAAATAACTAAATTTTATCCTATTCATTAGAAAGTATATACTATTTTGTCGGATAAATTTACAGAAAACACGAATAAGTAGTTATTCTAAAGTTTAAAATAATTGTTATGAATAATGAACCACACTTTACTTACTTTTACAATTTATAAACACGCAAAACAAATCACACCATGACACTTCAAACTCCCGCCATATTGCACTGAGTCAAATAAATCTATGCTAAATACGATGTTGACAGCATACAATTTTAAATGTTACAAAATATTACATGAATGCATCAAATCTGATAATACAAATTTGTGTATAATTTATTTGTCTTCATATTTGCCTAAGACAGCTAGTAGAAATAATGTATATTAAATATAAAAAAGCGGGCTTTGTTTCATAAAGTAGTCATAGCACACATGTGTGCTATAGTCCAGCGAGCGGTAGTTTTAAGTTATAGCACACATGTGTGCAATTGTCAGCGGGAAGGTTAAAGCAATGAAAGAAAAAAAGTACCTGTCAATGTCATAATTTTGAAAAATACCGCCTTTTCATATTTTTTTATAGATTTGGTTTTATATAACAAAAATATGTTATTTAATTTTACCCAGACCTTAAAATATTCGATTAATGAGAGATTTTATATCCTCAAAAAACTATATTCAAAGTTACCCAAAACTAAGGATAACTTTGAATTTGAGTTTTAGGGGTAATTGTGGATAGTTTAATTGTTTACCTCGTAAATTTATTGTGTTAGATTAATAAACCAGCAAAAAAGGACACTATTCATTTAATAAAAACAAGGTGCAATAAATTTAAAACAGATTTTAATATCACAAGTATTGTAAAAAATGTTCAATGTTACCCAAATCGACGTTAACGGTTCGAAAATATAAAATGATAGGCAGTAGCACAGGCAATAAATTCTTTAATTTTTAATTAAAACTACTAATAGGACGACTAATCACTATAATTTGTGAAATAAAAAGTATGTATTTTATACATTTATACTTCAAGCATTAATCCAAATAATGCAGAGGGAGATGCTGTTGATATAGTTAATACTATCTGGCAATCGAACTATTAAGTTCAGTTTACCTTTCTCGCTTCATTTTGTAAGATTATGTAAAGAAGATAGGCTGAAAAGCAAGAAGGCTAGGCTATAAACACCAATTTTAAAAAGAGGATTGTAATTTTGTCATTTTTGTCAGTGAAGTCAAAAGTCAAACTCAAACGACGATATTGAAAATGGCGTCGTTGTCGAGGTGTGTTGTTTTTAATAAATCTAATTTTTATATTGTGCTGGTGGTTTCTTATAGTGAAAAAAGTATATTTAAATCAAATATCAATATATATACAATGTGTTTATGACAAAATTCTGATAAATATTAAAAAAATGTATCTGAAATAAAGAATTTGTTGTTGCTGACTTCTTACTCATAAACACTTTTCTTTGTAATACCTATTACCAAATCGTAGTTTATCAGTAGCAAAAGATACCTCTAATATTTATCATCCATTTACACAAATATTTTAATAAATAGTTAGTAAACATAACCTTACTTTCACAAGTAGTTTCACTATATTTTTGTTTCAGCCTGTTACCAGCGCCTGTGCAGCAAGTGTGGGACAGAGATGATGAGCGTAAGGCCCAGCGAGTGGGCAGCGCGCTCGTGGTCTCGCAGACCAGTGTACCACCCTATGGCCAGAGGAAAGGCTGGGTTCCGCGAGCTGAAGAGGACTTCGGAGGTACTGGCTTGTTGCTGATATACATAATTAATTTGATAACTTTGATTTGATGTTATACGACAAATTAAAAAACAGAATTCTTGCACAGTTGACTACAATATTATCATGGTATTCAACAAATATCTAGCAATGTAATTGCATAATCTTTTTATTAGCAATATGAGTCGACCAGGACATTATAATTGAAAAGTTTATAAAATTACAATATACTGACTTTTAAATTTTAAAACAACTATGTTTGGATCATTATAAAAATCATACTTTCCGGGATATGTTATATGTTTGCCTATTCCTCATCATCCATTTTTTTTCCAACATCTTCAGTGTTTTATGGCTTAATCTTTTGTGTTATGGCTAAATGCAATGTTTTGAAAATTAAGTAATCAATACTACTTTAATTTATGCTCCTGTTTAGTTACAAAAATAAGTGCAATCTTTGTCATCATTTGCCTATTAATGTTCATTACAGTTGGGCATGTGTTTTCTACTAAGTGTCAAAGCGACAATTTTTGTACTAATATTTATCTAATAAAGTGAAGAGATGAAATTATTAAGATTACTGTAACAGAACCATAATCAGCCCTAAAATTTCCATTCTCTGTAAAGTCTAATTTTCAATTTAGATGGAGGTGCTTTTCCCGAGATCCATGTGGCCCAATATCCTCTTGGCATGGGTGCTAGGGGGAAGGAGAGTACATCCAATGCCCTCGCAGTACAGCTGGACGAGTCTGGACGAGTCAAGTACTCTGCAATCGCAAGACAGGGGCATAGTGCGGACAAGGTTCTTATATTTCATTATAAAATTTTATCTATTTCTGACAAAAAGCATTTTGGTACAAAGAAGTGTTTGCATAAGTGAAACTTTACAGAAAATGTGCATTCCTACTATGCCATGATTCTGAATAATACTAATGTACTAAAATACTTACTAAGCTATTTTTATAAAAAATATTTCACAGTTGTATACTATTATAAAAAATAGGCATTACTATTATCTGATAGGCGGAGGTTACTATTATCTGATAAAGCATTTTTTCTAGACAAGCATTTTTTAAAACAGATGTATAATATATTAGATGTTCTTGGAGATTCATGTTTTCAGATTACACATAACACATATTTTGAAAAGATGCAATCTTAACACTTGGTATTACAAAGTTTATATATTTAATTCTTGATAACTGCTTCCTTATAAAATTGCCATAAATTAGTAAAACTCCTTGCAGATCATCTATTCCAAGCTGACAGACCTGCTGCCATCAGAGGTTCTAGCAGAAGATGACCCGACACTCCAAAAACCCAGTGAAGATGACATCCAGGATATTACAGAGAAAACTAAGCTAGCTCTTGAGAAGCTGACAAATGCTAAAATATCTGCAGCGTTACCCGTTAAAGCTGCGCCAAAGGCCGTAAGTTGATCTTCCTCCATATTATGTAGACAAACTTCAATTTCAAATTAATATGTATATAATTACTTATGTGTCTTGAATATATATTTTTTTATACTTAAACCTAACGATAAGGCAGATGGGCTACCGGATGGAAAGTAGTCACCGTCGCCTATGAACATTCGCAACACCAGAGTAGTCGGCAATGCATCGCCGGCTTTGAAGGAGAGCTCTTTTCGAACTTTTTTTAAGAGCCACATGTCATAACGCGCCGGGAATACCTCGGGAGGAAGCTCGTGATATGTTGTGTGGTTTTGACCTTGAAAAGCACCACTTCCTGTCTTCGCCTGGATGAGTAGTAGGAAGAATGATAGCATATCTTTGAGTAACATCAACAATTAATAACAACAGCAGTAACAACAACAGTAACAACAACATCAAAATTCTATATTGTACCTTTGTACGTTGTCATCTGGAATATGCATCACAGGTATGGAATCCTGTCTATAATGCTTATGTAAATCGTATTGAAAAGATACAAAAACGATTCCTTAGATTCCTACAATATCGAAGTAAAGAATTCATAACGGGATACACGCGACAATGTCATAAGCATCATTTACTCCCTCTTTATGAACGTAGGCGAATAGCTGACTTGGTTTACTTACTCAACATCACCAACGGTTCAGTAGACTCACCAGAATTACTTGAACATATCACACACTTAGAGTCCCTAAATTAAGTACCAGAACACCTGCTCCTCTTTATGTACCTTCATGTAATTCTAACTATAGGCAAAATTCATTTTTCATAAGAGTAAGTAGGTGTCTTAATGCTACTACGCGGGAGTGTGATATAGACCTATTTTGTACAAGTATACCTAAACTAAAAGAGGCTATGACTCGTAACTTTTTTAACAAGGCATAGTGCACAAATTATAATTTTAATATTGTAAAAAAGATTGGAAGTGTTTGTACACAAATTATTGTTTGCCAAAATGTTCTTATGTCTGCCAAAATGTTTGCCAAAATGTTCTTATCTTAAGGTCTTTAGTATTATTTGTAGGTGAAATACTGATAGCATTAATTCTACACGTGAAAACTTGTAATCGGCTTTTCTTTTGTAATAATTAGCACATACCCATATTATTAAGAAGCTGTAAGTTTTCCAAATAAATAAATAAATAAATAAATAATGTGGTCATCAATGTCAGGTACAGTGATTATTGGTAAAATATCCCATTGTATGAATGAATGTAGTTAAGCAAATTGTAATGCCTCTCTTGGTAAAGATAAGGTGGTAGAACCAGTATAGTTCGCCCGCGTAAGTACAACCGCGACACCTATTTCTAGCGTGAAACAGTTTTTGCGTTTCTATGGAAGGGTGTGGCTCCGGCACACTTTAAATGCGGCGACGATCATTATCCTCGGAAGTAGCAACGCATCTGTGATTGACTTCAGATAGAACCCCATGTTCTGTAGTTAATTACAGATGTCTATGGGCGGCATTGACCATTTACCATCAGGTGGACTGCATGCTCGTTTGCTACTTCAATATTATGAAAAAAAATATATAAATTTGATATGGAAGTGGAAGTCTGCATTATTTTAATAGAGGGGTACATTAATAGAACATATTCTAGCATGTGCGTCGATAGTGTATGGTATTTGCAGGCACCCGCTCAGTACATACGGTACACGCCGGCGCAGCAAGGCGGCGCGTTTAACTCTGGAGCTAAGCAGAGGGTTATCAGGTATGTTTTAGTTAAATTTATAATTCTACTAGTTGATCTGGCAAACTTTGTTCCGCCTAAAAGTCAAAAATCTAAAAGGATCAGTGTTGCACCACTATATTATGCATGTATTATACATAAAAACCTTTCTGTTGAATCACTTTATCTATTAAAAAACTGCATTGAAATCCGTTGCTTAGTTTTAAAGGTCTAAGCATACATAGGGACAGACTATGGACATGTAGTGATTATATTTTGGAAAACTAAAACATTTCGTTTAAATATCATAGACTCTAAATACTTAAAGGTAATAAATAACATAAAATTACATTACAAACAGTTACATTTTTCCATGGAAACAGCTATTAAGAATTTTTTTTTTTATATGGAGCGTCAGTTAATTCCCAATCATCAATTTGGATTTCGGCAGGGTCATTTCACAATAGAACAAATCCATAGACTAGTGGATAGTATATACAAATGCTTCGAAAATAAGCAGTACTGCTCCGCAGCGTTCTTGGACATTTCTCAGGCCTTTGACAAAGTATGGCACGAGAGTCTTCTGTACAAGATAAAAGAAATGCTTCCATTAAATTACTTCTTATTTTTAAAATCGTACTTACATGAGCGCCGCTTTTTTGTAAAGTATGGAGAAGATACTTCAGACCTTCAGGAGATTCATGCAGGGGTTCCCCAAGGCAGTGTCTTAGGTCCTACGCTTTACCTTCTTTTAACGTCAGACCTGCCTGAAACTGATGGAGTGATTGTGGGTACATTCGCTGACGATACAGCAATCCTCGCTGTAGATAAAGAAGCTTTCAAAGCATCCACACTGCTCCAAACCGGCTTGAATAACATTTCCACTTGGCTCACAAAATGGCGCATAAGAGCCAATGAAAATAAATCGGTCCATGTAACCTATACACTGAAGAAAGAAACTTGCCCACCCGTTACCTTAAATAACGTTCAAATACCTCAAGCCGAGTACGCCAAATATCTTGGTATATCCTTAGACAGAAGACTTACATGGAAGAAACATATATTCACCAAGCGCCAAGCACTTAGCGTACTACTTAGGAAACATTATTGGCTATTAAACAGGAATTCCAAACTATCTCTAGAAAATAAACTACTTATATATAAGTGCATTATCAAGCCAACCTGGACTTACGGAATTCAGCTATGGGGTACCGCTGCAAATTCCAATCTTGAGATACTACAAAGATTTCAGTCCAAAATATTAAGACAGATAACAGACTCCCTTTGGTACATCACAAATGCGAGGTTGCACCACTATCTGCAGATCCCCACAATAATCGAAGAGATTAAGAAAGTAATGCCAAAGTACAGGGACCGTATCCTGAATCATTCCAACGAGCTCGCAGTCGAGCTGATGCAACCAAGAGTCATGTCCTCAAGATTGAATCGGAAAATCCCCCTAGACTTATGTCAATGATGACTGATGAATATAGCCATGCATGAATCGATGCCTGTCTACTTTACTGAAGTGGCCAAGTCACTGGACTTGGATCACAAACGAATTTTATAATCCACATTTAACATATTGCTGAATGTCCAAAACAGACAGAATGCAGTACAGAAAAGGAATAAAAAAAAAATGGAGCGTCTAAGGGGGTGAAATACGGATTAAATGCTAAGGTTAAGGTAAATCCTACGTGGTGCAACTACATCGATACCAAACCTAACTTAACACCTATTTTTCGGTTGACAGAAAGCCTACCCGCGCCATATATCTCGGTCCATTCTCTGTGCTATAGAGCCACTTCTTTCTCCTTTCGATCTTACTCTTTCCGGCAATTTTGTCAAGTTCGTTCGTGTCGAATCACATGACCTGCTACTAGAACCTTGGCCCTGTAGATCCGGGACTAGAATAGGGCTACGGTATCCTCTGCCTGTCGTAAGAGGCGACTAAAAGGGGCTTCCGGGACTGCGGGCGGTAAGAGGAGTGGGAGCTCGGTCCGTCCAACCAAGTAACTCCTGGAAGGACCGTGACACATGGCCGCATGCCGTCGTAATCACCGAGAGGCACAGGGAGCATCAATCGGTCACCGGGGAACGGCCCAAAAGGGGCATTGCGCTCGGAGGACTATGGTTGTGTTCTGTTGGAGATCCCGGAGTCCTCCACATAGCGCTGAGGACGACCACTGGAGGGGTTTTAGTGAGTTAAACATCTCACATAACAGCTGGCGTTACTCCCACGGCGGCGGGTAACCTTTTTAAAGATTCCTTCTCGATAACCTCCCTAGTAGAACCTCCCCCCCCCCCCATTGCACTGTGAATATTCCTTATGAGTGGTACCACATATGTAACTGACCTCAAGGACTCTTATTCTTTATTGCGTTGATTTATTTCCATATCATAGTTTCCACTTACCGTCAGGTGCTGCGAGCTCGTTTGCTACTTCAACAAAATAAGACCTCTTTCGTGTGCAGGATGGTGGAAGCCCAATCAGACCCGATGGAGCCCCCGCGCTTCCAGATCAACCGCAAGATCCCCCGCGCGGCGCCTTCGCCCCCCGCGCCCGTGCTGCACTCGCCGCCGCGACGCGTGTCTGTGAAGCAACAGAGGGACTGGAAGGTGCCCCCGTGTGTGTCGCACTGGAAGAACGCTAAGGGTAAGTTGGGGTGCTTTTGTGGTGTTTTTGGCACGTTTTAGACAAAAATTTTTTCACTGTACGAATTGTAATACATAAGTTATTGTAAAAATTAGAGCGTTATATATATTGTTGTTACGTTTCTGTGATTGGGACGTGGCCTGGCTGCTCAAAGTTAGGTATGTGGCATGTTACATTGATCGCTGTAAATGACACCTCAGGTGTACCAATCTGGCAGGCCTGTGTTACACTAGCGATGTTTTGACCAGTGTTGGTATCTTCGGACGATTATGAGGGCGGGATGTTATGTTTGGAATTACCTCAAGGCTCCGACCTTGGACAGGTTTGTGGGCTGGTTGGGGCCCTGTGTGTACGAGCGCCACGACAACGGCACACTCACCCATCTGTGGCTTCGCGCCTCTACATGCTCGACCACCCGACGGGCTCTCGCTCCCTCGTGAAATCCGGGCACAACTCTGCTCCGACTACCTGGAGGAGTAAATCAGCTGGAGCCACCCAGCGTAATAATAAACGGTGCATCTTTGCCTCATGGCGGCCGATAACTGCCATGGTGCAGTGTACTCACTAGAGAGAATTGTTCGGGGAAGGATTGGTTTCTTGAAGTCTGTAGACTCCGTCATGCGCCGTCACCGCCGCGGTATAGGATGTTATACTAACCAAAGCAAAGGATCTTCTTAATTGACTCATTTGTTATGTGTACCTATGGTTCTGTTAAAGTAGTTATTTGTTGCAGGTTACACGATCCCGCTGGACAAACGTCTGGCGGCGGACGGGCGCGGGCTGCAGCAGGTGCACATCAACGAGAACTTCTCGCGGCTCGCGGAGGCGCTGTACGTCGCCGACCGCAAGGCGCGCGAGGCCGTCGAGGCGCGCGCGCAGCTCGAGCGCCGCCTCGCGCAGCGCGACAAGGAGCGCAAGGAGGAGCACCTCAGGGTGCTCGCGCAGCGCGCCCGGGACCACCGCGCCGGTGAGACACGCTGACACACACAGACACACACACACACGCGCGCGCAGCTCGAGAGCCGCCTCGCGCAGCGCGACAAGGAGCGCAAGGAGGAGCACCTCAGGGTGCTCGCGCAGCGCGCCCGGGACCACCGCGCCGGTGAGACACGCTGACACACACAGACACACACACACACGCGCGCGCAGCTCGAGAGCCGCCTCGCGCAGCGCGACAAGGAGCGCAAGGAGGAGCACCTCAGGGTGCTCGCGCAGCGCGCCCGGGACCACCGCGCCGGTGAGACACGCTGACACACACAGACACACACACACACGCGCGCGCAGCTCGAGAGCCGCCTCGCGCAGCGCGACAAGGAGCGCAAGGAGGAGCACCTCAGGGTGCTCGCGCAGCGCGCCCGGGACCACCGCGCCGGTGAGACACGCTGACACACACAGACACACACACACACGCGCGCGCAGCTCGAGAGCCGCCTCGCGCAGCGCGACAAGGAGCGCAAGGAGGAGCACCTCAGGGTGCTCGCGCAGCGCGCCCGGGACCACCGCGCCGGTGAGACACGCTGACACACACAGACACACACACACACGCGCGCGCAGCTCGAGAGCCGCCTCGCGCAGCGCGACAAGGAGCGCAAGGAGGAGCACCTCAGGGTGCTCGCGCAGCGCGCCCGGGACCACCGCGCCGGTGAGACACGCTGACACACACAGACACACACACACACGCGCGCGCAGCTCGAGAGCCGCCTCGCGCAGCGCGACAAGGAGCGCAAGGAGGAGCACCTCAGGGTGCTCGCGCAGCGCGCCCGGGACCACCGCGCCGGTGAGACACGCTGACACACACAGACACACACACACACGCGCGCGCAGCTCGAGAGCCGCCTCGCGCAGCGCGACAAGGAGCGCAAGGAGGAGCACCTCAGGGTGCTCGCGCAGCGCGCCCGGGACCACCGCGCCGGTGAGACACGCTGACACACACAGACACACACACACACGCGCGCGCAGCTCGAGAGCCGCCTCGCGCAGCGCGACAAGGAGCGCAAGGAGGAGCACCTCAGGGTGCTCGCGCAGCGCGCCCGGGACCACCGCGCCGGTGAGACACGCTGACACACACAGACACACACACACACGCGCGCGCAGCTCGAGAGCCGCCTCGCGCAGCGCGACAAGGAGCGCAAGGAGGAGCACCTCAGGGTGCTCGCGCAGCGCGCCCGGGACCACCGCGCCGGTGAGACACGCTGACACACACAGACACACACACACACGCGCGCGCAGCTCGAGAGCCGCCTCGCGCAGCGCGACAAGGAGCGCAAGGAGGAGCACCTCAGGGTGCTCGCGCAGCGCGCCCGGGACCACCGCGCCGGTGAGACACGCTGACACACACAGACACACACACACACGCGCGCGCAGCTCGAGAGCCGCCTCGCGCAGCGCGACAAGGAGCGCAAGGAGGAGCACCTCAGGGTGCTCGCGCAGCGCGCCCGGGACCACCGCGCCGGTGAGACACGCTGACACACACAGACACACACACACACGCGCGCGCAGCTCGAGAGCCGCCTCGCGCAGCGCGACAAGGAGCGCAAGGAGGAGCACCTCAGGGTGCTCGCGCAGCGCGCCCGGGACCACCGCGCCGGTGAGACACGCTGACACACACAGACACACACACACACGCGCGCGCAGCTCGAGAGCCGCCTCGCGCAGCGCGACAAGGAGCGCAAGGAGGAGCACCTCAGGGTGCTCGCGCAGCGCGCCCGGGACCACCGCGCCGGTGAGACACGCTGACACACACAGACACACACACACGCGCGCGCAGCTCGAGAGCCGCCTCGCGCAGCGCGACAAGGAGCGCAAGGAGGAGCACCTCAGGGTGCTCGCGCAGCGCGCCCGGGACCACCGCGCCGGTGAGACACGCTGACACACACAGACACACACACACACGCGCGCGCAGCTCGAGAGCCGCCTCGCGCAGCGCGACAAGGAGCGCAAGGAGGAGCACCTCAGGGTGCTCGCGCAGCGCGCCCGGGACCACCGCGCCGGTGAGACACGCTGACACACACAGACACACACACACACGCGCGCGCAGCTCGAGAGCCGCCTCGCGCAGCGCGACAAGGAGCGCAAGGAGGAGCACCTCAGGGTGCTCGCGCAGCGCGCCCGGGACCACCGCGCCGGTGAGACACGCTGACACACACAGACACACACACACACGCGCGCGCAGCTCGAGAGCCGCCTCGCGCAGCGCGACAAGGAGCGCAAGGAGGAGCACCTCAGGGTGCTCGCGCAGCGCGCCCGGGACCACCGCGCCGGTGAGACACGCTGACACACACAGACACACACACACACGCTGACACACACAGACACACACACACACGCGCGCGCAGCTCGAGAGCCGCCTCGCGCAGCGCGACAAGGAGCGCAAGGAGGAGCACCTCAGGGTGCTCGCGCAGCGCGCCCGGGACCACCGCGCCGGTGAGACACGCTGACACACACAGACACACACACACACGCGCGCGCAGCTCGAGAGCCGCCTCGCGCAGCGCGACAAGGAGCGCAAGGAGGAGCACCTCAGGGTGCTCGCGCAGCGCGCCCGGGACCACCGCGCCGGTGAGACACGCTGACACACACAGACACACACACACACGCGCGCGCAGCTCGAGAGCCGCCTCGCGCAGCGCGACAAGGAGCGCAAGGAGGAGCACCTCAGGGTGCTCGCGCAGCGCGCCCGGGACCACCGCGCCGGTGAGACACGCTGACACACACAGACACACACACACACGCGCGCGCAGCTCGAGAGCCGCCTCGCGCAGCGCGACAAGGAGCGCAAGGAGGAGCACCTCAGGGTGCTCGCGCAGCGCGCCCGGGACCACCGCGCCGGTGAGACACGCTGACACACACAGACACACACACACACGCGCGCGCAGCTCGAGAGCCGCCTCGCGCAGCGCGACAAGGAGCGCAAGGAGGAGCACCTCAGGGTGCTCGCGCAGCGCGCCCGGGACCACCGCGCCGGTGAGACACGCTGACACACACAGACACACACACACACGCGCGCGCAGCTCGAGAGCCGCCTCGCGCAGCGCGACAAGGAGCGCAAGGAGGAGCACCTCAGGGTGCTCGCGCAGCGCGCCCGGGACCACCGCGCCGGTGAGACACGCTGACACACACAGACACACACACACACGCGCGCGCAGCTCGAGAGCCGCCTCGCGCAGCGCGACAAGGAGCGCAAGGAGGAGCACCTCAGGGTGCTCGCGCAGCGCGCCCGGGACCACCGCGCCGGTGAGACACGCTGACACACACAGACACACACACACACGCGCGCGCAGCTCGAGAGCCGCCTCGCGCAGCGCGACAAGGAGCGCAAGGAGGAGCACCTCAGGGTGCTCGCGCAGCGCGCCCGGGACCACCGCGCCGGTGAGACACGCTGACACACACAGACACACACACACACGCGCGCGCAGCTCGAGAGCCGCCTCGCGCAGCGCGACAAGGAGCGCAAGGAGGAGCACCTCAGGGTGCTCGCGCAGCGCGCCCGGGACCACCGCGCCGGTGAGACACGCTGACACACACAGACACACACACACACGCGCGCGCAGCTCGAGAGCCGCCTCGCGCAGCGCGACAAGGAGCGCAAGGAGGAGCACCTCAGGGTGCTCGCGCAGCGCGCCCGGGACCACCGCGCCGGTGAGACACGCTGACACACACAGACACACACACACACACGCGCGCGCAGCTCGAGAGCCGCCTCGCGCAGCGCGACAAGGAGCGCAAGGAGGAGCACCTCAGGGTGCTCGCGCAGCGCGCCCGGGACCACCGCGCCGGTGAGACACGCTGACACACACAGACACACACACACACGCGCGCGCAGCTCGAGAGCCGCCTCGCGCAGCGCGACAAGGAGCGCAAGGAGGAGCACCTCAGGGTGCTCGCGCAGCGCGCCCGGGACCACCGCGCCGGTGAGACACGCTGACACACACAGACACACACACACACGCGCGCGCAGCTCGAGAGCCGCCTCGCGCAGCGCGACAAGGAGCGCAAGGAGGAGCACCTCAGGGTGCTCGCGCAGCGCGCCCGGGACCACCGCGCCGGTGAGACACGCTGACACACACAGACACACACACACACGCGCGCGCAGCTCGAGAGCCGCCTCGCGCAGCGCGACAAGGAGCGCAAGGAGGAGCACCTCAGGGTGCTCGCGCAGCGCGCCCGGGACCACCGCGCCGGTGAGACACGCTGACACACACAGACACACACACACACGCGCGCGCAGCTCGAGAGCCGCCTCGCGCAGCGCGACAAGGAGCGCAAGGAGGAGCACCTCAGGGTGCTCGCGCAGCGCGCCCGGGACCACCGCGCCGGTGAGACACGCTGACACACACAGACACACACACACACGCGCGCGCAGCTCGAGAGCCGCCTCGCGCAGCGCGACAAGGAGCGCAAGGAGGAGCACCTCAGGGTGCTCGCGCAGCGCGCCCGGGACCACCGCGCCGGTGAGACACGCTGACACACACAGACACACACACACACGCGCGCGCAGCTCGAGAGCCGCCTCGCGCAGCGCGACAAGGAGCGCAAGGAGGAGCACCTCAGGGTGCTCGCGCAGCGCGCCCGGGACCACCGCGCCGGTGAGACACGCTGACACACACAGACACACACACACACGCGCGCGCAGCTCGAGAGCCGCCTCGCGCAGCGCGACAAGGAGCGCAAGGAGGAGCACCTCAGGGTGCTCGCGCAGCGCGCCCGGGACCACCGCGCCGGTGAGACACGCTGACACACACAGACACACACACACACGCGCGCGCAGCTCGAGAGCCGCCTCGCGCAGCGCGACAAGGAGCGCAAGGAGGAGCACCTCAGGGTGCTCGCGCAGCGCGCCCGGGACCACCGCGCCGGTGAGACACGCTGACACACACAGACACACACACACACGCGTGTGCAGCTCGAGCGCCGCCTCACACTCACAACGCAACACACACACGCAAAGCAACCTAAGATGCAAATACATAGAAACACACACATTGGTACATGGGCACGCTCGGAAGCACTTCCATATGCACGGACACATACACTCTATATAGAGACGCACACGCTCTATACAGAGACCCATACAAATGCACACGTGTGCATACAACAAAACGTACGCACTCACGTACAAACGTGTGTTTTAATACATGCTCATAAACATGCGCGCACCAGCTCACACACACACGCTAACACAAACAATGACACTGACACACACACACACACACACCCTCTCACATAAAAGATTGCGATTACACATACAAACACTGATATACACAATTAAACTAAAATGTATGTACCATACATGCTACCTAAACGTACAGACGCAATATTTTATTATAAGTAAATCATTTACATTTTAAGAATCTTTTACGGACCAATACTTGATTAACGTTAAATCGGTAAAAAGATGAATCCAACATCAAAATGTGTTACAGGTATCCGTGCACCGGACGAGGTGGCTGAAGGCCCAGAGGCCGAGAAAGCGGAGGGCGACGAGGCTGCGGAGCGCGATCGCCTGAGGGCGGAGCGCCACAGGGAGCGCCAACGGGACAGGAACCTCGCTAGGGCTGCGCCCGATAAGAGGTATGTGTACCGTTAATATTAGGGCAGATCAGTGGCGCAAGACCTAAAGTTAATGTGATCAAGCTACAAATTGCGAGGCCTTCAGTTTTTTTTATATCTGACTGAAATAGCAAACGAGCATGCAGTCCACCTGATAGTAACTGCCGTATAGACATCTGTAATCAACTACATACTACAGGACTATGATGTCCGCCTCATATAAAAGTGTGCTGGCAAGCACACCCTTCCATCGAAACGGAACGTGTGTATGTTTCCTCGCGATGAAAACGTCGTGAGGAAATCTACGCACCCGAGACTTCTTTAAAAAAAAAAAAGAAGGTGTGTTAAGTCCAGCAATTCGCACTTGGCCAGCGCGGTGGGCTATGGCGTATAACTCTCATTCCGAGAGAAGACCCGTGTCCAGCTGTGGGACAATAATGGCTTGACGAGATCCAATACTTACTACTGTAAAAGCTTCCACTCATTCACCAATGACCAGTCCAAACATTTGCCACACACATAACCAACAATATTCACCCCCAGGTCGAAGCTAGTGAAGGACCGTGAACGCGACATATCTGAGCAGATAGCGCTGGGCATGCCCGCCAAGCCTACCGCTGGGGGCGAGGGGATGTTCGACCAACGTTTGTTCAACACCAGCAAGGGGATGGATAGCGGTGAGTTATTTGCTATTTTTATGCAGGCGTTTTTTGTAATTCTCTGTAAGTTGACTGTTGACTGTAAGTTTTTATGTCCATATTTTTTTGTTACCCCTACTAAATTGTGCCACTATATTTGCAGCAATTAGAAGTTATTTATGTTTTATTTTGTGTAATAACGTAGTATATTTGGATTTAAATTTCTATGACAAAATTTACATATTTTTTAAAATTATCTTTGGTTTATTATAATACTTAACGGGTACTCACGATATGCGGTTTATGAATTCTTATTGCCGATATTCCTATAAGAATTCATAAACCGCATATCGTGAGTACCCGTTTAGTATCATAATGTATCAATTCCGCGGTAATACTAGTTTAAAATCATATATCTTTGGTTTCCCCACACGCTCCCACATGAAAACGCAAAAGCAAAAGAAAACGGACGAAAATAATTAGGGAAAACACAAAAGTGGGTAATTAAGAGAATGAAACCACATTTGGATCGATTGCAGTATAGTTTTGTTTAGACTAGGGCGTTAAAGTATTTAGTTTGACTAAACTTGTATTTTTTTATCGGATAGAAGTAGCAAACAAGCACGCAGTCTACCTGATGGTAAGTGGTCACTGACACCTATGGACATGTGTAAGCAACTGGAAATAGAACATGGGTTCTATCTGAGGTCAATCACAGATACGTTGCTACTCCCGAGAATTATGATGGTCGCCTCATATAAAAGTGTGCTGGCAACCACACCCTTCCACCGAAACGCAAGGAATGTTTCACGTTAGAAATAGATGTGGTGGTGGTAATTCCCCGGTCGAACTACATCTGTTCTACCATTTGTATTTAATATTCTAAATGTATTTTGACTTAATTTCACTTTGTAGGTAATATTTTTTTATGTTTGATATTATAATTCATAGCCTCATAATTAAATTTATTTTTTCTTTCTACCCCATTGTTGAAATACTGTATTTTTTTATATACACTAACGCATTAGGTGACCTCGTTCAAATTTAACTTTTTTTGTCTCTGTTACCTCTGCTAATTCCTTCGAAGTCCCTCCGATGGCACGCGACGCATTATTTTGGACATATCACGATATTTTCAGTTATTTTAAATATAACGATGGCATAGCTCTGTCCTTATAAGGCATTTGTTCAGAAAAAAATACACGCTAGTATATAAAGCTTCGCTACTATCCTACGCTCTCCCCTAATATTGTAGTGTAGAGCTAAGCCGCGTATATTTATAAGTTAGTGTTAGAGTAGTTTGCGCCCTGTAGTTTCGGGATCAGATTATGGCTACGGCATCCCCTGCCTGTCGTAAGAGGCGACTAATTGGGGCTTCCGGGGTTGCGGACGGCTAGAGTGGGAGCTCGTACCGTTCGTTCAGGCGATCCCGGGAAGGACGGCGGTTTGTGTGGTCGCTTACCGCCGTAAAGACTAGACGGGGCGGTGTGCCCAACCACCCATCTGGGAGGAGCCCGATGGGGCAACGCGCTGAGAGGATTCCGGCTGCGGTCCGTTGGAGGTCCCGGAGTCCTCTTTATAGCAGCGCCGAGGACGGCCACCGGGGGCGCTTTAGTGCGGTAAAAATCCCACATAACCCTGCGTCGCTTCCACGGCGTCGGGTACCTTTTGAAGGTTTCCCCCTCGAAAAAAAAGAGTAGTGTTAAGGCAGTATCAATAAAGACATCAATCCAACAACACGCCTCTCAATTACCACAACAATATATTCATGTTATGTACCAGGTTACGGTGACGACGAAGCCTACACGGTGTACGATAAGCCGTGGCGGAACCAGGACACCGTGGGGGCTCACATCTACAGGCCGTCGCGGCACGCGGACAGCGACAACTATGGAGGCGATCTGGACTCCATTGTTAATACTAGGCGGTGAGTATCCGGCTCGAAGGACCATATTTTTTGAAGTAAAACTACGCTCGCTGGCCTGGGAGTAAGCTGATGAATGCGTAACAAGAGAGTTACGAAAAGCGCGATCGGATCAAGTAAACGAAAGCATGGACGTAGCCGGGGGTGGGATTTAGGGATTCAAACTCCCCGAAAAGTCAAAATATTAAGATTCATAATATTGACCTTAGAACTATTACTCTTCATGAACTGCTCTCATTAATTAAGCTCTCATGTTCTCATGGTGGTTGAACGCACATCGCACCCATTTTATTTATTTTCGAACCCATTCCAAACCACAATACAGAATAAAGGTTCTATCTAAAGTTAATCTCAGATTTGTAGCCATTTCCGAGATCTAAAATGGTCGCCCAATGATGGGTTTAAATTCATGTTTCGACTTGTGTGTCCATGGTACCCACGACAGGAGAAAGTCCTAGTTTGGGGCTATGAGTGTAGAAAGCGTGTGTTTCACAATATACATATCGCACGTTTATTCATAAAAAGAAATAACTCAAATATTGACCATGTCTTCTGTTATATTTTCAGTTTCGTCGCGGACAAGGAGTTCGCGGGCACGAGCGCGAACAACACGCGCGCGGGGCCCGTGCAGTTCGAGCGGGACGCGCCGAGGGACGAACCCGTTAGTGTAACACTGTTTTATGTTGCTTTGTACCTTAATAAACATAGAGGTGAAGGTGGTTTGAAGGTGGTAGAACCAGTGTAGTTCGACCGGGGAAGTACCACCGCCACACCTATTTCTAGCGTGAAGCATTTCTTGCACGAGATGGAAGGGTGTGGCTGCCGGCACACTTTCACATGAGGCGACCATCATAGTCTTCAGAAGTAGCAACGCATCTGTGCTTGACTTCACATATAACCGATGTTCTGTATGAAGTTGATTACAGATGTCCATGAGCGGCAGTGACCACTTATCAGGTGGGCTGCATGCTCGTTTGCTACTTCACTCAGATAAAAAAAAAGAAGATTTTTGTTATTTTTGTCATAAAGACCTGAAATTGATGTAGTATAATGTTAGAATTACGGAGTGTTGGTTTTAGGAATGTGATAAGGTATAATTTCATGCCATATCTGTGTTTAAATTCAGATAGAATTTGTAATATTTGTAAACAACTTCAAACAGAACATTGGTTCTGAGGCAATCTCCCGCAACTCATCAAGAGATGGCGCCACTAGTATTCTGAAATACGCTTTCGAAGTATTCTCAATTCTCCAACAGGGCTCTCTTTTACTGAACTGTAAGGCAAGATACTGGAGCTAACTTTCATTACCATGTAAAAAGAAAACATGATTGTAATAATATTTAAAAAAAAAATGGATAAAAATATGAAAAAAAGACAAACCAGCCGAGTTTCTTGCCGCATATTCTCAGTTTAGGTCGTGTTCCGATCCGGTAGTAGTGTAAGAAAAAAATGTAACTGACAATTTGTAAGTGCCCCCGCAGGCCTATACAAAATTAAGACATTTCATTTCATTTCAATACCCCGCATATAACAAGTTCCGGACAACGAGTGTCGGAGCACGGCCGCTCCCCAGGCATGATCACCTAGCCTGGCGAGAGATCTCCCGCCGCCAAAGTTCTATGTGAAGTTAATCAGGGATATGCCACGAAAAGTATGTCTTCAAAAGCGCTACTGATTCTCAGATATAACAGAAAATAACAGAGAATCAGTCGTTCTCTAACATTTACTGACGAGGCAAGATTTTATATATAAGATTTTCTTTTTCTTTTCTTATTCATATGTACTTTATTATTTAAATTCATATTAACACATATCTAATATATAGAGTTCTCGTGTCACAGTTTTTGTTGCCATACTCCTCCGAAACGGCTTGACCGATTTTTACCAAATTTTATATGGTTATTTAGTAGGTCTGAGAATCGGCCAACATTTATTTTTCATACCCCTTAAGGGTTGTCCACCCTTAACATTTTTTTTTATTTTTTATATGGCAAAACAACTTTTGTCGGGACAGCTAGTATATTATATAATACTAGTTATATATACACACCCTTTATCACACACACACATATACACACACTCACACACACACACTCACACACACACGTTCACACAAATACGCACACGCATGTGTTTACTTAGTTTTGTAATTGTTCTTAAAATGTAAATCCATAAATGGCGCCACGTCAAGCTTATATGATACATTTGTGTTCTTTGTAATGCTGTGGATTTTGTATTATAAATATGACGGAGGGGGTGGTTCTTTTCGCTCATCGTATCAGGATAACCTACTGTGGGCTCTGATAGGGAATGTTAGCACGAGAATAAATTGCAGACTTGATTTTAACAGTATATTGCCGAATTAAACTTGTTACAATCACTGAATTAATCAAACTAAATTAAGTAGGCAAGTAATCGTAGCACTAAGAACGCGGGATGATTTTAGAGTCGTCTGCTTCGGCCGACCGTCAACGATAGACTGAGGTGTCGGCCATTATACTGGTACAACCCTAACTTCATCGAACGCCACTAGATGGCGCTGGCGTTCCGGTGTTGCCACAATACCGCCATTTCCGTAAATTGATTAATTTCTGTAACATATTCTTTTTGTTCTAATATTATATTTACTTTCCATACCCAAGGGTTGCCTGGAAGAAGTCGCGGTGTAGCGATAAAGCTGCCTTTTGTATCGTTCTTTTAATTTGTAACTTCTTTGCCAGGTATATCTTATGGGTACAATAAAGAATATTATTGAAGTGAAACTTCTTTATCGGGGTTGGAAAAAAATTTAGTGTAACATTTTTTCGTTACGCGCCATCTTTTTCTGTTACGCGCCATCTTTTTTTCGTTACGCGTCATCTTTTTTTTCCGTTACGCGCCATCTTTTTCTTATCCCTACCACGCGTGATATTAGATAGATTAGATTATTAGATAAAGTTTAATAAAAGCCTTTTATTAAACTTTATCTAATTTAACTTTATTTAACCAATTTCTGTAAAGTTGCATATAGTAAATTATTTTTCGAAAAATAACGTCATAAAGAAGTTTCACTTCTTACGAGTGTACGCTAGTACACGCACACATTTTTTTATTAATTGATTTTTTTTCTGTTCCAGGCACGTAGTAGTCAAGCGGAGGCGGACTTCGACCCGTTCGGTCTGGATCGGTTCTTGAGCGAGGCGAAGCGGGCGGACAAGTCTAGTCGCAAGCGGGACCATCATGAGCCACACGCGAAGAAACGCAGGGAGTAACGGGTGAGGAGAATATACCTTCACCCATGGACAGAGGTTCCCAAACACTTCGTCATAACTCATTTCGTGTAGCTCCCACTTTGGAAGTCAGTTATTTTGTAGAACTCATCGATATAGAAATACACTATAGTCCGTTCGCGTTAAGAATGCAGTAAGTCATCATAGTCTGTCATCCTAGCCCCGCCCCCTAACCAATCAAATCTTTCGTAATTAGAAAGTCTAGGTCACAGTGATCAATTCAATGAATACCTTCGAACGCAACGATTGTGTCCTGTAATTTTTGTGTAACTATTTAAAAAAAATGAATACCTCACCTATTCATAAAAATAAAAGTGGTTCGGTGATACATAGCGGAGAAAGAAAAGTAATTTACCACGTGTTTAAGTACTTTAAACAATGCGATTTAAATACGAAAATGGACGTTTTAGTACAAAAGACAGCAACAGCATGCGGTGTGTCCAAGCGAACAACTTATAATATTCTTAGAGAACATAAAGAAACCAATACATTGAAATCTCCAGTGAAAAAAAGAGCCCGCCTTTCATTGATTGATAAATTTGATGAATTAGACAAATGTGGTGTACGGAGAAAAGTACATTCAATATATTTAAATAATGACTATATATACCTTTCGCTTTTATATAATATATAGAAGATAGAAGATAAAGACATTTCATTTCACTATTACCTTTGGTTAATTTTTATATAATATTTTATATTTTATATGTCAATTAAACTTAATTTTAAAACATAATTTTATTGTATTATGTACACCACGGTGAATACATGTTTACTTACTGCATTCTTATCGCGAACGAACTATAGATACACAGTCTCGAACACAAATGACACCTAAAACTGTCGTCAAATGTACGTAGTTATTTATAGATGGTTTTTATGGCCATCATTTTAGCAATACAACCTTACGTCCATGACCTAAAGTTGTATTTACAACGCTTTAAGCAAAAAGCAATAAAATTTTATTAATATCTAACACGCACCTCTTTTTAGAATAATCAGGCTGAGATTGAAACCTGGGACCCTCGATTAAGAGGCCGAATTTTAACCATTAAGCTAACTCTACATATTCTTAAATATTTTTTATAGAAATGTATTTTTGCAGGTATCCCTTCATTACTTGGGGAAAGTGAAAATGAGGAAGAGACGAAACGGCTGTATATAAAGAAAAACGTGTGTCTATATTAGTGTCATAAGTACGGACAAGCGACAGAGACAAATATAGTATAGTGTTGCATTTGTAAAGTTAACAAAGGACATTGCCAATTTTTGTATGGACGTTTGCATAGTTATCGAATTTATTGTACACGCATAATTGTTGGTGTTTTCGATTCGTGAACGATGGCACACTAGATTGCTATAAATAAAAAACACACACACTGATTTTGTTCCATAATCTAATATATAAAATTCTCGTGTCACAGTTTTTGTTGCCATACTCCTCCGAAACGGCTTGACCGATTTTTACCAAATTTTATATGCTTATTCAGTAGGTCTGAAAATCGGCCAACATTTATTTTTCATACCCACCCTTGTTGTCCACCATTAACATTTTTTTATTTTTTTTATATAGCAAAACAACGTTTGTCGGGACAGCTAGTAAATCTATAAATGAAACCACTTTGGTGTGGAAGTAACTTATATTCACTTTTACACTTTATTTATAATTCGGGCAGAGTAACAGCTTACAATGACACTGAATTACGAATGTCCCTACTCCGATTGCGCGCCGACTTAAATACTAATACAAAATATCGTTACTACCCACATTACAACACAATAGTGTAGACAAATGTCATTACTACCCACATTGCAACACTATTGTGACGTGAGTCTCTCAATGCCTACTAATAACAATATTACTGAATTGCACCTGAACTCCTATATATTAGTTAAACATCTTTCAGCAAAATATAAACAAATGGCTTGCCGCCCATATGCACCATTAAGACAATGACGTTTATGTCGTTTATAACTAACGCTTTGTCAAACACATTAATACGTTCCGTTTCATGATTTTTATGCGCTAAATTTGGCAAAGGGAGATCTCCTGCCAGGCTAGGTGATCATGGCTGGGGAGCGGCCGTGCTCCGACAGTTGTTGTTCGGAACTTGTATATATGCGGAGTATTGAAAATACTTCGATAGCGTGTTTCAGAATACTAGTAGCGCCATCTCTTGATGAGTAGCGGGAGGTTACCACAAAATAAAAAAGAGGCATGTTAACGTACATTAACGTACTTTACATTACATAGGTATGCGTGGTTAGGAACGTTCAATAATATTATTTTGAATTCTATTGGTCCATCATGGCGGCAGTTGATAAACGATACGTTGAATTATTTATTATTTTGAAACATGGGCTGACAAGTGTGAAGAGGTTGAAAACTATGTGTTAATTATATTTTTAGATTTTTATTGTACAATATATTTTTCATGTACGTGTTACTGTACTTTTTTGGCCAACTCCTTTAAGAAGGTGATCGGCCAGTCATGCAAGTAAATTTGTTGACTAGAGAATCATTTTGCATTACATATCATATGTGTTAATGTGTTCATTTTCACAATGTAAAGAAATGTATGGATGAATGAATGAATTCAGTATTTTCATGATGATAACCACTTTGGGAAAACTCCACAAGCATTTTTTACGATTCATGTCTCAATCGTTATTCTGATTTCGATGCGTACTGTCGTGGAAGCCGACAAGTTCTCATAGACTCGCCCTGGGAGCAGCTTCGTCTGCAGTACCACAAATAAAATTCTGCATCCGTCGCTGGTGGGTAATTTACAAAAAGCGTTAAGCTAAGGATACACTAGGGGACAAATGTCCCACGACATGTCTAGCGAAGCCAGCCGACTTCGCCTGACATATATGGCGACAACGCGCGACTTATCCGCAGCGACGTCAGATGTTGCCAGCCAAGTCGACCAAAGTCCGGCAACGTCGCGCTACTTCACCCGATATCGCTAGCGACATGTGTCGCAGGTAGGGATTGCAATCTGGCCGGATCCGGCCGTTTTTTTCTCAATCTGACCGGATCCGGCGGCATTAATCGAACGGTTAAAAGAGTGTAAAAAAAAGGATCGATTTGTAACGATAATTATTTTTGTAATGTGAAATCTTTGTCAAAATATACAATCACCGGATCCGGTGGTAAATTGGTACCGGATCCGGTTTGTGTAAATTGGTGCCGGATCCGCCGGATTACCGGATCCGGTTTTCCGGATTGCAATCCCTAGTCGCAGGACATTTGTCCCCTTAGATCCTTTTAAGATCACTTTACATGTCACACTCTGAATGTGAAAGCTGGGAATAATAAGTTTTGTAGTTTACACCTTATGAATCGATTTGCATATATAATGGCCCGGTATAAGAAAAATGTGAGGAGTAAATCTACTGATGATTGACCTCGTTACGTTTTTTTAGTGACAGCACCAAAGGGATTGTTTTTCAATTGAGGCAAATACTCAAAATTAGACCTTATAACGTTAATCTATATATGTCGATCAGGGAATTAATAAGTGACGATTTCGTGTTACAAAAAGATATAACTTTAGCACTTTAAGATACTAAAAATTCGCACATAATTTTATGACCGCTTAAATGTAATTCCGCAACCCTTTTATGCTATCCGTACAATAAGAAAGTACATACGTATTTATTATATTTTTGCGTTGACTGCCGCCTTCAGCCCATAGTCAGCAATTTAAGCATTTTAATGCTTGATTGATTTTACAGAAGATTGTTAGATTGGTGTCGATAGCGTGAGTGACTCTGGTATATGTATGTGAAAAAAAAAGGTTTTGTTTTTGTCTTAGTATGTCCTACTTATAACAGTCGAGTTTGTTTTTATTACATTGACTTGTTTATTTTCAAAATATTTCTAGACAGTTAGCAATGTATATTTTAATTTATGTAGTAACGTGTATATTTAAGTAAATAAATAATAAGGAGTAAAAAATACGTTATGTAAAATAAGCTTTGTAAAAATCGTATTTTTTATAATTATGAAGTGGCTTATATGTAAGATAACACATTAGGAGACTTAAAAACCGCTGCATATAAACTTAGTCGCGTCTCTCGTACTTGAAGGCCAGTTTAGTCAACTCAATCAATTTTGCTTTACTTTTTTCAAATATATTAGGCGACCACTAAGGGTCAATTTATACTAGCGCAGAGTCGAAGCAAATTCTTTACAACTAAAGCGAAGCCGCACGAATGCGCGCGTATTCTCCACAATGAGTGCGCACTCTATTACGTGTAGTAATGGGCATCAACAGCAGCGCTATTAAGCCAAAAATATGGAGCAAGTGATTAGCTTTATAATTTTTGATAGCTTTTAGATTAAATAGGCATTCATATTTTTGCACCAGTTAAATTTTCGAGTGATGACGCGTAGATTCGCTAGTGGGCGAGTCTTTAAAATCTCAGAAATAATGAGTTTTACGAAGTGGAGTTTATGAATTTGTTATGTTCGCTTCGTCTCTGGGCTAGTATAAATTGACCCTAAATTCGCAAACTGAAGGGAGGCTAGTAAAGAAGTGTTGATAATGTATAAAGATATCAGATGAAGACATACTTGGGTATATGTATGTGTTTAGGTTTTCACTGTTTGAAGCATAGATATATTATACTGATGGTAAGTACTAAGTAGTATGTGTAGCGAGATAGAGAGGCGTGAGCAATCACATTCACACTACCAGCTTGTTTAGGCGTGACATTTTTTTGAAGTGCCATACGAGCTTGCAGTCTACCTGGTGGTAAATGGTCATTCTTTTCCATGAATATCTGTAAGCAACTTAAGCACGTACGCACGGATGCGCGTACAGAGCAAGGGTTCTATCTGAAGTCAATTACTTATACGTTGCTACTCCCGAGGTCAAAGATAGTCGCCTATATTGCCTTGTCGCTAGGCCTATATTGCCTGAGGACGTCTGTTGGGGTGAAAGAAATATTTTCTTTTACGGAAGATTACTGATTTAAACTGTAGTGTTTAGTATATTGGTCAACAGAATAATATATCTATCGTTTGAAAACAACTGTCACATGTTTAGTTTTATGATTTAACTATGATAATAAACTACATATAATGTTTGTAATTGTTTTATTTCACTACCATTTCCATGATAAAAAATCAATAAGTTGTAGCAACACTTACACTTTTAGTTTAGCGTAAGTCATACCACTGTGTTAGGATAATCTTCTTTATTATCTGTGGATGACGACTGAGTGAAAACTGGCGCTAAAATTGCACGTGCTTTTAAATTTGACAAATTTATTATATTTTTAACAGACCTCCCCAAAGGAAAGAGGTAGTCTATTCATCTTGTATATTTTTTGTTATGAACGGAAAGAAACGGCACGTTAATTATTACCTGGTACTAAATTACTCATCGCATTCATTTAAGTAGACCAGACCTCGTATTACTTACTTTGTCAATTAACGGTTTATTTGGGGGGGTACAACCAGAGTTACCAAGTCTCAGAAACTTATTCCCCTAAAGCCTCCATTAAAAACCCCTAAAATCCCCCATAAAGAATTATTAATTGGCATTCTTCGTGGCAACCTGACCCTATTAATTGGAATTCTTCGTGGCAAAGAGGTCTTCGGGTGTAGTGCATGACCTTTTTTTTCTTTTCTTCGTGAGGCATGATTATATAGCCTGGCGGGGAGATTTCCCTTTAAAAACACCCATATGTTTGAGTTATAAAAACCAGGGGTTTTTATAACTCAAACATATGGGTGTTAAAATACCCCTAAAAATTTTACACCCCTAAAAAATCCCCATCCTACCACTACTTATTTATCCCCTAAATTTGGGGGAAAAACCCCTAAGTTGGGAACCCTGGGTACAACCCATTAGTGTCGTACTGTTTTGAACGGGTCTTCTCTGAGAGAATGAGAGTTTTAGGCCATAGGTGGACTATGGCGCTGGCCAAGTGCGAAATAGTGAATGTTATATTTAATTTAATTTAATTACATTCTTATAACACTTTTTTTTACAAAATAAGTATACTATCATTTGGTGACGGTACAATAAAATTCTCTCAGTAATGACCGAAGTGTTGAATTCAATCATTTTTTTTTAATTCATTTCCAAAAAAGTACATAGTTCTACAGTCTGCCAAATTGCAACAGTTTGTCGGCAGCAAATCGACGAAGCTTTGCTCCGAGGAAATATATTTTCGGGTTGCGTTCGGCTCTTCTCGGATGTTTACATTCTCATACACTTATATGTAGGTAGTTAGATTTTTTGCTAATGTTTTGTAATGTCCATTCGACCTTCAAAACGCCGAATCGCTTCTGACAGCTCAAACTTGGTCTCATTTATATATTTTTTGTAGCATTATGTAACTTTAGCGGTTCATTTTGTAGATCCTTCTTAAACCAGCAACTACATTTGTCTTATAATAAGTGGTATTGTGGTCTATAATAACTATATTCTAGGGAATTCTGTATATTTGGGTCACTCCTATATATCACCCTTGAAGCTTGACCCGCGTGGCGCAGCGGTTACCATACTGGTGACACGCAGTGGGTCTCGAGTTCGATTCTCGGCCAGACAGGTATCTGAATGAGTTTGGATTCTTGTTCTGGGTGTTTGTGTATTCGTCTTTGTGTGTCTCCACGGCACCCACGACACAGGAGAAAATCCTACTGTGGGACTATGAGTGTAGAAAGCGTATTTATTTATTTTATTTTCATAAGTCATCATAGTCTCGATTTGACCAAAACCGAAGCCCGTTTCGCCTGAAAACCCAGTTCCGATCGGACACCGTCCAAAAAATCGCTACCTTCATGAAAAGCTTGTAATTAAGAATCACTAAAGTTGGAGGCAGTGATAGCCTAACGGTTAAAACTTGCCCTCTCGATCGGGAGGTCCGAGGTTCAAACCCAGCCATGCACCACTGATTTTTCTAAAATTATGTGCGTATTAGAAATGACTTATCACTACTTTTCGGTGAAGGAAAACCTACACACCCGAGAGTTCTTTAAAAAAAAAAGATCAAGAAGGTGTGTTAAATCTACCAATTCGCACTTGGCCAGCTTGGTGGACTATGGCCTAAAACTCTCTCATTCCGATAGAAGACCCGTGCCCAGCAGTGGGACAATAATGGGTTGAGGAGAGAAGGTTGAAGGAATAAAAAAACAAGAAGAAACCTTTAAGATATTTATTGAAGTAACAATACTTTGTAACATATATAATAATGCAAAATACACGGAAAATAATACGACGACCTACATTCAGTACGCATCACCTATCAACCAATACGTGCCCAAAATGCATTAAGTGTAAGCTAGGTCGTTACAAAAATATTTAAGGCAATGCACACAAAATATTATGTAAGCCATTTCATTTGGTGCGAGTTGCCTTCTCTTTGTATAAAAAAAAGTTCAATAGCCGTTGACGTTTGGGGACGTGCATTAATTACGTGTGACATTTAAGAGGTGGTGGGGGTAAAGTTGAAGTTCGGTAAGGTTCGATTTATGTATATTACGTATTTTTGGTCACCATGTAAATAAATGAAGGTTAGGGGACGGTGACAAATCTTACCAGGAGGAGGGAACATTTAGGGGAAGGTAGTGGTCGAATCTCATTAAATTTAATAGGACTCGATTGAATATCACATTTTTTTATTACTGTAACGTAACGTTACGTGTAACGAGGAAACTGGGCAAAAATGGTACGATAAAAAGCTTAGTAGTACGGTGAGATAAACCTTGTAAAATGACAAGAACACTGTGTAAAATGGTGCGATAAAGGTCACAAATCTTGCCAAAGAGGAGGTGGGGGGGGGGGGGGAGTTTGTGTCAAAAATTAATCAAAACCACGTAAGAAATGAACGTCCCGTGCGCCAGCTAGTGCAACGCTGCGTGCGATCACCGAATGCATTCATATTCTCGTGAGCCGGTGTGCGTACATATACAGGCCGTTTACTTGTGCTTGAGTACGGTGTTCTTGAGTTTGTCGAAGTTCGCGCCGGAGAACTCCTCGAGTTTCTTCGAGTTCTTCACGAACACGAAAGTTGGCATCGAGTTGATGTTGTACTCGGCCGCGATGTCTTCGCACTCGTCTACGTCGACCTGAAACAAAAAGTCATGGTGTTAATACTTGGCGTTCATTGACTTTTGTCAATGAATGCTGTTGTTGTTGTTGTCAGAAGAAATAAAAGAGAATATCTTTTATAACTTCTATACTTTTCGTATCTGAGTTACACTGCACGAAACATTACATTTTTTCAAAAGAAAACAGGACGAAAGCAACACCATAGACAACAGACATAAACGTTGCCATACTAAATACAAAAAGAAACTGTTCTTAGAATAATTATTGAAGTGAAACTTCTTTATCGGGGTTGGAAAAAAAATTTAGTGTAACATTTTTTCGTTACGCGCCATCTTTTTCTGTTACGCGCCATTTTTTTTTTCCGTTACGCGCCATCTTTTTCTTATCCCTACCACGCGTGATATTAGATAGATTATTATAGATTAGATTATTAGATAAAGTTTAATAAAAGCCTTTTATTAAACTTTATCTAATTTTACCAATTTCTGTAAAGTTGCATATAGTAAATTATTTTTTGAAAAATAACGTCATAAAGAAGTTTCACTTCTTACGAGTGTACGCTAGTACACGCACACTTTTTTTTTCAAACAATATACACTTATTACAGTCATAGAGTTTTGCCTAAGACACACTAGGAACATTGACAAAGTAAAGGACAGTGTTGCCACCCCTTTTAGAATAATAACTGGTATAAGTTTTATCAGGGAAACAGTTTCATCACCAATTCGCACTTGGCCAGCGCGGTGGACTTTGGCCTAAAACTCTCTCATTCCGAGAGAAGACCCGTGCCCAGTAGTGGGACAATAATGGGTTGACGATGACATGTTTTATGTTGGCATTATTATTCTAACAATCAAAATAATCTTTTTAATACTATAAATAAATTAACGTTTGGTGACGATTGTATCTGTTTGTTATTCTTTACAGCAAAAACTATTGGTCGGATTTAAGTATCTGCACGCATGTTGGGGCAGGAATACCTTAAGTACTGCTGACTACACCTGATAATGTCAATAAATTGTTAAGGAAGGTAAAAAGCCTCGTGGTTCAAGCGTGTTGTTAAGTACCGTTCTGTGTTCTAATTGAGTGTGATAAGTAGACATCGGATTATATGCACTATCAAAATGCCAAAATATGCATTCCCGAAACACCATTTGACCTGATTACCTTTTTTTTTGGTCGTCGAACTAACATTCGTATAGATTTGATGACCTTTTTTTTTGGTCGTGAACCTGCAATATCCATATACATTTGACGTCCTTTTTTTTTGGTCGTCAAGATTGAACTATGATAAGAAATAGCCAACTAAAAGAAGAAACTACGAACTACTTTGCCCAATACTAATGAAAAACTACTAAAATATGCAATAACGCTATGAAACTGACATTACATGCATTTGCATATACAAATAATCCGATGTCTAGTTATAAGGTATCACTCAATTTCTCACTTTAGTCAACTTTGGTCCTTAATAACTTTTTAACGCGAGTGTAAATTAGCCTAAATTTTTTGTTATACTTTTGGGCTAATATCGCTCGACTAAAAAACCTTTAAGATCCGCGATCCTTACGTCTGGTGATCTCTTCGTTAATGTTGTAGTAGATTTCAGATAGCACTGCTATTTTAATGAAATTCAAATACAACCACCATAAAAGTTTGTGCCTAATATTCATTGTAGGAAAAACAAAAACCATCTCTAAGGAAACCGAGATATGAAGCCAGATATAAAACATTAAACATGTGGTTTCATATATGCACTACCAACCATGATAATACTATCTGTTCTATTTGTGTTGTTGGTAAAATACACAAAAAAACCGGCCAAGTGCGAGTCGCGACTCGTGCACTAAAGTTGCCGTATCCATTACCATTGTATGTATTCCCTTGAATATTTATTTAAAATTGCATTATATATTTTAAAGTGTCCATATAACCAAACATTCTGAGAATATTTCAAGCGTCTACAATTTAAGGACTGAATATTGCATTTTTACAGGACGCAATTTTATTATTGGGACATGTGTGGGGGTCAATAGAAGCTTAACCTCGAGTTTCTGGCCACTCTTGTCCCCCAGCCGCCATCTTGGAAAACACTTTTTACGCGATATCTCGGAAACTACGTATGTTACAAAAATAATGATTTGCCTACTACTATATTTATGTAACTTTTTGCCCTAAGTTAAAAATTAAAGTAGTTATAAGCAAAGAAGTAAGACTTTTTATATTATTATTTTATATTTTGCTCTATAACTTTTTTTATACATTTTACAAAAAAAATAAAAATACCTACTTTAGACCTATCTTGTAGATTGCCTTTTGAGGAATTTTACTCCCATATATTTTTATTTAATTTAATACATTTAAACTTTGCTACAGCGCTCCAATGTTGACCGGGTTCGTCAATGCTCATGAAAATCCGGTCAAAACGAAATATAACTTATTTTTGATTTTTCAAATCAATTGTCGAGCTACAGCACTTCATGTCATACATCCTGGTGATAGACAGACGGACAGCGGAGTCTTAGTACAAAGTTCCGATTTTATCCTTTGTGTGGTGGTGACAACCCTTTTTTGTCCCACTGCTGGGCACGCGTATTCTTTCAGAATGAGAGTTTTAGGCTATAGTCCACCGCGCTGACCAAGTGCGTTTTGGTGGACATCAATCTTTTGTGTACGGAATCCTAAAAATTAATTTGGCCGTCAAATTAAAATCATGTTCTTGAATACGTTTCTTAACAAACAATCTCACGCTTATTTCACAACATTGTAAAAGATAACTGACGTCACCCGTTGATTACTGGACACTTAGTTAAATGAACGTATGTGACTAGATAATAAGATTAACAACTGTAGTCGTAAATCAAATGTTGCTATGACTTGCATTTCTTACAAGTTGAGATAGCAAGCAGACGGTGCAGTAAAATGAAAGAGTATCGAAATGTAAGAGATCTTTTAAGTTATAAGGGATTTCTTATCATCCTTGCCTCTCATGTAGGGATTGCAATCCGGCCTTATTTTCAATCCGGCCGGATCCGGCCGTTTTTTTCTCAATCCGGCCGGATCCGACCGGATCCGGAGGCATTAATCGAACGGTTAAAATAGTGTAAAAAAAGGATCGAATTCTAACGGTAATTATTTCTGTAATGTGAAATCTTTGTCAAAATATACAATCACCGGATCCGGTGGAGGTCCGGATCTAGTGGTGAATTGGTACCGGATCCGGTTTGTGTAAATTTGTGCCGGATCCGCCGGATTACCGGATCCGGTTTTCCGGATTGCAATCCCTACTCTCACGTCAGTGCCGGATTAGACACATAGCAATAGTAGCAAATGCTACGGGCCCCGCGACTAGAGGGGCCCCGCAGTCCAACCTACCTGCTATTTATATTTTACTATCTTTGCTAAACTCAATATTTTAAAAGATATAGAAAGTTTAATCTCAATTTTCCCAGATTAAACACGGAAAAAGAAACCGCTTTCTACACTTATAGCCCCACAGTAGGATTTCCTCCAGTGTCGTGGGTACCATAGACAAACATAAAGACGAATACACAAACACCCAGACCATTAGCATGTCATTTTTATAGTTGGGCCTAACGATAAGGCAGACGGGCCACCTAATGGAAAGTGGTTACCGTCGCCTATGGACATTTGCAACACCAGGGGAGTCGCCAATGCATGGCATTGAAGGAGAGCTCTTTTTACACCTGTCTTGAAGAGCCCCATGTTGTATGTATGTAACGGAATCCTAGAGCTCAATTTTCACCGGTTTCCGGATTTCTGATTAATTTGAAACATTGCACACGTATCAAGGACAGGTGACAGTGAAATAATAAAAAAAATAATCACAAAAGCGTGTTTTTCTGTTTTTACAAAAATGTTTTCGGTGATCGGCCACGTGGGGGTCACGAGAGGCACACGCATCTTACATAGAGACTGTTTACAGGATTATGTATGATAGTGCCTCATGACATATGCAATTTATAACGATAAAGAAAGATAACAGACATGGTATTGTTTGTTTTTTCGAATCATTTTAATGATATGCTTTGTTTAAGGACTATCTAAGGTGGCGGCAACGCACAAGGTGTCATTAATTAGTAAAATAATATTTATCAACGTATTTAAATTAAAATTATGATTACTATCATTACCAAATCTCAACATGTAAGTAATTAATTTACTTTACGTAAGGACTGTCAACGATTACCCATTTGATTCATTCATACATATTTACTTTATTCTTACTTCTTTCTACACTTTTACAATTATCGAGGGATTTTGTGATTTTGATTGTGTAGATACGTCGTACTCGCCAAGTCTCAAGGCCTGAAAATTCTTGCCCATTGCAAGGATTTTCTGGCCTCGAAGGGTACCCTCTTTTTCCCGGGAAGTTCTCGAATACCTCACCTAACCTTAACATTTATATACGACTAGCTGTGCTCGCGACTTTGTCCGCGTGGAATAGTTACTTTGGACATGATTTATTTTTGCAAAAAACCTCCTCAGCTTTATAAATTGTAGCTGGTACCCACGACTTTGTCTGCGTCATTTTGTTGCAGCGTGATGTTATAAAGCCTAAAGCCTTCCTCGATAAATGGTCTATTCAAAAAAGAAAGAATTTTTCAATTCGGACCAGTAGTTCCTGAGATTAGCGCGTTCAAACAAACAAACTCTCCAGTTTTATAATATTAGTATAGATTAGGATATTCCTGCGGTTTCCCCCGCTTTACACACGTCTGGTAGTAGTAGTGGTAGTAGTAGTAGTAGTAGTAGTAGTAGTAGCAGCAGTAGCCTATGTGTTAATCTAGGTCACAAACTACGTGTACCTACCTATGCCAAATTTCAGCGAAATCCGACCGGTAGTTTTTATGTGAAATAGCAAACCTTCCCATTTATAACATTAATATGATAATGTAAAAGATATAGGTACACCAGACCCGCTATTTAGTTGCTGGTTGCTGAACTTTCATTACCATGTAAAAAAACATGATTGTAATTATATAAAAAAATTGGATATAAATATGAAAAAAGACAAACCCGCTGAGTTTCTTGCCGGATTTTCTCAGTTGAGGTCGTATTCCGATCCGGTGGTAGTGTAAGAAAAAAAATGTAACTGACAATTTGTAAGTGCCCCCGTAGGCCTATACAAAATAAAGACATTTCATTTCATTTCTGGTTTCTTTTAAACTACACGTGTAAATTCAAAATCTGACTACCTTAACGACGACGATAGAGTCAGCCATTTCATTGGCGAGCTCCTCCAGCTTGGGCCCGATCATCTTGCAGGGTCCGCACCAGGTTGCCATGAAGTCGATCACCACCAGCTTGTCGCCGGCCTCCGTCAGCCTGTTCTGCAGGTCTTCCGCGTCTTTGATGTGGATGGCCATTTTGACTGGAAGGAAGTAGATAAATTGTTAGCCTTTTGCTTCTTGAAAAAAACAGGGGGTAGAACCTGCTCACTGGAGCAGCATGGTTGAAACTTGCCCTCGATCGGGAGGTCCGAGGTTCAAACCCAGGCACGCACCACTGACTTATGTGCGTATAAGAAATTCATTATGACTGCTCTTCGGTGAAGGAAAACATCGTGAGGAAACCTATACACCCGAGAGTTCTTAAAAAAAAGTTCTCGGAGGTGAGTAAAGTCCACCAATTCGCACTTGGCCAGCGCGGTGGACTATTGCCTAAAACTCTCTCATTCTGAGAGAAGACCCGTGCCCAGCAGTGGGACAATAATGGGTTGACGAGAGAGAGAACCAGTGTAGTTCAACCGGCGAGGTTGACCACCGTGACGCTTTTTCTAGCGTAAGCAGTGTTACGTGTCAGTGGAATCGTGTGGTTGTCGGCTCTCTCAGCCCTCCAGAGTAGCAACGCATCTGTGATTGACTTCAGATAGAACCCCTGTTAAAGTTGCTTACAGTTGGATAGCATGCTCGTATGCTATTTTACTTTGATCGAAATTAAACAAAAAAATGTATTAAGTTTTTTATTTACAATTTGAAAGTAGCAATCGAGCATAGCATATAACATGCTGGTATATGATCAGGAAAAAAATCTAATAATTCCTGTAACGAAGATTTTGCAACAGTCAAAGAAGTAGAATTTCCAATATTATTCATATAAGTTTATTTATCTAATACATTTCGAGAGTAGAAATCTACCATATGCGCTTATATCGATGCCAAAATTAATAAATAGTATTAATAAAAGTTATTTTATTAATACTATAAAAACATACGTGACGAATAGCAAACATCTTTCCATTAAGAATTCGGCCAAAATTTTGGACTAGCTACAGTTAATTTCACCATTTTCAATACAATATTCTACTCATTTTCAAATTTAGACGAAATTATAAAAATATATTCTTATCTACCAAAGAAGTTAGCTCGAAAGAAAATCCAACTATACACTGACAATCGTTACAGGCTCAAATATCGAAAACCGAACTCAAACGACATTACCATGAGCGTATCTCCTAAGTTCGAAGTCTCATTATCGACCCATTAAAACGGCCATTGCATAACACCCCATCGCGACAGTGTGGCGTCGGTATGTCGGACTAGCAAGAAACCCGCACAAAAGCTACAACTAGCGAGCAAATCGATTCCTTCCCCAACGGCAGCGCTATCGGTCAATTAATCTTAAAATACAAGTCATGGATTCATTAATGACTGTAGCACATATTTTTATATATAAACAGGAAATATAGACCTACTGATTCATGTTCTTTCCTTGTATGACGTCATTTCGGTATATAAAATGATGCAAATATAACTGCGAGGAAAATACTGTGAGAAATCTTAAACGATGATTTCATATCAATGTTCTTTTAACTCGAGGGATTCTCGCAGATGGATATTTTGGACTTACAATCAGATTACGGTAGAATGAAATGTCTTTATTTTGTATAGGCCTACGGGGGCACTTACAAATTGTCAGTTACATTTTTTTTCTTACACTACCACCGGATCGGAATACGACGTCTACTGAGAAGATCCGGCGAGAAACTCAGCGGGTTTGTCTTTTTTCTTATTTATATCCATTTTTTGTCAATTTGGACAATATGAAGTTTATTTTTTTATTTTAAATTACGGTCGAATTTCGACCGTTGCGACGGGTGACTAGTTAAAAGATAATAATGTTGCAATCCATGCCAAATTGGTTTCACAGATACGGTTTTAAAGGCCTGCAATTATTTTTCCCTATGGTTACAAATTATCCTTAAAATTTCCCAATCGGAATTTACACATAATTTTATCTTCAATTTTAATTAATGTTTAAAATAGATGTTTCCTCTTAACGGGAAACTATACGCTTGGTTACAAATTCGGGCTATTTTATGAATTTTTTACATTACATGTATTTTAAATCGACAGGACCTTGCAAAATATACAGAGTGGATACGTTCATACGAAAATAAATGAAACCACAGGTCCTACTCCGTCCTTGGAACATGTTGCAATAGTTAAAAAATTCTTAACATCGAATTTAAAAAAAAGTTTTTTCGAACAAACTTTTATACCTAGTTTAATTTTGATAGTTAAGAAATTTATTTTAAATGTTATTATAACATGAATTCATAACTAAATTTATTCTATCATCAACGGAAGTCGTTTATGGTTTAAAACATAACATAAATTTTATTATCATAAAATAGAAATTATGTCGACAGTGAACTGTAAGCACAATGCCATGGGACATTAAATGGGGGCCCTCAACTCATATAACGGCCGCAAAATAAATTGATACAAAGGATTAAAAATTCGAAAAAAATAATGCAATATGCATGTAACGCAAAAATATATGATTTTTATTATGAAATAAGAATTATATTCCAATATTGCCCTCTCGATTGGGAGGTCCGAGGTTCAAACCCAGGTACGCACCAAAGATTTTACTAAAAAAAAATATGTGCGTATTAAAATTAATTATCACTGCTTTTCGGTGAAGGAAAACATCGCGAGAAAACCTACACACCCGAGTTCTTAAAAAAAAGTTCTCGGAGGTTTGTGAAGTCCACCAATTCGCACTTGGCCAGCGCGGTGGACTATGGCCTAAAAACTCTCATACTGAAAGATAACCCGTGCCCAGCAGCGGGACAATAATGGGTTGACGACAATATACAACGTTGTACGGGGCCTCTCACAGATCGGTATAGTGTGCACGTGCCCTAATTGATTCAATGTAAATACGACACACTTGCAATTATCACATCATTACAATCAATAACATCGCTTGGAACTACAAAGTACGAAGGTCCACTAAGGTGACGTCATCCGTAATAAAACCCATGATCAATGGCTCGCAACGGTTCCTATACGCAATCACGCGTTACCTTATGAAGGTCAAGATCAACATTGAAATATGAGTAGCGAATGAGCACGCAGTCCAAATAAAAAAAAAAAAAAAAAACTTAAAACGCTTTCTACACTCATAGCCCCACAGTAGGATTTTCTGATGTGTCGTGGGTGTCATGGACACACACAAAGACGAATACACAAACACCCCAACAAACATTTTTGTCATATAATCAAACATTTATATGAGCTCTAGACTTATTAAAGTTATTTTACAGTAATTTTTATAACTTTTAATCATGTACTGGTTCATTAAGTGTCCGAATAGTCATATTATTTTTTGTCGTGTAATAATGTTTTATAAACGTTATTTCGATATTTTTATACCATCCATCCATCAGCCTTTTGATGTCCACTGCTGAACATAGGCCTCCCCTAAATGGCGCCACTCCAACCGGTCCTGTGCCCTCTGAATCCAACGGTTTCCCGCTGTCTTCTTCAGGTCATCGGTCCACCTGGTAGGGGGGCGACCTGTACTCCTTTTGCCTAAACGTGGTCGCCACTCGAGGACCTTCCTTCCCCATCGGTTATCGGTCCTGCGAGCGATGTGGCCGGCCCATTGCCACTTCAGCCTACTAATTTTGAGAGCTATGTCGGTAAGCTTCGTTCGTCTACGGATTTCATCGTTGCGAATCATGTCTCGTAGCGAAATTCCGAGCATAACCCTCTCCATAGCACGCTGAGCGACCCTGAGTCTCCGAATGAGGCCTACAGTGAAGGACCACGTTTCGGCGCCGTAGGTCATCACTGGCAACACACATTGCTCGAATAGTTTCGACTTCAGGCACTGAGGAATTGTGGACGAGAAGATACTACGAAATTTCCCGAACGCAGCCCAGCCGAGTTGGATTCTTCGAGTGACCTCCCTCTCAAAGTTGGACTTACCCATCCGGATCGTTTGTCCCAGGTAAATGTACTCGTCGACAACTTCGAGAGGAGTGCCGTCAACTACTACCGGTACGGGTGTGACATGGACGTTAGACATGATTTTCGTCTTGTCCATGTTCATCTTAAGACCCACCCGTTGTGAGGCACTGTTGAGGTCGCCTAGCATTGTGTTGAGGTCCGTCAGCGAATCTGCCAAGATGACTATATCATCGGCAAATCGAAGGTGCGTGATGTGTTCGCCATTGATGTTAATGCGATTGTTGATGTTAACGCCATTGATGCGTTTTATACAATTATCATATAATAGCGTCTGCGACGACGTCTATAAAACTCACTTATACAACTTTTCGTTGTGTAAACATTTTCGTAGTATAAACATTATAATACTGACAATTTAGTCATATAATTACCTTCTAAACATCTGCTAAACGAATAATAATTGTTTACACGTAGTATTTGTAACCATAATTTATAAATCGAATAAATGTTACGAGTGCAACCTTTACACAACCTAAAGTATCACAAACATGATAATACGACCGTTATTTAATAAATGGTCACATTAAATGTAAACAATTTCAACCATTTTGAAATCAAATTTGTCACATTATTTTACTGATTGGTTCAATATGGATCGAGAAAAATGGAAAAGAATTAAAAGAAGTGGTGCATTTAAAGGAAAAGTAAAAAAAAAATATCTATCGCTTCAAGGACGTACTTTAATACTAAGCAATAGAGGTCAAGCCATAAGAGAGGATAGTGAAAAAGGTTCCGTATCACTTTTAAATGAAAACTTAATCGATCATTTAAATCAAAATGCTACAAATATATGCTGCAGGTTTTCCGAAGTTGAAGACACTTATTCATCATCCGAAAATGACGATAATGTTGGTAAAGAAGACATTGCAACCAAAAATGATGACTTTAGAGATCATTATAAAAAGTGGGCTATTGACTTTAATATTCCACATGTTGCATTAAAGCAATTAAATATAATTTTGAACAGAAGAATCCCCTGCATGGTCCCTTTAGATCCAAGGGCTCTTTTAAAAAGGAAAAAAGTTGCACAAATAACTCTTCTCGATAATGGCCATTATTGGCATAATGGTCTCATTGAATTAATCATCCCCTTGAATTGTCCATAAGAATCAATGTAAAATATTCCTATATATTACGAACATTTTTTACGAACAACTCTTTAGAAATAACGAAAATCCTACTGTTCTTAAAATATAAATTCTATTTGAACTAAGTTTGCTAGGTGTTTGTTGTTTTACTAATGATCCCTAAATCAACCGTCATGGCGAACACACATCTACTGGATATGCAGTTTATAGGTCGGGAAGTCGTACAGTTGTCATATAATGGAGTCACATAATAAGCTCTTAATAAAAATATTTCAAAATGATAAAATTTACAAAGCGCGTAAAAATTTTGTTAGAAAGTTACCTCACATTAATCAGTAAACTGACATGCACAATACTTTACAGCTGATGAAATGCTTTTATCACCTCAATTTATCAAACAAAAACTCAACTGTCAAAAATAGCAGCCATTAAATGAACGTGATTTATTCTGTTTTAATATAAATTGATTCAATATATAGGTTAGCATCATCTTAAAAAACAATAACACAACCATTTAATTATTTAAAGGTCATATTGTGTGCCATTATTCAACACGAACGTCGAATACACGTCGCGACAGCTACCACTATAAGACATATAGTCAAATCGACGACGTGTATAAGGCAACTATGCGACTAAGTAGGTATTTATACGACTGTTACAAGAAAATTATAGCGCGAGTTAGGTTGCGGGTCGGAGGATGTAATTTTTAAAAAAGAATTTATTTTTCAAAAGAGAGCACGACCAATCGCTCTGGCGTTTAATACAGAACTGCTTACATCTAGGACATGATTTCTTAAGGCTAACTTATCATAAAAGTAACACTACACTTGTTTACTTCTAAGAACTGTTCGTTATGCTAACGTAACTCCTCCCCCCTTTAGAGAGAAGCGCGCCGAAGAATGCTGCTGGATCGGCTGCATGTCTGCTGGCGCTGCTGCTGCTGCTGCTGCTTGACGCCGTCTTATATACCATTTGATGCCAAGTCCAATACCAATTGCTGCTAGTATTAAATATAAGGTTATAGATGACCAGCTTGGCCGCGAAGAGACAGTTGGTATGTAGACTGGTTCTTGGATCTCCTTTGCTTTCTGAAGGATGTCTTCTAGGTTATCCAGCGGGACTTCATCCAATTTTATGTTCGTCGAGAAGTTATTAGGAATGTTGTAACTCTTTGGCAGCGGGATGCTCTCCTCGATGTGTAGAAATCTTTTGTGCGTTCTAAGTGTTCGCTCCGCTATCTTGATAGTGCATCTGTTGTTTATGGTCACGACAGCTACACCACTGGTTCGTTGGTACTGGACATCATCTCCACATGTTGACTTCACCACTTCTTCCCTTTTCAGAATTACAATCCAACTATTTTCTTTTATTTGTCTAATGATATTATTTTCAAAGTTTGCTCTTGCATAAGAGCAGTTATGCGGTTTTTCGTGTTGAATAAGTTGCGCGATGCAGTCTTCTGACTTCTTCAGGGCCTGCCATTCCACGTGTCGGCATATAACTTCAGAGTCTGTTACAGGTATGCATCGCTCGCGAGGATACGCAAACTCGTTACTACCCAAGATAAGGTAAGGACTTTTTGGAATAAGGAGCGTGTTGTTTTCATTCGGGATTCCGTATAGGTGGAGCAGGGAATAAGGTTTGTTAGTAACTAGCGGTATCTCTAATATAAAGTTAAGAGACTCGTTTGTACTGTAGGCTTTAACAGTAATTGATTTTATTAATAAGTGAATGTTTTCTATTATAGGTTTATACGGAATTTGTAAGTCTATTTCACCCTCTATGTCTTTCAACTCCTCTAACAGGTGTCCTGAGTCTACTACACTTGGATGCAACTGACCCAGATTGGAGAACGTCACAGCGTTTTCTAAGGTAAGTAAACGATCATATATTTGCTGCAAGCATACTGTAATTTGACTGTATATTGCTGCCGCATTAATGTAACCTTGCATGCGCTTTATTTCATTTATTGCTTCCTCTATTCTTTCCTGATTTTTCTTAATTTTTTCTAACTTATCATTATATTGCATAATAAATTCTTTCATTAACCCTATTGTTTGCCTATGCTTATTTTCACTAGCTATGGACCAGCTTTTAATCTCTTTTATTTGGCTTTCAAATCTCCTGGCATCTTCTTGGTCTAAGTTTCCAGTTATCGCTTTAACTACAGAGCCTAATCCGTCAATTAAACCTCTCCTTTTCCTACTGCTTACACCTGCTAATCCTATCCTTTCTGAACCTAAGTATACTAACTTATTTTCTATGTTTCCTACTAAATATTCTATCTGATGCTTACTAACTATGTTTCCCTTATAGCTAGAAATATTTTGATTGTTGTAATTAAATGTATAGTAACTTCTACATACTTCTATGAATATTTCACGCATACGTGAAGTGTTGTACGATACGATAAGATGGTAAGTATCCACTTGGTTCCGAACCATCGCTTCCTTGAGCACCAACACTCCATTATGGCTATCGATTGGTTCTATAATCGCGGTGACTCCGGTGAGTCCGAGGGCTGCGATGAAGATGAAGGTCCTGAAACATGTACGGGACGTCTCAGCATTCTGAAGTGAACCCTAATTGTCTTAGAATTTACATGCGTTCCTACTATCTCTGCGATTTGTTCCGGATGTATTCGTACAATTGTATACGGACCTATGTATCTCGGTTCTAATTTGTTGCTGCGAGCCGTTTTAGCTACCTGCTTATATACTTTATCGCCTACTTTAAATGATGCGGTTTCCGTATTTTTATTGCTTTTTTCTATTACTGCTTGCTTTTCTTTTGCTAATTTATCGCTTACTAATTTATGTACGTTTCCCATAATTTGCTTATGCTTATTGACGTATTCTTGATAGAACTCTTTCGGAAAGTGTAATTCTAGTGGGTTCCTTGCACTCGTATGACCGTATAATAATTCAAAAGGCGTAAAACCCGTCGCGGAATGAACTGAGTTATTGTATGCGATAATTGCATACTTCATCAAGTTTGTCGTTTCATCTTTGTCTGTAATACGCTGTATTCTAATCATTTCACCTAACGTCGAGTGAAGTCTTTCAATTGGCGAATTAGAATTTGGGTTGTACGGCGTTGTAAAGTGAATATGTATGTTATGCATAGCGCATATTTCGGTTATAACTTCATTGTCGAATTTGGGGTCCGAATCCGTCGTAATTTTATGAGGTACGCCTATTATTGAAAACAAAGTGAGCAACGATTCTGCAATGTGAATACTAGTTGACGCTGTTAGGGGAATAGCTTGCGCGTACTTCGAAAAGTTATCAATGATTGTTAAAAACGTTACACCTCCAGTGCTGTATAAATCCATAAATAAATGTTCCATCGGCTTATGCGGGGTATCCGTGAGGGATAGCGGTAATTTTAACGGATTACGTTCATATTTAGTTTTTAAACATTTATCGCATTGGTTAATAAATTTTTGAATTGATAGTAACATATTTGGCCAATGATAATTCCTGCGTAATTGCTTATACGTTTCTTGTATGCCTCTGTGAATTGTTTTGCCTTCATGATATTTTTTTATTAAATCTACTTGATCGGTCCTATTCTCCACAAATGTAACGCGTGATCTACAACATACTAATTTCGGGCCTCTATTTCCGAATATAGTTTTGAATACTTTACTAAAAATAGGGTACAATTCTTCGTCGTGAAAATAACAATGGAACGTACGATCAGCAATTGTATGCTCTTTAAGAAATTTAACTATTTGTGGTTCCGTATTATTTATTGGTATGAATACGTTTTTTATTATTACTTTGCCTTTTGACCTATCTTCCACCCTGTATTCATTACCTGGTGATTTTTTAATTAGAAATTGTTTTAATTGTTTGTCTATTGCGTCAGGTATTTCGGGAATTTTGTAAGTTGTTTCGTCATTTTCTTGTGAAGTCGGGGTCTGAATTGGACTAAATAAATCTTCTATAATACTATCTCTATTATCTACCGGTAGTACCGCTGTGTCTAACAATGACTCAATATCTATATTTTCCCAATCGGTTTCTAGAGCTTGCGATGGTCCTGGCTGAACATTTGTAGTATTTTCCCTGTCTTGTTCCGTACCTAAGATTAAATCTATAATTTCATTATCCTGCAAAATTCCTTTCTCCACCTCATTGTGGTAGACAATTTGAACACGGGATAGGGCGTCGGCATTAGTATTTATTTTGCCTTTCTTGTATACTACCTCGAAGTCATACTCGGCTAACTTTAAACGCCATCTTGTTAATTTTGAACTGGGATCTTTTAGTGACATGATCCATGTGAGGGGACGATGATCCGTATATATTATAAATTTTCTACCGTATAAATAAGGACGAAAGTATTTTATTGACCACACTATACTTAACAGTTCCTTTTCTATAGTCGAATACCTTTGTTCCGTGTCTGACAGAGTACGTGAGGCGTACGCTACTGGTTTGTCATCGCCTACCTTACCCTGTGACAATACCGAACCTATTGCTACATCCGATGCATCAGTTGTCAGAATAAACGGTTTTTCAAAATCCGGGTATTGTAAGATTGGTGCGTTTGTCAATATTTGTTTACATTTCTCGAAACAATTAACGAATTCTGCGGATGCTTCAACCTTTGCGTTCTTTTTTAAGCATTTTGTCATTGGTTTTGTGAGCTTAGCGAAATCTTTAATGAATTTTCTATAATACCCTACTAATCCGAGGAAGGCTTTGATTTCCTTCTGCGTTTTAGGTAACGGAAATTTTTGTACAGCTGCTATTTTATCCGAATTAGGTTTAAGGCCTTCATTTGTAAGAGTATGTCCTAAAAATTTTACTTGTTTTTGTAAAAATTCTGATTTATTTAATTGTATTTTTAAATTATGAATCCTAAATCTTTCGAAAACTTGCTTGCATCTCTCTAGGTGCTGTTCTAACGAAGTAGAATATATGATCACGTCATCTAGGTAAGTAAGCACGTTATCAAGTCCTCTTAAAACCGAATCCATTAACCTTTGAAAGGTGCTAGGTGCATTTTTCAAACCAAATGGCATTCTCAAAAATTCATAATGACCCCTTTCTGTACTGAACGCTGTTTTTTCTACGTCTGCTAAATCCATTTCAACCTGGTGATACCCTGATGCCAAATCTAACGTTGTAAAATATTGTGCGCGTCCTAATTTGTCTAAGATGTCGTTAATATTAGGTAGTGGATACTTGTCCTCTATAGTTCTTTCGTTTAGTCGTCTATAGTCGATTACTAGTCTCCATTTTTTTTCACCCGAAGCATCTATCTTTTTTGGGACGATATGCACGGGGCACGACCACGGAGAAATACTTTCCCTTATTATGTTTTGATGAAGTAGTTCGTCAACTTGTTTTTGTATTTCTATTTTTTGTGCGGGAGCTTGTCTGTAACTTCGGACAAAAATTGGGGTATCGTCTGTCAATCTAAGTTTATGTTTAATGTCGTGCGTAAACGTTAAAGGAATATTGTCGCAGTAAAATAAGTCTCGGTAGTTATAACAGGGTTTTTGAATTTCACGTCTTTCCTCGAAGTTCATATGTTCCGTTCTAAGTCTATTTAAATTTTCTTTAAGTAATTGATCTATTTGTTTCGTAGACCGCATTGAGTTAACGTGAGTTACGTTTTGTTCTAGTTTAAACTGTTCTATGTTTGAGACTGCTTTTAATTTCACGGGATAACTCTTCTTTATTTTAATTATGTTTTCCGTTTCGTTTATAACTGTAGTAAGTAAACAACCGTGTTTAACCGTGACTAAAGCGTCAGGGAAAACTAAACCTAACTCATTATGTTGTCGTAATAACTCGTATTCACCTTCGCTATAATTGCATGATAAGCTAACTACTTGTTCACAGTTCGGATTAATTGTAACGTAAGTCTTAATGTCATCTCGTATGGGAATCGTTGTTGACTCGGTTCTCAGCATCATGTTCTTCATGTCTATCTGAGAACCTAATAACCCGAGTAAGTCAACACCTATCAAGCCTTTAAAGTCATCATCAAAGTTAAATATGAGAAATTTATGTGTCCGGTCGCAACGGAATAACTGCGGTAACTTAATATAGGCTATGTTATTGTGTTTTGTCACACCATGCGGGGTTTTAATGTAATTCGTCTCTTGTCTAATGTCCGGTTTTATCGCTAAGTTTCGTATCACGTCCGGGGCAATAAGAGATTGTGATGCGCCTGTATCTAATAAATATCTACCACCTAGTTCGCTAATATATATGTAAGGCAAACGTATGTTGTTATTTATATTTACATAGACTAAGTTTCTTCTTTTATTTCCTGGGGGTAAATAAAATTTTCCTCCTCATTTTCCTGCGGGTAAAATAATTGCGATTCAGGTTCTAAATCGAAATTTTCGGTTTCCGCTTCGTTTGACTGAAAATTTAATTTATGTTGTGCCGGTTTAACATTCGGAGGTATGCCGGTACCTCGTTGCGCGAAACGTGGGCCGGTAGCACCTGGGGGCTGAATAAATCTTGGACCTACCTGCGGCGGCATGCTGCGTTGCATCTGATAATTCGGTGGAGCCACGGGGTACCTGTGATAATTACCCTGGCTAACACTCGGTCTGGGAGGCGCAATCTGCCTCATCCTATTTTCTAGCATCTTCCTATTTTTTAACTTTAACTCTTCCTGCTTAGCAATAGCTATCGCGGCTTCTAATTGTTCTGCTCCCCTAACACGAACACTAAGTGCGATCAGAGGATCTAATTGGTCCAAAAATACATTTAATGACATTTTTTCATAAAATTCTTTTTTACTATTGTCCAAGCTAATTAATGCGTAAGCAATTTCTCTAATTTTTTCTGCAAATAGGTCTATACCCGACCTATCCTTTGTTAATTGCATTAACTCCTGAACCAGTTGCACCTCATCTCTAAAATCTCCAAATCTATTTTTGAGGATTGTTTTAATATCCTCCCACGTTCGAAAATCACTATTTTGGGAAAGAGCCTCTACTGCTTTACCCGTTAATTTGTTTCTAATAATACTAGCTACTGCAGGTTCTTGCCTATTCTCAATATCTTCTAAAACACTTCCAACACCTTTAATAAAAAATTCTAAAGTCTTTTTATTGCCGTCGTATGATGGCAGTAAGATTGACAACGTTTTGAAATCAATGGTTGTATTCTCATTTTTCTGTTCATGAGCCATTTTGAGCACAAACGAACTATTAATACACAATAAAACACGATACAAATAATACAATAACAATGAAATATTAAAACACTAAAACAATGTTAGTTTCAAGGTTTTAAGGATGAAATTTAGGAATCTCGGGAGTAATCAGAGTAAATGCTTACCCCACGAGCATTGCCGTTTCTGAGGCGTGAGTTCTGCAGAGCTGGAGCTGGATCGGCGTGTCTGGACCCGCTGAGGTTCTTCTCTGGATTCGCGTCGCGGATTTCCCGAAGTCACAATGCACTGATATCGTTCTTTCAGACTTTTTAGTCGCGATTATGCAGCAAATTCTAACACAGGAACCGTTTTACTTCAGATCGCGAATCCTACCGACTGCGCCAGTTAGGTTGCGGGTCGGAGGATGTAATTTTTAAAAAAGAATTTATTTTTCAAAAGAGAGCACGACCAATCGCTCTGGCGTTTAATACAGAACTGCTTACATCTAGGACATGATTTCTTAAGGCTAACTTATCATAAAAGTAACACTACACTTGTTTACTTCTAAGAACTGTTCGTTATGCTAACGTAACTCGCGTTAAGTTAAATAAAATGGGCCCTAATGCCTTCGAGTAAACGTCCTTATAACGTTTATGCGATTATTCTAAATAATATTAAGTTGCCACCAAAACGTTTACTCAACGTTGTAAATGTTTGTTGGGACCCAGACCCAGAACAAGAATCTAAACTCATCATTGAGATACCTGTCTGGCCGGGAATCGAACCCGAGACCCACTGCGTGTCAGACCGGTACGGTAACCGCGGCGCCACGCGGGTCGTCAAATGAAGGTGATTGAGTGGTTATTATGTTCTTGGATCTGAAATCAACCACTGATACGACCGAAGTGGTGTCTGATGTCGGCCACAGATGCGCTGCTCCTCGTAACAAGTAAGAATAATAATACAGTTAAAACTATCCCGATTGTTATTTCTTCCACCGGGATTATTCCTAAAACTCTTCATTCCAGTTTAAAACTTTTACAGATACATCCACTTACTTTTCTTACTATCCAAAAAGCAGTCATCTTAAATACATGCAGAATTGTTAGAAAATTTCTTTCTATTGACAGTTAATTCTTCCTTTTCTCTCAATTAACGTTTGGCAAAAAGCCCGCGTAATTGAGCCTATCAACCAACTTCATTTTCAAAATAAGATAAATAATAATAATAATTTTCTTTATTTACTCCCAAATAGTCTTAAGTACTAAGTTTACAAGTTTGGTAATGTTACATTCATAATTGGGAGTCAGGAACCCAGAATACCTCGTGTAAGTCGTCTAGATTACTACACCTATAGAACACAGCAAAATAATAACGCATTCATATTTGTACGTTCAGTCGAATTCAGCGTTACAATGGAAAATTGTGGACGTCTAATCATTGACATGATGCGACCACCTTCTTCCACCAGTACAGAAACTGCTGGATTGCATGTTTTGAAGGTAGTAGAACCAGCGCAGTTCGACCTGGGATGTACCACCGCCACACTTATTTCTAGCGTGCAGCAGTTCTTGCGCGAGATGGAAGGGTGTGGTTGCCGGCACACTTTTATATGAGGCGGCCATTTTAGTCCTCGGGAGTAGCAACGCATTTGTAAATTTTAAAGGATATACTAATCTAATGTTCTTTAAAGATCTAATGTTCTTTAAAGTATTCATACGCCTCTGACAAGCTTTTACTACTATCCTGGGGTCGAGAGCTGCTTCCTGGCTTTCGAAAGTTATTTCGAAAAGCCTAAAAACTTAAAAGGATAGACTAACATCGAATGATCTTTAAACTATTCATACGCCTCTGACAAGGTTTTACTACAAAGCAAGGAATCACGCGCGTTTACCCACTAGTGATGTACCATCTAGCTATCGACCGCCCTATGTAGCTTTTAATTATGCATATTATATATGTGGTACAAATCGAAGGACGCTGTTTCCAATTCCATACAATTAGAATATGCAACTAAATTTAAAAATTAAAATCTCCTGAGGAATAAAAAAACTTTATATACGAAGGCGCTATGAATGCTTCTTGTATATGTACTAATAATATGGTTTCTTTTTTATTTTTTTAATGATTTTACCTTTTGAATGTTTTTGTTATATATAATTTAAGTTCTCTGTTATTATTTTTTATCTTTTATACACGACTTCTACACATCTCGACCGCGTTTTCCTTGTACATATTTACAAATATTGTATATTAGATACGATGTAAAAATTACATCAAGCAATCACATGCAAATTGGTCCAACCGTTTCACAGCTACGATGCCATACAGACGTAAAACAAACACTCCACTTTTCGCGGATTAATAAAACTACTTACCTAGAGACACAAGAGAATCAGTCTTCACAATATCACAGATAACTAAGGAACAGATCTGAAATACTTCCGAGACACGTCCGCACTCCACGAAGTTTAGTGAACGACTGAATGTACTCGACTGTTACCTAAGTATTAAAACTACAAATCACTACACCACAGTATTAATATCATACAGTAGTCTAACTCTGCCGTGTCCTTGAATTTTATACCTACAGACGCGCTGGACGAGAGTTCGCGTTAGGGCTACACGCCTAAAGTATTTTAATACATCCGTGTACCTACTTGACTTTCTTTCTTACTTATTATGTATTTTATTCAGTAGATTAAGGTAAAAAACAACGCGTTCTTTTAATATTTAAGAGACCTCATAATAAATCGTACACAAATAATAGTTATTAATTTCACACTGAATAATATTTTACCAACCAAAATAAAAATTATTAACACTGGACGTGTTTATGCACAATAAAAGCAATCAAAAACAGCCTAATATAGTTTACAACTGCTCTTCGCTACATTATTATTTAAATAAAAAGATCCACTGCTTAAAAAACGTCACACCGCCCGCTCGCCACTACGGCACATTCGCTAGCTGTTGGGTACCGAGTGCATACCGAAATCGTGGCGTGTAGGTACAACTTGCGTTTCGTGAGTTTGTAAGAAGTTAGAATACTGTAGATACTAGTACTGTGACTACACCTAATGTATCTGTGAACGATGAGTCCAGTTGAATCACGTTTAATGACGTCATATTTTTTTATCATTGCGACTTTGCCAGTGTTGACGACGAAATTGATTTCTTCAGAACTCTGACTGAATCGAGAGAGCGGTTTATGTGTAAGATATAAATATCGCATGACGTGTAAGACTATAAGTAATATTTTTATAGTTACTACTGTAGAAACTAGTTGTAACCCGCTGTGTCACCCGCACTTGAAATTTTAGACTATCAACAGTTTTAACAAAGTATTTTTTTTTCAAATATTATGATAGTAGCAGTATACTTCATCCATCCATCCATCAGCCCTTTGATGTCCACTGCTGGACATAGGCCTCCCCTAAATGGCGCCACTCCAACCGGTCCTGTGCCCTCTGAATCCAACGGTTTCCCGCTGTCTTCTTCAGGTCATCGGTCCACCTGGTAGGGGGGCGACCTGTACTCCTTTTGCCTAAACGTGGTCGCCACTCGAGGACCTTTCGTCCCCATCGGTTATCCGTCCTTCGAGCGATATGGCCGGCCCACTGCCACTTCAGCTTGCTGATTTTGAGAGCTATGTCGGTAACCTTCGTTCGTCTACGGATTTCATCGTTACGAATCATGTCTCGTAGCGAAATTCCGAGCATAGCCCTCTCCATAGCACGCTGAGCGACTCTGAGCCTTCGAATGAGGCCTTTAGTGAAGGACCACGTTTCGGCGCCATAGGTCATCACTGGCAACACACATTGCTCGAACAATTTCGACTTCAGGCACTGAGGAATTGTGGACGAAAAGATACTACGAAATTTCCCGAACGCAGCCCAGCCGAGTTGGATTCTTCGAGTGACCTCCCTCTCAAAGTTGGACTTACCCATCCGGATCGTTTGTCCCAGGTAAATGTACTCGTCGACAACTTCGAGAGGAGTGCCGTCAACAACTACCGGTACGGGTGTGACATGGACATTAGACATGATTTTCGTCTTGTCCATGTTCATCTTAAGACCCGCCCGTTGTGAGGCACTGTTGAGGTCGCCTAGCCTTGTGCTGAGGTCCGTCAGCGAACCTGCCAAGATGACTATATCGTCGGCAAATCGACAGTACTAAGTATACTAAGAACGAGATAGACTTCATTTTGGCAGACAAACGGCACATATTTAATGATGTCTCTGTGATCAACAGGGTGAAAACCGGAAGTGATCACCGGATGGTAAGAGGCACATTAAATATCAATGTAAAGCTGGAACGGTCACGCCTGATGAAGTCTACGCTCCGACCAACACCTGTCCAAATCCAGGGCTCCGAAGAGTTCCAGCTACAGCTCCGAAACCGTTTCGCGTGTCTCGATTCTTGCGTTTCTGTGGACGAAATTAACACCAAGGTAGTAACAACTGTCCACGACGTGGGGTCTAAGTATTTTAAGACCCACTCCAGTGGTGGCTCTCAGGTTCTCTCAGAGCATACTCTCGGTCTTATGAGGGAGAGGCGAGAACTATGTGTGCAGTCTCCAACCTCAATGTCGAGATACAGACTGCTCAATAAACAGATCTCTCAGAGTAGGCGACGCGATTGGCGTGCTCACAACACCCGACGCGTAAAAGACGCTATTGAGCGAAACCGGGGCTCAAGAGTGTTCGCCAGGGATCTGTGCATTGGGCAGAGCCTGCTGACGAGGTTGAAGACCGAATCGGGCACCGTAGTTTCGTCTCAGCCCGATGTTCTGAGAGAAATTGAGAAATACTACGGACAGTTGTATGCTTCCGCACGAGCTCCCGCCCGTAACAAGGCGGACGACAAACGTGCCAAACTGACCCGACACTATACTGAGGACCTCCCGGACGTCAGCCTGTACGAGATTAGAGAGGCTCTCAAACAGCTGAAAAACCACAAGGCACCGGGGGATGACGGAATCACAACAGAGCTGCTAAAAGCTGGCGGTAAACCCGTACTAGTGGCGCTCCAAAAGTTGTTCGATTCCGTCATTACTAGCGGGACAACCCCGGAAGCGTGGAGCAGAAGCGTAGTGGTGCTGTTCTTCAAAAAGGGCGATAAAACCCTCCTGAAGAACTACAGGCCCATTGCGCTTCTGAGCCACGTGTATAAGTTGTTTTCGAGAGTCCTCACTAACCGTATTGCACGCAGGCTTGACGACTTCCAGCCTCCCGAACAAGCCGGATTCCGAAAAGGCTACAGCACCATGGACCACATACACACGCTTCGGCAGATTATACAGAAGACCGAGGAGTATAATCTGCCGTTATGTGTTGCTTATGTGGACTATGAGAAAGCCTTCGATTCTATCGAGCACTGGGCGGTGCTGGAGTCCCTTCAGCGATGCCAGATCGACTATAGGTACATCGAGGTGTTGAAGTGTGTATACACAGCCGCCACCATGTCAGTCCGAGTACATGACCAAAGCACGAACCCCATCCAATTGCAGCGGGGAGTCAGGCAAGGCGATGTCATATCGCCGAAACTGTTCACCGCTGCGTTGGAAGATGTGTTCAAGCTGATGGAGTGGAAAGGTCTTGGCATCAACATCAATGGCGAACACGTCACACACCTTCGATTTGCCGACGATATAGTCATCTTGTCCCGAAGCAGTATACTTAGTACGAGTTTATTATGTTTCTTTAAAACAATCACTGTTTATGTTTGACCCATACATTGCAATGCACACTGCATATTAAAGCTACCGTTTCCGGCCCTAACTTGCAATGTAATTGGAAACGATAAGGAAAAACAAGCACAATTTGGTTAAAGGTGAGGTCTAGCTTTTAAAACATAACCAGCTAACCCGGCAAACTTCGTTCCACCTTTTTTTTTGTTTTCGAGGGGGAAACCTTCCAAAGGTACCCGACGCCGTGGGAGCGACGCAAGTTTATGTGGGATTTTTACCGCACTAAAACCCCCCGGTGGCCGTCCTCGGCGCTAAAAAGGAGGACTCCGGCATCTCGAAACGACTTCAACCGGAATCCTCCGAGCGCGCTGCCCCATTGGGCTCCTCCCAGATGGGCGGCTGGGACCACCGCTCCGTCTAGTCTTTACGACGGTATGCGGCCACACATACCGCCGTCCTTCCCGGGATTGTCTGACCGAACGGTTCGAGCTCCCACTCTAGCCGTCTGCAACCCCGGAAGCCCCTTTTAGTCGCCTCTTACGACAGGCAGGGGATACCGTAAAACTTCATTCCACCTAAAAGTCAAAAATCTAAAATCAGTGTTCCTTCATTATATTATGCATGTATTATACATAAAAAACCTTTCTCTGAATTCACTCTATCGATTAAAAGAAAACTGCTTTTAAATCCTTAGCGTAGTTTTAAAGATCTAAGCATACATAGAGACAGACAGCGAGAACCGACTTTGTTTTATACTATGTAGTGGTAAACTCGTAAGGGTAGCAAGGCCGGCTATGTGTGAGTGAAGCGCGCGCATTCTAAGATTTTCAATACCCGTAACTGTAATATATGAGTACCTTCCCTGGAGGGAAATGGATAAAGAGTAATACCTATTTTTTATACAATTAAAGTAGCAAACGAGCATGCAGTCAACCTGATGGTAAGTGGTAACTTCAAATGCTTCACGTTAGAAATAGTTGTGGCAGTGGTACTTCCTCGATCGAACTACACTGGTTCTGCCACCAGTAAAAACTGAAGGCAAGTGGTCACTGCCGCCCACGGACTTCATAAATAACAGGGGCTAACTGTAACATGTCCACTAATACGCACTAGGCCAGCGCGGTGGACTATGGCCTATACTCTCTCATTGTAAGAGAAGACCCGTGCCCAGCAGTGGGACCATAATGGGTTGACGACAACTGTAATCAATTACAGATGCGTTATGAACGAATATAATTTCCTCATATAAAAATAAATCGAACTTTCGTTTGTTTATACTATCATAGAAATAGAAAGATTGCACGCGAAATTATACAAATTCTTCGGGAAGATTCCAGCTGTATCGTATCAAATCGTTATTATGAATGTAATTAACCCATTGTTGGAATCCCCTTACAGAAAAACAAAGGGTATATCCCATCCATCCATCGGCCCTTTGATGTCCACTGCTGGACGTAGACTCCCCTAAATGGCGCCACTCCAACCGGTCCTGAAGGTTGGTAATATACTGAGATTTTTTTTTATCTGACTGAAGTAGCAAACGAGCATGCAGTCCACCTGATAAGTGGTCACTGCCGCCCATGGACATGTAATCAACTACATACACATACAACATCGGTTGTAAAATAATAGTATTTTTAGTGAATAATTAATTTATTGTTGTTATTAATTATATTATAAATATTATGTATAATTTTAAATTTCTCATTATGACAATGTATTTTTAAACCTCATGTGAAACATTCGTTAAACCGAAATAGGTCGAGAAGTAACTATCATTGCATGTCACTCGAAAAAATCTTTTTAATGTTATCAATATCACCTATCAAGCGATGTTTAATTCGTCCGCATGTTATCTGTTATCACCCGTGCTGATAATGTGCCATCGTTGGTAATGTAACATTTGTGTTTAAATGTGTGTGCACCGCGGCACAGTACAAATATGGAACAGTATTGAAACTAAGACTTGTTTATGAAATAATAAAAAAAAACAAACAAAATCGCGGAAACAAATAGCAACGTGACCACTCGTCTTGACGCGACTCTCGCTACTGAAGCACCGCGAAAACCTCTTAGCGGTCTCGTCAATGCATATGTTTGTGTGAGTGTGCCGTTTTCGAACGCTTGTAGGCAGTTTCCATACTGTTCATCAAGTCAGTGATCTGTAGTGCTAACTAGAATAGGTACCTATTCTAGTTAGCACTACAGATCACGTAAAACAACTGTTATTATTACTTATTACTTGTTATTACTGTATTTAAATTGCAAAAATTTTAATACAATAGGTGGATTTTATTTAAAATAAGACCTAAGTTATTTTATTATACAGACTATTTAAAAAACCTAACATTAAACTCAGTGTCAGTAGTGTAAATTTGATGAGACATTACACTGTAAAGTCGGTTTACTGACGATAGTTGAACGTGACAACGTTATAAGAAAATACTGATGGAATGGTTGCATTTGTCAAAAGACCACCACCGGCCAGGCCACCGGGGGGGTTTTAATGAGGTAAAGATATTTTGCATGGATATATAGGAGGTAAATGGAAATCACAATGGAATTGATCAATGTACATATTGGACGATTGTGCCTTTTTGTCACTCGTTCTGCGCTCTCGCTTGCATTTCAAGCCCTAAATGGAACGCCTCAGAGCGAGGTAACGCCGCATGCTCATATTTTTTGGTGCGAGCAGTTGGCTCCATCGAATTATAAGATGTTGTCACGTCAAAACATTACTAAATTGGAGCCCGCGAATAAAAATAAAATTGATTTTGAAAAATATTCGTGTTACTTTGACAATATTAAGTTTAGCTATTGAGTTGAATTGCGGTCGAATTTCGACAATTCGAGAAATCTCTTAGTCCCCTTTTACGGCACTCAATGGATACCGTAGCCCTATTATTTTCCCGGAACCACAGACACAATGACGAAAGGGCCAAGTACTTCAGGTTTTAAACCCACTATTCATACCATGTCCCGCTTATTAAACCGAACCCTCGAGCAATTATCTAATTTATAGCATTCACAGAATTCCATGTGCCAACGATAACATAGCCAGAACTGGTTTGTATAGAGTAGGTATGTCAAAACTGCCGATTCATTGCGGTAAAGGCATATAACTACTACACTACTACACATATCTATAATATCTCATACGATAAATGTACACAATTATTCACCTTAGAGTATGTAACGACTAGAAGGAATAGAACAAACTTTTGGTATTTTTAGGGTTCCGTACCCGAGGGGTAAAAACGGAACCCTACTAAGATTGCGCTGTCTGTCCGTCACCAGGCTGTTGACTCTGAGGACTAACTTGGAATGTAATGTAAGTGCGTCCGCCTTGCATCTAGGGTTGCCAACTTTTTTTCAGCGATTAAAGTACATTGGCTATAAAAGATATAAATAAAAAATAAAATTTACTCCCTATTTCTTGGCTAGATCTTTGAAACTACGCAACTAAACTAAATAGAGTGATTCCATAGGAAGGTATGTATAATACATACATAATATAGTGGAGTAACACTGATAATTTTAGATTTTTGATCTTAAGGCAGAACGAAGTTCGCCGGGTCAACTAGTACGTTTAAGCAATAGGCGTGGTGGTGCATAGGCACCTATAGAGATGTTAGGTGGAAAAGAAGACCAAAATATCATCCTAAAATATATTAGCAAAACAATTGCCTAATGTAATAATTAAAATTGCTTAAATCGGTGGTTAGCCAAGGCTAATGTCAGTTAAAAATGTTTACTATAAAGCTAGTTTACTATATTTAGTCATAATATTTATGTATGCAAAATAGTCCATAATAAATCTACAATGTTTACATCACATTAAAGCCAGTGCTAGTTTTGGCACAATCAGCACCTAGGGCGATTACTGTGGCGCCCTTTTATTGCAACCTAATTCAAGAGCGTAGGTACCAAAAATATTGGCAAATTGCGCGAACAACTGATAGAAATTTTTATGTACCAACTAACCCGGCTTAAAAAGCTTATTTAATAAGCTTTTTAAGTCGGGTTAATTGATTAGCTATGCTATAGGCTTAGCTAATTTAACCGGTTAACTAGGTTTAACCTATTAGTTCCGGGATCAGAATAGGGCAACGTTATTCCCTGCCTGTAGTGAGATAAAAGTCCCTTATAACTCTGCGTTACTCCCGCGGCGTCGGGTACCTTTTGAAGGTTTCCCCCTCGATAACAAAAAAATAGGTTTAACTAGTTAGCCCCAGTTAGCAGTATATTTTCTAGGACCTTTAGTTGGAAGTACCTCTTTCAATTATACACAAAAAAAAAAAGATTTTGCATGTATGCAATCCTGAGCAGTTGGGCATCGTGTAATATGCACCAAGCTTCCTCTGCTATAGGTAGAAGCCATGCCCAGCAGGGAGACCAGCAATGGAAATTTTTGTGGCCACTTGATAACAGACTAGCTTACTGTAGTTTTTGCTTCAAAATGTATACATATATATTGGTAGGGATACATATAAATATGCTTTTTACCCAATGTTTATACACGAAAAAAAAAGAACACTGTATGCAGGGCAGAGTATTGGATAACCACAGATAAATTATAAACAGAACTCATCAAAAATAGATGTCCAGTGAAGATCTTTGTCATTTTTGTAAATGGATACTTGTTCGAAATATGATGAATAGAAATCACTGCCAAATATTTCTTATAGGTGAGTGAAGTGAGTCACTTTCTATGTATGCCAAAATAATCGGAGATTGTGTTATATACGCAATATAGTAATCATGATGTTGGAGTTAGTAATTAACATTTGACATTTTTGAAAATTTGTAGCAATATAACATGCTATCCACTTGATGGTAAGTAGATTATATGAGGCATATTTTTATATGAAGTGACCACCATAGTCCTCGGGAGGAGCAACACATCTGTATTTGACTTCAGGTAGGACCCATGTTCTGTATGAAGTTAATTCCAGATGTCCATGAGCGGCAATGACCACTTACCATCAGGTGGACTGCATGTTTATTTGCTACTTCAGTCAGATATAAATAAAAGTTTGCTTGTGGTACATAGCTACCCCACAGGACTAAGATGGAATTCTTGAGATAAGAATGTCTCCTATACCTTTCAAACCGGAACACAGAAGTGAATAAAATATTGTTTTCTTTTATTATCTACATTTGTCTCACTAACCAATAGTTAAGTCTTTTTAAGAACAAGGCAATTTTATCCAAGTGTAGAGCATTGTTGAGAATTATAAAAGCTTTGAGTGTCAAGGACTGAGGACTGTAGATGTCTACAGTCCTCAGTCTTTACACTCTCAAACTCATAACACAGAGGCCTATGTAGGCCTCTGTATTACAAGTTTTTGCTAATAGTCATTGCACATGGAATGTATGATGACTGCAGAAGTTGTAGATGTTACACTATTCAAAACCAACATCAGACAACAATTTAATGACGACAATGTATGACGACCACTTGTTTCTAAAGTTTTTGTTTCTCAGTGGAAGGGTATGTTTGCTGGTTCACTTTTAAATGAAGCAATAGGCTTATTTCTCCGAAGCTAGTAATTGACTTGAACTAGGGTCTTTTTTCTATATGAAATTGCTTGCAGATGTCCATGGGATGGCAGTGATCTTTTACTATCAGGTGGACTGCTCGTTCTCCATTTCAATTATAAAAAACTGGATATAAAAATTATAAAACACCGGTTCCTTCTCCTTTATATCTCTCGTCAACCTATACTGTCCCACTACTGGGCACGAGTCTTCTCTCATAAGGAGAGAGCTCCAAATGATAACAACAAAATGCAGATATGCACATGTAAAAAACTCCGCAGCATGTATGGGATTCCAGCATGATTGTACTGTCACTTAACCTAATCTACTCGTGTGTTTCATCGTAGATACCTACTTATAGCAATTCACAATGAATGATTATGGCCATGACGTAAGGTTTCCATACCTACCTACTTAGAAAACAAGACAAATACGCGGAAAGCAAAAAAAACTTCTCGACTCAAAAATGAATATAATGATCATAAAAGATCTGAATAATTGACAATAATTTAACAATAGCACTTCACAAGCACGAAATAAGCGCCGAGCGGCATGTAAAATCAATCAGAGAACAAAAAACAAGGTCAATTGAGAATTTATAATAATTGTTCGTAATAAGTGTCAAATACGTAGAAAACATCGCGTGTACTATGTAACTTCTGTTTTACGTAAATAAGTTGTTAAAATACTTACATTTAGTTTCTTATTGGATCTAAACCGGCGCTACACGCGGAGAAACTGACACAATCCACTACACAGCTAACGTCTAACGCCACAGCAAAACGCGTCAAAACGACAAATGTCGAACCTCGGAACGGAAATTGTGCATCAAATCCCACGATGGAATGGACGCCGATGGCTGTTTTCTATTACAACATTTAGCTGTAAATGTAAATTATCCAATTAAATTATATGGCAAGAGAAGGGACAAGGAAAACAACCAATGAACAAGTGACAGTGTGACCGTTTTGTGAATAGTTTCTTTGTCAAGAAAAACCTACTACAATATATAAATAATATATACATATTAATGAAACGAATGTAATAAAACTCATAAAATTATGCCCATACCACCGTGAATAGTAATAATAATGTGAAAATGAATATAAAAAATATAATTATTTAAAATATAATCTTTTGTTTGTAATCCTGGCAACTGTAGCAAGGTATAATGGGGATTAATAAAAGTTGCCAGTTATAGTCATTTTACCTTTATTGAAGAATATTTGGAGCAAAAAGTTTCTCACTTTGAGTTTAACATAAATATTTTACTGTAATTGTGTTGTTTATAAGGAGCCTCGTGATCATCTGTGTGGATTTTGATGAGTAATTAATGTAATGTTATTAAATATGTTACGATAGATTTTATTTTATTGCCTGTGACGGTATGATCACCATACATTAATTATATTCTTGCCTTTGAACAGCTGCAAAAGCAATTAAATCCTGTGTAAAATTGTAAATAATAATGATCGCTTAGTCACATAATCATTCTTGTTTGGTATAGATAAAGTGGATATCTATGCATGAAAAAGATTTTTTATAACGTCTAGATTCTAGACGTATTATTTTTTTGAAATATTTCTAATAAATTCTAAAATAATTCAAAAAATAATACGTATCATAATTGTATCAAATATAAAGTAACAAATAATGAGTTTTGCCTTGCGAGGGAGTTTTTACTTTACGCTGGTATATGGTAATACTTCACGTATGTAATGCTATGTTTGCACCTTAGTTAAGCCTCAACAAGTCAACACAAATTTAAACGTGCGGATTGACTATTTGTAATTTGATTTGTTTCTTTGTTTGTTTGTTTATTGAGTGTCACTTTTTACCAAAAACCAACCAAACCAAGAGCAGGCGACGTGTCTACACGTTTGTGCCTCATTTTATTGCTATCGACACATTCATCTTTAAATTGGCTACGAAATAACAAGTATTCTGCTTGTCAACAGGTCACATAACGACGTCTTAAAATTTTTAGAGCGATATCAGGGGAACTTTATACACTCGGGGTTATGAAAATTGTAAAAAATGTAAGTGATTAAAAAGTAAGTGATGAACGGTGATTAACGCCTTAGCTAAGCAAAAATACATAAATATAAAAGTAAATCGCAAACGAAAATAAAACAGAAAATAACCTGTCACCTCTTTTTTCTGCATTTTGGTGATGAAATTTTATACCTACACCAGCTCGATTTCAAGCATATTTGTCTCGCTAGAATTATTAGTAGCTTGCAATCACAAAATAACACATTCAATACATACGAATGTATTGCGAAGTTTGATTCATTAAATCAAGCCAGTTTTATTCCAATTCCTTCGTTTTTATCCAAGTTTTTTTGGAATTTTTCAAGAAAAATAAAAATGAAACATTTCATGTTTTTATAAATAAAACTGAAAAACAAAACGGAAAAATATGAAAGAAACGGAAAAGTATTGATGTTTTCTTTTTTTGTAATTATATTTATTGTAATGTAATTTGCTTTATCCCAGATTTCATAAGTGACAACAAGTTCTTATAAGTGTCTCAGCATATTGGTAAGCGTGCCTACATTTTGCAAAAAAAAACCCCTGAAATAATGACCATTTTTGATGAATATCAAGCTAGAAGTTATTATTGGTTCAATGACATAATATGGCAGCCAGTAAACAATTTATACTCGCGAGATTGGTGGAAAAAGTTTTGTCAGTCTAAACTACTTATGAGTGCACCTACAAGATTATTAAGTGTTCTGCCATCGTCTGCAGCTTCTAAAAGGTCTAAAAGTCTGGTCCATATCTGATTGAACGCATACAAAAGACAGAAATCGACTACTTCCAAAAGAATTTGACAAGCTTGTATATGTTCGATCAAATAAACATTTAATGCAATCTGAAAGAGAAACATTGGAATTTGTGCTTTGATAAACTAACTTTTCAGAAAGCGCATACTACAATTTTATCTAGCACAGTGATCAGATACAAACTCCCAGTAAGTTAGAAATTGTAATATGCATCAGTGATTAGAAAATTTCGAATAAAAAAAAGTATTTTCAAAATTTCAATGAAACCCGCTTTTTCCTTATGGTTTTATTTTTTGATTATTTCAATGCAACAAACGAATAAAACGGTCAAAAACGAACTATCGTTTTTTTCGCCGAAACAATTTGTTTCTTTAAGAATTTTCAACGCTAGTGTAGATGCGGCACAATGTCCGTCAGTGTCGTTCTAACTGTCAAATTTTATAGCTTTGCTTTGACTGTGATTGGCAGTTTTACGCAGTTAACTAGCCAGTCACTGAGCGAAATAAAAAATTGCTTCCGTGCGCGAAATTTGATATTATAATCCTGCATTCATTTCGGAAATTTTGCAATTTAATTGCAAAAATGTCGACTGATATAACTACGATCGGGTCTCACAAAGTGAAGAGTATACCGAGCGGCGAGGTGAGGATAATATTTATTTTATTGGAAACGCAAGTAATAAATAATATTATAAATTAGTATCAAAACAGTATTTGAGCAATAGTGTTAGAAAAAGTTTAAAAATATTGATTTTTTATGAATAGCGGAAAATGTATCCTTTTCGCATGCAATCATTAGATATCCCGTTTAGTTTTTGCAATATCGTAATAACAATTGACCTGAAACCGGTGAAGCCGAACGACAAGTGAACGATTCTAGAAAAAAAACAATGCAGTTCTATTTTTAAACGTTTATTGCTCTCTAGCATAGAAAATCTCTCGGCTGATGGAATAATTTTTAAATTACCTATTGCTTAATCTTATCTTATCCTTACATATATAAAATAGAAATTTCTGGTATCTGTACATTGCATAATATATAGTTGCAAAAAAAAACTGAAGCACTGGTATAAATAATTATATCATATTACATATGACGACCCGCGTGGCGCAGCGGTTGCTGTATCGGTTTGACACGCAGTGGGTCCCGGGTTCGATTCCCGGCCAGACAGGTATCTGAATGATGGATTTAGATTCATGTTCTGGGTCTGGGTGTTTGTGTATTCGTCGTTGTGTATGTCCATGGTACCCACGACATAGAAGAAAATCCTACTGTGGGGCTATTAGTGTAGAAAGCGTTTTTTTTTTATATTACATGCAAGTTTTGTCTTTGTGTGTGTGCAATCAAATCAAACTTCGTAAGCATTATTAAAGTTTATATCGTAAGTTAATATTGAATAACACTATCACTAAATAGTACAAAACAAAGTCGCTTTGCGCCTGTCCCTATTTAAAACTATGCTACGGATTTTAATGCAGTTTTTTTAATATATAGAGTGATTTAAGAGGAAGGTATTTATAAATAATAATGTATGCATAATGTAGTGGAGGAACACTGATAATTTTCGATTACTTATTTAAGTTTGCCGGGTCAGCTATATTTAACATCTACCACATCAAAAGTTATTACAATTTACACTCATATTTTTTAAATGCAGGTAAAACCATTGGGCACTTCTAGTTTAAAATATGTTAACACCACATTTTTTTTTATGTATTTATTAAGCAAAGAATTTGAAATCCATATGAAAGTTAGCAACTTACATTTAGTAAGTTGTAGTAATGGGCAGGCCTCATCGTTTTCTAGGACAGATAACCAGTGTGGTAGAAGAACCCTTCAATAGAGACCATGTGGGCAAAAGGTCCAGGTGAATTGATGACATAGAGAAGCCTGCGGGTAACCGCTGATTCAGATGGCTCTGGATTGATTTAAGAGGTGAAAATAAGGGGGCCTTCCTGTTAAATTTATCGTCTTACCTTTGTCCAGCAGCGGATTTTCTGATATATTAGAATTTATGTCCATGTATGTTATATTTTAGGCATAGGTGAATCTACGGGCATAGCTAGTATAAAGCAATTTACTCTTGCCATTAAATTTTAACAGAAAAACTCCAAACAAAAACAAAATAATGGGTCGTACATATATAATGTTTTTAGAATTTATTTTTTTATCTAGCAAAAATATTTCTAACAATTATGAATATAATTAGAAGACATCTGAACGAAAAAGTAGACTGTTAAATGAACATACTAATTAGATAATTTTATGCAAAGAGGTTGGCTATGTTCAAGTTCATTAACCTTTGGTTAGTCCCGCTTAGAATGGAGGGGTACAAACAAATATCGAAATATCTACCACTAGCTTTTGCCCGCAGCTTCGCTCGCGTGGTATTTGGTCTACTATATAAAGTTTCATGATATATCGTTTAAAAAAATATCTTTTTATTAACTACGAGCTTTACTCGTCGCGAGACTCAAATTGTAAAGCATTTTTATTTTAATCTAATTAATGCGAAAATGTCCACCAATTCGTACTTGGCCAGCGCGGTGGACTATAGCCTAAATTCTCTCATTCTGAGAGAACACCCGTGCCCAGCAGTGGGACAATATTAGTTGACGTATCTCAGCGTTGCCAGACGTTTCGATTTTGGCGGCGTCCCGAATTTTGAATCAAAATTAAATATCCCGCGCGGGACAGGCTCAGTCCCGCTTTTTGTGAAGGACTGGACTTTTGGCAAATTGGCCGCCAAATCTATACAAGTTTAAGGTTATATTCCGTTTGTCGACTAAAACAATGGTCGCTAATCTAGATGCTCCAGCTCTTTTTTTTGTTTTCGAGGGGGAAACTTTCAAAAAGTACCCGACGTCGTGGGAGCGACGCGGGTTATGTGGGATTCTTACCGCACTAAAACCCCCCCGGTGGCCGACGTCGACGCTGCGAAGAGGACTCCGGGAACTCCACTTGGCCGCCGCCGGTGTCCTCAGCGTATGCCCCATCGGGCTCTTCCCTGGTGGGCGTGAACTGCTCACCGCACCTGCTGGTTTTTACGGCAGCATGCAACCACACATGCCACCGTCCTTCCCGGGGTCGCTTGGCCGGACGGGTCGAGCTCCCACTCTTCCCGCCCGCAACCCCGGAAGCCTCTTTTAGTCGCCTCTTACGACAGGCAGAGGGTACCGTAGTCCTATTCTGGTCCCGGAACTACAGGGACAGATGCTCCAGCCCTAGCCCAAGTCTTGGAGAAAACTAAATTTCTATTCTGTTTCTCTCTGAGACGAGAGGTCCTTTGTACCACCAGACACGCCTTACGCCGCCTCTGCTGTCCCGCTTTTGACTATGAAATCCCGTTTTGACTATGAAATCACCTAAAAAGTTTCTTATTCCCGACTTGTTAAATAAAAATCTAGCAACGCTGATGTACCTATATGTGTTTATTACCTACTCTTTGAATGCAACGCATTTCGTTGACCGTTTTTGACCTTTTTTTTTACGAGCGGAATTCTTCTAAAGATACCCGACGCCGTGGGAGCGACGCGGGTTATGTGGGATTCTTACCGCACTAAAACCCCCTTGGTGGCCGTCCTCAGCGCTGCGTGGGGGACTCCGAGATCTCCAAAGGACCCCAACTGGAGTCCTCCGAACGCGATGCCTATTTAAGGCTCTGCCCTGGTGAGCGAATACGCTCCTTCTGTTATTTACGGCGGCATGCGACCACACATGCCACCGTCCTTCACGGGGTCTTTTGGCTGGACGGTTCGAGCTCCTATTCTAGCCGCCCGCAACCTCAGAAGCCCCTTTTAGTCGCCTGTTACGACAGGCAGGGGATACCGTAGCCCTATTCTGGTCCCGGGACTACCGGGCCAGACCGTTTTTGACCTAGATTAGCATATGAGACTCGCATTACCATAGTAGGTACACGTGATCAAAGCGGGCCAAATACACTGGTCTACGGTTTCTTAGTATTTTTCTTCAGCTTAAATACAAGTTAAACAAATTATCTTACATAACAGATATTATTAGAACCATCAATATCTATTTGGGCCATATCTAACGTATAGCTTAGCTTTATGAGATTAGAAATATTTTATCACTATTATCACCTTGTTGATGGCCGATCTAATGGGAGCGAATTTTTTGATAACTATAACTCGTTACATTTTAGTATCATTGTAATCTTATGCATTTATTCCCAGCTTACCTCTCACTCTTTATATTGTGTGAAACATGTACTTGTATAAAAGCCGCGTTTTTATTGTATTAGTTATTATTATTGAACCGAGTTATACCTACATAATTATCTAGTACGTAATAAGGTTGCTTATCAAAATTATATTTCACCGTTAACAACGAGGTCTGTCTGACTGTCTGACGTATTGGGTACGTATATTTAGGGAAGATATATAAAAAAAAAATCAGTGTATTTAAATTTGATCTCAATGAATTCTGCATTCTTCAATTGTCTTTGTCAACCTATGAGCCAGAGAGGACAACTTGGCATAGAGGAGATCTTCCTCCAGGCTAATGACCATAATGGCCTGGGGAGCGTCCGTGCTCCGCGAGTCTCTGTTCCGAACTTCTATTATATCTGACTGAAGTAGCAACCGAGCATGCAGTCCACCCGATGGTAAGTGGTCTCTGTCGCTCATGGACATCTGTAATTAACTTCATATAGAACATGGGTTCTATCTGAAGTCCAGCACAGATGCGTTGTTTCTCCCGAGGACTATGATGGTCGCCTCATATAAAAGTGTGCCGGCAACCACACCTTTCCATCTGTCTGTAGTAATTTACCTAAACACTATTTCTACCAAAATTGATGATTCAATTTTTATTAATGATAATTAAATAGTTGAAGGGTTCTTCAGTATTAACATTAATTCGGTATTGATACTTATTAAGGACAGCTATCTAAATTTTATATATCTGGGACATTTAAGATATGGGTGTAGGTATGTTGCACAAGAAAAGTCAAGGATAAATAAGACCTACCTATAGTGAGTATAATTATGCCAAAGGGACCTTTACACACCAATATTTCTTATCGAATAATAATTATTTCTTTATCATTGTATTTATTCTTAAAGTCAAATAAATTTGGAATAGTTTGTATTTAGGGTTGCCAGTTGCTCTTTATTATTATAAATTATAAAAGTACGCGAATTTTCTCGCAAAAAGTAAGCATTTTTTTTTAAAACAAACATTTAATTACTTCATTACAAGTTTTCAATGGTCACCTTAAGGAATGATACAATATTTAGATTTGGCTACCTCAACGATTTCATTTCAGCTTTTTCTTAACAGATTTAAATTATTTTTATTCCTTCCTTAAAATTGCTTTGAGCCTCTGGGACATAAGGCATATTCTTGTATATGTATTATCTTTCGTATTTATAATACGAAAAACCACACAAATCTAGGTACTATAATTGATAAAAAATAAGTTGGCAACCCTAATAGTAACCGACACCCAATTTCCTTTGGATCGAACTGTTACGCCATTATTGAGCAAAACTTGTACAACTACTGATTACTATTGTAATGAAACATTTAGTTGTATACATACCTATATTGATGTTCTTATGTTCCCTCGGTGCAATTTTTGTGATCGGATTTTAATAAGATTTTTGTTCCATGTGTCATTACATTAGCCTTTTAGTAATTATTTAGAATTCTAGGCGTTCTTATAAAAAGGATCATGCAAATCTCTAACACCTTTGGAAAATTCCTATTGCAATTAAAACAACTATTATGTTCAAATGATATGTAGGTACGCCTGATGTGACGTACACGACACCATCTGTACTACAATCATAAGCAATTAAGTACTAATTTTCTCTGATAGATGCAAAATGTACATAAGTATGAATAAATTCACTCCGTTTATTTTTTATAGCGAAACTCCCGAAGCGGTAGCAGCTAGCTAAAAAAAAATGTGTGCGTGTACTAGCGTACACTCGTAAGAAGTGAAACTTCTTTATGACGTTATTTTTCAAAAAATAATTTACTATATGCAACTTTACAGAAATTGGTTAAATAAAGTTAAATTAGATAAAGTTTAATAAAATGCTTTTATTAAACTTTATCTAATAATCTAATCTATAATAATCTATCTAATAATATAACGCGTGGTAGGGATAAGAAAAAGATGGCGCGTAACGTAACGTAAAAATGTTACACAAAATTTTTTTCCAACCCCGATAAAGAAGTTTCACTTCAAAAAAATTTGGCAAATCACTATCATACTTCCATACTATGCATTCTACACTTATAGACCCACACTTGTATTTTTTCTGTGTCATGAGTGCCATCAATATATAGACGATACACGCATTCTACACTCATAGCCTCACACTAGGATTTTCTCCTGTGTCGTGGGTACCATGGACACACACAACACGAATACACAAACACCCAGATCCAGAACATGAATCTAAACTCATCATTCAGATACCTGTCTGGCCGGGAATCGAACCCGGGACCCATTGCGCGTCAGACCGGTATGGTAACCGCTCCGCCACACGGGTCGTCAAAACATCCAGATCGAAGGAGAAATTCAAATTCTCTTTAGCACAAAGCTGTCACTTTTTGATTTACTAGACGATGGACAATTTTATTTATAAGAAGTTGTTTCAAGCACATTTCACTGAATTAGGCGACGTTTGAATTTAGGTTCATTTTTAATACTTAAAGGGTACTCACGATATGCGGTTTTTGAATTGAATTGGTCACGGCGAAACTGACCACGATCCATGCAACTGGGTCGAAATATCGGCAAAAAGAATTCGAAAAGGATTTAAAAACCGCATATCGTGAGTACCCATTATGTGTTAACATGTGTCAATTCCGCGATAATATTAGTCTAATATCATATATGGGTTCATTTTGTTTTTATCGTGATACGTGCGAGTATATAGTAGATGTTCGGAAAACTTCGATAGCTTAAATCGGGACTCTGTTACGTAATCTGTCGACATGCTGCAGATTTTAAAACGAAACAAGTATATTTTTATTCCAGGCAGTGGAGCTACGAAGTTTCTGGCAGGAGCAGAATGTCGCTATCATCTTCTTCCGCCGTTGGGGCTGCATGTTTTGCAGACTATGGGCCAAAGAGGTATCAATATCTGTCGTTTATATCAAAGTACTAATGTTAGTTACAATACAGCTTAAATGTAAAATAATGACTATGGCTCATAAAAACATATGAATCAATAAGACAGATTGACTTGACTAAGATCAATAATATGGTGTTATACCCAAGGAATACGTTTAAATGGGTAACCTACTTTTGAATGGCTTTACTCACTGTGAACCAATCCATATGGCGGATCCAGGATATTTTTTTCGGGGTAGGGAAATTAGGCTTTGTTACGGACGACGGCGTCAATACATAAAATAAGTTAGAAAAAGATAGGCATGTATTGTTATCCCACTCTAAATATACGCAATGTCAATAGATGTAAGAAAGAGACAGCGCTATAGGAAAGAAAGAGATGCAGAGTGGTGCCGTGTGCAAAAGTGGCTCGCACGTGATTGGTGGAGAGGCCGGTACCGCTGACTACCATACCCTGCTAATGTAAGAATCTTAATAGTACTTAAGCACGCCTAATGCATTGTTGATCATGTTGGGTATTTGGCATACATCAATAAATAAGATTGAAGAGCGAACTACGAAGTTTTTATTGAGACGCTACAATCTACACTCTACAATTTGGTCCTTCGAACGTCGGATTCTGAAGATTTGGCACTCCACGACGGATTCAGAAGCGAATCTGTACTGCGGGCGATTCAGAAGCGAATCTACTCTACAGCAGATTCAGAGGCGAATCTGCGCTACTCGAGTAAGGACTGCAGCGCGTCGGATTGGATACGCCGGTCGCTATGAACACGAGAAGCCGTGTTCGCTCCGAATCTGGATACAGCGAGCCGGAGTTACCAGTAGGCACTAAGAGTGTGCTTGCACCGTCACTGCACCGCATTTATGAAGACTCGCCGCAATCGCCGTCAACTGTAGCAGGAAGTATTCCCCAAGGGAGAAGATTGGAGTACTCTCCGCCACGAGCAGCGAGAGAGACCGCGCCAGAGGCGTCAATAGGGACGTCCATTATAGGGCCGCCTGCACAACCAGTTAGCACTCCAATGAGACGTGAAACCGCATCACCAATACGAAGACCTACGTCACCGGCGTTGAGCATTCACACTAACACGTCGAGAAAAAGCGCTGATGCAAGAATGAAGATGGCGCAATACGAGGCAGAAAAGGAACTCGCGGAGCTAGAAGAAAAGCGACTGCGCATCAGAGAGAAACTCATCAAGGCACGACTAGCCGCCGAAGTGACAGCGATAGAAGCCGAATCAGAGTACAAATCCAGCATATGCAATGAAAGAGTACGGGACTGGGTCGATAGAAGCATAGAAGAACAACGACCATCAGCACCGAAATTCAGGGAAGAGCCACAAGAGGCTCACCCCCCCGTTAAAGAGCAACGGGGGGAGAACGCCAAGTACCAGGGCATTCAACGACTAGCCGACGCATTGGAAAAAATGATTACGTCTAGGCCGCTGCCGCGTCAGACAGCAGAACTACCCATCTTTACGGGAGCCGTCGCAGAGTGGCTACCATACAAAGCCGCTATGGAAGATTCTACGAGACTCTTCAAATTCTCTCCAACGGAAAATCTTCTGCGTCTACGAAACAGCCTACGAGGGGAAGCACGAGAAACTGTACTTTCGCAGTTATTCACCGCCTCCAGTCCAGAAGTAATTATGCGAACGCTAGAAATGAAGTATGGAAGGCCAGAATTTATAATTGATCGAGCAATGGAAGAACTCAAGAAGCTCCCTAAGCTAGGAAGTGCGAGTACTGATCTATACGAGTTCGCAGTCAAGATTCAGAACATAGTCTACACAATCAAGAGTATAGACAGAAGAGGCTACCTACAGAGTCCGCTTCTTGTTCGGGACGTCATGGACAAATTGAGTCCGCATCTCGTCAGCAAATGGGCGGAGTACGCAGCCAATAATGAAGCTCGTATTATAGAAGAAAACGAAATGATCGTCCTCTCAGAGTTCTTGATGGCCGAAGCGGATCTGATGATCAGATATACCCACACAACCAGACGAGGTGTTCCAGTACCAGTAAAAAAAGAAGTGGCTCCAAAACGGGCAGCTACTAGAGGCGTATACACTGCAGAAGGCATCACATATGAAGATGAAAGAAGATGCTTTATGTGCCAGTCCGAGGGACATTACACTCCCGATTGCGCCAAACTCAAGGCACTCGACACCAACGATCGCTGGAAATGGGCCAAGGATAACAGAATGTGTTTCAAATGTATGAAACGGAAGCACAACCGATTCTCCTGCAAAGCTAAAGCCTGCGGAGTTCACGGATGTACCTACCGACATCATGCGCTTCTACACAAGGAAAAGGCAACGGAATCGGCTCCTACGGTCAGCACTCTGAACGAATGCAAAACAGCCGACTCAACCGCACTAGTAATGAGCGTTACAGCAAAGAAGACATCTGCGGTATTGCTCAAGACCTGCAAGGTGAAGCTCAGCGGTCCACGGGGGGAGATAATTACGCACGCCCTCTTGGACGAAGGGTCCACGGTGACACTAATAGATGAAGTATTAGCTAACCAACTCACCGATGGCGGATCGAAGCAGCCTTTGAACATTAGAGGTATCAACGAGCAAAAAAGAATAGAGAGCAAGGCGATCGAGATCCGAGTGAGAGGTCTAAGAGAACAAGAAACATACACCGTCAAAGCCCGCACCGTACGAGGGCTACAGTTACATCAACAACGTATACCGCATAATTTAGAGCGGTATCCGTACCTGCGCAGTATACGAGAGAAGATCTGCACAGGAGAAGCCAAGCCTCGCATACTAATAGGGGCTGACAACTGGCACTTAATAGTATCGCGACAGCTACGCGCTGGCAAGAAAACAGAACCTGCCGCATCTTGGACAAAGCTGGGTTGGGTATTGCATGGATCGGCACCAGGAAGAGCGATTTATCAAGACCAAGCAGCCGTACTTCACATCTCCACAAGTGACACACAATTACAAAAGCTCGTCGAATATTATTTCGACGTAGATTCCCTTGGTGTGTCGACCAAAGAGAGGGTTAACAAGTACGAGAAGAGGGCCAACGATATTTTCGAAGCAACTGCCAAAAGGAAGGAGGGTCATTTCGAAGTAGGCCTTCCTTGGAAGACCGACAACACCACACTCTCCGATAGCTACGAGTCAGCAAGACTACACACGTTAGAGAAGAGGATGACTAAGGAGCCCGCCTTTAAGGAAGTATATACGGCTCAAGTCACGAACCTTGTACAGAAGGGCTACGCGACCGAGTGCGATGGCAGCGAAATGAATAGCAATCGCAAATGGTTCTTACCTCACTTCGCCGTCACGAACCACAACAAGCCAGGGAAAGTGAGAATGGTCTTTGACGCAGCGGCCAAGGTGAAAGGAGTCTGCCTTAACGACTTCCTGCTAGAAGGGCCAGACTTATTGACTTCACTCACAAGAATACTGTTCAGGTTCAGAGAAAAAAGAATTGCCGTAACCGCAGACATCGAAGAAATGTTTCTCAGGATTAAAATAAGATCTGAGGACCAGCCAGCACAAATGTTTTTATGGCGGGACAAGCCCACCGATCCCTCAAGAAAAATGAAGATGGTATCGATGATATTCGGAGCAAGCAGCTCACCGTACCTCGCTCATAGCGTGAGGAATCGTAACGCCACAGACTTTGAGCAAGAATTCCCAGAGGCAGCTTTAGCAATTAAGGAGCGTCACTATATGGATGATTACTTAGACAGCTTCCAATCAGAAGACGAAGCTATTAAGATGGTCAAAGAAGTAATGTACATCCATCAGCGGGCCGACTTCAACTTGAGGGGGTGGAACTCAAACAATAAGAAGGTTCTTGCTAGCATTCCAGAAGAAAAGAGATCCCAGAACGTCGACGTACAGCTAGTGGCACATCACAAGGAGAAAATGTTAGGACTTCGATGGGATCCAGACTCCGACACTCTTACATTCAACACGGATATTAAGAGAGTTCCCGATGAAGTCAGGCTGCGACTAAGAGCTCCTACTAAGCGCGAAACCTTAAGCGCAGTTATGTCAGTGTACGATCCGCTGGGGCTCATCAGTCAGTACACCATCGTCGGCAAGATAATATTGCAACAATTATGGCTTAAGAAGGTGGACTGGGACCAAGAACTACCGCAAGAGGAAGCCTATCTTTTCGACGAATGGATAAAACGACTCCCAGATGTCTCAGCGCTAGCTATACCAAGGTGCTACAGTATGAACTTAACGCCGCAAGCCCATATAGAGCTTCATATTTTCGTCGACGCGAGTGAACAGGCGTATGCAACGGTGGCCTATTGGAGGATCGTATACAAAGACTTAACAGAAACCATCCAAGTAATGGCCAAGGCAAAGGTAGCTCCGCTAAAGATGCTCACCATTCCAAGACTGGAGCTTCAAGCGGCGTTGATTGGGGCGCGACTCGGAAACACGATAATAAAGGAACATACTTGGAAGCCCAGACGAGTAACCTATTGGAGTGATTCTAGAACAGTTCTGTGTTGGATAAGAAACGAGAAAAAGAAATACACTCCATTTGTCGCACACCGCCTAGCAGAGATCGCCGAACTCACACAAGCGGCTGACTGGCGGTGGGTGCCTACCACGCTCAACGTGGCAGACGACGCCACCAGATTTCAGAGCAATAAGATCGACAGTCACGATAGGTGGTTCACGGGGCCCCCATTCCTTAGGGCACCGGCAAACCAGTGGCCACAGGAGAGCGAGGATAACGAGACCGAGGAAGTGGCATGCTACGCCTATTCAGAAGATGACACTTACCCAGAGGACTCACTGCCCGATATCCGAAGGTTCTCCAGTTACTTAAAATTAATAAGAACTACTGCGCTAACACAACTCTTCATTGAGAAGCTGAAAGCCAAAAGGAAAAATAATATACATCTAGAAGTCGCACACCTGAGAGCGGCTGAACGACGTTGGCTTCAGAGAGCGCAGAGAGACTCCTTTAAAGAAGAGTTAATAAGGCTAAAACAGAATCAGCCGCTACCACGACGTAGTAGATTAAAGAAGTTGGACGCCGTATTAGACGACAACATAATAAAGGCAAGAGGCAGAATAGGTGCTCTAAATAGTACAACGCACTCGAACCAGCCAGCGATACTCGACGGACGGCACCCGTTCACTCGTCTGCTCATCGAGAATTATCATCGCCGGGCGGGTCACGCGAATAACGAACGAGTCGTCAATGAACTCCGACAGCAATACATGATTCTACATCTGAGGCCTACAGTCAAGAAGATAGCTAGAGAATGTCAGTATTGCCGCGTATACAAGGCGGCTCCAAAAACGCCACCGAAGGGAGACCTGCCTAAAGTGAGGCTGGAACCGGGTCACCGCGCCTTCACCTACTGTGGGGTCGATTATTTTGGACCTATGATGGTGACCATCGGACGAAGACATGAAAAAAGGTGGTGTGCATTATTCACTTGCCTTACAACGAGGGCAATTCACTTAGAAATCGTCCAATCACTCTCCACGGACTCTGCTATTATGGCGCTAAGAAGGATGGCCGCCAGGAGAGGCTGGCCACTCGTCATATACTCTGACAACGCCACCAACTTCAGGGGAGCAGACGTTGAATTAAGAAATGTTTATGAGTCCTGGATTACGGTGCTACGAGATTTCAGTCTGCAATATAACACCGACTGGCGTTTTATACCACCGGGCGCGCCGCACATGGGGGGAGCTTGGGAGCGCTTAGTGCGTTCAGTAAAAGTAGCACTTAGCACTACGCTTAAAGAAAAGACGCCCAAAGAAGAGGTACTGCAGACATTAATCACTGAGGCAGAATACAGCGTGAATGCACGACCACTCACGCACGTCTCCGTAGAACCCGACGATGAAGAAGCCCTGACGCCAAATCACTTCCTTATCGGCTCATCTACAGGACTACCACGGACGGGGCCTTGCACCGAGGCGGACCGCAGCACCTGGCGAAGAGCGCAAGCGCTAGCGGACCAGTTCTGGCAGCGATGGCTTCGAGAGTACTTGCCAACACTCATCCCGCGGGGGCAAGCGAGCACTGTAGTTCCGCAACTTCGAGAAGGCGATCTCGTCATGGTGGTCGACAGCACGCTGCCCCGCAACACTTGGCCGAGAGGAGTCATCGAGCGAGTGCACCCGGGATCAGACGGCATCATCCGGTCTGCAGATGTCCGCACTCAAGGAGGCGTATTCAAGAGACCTGCGACTAAGCTCGTCGTCCTACGGATGAAAGAGGCTACGATGTGTCTGCGCCGGGGGGAGAATGTTACGGACGACGGCGTCAATACATAAAATAAGTTAGAAAAAGATAGGCATGTATTGTTATCCCACTCTAAATATACGCAATGTCAATAGATGTAAGAAAGAGACAGCGCTATAGGAAAGAAAGAGATGCAGAGTGGTGCCGTGTGCAAAAGTGGCTCGCACGTGATTGGTGGAGAGGCCGGTACCGCTGACTACCATACCCTGCTAATGTAAGAATCTTAATAGTACTTAAGCACGCCTAATGCATTGTTGATCATGTTGGGTATTTGGCATACATCAATAAATAAGATTGAAGAGCGAACTACGAAGTTTTTATTGAGACGCTACAATCTACACTCTACAGGCTTTTTAGGAAGACATGAATACTTAAAAGGTCTTCCAAAAATGAGGATGCTGCCTTTTAGATTTGGAAAGGCGTTGGATCCGTCAGTGCTACTAATGTCATATGTGAACCTGGGCCTGTTTTTCCGTGTTTATTCTACTTATCATTGATAGGCAATCCTACCCGGACTAACTTGTTTATTTAGGTTTTCCTTTTTTTCAGTTGGGTGAAATCGCGCCGATACTCAAGAAGAACAATATAAGACTGGTCGGCATTGGCATCGACAACACAGGCTCCAGGGAGTTTATTGACGGGAAATTCTTTGATGGAGGTATACTCAAGCTTCCACCTTCTCCCTTACTCCTTTCTTCCTCCTTGTCTCCTCCACTCTTCCCCTTTCCTTCCCTCCTGTTCCCACAATTTAACATAATCTAAATGCAAGTGCTTAAGTTAATCCGTCGTCTTAAAGGCGGTCGTAAAATTCTGAAATGGGAGGACTTAAGATCCTCCCCCAAAATCAAATAAGTATTATCTCCTTTATCGTAAATCTCTTTTCTTTACCATAAAATCTTTGAGAGCCGGCTTGTCGAGTCCTCCACCAAACCGAAAACTCCAGTATCTGTCCAAAACTAACTAACTAATTTCAATCAAACTACGCGAGTCGTACAGTTACAAGAGAGTATTAATTACACACACACACGCTTTCTACACTCATAGCCCCACAGTAGGATTTCCCCCTGTGTCGTGGGTACCATGGACACACACAAGACGAACACACAAACACCCAGACCCACATCAGGAATCTAAACTCATCATTCAGATACCTGTTTGGCCGGGAATCGAACCCGGGACCCATTGCGCGTCAGACCGGTATGGTAACCGCAGCGCCACGCGGGTCGTCAATTATCCCTTAATTTACATGACGGATGCTTTGAGGGAAATCTAAAGCAATTTCCACCACGTTACTTCAAAAATTGTGTTTGATATCGATATTCGGTGTTCCTAATGGAAAGACTTCCACGCAATTTCCACCACATTGCTTCAAAGATCGTCTTCGATATCGTTGTTCGGTGTTTCTAATGTATCAGAATGTCCACCAATTCAGTGCGGTGGACTGTGGCCTAAACTCTCATTCTGAAAGAAGACCCGTGCCCAGCAGTTTGACAATAATGGGTTGACGAAAATGTACCGATATACCAGTTTTTCACTTCAACCTTCAAAATCCTTTCAGACCTATACTACGTTGACGATCTGTCCACCTACCAAACGCTGGGCTTCAAGCGGTTCAACGTGGTGTCCATAATCACCTCGCTGTTCTGGAAGCAGTCCAGGGAGGCCATCTATAAGGGGAAGAGTTTGGGTGAGTTTTATAATTTTCCTAAAACACCGTATTACATTACACCACGGGTCTAGTCACGTTTTCGTGGGTATCAAGAATATAACAAGACTAAAAGTAAATAAAAACATTTTAACTTTTTGAAGGGAAGAGGGGGGGGGGGGGTTATCCCCTAAAACCTGGGTGCCATGGACGCAATAGGCCATTTTTCAACATTTATTACTTTGTAAGGCTACTCATTACTACTATTAAAACAGTGTAAAAAAGAATCGATTTCTAACGGTAAATATTTTTGTAATGTGAAATCTTTGTCAAAATATACAATCACCGGATCCGGTGGAGGTCCGGATCCGGTGGTGAATTGGTACCGGATCCGGTTTGTGTAAATTTGTGCCGGATCCGCCGGATTACCGGATTCGGTTTTCCGGATTGCAATCCCTAGTCGTATGTTAGAACGGCGTAATCTCGGATGTGTTGTAGATTGTCGATCTTGTTGAGCACTTGTTTTGAAATGGTGTGTTGAAAGAAAATAATATACATCTGATGTAAAGTGGTTCTTCAATTCTTTGCTCATCCCAAATCTGATAAGTTTTCTAAAAAATAGTCTTAAAACTCCAAATAGACTTTTTTTTATCGAACTGAAGTAGCAAACGAGCATGCAGTCCAGCTGATGGTAAGTGGTAACTGCCGCCCTTGGACGTTTGTAATCGACTTCATACAGAACATGGGTTCCATCTGAAGTTTATCACAGATGCGTTGCTACTTCCGAGGACTATGATGGTCGTCTCATGTGAAAGTGTGCCGGCAACCACACCCTTCCATCGAAACGCAATAAATGCTTCACGCTAGAAATAGTGTGGCGGTGATATTTCCCCGGTCGAACTACACTGGTTCCACCACCTTCAAATTACACTTCAAAAGCTATACTTATAGTTAGTTTAACTAATTACAGAGGCTAAAGTTAGTTAGATTTTTTAGCTTTCCACGTTTAAGCCCATTTCAGGTACATTTTTTCTTGAAGACAGGAAATATCTCCTGTAAGTCTTTGTCCCTTAACACACCTTTAATTATTATTTGTCACGCGGATAGGTTCTCGATTCTTTTAACCAATCGTATTTTAGTAAAGGCAATTGGCAAACATGGCGACAAAATAAATGGTCAAGACAACCACTTTTATTTTGGTCATTTTTTATGAGGAGAATTTGTTATTTCGTAATATTTGCAAACATTGTTTTAATTAATAATAGGAATTACTGATTTCATAAAATGACACAACTTAGATTTTGCGATACCATCCGTGGGCATTCTCCTTTACCATATCGCATCTTTATCCATAAAAAGAAATAACTCAAAATGTGTTTCGCGAATTTATACCATAAAGCGAACGAGATAAAGTCGCAAATCAAAAATTTAAAGAAGTTTCTTTTTATGAATAAAGGTGCGATATAATTTGTAGCTAAGTGTAATCTAAAAAAAGACATTTTATAAGTATTTAAGGCATTTATTAATAGTCGAAAGTCATAATTTTGAGGGTGGTAGAACCAGTGTAGTTCGACCGGGGAAGTACCAACGCCACATCTATTTCTAGCGTGAAGCAGTTTCTTGCGTTTCGATAGAAGGGTGTGGTTGCCGGCACACTTTCACATGAGGCGACCATCATAGTCCTCGGGAGTAGCAACGCATCTGTGATTGACTTCAGATGGAACCCATGTTCTGTATGAAGTTGATTATAGATGACCATGGGCGGCAGTGGCCATTTACCATCAGGTAGACTGCATGCTCGTTTGCTACTTCAGTCAGATAAAAAAAAAATTCGAGCGTGTTATCGACGGAAAATGTCAAGAATGCGTTTTTTCAATATAACTCAAGCTACAGCAAGGTTATGGAAAATATAGATAAGAAAATAGGTACTACATAAAAACTAACTACATTTCCGTTGGTGCATAAAGTAAATAATTGCTTTTCCACTATGGCTGGTTACATCATGTTCTAACGATCAAATGAATGTATTGATGTTGTTCCATAGAGTTAATGTGTGAAAGAAATGACATTTTTAAATGTGGGTTGTTTTCCGACTGTACATCTACGTTAGGAGTGTTTAAACTATACGCAAATGAAGACTTTTTAACAAAACATATCTAACAGACTTCCATGACACAAAAAATTAAAAAGTAATTTAAATATATTTTGGTTTAGAACATACTCAGTATTAATCGGTTGGCGAGATATTGAGTCGTCCATTTATGCGCTTATCTTATGGATACCATGGTCAGGAGTGAACAAAAAAAAAATTGGGCCCCATGACACGCATTGCCTTTCAAATAAAAAAATCATCCAAATCTGTTCACCCAGTCCGGAGTAATCAGGTAACAAATATAAAAAAAAATATAGATGAATTGAGAGCCTCCTCCTTTTTGGAAGTCGGTTAAAAACCATATTTTTTTTGACATATTTATAAGTCTGTTATTTGTAAATTATAGTTTGAAATGTAATTTGAACCAAAGACGAGACAGATTAATGTTGCCTCCTGCGATATGTTTCGACGTACTTGAGTTAAAATGTGAGTCATGATTTGTACAATACTGAATTGCAATGTCTTAGAAAGTTAATCTTTTTAATGGTATAAATGCGAGATTGTGAGGATTTACACATGTGTGATTTTTACTTTTTTAAGCAAAAGCTATCGGTCGGTTTTCTCTGGAATCTGACACATACTGTTAATAACCTAGAATACACGCTTTCTCCTCTCATAGCCCCCACTAGGATTTGCTACCGTGTCGTGGGTACCATGACACACAAAACGAATACACACCCAGATCCAGAACATGAATCTAAACTGATCATTCAGATTCCTGTCTGGCCGGGAGTCGAACCCGGAACACATTGCGCGTCAGACCGGTATGGAAACCGCTCCGCCACGCGGGTCGTCTAATAGAATAACACATACGATAAATTATCTTGGTAGAAGTGATGAAGCGAGCAATGCCGCGTGAATGGTCTAGTCATTTATAACACTGTTATCGCATACACTATCAATTGACATATATTTCGTCACTGGCCGCTAAAATTACTTCAAAATATCGGATTTATAGTAAACAAGGTCACATACAGGGCCGTCTTAGACTATGCTGGGGCCCTTGGCCTTGGCCCTGGAACAAAAAAAACACGCTTTCTACACTCATAGCCCACAGTAGGATTTTCTCCTGGGTACCATGAACACACACAAGACGAATACACAAACACACAGACCCTGAACACGAGTCTAAACTCATCATTCAGATACCTGTCTGGCCGGGAATCGAACCCGGAACCCATTGCGCGTCAGACCGGTATGGTAGCCGCTCCCCCAAGCCGTCAAGAAAGAAAGTATGATGTATTTTCTTTACATTTAAAAAGGGCCCCGAAGACTTGTGCAACGAGAAAAGTGTAATGCGCCCGACCATAATATTTTGATATTAAATGTAAGCAAAATTGTCGGCCCTTCGGGGCCCTTGGACACTGGCCTGGTCACATAGCAAAATGTTAGAGGCCCTTTCGTGCTTGTAATAAATAATAACAATAATAATATTTATTTTCTTTATAGTCTTAAGCGAATCAGCGGTCAGGAGTCAGGAGCCACTTTTAAGCAACAAGTGCCTGTATTAGGATGCTCCACCTTCCAGTAGTTATTAGCTAAATTTAACTTAGGACATACTAATTTAATTATCGAAATATATAATTTAATCAATTTAACAATATTTATCTCCTATTTTATTGTGTTTGTGTGCATGTGTGTGAGAAAGTGAGTGTGTAATTGTATATTTTGTGTGCGTGTGCTTATGAAGATACACATTAGATAACCTCTTTCCTCTGGGAAGTAGGTTGAAACAACTGGTTTTGGCGTATCGGTTTAGGCTAGCAGGTAACCAGTGTAGCCCAACCGAGGAGGTACGACTGTCACACCTGTTTCTAAGGTGAAGCAGTTTTGCGATTCGTTGGAACGGTGTGGTTGCCGGTTCACTTTTATATGAGGCGACCATCTTAGTCCTCGGGAAAAAAGCACCTGTGATTGACTTCAGATAGAACCCTCATTATCTATGAAGTTGCAGATGGTAAGAGGTCACTACGACCAATGGATCTGCCATTGGCCGTAGTGACTACTTACCACCTGGTGATTAGCATGCTTGTTTGGTTCTTCAATGTGATGAAAAACACTGTTTGTGTGTATGACAGTTTTTATGAAGTAACTAACTGAACCCCGCAGCTTCGCCCGCGTTAAAAAATCGATGTATCGATTGTCCCGTGGAAATAAGATATTTTCCCACAGAAAAAAGTAGCCTATATGGTAATCCAGAGTGTCAGCTAAGTCAATACCAAATTTTATAAAAATCGCTAAATCCGTTTAGACGTGAAAAAGTAACAAACATACACACTCACAAACATTCGCCTTTATAATATTAGTATGATGATAGTATGATAAGTATGACAAGTTTTTATCACAGTAGACATTACATATTTGTACTGTGTTTTTGTTCCATATTGAAAAGGTGTTCATGTACCTTATATGCATATGTCGTCTACCTGTTTCAAATGTCACTTAATTAGTATTAGAGATTTTTAAATTAACAATGAATAGTAAGTGAAATCGCCCGTTGATCTAGGATGACCTTAGTTTTAAAATGATCACAAAAAACTTCCTAAACGTATGTATTTGCATTTATTTATAGACTGCTTCTATTTATACGTATTAGCTTAGCCTATATATATTATATATATATAAATTACGTGTCACTTTATTTGTCCGCAATGGACTCTTAAACCTCTGAACCGATTATAATCAAATTTACACAACGTGTGCATTTTGATCCAACTTGAAAGATAGGATAGTTTATATCTTAATTTATAGGTTTAATTGCAAATATTTTTTTTAACTTCAGCTGTTAGCTTTATATAATCCTAATAACAGATGGCGGTGTAATGTTATCTGTTAACTTGATTAAGTAAGTAATGGCGCTTTGTTAAAATTACAATCGCTTCACATAAGCTACAATTAAATAATACAATTTAAAATTTGTTTATGTAACATTTCTTTAACCACAGCAACGCGTGGCCGGGTCTACTAGTATATTATTAAAATGAAGAGGTAGTGTATTTCCTGACAACGTTTTTAGGAAAAATACTTCCGCGATAATGATCCAATGTGGTAATTTAGGCCATGAACTATGAGTGTGCCAAATTTCAGCAAGATCCGACCAGTAGTTTTTGAATCGAAGACTAACAAACACACAAACATATAAACAGGCTTTCGCATTTTTAATTCATTTGCCAGCAGCCAGCACACATTTAGTTTTTAGCGAGTTTCTCGCGGCTATATGTATTATTTATAAGATCTTAAAGGTATACAAATTAGGCACAATAAATACAATGTGACTAAATATGTAACGCGACACACAGGCGTGACGAACAACCTAACCGGCGACGGGTTACAAAACGGCGGCGCGTTGTTGTTCAGAACAGGCGCCGAGCTGGTCCACTTCGTACAAGTGGGCCCCGGCCATCGCTTGCCGAACATTCACGTCATAAAAGTTCTAGCCATTGCGTTTTGTTGATGGAATCGTAGAGCTAATATGTAGACGTGACATAGAACACTAGGATAGAAGTATTTTATAGGAAACCAATAAGAAATATGATTTCGTAACCATAAAAATAATAAGTTGTGTATAATAAGAAGTGACACAGAACACCGTTGAATGGAAGTGTGTTTATATGGAAACATTTTTTTGGAATGAACTGTTGGATTTGTTTTGTTTCATGGTCCTTTTTGCCTTATGATTTTGGGCAATGTGAATTTGATTAATGAACTGTACGTGAAAGTAGTAGGTAATTTTCTTTTTTTTTCGAAAAATGTGCTATACATCTTGTATAAGCTATCACTTAAAGTCTTTATTTGTGGTATAAGTGGGTAAATTTAAAATATATTTTTTAGACTTTGAGTAAGTCATACAAGGAACTTGTGGTAAACCTTCAATTGATTAGACTAAATCTATATACTGCTGTGTTTCGGTTAGATAAAACACACGTGACTAAATATGTAACGCGACACACAGGCGTGACGAACAACCTAACCGGCGACGGGTTACAAAACGGCGGCGCGTTGTTGTTCAGAACAGGCGCCGAGCCGGTCCACTTTGTGCAAGTGGGCCCCGGGCATCGTTTGCCTAACATACACATCATAAAGGTTCTAGTCATTTGTGTTATAGTCATAGTGTTGACGTTACCGTAGAGGAAGCATGTAAAAGTGACACGGAACACTTGAATAATGTCTTTGAATGGCACGATTTTTTGAAGTGAAACTTCTTTAGGCGCATGAGGGTAAAATTTTTACAGATGAAACGTCACGCCGGTATGCAACGGAAGTGTCGGAAAAGAGAGAGAGAGTGATCGAGACCGATTGAGAGAGAGTAAGACAGGGCGAACGTAGCATGAGCAACTAGCCGTGAAGTGAGAGTAGGGAGCAAGCGAGTGAGAAAGATTGAGAGAAAAAATGAGACAGAGCGAACGTCGTATCACGCCTTTTTCCCTTCCTCTTAATCTTGGAAATTTAAAGTTTTAGATTTGTATAAATATAAACAAGATTTATAAATTAGTTCGCCAAAGAAGTTTCACTTCTGACATGTGTACTTTGTACGCACGCATGTTTTTTTTTTTTTTTGATGAACTGTTAGGTGTTTTTTTTCCGGTCTATTTGGCATCACGCTCTGGGTCATTTGAAGTTGATTAAGGGACTGTACCTGAAAGTAAGACTCAATTTGAGTGGTTTAATTTTTTTAAAATAAATGTGGAATATATCATCTATAAGGTCTAATTTAGGATCTTTATTAGTTGTATACCTAAATAGTTTTTTTTTATTTTTACACTTTGAGTAAGTTCTACGAGGGAGGGGGGTTCTCTGCGGTAGAATCTTCAATTAGACTGAATCTATAGACTGCTGTGTTTTGGTTAAATTTCGTCTATTTCTAGCGTAAAGCATTTCTTGCGATTCGATGGAATGGTGTGGTTCCCGGCACACTTTAATATGAAGCAACCATCTTAGCACTCAGGAGTAGCAACGCATCTGTGATTGACTTAAGATAGAACCCATGTTCTATGTAAATTGCTTACAGATGTCAATTGGCGGCAGGTACCACTTACTATCAGGTGAACTGCATGTTCATTTGCTACTTCAAACGGATAAAAAATATAAAATTCTAAAATATTTAATATTATATTGTACGTTGATTAGTGCAGTTCAATGAAGTCCATGAACTATAAGAAATAACTCACATTGTTCATTTTAAAAAAAGCCACACTCGACTGTTATGCAATTATTGTAAATAAATTAACAGTTCATTTAAAAGAGATAGAGTATAACAAACGTTTAATTTTTGCATACCCGAGAGGTGGAATATAGTGGAGAATTAATTGTAAGAACTGTATGTACATATATTCAAGCAAATAAATGATTTGATTTGATTTGAATGTCAAAGTAAACAGATTGTGTGTCATTTCTATTCGTTGTGTTCTCTGTCACTTGTTGTATGTAGCGTATTAGATGTACGAGTACCTAAGTAATTGTCTAAGTCTAGATTTATATTAATTATTACTACAAGTTTTTGCTTCATGTATTAATATAATAATTTGTTCATAAAATATAGCTAAACTTTAGTTTAACTGTTAGCGGTATTTAGTGTTTTACTATTGCTAAAGTTCAAATCTTGCAACTGGATTTTAAAGAAGTAAAATTTTATATATTATGTACACGTTTATTATCGATGACAATGCATGGTTAGCTAAGTGTCGTCTTTTTATTTTTGTCGTCCAAATTTAATTATTTTCCTGTGTTGCATGACTTCTCACTGCTGTTGAATACTAGGAAGACTTTTTAGTAATTAAATATCGTCAGATGGACAAGAATAATACGAAATCTGGATATTTCCGCTGCACCATTTAGGAATAAAAAGACACAAGACGCCTCACAGGGCCAGTGACGTCACTGTATCCAACATGGCCGACGACCCAACATGGGTTTATCCCCTACAGATCAATACGAGCTCTTACCCGTGGCTTCGCCCGCACGGTCAAGGAGAATTAACATTAGCCTTTGATAGCGTTATTCAGAACTTGCAAATGAATTTTACTAACGCCATCTATTAACAACGTCTGGAACTACTAAATATGTATCAACTAACAAAACATCGATATTCTCGTGGGAATGAGAGAGCGCGGTAAAAAGTAGCCTACGTCACTCTCCGCCCTGCTAACTATCTCCCAGCATATAAACCATATCATATAATAGCTATGTGGCGACGAGAAAGAGGAACAAACAGACACACTTTCACATTTATAATATTAGTATGGAAGTTGGATATGGATGGTAGAAAACCAGATAGCCGCTATAATAATTTAAGCAAATTAAATCAAAACTACATTATCAACATTATAATTCATTTTCAACCCTATTAAATCATCACTGTGCAGTGTTTCGATATACAAAAAACACACATCCTTACATATGCATACTACATTATAATTCATTTTCAACGTTAATAAATCAACACTGTGCAGAGTTTTTCGATATACCTAATAAAACACACATCCTTACATATTACTTAGGATAATTTATTTATTTATTTAAATGCAATACTTCTGATAACAGTTTTGTATTAAAATTAAATATAATCACTTGTTTTTATGACACTTCACACAGAGTTTATTAAATGACCTTATGCTTCCTTGGTTTTAGAATATATGTGTTTAATGTTGATTATTTATGTCGCTTTAAATGTTACGATCGTGCACACAATGATATTGAAACAGGCAGGTATACAGGGTGGATTTTTCAATTGTATTTTCGAATTGAAAATTAATAACTAGATCGGATTATATGCACTATCAAAATGCCAAAATATGCATGCAAATGTGCATTATATAAAGGCGAAATGTGCACAAAAATGGTAAATATATCCAAAATATGCATTAATAAAACATTTTTGGTTGTGAAACTGAAATTGGTATAGATTTGATGACATTTTTTGTTGTCGTCGAACTAAAATTCGTATAGATTTGATGACAATTTTTTTTTGGTCGTCAAGTTTGAACTACATATGATAGGAATTAGCCAACTGGAAGAAGAAACTGAACTATTTGGCAATTCGTCGTCAACCCATTATTGTCCCACTGCTAGGCACGGGTCTTTTCTCGGAATGAGAGAGTTATAGGCCATAGTCCACCGTGCTGGCCAAGTGCGAATTGGTTTATACGCTTTCTACACTCATAGTACAGTAGGATGTTCTCCAGTGTCGTGGATGCCATGGACACACACAAAGACAAATACACAAACACCCAGACCCAGAACAAGAATCTAAACTCATCATTCAGACACCGGTCTGGCCGGAAATCGAACCCGGGACCCACTGCGTGTCAGACCGGTACGGTAACCGCTGCGCCACTCGGGTCGCCAAATTTATTTTGCAATACTAATAAAAAAGTACTAAAATATGCAATAACGCTATGAAACTGTCATTTTTGTGGCATATGTCACATATTTGCATTTGCAAATGCATATAATCCGATGTCTAATAATAACCAATTGAAATTATAAAGAAGAACGTTAGTTAAGACTTCGTAAGAGAAAGTACGGTTAAGTGTGTTTTGTTAAAAATGAGCTTTTATCATTGGTTAACCATCATCACTTCCCAAAATTTGTTCATTAAACATGACTACTCTTTAAAGCTGTATACAGAATATTTGTCAAAAATGTGTTAATCGATTCCTGTTAACGAAAATCGATTTTTTCTAATTCGATTAATGCCGTTTCAGTTTGTATTGATTCTTTAAAGCAGTATACAGAAAGAATATTTGTTGTCGAAAATGTATTAATCGATTCGATTAAATAATTCGATTAAATAATGCCGCTTTAGTTTGTATTCGGTATCGTTTTAGTCCGGTTTGTTTAATTGTCGATTTTAGTATTGTTCGTTATTACATATCGGATTTGTTGTAGACATCCATTTTTAGCGTACTTAGCACGTATTATAGTTGTATGTATGTTTGTAACGTATGCATGTATGTAGGTCTAGGTGGTGATCTGAAGGGCGACTGGGTACAAACCGGAGGCGCGTTGCTGGTGGAGAAGGGGGGGAAACTCCTCTGCCAGTTCTCGCAGCAGGGACCGAGTGATCACTTGCCGAATGCGGATATTTTGAAGGTAAGTAAAACACACACGCTTTCTTCACTCATAGCCTCACACTAGGATATTCTCCTGAGCCGTGGGTACTATGGACACATAAGACGAATACACAAACACTCAGACCCAGAACATGAATCTAAACTCAACATTCAGATACCTGTCTGGCCGGGAATCGATCCCGGAACCCATTGCGCGTCAGACCGGTAACCGGTAACCGCTCCGCCACGTGGATCGTCAGTTTGTATTGTTTTTTGATACTGACTGATCCGGAATCTGCGTTGGAGAGAAGGAGGGGATCCACCCGTAGGTGCCGTGCCGAAACCGAATGCCTAACTTACTTGGGGGGGGGGTTGTTCTTGACTTAAGCGAAAGTACCAAGCCAAAAATTAGGTAATGCCTAACTAACCGTGAAGAAAGAAAACAGGCTATGAGAACGACTAAGAATGCAGTCTACAGAATAAAAAAATGCGATCTACTTTTTGAATTGATTTGAATCTCCTCCGTCCAAGATTTGCCACTAATTGAGTTTGTTTAACCTAACCGAACTTGTTTAACAACGGTAGCATTGCCATCGGTAATACAGACGCCGTGTGGTGTAGATCTTGAATGACACCACTCTTTCTCTTCCCGTACATGTTGTAGGCCACAATGGGACGAAATCCTGAAGATGGATAGCAGCGTCTTTGTAACAATACCCTCTGTGGCTACCAACACGCATTCCAGGCGCGGAGACTATTGGCAAAGTCCTCCAAAAGGGGAGGTTAATATTCTGTAGTGAATTTTTGTTTGACCGACTGAAGTAACAAACGAGCATGCAGTCCACCTGATGGTAAGTGCTCACTGCAGCCCTGCGACATCTGTAATCAACTACATACAGAACATGGATTCCATCTGAAGTCAATCACAAATGCGTCGCTACTCCCGAGGACTATGATGGTCGCCTCATGTGAAAGTGTGCCGGCAACCACACCCTTCTATCGAAACGCAAGAACTGCTTCACGCTAGAAATAGGTGTAGCGGTGGTACTTCCCCGGTCGAATTACACTGGTTCCACCTTGCACATCTCTAAAGGCTCATAGAAGGAGCGGCGGTTTTTGGTGTTCACCTCCAAAGAAACTCGTAATAAATTTTGTGGTATAAAATTCCCCCAATCTCCATTTCTCACATCTAATCGTGGTTATATTTAAGTACAATGAAATTACTCATAAAAGCATTGTAAAACTTCACTATACAAAACTATACAAATCTTTTATGATAGCAATTTCATTGTACTGAAGTTTTAACCTATCCTTCTTTGTTGTTATATTTTTTACGATAACTTTATCGTATACTTAAATAGATATAAAAAGTATTAAATAAAAATATTTTATTTTTCCAGTATTTCGGGCTCGAGAAACAATACCAAGGCATCACACCCAACAAGAAAAGGGAGGAGATGGAATGCGCTGTACGTAAATATACTTATCGTAATTAACTTATACAGGTTATTTTACCAGGAACACCTTCTAAAGGTATCCGAAGCCGTGGGCAGTGGCATAGCTAGGCATGGGTGGCCGTCTCTGTAGTTGCAGGATCAGAATAGGACTACGGCATCCCCTGCCTGTCGTAAGAGGCGACTAAAAGGGGCTTCCGGGTTTGCAGGCGGCTAGAGTAGGAGCTCGAACCGTTCGGTCAGGCGATCCCGGGAAGGACGGCGGTATGTGTGGTCGCGAACCGTCGTAAAGACTAGACGGAGCGGTGGGCCCAGCCGCCCATCTGGGAGGAGCCCGATGGGGCAACGCGCTCAGAGGATTCCGGTTGCGATCGGTCCGAGTTCCCGGAGTCCTCTTTATAGCGCCGAGGACGGCCACCGGGGGGGTTTTAGTGCGATAAATACCCCACATAACCCTGCGTCGCTCCTCGCTGCCTCGAGAACAAAAAAAAGGCATGGGTGGCAGGAACAGTGGGCCATCGTCCATGGCCTCTCAATTCAAAGGGCCTCGCGAGGCCCTTTGAATTCGTCTTTGGAGGTGGAGGCATTTTCAAGGGCACAATCCATTAGAATCATGCAAGGGGCTTCGCTGATCAGAGTTTGCCCACGTCTACTTGGTCCACGCTACGCCACTGATCGTGGGAGCGAAGTAGGGTTATATGGGATTATTACCGCACTAAACCTTAAAGGTGGCCGTTCTCGGTGCTGGTACAAAGAGGACTCCGACATCTCTAAAGGAACGCAACCAGAATCCTCTGAGAGCCTTGCCTCATCGAGCTCTTCCAGATGGATGGCTGGATCCACCGCTCCCTCTGGTTTTTACGACGGTATGCGACCACACATACCGCCGTCCTCCCGAGGTCGCCTGGCTGGACGGTTCGAGCTCCCGACCAGAAAGTACCACCGCCACAGTTATTTCTAGCGTGAAGCAGTTGTTGCGTTTTGGTCGAAGGATTTGATTGATGGTTAACTTTTATATGAGGAGACCATCTTAGTCTTTGGGAGTAGCAACGAAACTGTGATTGATTTCAGATAGAACCCCTATTCTTTATGAAGTTGCTTACACATGTCTATGGGCGGCAGTTACCACTTACCATCAGGTGGACTGCATGTTTTACAAAAATGTTTTTGAAGTGAAACTTCTGTATCGGCGTTGTTGAAGTGAAACTTCTTTATCGGGGTTAGAAAAAAAATTTAGTGTAACATTTTTTCGTTACGCGCCATCTTTTTCTGTTACGCGCCATCTTTTTTTTCCGTTACGCGCCATCTTTTTCTTATCCCTACCACGCGTGATATTAGATAGATTATTATAGATTAGATTATTAGATAAAGTTTAATAAAAGCCTTTTATTAAACTTTATCTAATTTAACTTTATTTAACCAATTTCTGTAAAGTTTCATATAGTAAATTATTTTTTGAAAAATAACGTCATAAAGAAGTTTCACTTCTTACGAGTGTAAGCTAGTACACGCACACATTTTTTTTTTTTTTACAAAAACACCAGTAGTTAGCAACAAACTAACCCAGGTATCACAAACGGTTCCGTTTTCAGACAGAGACCAGGTCCTAAGTGGCTGGAGCAGACCCTGGCTCCTATACACACCATCTGGACGGAGAGACGGTGCAAGAGTAGGGTGTAGTTTTCAAACCATTTTTTATTTTTTGGATCCAAAAAAAAACTGAAAAATCTTGAAAGTATTTATTATTTGGTTTTGTGCTGTTCTGTCTTTCTGCGTAAAACAATTTGTATTCGTCTTTGTGTCTCCATGGTATCCACGACACAGGAGAAAATCCTACTGTGGGGCTATGAGTGTAGAAAGCGTTTAAAGTTTTTTTTTATTTCATTTTTTATTTTGGTGTTTTTTTTTATTTGATATAGCTATAAATGATACTTTAAAGTATTTAAAATATGTACTATTCTATCATTCGTAACTTTAAAAAAATATACTCTATAAAGAGTGTAAAGTGTTTATGATTTTTATTTCTATGTAAAACGATTTGGTATATTTTTTGAAAATTTGATACATTTATAGAAGTAAAAATTTACTCATATTTTTCTAGTGAATTTTGAGAATTGTAAAGAAATTTGAGATTTTTGAAAGTCAACTTTGATGGTTAATATTTTGCATTAAACGTTCGAGACTCGGGTCATATCAGAGAAAATCATATTTTTCTATAAATAATTAAGTAAGTGTTATAAATCATCAAATTTGACTTTAAATAAAATCATAGCTTGTGGTGGAAGTAGAAAATGTATAGAAATATATTGTATGGTGTTATAAATTTAATATAATATGGTTGCTAAAATTGATTAGAATTTTCCAAGAAGGTCAAAACTCAGCGCGACTTGCAGCAAACTTTTTTAAAATTATCAAATGTCCAGTTAAGTTCAGATATACCCCACAGAGAACAACACTAAATTTCGTAAAATTGAGTTAAATACTTGAATACTAATTAGGTATGTCATCGATATAGAAACCCAAGATACACATTCAGCGTCTCAAAACTGTCCGGTGAAAAAGAGCGCTCAATTTCAAAATTGAGCGCTCATTTCAAGTAAACTCGATTTGGGTAACTTTGAACAATTTTTACAATATTTGTGATATTATAATCTGTTTTATATTTATTGCACCTTGCTTTTATTAAATGAATAGTGTCCTTTTTAGCTGGTTTATTAATCTAACACAATAAATTTACGGAGAAAACAATTAAACTATCCACAATTACCCCTAAAACTCAAATTCAAAGTTATCCTTAGTTTTGGGTAACTTTGAATATAATTTTTTGAGGATATAAAATCCGTCATTCATCGAATATTTTAAGGTCTGAATAAAATTAATTAACATATTTTTGTTAATTAAAACCAAATCTATAAAAAATACATTTATTTTGATATATAAATACAATAGACAACTTGGTCTTGCCATATGAATCAAGGTCGATCAATTTGGTGGTAAAATAAGATACTAGTTTTTTTTTTATTATTTATTCCATCCATCCATAGGATGGACGGAACATCGGGTACCTTTGGAAGGTTTCCCCCTCGAAAACAAAAAAAAAAGGATGGACGGAACATGGACATAACATAGGCCTCCCCTAAATGGCGCCACTCCAACCGGTCCTGTGTCCTCTGAATCCAACGGTTTCCCGCTGTCTTCTTCAGGTCACCGGTCCATCTGGTAGGGGGGCGACCGGTACTCCTTTTGCCTAAACATGGTCGCCACTCGAGGACCTTTCTTCCCCATCGGTTATCGGTCCTACGAGCGATGTGGCGGCCCATTGCCACTTCAGCCTGCTAATTTTGAGAGCTATGTCGGTAAGCTTCGTTCGTCTAAGGATTTCATCGTTGCGAATCATGTCTCGTAGCGAAATTCGGAGCATAACCCTCTCCATAGCACGCTGAGCGACCCTGAGCCTCCGAAAAAAATATTTTTTTATGATACAGGTAACTTTGAACCGTTCAAAGTTACCCGTATTACATCCAATTTCGACATCGTCAAAAGTTTAACAGTTTTACGCAAAATTCAACATGGGATACGGATAGTACAGTTTCAAAATAATAATATACAATATACATTTTAAAGATAAACACCAAAACATACCATGTTTACGGTAAGTTTTATATTATAATTGCTATTTCAAAACGGAGCATCAAACACTTGCAACAACTTCTCTACGGAAAAGGCGGTATTTTTTTAAATTATGACATTGACAGGTACCTTTTTTCACTTTCATTGCTCTAAACAACATTTTGGCGATCAATTTTACGCAGGTACGATATTGAAACAACACGAAGTTTCCATGTAATAAATTAATATATTTTTTTCACAACTTTGTTCAAAGTTACACCGCTGTTCAATGTTACCCAAATTGATTGTAGTAAAATTTTATTGTTTTTTGCTTAAAGCGTTGTAAATACAACTTTAGATCATAGGCATAAGGTTGTATTGCAAAAATATATGGTCGTTACGACCATCTATAAATAACTACGTACATTTGACGACAGTTTTAGGTGTCATTTTTGTTCGAGACTGTGTATCTAGTGTATTTCTATATCGATTAGGTATGTAGAAAACTTCGTTTGAAAAACGTTTAAATATTAATAAAACTAAATAATAATGTATGCCAAATAAATATTAATATTGGATAGTAGTATCTATTAAGATATTATAAATAAATGAAATTGTTTATATTAGACTTCTGATCTGTGTATTTTGGTCAATCGCTCAAGGTAAATGTGATAAAATTGTTTGTCACCACTTATTAATGGTTTGAGAACAACGCGCTACATGTACTGATTTTATTATTTTTTATTTTTAGAAAAGAAAACATTTTTCTTTGTCTTTCTGTTTTGTCTTTGTGTTTCTTATAGGTGTAATGTTTAATATCTGTGATTCTGATGTGGCAACTATGAGTGCAGTAAAAAAATGTGAACTATACAGGGTGTTAAGTAAAACAAATGACATATTTTTATTGTACATGGAGAATATTACTAAGTTACCGAAAAAAAAAGTAATAAAAATGGCCTACAAGTCCCACACGGTTAAATACTATAAAAATAGCAAAATATTTAATTTGTTTAACGCATCATTTGTTTTAATAATAATATGAGCTTTCTCCTGAGGTATTCCCGGAGCGCTATGACATGGGTTTCTTCAAGAAAGGTGCAAAAAGAGCTATCCTTGAAAGCCCGCGATGCATTGGCGACTCCTCTGGTGTTGCGAATGTCCATGGGCGACAGTGACTGCTTTCCATCAGGTAGCCCGTCTGCCTTATCGTTAGGTTAAAGTATAAAAAATAATATAAGAAAATATCATGAATCTTATACCCGTAATACCCTTCTAAAATATGTGTATATTTACCTAACATCCTGTATAAGTATTAATTATTGTTTTTTTAATTAAACTTATTTCTCGTAAATAAAGTGAACCCAAAAATGGTATAATGTTAAAATATAAAGATATATTTGTATATTAAGCTTTTGTATGAGTTTTATTCCGTTGTTATTTTAAATAAAAAGGTATGGTTCTAAAATAAGGGTGAGTTAATTATGTCAGGGAATATACGTATACTTTTAATATACACTTAGAAAAGTTCTCTATAATATATACTCAACTATATACTATACTTATTAGAATTTCTTACTTGCATACAATCAAATATGTTCACCAAAAATATAATTAATACAAAAGAGTCCTTACATATTTAAGTACTTTTTGTATTAATTTTGAAATTATTTTATTCATTAAAAATCAAACACGTGTTGTTTTGACTGTTTTTATATTAATAAAGCTTTTATTTAAATTTTGCTGTATTTTTATTTACATAAGTCTTGCAATTGTATTGAGTATTACAATAACTTTATCATTTTAATAAAATTTTAATCTATGGCTAGCGTTGGTTGGTAATAAATAAATGAAGTAAATTATAAAAATATGTGTCTGTACACTCCATACATTTAGGAAAAAAAGATTAGTTTGAAGGATTGATAATTAACACATTATTAATGTTTTAAAATTTTGTATATTTGTGTTTGAAACAACATGAAATCAAAACTATAAAATTCGAAGGGTTTAACATACATTCCTAGTTCATTTTGATAAAATATTCAGTCTTTTTACATGAAAATTCATCCACTCAAAAGTTATTACAATTTAGAATTGTTTTTAAACGCGACTGAAACCACATGGCACAGTAGTTGGCAGTATACTTAATCTTTATTTTTGAACGTGTTTCGATCTGTCACTTCAACTCTTTTTCAACGTCCTATTCAAATATTTTTCAATTTTTTTAGCAAAGTATTATTTTGTTATAAGTTGAACAATTTTACTAACGTTTTTTCCTGTCCTTCTAGTAAAAACATTACACTTATGAAAATTAGGAGTTAAGTAATATATTTTTTGATCAACTCCGTCTAAATAAATCATGTTGTTATTCGCATCAAAAACTACTTTTACAATCGAACCACTCTCCAATGCACCAACTTCTTCTAAATGTTGTGATGTATAATCCAATTTGTAAATAGCTCTCGTATAAGGCTGAATAAAGTAAGCTTCTGAATTATAATCTGTGGTTAAAAAGTATATTTCATCTTCAAACATGATTGCCTTTTTCGCGCCATTTCTTAGGACGTACGTAGTGAAGTTGCTCAAGAAGAAAATGTCATTTTGTTTATCGACAATAAAATCATCGATGTCGTAGTTCGATAACGCTGGAATGTCGTTCGATTTTTTCTTACTCGTAAGAGTTGATAGTCCTTTCTTTTGAAACTGGGAATAATAGAGAAGGTTATGATACTGCAGATGCCATACCGTTTTGTCTTTCAGTCCGTACAATTCTGTCCGATTGGTGTTTGGATTATATTTGTATATCCCATGATCTCCGGACATATATAGCTCTCCTGTTTCCTGGTCCACCGCATGTCCAAAAGTAAAGCTAACGTTTGGTAGAACTCTGAACTTTATGTAGGCCAAATCAAATTCCCCTGTAAAGTCTTTAGACCGACGATTTTTGTAATGAAAGTAAAGTATATTTTTTTTCGTGTCCACTGCTAGTTGGCCTGAGAACTGTCGAGCTTCGAATATGGTCACTTTTTTGTGGCAAATATTGTTAAGGCAGGCATGACAGGTTGCTGATTTAGCGCTAACAGCGGTAAGTAGTGTTGGCAGCAGCAACAGAAGGAACATTTTTATCTGTAAAATAATAAAGGTATGGTTGGTAAGGGAGTAAACTTTTTGTTTCACGGTAGAATAAGAACGCGAAGACCCCGCTTCATTTATGTCTGCTTTATAACCTGACAGTGTTGCCGGCTGGTCTGAGGAGTGGGGTAAAGTAGAAGCGTATCAAATAACTAGGTTGTAGAACGAGAATGATTCGGCTGGGGATGGCGACAATCTTAATCCTCAGGAGCAGTGATGCATCTGTAATTAACTTCAGAAAGAACCCCTGTATGAATTTGTTTTCAAATGTTCATAGGCGGCAGTGACCATTTACTATCAGGCGCTCTCTTTATTTACTATTTAAAATTAATTTAGATAAATGAGTAAGGGTAGTCTCTAAATAACTTTATCACAATTGGTAGTTTGCATATTGCTTTTGAGACATTAGAAAGTTTACCAACTTGTATCATGTAAATGGTTGGCTTATCTTAGTCTTAACGGAGGAGTTAATGATGATGATGATAGAAAGTAAAGAAGATTTTTAATAATACATTCTTTGGTGATGATTGAAAATGATGATTGATTTTAAGTAGCATAGTAATATACTATTAAATAAAAGTTTCTTTAAAAAAATACTAAGTCTATATAGGAACAGGAACAAATCCCTTCAATCCCGACAATTAGCATAAGAAATTGCTCGTTTAAGAGATATAATTATTGGAATTACTTACGTTTTTAAACTTCACTCTCCACTATGATAACGAACAAATAAATATAGATCACAGCACGTATGGATAAATACTAAACGGATTGGTTATTGAGTATCAATGTCATGTATGACCTGACTTGACCTGTTTGTGTAACTTTACGATAAGTTTGTTTTCCTCAAAAGTGTATAAGAATGGAATATTATTGTATCGTTATCGATTAACAACTGTCCCATCTCATTACGTGTCTCCTAAGTCACAGAAGCACAGAACTCACAGACATTATTTTGTGCAATTTTTGTAGACCGTTATGCAGTTTTTTTACGTTTTCCTGTAAAAATAGAACAAGTTAAGAATTGTTTTCATTCAATAGTCTTTTGAGGCTCATTGTTGGGTCTATATGGGTTGTATGGGATTTATCATATCAGACCCTAAAGTATAAAAGATAAAATATAAAATTTGTATAATAGATTTTTTTCATGTTGTAGACACGCTAAAGAAGGATCTTCCGATATTCCACCCGTAAGAGGTTTAAATAGATGAGATTTTTTGCTTAAAAGTCCGGCAATTATGAAGTAATCTCTATGGAGTAAAACACAGTTATTTTACCGCCGAGGGCTAACACAATCTTATCCTCATATCATGAGGAGCATCCACAATGTACCACCACAAGAACTTATTCGTGGTAGAAATAGAAGTAGTCGCAGTGGTTGTACCACAGTACAAATATGGAACAGTATGGAAACTAAGCCTTGTTTATGATATAATTACCTGGACTCTATTGAAGCAATAGGGTTGTCTCTATATATTTTTTTCGTAATAGTATTATTAATGGGTACTTATTTTAGCATTCATTGTCATGTATTCTCGTTCTCAACCCAATCATCTCTCGTCAACCCATTATTGTCCCACTGCAAACTGCGTAAAGTGAGCGCAAACTAGAGAACTTTGGACACTCTATTTCAAATATATGGAAGGGCGTACTAAACCGATACGTCGCAATTCAGTACGCCGCTAACAGTGTGACACAGCCTTAGTAAGTCAGACTTGCGCACGTAGGGTTCCGTAATATTATCTGTAAAAAACATCACAAAATCAAGTTTGTTGTTACAAGGTTTACAAGGTGGTAGAACCAGTGTAGTTCGATCGGGGGAGTACCGCCACACCTATTTCCTCTAGCGTGAAGCATTTCTTGCGTTTCGATAGAAGGGTGTGGTTGCCGGCACACTTTCACAAGAGTCGACCATCATAGTCCTCGAGAGTAGCAACGTATCACATCAAAGTCAATCACAGGACTTTAGACGGAACCCATGTTGTGTATGAAGTTCATTACAGATGTCCATGGGCGGCAATGACCACTTACCATCAGATGGACTGCATTCTCGCTTGCTACTTCAGTCAAATAAAAAAAAATAGCGATAACCTAAATTAATTCTCTGGGAAAATTTCAACTGTCTACCTATCATGCTAATTATTAGATACAGTCATGTGACAGACAGAAGGATAGCAAAGTTTTAGTAATAGGGTTCCGTTTTTACCCTTGGCGTACGGAACCCTATTACCTTGCAAAGTCTGTAGCTTATGAATATGAATATAATAACTAATTAATATACACACGACGCAGTGCGGCTGCACTTGTAATCTTAATGCAATATTGCTTATTGATTTTCCTCCGTGGTTGTGGTTTCCTCAAGATTTTTAAGCAGCCGTGTCGAAATTGTTCAAGGAGTTGGCCTTAGTACGGTCGAAACAAACAAATTAACAAGATATATACCGAATACGTGACACGGAGTAGTTAGACTTTGTTTTTTTTTAGTTTGTTTTTTATTTTTTGTCTTCCTTTTTTTGGAACGTGCTGGTTTTATTGTAACGTTTTGTTGCCGTTGGTCAGTTTTATTTGAGAAAAAGTTTATCACAATATGCTGCCATTGACAGTCAATGTCCTTATTAAATCCATTCACTACATTCTTCCAAACAAATAGAAATGTATAAGAGAAAACAATAGAAAAAATCGAAACTCTGCGTTGGATTCAGAGGGCACAGGACCGGTTGGAGTGGCGCCATTTTGGGGAGGCTTACGTCCAGCAGTGGACATCAAACGGTTGATGGATGAATGAAGGCAAAACAGATGTTGAGGTTTTAATATTATATGTGTACTTCAAGGTATGTAGTGTAAGTACCTTTACATTGGCAATCATGGATGCGTTACTACTCCCGAGTGCTGACTTGGTCGCCTTATATGAAAGTGAGCTGGCAACTAAACTCTTCTACCGAAATGCAAGAACTTTTTTACGCTAGAAATAGTCTGTCAAACTTACTCTGAGAGCACGTCAATGCCACAAGGATTTCGTTTGTAAGGTCGTTGAACGTATCGGTTTGACTCAAGATATTTACCGCCACAGTTATTTCTAGCGAACCTTTTTTTATTCTCGAGGGGGAATTCAAAAAGTACCCGATGCCGTCGGAGCGACGCAGGGTTGTGTCTTGCCCGGGGTCGGTCGCCAGGCCGAACGGTTCGAGTTCCAACTCTAGCCGCCCGCGACCCCGGAAGCCCCCTTTAGTCGCCTCTTTCGACAGGGGATATCGTAGCCCTATTCTGATCCCGGCATTTCTAGCGTACCTAAATCAATTCTTGCATTTCGGCGGTGTTGTTGTTACCTTAGTCCTGTAGAGTAGCAACGTAAATGAGATTGACTTTCGATAGAATAGAGTATGAAGTTGTTTACATATGTCCATGAGATTGACCACTTATCATCAGGTGGGACGCATGTTCGTTACGTATGCATTATAGGGGGAGGGGGGGTTCATTGCTCTGCTTATTTTTGATGATAACGTAAGTATAATTATTTTTATACATAAATGTAGACACACATTGTCCAGAATTGTCTAGAGATTTTAGATTACAATGTTTACATAAGCATGGGTAGAGTCAGAGCTTATGTTACCTTTGCTAACAAAGGAGATGGGGAGAGGGTGGTAATATTCGTGATAAATGCTGTTTAGATAATACTTGTACGGTGTTATAAAAAAATGTCTATCAAATCCTGCCCTTAATAGTCAGTCCTTTACATTTCCATGACATCACAAGACGAGCAAGGTCGCCATTAGACATGCAGTTGTCGTCTAGGTCAACGTTTACGCATATGCATTTATCCTGTTCTATATTTGTAATCGTTACAATAATAGGCAGAAGGTTGCATTTGCATATTTTTGGTTTTTCTGACACTTTAATATCTTTTCAATCGACTACTTACGTCAAAAGGGAATTGATGTTTTTCGAGCATCGCATATCTACGTAGGTACAAATGCTTTCTTCTAATTCTCTGATCACCTACGTCACTGTTCAATGAGTCGATTATAATTATATGTCCAAGGGCGTAGAACCAGTGTAGTTCGACCGGGCAAGTACCACCGCCACACCTATTTCTAGCGTGAAGTATTTCTTGCGTTTCGATGGAAGGGTATGGTCGCCGGACACTTTCACATGAGACGACTATCATAGTCCTCGGGAGTAGCAACGCGTCTGTGATTGACTTCAGATGGAACCCAAGTTCTGTATGTAGTTGATTACAGATGTCCATGGGCGGCAGTGACCAGTTACCATCAGGTGGACTGCATGCTCGTTTGCTACTTCAGTCAAATAAAATAAAAAATGTCACTAAGCACAGCTACAGCAAGTGACATATAATTGTAATCGACTCTTGAGGGAACACCCTGCACGTGTTGCTACGCCGTCACAATAAAATAAACACCTTCGCGAGCTCATGTATAATTACTTTGCTAAGATCACCACATGATCAAATGAATAGTTTACGATTCTATAGAGGACATACAGACAAAAACATTCATTTTTATAAAGAAGAAGACTGATGACCTGAAGAAGACGGCAGTAACCGCTGGATTCTGATGGCTCAGGAGCGGTAAAAGTGGCGCAGATTAGGGGAAGCCTAGGCCCAGCTGTGGGGAGCTCGAACCGTTCGGTCAGGCAATCCCGGGAAGGACGGCTAGACGGAGCGGTGGGCCCAGCCGCCCATCTGGGAGGAGCCCGATGGGGCAGCGCGCTCGGAGGATTCCGGTTGAAGTCGTTTCTAGATCCCGGAGTCCTCCCTTTTCAGCGCCGAGGACGGCCACCGGGGGGGTTTTAGTGCGGTAAAAATCCCACATAACCCTGCGTCGCTCCCACGGCGTCGGGTACCTTTGGAAGGTTTCCCCCTCGAAAACAAAAAAAAAAAAAAGGCCCAGCTGTGGACTTTCAAAGGCTGATGGATGGATAGATGAGTAGCCTAATTCCCATGTGTTAATCCAGGTATCTCTGTGTCAGATTTCATCAGAAGACGATTTGTAGGTTTTGCATTAAAGGGTAACAACATTTTATATTTTTAAGAAAGATTATGAATTTGTTTATACTGAAACTGAAATTACGTCACATCTTACGTACTTTTTTAAATCCTTTGTAATAAGCAAGTTTTGTATAAAGCTTTGAAGGAGGTAGAACCAGTGTAGTTCGACCGGGGAAGTACCACCGCCAACCTATTTCTAGCGTGAAGAATTTCTTGCGTTTCGATGGAAGGGTATGGTCGCCGGACACTTTCACATGAGGCGACTATCATAGTCCTCGGGAGTAGCAACGCATCTGTGATTGACTTCATGGAACACATTTTCTATATGAAGTTGATTACAGAAGTCCATGGGCGGCAGTGACCACTTACCATCAAGTGGACTGCATGGTCGTTTGCTACTTCAGTCAGATAAAAAAAAGAAAAGCATTATCAACGGATAAATATTGTTTCACAGTTGATATTGTTTAGTGCGTTGGGTACATTACATGCTTATTTGCTACTTCATTGAAATAAATATAACTTCTAGATTCAGAACACATTCAAGTATGGTTACTGCCGCGGTTTTGCTCGGTTCGAACATGTCTTCCACAGTCTTAAGTATCCTATGTGATCTCATCTAGATCAGCTATACTCAACCTGGGGCCATGCAGCCCGCATGGCCGCCGGGCTCTTTTCTTGTCGACAATGTGGAGTAAGTAGGGTTCGCGACATTTTTTAGTTTCTTTGTTTTGCCCCGGGGATCTTAACCCCATGTTACGCCACTGCTTGCAGCCCGGGACACATGTTTGAAACATGTTTGTGGTCCGTACAATAAAAAGGTTGAGTACCGCTGATCTAGATCATAAACTATGTGTGAAAAATATTATAATAAACACATAAATCCTCAAAAACTTTTAAATTTGTAATATTAATAAGATTGTTATGGATACTGTTGTGGCAAAATGGTTTCCAAAGTATAAACGTCACTACATAGTATAAAATAAAGTCGCGTCTCGTTGTCTGTCCCTATGTATGCTTAGATCTTTACTACGCTACGGATTTTAATGCAGCTTTTTTTAACCGACTTCCCAAAGGAAAGAGGTTATCTATTCGTCACGTATATTTGTTTTTTTTTTTATGTATGTTCGGGCGAAATGGCCAGAAATCGTCGACCTACCGACACGAATCATACGACATTGTATGCGGCTAGTTTCACAGGCATATTGAGGAAAATGAAAACCTTTTGGCGGTTTTCCCGGAAAATTGGAAAATGTCGGTTTCTTAAAATCTTCAATAACTTGGGTGTTTCTGAACCGATTTCGATATTCTTTCTTTCATTTGATAGGAAATTTTGTCACGCAACTTTTTCTCTTTTACATGGGTATGCTGTGATGCTTAACTCTTTGAGTTATGGGGTGGAAACCACCACCACTCCTCAAGTTTTTTAGATAATTTGAGATAACTCGACTTCTGCCGAATCGATTCTTATGAAACTTGGTATATATATTATATATCTATGCTTATATAGGTCAACGAAAAATTTGACCTTCAACTGCTCGATCCTGATGATGCAGGGTTACAGCTATCCAAAACTATAACATTAGCTTACTTTTATGTGGCATGGAAGTCGGTTGTATTTTTTGTTTAAAAACTTTTTTTAAATAGAGTGATTCAAGAGAAAGATTTTTAATTATAATACATGCTTAATATAGGGTAGGAACACTGATAATTTTAGGTTTTTGGCTTGTAAGCGGAATGAAGTTCGTCGGGTCAACTATTATTTAAATAAACAACGAATACAGAGTTGCCACAAATGATAAGAGTGTATTTTCGAAAACGCAATACGCTGATAATATTTAAATGTGGTTGGCGTATATTCAAGCATTCGTTTCGTGGCATTTGGCACGGCAGCGTCGTAAATTATGAAAGGATTTCTGATCTGAGGAATAACTAGAATTTTCTCAATGTTAAGGAATATCTAGAATGTTCTCAATGTTTGTTACATTTTAGGTTTTCCTACTTCCTCGGCCTCGGCGCTGAAAAGGAGGACTCCGGGATCTCGAAACGACTTCAACCGGAATCCTCCGAGCGCGCTGCCCCATAGGGCTCCTCCCAGATGGGCGGCTGGGCCCACCGCTCTGTCTAGTCTTTACGACGGTATGCGGCCACACATACCGCCGTCCTTCCCGGGATTGCCTGATCGAACGGTTCGAGCTCCCACTCTAGCCGTCTGCAACCCCGGAAGCCCCTTTTAGTCGCCTCTTACGACAGGCAGGGGATACCGTAGCCCTATTCTGACCCCGAGGCTACAGGGACGATTACTAAGATACCCTTGTCCTTCTGTCTGACTGTCACGAGGTTATATCTCATGAACAGTAATAGCTAGACGGTTGAAATTTTCACAGGATGATGTATTTCTGTTGCCGCTATAAGAGCAAATACTAAAACAGAAAAAAAATATTTAAGGGGGCTCCCATACGACATACGAGTTTTTGCCTTTTTTAAAGATTAACGGAACCCTTCGTGCGAGAGTCGACTCTCACTTAGCCGGTTTTATTTATCACCCGTGTGGTGTCAGCGTGCGGTGTGATGTTATGTTTTAACGTTGAAAAAACACATCATGAGGAAACCTACACGCCTAAGAGTGTTTTTTGAAACAAAAATATTAATTTTGTTATAATTTTATTTAATTACTGTTGAGTTATAATATTCGCTTCAAACAAATCCTCTGTCATGTCTCTCTTTACGCGTAGGGTCTTAGCTTTCTCTAATTTTCTAAAAGGTAATTTAAATGTTACAAGGTCGCCCTTATTTAGTTTGATGGACACTTACCTTTCTCATGAAAAGAGATTTGTCCCTAGTTACGGGAATTATAATAATAAAGATTAAACCTGAATTAGGTACATAATATTTCGCTAAGCATAGAAATAAGTAGACCAAGCTTAAATATAACAAAGGTCGCACAATATTTTCCGAAAAACATATTTCCTTTTGTTAGGATTTGTAAGTAGATTTGCTTTAGAAAGCGGATTTTTATTAAATGTTTAGTTACTACTTAATAATCTAGGTTAGGCAATTATGAAAATAGGATCTCACGTAGTTTTTGAATATTTACCCACTTGAAAACGTTAAATTAAAAATTATTACTAAACCAAAGTAGATTTACAAAAATAAAGAATCCCGTCTGTTAATAAGTAACTTGAATTTGGGTAATGTTTTTTAAATAATTTATTAAATTAGTCATTTTTGCAGTCGAATGCTCTACCACTGAGCTATATCCCCATTTTTTGAGCAGTGATAGGTTGAAACTTGCTCTCTCGCTTGGGAGGTCCGAGGTTCAAACCCAGGCACGCACCACTGATTTTTCTAAAATTACCTATTAACGTATTAGAAATTCATTATTACAGCTTTTTGGTGAAGGAAAACATCGTGAGTAAACCTACACACCCGAGAAGTCTTTAAAAAAAGTTATCGGAGGTGTGTGAAGTCTACCAATACGCACTTGGCCAGCACGGTGGACTATGGCCTAAAACTCTCATTCTGAGAGAAGACCTGTGCCCAGCAGTGGGACAATAATGGGTTGACGAAAAAATTAGAAGTTATTGTCAAAATAGTCAACAGTGTAACACATACTTCGATAATGGTCATTTACTAATTTACATTTGATATTACTATTGTTATTATAATAAAAATAATGGTCCCTCCTTTTTCTCTGATCGCAGCCGCCATAAATATTTGAAATTTACCTATATAGTCACCTTATAAACTACTAGCTAACTCGTATTTATAATTATTTATTTATTATGCATGCAATTATTATTTTTTTCTCTGCTTAGGTATATTTGAAGTTTTTTCTTTGATACTTTATACTTTCTCACAAGCTGCTTACATATTCGTCCGATTTCCGAGCAGCTCGTCTCGATCCGTGCGAGGCGTGCGAGCTTCGTATTGTCGTACCATATACATACACGTTAAGCGGCTCGGCCGCGCTACATGGTAGGCGGAGTGGGGGGTGTTAGGTTTCTTTCGTTACGGAATTTCTTGATTCGGTCGCCGCGCTCAAAGCCCGCGATAAACATTGCCCTCCTCTCCCTCTCTCCGTTTGATCCAGTTGGGTTAAATCGAAATAACCGACTGAAAATTCTAGTTCAAGCAGTTGGGTTCCCATCCATCCATCCATCCGTCAGCCTTTTGATGTTGTTGGTTTATTTCGAATGTCTTGCAAAAATTAATTAAAATTTATGACTAGTGCAGGTGGCACTCATTAAATTGTTTTGAACCTTTTTACACGTGCAAACCCCACCTGCAAACAGTTTATAAAACCACTCGTCTCATTTTATTTTTCTTACTTCGCTAATCGATCTGATAGAGAACAGACGTATCCCTTCATAGTTTAAATTTGAAAATATAATTTAACAAGTATTTAAATTATAAAATACGTTTTATTTACGCCTTTAACCGAATTTCCTATAGGTTATGGGCCCAGTATTGTTCTATAACAGTGCGCGTTAAAGTTTAAAGTTTTTTTTGGCGTCATGGAGAGCTCCAAAATTAAAAGAAATATCAAACCTTTCGGCGGGGAAAAGTACAGTATCTGGAAGTTTCGAGTGCGAGCTTTACTTAGTGAACTGGACTCCGGCGCATCGGACCATATTATCAATAAAGAAGATCTTTTTATTAACTACACAGTTTTACATGAGCCTTACAAAATTTCAATTGCTAAAACTGGTGCTTTTATTTCAGCCACTAAAAAGGGAACTTTACAGCTCATTCGTAATATGGGTGTGCAAGGAAAGTTGGAGGACGTTTTATTCTGCCCTGAGGTTCCATACAACTTGCTGTCGGTCTCAAGAATGCAACGAGCGGGCTATACAATTGTTTTCGACCAAGATGGAGCCAAAGTGTATAAGGACGGTAAAGTCATAATGAAAGGTATGTCAATGAATAATTTAATTATTATAGATTTTGTGGTGTGTGTGAGCATCAGTCACCTTGTTTCCCAAGTGTGTAATAATGATAATAGTTACGAATTATGGCATCAACGTTTAGGACATATTAGTAAAAATAAATTCTTACAAATTAAAAGCGGTAATATGATTGAAGACGTAGAACAATTAAATTCAGTGGTACCAAATGATAATTTGTGTGAAGCTTGTATAAATGGGAAACAGAGTAGACTGCCGTTCAATATTGCAAAAGATAAAAGTTATATTAAACGGCCATTATTTGTCGTACACTCGGATGTGTGCGGACCTATAACTCCTTCTACTATTGATAGTAAGAATTATTTTGTTCTTTTTGTTGATCAATTTACACATTACTGTGTTGTGTATTTAATTACGTATAAGTCGGACGTGTTTTCCTGTTTCAAAGATTTTGTTGCAAAAAGTGAAGCAAAATTTAATTTGAAAATAGTTAACTTGTATTGTGATAACGGTAGAGAGTATTTATCTACTGAGATGAAAAGCTATTGTGTTGAAAAAGGAATTGCTTATCACTTGACGGTGCCTAGAACTCCACAGTTAAATGGTGTTTCAGAGCGTATGGTTAGAACTATTACTGAAAAAGCCCGTGCTATGATAAGCGGTGCTAAATTAGATAAAGTTTTCTGGGGACAAGCAGTATTAACAGCTGTTTATTTAATTAACATATCACCAACTAAAGCTTTAAAAGATTCAAAAACACCTTACGAAATGTGGCACGGTAAAAAACCTCAATTAAAATATTTAAAGGTTTTTGGCTCGACTGTTTATGTTCATAACAAAATCTTTAAAACAAAATTCGTTCATAACAAAATCTTTAAAACAAAATTCGATGATAAGTCATGGAAAGGTATCCTTTTGGGGTATGAACCAAACGGCTATAAAGTTTGGGATCCAAATTGCGAAAAGTTTGTTGTAGTCAGAGATGTTATTGTAGACGAGACAAATTATCTTCAATCTAGGCCAATTGTAAGGCTTGAAGATAATGAACGATATTCTCGTGTCGAAACTGATACGGCCCATGAGTCTAAGTCAGTGTCAAAGTCTCGTAACTCTGAAAGTTGTAAATTGTATGATAGTAAATCTGATGGACCTGAGTGTCATAGTAAAATTCGCAAGATTAACCATGACGTTACCATTACCGAATCAGAGGATAGTCCTGACACGTGTTCTAATGTGAAAAAAAGTGATATTCAATCAAATCTTAGAAGGAGTGATAGGATAAAAGGTCGTCCCCCTATTTCATATAAAGAAACTGACTGTGATTATATGTTGTGTGCTCAATCTGTTTTGTGTACCATACCAAGTTCGTTAGCTGAAATTAAAACTCTGGTAGATAGAAGTCAGTGGGAAAGCGCAATTAATGATGAATTGAAGTCTCTTCTTGATAATAATACATGGACTTTAGTTCCAACGCCAAACGATAAGAATATAGTAGACTGTAAGTGGATATTTTCTATCAAAAGTGATGAGTTCGGAAAACCTTTAAGATATAAGGCTCGTTTAGTTGCTAGGGGTTTCAGTCAACAATACCTAACTGATTATAATGAAACATTTGCCCCAGTTGCTAGAATAGCTAGCTTTAGATTTATTATTAGTTTTGCAAATCAATTTAATTTATTAGCACATCATATGGACGTTAAAACTGCCTTTTTAAATGGCGAGTTGAAAGAGGAAATATATATGAAAGCTCCGGAAGGCATTTATTGTAAAGATGGTTATGTTTGCAAATTAAATAAAGCTTTGTATGGACTTAAACAGGCAGCAAGATGTTGGTTTGAGGTTTTCGAACAATCACTTAAAGCAAAAGGTTTTCAGAACTCACCGGTGGATAGATGTATCTATATGTTAGATAAAGGCGATATTAGTAAAAATATTTATGTAGTACTATATGTTGATGATCTAGTCATAGCGTGCGCAGAAATTAAAACTATGGATAATTTCAAGAAATATCTAATGAGTATGTTTAAAATGTCTGATTTAAAAGACATAAAATTATTTCTTGGTATTAAAATTACTAGATTTGATAATAAAATAACTTTGGATCAAAGTGCATATATTAAAACTGTTTTAAGTAAATTTAAAATGCACGATTGTAATCCTGTCAGTACTCCCCTTCTTAGTAAATTGAATTATAAAGCATTAAACTCTGATGAGAAATATGATGCTCCGTGTCGAAATGTTATTGGTTGTTTGATGTATGTCATGTTGTGCACTCGTCGCGACCTAAGCATAAGTATAAATATACTAAGTAGGTATACTAATAAAAACAATAAAGAATTATGGCAGTGTCTTAAACATGTTCTCAGATATTTACGAGGTACTATTGATTTAAAATTGGTTTATAAAAGATCTGAATATAATAATATTTTATGTGGTTATGCTGATTCTGATTGGGGGCGGTGGTGATACTTTTGATCGTAAGAGCACAACAGGATATATATTCAGATTGTTTGTTAACTGTTCAATTATTTGGTGTACAAAGAAACAGATGTCTGTTGCAGCTTCTTCGACTGAGGCTGAATATATGGCTTTGTTTGAGGCTGTTAGGGAAGCTTTGTGGCTTAAGTCTTTAGCAGTTAGCTTGAATATAAATATCACTTTGCCTATAATTATTTTTGAAGATAATAACGGTTGCATAAGTATTGCTAATAACCCAACCAGCCACAAACGTTCTAAGCATATAGACATCAAATATCATTTTTCTAGAGAACAGATTGAGAAAAATGTAATTAAATTAAATTACATCCCTACAGATCAGCAGCTTGCAGACGTGTTGACGAAGCCATTGCCCGCCATCGCCTTTCGTCGAGTTAGAGAAGGGATGGGCTTAGAATAAATTGTAACACATTATATAAGATTGCAATAATTGATAAAGAATGTTTTTTTTTTGTTTCTGTGAAATAATTTTTATTTGATTTCATTGTTTGGTTTATAAATTAATTAAGTAAATGAAATGGTCTGATTAGGTTTTACTGGGTTTTCCTAATCCTAGCAACAAATGTTGGGCCATGATTATGTATTCCCCAGCTAACTTATGAAGGTGTATACGATCTGTTTAATTTTGTTATAGTATAATACTTTTGTTTATAGAGTGGATTAATTTTTGAGGGGGCGTGTTGGTTTATTTCGAATGTCTTGCAAAAATTAATTAAAATTTATGACTAGTGCAGGTGGCACTCATTAAATTGTTTTGAACCTTTTTACACGTGCAAACCCCACCTGCAAACAGTTTATAAAACCACTCGTCTCATTTTATTTTTCTTACTTCGCTAATCGATCTGATAGAGAACAGACGTATCCCTTCATAGTTTAAATTTGAAAATATAATTTAACAAGTATTTAAATTATAAAATACGTTTTATTTACGCCTTTAACCGAATTTCCTATAGATGTCCACTACTGAACATAGGCCTCTCCTAAATGGCGCCACTCCAACGGTCCTGTGCCCTGATAATCCAACGGTTTCGCGCTGTCTTCTTCAGGTCATCGGTCCACTTGGTAGGGGGGGCGACCTGTACTCCTGTACCTGTACGAGGGGCCGTTCAAGTATTACGTAAGCACTATTGGGGGGGGGGGGGGTCTTTGTTTTGCCTATTTTGGATGACATGGGGGGTAGGGGGGTCTAGACGATTAAGTCATCACTACTTATTTACTTTTTTACAATACTGTATAAAAAATACATTTTTAATTGAAAAATGTTTTCGTAAGCATGGGGGGCGGGGGTTAGGGGGTTTGCTGACAAGGGGGTTGGGGGGGGGGGGGGTGTCAATAGTTTTAATAAATCTGCTTACGTAATATTTGAACGGCCTCCGAGAACTTTTTAGTTGGGTTTATGTTTTTATAATTATTTCTTATTCATTTTAGGTCCCATATACACAACACTAACTCTAAAGTTACTTTTCCTCTATCACGTACGTCTGCCATTAAAGTAATCAAGATAGTTTGTAATTCTAAAAATGAAGTATGATACGACTTCATAAACTTCGTCCGTCTTCACAATTTCCTGGAAGTCAGTACGAGTTGAATTTAGTTTCATCTGATCCTGAGACTTCCTACAACTATGTAAACTTATTAACTATATACTTGTTTTAATAGTTTTTTACATATTACTCTCTATTCATAACATTGGAGTAGCAAATGAGCTCTCAACTTAAACAAATGTAAAATTGCAGTTTCTAGCTACTTAAAAAGTCTAAACTCTGAAGAAACCGAAAACCTATTGGATTATCTGTAATAATCTTACTTCCTTATTAATTAAGTTATTAGTATCACGTAGTTAACTCCCTAATAATTGCTCGTACTTGTAACTTGTATCAACAAGCTCATTAATGAAATGAAATGTCTTTATTTTGTATAGGCCAACGGGGCACTTACAAATTGTCAGTTACATTTTTTTTCTTACACTACCACCGGATCGGAAAACGACCTCAACTGAGAAGATCCGGCAAGAAACTCAGCGGGTTTGTCTTTTTTTCTTATTTATATCTATTTTTTTATATAATTACAATCATGTTTTTTTACATGGTAATGAAAGTTAGCTCCAGTATCTTGCCTTACAGTTCAGTAAAAGAGAACCCTATTTGGTAAGATACGCTACACTTTGACATTAATTAAATATACTTTAATGATGTATATTATTGCTCAGTCCCAAGCTGTTTTGTCTTCTATGTAATCAGAAATTTTATAATAGGCTTTACGGCAGAATTTAATCTTAATCAATGCTTTGAACTTATTCATTGACAAATTTCTGATTATTAAATGCAAACACCAAACCAACATACACAGAAGCACACTCGCACCTACACACAATATTACACAAAAACACACAAACGCATACACACACACACAAACTAATACATGCACAAGAAATGTTTATCATACAGTCTACCGTAGGAGGGTATCGGTGACCTGGTGGTGTAATCCAGGTTTCCCATACCTATAAGCATCAGGTTCTCACTTCGTAAGGTTGGGATATACATATGTTTAAATAATTGTACCTTAGCCTAAGACCTTCTTTGTGAGAGAAATAAACTATTTTCATTTTCAATGAGAGTGCTCTTCACTTTTGTATGTGGCCATTGTCACCCATAGACATCTGTAATCAACCTTAGATCTTGAGGTTGCCCACAGATGCCTACCCTTAAGGATTAACACTTTCACGGACCGCACCGCGGACGTTACCGTTTGAGTCAATGTTCTAGAATGACACAGAATCTCCATACATGACGTATAAATACGTAGAGTCCAATGATATCATACGTTTTAAAGACGTCATGACAGAATCGTGACTGTCAAAGATTTTAACTTGAAAGTTCATCAGGAATAAACGTTCTGTCGTAAATAATATTTTATATTTGAACGTCATCGTACGTCGTGCCTTATCATAATCTCAAATTATGACGTACAATCACGTTCTGTCTGTGAAAGTGTTAAGTTTTTTTCATATTAAAACAGTAAAGGCTTCTACTACCTTCAAAAAAATTAGGGAAAATTCACATTCAGTTAGGGAATACATCGAATTAGCGTTAAACAGTTATGTAAAATAAAACAAATCTTATTTGAAGAACTTGGCTGGATTTAATAAAAGCTAGAATCAATTTTATAGGAAAGTTATCCACCATTCTAAATAATCATTTTTATTGGAACTGGGATTATTTTTATTCTATGTTGGGATAGATGGAAGTATTTTTTGGATTGATGAAATGCGGTTTTTTGGAATTTTTCGCATATTTCGACCCAGTTGCATGTATCGTGGTAACGGCAAGACTGTTTCACTGTGAACACGATCTATGATACTGAAGTAAAAAGTGCATATCGTAAATACCCGTTACACATTACTACTACACTCATAGCCCCCACATTTTCTCCTGTGTCGTGGATACCATGGACACACACAAGACGAATACACAAACATCCAGACCCAGAACATGAATCTAAACTCACCATTCAGATACCTGTCTGGCCGGGAATCGAACCCGGGGCCCAAGTCAGACAGGTATGGTAACCGGTGCGCCACGCGGGTCGTCAAAATGTATCAATTCCGCGATAAAATTCGTCTAAAATCATACGTAGATGAAAGTAGTGCTCATAAATTCAATCTATATCCATAAAAATCTAGGAAAACACGTAAAACTTACACTTATGCTTCTCGGAGAACGCTGTCGAACCACAACATAAGTTGAAACTCATTTTATGTTCGAAGCGAAGTTACAGCTCGTTTCAAGACAGATGTGTTTGAGTTCAGGAAATGTCGGAAACGAAATCGGGTATCGGACGATCTAATAGTTGCTTCAAAATAATATCGGTTCTCAAAAAGTCATTAGGGACTTTCAGTTGGACCCTTAAATTGGTCTTTTAAGGGCTGTTCTGTCCGAGCAATGAAGAATGCAGTAGGTACTCGTCATTTTTGTGTTTCGTTTTGCGTTTCGTTCGGAAATTGTAAGAGAAGAATGTTATTTAGGTATATAAAGAGAAGAAAAAATAAATAATTGGAAACTAAATGGAAAATGTAGCACTTGTGTCAGATGTGTTATGACAAGGGGCTCTTCAAAAAAGGTGCGAAAAGAGCTCTCCTTCAAAGCGATGCATTGGTGACTCCTCTGGTGTTGCAAGTGTCCATGGGCGACGGTGACTACTTTCCATTAGGTAGCCCGTCTGCCTTATCGTTAGGTTTAAGTATAAAAAAAAGATTAGGTGATCATTGTTAGGTTAGGTTAGGTTAGGTTATAATTGGTGATAATTGTTATAAGCAGTATGCAATTTAGTTAACAATCTTAACATAAAAACATATTTATAAGAATATATATCCAGTTATCAAACCTGATATAATTTTACTGCTATTGATCAATGTGAGAAAGTAGATATTTTAAAATACATTATAACTTCTGCGAATAAAGATATTTTTCAATGCGAATATAAGAAACTTAAATATGGGCATCTCAAATAAGCTTTGACTGTATATGCAAAATGCAAATACACTAAACTTCAAATTTTATTATACGCATGGATTTGAACAGTGCCGTAGCTAGGCCACGCCTATATCACATCGCCCCATTAAAGGGGCCTCGTGAGGCCCCTTTGGAGGAGAAGGTGGCGGCATTTTCAAGGGCACTATCCAATGGTATTATGCAATTGGTTTTTTCTCCCTGAAAATACCATGTCGATGATTTTTGGGCATTTTCTATTTTCTTTGTAAAACGCAAGACCTTTTTCAAACTATTTCACTATCATGAGTATAAATGTTGTGTCAAAGCACGTTTGATAGATTTACTGGATAGATCTTAGAAAATATAGAAAATACAGAAAAGGGGCCTGGCTGATAAGAGTTCAAGGTGGTAGAACCAGTGTAGTACAACCGGAGAAGTACCACCGCCATACCTATTTCCAGCGTGAAGCATTTCTTGCGCGAGATGGGAGGGTGTGGTTGCCAGCACACTTTCATATGAGGCGACCATCATAGTCCTCGAGAGTAGCAACACATCTGTGATAGACTTCAGATGGAACCCATGTTCTGTATGAAGTTGATTACAGATGTCTATGGGCGGCAGTGGCCACTTACCATCAGGTGGACTGCATGTTCGTTTGGTACTTCAGTCAGATAAAAAAAAAGTTCGCCCACATCTACATTGGCCCGAGCTAGGCCACTGGATCTGAACCCCGCTGTCTCGAGCCAATCGAAAAACCCAAAATGACGTAACATTTGTGGTCACAAATCAAAGAGACGCGTGCCACAACTGTCAACGGGTTGAGTAACGAAACAGAATGCCAAAAAGTGTTTAAGCGTGTCATAGTACTGCACTGCAAAAAACCTTATATCACTACAAACTTAGTTTTGTAACTCCAAAACTGCAAATAACACTTTTGCCAATGACTTAAGGTATACAATGGCTTGAGTTAGATGCACCAGTAAGGTTTCTAGGGTCCATTCTTAAGGTCGGTTGATGCGCGGTCCGAATGATAATTCCAAACGCTATTGTCTATAAAAACAATGCGCACGCGCATCATTTGAAGCGAAAGTCGACGAAAATGAAGGTGATAACACGTTTTTGATTGTGCTCTAGTGTATCGTGTGTGAAAATTTGGGTGTTATGTGATCCTTTTATAAGTGTTTTGTTACGATTAATTTAATATTTTGCCGATCATACATATATTCAATACGGAATTAAATATAACGCTATCTAATTATATAGCGTAATTTAATAGAGCTACTTATTATCATAATTACTGAGTAATTTCATAATTATTGTAGTTTGATTAAATTATCTAATAGTTTCGTAATCTCATTAATTGTTTGATATTGTTTGGGTTTTAATTAATATATGGTCAGTTGGTAGTTTGATTGGTAGAACTATCGGACAAGTACCGCCCTCATGTCTTTATCTAGCATGAAAAAAATCTTGCGTTACATTGTAGACGTTTCGTTTCATTTTCATATGAGAGGATCTTAGTGCTCGACCCTCAGCCGAGCCCTTGGTCAGAGAAGAATCTCATCTCCCAACATTTATTATTACACTAGTTGACCCGGCAAACTTCGTTCCACCTAAAAGTCTAAAAAAATATAAAATTATTAGTTTATTTATCTCCACTATGTATATTATGAACTTAATATTCATAAAAACCTTTCTATTAAAACACTCTATTTATTAAAAAAAATCTGCATTAAATTCGAAGCGTAGTTCGAAAGATTTAAGCATACATAGGGACAGACAGTGGGAACTTTGTTTTATACTATGTAGTGATATTCGTACTTGTCATAGTTCAAGCTGGACGACCAAAAAAAGGTCGTTAAATGTCGTCGTCAAATTTAATTTTGACGGCCAAAAAAGGTCATACTGAGAACTCATCCGGTGAATCTGCCACGGGCCTCGAACGGTGTAGTTACGCCTCTGAGCATTTGTTTATGGAAGGTGTAGTTCGACCGGAGAAGTACCACCGCCACACCTATTTCTAGCATGAAGCAATTCTTGCGTTTCAATGGAAGGGTGTGGTTGCCGGCACACTGCACAACGCATCTGTGTTTGACTTCAGATGGAACCCATGTTCGGTATGAAGTTGATTACAGATATCAATGGGTGGCAGTGACCACTTACTATCAGGTGGACTGCATGCTCGTTTGCTACTTCAATCCGATAAAAATCCTTGCAAAGCTTATGAATATAAATATAACTTATTAATATACACACGACGCAGTGTAGGTGCGCATGTAATCATAATGCACTATTGTTTATTGATTTTCCTCCGACATGTTAGTTTACTATCACTTGGCATTAGGTGTTGTTTTCATCCGGTTGAAGTAGCAAAACGAGCATGTAGTCCACCTGATGGTAAGTGGATACAGCCGCCCATGGACTACTGTAATCAACTACATACAGAATATGGGTTACATCTGAAGTCAATCACAGATACGTTGCTACTCCCGAGGACTATGATCGTCGACTCATGTGAAGGTGTGCCGGCAACCACACCCTTCTATCGAAACGCAAGAAATGCTTCACGGTAGAAATAGGTGTGGCGGTGGTACTCCCCGGTCGAACTACACTGGTTCTACCACCTTGAGCAAAAGAAACATCTTTCTTTTCCTCTATAAATGTAGCAAAAGAAATATCTTTTTAATATTGTTAATGAAGGGTGTGATTGTTTTTTGTCACAAATGGAGTGAAATTTAGGAAATAATTTTGTATTTTTATAACGTAAATCTTTTCGCTAACCCCCTGCCATCAAATAGCGAACCCCTAGGGGTTCGCGTACCCCACTTTACGAAACCCTGACAAATACGAATAGTCTACCGTTACGACGAGTTCATAAGCCTATACACTCTACAGAATCCTTTTACCAGTACATTTTCGTAGACTGACTCTTTCATGTCCATTTCCAGTTAAAATGCCCGATTGCTTCAAACACAAAATCCTTTCCAGAAATCGCTGGAACAGCGCCGAAAGCGCTTATTCCGTATTAAAGCGCACATAAAACAACATCCCATAAAGCGTATGCAGCGCTAACATTTACCTATCTAAATTGGGCAGAAACCATTTCAGCTGTGTGATTGATAGCCTCGCACGATTTCAAATTGCCTGCGAACCTTTGAACAGCTTAAAATCTGGAATCAATTCACGCGGTACCACTGAATGTTTTAATTGCAAACTGTCAATAGTGCTGATTGTATTGCTCACGCGTTGAGCGACTGCTCAACACCTTTGGTGACTATCAAAGTTGTGATTAGATTCTGGGTTAGATTCCTGGTTATGCTAATTGGAGGGTCGATTTGAGGGTTCCAGAGCGGTTACCCACCGAGCTGATAAGTAGATTCCGGGTTTGATTCTCGGTTATACACATTCTGTAAATTGGATGGTATGATGGGGTCGGGTTTAATACTTCATCCATCCATCCACAGCCTTTGAAAGTCCACTGCTGGACATAGGTCTCCCCTAATCTGCGCCACTTTGACCGGTCCTGTGCCATCGGAATCCAGCGGTTACCCGTTCGTTCGTTCGATACTTGGTTAAGGTTGAAACGGTCGTATTACATTCTGCATTTTTTATGTCTTACTGTTGAGAACGGTTTTATTTATAACTGAGGACCTGCAGTCTCATTCATGCTCCTCCAGTGTAGCTTGTGGCGGAATGTGTAAGCATAGTAACCCGAATTGGAGATTTTTGAAGTGTTCATTATGTCTTCGACAACGTTTAACGCCTGCTTTCCTTTTTTATACTTTACCCTAATGAAAAGGCAGACGAGCTACCTGATGGAAAGTAGTCACCGTCGCTTACGGACATTCGCAACACCAGAGGAATCGCCAATGCATCGCCGGCTTTGAAGGAGAGCTCCTTTCGCACCTTTCTTAAAGAACCCCATGCCATGCGCTCCGGGAATACCTCAGGAGGAAGCTCACCCATACAATTTCGAACCCTACACGACGCGGCTGAATTTTGTAGAACTACGAATACGAGGACTAGGAAACAATCATTTCAGTCTCATTCGTTTGGCGCTGTCATTGCTGAGCACAATAAAATTGCTCATTTGAAATTGTAAAATTTAGACTACCAGTGATTAGCTATCCGAGGTCCACAATCTTTTTTTGTTATCCTGCGGTCCGCGGACCCAACTTACTGCTAGTTTTTTTTTTATTCGGCAAAAAATTTAAGGAATACTTTCGAATGCGACAGGCCTTTACGGTTGTGTAGAACAGGGCACATACTCGTGATCTTTATTGTTCACAAGTTTTTTAGCGGGAATATCAGAATCGCTCTTTTATCTTTTGCATCCTGTCATATGCAAGATTAGAGTATTAACATGTCGTATTATGGTGATAAGACGCTCTAACCAACCTGATGTTTAAGCAACGTCATCCCTAACAATATTAGGTACTTGAAAAATATTTTTTTGTGATTCAATTGTGTAAAAAATTATATGGCCCGTGTTGCCAAAAAAGGTGATAAATGGCTCTAATCAACCTGATATTTAAGCGAAGTCAACCTTAACAATATTACTTAAAAAATATATGTGATTCAATTCGTGTTAAAAAATATATGGCCCGTTTGCCAAAAAGGGTGATAAAACGCTCTAATCAACCTGATATTTTAGCGAAGTCAACCCTAACAATATTACTTAAAAATATGTGTGATTCAATTCGTGTTAAAAATATATGGCCCGTTTGCCAAAAAAAGTGATAAAACGCTCTAATCAACCTGATATTTAAGCGAATTCAACCCTAACAGTATTACTTAAAATATGTGTAATATATGTGTTGTCAAAAAAAGGTTGTCAACCATTGGGCTGTAATAGGTAGAATGCCTATTACAGCCCAATGTGATAGCCTAATGGTTGAAACTTGCCCTCTCGATCGGGAGGTCCGAGGTTCAAACCCAGGCACGCACCACTGATTTATGTGCGTATTATAAATTGATTATCACTGCTTTTCGGTGAAGGAAAACGTCGTGATGAAACCTATACACCCGAGAGTTCTTAACAAAAAAAAAACAGTTCTCGGAGGTGTGTGAAGTCCACCAATTCGCACTTGGCCAGCGCGGTGGACTATGGCCTAAACTTTCTCATTCTGAGAGAAGACCCGTGCCCAGCAGTGGGCCAATAAGGAGTTGATGGAAAGGTAGAATAAGTTGGAACTGTTTTTTTTTGTTTTGTGATTAAAAAACTGTTATTACAGGAACTGTTGATCGTCGTATCCCTGTTGCTGAGTGGTGCTGTGGGGGAGCCACCAGCGCCCTACGCGCCGTCTGGATGGAGGCCTAGCGGTCCTGCCTTCGAACTACCCGCAAGGGTACCGGCGCAGGTGATGATAAATATGAATAAAATTATTAAATTTATATACATAGAAATAATTGGTTTTTAAAGAGACGTTACTGATTTTCTTTCTATTTCACTGTTCTTTCCAATAATTTACATAAATTCCTTTACATTTTTTATTTTACGTTTTATGTTATGTTTAAAGTACCTAAGAGCTCACGTTAAAATCAGTCCAACATTAGTACTTATGGTTGCCGGCACACTTTCATATGAGGCGACCATCATACTCCTCGGGAGTAGCAACGCATGTGTGATTGACTTCAGATGTAAATCATGTTATGTATGTAGTTGATTACAGACGTCCATGCGCGGCAGCTACCACTTGACTGCATGCTCGTTTGCTACGTCAGTCAGATAAAAAAAATGATTATATTGATAGTATTGATTAAAATATTTTCATCATACTAAGGTACATAAAACTGATAAAAGACAAGATCATAATTCTTCCATATCCTCTACAGAATCCTCAAAAACAAGAATATCTTCCACCAGTAGACCCTCGCAGGCCGAGTTATCCAGACTTTGACTCCGGTGTCGATGTATCGGTCCAAGGCCTGCCCACGGTGGAACAGCAACCCATCTTTCAGGTGTCACCAATCAATGGACAGCAATACGCCGGTCCGAACTACCAAGCTGATATCAGGAACTTGGATCAGACTTTGCAACAAATACAGGTATTTGTAAAATCAATTAAAGTCCTATAAATTTTCTCAAGAGATGGGTGATTCATGGTGATTTACATAGATTATGATGATATCATGTTTGTTATAGATATATTTAATTAGCTACGAGTAATGTTTGAATAGCTGAACAGATTCTTTGTTTAATAAAGCTAAGTATGATCTCGAAAAAGTCATTTTTCAAATAAATAAAATTTAATTGAAGTCTGGTCTTCAGTCGGTTTATTCATTTACAAATTTTAATAGCACAGACCGTCGCACTGATACACACAAATATATTTATAATGCCTTGTAATTTAAGCCAAGTCTTAATTTCAGTACCAACAACAATTGGCAAAGCAACGTGAATTTGCACGGCAGAGACAGTTTGAAGCCGAGCGAGGGAACGCAAGAGCAAACGGTTTGCCAAACCCCCAACCACCCAGGCAATTTGTCCCTCAACCAACCACTTCTACTACTACTACTACTACACAGAAACCTGAATTCAGAACGGAGTCAGCAACTGAACCCGACCTAAACGAAGGAGAGGATTATGATGACAACAAAGACATTGACTCTACTCAAAAACAGAAAGTCTCCGTTGAAGTGACGAAGCAAAACATTCAAGAATACCCACCGGAGTTATTCTTGACTCCCCTCACTCAATTCAAAATTCAGCCACAATTTGTACAATTCGGACAGCTTCGGGCGCCATTGTATTACCAACCTATCAGACAAGAACCAGAAGTCCAGAAAACCGAAGGATTTGATGGACCTGCTCACTTTGCTGCTTTACCTTCAGTATTGGCTCAGCAGCAACTTTTGGCTTCACAAGCACAACCTACACCACAGCCACAACCAGCTTTTAACCAGAACCCAGCTTTCATAATCGCAAGGGGACAAGAACAGCCCACTCCCGCGTATCTAGCTCCTCAGGAACCGTTAGCTCAATACCAGCCTAATCAGTTCCAACCTCAGGCTCAGGCGTTCCCACCAGTTCCACAGTTCCAACCAGTTATATTACCTCCGCAAACATCGAACCAATTGCAACCGAACCAATACGCTCAACCGATCCAACCTCAAGCAGAGACTGAGGATGTTGAAACCAATGTACAGGATGACCAAGCCCAAAATCAGCCACAACAACCACAATTTGTTTACCAACCGAATTACCAGCCTCAAGTTTACCAACAAATCCCACAACCGGTCAACCAGTACCAACCCCAAGACCAACAGACTGTACTTCCAGCTCAACCCCAGATAGTCAACTACCCAGCCCAAGAGTGGAATCAGTATTACCAGAATCAACTCTACCCACAATTCCCACAATTCGTTGACCCAAACCAAGTCCAAGCTCAAAATCAAGGTCAGGACTCCCTGCAGAGTGGTTTAGACGTTAACCAACAAGGGAACGGAATAGACGAGAACCAAGAAGACCAGAAGGAGCAAGAAGATGAAGACGAGCAGAATGACACGCGAGCGACTGCAGTTGCTACGGCATTCGGGGCAAGGTCAGTACTTCCAATAGAATATAAAAAAGATTGACGCATCACCGTGTGATCTGAATTGATAATAGCATCTGCGATGGTAGTAGTGTTGTTCGTACCATTTCGTATTGCATTACGTGACATAAATTTAACTATAATGTGTTAGATTGTATTGATCGCGTGAGACGCAAGGTTATGTAATTTTTATACATACGCAAAGATAATAGAGTATCATTGTTTTGTTTTTTGCAACAAGCCACTGGGTTAAAAGGTCAGCTTCAGACACGCAGTGGATTCTGAGTTCGATCCCCGGTCAGACATTTGAATGATGAGTTTAGTTTTTTGTTCTGGGTTTGGATGTCTTCGTATTTTTTTTTATCTGACTGAAGTAGGAAACGAGCATGCTGTCCACCGGATGGTAAGTGGTTACTGCCGCTCATGGACATCTGTAATCAACTTCATAAAGAACATGGGTTCTATCTGAAGTCAATCACTGATGCGTTGCTACTCCCGTTTTTACACTTTTCGTACAGAACCCTAAAAAATAATAACCAATTCGTAACATGTCCTCAGTAACACGAAGACCTTTACCACAAGTATCTCATCATTTATTTAAAGTCGATGTCACCACACGAAATCGTTTGCAATAAGACGTGCCACTGAACTATTAGCGCCTTATACTAATGGAGTTTAACTGGGTTGAACACTTAAACATTTCTAATGTTTGGAAGTTTCTTAAGGGCAAGTGAAAGTGGTCTCAAAGTGAAATTCTGTCTAAAATCTAGTTATTTTGTATTTCTGCTCAAGGATTTCTTGTTAACGTTGTCACCTGTATTTTATTAAGTAATCTCCCGTCAACCCATTATTGTCTGAGAGAGTTTTAGACCATAGTCTGTTGCCAAGTGCGAATTGGTGGACTTCACACACCTCCGATAACTTTTTTTTAATAACTCTCGGGTGTGTAGGTTTCCTCACGATATTTTCCTTCACCGAAAAGCAGTGATAAATAATTTCTAATACGCACATAATTTTAGAAAAATCTGAGGTGTGCCTGTGCTTGAACCTCGGACCTCTCGATCGAGAGGGCATTAGGCTATCACTGCTTATTAAGTAGTTTATCCTGATTTTATATTTCAAACTTGAATTTAGACAGATAAATAAGCTGTCGAAACTTTTGAAGGGTCGGTATGTTCGATTCGATTGACTCCTGGTTAGACTTTGATGTTATAAGATAAAAGACAATTTATTGTCGTATGATGTTGATCTCGAAAAACATGACTACCTCCGTTCCCGTGGATACAGTAGGAAGGGACAAACTCAGCTGCCCCCGCGACCGAGAGGAACCCATGTAGGGTTTTTTCACTAAAAAGGAGGAGACAAAGGGTCATAATGTAGGTAATCTAGGCACAGGCGTCTTTCTGACAAACAATACAAACAGACAAGCATTTATTTTTAAATGTATACATGTCTATTATTGCTCAAACTCAGTCCTCTTAACTATCTTTTCTGCAAAGTACAGATACACGAGACGACCCGCGTGGCGGAGCGGTTACCGTACCGGTCTGACGCGCAGTGGGTCCCGGGTTCGATTCCCGGCCAGACAAGTATCTGAATGATGAGTTTAGATTCATGTTCTGGGTCTGGGTGTTTGTGTATTCGTCTTGTGTGTCCATGGTACCCACGACACAGGAGAAAATCCTAGTGTGGGGCTATGAGTGTAGAAAGCGTGTCTTAACTATCTTTTCTGCAAAGTACAGATACCTGAAACATTAATTAATTAATTAAAATATTTTATTTATTTTGTTTAGGACTCAGCCTAGAGTGTTCGCGCAGTATGGAGCTCCAGCGACGTCCAGACCTCAAGGCTTCAATCCAGGATATACGACCACCGAGGCACCTCAAGAAGAAGTACGTTCCAATTTTGAATGTGGCACATCTCTTTGTATTTTTATTTACCCTACCCTCGAATAAAAGTCGCATCCTAGATCAGAATTTCGCACCAGACAGCTTAAAAATATGAAATTATAAAGTTATTAAACTTATAGATATTACTTTCTACTTGGGCGGGCGAACTTTGTTTCACCTAAAAGGAAAAAATCTAAAATTATCAGTGTCTCCACTGTATTATACGTGTTTTATACATAAAAAAACTTCCTCTTGAATCACTCTATCTATTGAAAAAACTACATTTAATTCCATACCGTAGTTTTAAAGATCTAAGCATACATAGGGACAGACAGCGAGAAGCGACTCTGTTTTTACTAAGAAATGTGATTACTAAGATGATTTGTTGTTAATTTTTTTAGACAGCAGAAGATGGTCCAGCTGTAGCTCAGGCCACAGCCGTAGCTACTGGTTCAAGGAAGAGCGCCAAATTGAGGTAAAGTAACATTTTTATAAGATTAAAGTAAGAAATAAGCGTGCATCTGATGGTTAGTGGCTCTGCAGATCAGGGACATCTATTAGGGTTTTTTAACTACGATAGTTAAAAAAACCCTAATAGATGTCCCTTTTTATGTAACTTTATATAGAATTGGAGGTTCCATCCGAAGTCAATCACAGATGCGTTGCTACTCCTGAGAACTAAGTCATCTCATATGAAAGTTAGGCAACCACACTCTTCCACCGAACGCTAGAAAATAGGTATGGCGTTGGTATCTTATTAATTGAAGCGCTAATTAAAGCGTTAATTGAAGCGTCAATCAAATTATCATCATTACGGAGGAATATAGGCGTAATGATGATAATTTGGGGTTCTACTGGCTTTACAAAGGTGTTCCGTTTCGGAACTTTTTGACCTGGTGCCCACCTCACCTTTCCTCCACCGTACCACTCGCCGAAGGATGAAGTTCCATCCACATCAACTGGAAGCGTGGCGGTCCTCTACCGTTCGGTTTGCACGCTTGTTTTTGCCACAGACGTGCAAGGTGTGGAACGAGCTTCCTCCTGAGGTATTCCCGGGGCGGTATGATATGAACTCTTCAATAAATGTGCGAAAAGAGTTTTTCTTCAAAGCCATGTCCATAGGCGACGGTGACTACTTTCCATCATGTAGCGTCTGCCTTATCGTCAATTTTAAGTATAATAAATGTGTGCGTGTACTAGCGTACACTCGTAAGAACTGAAACTTCTTTATGACGTTATTTTTCAAAAATAATTTACTATATGCAACTTTACAGAAATTGGTTAAATAAAGTTAAATTAGATAAAGTTTAATAAAAGGCTTTTATTAAACTTTATCTAATAATCTAATCTATAATAATCTATCTAATATCACGCGTGGTAGGGATAAGAAAAAGATGGCGCGTAACGGAAAAAAAAGATGGCGCGTAACGAAAAAATGTTACATTAAATTTTTTTCCAACCCCGATAAAGAAGTTTCACTTCAACAACCCCGATAAAGAAGTTTCACTTCAAAAAATCGATAAATCGTTCATATTTGCTTACAGAAGTCGACGTGTGCGACCTATCTTCACTTTGGACAGATCAGGACACTTGGTGCTAGCTCAAGAACAGTAAAATAGGCAATTATTTAAACCAAGGATCACGTTCTACATATATACACCATACACCAACACCATAGTCTTTGAAATATAACCCGTGTTAGTCGAAATACAATACAAAATTGGCCCTGCTCTTTGACCGTTTAAGTACCTATCTATAACTTAATAAATCACTACTCGTTACTTAAGTTGTGTTAATAAAAAGGCAATCTAAATGTGATCTATTATATATGTATGTATGTGGAAAAAATTGCGGATAACACCGCCTTTTGTTTTTCTTTGAAATATTTATTTTTTTATAATTTTCTCTATTTATTTTTGATATTTTCTGGTATAATAAAGTCACACATTATATTCAATGAAGTAGTGATGCAAATATACTTTGTACTAGAATTTTGTGTCAACTTTTACAATTTCTCCATGTGCGTACAACCTATACAGTAAAAACATTACGAATATGATACCGAAATTTGTTAAATACTATATATTAAAACTCTATCAATAAACTTCCTGAAGTAATGTAGTAATGAAGTAATTATAAAATGGCCTCAAAGTATCCTATTTAAATAGAAAATAATCTGTGAATTGTGGAATAAAATCGTTATAACATTACAAAAATAGTTCTTTTATTAATTCTTTTAAAATACTTTTACAAAAAATAATTACAGAATAGGCTTCTTTTAAATTTTGAGAGCAGTTATAATTTCCTAAAAAATTTAATATATAATTTTTATTATCCGTTCTACCACACTAATACGATTAATAATATTTCTGCATCTTATATTATTTGCATGTTATATTATCGTTCTTAATTACTTTGAAGTCTTCGTATTTATTTTTCTTCGTATTTATTTTTATTGCAGTATTATTTATTTATTCTTTCAATAAATGTGCCTGCATATGTGTTCAATGGTTTAAGCAACGATTTCTTTGTAGCATTTTAAGTCCAATCCTGGCCTTCAACAGTATTTATTGTCATGAAAGAAACAAAATAAAAGATTACAAATTAAATATGTTTTTTATTAATCTACCTTTAAATTGACTTATTAAGAGTGCAAAAGTTTGTGAAAGTGTTTGTGTGGTTGTTACTCTTTCACGAAAAAAACTACCCGTCGGATTTCGCTGAATTGGGCACGCACAGTTGATAGAACCAGTCACAGTTGGTGGAACCTGGCACCGATGGTAGATACAGTGTGGTTCGAACGGGGAAGTACAGTCAGCGTCTAATAGTTAGGGACACTCAGGGTATTCAAATAAATAGACGCAACCAAAAACTCAATAATATCGGTACACACAAAGCTTGCATAATGTTGTTAACAATATGGTCGCTCAAAAAGCCAAGACGTTTAAAATGTCATATACATCGGTTCAGTCAAAACGCCATAAATATGGTTACAGTCATCCCGCCAACGGTATCCAAGCATTGTAAGCGTTCAAAAATGTGGAACATATTAAAAGATAAACTACTTAACTTATTATAGAAATAAACAGTTTCTCAAAGATGAAAACCTCTTTAGACAACCTAATATTACTTGCTTGTCATTCTATGTCTATCATGTTATGTCAATAAATAAATTATATCCAATTTCAAGTGTAATAATAGTATTTCATGCTTAAATATGGCTACATATCGAATTAATGAAAACACCAAATATCGAATTATATATTTGAGGGAGGAAGGTATCTCCGTAACAGATATATCAAATAAACTGGGAATATCCGTAAGTTTTGTTTAAGATGAGTTACCTACCTATCGAATTATTCGCATCTCTTACGATAATATTTTTTTTCTTTTAGAGAAACACCGTATACCGTTGGCTAGAGAGATTCCAAAATGATGGTTCATTGCGTAACCATGTCTCATTTGGTCGTCCACGTCAAACGAGTACAACTCAGGATAGAAATATAGTGCAGTAAGCTATAAGTAATCGTTTTATAAACTCCAGGAGTATGTCTGTGGAATTTGGCATATCACAGAGCACAATAAGACGACGTCTGCGAGAACATGGGTTACGCCATCGAGTTCCAGCTAAAAAGCCTATATTAACGCCGAGGATTAAAGCGCAACGTTTACAATTCGCACGGAATTACTTAAATTTCAATTTTGATAATGTGATATTCGTAGATGAAAAAGTTTTTTGTTCGTCTGCCCAGGGACGATTATCTCTATACCGAACATCAAACACAAGGTATGACGAAAGAAATGTTCTCCCGAACAATCGTAGTGGCCGCATCACCTTAGGGTTTTGGGGATGGATGACTGAAAGTGGACCAGGAGAGCTAATCGAGGTGGGAGGAAGAATGACTGGTCTCCGATACAAATACATCCTGGAAAACGTTCTAGTTCCAACGAATTCGATTTGTGCAAGATAATAGTTCCGTGCACAATTCCAGAATTGTTCAAAATTACTTGATAGGTAACAGAGACCTGGAATTAATTTCGATGCCGCCTCATAGTCCCGACCTTAACCCAATTGAAAATTTATGGGGCAAAATGGTTCAAGTGTGGGACAGTACTCGAGCACGAACCACCATAAATTTAAGAACTCATGTGGAAGAAATTTGGGAGTCCATGAAAGGAGAAAATTTTTGCCACAATGCGGTGCAATCGATGCGAAAACGTCTTTCTGACGTTATACTGGCAGACCGTGGCTATACAAGATTCTAGTTGATAAATAAATATTATTAGGCCTAAAAAAAAGCTTTTTATTTACACCCGATGAGAGTTTTTTAGTGTTATAATTATATACTGATTTATTTATTTTATTTATTTATTTCTTAGGAAAACTAACAGCTAATGATACAGTAGGACTTAAAGCAATTTAAGCGATTAATGAAATAATAGGTTGTTAATTTTTTTCTCAATTTTTCAACATTCGTGTGGAATAAATCAATATCACATTTTCTACCAATAGCGTTTAGGGACTTACAAGCTCGTATTATAAAAGATTTTATCCTATATTTAAAGATCTGAGGGCAAACCCAGTTTAGCACTTTAGTTCAAATGTGTGGTTTGGCCGTTGTGTTGTTCAGTAACTATCTCTATAGTAACGACTAATCAGGTGAGTTCGTGTCTCCCAAACGAATGTCTACGTGTCTGTCTAATATGTTCCACATTTTTGAACGCTTACAATGCTTGGATACCGTTGGCGGGATGACTGTAACCATATTTATGGCGTTTTGACTGAACCGATGTATATGACATTTTAACCGTCTTGCCTTTTTGAACGACTATATTGTTAACAACATTATGCAAGCTTTGTGTGTACCGATATTATTGACTTTTTGGTTGCGTCTATTTATTTGAATACCCTGAGTGTCCCTAACTATTAGACGCTGACTGTACCACCGCCACACCTATTTCCAGCGTGAAGCATGCGTTTCGATGGAAGGGTGTGGTTGCCGGTATACTTTCACAAGGCGTCCATCATAGTCCTCGGGAGTAGCAACACATCTGTGATTGACTTCAGATAGAACCCATGTTTTATGAGAAGCTGCTTACAGATGTCCGTGGGCGGCAGTGACCACTTACCCTCAGGTGGACTGCATGCTCGTTTGCTACTTCAATCAGATTAAAAACAAACACATAGGTTAAGATACCTAGGTAGATACATTAGACACTTAGAATACTGATTGCCTTGGTAGATAAGACCCAAACGGGCGAAGTCGAGGGAAGAATCTAGTCTTCTTCTTCTCTTTTTCTTTATAAAAATGAATGTTTGTCTGTATGTTCTCTATAGAATCGTAAACTATTTGATCATGTGATGATCTTTAGCAAAGTTGTTATTCATGAGCTCGCGAAGGTTTCTGGTGTATATATTGTGATGGCGTAGCAACGCGCACAGGATACAGCTAGTACCTATTTTATAAATTTGTCGACAGCGAAAATTTTAATAATATGTTACTTTACATGTTTTACGCGGGTAAAACCACAGAGCTTACCTATCACTCAACATAATCGAAATTAATCTACTATCAATATTCACTTCAATCAATCGTAAATTCGAACACAGTGAAGATAAATCAACATTATTATTGGAGAAAACAATCCCCGCTGTTTTCGCCTGATATCGAATTTTAAATTAGTTTTTGGTTTGCTCATTCCAAAAGTTCGTGTAATGCAAAACTTTTTATTTACAACATCGTAAGCTTGTACTGTTTGAGAAATTAAGCGGAAGTATTTTAATAAGGCTTTAATTTAAGTAGCAATTGAGTAATTATGTTTGTGAGAAAAAAAATGATCCATGGCGTAAAAATAAATAGGGGGCGCCACAAGTAATCCTTTATCTCTCGTGACGTGATAAATCTTCTTTCAAGCTATAATCTTCTGGATTCTACGGTCTACTTTACGCTTGCTACAAAAACTTGATAAAGCTGTAAAGTCCCAACACTACCAACAGTAATATCGTAATTTAGTAATTTAAGGCCAACGGCCAAGGTACCCTCCCCTAAATCCAACCCTGCGTGAACTTATATGTTCGATTCAGTTTTGATATTATCAAAATCTAAATCATATGGATCATTTAAGGTAAGACAGCAATGACACAGATATGCGACCACACATACCGCCGTCCTTCCCGGGGTCGCCTGACCGAACGATTAGAGCTCCCACTCTAGCCGCCCACAACCCCGGAAGCCCCTTTTAGTGGCCTCTTACGACAGGCAGGGGATGGTGTAGCCCTCCTGGAGCTACAGGGACGTTCTGAATTTGACTTACTACTACTCTTAAAATGTAATAAAAAATATTTTAATTATAAAGTGTACCATATTATTCCGTTACCACATTCTCAATATAAGTAACACGTAAGAATAAATAACGAACAAAACAAACAGGAAGGCGGGAACGCTGGCAAGCACAAACATGTTTTCTCTCACAAACGTGACTGGAACCGAAAAGAAAGTTTTGGTGCAATCAAACGGTGGTATCCTCTGATCGACGGCGTCTTCAACTGATATTTGAACCGAATCACCTTTACCTTCTTCTTTTTCCTTGTAATGGCATGTTACAGGTGCCTTTAGAACTTCGAAGTAATCTTTGACAAGTTTCGGTTTTTTCAATTTATGCGTAAAGTTTGAAGAACTGCATTGAACACCACTCGTTGGAGCTTCGTTACTGAAATCGTTCATTAGTTTATCAATCACCTCACTTTTTTCTATATCACATTGCAACGATGTGTTTGCTGTGGGCTTAATTAGGATAGTTGCGTTAGATTTCACCATATTAGACTGTAAACCTGTGGACAAGTATTCGCTTTCGTCTACATCGAATTTGGGGATAGGATGGATACGTTTTTCAAATTCATGAAACGATTTCTTTAGTTCATTCTCAATTTTGTCACTTAATGTTTTCTCGAGGTTTTTGACTGCTATTTCGAGGATAATTGTTAGTTTATCGAATAATTCAGGGAAACTATTTATATAGGTATCCCTTGCTTCTTCAGAACACTTTCTTTGTGAAGGATTGTTTATATTACTTTCAAGTTGAGTTGTATTTGGAATGTTCAGATTTTTTAAATGATCTACACCGTTTTCTGTATGGACGGGTTTTTGAAATATGTTAGCGGGAAAATCATTTTGAACACTCGCACGAGTTTCATCGCCTCTGTTTGTTATCTTTGGCAATTGGCACTGAATACTGTGAATATCTTTAGCAATTATAACATTATCGTTATTTGGAAAATCTGGAATTGAACTTGAACAAGGAGCTGATTTAGGGTATAAGGTCATATTTATTATATCATCATATAATTGTTGAGTGCGATGAAGATTGTCTTTCTTATCATAAATCCGAAAATCAGTTCTACCGCAACTAAAATTTTCGAATTGTTGCCCACACTCATATCTTATATCACAATGTGAATGTGTAGTAGGATTATGAAAATATGAAGTAGTTTTACCAACTTCAAAAGTGCCACATGATGCTGCTGGTAGTTTATCAGAAGGAGTGAGGGTTTTGTCACTTAAAATACTATCAGCAAAACTAGGGTCTGAAATATTCCCAATACATGGTTTAGTTGCACCATCAATAAAGTAATTTGAAGTTAGCATCAACGTTTGACTGAAGGCGGTCTCAGTACTCGTCAAGCTTCCCTTATAATCAGTCGCTTCTCTTTGTGGTACAACAATTGAATTACTGCTTCTACTTAAATTCGGCGTATGATTAATTTGTGCCACAGCAACATTTATTATATCTGATTTGTAAGGCGTACTTTTTTTATCGTTCATTCGAATAACGGAATTCGTTGTTGTAATATCTTCATTTCTAGACGATAAGCTATCCTGTCGAGTTAAAGTACCTTGACTTGAATCACTAACAAACGATGAATTGCCTTCTAACGGTGAACATGTAAAGAAACCTTTTCTATTTTCTAGAGTGCTTATTTCAATTAAAGACGTTTCCTCCAATAGATTTTCTTTGGCTAACACTTTTCTTAAGATAGGCGATCGTGACACTCTTTTTGATACAGTATCATGGTAAAGACCTTTTTGAATTTGTCTGGGACTATTATAGTTACTCTTTGCGTTTTTGCAATGTCTTTTTAAATTTCTAGTCATACCAGAACTTTTATTTTTAAAGTGTATGTTTTTTAATTTAACCACGCGTTTATACTTTTTCGGCTTTTTGTGGCTTCCTCCAGCATTAAGTTTTGGTTTTTGTGTATGTCTCTGCGCGTTAAATATGACTCGTGGCTGAGACATAGCTTCGTTTAAATTCAAGGTTCCACATATGTTGCTGCTTCCTTGAATAACTTCATTTTCAACGTGACCACATTCATTATTTGTTTCATTCGAAGCTTCTTTGTCCATAGTAAATATATTGTGCTCGGATGTATTTATCGTTAATGTTCGTGACGAAACTGTAGGGGCAACATGGTTAATATCAGTTAAATTCGGTGGTGAATCCTCGACGTTACTGTTATGCATATTTTCGTTTATCGCAAAGGCAACTATGTATGTTGGAAGTTTTTCTGGATATTTCGTTTGAGATTTAGGATGTCTAGACATTCTTCTTTTAATTTTAATTTCCTGTCTATCTTTGTTGATCTGCATTGTATTATTAGAATTTCAGTAAAATTTTACTCTGAAACAAAGAAAGCAAATATACATTTTAATCTTTATGTTGTTTTATCATGATTATTAAAGGAATTATATGTCATATTAGCATACAATTAAAATAAAGTAAGTATACAATATATAAATGCTAGATAATTTAAATAACGAAATTTGTAAATAATTACCTATTCATAGATTTATAATACAACAGCTTTAACGAATATGTCAAGAGTAATTAAGAATTATACCAATTAAATATTAAAATCAAACCTGTGTGTTTGTGTGATTATTTGTATGGATGTAAGTACGTTTGAGGTTATATATGTATATACATGTTTATATAACATAATAATCTAACATATTGCTTAAAGTACGTATTTTTCAGTTAAAACTATGATTTGATTGAAAAAAAAATCTTGTATTTTTACAAATGTACATTTTATGAATTCAAAAACCTAAATCAGATAGTGTTATATGAAAAAATGAATTATTTCGAGGACGTAACGCATTTCTTCCTATAGCGGGATTAGGCGGTTGAATTATATCTCTGATGACGTATACGTAAATGAGCCATAAAATTACAATTACTGGAATCCAAAGCAGTATGCAATATATGAGTCCTTCCCAGAAACCCACACCACCACGACTTCGTACACTGAATTTCTTTGAATGATCATCAATTCCTATGTAGACAGATGAACAAGAGTAGCCTGGACAGACTTCACAGTCCTCATCATCATAGGGTGCTTGAGCACCAATACACATTTTCTGACATATTTCTTTTTCTACATTATATTTATTTTCATTAAATAACTGACGGGATTGGTTGTTAATGTGTGGACATATGTATCTGTTATTGGCTGGACAAGTGTTACGGTTCTGAATAAACTGTCTAGATTTTATAAGCTCATCACAGTAGTAAGCAAGTAACTTCTTCTTGTGCCCACCAGTTATATCAAACTGTGATTTCGATTTAGGTAAAGAACAATTCAAAGCTTTGTCTACAAATTTTCCTTTTTTCGTATTCATAGTGGCTGAAGTCATGTCAGTCACCTTAAGAATCGATTCACTTTCTATTATGTTGTATGAAATACTTCTCTTGATTAATTGAGAGTTAGTTTCTTGCATTTCTTTCTTCTTTGGCTCCTTCTTTAATTTTAAACCAGATACTCTTTGGCTTTTAATCACCCCATTTGAAATTTGTATAGCTCTGGATATCGTTGAACTATTTAAATCATTTTTAATTGATCCTTGATTGGTTTTATCTTTACGAGTCACTTCTGCAACATAAGACTTATTATTATATTTGATATGTTCCAAGTGTTCTTTTACAAAATTTTCAGTAGTAGTAGCAAGATCTTTTATAATAACTCGTAGTTCACTTATATCCTTAGCTATTTCTACACTGGGTGGCAGTTTACTTCTTTGTTTACGAAGCGTGTTCTCAGTAGCCGCAGATGAGGTTTCTTTATTAATAACATATTTAGACTGGCTAACGGCACCATCAAGTAGCGATATAAGTTTTGGTTCAGAATCTGGCGATGAGTCTGATTTATCAGTTTGAGTTTTTGTTTCAACACTATCCACTTGTGTTGTTGACTTGCTGATTTCAATATTTTTAACTTGTCGTGCTGTTTGTTTCGAAATAATGTTGTCGGTATTTAAATTACTATTATTAATATTGGTTTTGTTACTTGTATAATTGTGTCCTTCACTCTCGGGTATGTCCGTTAACATTGGAGTTACGTTTATACGAACGTCCAGTTTAATATTTTTACTATTAGTATAATGTGAGAAACAGTTTAGAATATTCTGAAGATCTCTAAAAACATTGCTTTCTTTGTGACTTAAATTCGATTTTTTGTATCGATTTGTTGAGTTCAATTTAACTTTCCTATTAAGACATTTTAAAGATTGCGTTTTCCTCTCAGGCTTAGTTTTTTTAATATTTCGCTTATGTGATACAGATTTTAATTTTGAATAGTTATATTTCTTTCTTTTACATTCCACTGTTTTTTCTATATTAGGCCTTGCCGTGTGTTGTGCCTCTTCGGAAACATTTTCTTTCTTCCAATGTAATTTATGACATTGAGCACAAGATGTAAAGTTTTTAAGAACACTATCAGTGTCCGTCATTGTATAGTTATCATTTTTTGACTCGTACACATTTTTATCAGTACTTGTAACATTCGCAGGATCGTCTGCAAAAATACTTTTAACTAGACTCTGAATGGGTTCCACCACATTAGGATATACTTTATTTTCAAGAACTAAATTCATGTCTTCCCGATAAGACGGGTCAGGTATACTTTCACTGTAAGACGACTTTGGAAACAATACCACATGTTTCTTTTCAGCGTTTTTTGATTCTGTACCTTGATAAGTAGCGCAACGTTTTGTAAACGATTTAGTTGAAATGCTTAATAGATTAAAACTTGAAGAGTTCAAGAGGAATGTGCTCGATCGACTGATCGTAAGAAATACATTCTTATATCTTACTTTTCTTGTTGTCTGTTTTGGCGAGTGGGACCTAATATCGTCCACTTGCTTTTTTATATTCCTCGGAATACTTAGCGTTGAAATTAGTCGTATATGTTTTCCGGGTACTGGTACCGTTTGGCAAGATTGTTTCCTACGTTGCGCTTGGTAACTGGTCTTATTTTTAGCAACTTTTGAATCTGAGTCATCCTGTTCATCGACCTTGATATTTACAGTATACGTACACGAAGATAATTTTTTCTCCCGCTCTATTTTATGGAGTATCGAATCAAGAACTGTTTCTATCTTTTGTTTGGTTTCATTATTATTAAGCAAGTATTTTCTTATCCAATCATTTAGTAAATGTTTTAGATTTTCAACGACCAGCGATGTCACATCTATATTTAAGTTAGCATTTTCATTGTTATCTTCGGATATGCTATCTCCACATGCACTATTGTCGCCATTTGATTCGTCGATTGTCCCAACTTCTGGCGCATTTATGGAATATTTGCATTTGCCGAATTTTTTCTTGTAATACCTTCTAAGGATGCATATGTCTGTCGCTATACTGAGGTCTCTTTTCAGTTTACCGTTGCCGATATAATAGCTAGTTTTTGGCAGTTTTTTCTTTAGTTGTATTTTTCCGCTTGCGGTAAGAAACTGTGATGCACCTGAACATGTTCTGGACCGTGTGTTTAAAGTGCAATTTGACTTTCTATACAAAAGCACCGCTGTTTTGTGACTCCGCTTATCCATTATGTGGGGTTATCTTGATTATTATTTTTAAATCAAGTTAATGTTCGTCGTGAAGGTATCTGCAAGCAACAATATTAGTATTCTATTCATCTTCTTCAGATTATTTTATTTGAAAAGTCTGGTTTGTAGTTACAACGTTTTTTGATGCACGTGTGTCCAAAGTACGTAATAAAGTATGAGAAATTGCTAATTTTAAACTAGTCCATACTTATTTTTATATTTTATGTCTTTTACCACGACCTCAATAGTTATTTTTTCTAGATAGTAATTATTTTTTCCTAATAACATTACTTAAGGTGTGTAATTGTGTATTTTAAAAATAATTTTGATGTTACATGTAATTTATATTAAGATAAAATATACTAAAATATTTGAGATATATACTCACTGAAGTATCAAAAACGGGCATTTTACTCCTTTACCGAAGTAAATCAATATAAAAAAATAAGACAATTATCAGGATAAAATTTACATAATATTAAAACTACGATCACATTTTGACAATTTGACAACGACGTAAAGCATTCTTCTTTAATTTTATCACTGCTAGAATTAGTTGATATGTTATAAGTGGCCTTTTTATATAAAGATGTGTTTTTAAAATATAGCAAATAAGCACGCAGTTCACCTGATGGTAAGGGCCCCTGTGATTCTTGTTTAACCAAATGGAAGGCAAAATACTGGCGCTAACTTGTATAACCCATGTAAAAACAAGATGGAAAAATATATTTATTTATAGAAAAAAGACAAACCCACTGAGTTTCTTGCCGGATCTTCTCAATTGAGGTCGAGTTCCGAATCGGTGATAGTGTAAGAAAAAAAATGTAACTGACAATTTGTAAATGCCTCCGTAGGCCTATGCATAATAAAGACATTTCATTTCACTGTCGCCCATGTACATCTTTAATGTATACTGACCTCATCTATAAATATTAATACGTGAAGCAAATACTTGTGATTCGTTTTTAAGATACTTGCCGCAGGTGGAAGAGTATGAAATTGTAACCGTGCACAATTGATGTAGAGAAGGATTGCGCAATTGTAATATTTTATTTAAATAATGCATAAAACATACATAAAATCAACTAAAAACACTTACACTCACTACTTTGCATTTGACACAAACACATACATATAAACGAAATAGAACATTCAATGTCTTACTATAAAAAAATATAACGTCAAAAATGTCAGATGTCTTTGTCAAAATACCCGCATTGCTTTTAAATGCAGCTTAATTAATAAACCTCTTTTTACTACTACTTGCTACTTTACACAATATGAAGTTTAGTTTTTTAATTTTAATTACGGACGAATTTCGACCGTTGCGACGGTTGACTAGTAATAAATAATGCAGTTAACGTTTTTTATTGGAAGACGGACAAAACTAAATGAAAAATGCATTTGCGCTATATAAGTTGATATATTATCAGTGTTACCTTTTTATATAAAACGAAGTAGCAAACGAACATGCAGTCCACCTGATGGTATGTGAATACTGCCACCCATGGACACCTGAGCAACTTCATATAGAACAAAGGTTCTACATAAGTTCTACCACTTTGTAAGATGTTGCAAGAGACATAATACTTCTAAGTTCTAAGTACGGCCTATTTATTAAGTTTAGAGAATATGAGTCCGATAAATGGATGAAAAGTACGTTATCCTCCATTTCAGATAGTCATTAAGACACATAAATTTAATTAACCCCATTCGTTGCTTTAGAATTACCCATTTAGGCTCAATTACACTTAGTGATTACTTATGAGTTTGCTTACTTTATTCACCCACCAAGGAGCTACTGTTCTTTTCTTGTTTTTGATTTAATTAAAGTAGCAAACGAGCTTCTTGTTTCATCATTGTTGGCTCATCTATAAGCATCTTCGTAACAGGAGTTTTATCTGAAGTCAATCACAGATGCGTTGCTCTCGAGGACTAAGATGGTCGCCTCGTATGAAAGCCACACATTTTTATCGATGCTTCTTGCTCCAGTCAATCGAGCACATCTGTAAGCATCTTAGTAACAGGAGTTTTATCTGAAGCCAATCACAGATGCGTTGCTCTCGAGGACTAAGATGGTCGCCTCGTATGAAAGCCACACATTTTTAACCGACTTCCAAAAAGGAGGAGGTTATCAATTCGTCTGTATTTTTATTTTTTTTTTTTTTTTTATATTTGTTACCTCATTTCTCCGGACTGGGTGAACCGATTTAGATGATTTTTTTTTTATTTGAAAGGTAGTGCGTGTCATAGGGTCCCATTTTTTTTTAGTATTTTTTTGACTAGGGCATCCATAAGAAAAACGCATAAGTCTTAAATTTGCATTTTCCATGTACGCGATAAATGTATGAATAACTCAATATCCCGCCAACCGATTTTGATGATTATTTTTTTATTAGAAAGGATGTACTCCAGGGGTAGTCTGATAAGAGTTTGATAAGGTTCTAATCATAGGATCTTCAACTTTTTGGAGCAAAATAATAAAATTAGTGATAGTCGGCCGAACCTTAGCTGGAGAAGTCCAATTGAGTAAAATATAGAATAAAATTACTATGTAGGTATTTACTATGAAAAATTTGACCTTCAACTCTTCAATCCTGATGATGCAGGGGTACTGCTAGCCTGAACTATAAAAGTTGGTCGTTTGATGTTTGCGAATATATAATGAAATTGTTAAGCAAATTCATGGGACAAAAATTTGACCTTCAACTCCTCAACCCTGATGATGCAGGGGTACTTAAAGCCAAAACCATAGGAATAAGCCATTTGGTGCTTACGTATATGTTATAAGATTACTGAGCAAAAACATAAGATGAAAAATTTGACCTTCAACTCCTCAACCCTGATGATGGAGGGGTACTTCAATCCTAAACCATAGAAGTTGGCAATTTGGTGCTTACGGTTATGTAAAGAAAATACTAAGCAAAAATATAAAATCAAAAATTTGACCTTCAACTCCTCAACCCTGATGATGAAGGGGTACTTCAATCCTAAACCATAGGAGTTGGCAATTTGGTGCTTACGGTTATGTAAAAATAATACTAAGCAGAGGCACAAAATTAAAATTTTGACCTTCAACTCCTCGACCCTGATGATGAAGGGGTACTTCAATTCTAAACCATAGGAGTTGGCAATTTGGTGCTTACGGGTATGTAAAAATAATACCAAACAGAGGCACAAAATTAAAATTTTGACCTTCAACTCCTAAACCCTGATGATGCAGGGTACTGCAAGCCTGAGCCATAGAAGTTAGCCACCTGGTACTAACGTATATGTTATAAGATTACTAAGCAATAATATAAGATGAAAAATTTGACCTTCAACTCCTCAACCCTGATGATGGAGGGGTACTTCCAGAGGGGGCGCCCTGTTTGTATGAATTGTAAAAGTGTTTTATGTTTAATTTTTGTGAATATGTAGATGCACAAAGCAAGCTTAGAGGCTTTGTTTAAATACAAACATAAAAATATAGTCACTAAAAAGTGTAAAATAAAAACTTTTTAACAAAAAATATCTACCGACTTCCATGTCACAAAAAAGTAAAAAATAATTTAAATATATTTTGGTCTAGAACATACTCAGTACTTAGTACATAGTTCTGAAGTCGGTGCTCATATAGGACGTAGTTACCGTCGTCCAGCGAAATATGTCGAGCACCGACTTCAGGACTATGTACTAAGTACTGAGTATGTTCTAGACCAAAATATATTTAAATTATTTTTTACTTTTTTGTGACATGGAAGTCGGTAGATATTTTTTGTTAAAAAGTTTTTATTATCGATGCTTCTTGCTCCAGTCAATCGAGAACATCTGTAAGCATCTTAGTAACAGGAGTTCTATCTAAAGCCAATCACAGATGCGTTGCTCTCGAGGACTAAGATGGTCGCCTCGTATGAGAGCCACACATTTCTATCCATGCTTCTTGTTCCAGTCAAAAATAGGTGGACACTACCACTCGAGCACACCTGTAAGCATCTTAGTAACAGGAGTTCTATCTGAAGTCAATCACAGATGCGTTGCTCTCGAGGACTAAGATGGTCGTAAGATGGTCGCCTCGTATGAGAGCCACACATTTCTATCCATGCTTCTTGCTCCAGTCAATAATAGGTGGACACTACCACTCGAGCACACCTGTAAGCATCTTAGTAACAGGAGTTCTATCTGAAGTCAATCATAGATGCGTTGCTCTCGAGGACTAAGATGGTCGCCTCGTATGAGAGCCACACATTTCTATCGATGCTTCTTGCTCCAGTCAATAATAGGTGGACACTACCGCTCGAGCACAACTGTAAGCATCTTAGTAGCAGGAGTTCTATCTGAAGTCAATCACAGATGCGTTGCTCTCGAGGACTAAGATGGTCGCCTCGTATGAGAGCCACACATTTCTATCCACAGGTTTCTATATATTCATCAGCCGTAAGAAGTGTTCTGTTGGATCCCTTCCCTCATAGTTTAAGCCAGTAGTTATCATGCTTTACCTCCATGTTGGTGACTCCCGTGGGTGCTGTTATACAGGAAGACTACGGTACTCAACACCTGGACTTTGTCCCTTATTAGATTTCTACGACTTCAACAGGAAACATACATCTCTTCGTGTTGAAGTCTAGAATTTGTGTTTTTTTTTCATTCAGATACCTGTCTGGCCGGGACTCGAACACAGAACCCACTTCGTGTCAGACCGGTATGGTGAACGCTCTGCCACGTGAGTCGTCAAATATGTGTATGTATGTTTGTATGTACATCCATTTATTTCATACATCACATTAATCTTGAATACCAATTGATATATTTAATACATGATAAATACACATTTAATCTTTAGAAATCTTTGTAGGATCGCGACACAAGTTACTAAGATCCGTTGCGTAAATTGAGTTAACAGAGATTGGAGCAACTTTGTCACATTAAGGATCCCGTCGAAACATTTGGCGATGAACTGAATGAGCCGTTTTCGGTGATATGGTAATTGCGATAAGGTTCCAAATGGCGGGTTGGATGGGTTTATGATAATTCGATTAAACTTGTCACCCTTAATTTCCTTTGAGGACCCTCTAAGACGCTGGATTGACAGATTGAGTTAATTACGAAATCTATGGCCTAAAACACCGTTTTTCAATCTTTCTCATGACACTTTAACATGACATTGACTCTATTTTTTGGGGGACCAATTGGAGTACAACCCATTATTGTCCCACTGCTGGGCACGGAATTTTTTTCTTAAAATGAGAGAGTTTTAGGCCATAGTCGATTGTCGGACATAGTGAAAAAATGAATGTTGTTTGTATGTTCTCTATAGAATCGTAAACTATTCATTTGATCATGTGTTGATCTTTAGCAAAGTTGTTATTCATGAGCTCGCGAATGTTTCTGTTGTATTTTTTGATGGCGTAGCAACGCGCGAAGGGTACAGCTAGTGTTATTAAAAACAGGGCATAAACTATCTGAATGCAAAATTTTCTTACAATCCTTTCAGCCGCCTTTGCGTGAAAGAGAAACAAACATCCATCCTTTCACAAACTTCCGTCTTTGTCATATTTCCAGTCCTCTTCGTATAAAAGAGTACCAAACATACTTGGTGCTAACCCATTATTGTCCCACTGCTGGGCACGAGTCTTCTCTCAAAATGAGAGAGTTTTAGGCCATAGTCCACCGCGCTGGCCGCTGACCAAGTTAGAATTTTACCAAAGATCCATCTATGCTCAAAACCTTTCGTCTATAATTAGTGTGATTAACTACTCTTAATTAATACGCGCCTGAAATAGTTCTACTTAAATAAAATACCTTTTCTTATAATATTTCATTACCACAAATTGCGGTACTTAAAAATATTCCCAGTCTTATGGGAGAGATAATACTGTGGCTTGCCACGACAGTATAAAGCTCGGGTTGCCAATAAACAAAATAAATTGAGTGGCGTAAAGAAGTGTTGTCAGCCATTATGGCTTTGAACTAGAGTCGCCATGTTTAAATTTCAAAAATCAGGGTAATAATAATATACCAAGATTTATTTTAAAAATAAGACGTAGTTTAGATTTATGTTAAAAGTAAAATGTCAGCTATTTAGCCTTGTAGATTTTAAATACAAGTTAAAAAATAGGGTCTGAAGAAAATGCTAGAATATTTATTTTATGAAACGCATTGACGTCGATTAGCTTATTAGTAGTTTAAATCGTAGGTAATAGAACACGCAATGCAGATATTGTTAAGAAAAATAATTGACTATAAAAACTAAGACGTCGAGTATATAAAAATCGAGCTCTAAAAAGTTTGTAGTACGATAATATTCAAAGTATGCATTAGTAGTAGTAGAGTAATGTTCAAAGAATGCTTATAGTCATATCTTGATATAAACATGAGGATATTAAAGGGGCAGTTCATGAGAAGCAGTGTCCACTTACTAGCAAGTGGACTGCATGCTATTCGCTATTAAAATTGAACTCATAAAACACTTGAAATTGCGGGACATTTTCTCAAAAATCAAGCGACGTGGTAACTCTAATCTAAGTAAATAAAAATTTAATTTTACGACGTTGAAAATTGTTTTGGCAATGGGACTATAAAATTTAATGAAACAAGATAATAATTTAGTTTATAATGACTACTTATTTATAATTTTACTGCTCGCCGAACATAACTTGTCACACGTTTTTAATTAATGTTAATTTCGCTTTCCTTCTATTGGTTTTTACTTTGGAGTATGTTTGTGGTACATAGAAACGGTGAAGGTTGACAGTTTACAAAGGTGATACGAGACTGGAAGGGTAAGTACCACTGTCACAACTATTTCTTGAGTGAAGCAGTTCTTGCGTTTCAGTGAAAGGTGTTTGGCAGTTATCAATCACAAATGTGTAGCCATTTCTGAGGATTAATATGGTCGTCACATAATAAACGAACAGCAACTACACCCTTCCACCGATATACAAGATCTACTTCATGCTAAAAATAGGTGTGTCGGAGGTACATCCCCGGTCAAACGGTACACTTTCACATGAGGCGACCATCATAGTTCTCGGTAGCAGCAACGCATCTGTGATTGACTTCTGGAACCCATGTTCTGTATGAAGTTGATTTCAGATGTCTATGAGTGGCAGTGACCACTTACCATCAGGTGGACCGCATGTTCGTTGGCTATTTCAGTCAGATAAAAAAAAACATATACGTTCTACCCTTATTTATTTATTTATTTAATCTTGGAAAACTTACAGCTAGAGAAGCTAATTACAAAGTTTTCACGTATATGATACATAAAAGTTCTATAACATATAAGAGAATCGGCAGAAACACGAAGTAACAAAACAAAAGATAAGGTTTACAGTTCACGGTAGGTACATGTATAAATACTACATCCAGAAAGGCTATGAAACATTATTAACAAGAATATGAATAGAATAGAGATGATAGAGATTATTAATAGATAAATTACAGAAAAAACATAATATAAGAATTATAATTTAGCTTTTATTTTGGTTACATATATTATATAGCATAATTAATTAATTAACCGGAAAAAAAATTTAAACTAATGATTTGCCTTAACTTTGACACGCTCATGTTGAATAAGTCAATATCACACTCCCGGGCGATAACATTTAGTGATGTACCTACTCACTCTCGTGTAAAACGAATTCTGCCTGTAGTTTTTCGTACCCTTACAAAGCGACTGTTTATTTCCTACTTCAAATCACAAATATAACTTATTAGTTGACTTGACGAACTTCGTTCCGCCTAAAAGTCAAAAATCTATTATACATGTGGTATACATAAAAACCTTCCTCTTAAATCACTCTATCTATTAAAACAACTGCATTTTCTGCAAATTCGTAGCGTAGTTTTGAAGACCTAAGCATACATAGGAACAGACAGCGGCAAGCGACTTAGTTTTATACTATGTAGTGATTATATGTGTTGCGATATCAGCATATGATTTTGTAACATTTATTTCCTAAGTATTCTTTTTCTTTCTGTATTTAGTATGTTCAGTTGTTACATTGATTTACACTAATATTATATTGTAAGACGTGGTTGCCTATTATTGTGTGTGTGTTTATAATTGTGTTACAAAATGTAATGTGTACGTTCCGTTGGCAATCCTAATACATATATAAATAAACTAGTCACCCGTCGCAACGGTCAAAATTCCACCGTAATTTAATTTAAAAAACTAAACTTCAAATTGTCCAAAGCAACACCAATATTTCTCTAATTTAAATAAATTGTAATAAATTTCAACGTTATTTTGAACGCACCCGTTATAGGTAAAAAGAGGTTTATTATATAAGCTGCATTTAAAAGCAATAGCGGGTATTTTTACAAAGACATCTGACATTTTTGACGTTATGTGCTTTCATAGTAAGGCATTATATGTTCTATTTCGTTTATTATGTATGTGTTTGTGTCAAATGCAAGGTAGTGTGTGTAATGTGTTTTTAGTTCATTTTATGTATGTTTTATCCATTGTTTGAAAAAATATTAGCATTGCGCAATCCTTCTCTACATCAACTATAACCGTGCGTAATTTCATACCTCTCCGCCTGCGGCAAGTATCTTTAAAACGAATAATATTGCTTCACGTATAAATATATAGATAAAATCCACTCAGTGTACTGTGCCTACCAAAGCAATCTTAAAATCCACATAATCCCTCAAAATATCGTATATCGGCACAAATACGCAAATGTAACCCTCTCCTTACCAAGTTTCGCAATTACAGTTAGCGTAGACTTTTCACTCAGACATATTGCTGAAGTTAAGGCGGTTAGTAATATTGAAGACGTTATTTGGATTACGTCTGGCTGGTAAATAGCATGATGTAACCAATTGTTGCTGTTTTTAGCCGACTGCGTTAGAAAGAGCGTAATGTTTTTCGAACTGTATACGTATGCATGTAGATCAACTCATTTATGTATTTATTCATTACATTACATTTAACGCCAAACAAACATTACAGATATAATTATCTAATGCGTTTATTTAGCTACAAAGCGTTTGGATATACCAGTCAGCCGTGCTACGGAATACGGCAGGTGCAGAATAAAACAAATCTAGTGTATGATTCGAAGACAGGACACCGTTGAGCAAAGTCAGCGCACGAACGAGGGGCGATTCATTTACCAATACCAATCTGCAGCTAGGTATCCTAAATAATTTGTACCTACTGACCCTAATGGATTTAATGGGGACATTTAACGATATAAGCGCTAATACTGATGGGTTATGTATATGACCCCTAATTAACTTATAAAAATATTCAATAAGTGCTACATTACGTCTAATTTCAAGAGATTCGTATCCTAACATACCAAGCAGAAATAAACTAGGATATAAATGCGGATACTCTACAAAATAACCATACTGTCTGTGGTAAAGCCACCTCAAAAATTTCTTTTGGAGTTTCTCCAACATGAGTTTGTATTTATCTTCATGCGGACTCCAGATAACTGCATTACTTTCTAACGTGCTTCTAACGAAGCTGTTATATAGAGTTTTCATCACAGCAACACTTTCAAGGTCTTTTGACTGCCTCAATACGAACCCAAGTGACCTGTAGGCTTTATTTGCAACAATAGAAATATGGTCGACAAAGCTAAGACTCAGATGTATTTGAACACCTAAATCTTTCACTGACTCTTGTATTTTTAGGACTTCCGCATTTAACCGATACTCATATTTCACTGGTTCAAGTGTACGCGCAAATGTTATTACCGAGCACTCATGTAGAATAGGTGGTAGAGCCTGTGTAGTTCGCACGGGAAGTACCACTGCCACACCTATTTCTAGCGTGAAACAGTTTTTGCGTTTCGATGGAAGGGTATGGTTGCCGGCACGCTTTTATCTTAGTCCTTGGGAGTAGCGACGCATCTGTGGTTAACTTTAGATAGAACCCTATGTTCTGTATGAAGTTGCTTACACATATCAATGGGCAGCGATTACCACTTGCCATCAGGTGGACTGCTAGTTTGCTACTACAATCTTATAAAAAAAATCTTCCAGACGCGCTACAGCCCAAGTCACAGTATTGGAATTGACTCAGTGGACCCAGCCGCTCACCTGGGAGGAGCCCGATGAGGCAAGTCCCTGAGTCCTCTTTGTAGCATTGAGGACGGCTACTTCAATTCAGTTATATTATAACAAGTAACATTTTTTAATTATTAAAACTAATCCCCGACCGCTGTCAAACGTTGTTTATATATGATTTTTACCTGATTAATACCCTCCCGGTGGCCAGAGCCCTGCGATGCGTGGACTCCGGGATCTCCATTGGAACACAACCGGAGTCCTCCGAGCGCGATGCCCCTTTGGACTCTCCCAGTGAGCATTGTACACACTGCGCCTCCTGGTGTTTACGACAGCATGTGGCCACGCATGCCGTCGTCCTACACGGGGACGCTTGGCTGGATGGTTCGAGCTCCCACTCTTATCGCCCGCAACCCTTGAAGCCCCTTTTAGTCGCCTGTCGCCTCCTACGACAGGCAGGGGATACCGTAGTCCTATTCTGATCCCAGAACTACAGGGATAAACTACACTGGTTTGACGATCCGCGTGGCGAAGCGGTTACCATACGGGTCTGACGCGCAATAGGTCCCGGGTTCGATTCCCGGCCAGACAAGTATCTGAATGATGAGTTTAGATTCTTATTCTGGGTCTGGGTGTTTGTGTATTCGTCTTTGTGTGTGTCCATGGCATCTACGACACAGGAGAAAATCCTACTGTGGGGCTATGAGTGTAGAAAGCGTTTTTTACTGGCCCTACCAACTGGTAAATCTGGGCAGTGGGCATTTTCAACAAGAACTGTTTGCACATTTGTTATTTATTTCAATCTTAAAATACACAATCGTAAATAAAGCTACCCTTTCCAACTCAGTTTCTCAATTACAGTAAATGTAGCAAACGGTGCACTTAACTAAATTGCAGAGATTTGAGCCGCTGTTCTGTTATTGAAACTGTTTGGGGCTTACCTGTGCGAGTACGAGATTCCGTTGCGGTTACGTTTCTTCAAATTGTCTATATACTCTTGTCTATATTTGTCTAATTGTCTATATATTATTTGTCTATATACTACAATGTACATTCCACGTTTATGTGCTTACTGAAGTAGTAAACGAGCATGCAGTCCACCTGATGGTAAGTGGTCACTGCCCTTGGTCATCTGTAATCAACTACATACAGAACATGGGTTCCATCTAAAGTCAATCACAGATGCATTACTACTCCCGAGGATTATGATTGTCGCCTCATGTGAAAGTGTGTCGGCAACCACACCCTTCCATCGAAACGCAAGAAATGCTTTACACTAGAAATAGGTGTGGCGGTGGTACTTCCCCGGTCGAACTATACTGGTTCTACCACCTTGAAAATTATGTTTTTGTTTTCTGGCATACTTTGTAATGTATTTGCTGATAGGTGAAAACGGAAACAATTGTTGTTTTGACGAACTAGTAAACTGGTACTGAGGGCACTGTTGTCTGGTTCTGTGGAAAGGCCTAGCATGTAAATGTTAGTTGAACTATTCAGTTGCATGTTAGAAGTATACGGAAATCGATTTCTTTGTTTTTATAATAATTTTATTTAATTAACGGGTTTTGGATTTTGCTTACATAAAAGCATTTAATATACATAAATAATTTTATAATAGTCTATTTACTAGCTTTGATTTGATATCCATGTCTTCAGCCTGTTATTGTCCCACGGCTGGGCAAGACTCTTCAAATGGGTTGAAGACATGGGTATTAAATGTCCCACTGCTGGGCACGTGAGAGTTTAAGGCTGTAGTCCAACGCTCTAAGTGCGAATTGGTAGAGTAGAATTGGTTTGGTACCCATATAACACCACAACTTGCCGAAAAAAAAATAAAAAACGTAATCTCACTTAAACTCGAAACTACATATCTCGTCAAAAATTCGACGGTAGGTACAACCCATTTCGTCCCTGTAGCCTCGGGGTCGGAATAGCGCTACGGTATCCCCTGCCTGTTGTAAGAGGCGACTAAAAGGGGCTTCCGGGGTTGCAGACGGCTAGAGTGGGAGCTCGAACCGTTCGGTCAGGCAATCCCGGGAAGGACGGCGGTATGTGTGGTCGCATACCGTTGTAAAGATTAGACGGAGCGGTGGGCCCAGCCGCCCATCTGGGAGGAGCCCGATGGAGCAGCGCGCTCGAGGATTCCGGTTGAAGTCGTTTCGAGATCCCGGAGTCCTCCTTTTCAGCGCCGAGGAGGGCCACCGGGGGGGTTTTAGTGCGGTAAAAATCCCACATAACCCTGCGTCGCTCCCACGGCGTCGGGTACCTTTGGAAGGTTTCCCCCTCGAAAACAAAAAAAAAAAAAAGGTACAACCCATTTATAATCGCGTTATAACATCTTTTCGCACTTACTAGCAAGGTTACCTACATTTTACCAATAATTTACTCTTGCAAGACATAAAAGTCCCAGCAACCAGCCGGTAAACACGCTTCCATTTTTCCATTTTCACTTAACGCTATAGAAATATATAACCATAAAATATAGTAGAATAATGTAGCTAGCCAACCGATGGGTCTAACGCGCACGGTTATCGAACATTTCGGTAGCGTTTTCGTTACGAAAGTATCTTATTAGAAGCGTGTTAACTTACACAGGTTTAAAGGTGGTCTTCCAGTGTAGTTCGACCGGGGAAGTACCACCGCCACACCTATTTCTAGCGTGAAGCAGTTCTTGCGTTTCGATAGAAGGGTGTGGTTACATGCACACTTTCAGATGAGGCGAACATCATATTCCTCGGGAGTAGCAACGCATCTGTGATTGACTTCAGATGCAACCCATGTTCTGTATGTAGTGGATTACAGATGTCCATGGGCGGCAGTGACCACTTACCATCAGGTGGACTGCATGCTCGTTTGCTACTTCAATCAGATAAAAAAACACAGTTTTAAATCATGGTTTAACGACAGTTTCGAAATATTCGCTTTAAGCGACAATCGTACGGCGCCGCAAGTGTCAGCGTAAACAACAAATGTGTACGTATATTAGTGTACGTCTAATGTTATAATGTCACGAAACGCTGCGAATTGCAGTGAAATTTACAATAATACAACCAACGTTGAAGCCTGTAGCGCCAAACAGGTATTTGTTGTCCGAGTTAGTCATCGAAGAATAGTATTTCAAAAAACTTACGTAAATTTGTAAAAAAAAAACATGTAACAGTCTTCTCAATATAATAAAATAGGCAATGAAATAAAACTATATAATACGATGTTTCATCGTATTTTATATGTCGGCACGACAACGCGTATTTATGAAAAACACGTCGCCGATTATAATTATTATAGTTAGTTTAAAGATCGAAAATTGTTTGTTTATTGAATTAGCAACATTTAATGATTTTTAGTATTGTAATTTAGTTTACCCTCCATAAATTTGTTATTGTCACACCACCAAACATTGTTATAAAAAGGCGAGCGAACGCCGGTAGGGAGGGATTTCTTGTTTAACCGTCGAAGCGATCGGACCTCGTCAATTGTGAATAAATCGAAGAAGTTTACTCCAGTGTTTTACTTGAAATCTTCAAGAATGAATAATAATGAAGACCTCGACCATCCTGACGTCACATCACGTAGATATCACTTCGTTATGTACTTTCGTGCAAGACTATTTCTGTACAATAAATAATTTTAAATAACATTACTCTCTTTCTGAAGCATTCAGAAGCTGTTTAGTGATATAATAAAAAGGAATATTTTTGTTCGATTAAGGTGACATTATTATTTTGCATATTGTTTTCCTTATGACAATCAATATGCAGCTACATCTACGGAGTTTGGAAGTGCTCTATTTAATAATTTCATACCTCTAATGGGCGTCCAAATTCCAGTAGCTGACCTTACTTTGACTTCACTCGTGTTGGACATCAGTAATTTCTATTACGTATATCACAAACCCATTTGCAAATTACAAATTAGTCATGAGTTTATTGAATACATGACATGACAAGGCTTTTCTTATTTTATATGGAAGTAGTGAATACGCATGCCTTCCATCGTATGGAAAGTGCTGCTGTACATGGACATCTGTCATCAAAGCCTAAGAGATAAGAGGTAGAGGGATTTCCTACCCGACACCGGCCACACACATCGCTACCCCTGACAACTCGGTCGCTTCGAAAACGTAACTGTTATGCGATATCGTCACCATTAAGAAAGAAAGAAAGAAAGAAAGAAAATACTTTATTCGGTACAGTACATAAGGTTATACAAAAAACAGATACATCCAATAGCAAACATGTGTTATTATTACTAACTAGTACTTATTGATGTAAGTTACATTACATTGACCGAAAGGGTCTCCACTCAGCTTATTGCTGCAGATAGTCAAGGCCACCTGCAGCGCTGGTATTCTGTGGAGCCAATTTCCTTCGCTTGCGCGCAAGCGGTACAGGTATATCTAATTATGTATGCATGTGTGTATTTCAAGGTATGTATGTGTTGCGTGCTAGTACGTATCAACGTGTAAGTTACTGTGTATGTGAATGTGAAGGTATTTTAATTTGTTCATATATAGAAATGTTGTTTGTGTATATATATACTTTAATTTTTAAAAATTTTTCCTAAGTAAAAATCCCACATAACCCTGCGTCGCTCCCACGGCGTCGGGTACCTTTGGAAGGTTTCCCCCTCGAAAACAAAAAAAAAAGGTAAACGTCCGAAAACATGCCTGAGATTTGTATAAAACTATTCTCAAAGGTGTGTTTAGGTGTAATCAACGTCAAATGAGATTAGAGTTCCACTCGAAGGCAGCCTCACATATAGCTTTGCCTGACGACTCAATCGCTTCGACACGTAACAGATATGCGATCGCCACCGTTAGTGCTCATGCTTGCCCACAGAGTATAATATACGAGTGACGTCATCTGTCGATAGCGCTGAGACCGGCCGTAAAACACGGCGACAGGACTTACGTGGGATATTGAGTTTTGTTGACATTTTGCACGTGCAAAAACTGTTCCCATGGCCCAACATTAACTACGAGCGTATACTTAAGGGCGGATCGTGAAATTTTGGGTCTTATACAATACTCGTCGGTCAACTTAGTACTTGCTTTACTGAAGATAAACAAAAGGATGCCCGAAATGGTGCTTGAAGTTCACCTATCCACTTAGCTTAGTCGATTTAACCACTTAGTGGACAATGGCTAAAACCTACTCGGATGAACACGTGCCCAGCAATGGGATAGTGATAATGATAGGGAGCAAATGCCCAGCAAATGCCCAGCAATGGGATGGTGATAAAAAGGAGCCTCCCTTTTTAATGGTCAATAAAAATGTTTTTGAATAGTCTTTTTTTTTCTTACCTTATTATGAGTCCGCAATAAATAGATTTTGAAAGCCGACGACAAAAAAATGCGTTTGAGGAATTGTTCGGTTTTCGTATCCTGATTTCGTATCCGTATTGAAGTACCTGTGCCTACTGTTCCTTCCTTAGCCTCTACCATGTAAAAACATGATTGTTTATATATTAAAAAATACAAACAAACAAACAAAAGAGGCAAACCTTGTTGCCGGATAAAGTTTCTTGCCGGATCTTCTCAGTCGAGGTCGTGTTCCGATTCGGTGGTAGTGTAAAAAAAAGTTACTGAAAATTTGTAACTATCCCCGTAGGCCTATACAAAGTAAAGACATTTCATTTCATGTCATTATCCTTGCTACTTATTATCAAAACTCAATTTACCTACACAGTTATATCGAAGTTGAGAGTAACACAGGCCTCCGAATTCGCTCATCAAATGTAACTGGGGTCCAAATCTCTGCAATTTGGTTAAGTGCAGTCTGCCTATTGCAAACCGAATACGAAACGTAAGCAAACATTACATCAAAGAGTATTTGTAATGGCAAAACACATTTATCGAGCTATATGTTTTGAAAAACGAGGCATCTGTTTGTTCAAATAAACCATATCCGTTTATAGGATATGGTTTATATTTGTCAAAAAAACAAGTCTCGCAACTTACTTCTTCTACGTCATCAACTCATTATTGTCCCACTGCGGGGCACGGGTCCACTTTCAGAATGGGAGAGTTATACGCCATAGCCCACAGCGCTGGCCAAGTGCGAATTGGTGGACTTCACACACCTCCGAGAACCTTTTTTTTTAAAGAAATTTTGGGTGTGCAGGATTTCTCACCTTGATGATGTTAACCTTTACCGAAAAGCAGCGATAATTAATTTCTAATACGCACATAAATCAGTGGTGCGTGCCTGGGTTTGAACCTCGGACCTCCCGATTGAAAGGGGAAGTTTCAACCATTTGGCTATGACTGCTCACACTTCTACGGTATAAAGCAAATCGCATGACAACACAATGTATCTCACAAGTAATACATATAAATTGTTTAGAGCGATTGCTAAGTCAATGTATTTATTTAAAACGTTAAAGATTTTCAATAATTATATGGTCACTCTAATATGTTGTTAGTTTAAATAGTTACGTAACTACTTATGCCAGTAAGCCTTCTTAGTATGAACTGAATAAACCGACTTGGTATTACATGGATCTCATATTTTTTACGGTAGAAGAAGTACTAAGAGTAAGGTAGAAGAAGTTGACTTGGTTTTTTTTGACAAGTATTGTTTAAATGGGATCTCATTTCTTTTTGTAGAAATTTATTATAATTTAATTTTCAATTTATTTGACTTAATACTCCCACTTTTGCTTTTTATTCCGTGGACCGTTTTATAAGTTTTATTTTGTTCTCGAGAGGGAAATTTTCAAATGGTACCCAAAGCCCTGGGGGCGACGCAGGGTTACGTGGGATTTTCACCGCACTAAAACCCCACCCGGTGGCCGTTCTCGGCGCTGCAAAGAGAACTCCGGGTACTCCAAAGGAACGCAACCGGAGTCTTCTGAGCGCGTTGCCCCATCCTCCTCCCAGATGGGCGGCTGGGCCCATCGCTCCGTCTAATCTTGTCGACGATATGTGACCACACGTAGCGCCGTCCTTCCCGGGGTCGCCTGACCAAATGGTTCGACCTAATCCTGGAACTATAGGGACGACGGCGAAGTCCTGAGGGGCAATGTGCTCAGTTAACTCCAATTACTCTCCTTTAGAGTTCCCGAATTCTTCTTTGATGCTCCAAAGCCTGCCACAGGCAGGGTTTTAGTAGACTAAAATATTTTGTAGGTGAGAAAAAAGGGGAGAGTGATTTGTACCTAAGTACTAAGAATAAATTTACTAAAAATAAATTCCGAAAAGGCTTTAGTACCATGGACCACATATACACACTGCGGCAGATAATAGAGAAGGCCGAGGAGTACAATCTGCCGTTGTGTGTGGCTTATGTGGACTATGAGAAAGCCATATGGTGCCGAGACGTGGTCCCTTACTGTGAGCCTCGTGCGTAAGCTCAAGGTCGCTCAGCGAGCTATGGAGAGAGCTATGCTTGGTATTTCCCTGCGTGACAGAATTCGTAACGATGAAATCCGTAGGAGAACGAAAGTTACCGACATAGCTCTCAAAATTAGTAAGCTGAAGTGGCAATGGGCAGACCACATCGTTCGTAGGACAGACAACCGAGAGTAGAAGAGTCCTCGAATGGAGACCACGTCTGGGTAAAAGGAGTGCAGGCCGCCCTCCGACCAGGTGGACTGATGACCTGAAGAAGACGGCGGGTAACCGCTGGATTCAGATGGCCCAGGACCGGTCGAAGTGGCGCAGATTAGGGGAGGCCTATGTCCAGCAGTGGACTTTCAAAGGCTGATGGATGGATGGATGGATACTAAGAATAACTAAGTAATCGGTTTTGACAATAAACATCGGTAGCGCCGGAAAGTATCAAACTATTTGCATGTAACACGAAGCGGATTGGGAACTAGAGTTCATAGCCTGCAGTTACGGAAGTACTTACAAAGATTAGGGCGCGATCACAACGGTGAACTGCATGTATATGTCGGAAATTGCGGTATTGTGGCAACACCGGAACGCCAGCGCCATCTAGTGGCGTTCGATGAAGTTAGGGTTGTACCAGTTTAATGGCGACACCTCAGTCTATCGTCGACGGTCGGCCGAAGCAGACAACTCTAAAATCATCCCGCGTTCTTAGTGCTACGATTACTTGCCTACTTAATTTATTTGATTAATTCAGTGATTGTAACAAGTTTAATTCGGCAATATACTGTGTGTCATATACAAAAATTATGAAAAAAAAACAAAAAATAAATAAAAAAAAACATTTTAAATTATTAAAGTACTTATAAACATTAGGAAGCGTTTAAATGATGTACTTTTTACTAAAGTCTTAATATGTGTTTACTAAAAATATAAAATTACTTAACTTAAAAATTATGACAAACGTGCACAACAAAGCGATTAACTAATCTTTAATACGGCTCGTGGTATTTTAATCGCTCAGAAGAGCAGTTTTAACCACTTGATTATCACTGCTCGAATAAATAAATAAAAATAATACTTTTTAACCGACTTCAAAAAGGAGAAGGTTCTCAATTCGGCCGGTATATTTTTTTTATGTATGTACAAGGATTACTCCGCCGTTAGTGGACCGATTTTAAGTATTCTTTTTTACGACACGTAATTTAAATAGAAATTGGAGTATTCTTTCAACGAGTTTTTGTTTTTTTTTTGTATACCATACTTGAAAAAATCTCAAAAAGATGGAACAGAGTTTCTGTAAAAAATTACAAAATAAGGAAAAAAGAAAGAAGGTAAAGAACAACACCGTGAAAATCTGTGTGTCAAGAGTTATAAAGAAGTTGTAAACTAACTGTACAAATATTTACATTTTTGTTTACACCAGTGTAAACGAGCCTTTATTCAGCGCTTCGGAAGAGCGAAACTTTTCAGCGAAACTTTTATATTTTCAGTATTCGGCTTAAAAGCTGAAAACGGAAACAGGCGATTCGATACCGTTAACCCGAAGTGTCATTATTTTGAAAAACTTTTTAAGGGTTCCTGACACTGGTATCCGAACGGCGCTAAGTTACAACTATTATGCACTAGCAATTTATTGACACCACTTAAAAATATTTGAACATGCTTATCGTTTACACTTTTTGTATGAAATTGAAGGTAGAACCAGCGTAGTTCGACCGGGGAAGTACCACCGCCGCACCTATTTCTAGCGTGAAGCTTCTTGCGTTTCGATAGAAGGGTGTGGTTGCCAGCACACTTTCACATGAGGCGACCGTCATAGTCTTCGGGAGTAGCAACGCGTCTGTGATTGACTTCAGATGGAACCCATGTACAGAGACCTTCAAAAGGTACCCGTCGTCGTGGAAGCGACGCCGGGTTATCTAGGATTCTTATCCGCTAAAATCTACAGGCAGTGCCCGATTAGCCACATAGCAAGAGTAGCAAATGCTACGGGCCCCGCGACTAGTGGAGCCCCGCGGCCCAACACCTACCTGCTATTTATCTTTACTATCTTTGCTATCCTAAAATCTTAAACTGAAAGAAGATATAGAAAGTAAATATAGAAAGTGTCATCTCTAAATTTTTCAAGATTAAGTCCTGAAAAGTTTACTAGTAACAGTTTTGTTTTATTTAATACCTTTACTTATGACAAACTATGGGCCTCCTGTCAGAATTTGCTACATGCCCCGCGCTGGGGATAAGCCTAATCAAACCTATAACCTTTTCTTTTTTTGTTTTCGAGGGGGAAACCTTCAAAAGGTACCCGACGCCGTGGGAGCGACGCAGGGTTATGTGGGATTTTTACCGCACTAAAACCTCCCCGGTGGCCGTTCTCGGCGCTGAAAAGGAGGACTCTGTGATCTCGAAACAACTTCAACCGGAATCCTCCGAGCGCGTTGCCCCATCGGGCTCCTCCCAGATGGGCGGCTGGGTCCACCGCTCCGTCTAGTCTTTACGACGGTATGCGACCACACATACCGCCGTCCTTCCCGGGATTGCCTGACCGAACGGTTCGAGCTCCCACTCTAGCCGTCTGCAACTCTTACGACAGGCAGGGGATGCCGTAGCCCTATTCTGATCCCGGAACTACAGGGCGTAGTCCCAAACCTATAACCTACGCATATTGCTAACAACTTATAAAAGAACGTTTGTTTTACCAGTGGCCGATTATATATTCCGTGTAATTTCACACGTCAGCTATGTTTAAAATTACACGCATAATATAATTCGAAACCGGCATGTCAGTATAGGATTACGTAAATAATGAGATTTTCGCGACAGTATGATGTACAAAATGCGGTAACAGTAGAAATTAATTGCGGATTCGCTTACAATGGAATGTCGCTAAATGCGGGTTTTGTTCAAATAGTGGATTTTACTATTTATTTTAATTAATCGTGCATATATGGTGTAGTGGTCATGAGCCGGCTACATCGCTTAAGGCTCGATAACCTATAGGGAATAAAGGTCCTCTAGTGGCGACCTAGTTTAGCCAAAAGGGACACAGGTGGCCCCCTATCAGGTGGACCGATGACCCGAAGAAGACCGAAAAAGAAAAAGACCCGAAGAGGGGGAAACCGTTGCTTTCAGAGGGCGTGACGCCATATTGGAGTAGCCTATGGTTAGCAGTGGACCACAAGGAGTTGATGGATAAATGTTGTGGATGGATGTGGATGGATGACGTTGAGGACGGTCACCATTAGTGCGGCAAAAATCCCACATAGGGTTATGTGGGTTATGGGGGCGTCGCTCCCACGACGTCGGGTACCTTTTGAAGGTTTCCCCTCGAGAAAAACAAGGATGGATGTTGTAGTGTAGTGACCAATTATTTAAAATAGGATTGAAGTAGCAAACCAGCGTGCAATGACGGTAAGTGGTGACAGCTGCTCATGCACGCCTGTAACTAACCAACATCACCAGCACTGATGGTAGAAGTGTATTTCGACCGGGGAGGTATTACCACCACACCAATTTCGAGAGTGTATCAACTTGCGTTGTAGTGAAAGAGTGTGGAGAAAGAACCTGTAACCAATCAAGATGTTCTGCCACTTGTGAGAAGAAAATCGCTTTATACGTAATTCAATGTTAAACTGTTTTTTTAAAACTTATATCACTGCAGATTTTTTTTTTATAATATGGAAATAGTAAATAAGCATGTATATCGCACATTCCCTTAGCGTTGCAAGCATCACCCAAGGCCCTCGAAACATTTGTCTGGCGCTGCAACGTCACCCGAAGACCGCGGAACATTTGTTTGGCCTTGCAAGCCTCACCGGAGGACCACAAAAAAATTCTTTGGCATATCAAGCATCACCCGAGAACCACGAAGCATTCGCTTGGTACTGAGTCACCCGAGGCCAAATTTAAAGTCATCAATCATATTTCAAATTGGGGTTCGAGCCCAGAATACACTGTGTGTTAGAGCGATATAGTGACCACTTCGCCAGGGGGATGGTCGAGTTAAATTATTCGTGACCTTACATGACGCTTGCAGCAAAAGCAAATATAAGCCTCTGTATCGTAAATTCGTAACTCGCCATTGGATATTATAAAACCATAGCGCTGTTTAAACATATTACCATATCCAAATATCATTTGTTTTATGCATGTGAGATATGCAGCGCGATTAGCGTCGAAATTATTCAAAATGGCGCGTTTTAATCTGTTTGGTATCAATTGTTTATTTACGATAAATATTGTTGATCTAATAATGTTATACAATAATCGCTCATCCTCTAAAAAACTGTTATAACACAAGACATCATTGTTTTGAGTTAAAAATTCAGTTTGATTCCAGTTTTTCTCTTCTATCGATCGATAAAACCGCCACAATTTTAGTGTGAGTAGTTCACAAAAGATGGCGTAAATGTCTGTAAGTAAACATTAGCGTTCATTGAGGAACAAAATAATAAAAACGCGATTATCTCAAAACGTGTTTTTTGTGTTATGACAGTTTTTCAGAGGATGAGCGAAATATTCTATAAATCTAGGAGATGGTAGTACCGTATTCCTGAAGTGGAACATCAACGCCCACTAGAAATAGGTGTGAGTGTGTGTTCTCGGTCGATGAATAATAATCAATGTGGCAGAACGCATACTATCAAATTGATTATTATTTATAAGATTTTCACAAATTAAGTATTACTAAATATATAATAATAAAATTAAGTGATACTAAATATTTAGAGTAAATATGTAATACACAAATATTAAATACAAAAAAAACGATTAATGGAATGTCTACCACTTAACCCTTCAGGCATTCCATTAGGTTGTATGTGCAGGAAGTGTCATGGCGTCACTTCCGTTGCGACCGGAAGCGCCATTTTCAGTATAAGTGCCGCGTAGACACGTCATATATCATCTGTGATTTTCAATTTAGTGTAAATGGTGATAGTAAACTAGTGGGATGAGGTTCGTCGTTTCATATTGTAAGTCTGGGGTTCAAACCTCCATATTTTGAAGTAAAAGTAAGTACAAGGTTTTGAAGTGTCTATTAGAAATTAGTTCTGTGCCTATAATGAAAAAGGATATAACTCTAATATTCGTCAGATTGACTTCATATACGAATAAAATACTTAATAATAAAAATATTTTAAAACAAGCTTTTATTTCAATGGACTGAAAGGAAAAAAATAAACTTTGTAGTAGTCAAGCCTTTCATTTTGTTGCAAGGTACAATTTTCTATCATATAAAAGCATGTCTGACACTGGGAAGTGGGTTAAATTAAGGTTGCAAGATTTGACCTGACACACATTTACATACAAAAAAAAAAGGGATTTGTGGTGTACAAATCTCTTTTTTCTACAACCTTTTTCAGAATTCTGAGGCATGTATGTTTCCTAACGATGTTTTTCTTTACCATAAATAAGATAATTAATTTGCCAGAGGTGCCGAAGATTTGAAGCTCGGACCTTGCGATTGTCAGGGCGATTTTCAACTATTAAGCTACCAATAATCAGTCTACCCAAATAGAATAATGCCAAAAATACGTCAAGGCGTTTGAGCTCTGGAGCGTTAATGTATAAGTGTGTGAATATATAGACATTGCAAAAAACCTTACTCTCCTGACGCGGTCATGTAAAAACAAGGCGATTACCGTCCCCGCCTTAAGTACAAGATCTCTCTTATTTAGTTAAACAAAAGTAAAGTATTATAAGCTAGACTGGAAGTGGCAAGTGGCTGCTTCATATTCCACGCAGCAATGGCTCTGATGCGACCGTGACTCTAATTTATTGTGGTACCAGTCATAAGATTAGCGTTGAAATATACAGAGTGTAATCGTTAAGTGTGCACAAGCGATTATTCGGTAACTATTACAGATATCAAAAAACTTTATACTGATAACAAAAGTACTTCACCTAATGAGTAAAATGACAATAATAACTTTTAAACTTTACTTACTTACTTTACATTAAACACTCCCATACATTTAGTATGAGATAGTAGAATAATCGCCTGTGCACACTTAACGATTACACCCTGTATATTGTAAAAATACGAGGTATGACTTACACTGTCAGATGTTTAAAGTGTCAGATATTGCTGTTAGGTTAGGTAAAGAGCGTATAAAATGAAACATTTACTTAATACTAGGATATTCTCTCAGTTTCGCCCGTCTTAATCATGTCAACCAGGTTGAGGTGTAAACCATATTATTAGCGTGGAGTCTGTCAAACAACCGTATATATATGCTCAGAAACTTTCCCATTTATAATATTAATAAGTTTAACCGACTTTTCAAGGGAAATGGTTCTATTCGGCATGTTCTTGTATATTAGAGAAGTTGTGAAAGAGAATGCAACGTACAGCTAGTGTGGCAAGTGGCGATTGCCGCTTGTAGACATCATGTGATCGACCTCAGATAATGATATACTTCCACCTGAGGCCCGAAGACTAAGTTAATACTCCTAGTATAAGTGAAGGAATTTCAATTCAAACATTTCAATAACAAAACTCTTCAAAGTAAAACTCAGCGGCTTAGTATTGCTACTATGTGTTCATTATTATGATTATTTTCAAAACGCGAGTTACAAATACAAAAATAGGTAAATAAAACTGAGTTTATGATCACAACATTTAGTAATCAATGTTGATAAGTAAAATCTATTGAAAATAGAAAAAAGGTTATAATGTGCAGTCCGCCCTACCCCTTATATTTTTATCGAACCAAAGCTGTTCAAGCATTTCATCCGCTAATCGCTTATACCTTGGGCCATAAGGCAGCATGTGACACTTTCCGCTAGACTGGCTGACGGCAAATAAAAAGTATCGCGTCTCGACAACTAAGGCACATTTCACACTAACACTATGTTATGATTAGGTTAGCCAACCTTGAAGTACTAAAATCGGGGATACCAGTATGATATGAGATAGTCACCTATCTTTGACAATTTTACCTCCCTTGACCCTCTTTCCTCCCCTTTGCGACCATCCGTAGTCAGTAAGTAAAACGGCATGTTGTGCGTATTATAAATTAATTATCACTGCTTTTCGGTGAAGGAAAACATCGTGAGGAAACCTATACACCCAAGAGTTCTTTAAAAAAAAAGTTCTCGGAGGTGTGTGAAGTCCACCAATTTGCACTTGGCCAGCACGGTGGGCTATGGCCTAAAACTCTCCCATTATGACGAAGACCCGTGCCCAGCAGTGGGATAATGAGTTGGCACCAAGTAAAACCATCCTATAGTTATGAATGGAATCTTAGAATATGGGTTGAAAAAGCGCGATATACGATCCCATGTCAAATAATGCTGAGACACGTCCTTTTGCCCACAATTCTAATGCATTTAAGGTTTTCTTTTTTTATTTTGTTGTTTCCTTTTTATTGTCCTTATAAATTTTGTTTTTTTTTTTTTATATTTATTTGTGTGTTATTTGTTGTGTGGCAATAAATGAATTTTATTATTATTATTATATCAATTACGGGATATTGACTACGTGATAAAAACCTAAACCCCCCCACCCTCCAATGACCAAGGGTACTTTGAATACCCCCTCCCCCCTGAAATATTCATGTAGTACAGTCAGTTAGTGGTACCCCATATTTACAATTAAAACTTGAAGCTGAATTGGAGAGAAGTGAATATTCAAGAATGTAAATCGCAGTTTGCATGAATAGTCGCAAAATTTACAATTCATTAATTTTCAGTTGAAGATACAGTTTTTTGTTAGAAAAAATAACTTAACTCATTAAAAAGATAAAAAAAGAACTGTTTACTTTTTAATCTGGCTCTCATATGAAATAGGCGGGTTTGAGTTGTGTTAATATTCAATTCAAATAGCGCTATGAAGAATTTATAATTTTTCTTTGTAGATTAATTAATACGTAAAAAATATTATAACCATATGATTTTAGTTAGTCTTTATATATAATGAATGTTTGTTTGTATGTCCTCTATAGAATCGTAAACTATTCATTTAATCATGTGATGATCTTTAGCAAATTCATGAGCTCGCGAAGGTTTCTTGTGTATTTTTTTGTGATGGCGTAGCAACGCTCGCAGGGTACAGCTAGTAGTACATATATATTAATGATTTTGGTCAGGGTAAGAGGAAGATTTTGACACCGTACGATGTGATTGGATTGTAGGCCGTAGGCCTTAGAGGCAGCAATACGCTTACGCTTTCTACACTCATAGCTCCACACTAGGATTTTTTCCTGTGTCGTGGGTACCATGGACACACACAAGGCGAAAATACCAACACCCAGACCCAGAACATGAACCTAAACTCAAATTCAGATACGTGTCTGGCTGGGAATTGAACCCGGGACCCATTACGCATCAGACCAGTATAGTAACCGCTCCGCCACGCGGGTCGCAATGTATGTATGAAGGGCGTCGGATCGGATCCCTTTAAAATTTTTACCAAAGACAAAAACTGAACATAAAAATTAGTATCCCTTTTAAACAGAAAAACTTGGTATAAATTATTTAGCCGATATGTAAACTAGAATAAAAGTACTATAATTCCCTTATTTTTTTCAAAAGGGTATATAAGTATCCAGATCCTTGCCAGAGAGACAGTATTGGGATGACTTCAGATCTTAAATCAAGACGTCCTGGATTTTTCGAAATTATTGGCACTGTACTCGTAATGCTATGTGATCTTGCTATGACAGAGATTGGCTTCATACTTCTTGTTTATTTTTATTAAGACTTTAATATTTCTACATTAGTGTCCCGCATTAGTGACGACCCGCGTGGCGCAGTGGATACCATACCGGTCTGACGCGCAATGGGTCCCGGGTTCGATTCCCGGCCAGACAGCTATCTGAATGATGAGTTTAGATTCGTGTTCTGGGTCTGGGTGTTTGTGTATTCGTCTTGTATGTGTCCATGGTACCCACGACACAGGAGAAAATCCTACAGTGAGGTTATGAGTGTAGAAAGCGTGTTTTTTAATGTGTTGCTAGTAGGTGGCGCCATATGACTAGGGATTGCAATCCGGAAAACCGGATCCGGTAATCCGGCGGATCCGCCACAAATTTACACAAACCGGATCCGGTACCAATTCACCACCGGACCCAGTCCACCACCGGATCCGGTGATTGTATATTTTGACAAAGATTTCACATTACAAAAATAATTACCGTTAGAAATCGATCCTTTTTTACACTGTTTTAAGCGTTCGATTAATCCGGAGATTGGGAAAAAAACGGCTGGATCCGGCCGGATAGAAAATGAGGCCGGATTGCAACCCCTACATATGACTATATCCTAGTTTCCTAAACACTTTGCAAATATCCCACAGTGAAATTGAATGGGACTGAATTCAATTTTTCGGCAGATTATTTTTAATCTCTCTGTGTGTTCCACGCAATTTTTAAAATAGCTGGACGGCAGAGAGCTTACGTTATACGGGGTAACTTAAATGAAATTAAGAACAGGATATGAAATTTGACATTTGTGAAAAAATATTTAACTCATAAAAATATGCCTTTCTATTTTACCTTTAAAACAAAATTTTTTTTCATCTGATTGAAGTAGCAAACGAGCATGCAGTCCACCTGATGGTAAGTGGTAACTGCCGCCCATGGACATCTGTGAGCAACTTCATATAAAACAAGGGTTCTACATATATGTATACTCCAAGCTGTAGGTTACAAATAATAAAAAGAAACGCTCCTATGTCTGTAATTCAAATTTATAATAAATTGCCTAACATTTTTAAAGAATTACCATATAATAAATTTAAAAGAAAATTACAAGTTTGGCTCATCAATTGGAATTTCTATAGCCTAAGTGATTATTTTAATAGTGAATTTGACTAAGTTTCCTTATATTTTAATTTTGAATATTGACAAAGAATAATAGAAATAATGAAGTACTTATACTATTTGACATTGACATTTATTGATGTAATTATGTGTATTTATATGACATTGTTATTGTAATTCTATTATCAAATATTTAATATAGTTGTAATTTGCACACCTTATTAGGTAGAACATATGAAAATATAATGCTAAATTTAAGACCTATGTACTACACTATGTTCTGGCAAATAAAGTGAATTTGAATTTGAATTTTATGAAAACAATCACAGATGCGATGCTACTCCCGAGGACTAAGATGGTCGCCTCATATAAAAGTGTGTAATACAATTAGTTTATTCTCACAGATCCGTCCACTTCGGTACTATATACCACATTAATGAGTATCTTCTGTATTAATTCAGGTCATAAACTAACTTTAGGATAAATGTCAGCGAAAATCAACTTGTATTTTCCGCTTGAAGGGATAACAAACATACATACATCTTCTGAACCATTCGCCCTTTATACGTAGGTACTATTAGTATAAAGTAAGATTAGTAATTGAGCGTCCATGATTTTTTTATCTGATTGAAACAGCAAACGAGCATGCAGTCCACCTGATGGTAAGTCTCTGCCGCCTATGGACATCTGTAAGCAACTTTAAATAGAACACAGATTCTATTTGAAGTCAATCACAGATGCGTCGCTACTCCCGAGGACTATGATGGTCGCCTCATATAAAAGTGTGCCGGCAACCACACCCTCCCATCAAAACGCAAGAAATGCTTCACCCTAGAAATAGGTGTGGTGGTGGTACTTCCCGGTCCCCTACACTCGTTCTCCCACCTGTAGAACTACTTGCTTTTCAGCAATTTCTCGACTCACCTTTACCCTTAGATACCCTAATAAGATGTTGTCAGATTTACAGCTCACCTACTAATCGCTTTTTGTTTAAAATAAGGAGAAAAACGTGTTAAATCCACGCGATAAAAGTTTAAGAAGTGAGTTTGTCCACTTGATGGTGAGTGATCACTGCCGCCAAGGGCATCTGTAAGCAACTTCATGCAGAAAAGAATATCTGAATTCAAATACAGATGCGTTGCTACTCCCGAGGTCTGAGATGGTCGCTTCATATGAAAGAGAGTCGGCAACTACACTCTTCCACCAAACTGCAACTTTACGCTAGAAACAAGTGTGGAGGTGGTACCCCTAACTACACTAGTTCTGCTTGGTAATTCTGTCCAGTTTTGTCCTCTGTATTTCGTATCTGTCGTATTCTGTGTATCGCACATAGGGATTGCAATCCGGCCTCATTTTTGAATCCGGCCGGATCCGGCCGTTTTTTCCTCAATCCGGCGGGATCCGACCGGATCCGGCGGCATTAATCGAACGGTTTAAACAGTGTAAAAAAAGATCGATTTCTAACGGTAATTATTTTTGTAATGAAATCTTTGTCAAAATATACAATCACCGGATCCGGTGGAGGTCTGGATTCGGTTGTGAATTGGTACCGGATCCGGTTTGTGTAAATTTGTGCCGGATCCGCCGGATTACCGGATCCGGTTTTCCGGATTGCAATCCCTAATCGCACATCAAATGCAACCAAATCTAAAATTCGTTTAGAGTCACTCAGCCTGTGAGCGCATATTTCCCTAAGTAAACGGATTTCTACAGCAATAATACCGAAGACAAACGTTCTGAATAGAGAACGGGTGACACAGATGCCCTGACGCTGTAATGTGGTTTTGTATCAAGGGTGATACACATCTGATTGCGCTTAGTACTAGTTTATTATGTTTTCTCAAAATAATAATTGTTTAAGCTTTCTACCGTTTAAGCTTTCTTCTCTTTCTACTAAGAAGACGTATCTTTCTAAGGTGGTAGAACCAGTGTAGTTCGACCGGGGAAGTACCACCGCCACACCTATTTCTAGCGTGAAGCATTTCTTGCGTTTCGATAGAAGGGTGTGGTTGCCGGCACACTTTCTCATGAGGCGACCATCATAGTCCTCGGGAGTGGCAACGCGTCTGTGATTGACTTCAGATGGAACCCATGTTCTGTATGAAGTTGATTACAGATGTCCATGGGCGGCAGTGACCACTTACCATCAGGTGGACTGCATGCTCGTTTGCTACTTCAGTCAAATAAAACAAAAATAAAAAAATCTTTAATATCATTCTTCGATATCTAAGTTAAATATTTATTAAGGAGATTACGGTAATAAAGGTTCATCTGCCACTTTTTTACGGCTTGCGTCTTGTTATGCTGCGTTTTGTTTAGAATTAACAATTATCTTAAACATAAAATTTGCTAGAACTACTTCACGCTAGAAACAAGTGTAGCGGTGGTGCCACCCTGGCCTAATTACACTGGTTCTACCACCTCGTAGTTCAGTTTTATCATGCACGTTTGCTTGTACATCTAATTGTAAGAGAGTCGCCTCTTATTGTAAGAGAGTCGCCAACTACACTCTTCCACTAAAATGCAACTTTACGCTAGAAACAAGTGTGGAGGTGCTACCCCCAATCTAACTACACTAGTTCTACTTGGTAATTCTGTCCAGTTTTGTCCTCTGTATTTCCTATGTGTCGTATTCTGTGTATCGCACATCAAATGCAACCAAATCTAAAATTCGTTTAGAGTCACTCAGCCTGTAAGCGCATATTTCCCTAAATAAACGGATTTCTACAGCAATAATACCGAAGACAAACGTTCTGAATAGAGAACGGGTGACACAGATGCTCTGACGTTGTAATGTGGTTTTGTATCAAGGGCGATACACATCTGATTGCGCTTAGTACTAGTTTATTATGTTTTCTTAAAACAATAATTGTTTAAGCTTTCTACCAATATTGCAAAGGACGTAACGAATTGGTATGGAGTCTATTATGTTACCTTTGCAGTTAATAATGCAAAAAAAATTATATTCATTGAAATTTTTAACACTATTTTCTTAATTTAAATTCATTTAAATTTATTTTCTATTTTTTAGTTCGGTTTTCTATAAAAAGCGTATTTTTTAGTTTTTTTTAAACTATTATTTATTTTCTACTTTTTAGTCAAATTAAAAAATGGAATAATTTTATCAAATTAGTGTATTGTCATCGGTCCATAATAAATCTACAAAGTTTGAACGAAATCTGGCCGTTTAAAGTGGGTCAAAATCGCGCCCAAAGAAGTCGGTTACAAACATACAGGTGAAGCTAATAAAAAGCTAATAAAAACTTGGTAGACAGTGTGTGGATAGTTAAAAAGTCATATCTTTAATATCATTCTTCGATATCTAAGTTAAATATTTATTAAGGAGATTACGGTAATAAAGGTTCATCTGCCACTTTTTTATGGCTTGCGTTATGTTATGCTGCGGTTTGTTTAGAATTAATAATTATCTTAAACATAAAATTTGCTAGAACTACTTCACGCTACAAACAAGTGTAGCGGTGGTGCCACCCTGGTCTAATTACACTGGTTCTGCCACCTCGTAGTTCAGTTTTATCATGCACGTTTGCTTGTACATCTAACACAACCAAATCTAAAATTCGTTTAGAGTCACTCAGCCTTTGAGAGCATATTTCCCTAAATAAACGGATTTCTACAGCAATAATACCGAAGACAAACGTTCTGAATAGAGAACGGGTGACACAGATGCTCTGACGTTGTAATGTGGTTTTGTATCAAGGGCGATACACATCTGAATTCTGATTGCGCTTAGTACTAGTTTATTATGTTTTCTCAAAAAAAAAAAAAAATTTAAGCTTTCGACCAATATTGCAAAGGGCGTAACGAATTGGTATGGAGCTTATTATGTTACCTTTACAGTTAATTATGCCAAAAAACTTGGTAGACAGTGTGTGGATAGTTAAAAAAAGCGTGTCTATATTTTTTCGATGTCTAAGTTAAATATTTATTAAGGAGATTACGGTAATAAAGGTTCATCTGCTACTTTTTTATGGCTTGCGTCTTGTTATGCTCCGTTTTGTTTAGAATTAACAATTATCTTAAACATAAAATTTGTTAGAACTACTTCACGCTACAAACAAGTGCAGCGGTGGTGCCACTCTGGCCTAATTACACTGTTTTTTTTTTCATTTTACTGTATTAAACTGTTGCTATTGATAAACTGTTATTTTCTGTTTTTTTTTTTTCAATTACTTTTTAGGGTTGATTTATTATTAATTATTAGTAATTTGGTACTATTGAGTTATTTTCTTTCAGCACTGTTTTTACAATTATTTGAGCGAAATCTAAGAATATTGGTCTACGAGTGTCGTCATCCATTATTTCATGGATATTATCCTTATGAATATTTTTTTCAAATTTTCCCTAGCATAGCATTCGCTTTATCGCGAACCTTGGGCATTCTGTCAGAATATGTTTCACATCTTGGGGAGTTAGATGATCACAATGATAATTACACTGGTTCTACCACCTCGCAGTTCAGTCTTATCATGCACGTTTGCTTGTACATCTAACACAACCAAATCTAAAATTCGTTTAGAGTCACTCAACCTGTGAGCGCATATTTCCCTAAATAAACGGATTTCTACAGCAATAATACCGAAGACAAACGTTCTGAATAGAGAACGGGTGACACAGATGCTCTGACGTTGTAATGTGGTTTCGTATCTAGGGTGACACACATCTGTTCAATGTCCTTCGTATTTATTTTGTTAGTAGGCAGAATTTCCCCTTCAATGCCTATTTCTTTTGCTCCCTGGGAGTGGCCCTTTGGTGAAAACACGTCGGATGCACCTTACATCTGATGTATTTTAAAGTTTTAGTTGTATAGATGAAAAGATTAAGAAAAAGAAAGGTGTGTAATTCCTTTTTTTGTTCTTATTCCAGTTTTTTTTCTAATTTATAATTTAATGGAACTAATATGTATATATTTATTATCCTATTAGCTAGGTCCAGTTTTTCTCATTTATTGCTAATATGATATATATTTTTTAATAAACATTTTTTTATTAAAACTACCAAAAATAATGCTTTTCGATACTAATTTAGCAGTGGTCACGCTGTTATTACAAATAGTTGTGTTGGCAGTGCCGCAACAGTTGAATCACAAAAGATTTTAATCAAATCACATACAACATTGACATTTAAACGTAGAGAGCCCTACCTTCAAAATGTTATTGAGTTGTTTCTAGATATTAAACTGTCTGTTAGGTCTAAATCGTCCTTTAGTGCAACATTTGCATTTTCAGAATAATTTTGCGCTGTCGTACCCGCTCCTTGACAGTGTGATAGCGTCGCGTGACGTCATCTGACACTTTGTGATATAAGGCCAAATGTACTCGTAAGCTCACATTTGTCATAGAAGCAGATTTATAGACTGTTAGACTCTGACAGACATTTTTATTTTTTAATATTATTTTTTAAGCCCTGCTATGCGCCAGTGTGGCGTATTAATATTTCTTGTAGGAAGTCCGGAGTAATAACTAAGTATTTGAGGGAATTTCTTCGGACTCTATTTTTGACGTTCGACTTTTTATTTCATAGTATTTACATTTTCTGAATAATTTTGCGCTGTCGTACCCGCTCCTTGACAGTGTGATAGCGTCGCGTGACGTCATCTGACACTTTGTGATATAAGGCCAAATGTACTCGTAAGCTCGCATTTGTCATAGAGGCAGATTTATAGACTGTTAAACTCTGACGGACTTTTTTATTTTTAATATTATTTTTTAAACCCTGCTATGCGCCAGTGTGGCGTATTGATATTTCTTGTAGGAAGCCCGGAGTAATATCTGAGTATTTGAGGGAATTTCTTCGGACTCTATTTTTGACGTTCGACTTTTTATCTCATAATATTTACATTTTCAGAATAATTTTGCGCTGTTGTACCCGCTCCTTGACAGTGTGATAGCGTCGCGTGACGTCATCTGACACTTTGTGATATAAGGCCAAATGGACTCGTAAGCTCGCATTTGTCATAGAGGCAGATTTATAGACTGTTAGACTTTGTCAGACTTTTTTTATTATTTAATATTTGTCATTGACGCGTTAATATTATTGCTAAGACCTGCCACGCTTTGGTATGGTCTTCTGATATGTTTATAAAGGAAGTCTAGAGTAAAAAGTAGGCATACAGTGGGGGAACACGCATATTTTTTTACTTTTAGGTGGTTATCAACTTATGCAATTATAGTTATTTACTTATTTATGCAGTATTTTGATTTCAAGTTTTTTCTTTGACAATAATTCAAGTTTTTTCTTTACTACTATATACTTTCTCACAAACAGCTGCTTACATATTCGTTCGATTTCCGAGCAGCTCGCCTCGATCCGTGCAAGCTTCGTACTGTCGTACCATATACTCGTACATACACGTTAAGCGAAAGCTCGACCGCGCTATATGGTAGGCGGAGTGGGGGTAGTTAGGTTTTACGTTACGGAATTTCTTGATTCGGTCGCCGCGCTCAAAGCCCTCGATAAAAACTATGCAATATCTTACAAAAACACCGCCCACCAAGTTTGGTAACATTTTGAAGAAAAAAATAAACGCAAACACTACCAAACCTATGACCCTTTTTTTTTTTTTTTTATTTCGAGGGGGAAACCTTCCAAAGGTACCCGACGCCGTGGGAGCGACGCAGGGTTATGTGGGATTTTTACCGCACTAAAACCCCCCCGGTGGCCGTCCTCGGCGCTGAAAAGGAGGACTCCGGGATCTCGAAACGACTTCCACCGGAATCCTCCGAGCGCGTTGCCCCATCGGGCTCCTCCCAGATGGGCGGCTGGGCCCACCGCTCCGTCTAGTCTTTACGACGGTGTGCGACCACACATACCGCCGTCCTTCCCGGGATTGCCTGATCGAACGGTTCGAGCTCCCACTCTAGCCGTCTGCAACCCCAGAAGCCCCTTTTAGTCGCCTCTTACGACAGGCAGGGGATGCCGTAGCCCTATTCTGATCCCAGAACTACAGGGCGTCGTTACTGGCGGCCGCGGCGGATCCTTCTCCGAGAGGGTTCAGCGCGCTCTCTGGCCCAAAAAAAAATGAGAGGTTTGAACCTCCGATTCCGACAAGATACTATTCTAGTCAACAGTTCTTAGTCACTACACCGTAAGCGATTACAAACCTATGGCCCTGCTACCACACTAGTTAGTGTGGTTACGACGACCCAACTATACAGCGGAGAAAATTAAATAAGATTTAGTGAACAAATATTTGCCGCAAGATATCACTATTGAAGCGTGGTGTCGGTTTTGATTCGCATAGAAAAAAAGCGTCTGATAGGACGGGTAGAAACATGGGTGGCAGTGGCCACTCAGCACCAGGTGGACTGTATTTACTAGGTCTAAAAAACAATATTCGTGTTTGAATGTCGGGATATTCAGATAATAACATTAGTTATATCACTAGTGCGAACCATAATACATAACAGAACGCACATGCCATACGAAATAAACACCCTTTCTATAACACACATACCCAATTACTGGATTTCCGGGTTATACCTTTATTCCCAGATATAGTTTCAATGTTTGGGAGAGGGTCGCATTGCCACCTGAATGCCAAAGACTTGGGTATTGCTTGTACCGTGCCTTATTTATTGAAGTTATGTAATATTGTTAGTCCGTCTGTACGGACTTTGAATGTGTGTAATTATATTTTAAAATGATTAAAAGTGCTAATACTGAATATAAATAATCCTATGTAGGATTAATGTTAGGATTAGGTGTGGTTGCTGGGTCACTTTTTTGAGGCGACCACCTAAGTCCTCGGGAGTAGCGATGCATCTGTGGTTGACTTCATTTCAGATAGAATGACTCCTCTATATGAAATTATTTACAGATGTCGCAGAGCGGCAGCGGCTACTTACCATCAGGTGGACCGCAGGCTCCTTTTTCTCTGATCGCAAAAAGCATATTTACACTTATATCTAACGTGAAGCATTCCTTGCGTTTCGTTGGAAGGGTGTGGTTGCCGGCAATCTTATATGAGGCGATCATCTTAGTCTTCGGGAGTAGTGACGCATCTTTGGTTGACTTCAGATGGAACCCATGTTCTGTATGAAGTTGATTAGAGATGTCCATGGGCGGCGGTGACCACTTACCATCAGATGGACTACATACGGCTACTTCAGTCACATAAAAAAAAATATATAGCCAATGTCCCTCCGACAATTAAATCGACTCTAATGATATATCATATTTTGAAATCCGTCATGTCATTTGGGTTGAAGCGCGTGCAAAGAAATAGTCATACATTCTTTTTCCTTGTATAACTATTTCTTACATACATACATTCGAAAAACACTACCGTTCTTAAGACATAGTCGGGTAAAAATACATCACGTGTCACGTAACTCCGACTACTAATATCTAAATTATAACTAGTCACCTGTCGCAACGGTCGAAATTCGACCGTAATTTAAATAAAAAAAACTAAACTCTTTGTTGTCCAAAGTTAGGAAATTTCTCAAATACAAATAAAATGTAATAATTATCAAGTTATTTTGAAGACACCCGTTATAGGTAAAAATGTTTAATAAAGAGCTGCATTTTAAAGCAATAGCGGGTATTTTGACAAAGCATCTGACGGTTTTGTCGCTATGTGTTTTCATAGTAAGACATTGAATGTTTTATTTTGTTTATTGTGTTAAATGCAAGGTAGTGTGTTTAATGTGCTTTTAGTTGATTTTATGTACGTTTTATGCATTATTTGAATAAAATAATATTTTATAACAACTATAATCGTGCGTAATTTCACACTCCTCCGTCTGCGGCAAGTATCTTAAAAACGGATCACAAGTTTTGCTTCATGTATTAATATATAGATTATGAGTACCTATCATTTGTAATTTTAATATAAGTAACAGTCGAATATATTTTTTTCAGACTATTCGGCCATTTTGGATAAAAACTCGATATTAAACTTAGACGTAGGAGTATTAAAAACTGCATTTAATTTTTATAGTTTTAATAGCCCTCAAGCAAGAAGATAAGATAATAACGCTTTCTACACTCATAGCCCCACAGTAGGATTTTCTCCTGTGTCGTGGGTGCCATGGACACACACAAGACGAATACACAAACACCCAGACCCAGAACAAGAATCTAAACTCATCATTCAGATACCTGTCTGGCCGGGAATCGAACCCGAGACCCATTGCGTGTCAGACCGGTATGGTAACCGCTGCGCCACGCGGGTCGTCATTTGTTAAAATTTGCTAAAAATTGTCTAATTGTCACGGTTTTTCTATAGCATAAAATCATTTTATTCTTAAATTGAGTTTATTTTCATTTAGTCTTATCTAATCTGTTTAATTAGTGTAATTTCAATAGGTATTTTAAATATTCATTACAATTACATGATAATTGTTTCTAATTAAAATAATGATGACATTATTTCTGTCTCATGACGTAAGACTTTTCCAACGTATACTAAATGTTTAATTTCTCTGTGATTAAGAATAAATCGTCGTGACAGGAAAAGCTCACTAACTACAGAATATGCAACATGAAGTTATCAGCATTTAATAATATTTTAATCCCAAAATTTCATTTTTATGTCCTGAAGTTGTATCATTAAATAAAATGTCGTACAGGTTATTGTATCCATATATTTTTACCTAATAATAATGTATTGTTGAACAATAGCGTATTAAGTGAAAAAATCGGGATAACTTTGCCGGCAACCACACCCTTCCTTCGAGACGCAAGAAATGCTTCACGCTAGAAATAATATTATATATCATTTGTGGTATTATCAGAACAATAGAAAAGATAACACTAAATTTAATAGTCTGAATGTCGACGTTTTTATATTATTTTCGATTTAATATAATTATCTGTTAGTTTTTATTAATCATTTTTGGAGACATTACGCATACTAACGCTGGTTTCATAAGTGCCCAACATCATGCCGGAATCGATAACAAAATCTGCACCGGTAATACTTGCTGCTTTATCACTCGCCAAATACACTACCAGTTCGGCTACTTCTTCGACTTTCACACATTTTTTTAACGGCATCAATGCTGCAACTTCGTCCCAATACAGAAGCTGTTCATTCTCAGACAGACCTACCCTTTTCAAGGCATTAGTTCTAACAGGTCCAGGAGATATACAATTAACTCTGACATTTTGATTTGCTAGCTCGAACGCAGCGCATTTGGTGAAATTAGTAACTCCTGCCTTAGATATGAGGTAAGGTAGCATATTTCTCATCATTACTTTGGACGCTACACTGGATATGTTGATGATGCATCCTTTGCTCTCGATCAATGCGGGTAACGCTTGCTTAGTCATTACAATCATAGTTCGCAGATTGATAGATATTATACTATCGAACTTTTCTATTATATCAGGGTCCTGTAGACTTCCTGGTCCGGCCACTCCGGCGTTATTCACGAGAACGTTAATCCTCTCTTGTTTCTTTAAAGTATCACCAATTTTCCTAACGTCTTCCTTCTTAGATAAATCAGCTACTACTTCAAACACTTTACCTTTTGTTAATGTTTCACATTCTTTCTTGACTTTCATTAAATCTTTCTCGTTGATATCAATGATGCATAAACTTGCGTTTAATTTAGCGAAGGTTAAGGCAGTCTCAGCGCCTATTCCGGAAGCAGCGCCGGTGATTACGACGACTTTGTTTGTAAAACTCATCTCCTAATAACGATTCAAATATTTTGATTTATTTTATCAAAATGTATACCGGTTGTAAGGAAAAATTCACCAAAACAATGCCGTCCACAAGACAACTATTTCACAATGTATTTTGAGTGTCTATCCTTTATATATAATTCTTAGCTTTTATTGAGAATTAGGATGGTAACACACTACGAGTATGTTGATATGTTATTAAATTTCTTAAGAAATATGTACATTTAAACAGTGCCTAGATTTAAATATTGACCTCTCGCTGTGGTGGTTGAAAGTTGGACTCCTAAAAAATGTCTTACAAATGAAACATTTTGTTATGTAACGGGTACTCATGATATGAGATATTTTAATTTCTTTTTGCCGATTTTGCCAATATTTCGACCCAGTTGCTTAGATCGTGGACTCGGCCAAATAAATTATGAAACAATAAGATATCTTTATAGAGACGTACAGGTTCCGTGATCATATTCCATTTTACGCGAATTATAAGGAAAACCCATAAAATAAAGTGGCATGCATGCATACACGCAAACAAACATGTAAAAACACTAACCCTTTCACTTGGCGGTAATCGGTAAAAAAAATCATCGAAATCGGTTCACCCAGTCCGGAGAAATCAGCTAATAAACATTTAAAAAAATACAGATAAATTGATAACCTCCTCCTTTTTGGAAGTCGGCTAAACATGACAGTTGAACAGGTACCTTATAAAAAAATAGTATGAATAAACTTCACCGGCTAAGCGCAAATCGGACTCGCGCACGAAGGGTTTCGTTTCGTACAAATTATTAATCATTATCAATAAACATAAGAATTTAAATAAGTATTTAAATATTACTTGACCACAACAATTAGGCGCATAAAACAATAGTGGTTCAATACCCCGCATCTCGCTTCTTACCTCGCGCATCCCCTAGTGACGTGCAGTCATTTATTGTCTAGGTGTTTATGTTAACCAGCACGTGTTTAATGTTATTTAGTTATAATGTTAGTTTAATGAGTGCTTGTTGAATTTTTAAAGTCATTATTAGATTAGTTGATTATTCGTCAATAAATCTCAAAATGGGTAGGAAAACGACTATTCGTGGAGAAGAAAGGACTCCTGTTCACAATATGCATTTTTTTAACAAGAGATGAGTATTGGGCTCAGTACTCCTGTCTCCAAAGTCGAAAATCGAATGTGTGCTGCAACAGGCATCAGTCTCTTACACACATAAAAAAAGAAAGAAAATATTCCATGTCTGCGAATATATTAAACATATGAAAGTGCTTTAATATATACTCGACTATTGAAAATACACCACTATGGTGTATGTTTTAATAATGGTATACCTACATACTTTTGGTATTTGGTAATAGAATATACTTCGTATCGGGATTGGCAATCCCTAGTCCTAATGACGTTTCAACTGTCGTACGCCTAATTGATTTGGTCGAGTAGTACTTATTTTATTTTGTTTTTAGTATTTGTTGTTATAGCGAAAACAGAAATATATCATCTGTGAAAATTTCAACCGTCCATCATTCATGAGATACTAATGACAGATACACGGACAGCCAGTCTTAATAATAGGGTTCCGTTTTTACCCATTCGGTACGGAACCCTGATAAATTGAAAAAGTCTCAATTTCTACTTAATTCAAACCATTAGCCATGACTTGCTAAATAACAATAACCGGAGTTTGCTATTTCCAATCGACAGGAGCAAGTAACGTTTCAATTTAAATACCACAAATTCAAACCCCAAACTGTGATAGATAAACAATAGAGTGTTTATCTAACACACTTAGAGGAAAATATCTTATTTGTGAAAATATTACTTGCTCCTGCTCATTAGAAATAGCAAAACCGTCGTAACAACACATGGCTATTGGTTTGAATTAAGTAGAAATTGACATTAGTTTTTTTTTCTTTATTTACAGAATTACATGTTCTGTGACTATGAAACGGATTATTTAATATGTTTAGGATATCCTAAATGCATAAAAAAAAATTCTTCGTAGGACTAGATTTGAGAAGCTAGGCAGACATCCATACAAATCTTCGTCATGTTCTTCCCTCATTTAATTATTTCTGAGTAAGGACTGTAAATGGTTTCTTGTTTGATTAATTAAAACATTTTTTCTAAATTCAGATTTTTTGTTACATGTAACTTGATGTTACAATACAATACAAACAATTTTATTGTACACGAAAATCAGATATAAAAATAACAAATAGCATAGGACTCACATACATGTGTTACATGTCATTGAAGGCGGAATTGATTCAATACGTTTATGTTTAATATTTACGACAGCATTTCCATTAGAAAATCATTGTTTTCTACATAATTTCTACAGCAAAATTGTAGCAAAACTAGAAACATGTAATTAATGAACAACTCTTATTGTTTTCAAAAACATTTCTCACGTACGTATTCGCAAATGAAAGCAAATTTTTGCATTTTCTTTTTGTCTTTTGTTACTCATTGTATTCTTCAGAACAATTCTGTGATAGAGCCTCGTTAGTTAGACTTAAACACTGTTTATTGCACTGTATTCTATTATTATCTTGCCTAGAATGTGTTGTCATCTAATAAGTTAATAATTTCAATTTACTAAACAAAATAAATTATTTTTTCGAATACAAAAAACAGTTATTTTTATAGTTTTAAGTTTTCACGTATCAGTAATAGCTTAATGGTTGGTACTTGCCCTCTAAATCGGGAGGGCCGAGGTTCAAACCCAGGCACGCACCACTGACTTATGTACGTATTAGAAATTAATTATCGCTGCTTTTCGGTGAAGGAAAATATCGCGAGAAATCCTACACACTCGAGAGTTCTTTAAAAAAAAATCTCAGAGGTGTGTGCAGTCCACCAATTCGCACTTAGAAAGCGCGGTGAACTAAAACTCTTTCATTCTGAGAGAAGACCCGTGTGGCCAAGAAGACCAGCAGTGGGACAACAATGGTTTGACGAAGTTTTCATGTTTGGTCGTATTTCCCGGGGCCGTTGCGTTATTTATAGGTATAATATTTATATATTCAGCTCTTATATATTTAGCTGCAATGCTTATTTACCGTTAGGTGGACTGCATGCTCGTTTGATACTTCAGTCTTATAAAAAACGTACCTACCGAAAAGTGTTTTTGTTTGGCTTTTATATTCGTCAATTAGAATATGCTATAAAAATAGATTAACTTATTCACAGCTATAATTAACATAAATTAATAGACGACAGCATGAGTTGACTTTGTCTGCATAATTAAAAACATTTACGATGGTTTTTAACACGATTTGTTAGCGTGGTTTGTATCTGTGTATGTTCGTATGTGTGTATGTAACGGAATCTTTGAGATCAATTTTCACCAGTTACCCGAATTCTGATTAATTTAAAATTTTGCACACGTATGACACTGATTTTTTTAGCTTGTTTTTACAATAAATTGAACTAAATAGAAGAAAATAAATATTATATAAAAAAAAAAAAACAAAAAAACAGTTTTTAAGCATATCAAACTAAAAATTAAAAAATAATTTAAAAAAAAGTAAAAACAAAAATGAACGAAAATGCTTATATTATTTTGAAAACAGCATGGGGAGTTGGGTATAACATAGTTTCCATTGTTTGATATAGGAAAAATATACCATATAGTACTTTTATTTTCTACTTTTTAGTTTGATATGCTTTAAAAGCATGAAGGTAGTAAAATCAGTGTAGTTCGACCGGAGAAGTACCACCGCTACACCTATTTCTAACGTGAAGCATTCCTTGGCACACTTTTATATGAGGCGACCATCATGTCCTCGGGAGTGGCAACGCATCTGTGATTGACTTCAGATAGAACCCATGTTCTGTATGAAGTTGATTACAGATGTCCATGGTCCATCATATAATAGTTCCATCAACTACATTTCAACTTAACATAAGCGCTTTCAAAGATTAAATCATAATCACGCACATAATTTAAGAAAAATCATACCAAATTTCAGATAATCGATCTGAAATTCGGCATAATTATTAATTTTGATGCGCTGATCAAGAATACCAATATAAGTTATGATCAAGATAAGTCAGAATACGGCAAAATTAATTTTCAATGTCAATGACATTAAAATCGATCGACGTTTTAAGGGAAACAGAAATTTCTAAAAAACATGTTTTTAGAAATATAAAATTCGTAATTTGTTGGTATACCAAGGTACATTTTTCGTGTAGGACCAGAGCTTATAAATCCGAAATTGGTATTTTTCACCAAAAGAATTTTCCCACACGCGCATTTTTACACTAAATCCTTCGAATCGTTTAGATGTAGTGAAATGTAGTAACTTAATAACCAGAATATTTTGTTCTTTTTTCCGCAATTTGGCTTTAAAAGAAAGAAATCTGCCAATTGAGATCACCAAAAATTATTATCATTGCTTATTATCATAGTAAAAATGTTTTATTTCTTTAAAGTAGAGTAAGAGGACCCTTTATAGTTAAATATTATCTGCAGTTAGTTTCAAAGGTCTATATAGCATTAATTCGTAAACAAATAAATAACAATAACATCAACCCAATGTCAAAATCAACACCACCCCCAAAAAACGTTACAACCTATTATTGTCCCACTGCTGGCCAAGTGCGAATTTCTAGACTACACACACTTCTGGTTTCATCACGATGTTTTCCTTTACCGTAAAGCAGTGCTAATAAATTTATAATACGTACATAATTTTAGAAAAATTACTGGTGGCATGTGATTTGAACCTCGGGCCTCCCGATCGAGCAATTTTCAACCAATAGGCTTTCACTGCTGAAAAAATACGTTTATAGTATGTAGTGCATAGTATAAAACAAAGTCGCTTCCCGCTGTCTGTCCCTGTGTATGCTTAGATAATTAAAAGTACACTACGGATTTTAATGCAGTTTTTCTTAATAGATAGAGTGTTTCAACAGGAAAGGAAGCAAGGAGGAAAGTGTGTTTGTAATACATGTGTAATATAGTGGAGGAATACTGATAATATTAGATTTTTGGCTTTTAGGCGGAACGAAGTTCGCCGGGTCAAACAGTTTACTATAAATAAAACACCAGCGGACTGCCTGCACGATAGACATTTGCTATTTCAATATAGATATAATTAATGCCATTTAAAAGGACGTCATAAGAAAGAGACGTCTAACGAAGAAACATTTAGAATTAATTGTCGCTAGCTCATAGCGATAATGGCTCCACTCTGTACTGTTATTTGATTTAACTAATTAGTTTTCAGCGCTACGTACGTCTCAAGTTACTGTTTGAAGAGTTAGATAATACATAAGTCTAGGTTCTATTGTTTTCTTAGAAAGGGCGACCTTTAAATATTAGATTACCTTTATTTTAAGGCTACTAGTCACCCGCAACCGAAATTCGACCGTAATTAAGATTAAAAAATTAAACTTCATATTGTCCAAAGTAGCACCAATATTTCTCTTATATAAATTGTAATAATTTTCAAGTTATTTTGAATGTTAAAAGTAAAAAGAGGTTTATTAACTAAGGTGCATTTAAAAGCAATAGCGAGTATTTTGACAAATACATCTGACATTTTTGACGTTATGTGCTTTCATAGTAAGACATTGTTTGTTACGTATGTGTTTGTGTCAAATGCAAGGTAGTGAGTGTAATGTGTTTTTAGTAGATTTTATGTATGTATGCATTATTTTAAAAAAATATTAGCATTGCGCAAAAATATTGAAATTACGCACGGGTATAGTTGATGTAGAAGATCAACTATTCCCGTATTAATTTTAAAGCTATGACGGCTGCTGTGGTTTAAGCTAAGTGCAACAGGTCAACTTGTTGCTTAGTTTTTGTTTTTTTAATAATATATGTAAAAAACATGCAATCCGTAAGTGGCCACTACCGCTTATGGACATATATAATTAATTCAAGGCCAACCCGAAGTTCGCCACAGATTCGTTGTAACATAAAATGAAATATCTTTATAGGCCTTGTTGGTTGTCCCTGCAGTTCCGGGATCAGAATAGGGCTACGGCATCCCCTGCCTGTCGTAAGAGTCGACTAAAAGGGGCTTCCGGGGTTGCAGGCGGCTAGAGTGGGAGCTCGAACCGTTCGGTTAGGCGATCCCGGGAAGGACGGCGGTATATGTAGTCTCATACCGTCGTAAAGACTAGACGGAGCGGTGGGCCCAGCCACCCATCTGGGAGGAGCCCGATGGGGCAACGCGCTCAGAGGATTCCGGTTGCGGTCGGACCGAGTACCCGGAGTCCTCTTTATAGCGCCACGGCCACCGGGGGGGTTTTAGTGCGGTAAAAATCCCACATAACCCTGCGTCGCTCCCACGGCGTCGGGTACCTTTTGAAGGTTTCCCCCTCGAGAACAAAAAAAAGGCCTTGTTGGTTTTTCCTAACTGCTGTCTGTCTGTATGTAGTCCGGCTTCAAAATCGTTTGTTGTGTGGGAGCCGCCTTAAATACTTACTTTAATCTGTTTTTACTATTTGTTGACGGTGACGGTCAAACGGACAGCGAAGTCTTAGTAATAGGGTTCCGTTTTACCCCGTGGGTATGGAACCCTAATAAATGAACATTGTCACTGCATCAAGTATCTTTTTATATGCAACTAGCTGTACCCTGCGTGCGTTGCATTTCTAAAAAAAAAACAGAAACCTTCACGAGCTCATGAATAACAACTCTGCTAAAGATCATCACATGATCAAAGTTTACGATTCTATGGAGGACATACAGACAAACATTCATTTTTATGAAGAAGAAGAAGATTATAACGCTTATATTACTATATACGACTATACTTCATGATTGTAGTTTTTACGCGCTTTTTATTAGCTTCACCTGTATGTTTGATTGTATGTTTGTAACCGACTTCTTTGGGCGCGATTTTGACCCACTTTAAACGGCCAGATTTCGTTCAAACTTTGTAGATTTATTGAGGACCGATGACAATACACTAATTTGATAAAATTATTCCATATTTTAATTTGCAAAAAATGATTTTTGTTAATTTATATATTTTTCATTTAAAAATTTTTCGATCGTAAAGCACTCTCTGATGCTTCGCATCATGAGTCGTGCAATAGTTTAAAATAAAAAAAACAAGCTATTATAAATAATCCTAACTAAAAAGTAGAAAATAAATAATAGTTAAAAAAAACTAAAAAACACGCTTTTTATAGAAAAACGAACTAAAAAATAGAAAATAAATTTAAATGAATTTAAATTAAGACAATAGTGTTAAAAATTTCAATGAATATAAATTAATAATAGTGTGAATAAAAAAAATATATTTTATTAAAAAAAAAAACTAATTTTTAAACGATTATTTATTTAACACGCTTTTATTAGCTTGGGTTGTATCTATGTATGTAATGAAAGGAAACTTTGAGATAAATTTTACCGGTTTTAGAATTCTGATTAATTTGAAACTTTGCTGCATGTGCAAAGTTTCAATCAGAAATCTGAAATTCAAGGACTGATGACAATGGAATTTGAAAAATCATCCCAATTTTTATACAATAAATTGAACTAAAATTAAATATTATAGTTAAAAACCGCGTTGAAAGTTTATAAGAAAACGCTAAAAAATATTCATAAGAAAAGCTAAAAACTATAATGAACGAAAATAATTATGTTTTTCTTTATAATAATGTATTTAATTACTGGTGTTACCATACATTATAAATTTTATTCATGTTAATTTAATAAAGAGTCTTAGCAATTGATTCGGGCACACCAGGAGCTACACCAGCTGTTCCTAACAACAAGCCAGCATCGACCACGAAGTCAGCACCAGTAATACTGGCAGCCTTATCACTTGCTAGATACACTGCTAATTCTGCTACTTCTTCGGCTTTCACGATTTTTCTCAAAGGCGTGTGATCAACCACTTTACCCCAAATTATTTCATGCTGTTCCTGAGTTGCACCTGCGTTTATCCAAAGATTTGTCTTCACTGGCCCAGGAGAGATACAATTGACTCTAACACCGTGCGCAGCTAACTCAAACGCGGCACATTTGCTAAACTTCTTCATCCCAGCTTTCGATATGTTATATGGCAAAGTATTTCTTGTCATGAGTTTAGCCGAAATGCTAGATATATTGATAATGCATCCTTTACTCTCAATCAATGCAGGTAGCGCGTATTTTGTCAGGACAACAGTGGATCTGAGATTAACAGATATTATTTCATCGAATTTTTTTATTACATCTGAGTCCTGCAAGCGTGATGCTCTAACAATTCCTGCGCAGTTAACAAGGACATTAATCTTTCCGAACTCTTTCAAACAACGTTCTACGATTCCTGCCACTTCTTCATCTTTTCGTAAATCAGCGACTACTTCCAGCACTGTGGCTTTGGTCAATCCTTCACACGCAGTTTTGGTTTCAAGTAGACCTTTCTCGTTTATGTCATTGATACATAAATTAGCGTTCAACTTTGCGAATTCTAAGGCAATCGCAGCACCCAAACCTGATGCCGCTCCAGTAATTACTACAACTTTATTGGTAAAACTCATCTTTATACTCACAGAGGACTTGTATTATTTTATAACGAGTTAGCTAAATAACATCGACAAACAGTTATGAAGCTTAAAACCTTGAAGTCTTATTTAAATGTATAGAATGAGACTATTCCGTGATGCTATTTCTTTATATACTTACATCTATATAAATTAATATTAAATATTATATGCATTAACTAATCAGCTTAGTGTATTATACTAAGCTGATTATTTAATTTATCTATTTGATTTATAAAGTTGTTGTAAGTGATTTATTTATTGACACTATTCCATTATTTCTGTATAGATACATTAGGCCTAGCGCATCGTCCCTGTAGCTCCGGGATTAGGATAGGGCTACGGCATCCCCTGCCTGTCGTAAGAGGCGACTAAAAGGGGCTTCAGTTGCAGACGGCTACAGTGGGAGCTCGAACCGTTCGGTCAGGCAATCCCGGGAAGGACGGTGGTATATGTGGTCGTATACCGTCGTAAAGACTAGACGGAGCGGTGGGTCCAGCCGCCCATCTGGGAGCAGCCCGATGGGGCAACGCGCTCGGAGGATTCCGGTTGAAGTCGTTTCGAGATCTCAGAGTCCTCCTTATTAGCACCGAGGACGGCCACCGGGGGGGTTTTAGTGCGGTAAAAATCCCACATAATCCTGCGTCGCTCTCACGGCGTCGGGTACCTTTTGAAGGTTTCCCCCTCGATAACAAAAAAAGGCCTAGCGCATACGTTAAAATATGTAGAAATAAATGTAGATCCGCATAAGACAACATCAATTAATACGCGAACATAGAAAACTAGTACATAAATTGGACTTTTTTTTTGTTGTCGAGGGGTAACTTGCAGGGGACCCCGGGATCTCCAATGGAACGCACCGGTGCACCTTCTGGTGTCTACGACGACATGCAGCCACATAAGCCGCCGTCCTTCTCGGGGTTGTTGGCTGGACGATTCGAGCTCCCTTTCGAGCCGCCCGCAACCGCAGGTCATTTTAGTCGCCTCTTACGACAGGCAGGGGAACAACAAATACTAGAAACATAATAAAAAATATTTAGGGGCTCCCATACAAGAAATGCCATGTTATATTAATAATCTTACGGAACCCTTCATCCTTGATTCTGACTCGCATTTAGCCGGTTTTCATTACGATCAAATCAGTTCATGTCATGTTCAAGTAGTTTAGTAGTTTGTAGTAGCAAAAATATTTCTACTAAATAAATGTAAATTTCATTATATGTACATAGCCAAAATATATATAAAAAAATAATATTTAAGTGAACAAAAGTCAGATAAGTATTAGTTCACGCGAAATGAAATGACAAAAAAAAATTGAAAAAAAAGTACAACCGACTACCATGCCACAAAAAAGTAAAAAATAATTTATATAGAAATAAATTAAATAGGTTTAGAGCATACACAGTGCTTCGGCGCTCACCATATTTCGCTGGGATGCCACGAAACTACATGTGTCATATGTATATGAGCACCTACTTCGGGACGAATATTGAAATAACGAGAAATATTGAACGAGCGCCATCTATCACTGTAATATTAAGTTACTATGTACATTAGGCCATCTACAAAAGAACCACGAATTATCATCGATTTTCAAGGTGGTAGAACCAGTGTAGTTCGACCGGAGAAGTACCACACCCAAACCTATTTCTAGCGTGAAGATTTTTTTGCGTTTCGTTAGAAGGGTGTGGTTGCCGGCACACTTTCACGTGAGGCGACCAACATAGTCCTCGGGAGTAGCAACGCATCTGTGATTGCCTTCAGATGAAACCCATGTTCTGTATGTAGTTGATTACAGATGTCCTTGGGCGGCAGGGACCACTTACCATCAGCTGCATGCTCGTTTGCTACTTCAGTCAGTTAAAAAAAAATCGATAAATTAAATCTTGCGCCATCTGACAGTGAACCGGCTCAGAGCTGAGTTACACCCTCAAAAGGTAACCGACGAGCGATGCAGGGTCATGTGGGATTTCCTCCACACTAAATTTGCCCCGTCAGGGTCCTCCCAGATGGGCGGCGGGGTCTACCGCTCCATCTAATCTTTACCACGGTATATACGACCACACATACTCCCTTCCTTCCCGGGGTTGTCTGACCGAACGATTCGAGCACCCATTCTAGCTTCTCGCAACCTCAGAAGCCCCTTTTAGTCGCCTCTTACAGGCAGGGGAACGGAACTACAAGGACGGACTAGCTGTAACCTGCGCGTGTTGTTACGCCATTAAAAAAAACCTTCGTGGGCTCATGTACAGCAACTTTGCTAAAGATTATCACATGATCAAATATAAGGCATATACTGGAGCTAATTTTTATCACCAATGTAAAAACAATATGGCAATAAACAAAGATATACAAAGAAAAAAAAACCCACTGAGTGTCTTGCCGGATCTTCTCAGTTAAGGTCGTGTTCCGATCCGGTGGTAGTGTAAAAAAAATGTAACTGACAATTTGTAGGCCTATGCAAAATAAAAAATAAAGACATAAAAATAAAAATGCATAGTTTACGATTGTATAAATGACGTACAGAGAAACATTTTTATATATACAGATAATTAAGTAATTTAGTTGTATTAGTTTAGCTTCTAGAGCCTTCAGGCAATAAGGCAAAAAGATAATCTAAGCGGCATCGTTTTTACTTCAATGACGTGTATGTATAATAAATTGATAGAATCTAATCTGTTTACTTCGAGTAATTATAATCGGTATTTAAAATATTATTCTATGTACACTTTTATGGTTTTAATTAAAATAATTATAAATCTTTAATTTGATTTGTTACGTAAGGGAGGACTTTTTCAATGAACTAGACGTTTAATTTCACTGTTATTTTGATTAAATACAGTTTTTAATAAAACATTAATAAAGTAATTTATCATTTAGATCATTTGCGATTTCCTGAATAAGATGTAAAGAGCCGTATGAATACAAACAAAAAAAAAAACAAGAATAAAGAATTACATCGTCTGTTTGACCTTAAACAAATATGATTTACCATTTTGCTTTTATTGTAAGACCAGAGATCCCACAGACGGGCAAGATGACCAGGACAAGCAAGGAGTACAACCAGACGATAAGATATCCTTTAGCATAAATGATTTCAAAAGAGCATCAGATTGCAACTACCAGAGAAATCTATATATTAATACGTATAGATTTAATTGTGATTCGTTTTTAAGATACTTGAGGCAGGCGAAGGAGTATGAAATTCCATCCATCCATCAGCCTTTTGATGTCCACTGCTGAACATAGGCCTCCCCTAAATGGCGCCACTCCAACCGGTCCTATGCCCTCTGTCTTCTTCAGGTCATCGGTCCATCTGGTAGGGGGGCGACCTGTACTCCTTTTGCCTAAACGTGGTCGCCACTCGAGGACCTTCCTTCCCCATCGGTTATCGGTCCTGCGAGCGATGTGGCCGGCCCATTGCCACTTCAGCCTACTAATTTTGAGAGCTATGTCGGTAAGCTTCGTTCGTCTACGGATTTCATCGTTGCGAATCATGTCTCGTAGCGAAATTCCGAGCATAACCCTCTCCATAGCACGCTGAGCGACCCTGAGTCTCCGAATGAGGCCTACAGTGAAGGACCACGTTTCGGCGCCGTAGGTCATCACTGGCAACACACATTGCTCGAATAATTTCGACTTCAGGCACTACTTTGGACTACTTTGGACAATATAAGGTTTGGTTTTTCAATCTAAATTACGGTCGAATTTCGACCGTTGCGGCGGGTGAGTAGTAAGTTTAAAAACAGAAAACAAATGCAGTGACTATTATAAAATTGTATTGACGAGGCCCATGCCCATGAATGACACCCATTTAGGTAAAAACCTAGCTTAATGAAATCGCCAATTTTTAACGAATGACGGATGGGTATAGTCACAGTGCAAATATGGAACAGTATTTAAACTAAGTCTTGTTTATGAAATAATTACCTACGCTCTATTGAAGCGATAGGGTTGTCTCTATATATTTTTCATTCGCAATAATGTTATTGAGAGGTACATTTTTAGCATATATTGTCATGTAGTCATCAATCAATCGAATTGTAATATCTACGCAGTTTACAAATGATATAAGTAGGTAATCTCACAGTAGTTTGAAATACGGAAAACAGTTTAATATTGGTACTTGTAGAGGTTTGGAAATACGTTTGATATCTAGTAAAAATTCAAACCGCCGTATACCACGCAATACACTAGTGTCATTTTCAAAAAGATCACGGAAACAAATAGCAACGTGACTCGTCGTGACGCGACACTCTGAAGCACCGCGAAAACCCCTTAGCGTCGTTGTCAATGCGTATGTTTGTGTGAGTGTGCCGTTTTCGAACGCTTGTAGGCAGTTTCCATACTGTTCCCAATATTTCTACTGTGGTATAGTATAGTGTCTGCAAAGAGTAAAAGTCCTTTACTGAGATTTCAGTTTTCTGTTGTTAACATTTATTTAAATTATTTCTTACTTTTCTTAGGCTATAAATCAATCATTTTTTTTTATTCAATCCTTTTGGAGTGTCATCAGTACCCAACATCATGCCAGAATCGATAACAAAATCTGCCCCGGTGATACTTGCTGCTTTATCACTCGCTAAATACACTACCAGTTCGGCTACTTCTTCGACTTTCACACATTTTTTTAACGGCATAATTTCAGCCATTTCATCCCAATATGGAATCTGTTCATGCTCAGTAAGTTCTGCACTTTTCCAGATATTAGTTCTCACAGGTCCAGGAGATATACAGTTGACTCTAACGCCTCGATCTGCTAACTCGAACGCAGCGCATTTAGTGAAACAAGTAACTCCTGCCTTAGAAATGAGGTAAGGTACCATGCCTCTCATCATTATTTTAGACGCAACACTGGACATGTTGATGATGCATCCTTTGCTCTCAATCAATGCGGGTAACGCTTGCTTAGTCATCACAACCATAGCTCGAAGATTGATAGACATTGTTCTATCAAATTTTTCGATTATATCTGGATCCTGTAGACTTCCTGGTCCAGCCACTCCGGCGTTATTGACAAGAACGTTAATTCCCTCAAGGTTTTTTAAAGTATCACCAATTTTCTTAACATCTTCCTCGTTAGTCAAGTCAGCAATAACTTCCAATATTTTACCTTTTGTTAATCTTTGACATTCTTTTTTGATTTCCATTAGATCTTTCTCGTTGATATCAATGATACATAAACTTGCGTTTAATTTAGCGAAGGTTAATGCAGTCGCAGCGCCCATCCCGGAAGCAGCTCCGGTGATTACGACGAGTTTGTTTGTAAAACTCATCTCGTAATATAAAGTATTAATAGATTTATTTTATTAAAATATATAATACAGTTAGCAAGGTAACCACTACATCAATGCCGTCAAAAATTAACTATTTCACAATGTATTTCAAGTCTTCGCCCTTTATATATATATATTTTAGTTTTTGTTGTAAATTAGGACGGTATCACACTAAGTCTATGTTGATTCGTCCCTGTAGTTCCGGGATTAGGATAGGGCTACGTCATCCCCTGCTTGTCGTAAGAGGCGACTAAAAGGGGCTTCCGGGGTTTCGGGGGGCTAGAGTGGGAGCTCGAACCGTTCGATCAGACAACCCCGGGAAGGATAGCGGTATGTGTGGTTGCATAGCGTCGTAAAGACGGAACGGTGTGTCCAGCCGCCCATCTGGGAGGAGCCCGATGGGCAACGTGCACAGAGGATTCCGGTTGCGTTTCTTTGGAGATCGCGGATTCCTCTTTATAGTGCCGAGGACGCCCAGATAACAAATAAATTTTGAAAAAATCATGAGTGACGTTATCAGTAAAAAGAGAGCCAGGTTGATAATAAATAAAAGGCATTTTCACAATAAACAAAGTATTTGTATTACAATATGAGAAAAATTAAGTTCCAAAACCAGAGTACTTCAAATAATATATTTATAATTAAACCGGTGTGTATTCAACTTTACATTACATTATGTAATTTTAAGAGTAACAATTACTTAACACAACGAGAATAATAAAAAAATATTTGTCTGCATTGAGATACTAGTTGCCTGCGACTTCTTTCGCGCAGTTTTTAATACAAAATAACACCAACATTAACCACCCATTTATTCCCCATAGGGGTAATGTTTGGTGCTATTACCCCTATTACCCCTGTCCTTCCTTAGTGGATAGTATACTTATTTTTAATTTTGTGTATAACTATGTTTTTGTGTATCTTTTCCATTTTCTTAGTTCAATTGCACTACTAAAATAGATATCATAAGCTGTTCTAATAGTTTAAAAAAAAGTGTGTGTGTGATTTATGTACACGCCTCAGCAGTTATACTTCTTTGGCGTAACAAGATAAAAATATTTTTAAAATTTTATCTTTCGCGAACGTAGAATAAGACGTTTGTAGAAAAAACGACACTAACAATAGATAAACTAAGATGTAGTCTGAAGCTAGCTTCAGAGTGTTGATTTAACGTGACGGTGTGCGCGCGCTTGGTAAAAATTTACTCTATTTTTTCTCTAACGCGCCAAAAAAGTGTAGGGTAATTGTAACAAAACTAGAAATTTGTAATTAATGAACAACTCTTGTTTCGTTTTCAAAACATTTCCACGTACTTATTTCCAAATGAAAGCTTTTTTTTTGCATTTTTTAAATCTTTTGTTACTCTTTGTATTCTTTACAACAATTCTGTGATAGAGCCTCGTTAGTTAGACTTAAACACTGTTTATTGCACTCTATTATAAAATCTTCTAGTTTTTTAATTCTTTATACATACTTCATACTAATATTATAAAGGCCAAAGTTTGTGAGTGTGTATGTTTGTTACTTCTTTACGTCTAAACGACTGGAGCAATTTTCATAAAATTTTGTAGGGAGTTAGCTAACACTCTGGATAACATATAGGCTACTTTTTACTGTTAAAAATATCTTATTCCCACGGGACAATCGATACATCGATTTTTATTTCGTTTTTTCGTTTCGCGTTTTTCCACTATATTATACATGTATTATACTTAAAAACCTTCCTCTTGAATCACTCTATCTATTTAAAAAAACTGCATTAAAATCCGTACCGTAGTTTTAAAGATCTAAGCATACATAGAATGATGAAGTTCCATCCACATCAACTGGACCCGTGGCGGTCCTCCACGGTTTGATTTGCGCGCTCGTTTCTGCCACGGACGTGCAAGATGTGGAACGAGTTTCCTCCTGAGGTATTCCCGGGGCGTTATGATATGGGGCTCTTCAAAAAAGGTGTGAAAAGAGCTCTCCTTCAAAGCCAGCGATGCATTGGCGCCTCCTCTGTCCATAGGCGACGGTGACTACTTTCTATCAGGTAGCCCGTCTGCCTTATCGTTAGGTTTAAGTATAAAAAAACGGACAGACAGCGGGAAGCGACTTTGTTTTATACTATGTAGAGATTTGACTGCAGTACGGGTCAGTTTGGGTCATTTATGTGTGCGTGTGTCATCAGATGGACTCCTCATTTGTTAATCCAATCTTAAATAAAACTCACTTGCAGAAAGGTGTTTCATCTGTCTGCATACACAGTAGTATATATATGTATATTGGACATTATTTTTACGTTAAAAATAAATAATTATATAATAAACTTCACGAGTATAATTAATATGATGTAATTATAGATGAAGGAAGCAAATTTAAAAGAAAAAAATTAAAATGAATTAATAAACTCAGATCTTATCTGTATAATTATAAATATTAACACTGGTTTTCAAGGATTAACACGTTCGTTGCATTACGAGATCTAATAGATCTCGTAATGCAACGAACAACGAACATGCAGTGCAAAATCCTGTTGTTTCACTCGTTGCGGGCTGCTCTAACGTTTAAAGTTCTTAATGTATTAACTAAAATATACATATTTTGTTCATACTTAAGGGTGAGTACAAAGACACAATAAAAATAGGGATGCATTAAGTCCTCAACGCACAGTACTATAATTTTAAGTATACGAGATTTTTTTTTATATGATTGAAGTAGTAAACGAGCATGCAGTCCACCTGATGGTAAGTGGTCACTGACGCCCATGGACATTTATAATCAACTTCATAGAGAACATGGGTTCCATCCAAAGTCAATCACAGATGCGTTGCTATTCCCGAGGACTGTGATGGTCACCTCATGTGAAAGTGTGCCAGCAACCACACCCTTCCATCGAATCGCATGAACTGCTTCACGCTAGAAATAGTTGTGGCGGCGGTACTTTCCCGGTCGAACTACATTGGTTCTACCACCTTGGAAATTTTGTTTATAGTTAAGGGGTGAGCATAAAGACACAGTAAAAATAGGGATGCATTAAGTCCTTAAGGCACAGTACTATAATTTTAAGTATACGAGATCTATTAGATCTCTTGCTAAACTTTCGTATTGTGCGTGGACTAAAATTCTGTTGTTTCACTCGTTGCAGGGTGTTTTAACTTTTAAAATACTTTATATATGAACAAGACATACATATATGTTTTATACTTAAGGGTGAGTACAAAGATACAATAAAAATAGGAATGCATTAAGTCCTTAACGCACAGTACTATAATTTTAAGTATACGAGATCTATCAGATCTCTTGCTAAACATTCGTATTGTTCATATCTATTTTGACGACGTACCGGTCTGACACGCAGTGGGTCCCGGATTCGATTCCCGGCCAGACAGGTATCTGAATGATGAGTTTTGATTCTTGTTCTGGGTCTGGGTGTTTGTGTATGTCTTTGTGTGTGTCCATGGCACCCACGATACAGGAGAAAATGCTACTTTGGGGTTATGAGTGTAGAGAGCGTTTTTATATCTATACATTAATACGTGAAGCAAAAACTTGTGATCCGTTTTTAAGATACTTGCCGCAGACGGAGTATGAACTACGCACGGTTATAGTTGATGTAGAGAAGGATTCTGGAATGCTATTTTTGTTTTTAATAATGCATTAAATATACATAAAATGAACTAAAAACATACTGTTCTAAGTAACATTTTTCAATTTATTAATTCTTTGAAACAAATCTATTTACACTATATACAAAACAAAATATAAAAATAAATAAAACAAATAGTCCATGTCACTGCCTCTTGGGAGAGTCCCAAGAATGCTGGCGGCGTTACCTCTTTGTATGGCCAAACTGATAAAATATAAAACATAACATATATAACATATATAAAACATACTACCATGCATTTGACACAAACACAAACGAAATAAAACATTTAAAGTCCTATGTCTTTGATAAAATACCTGGTATCGCTTTTAAATGGAGCTTTCATAATTAAACCTCTTTTATCTTTAAAACAACTTAAATGTTGATACAATTTAATTGAATTTGAGATATATTCGTGATACTTGGATAATATCAAGTAGTTCTTGAGTTGAATTAAGGTTGTAATTTCGACCGTTGCGACCGGCGACTAGTATGATGTAATAGATATTTTTTGTTATCTAAATCTTAAGGACGTTGCACATACACGCGATTATTATATGTTAATATTAAGAATATTAGGGTGAACCTCTTCAATCTGGATCTCCTCTTGAAATGAAATGAATGAGGGTGAAATCTTAAATTTTGTTGTTTCAAACATAGTATGCAACTAAATGGAGAGCAATCATTATGCTGTATGTTTTTAAGTTATTATTATTGGGAGTGAATCGATACACACCAAAACGTAGAAATACTTCACGTTAGAAAGGTTGCGGTACCTAACCGATAGAACCACAATGGTTCTCAGTTTTAACGTAAGCATTTTTATGATATTTCCTTAGTTTTTACTATCATAAAAATTGCGAGGTTGTAAAAATTAGTATTTGACGGCCCGCGTGGCGCGGCGGTTACCATAACGGTCTGACGCGCAATCCCAATGAATATCTCAGAGAATATCTCATTAGAGGTTCTGATTTTAAAACACGGCGTTGTGGTGGAATCAATTTCGTCCACATTATGTATTGTTGAGGTAAATTAATTCTCAAAAGGACTGATTGCATTACAGTATAACAACTACAGTATGAAAACTGTTTATAAATAGATCAAAAAAAAAATTAAATGCCGCTTGCACTTACTGCAAGTGTACAATCATCCTAATAATAAAAAAAAAACATTCGTAACTCTTCGACACAGTCATGTTTACTAACACAATATTATGTATAATCTTATCGTTTGTCGTGATAAGTTGATAAAACGTCGAGAAAAATAGATGCTGTAAGATCATTCATATTTTAGAACGGAGAAGACGAGTTACATGATTACCGAAAATTTCATGATATAAAATATATTGTAATTCGTATAAAAATGGATTTTACAAATAAAGTTGTATTAATCACCGGCGCTGCATCAGGTATTGGAACGGCAATCGCCTTAAGTTTCGCAAAAGTAAACGCCACGTTATGTATCATTGATATAAATGAGGAAGATCTAATGAAAGTGAAAAAACAATGTGAAGAACTGAGCAAAGGTAAAGTATTGGAAGTTGTAGTTGATCTTACTAAAGACAAGGAAGTAAAATACATTGTGGAAGTCGCGTTGAAAGAATTTAAAAAGATCGACGTTCTTGTCAACTGTGCTGGTGCGTATGTATCAGGAAGTATAGAGGACGCTGATATTGTTGAAAGATTTGATAAAGCAATATCTATCAATATAAGAGCTTCTATTCTTTTGACACAACAGGCGTTACCTGCGTTGAAAGAAACTCAGGGAAGTATTGTTAATATATCAAGTGTGGTTTCTGCTATAAATACTGCTAATTCGTTGCCTTACAACGTTTCGAAAGCTGCAGTGACGAAATTTACTAAAGCTGCAGCTATTGATCTGGCAAAGAGTGGTGTTAGAGTCAATTGTATATCTCCTGGGGCTGTGAAGACAAATATATTGAAAAATGGAGGGATGAATGAAGTTGAATGTCAAAAAACTTGGGACGAATTGAAATTAGTACCATTAAAGAAATATGTGAAAGCTGAGGAAATAGGTGAAATAGCAGTGTATTTGGCCAGTGATAAGGCTGCTAGCATCACTGGTGCAGATTTCGTAGTAGATGCTGGTATGATGTTGGGAAATCCTAATGCCTGAAAAATGTAAGCTACATAAAATTTTTCGATGAATATATTTGTGTAAAAAAATGTGTTTTCTTTCATACAACTTAAGAGAATTACCAAGTGGTCACACACACTTTAAAAGATTTTTATAACATATTATTTTCGCTGAGAGGTACTTTTTAGTAACTAATTACTTATTTACGTCACAACAAAAGATCAATTTCTTACATAATTTTCAAGGTGGTAGAACCAGTGTAGTTCGACCGAGGAAGTACCACCGCCACACCTATTTCTAGCGTGAAGCAGTTCTTGCGTTTCGATAGAAGGGTATGGTTGCCGGCACAGTTTCACATAAGGCGACCATCATAGTCTTCGGGAGTAGCAACGCAGATGGAACGCATGTTCTGTATGAAGTTGATTACAGTTGTCCACGGGTGGCAGTGACCACTTACCATCAGGTGGACTGCATGCTCGTTTGCTACTTCAGTCAGATACAGAAAAAAAAGGTGAAATAGGATATAAAAGTTTGTTTAAAAATCCGCCAATTTTAATGCAAGCTCAACGAAATTTAGTATAATATGGCTTTGTGGTTCAAAATATTTGTGATTGGCCTTTTTTTTTTTTTGTTCTCGAGGGGGAAACCTTCAAAAGGTACCCGACGCCGTGGGAGCAGATGGGCGGCTGGGCCCACCGCCCCGTCTAGTCTTTACGACGGTATGTGACCACATATACCGCCGTCCTTCTCGGGATCGCCTGACCGAACGGTTCGAGCTCCCACTCTAGCCGCCTGCAACCCCGGAAGCCCCTTTTAGTCGCCTCTTACGACAGGCAGGGGATACCGTAGCCCTATTCTGATCCCGGAACTACAGGGACGTTGTGATTGGCCTAAACCTCTCTCTTTTAAGGAGAAGACCCGTGCCCAGCAGTGGGACAATAATGAATTGAAAAGGTCGTCAATCCAAATTTAAATCGAAAAGCTATTTGTTAACCAAAAAAATGGTCGCCTAATCTACATCCTCTGGCCTAATAGTTGAAACTTAATCGGAAGGTCCAAGGTTCAAACCCAAGCACACACCACTAATTTATGTGCGTATTATAAATTAATTATATCTGCTTTGTCGGTGAAGGAAAACATCGTGAGAAAACCTACACACCCGAGAGTCCTTTAAAAAAATAGTTCTGCGAGGTGTGTGAAGTCCACCAATTCGCACTTGGCTAGCGCGGTGGACTATGGCTTAAAACTCTCTCATTCTGAGAGAAGACCCGTCATTCTGAGAGAAGATCACTAATTCTCGTCAACCCATTATTATCCCACATCTGGGCACGGGTCTTCTCTCAGAATGAGAGAGTTTAGGCCATAGTCCACTGCGCTGGCCAAGTGCGAATTGGTGGACTTCACACACCTCCGAAAACTTTTTTTTTTGTTTAAAGAACTCTCGGGTGTGTAGGTTTCCTCACGATGTTTTCCTTCACCGAAAAGCAGTGATAATTAATTTCTAATACGCACATGAATCAGTGGTGCGTCCCTGGGTTTGAACCTCAGACCTCCCGATCGAGAGGGCAAGTTTCAACCATTAGGCTATCACTGATCATTAATTAGTAGGGATAAATTACAAGATTAATACGATAAGATAATATCTCTACTTATAATTGATATTCAGTTGTGGTGTTAGAAAGAATAAGGGACCAATCACGCCTTATTTATCATTATTGAGATGTTTACGGATATAAATAGCGAGAAATTATCGGAATGTTGATCGTTTGTCATAAGATTTGTCTTGATATGTGTACAGGAGCCAGCTATACGTTTTAGGCACTTTTTCAGTCAAAAATCTTCTCTTTATTTGATTGCTAGTATTATTACCCGAGCTTTGCTAGTTGACATACATATAATAATAGTCGTTATTTTTATTATGTCTTTTTTTATCGTCCCTGTAGTACCGGGATCAGAATAGGCATACGGTATCCTTTGCCTGTCGTAAGAGGCAATTAAAAGGGGTTACCGGGGTTGCGGGCGGCTAGGGTGGGAGCTTGAACCGTCCCGCCAGGCGATCTCGGGAAGGACGGTTGTATGTGCGTTCGCATACCCTCGTAAAGACTAGACGGAGTAGTGGGCCCAGCCACCCATCTGGAAGGAACCCGATGGGGCAACGCGCTCAGAGGATTCCGGTTGCGTTCCTTTGGAGATCCCGGAGTCCTCTTTGTAGCGCTGAGGGCGGCCACCGGGGGGTTTTAGTGCGGTAAAAATATCACATTACCCTGCGTCGCCCCTACGGCGTCGGTTACCTTTTGAAGGTTTCCACCTTGACAACAAAAAAAAAGTCAACAATTTTTAATAATGCAAAATACCGAAACGAAAGGAAGCTAATAAAATAACCTGTGAAATAAGCAACATCCACGCAAAAACTTATGTACATGGGACAAGTTGTACTTGCGAAATAGAGTAATAAAGAAACACACACCATCTCACTTTTTAAATTAGTATAGATATACATTGTACATGACATAAATTGTACATGCAATGTACAAGAGATTTGTGTCGATAAACCAACGGAACGTGAGTTTGTTCGGGGAGGGACATTTCTTATATTTAAATAATTCAGTTTTGTTTCAACAATTCAGTCTTAAAATTAAATAATACAATTTTTCAACCCTACGCCCCTTAATGATTAGCGAAATTAATGGATGTCCCTTAACAAACGAGCTGGCCGAATGTATATTTATAGAGTTCACACATACTTTTGAGAAGTTATTTATCAACACTCAGATTTACGAAGATTATTAAGATTTAAAAAGATTACGAAGAAGAAAAATCAGTGGCTGGGATTCGAATCTTGGACCCTCGATCGAGAGGCCGATTATTTGAATTTAGGCTATTACTGATTGAAGGATATGCGTTTCCTGCTTCAAACTTATAATAAATCCAAGCAAGTTTAAAAAGTAATACAAAATCTATCATTAAAATTAAATAGTTAAATTTGGAATAGCGGGAAAAAAAGATGGCTCCCGTGTTATAAAGGATTTTGGCGGGCAGTATGGCGGCAAATGGCGCGTCAGAAATTAATGAAACCATCGATGCGGGAGTGTTGCTATATTTCTTCCGCTCCCGCATTTGTCTTCCAGAAGCTTCCGGACTTTAGCGGCCTTAGCTCGTATTTTTCTTCTCGGTACACTTAGTTTTCCTTAACCACTTGTTTTGTTACGTGGTTGCTAATTTCGGCCGCTAGGTTCGCTAGTGGCGCTATCTATGTCTCTTTTTTAATGTAGTAGAATAAGGGTAGTTCGAAGGGAAGGTACCGGAATAACTCTTTAGTTCATAAATTTTAATTTAACGGGTACTCACGATATGCGGTTTTTTAATTCTTTTCGAATTCTTTTTGCCCATATTTCGACCCAGTTGCATGGATCGTGGTCACGGCGAAACTGCGATGGCGGGGAGAAACCGTTGACAAGCACTAGTGATATATTAACCTATGTACCCTACGTCTAGTTTGTTTTTATTTTTTAGGTTCCATATCACGAAAAATTACACTTACTGTATCCTTACGCACCGAACTTTGAACTCTATGTGATTTATTTATATAAACGCAAACTTTAAACCGTCTTCTCTATTAAAGTTTTTAGGATGTTTTTTGATCTTGATTGCTTCTCTTACTAAACGTGTAAGGTAACGCTCCACGGAGATCACTTGAAGTTTATGTAATTCAATCATAATGGTAATCATAATCATTTATTTGTCAGTAAGCACAACATGGTTATGGTTACAGTAGTAGGAGCAACGCTTACTGTTGCCTAATGTTGGCGTACTAATGTCAAATTGCGACGCATTAATATTAAAATCTAAATGGAATGAGAAACGAGAATACTTTAATAGGTACTTAATTAAAAATGTTTGAACTTATAGCAAATCAGATGGCCGTGTTAGGTATATGCATTACTGTCATTAAGATATTCGTTAATGTTATAGTAACATTTTTTCAGTGGTTATAGCCGGAATTATGTATTCAGCTACCGCAGATTTCTTCGGGTCATTCTTTAGTTCATATTTTTCGCTGGAACGGTGAGAACAATATCTTCATTGCTACATTTTTTTAAAAACGTAAGGACAATTGACTTATATTTAGATGATTATCCTAGTCTCTTGGAGTGGCAACGCTCAATAATCAGCTAGTAGAACCTGCGTTTTATCCCAAATTCCAGTGGTATCTGCCATCCCTTGTTATCGGGACTGTACGTTCGTTGGCTAATTCAGTCCTTTACAAAAACGATAACACTTTTATATGTCGGCGCGACACCGCGCATTTATGAAAAACACGTCGCCGATAATAATTATTTAGTTAGTTTAAAGATCGAAAATTGTTTGTTTATTGAATTAGCAACATTTAATGATTTTTAGAACTGTAATTTAGTTTACCCTCCATAAATTTGTTATTGTCACACCACCAAACATTGTTATAAAAAGGCGAGCGAACGCCGGTAGAAAAAGATTTCTTGTTTAACCGTCGAAGCGATCGGACCTCCTCAGTTGTGAATAAATCGAAGAAATTTACTGCTGTGTTTTACTTGAAAACTTCAAGAATGAATAATAATGAAGACCTCAAGCCTTCCTGACGTCACATTTCACCATTCACTTCGTTATATATAATATCAAAGTAGTAAAGAAGCGTAAATTCTATCTGAATATAATTGGTCCCCTATGGACCTCTGAAATCAACTTCATCAAGAACAGGCTTCTATTTAAGTCAATGACGGATGCGTTGCTACTCTCGAGGTTTAAGACGGTCGACCTTCAAATGAAACCAATATTCTTCTATATTTCTTCTATAGTTCTATATAAAAAAAAAACATGCGTGCGTACAAAGTACACATGTCAGAAGTGAAACTTCTTTGGCGCACTAATTTATAAATCTTGTTTATATTTATACAAATCTAAAACTTTAAATTTCCAAGATTAAGAGGAAGGGAAAAAGGCGTGATACGACGTTCGCTCTGTCTCACTTTTTCTCTCAATCTTTCTCACTCGCTTGCTCCCTACTCTCACTCCACGGCTAGTTGCTTATGCTACGTTCGCCCTGTCTTACTCTCTCTCAATCGGTCTCGATCACTCTGTCTCTCTTTTCCGACACTTCCGTTGCATACCGGCGTGACGTTTCATCTGTAAAAATTTTACCCTCATGCGCCTAAAGAAGTTTCACTTCAAAAATCGTTTGTCTGTAAGTTATGGGTTTACTAACGATAGTTGACCGTGACAACGTCATAAGAAAATACTGATGGGATGGTTGCATTTTTGTATAGCAGCTGTCCACGCGGACGCATCGCTCACTCAAGTAGGATAGAGACGTCGAACGCTGCTGAACTCGTTCCGTGCTCTCTCTTGCACGTCAAGCCTTAAATGGAACGCCTCAAGGCGAGGTAACACTAGATGATACATGTTTTTTGGTGCGTGCAGCCGGCTCCATCGAATTATATGACGTTGTCAAGTCAACATCACGCACGCGTTAGTACTGTTGAGAATTAAGATGTCCGTGTCATGAAACTATCTAGCGATTACTCCATTCGTCTATAACTCTGCAATATAGCTTAATTACACCACTCATCCTTTTTTTAGCATGAGGCCTATAACCTGACTCAAGTGTGATGGATGGTACTCGCTAACACTTAGTAAGTACCTTCCATCATAAATAATGACGTTCAAAAACATCTACCGACTAAAATTATTTCGCCAAAACAGAGTTTGGAATAAAATTGTTCTTTTATTTTAGCGCAAACTTTGTATATCCATCATTTGGTAGCGGAGTAAATCATTCGTATACAAATACAAAGTTATTTTGCTGATCCAAAACACAAATTACACGAATTTGATCCTTATCAACTTGGAATTAAAACCTTGTTTTAATGCATGAAGTTTTACGGCACCATTGTTTATTTTGTGAACGATACATAAATTTTCAACCAGCTAATGTGCACTTATGTTATGTTTTGTTTATAGTGTAACAGAGTTGAGATTTCTCCGCAAAAACGACTTTGGAATTTGGTGGCCGCGAAATTTTCGAATACCAATTTAAACTTTTATGCGGTTAGAAATCTTCGTATTTCGGTCTATTCTAAATTTGATTATTACAAGCTTATTATCAACTTGTTTTTTGTATGGTGAAATCCTTTAAGGAAAATTTTAATTACTTGACTGAACTCAAAGGAATACCTACTTACAACAATCTTCATCTATCGCGAAAAATGCAACTTATAAATGAAGAGCCGGACAAAATGTTTAAAGAACTTTTAAATTGGATAGTCTCATACTTTCTCTTGTAATATTGCATTATAAAAATAGGATAGGATTGAACTGAAAATAAATATATTTAATGTATGGATCCATTCTAATTCTATACTGTTGGTATTAATTTTGTAAATTCAAAATTTGTGAGGATGTAGGCAGCGACTTAGTCCTGACCGACCTAGGCTAAATATGTTGTGACTTTGTTTACTACATTGAAAATATTAACATGGTTGACCCAGCAGTTTGTCTACCAAAAAAAAAAATGTGTGCGTGTACTAGCTTACACTCGTAAGAACATTTTCAAAAAATAATTTACTATATGCAACTTTACAGAAATTGGTTAAATAAAGTTAAATTAGATAAAGTTTAATAAAAGGCTTTTATTAAACTTTATCTAATAATCTAATCTATAATAATCTATCTAATATCACGCGTGGTAGGGATAAAAAAAATATGGCGCGTAACGGAAAAAAAAGATGGCGCGTAACAGAAAAAGATGGCGCGTAACAGAAAAAGATGGCGCGTAACGAAAAAATGTTACACTAAATTTTTTTCCAACCCCGATAAAGAAGTTTCACTTCAAAAATTTATTGCCTAATCTACAACCACCTGCATGCCAAAAAAATACGATATCAACGCGCCCCCTGATCCTTCTGCCCTAGGCTGCAGACTAGCCTAAGGGTTAATCAGGCACTGGATGTAGGTACGTTGTGTTAATTGCTTTTTCACTCAAAAATCATCGGTTAGGTTTCACTGAACGGCATACATATCGATTGAGACCTACATTATGAGTTTGTTTGACAATAGATAGATACAACTTTTTAACACGCTTTCTACAATCATAGCCCACAGTAGGATTTTCTCCTGTGTTGTGGGTACCATAGACACACACAAGACGAGTACACAAACACCCAGAACATGAATTTCAGGTATCTGAATGAATAAACTCATCATTCAGATACCTGTCTAGCCGGGAATCGAACTCGGGACCCGTTGCGGGTCAGTCCGTTATGGTAACCGCTGTGCCACGCGGGTCGTCACTTTTTGCCACTAAGTTTCAACTAATTGTAAGCAAGATAAATATTTGTAGTGTTTAGGTTTTCGGATTCATTTCGTAAAGTTTCATTTTTGCAAAGTAAGAAAAGCGTATTTTAAATATAAATTTCATTATAAGTGCATGTTTTGGGTTTGTGTCCAATTTAAGCCTTCGAGAAAATCTTTGGAGATAAGATCATTTTAATGTGTTCCATAATTATTTCGAACTACCCAAAATACTCATAGAATAGTTATGATATATTTAAAATTTGACGTTTCAGACACAATTTACTAAAACGGTCATAACTTGAATATCAGTACCGACGGCTATATTTTACAGTATCTATATATATGAAGGTGGTAGAACCAGTGTAGTTCGACCAAGGAAGTTCCACCGCCACACCCATTTCTAGCGTGAAGTATTTCTTGCGTTTCGATGGAAGGGTGTGGTTGCCGGCACACTTGCGTATAATGAAATGAAATGAAATGAAATGTCTTTATTTTGCATAGGCCTTCGGGGGCGCTTACAAATTGTCAGTTACATTTATATATTTTTTTTTACACTACCACCGGATCGGAACACGACCTCAACTGAGAAGATCCGGCAAGAAACTCAGTGGGTTTGTCTTTTTTCTTTGTATATCGTTTTTTTATTTTTATTTAAGCAACCATCATAAGTAGTCCTCGAGAGTAGAAACGCAACTGTGATTAACTTCAGATAGAACCACTGTCTGGCCGCTCGTCAAGCGATTGCTTGCAAGACGGAGGTATATATCTATCTATTTACGGACAGATATACAGTAAAAAACATCTCCTCAACCCATTATTGTCCCCCTGCTTGGCACGGGTCTTCTCTCAGAATGAGAGAGTTGTAGGCCATAGTCCACCGCGCTGGCCAAGTGCGAATTGGTGGACGTTAAGAGTTTTAACGAAACTCTCATTCCTTAAAAAATATTCCTTTTTAACCGACTTCCAAAAAGGAGGAGGTTATCAATTCGTCTGTATTTTTTTTTTTTTTTTTTTTTTTTTTTTTTTTTTTATATTTGTTACCTCATTTCTCCGGACTGGGTGAACCGATTTAGATGATTTTTTTTTTATTTGAAAGGTAGTGCGTGTCATAGGGTCCCATTTTTTTTTAGTATTTTTTTGACAAGGGCATCCATAAGAAAAACGCATAAGTCTTAAATTTGCATTTTCAATGTACGCGATAAATGTATGAATAACTCAATATCCCGCCAACCGATTTTGATGATTCTTTTTTTATTAGAAAGGATGTACTCCAGGGGTAGTCTGATAAGAGTTTGATAAGGTTCTAATCATAGGATCTTCAACTTTTTGGAGCAAAATAATAAAATTAGTGATAGTCGGCCGAACCTTAGCTGGAGAAGTCCAATTGAGTAAAATATAGAATAAAATTACTATGTAGGTATTTACTATGAAAAATTTGACCTTCAACTCTTCAATCCTGATGATGCAGGGGTACTGCTAGCCTGAACTATAAAAGTTGGTCGTTTGATGTTTGCGAATATATAATGAAATTGTTAAGCAAATTCATGGGACAAAAATTTGACCTTCAACTCCTCAACCCTGATGATGCAGGGGTACTTAAAGCCAAAACCATAGGAATAAGCCATTTGGTGCTTACGTATACGTTATAAGATTACTGAGCAAAAACATAAGATGAAAAATTTGACCTTCAACTGCTCAACCCTGATGATGGAGGGGTACTTCAATCCTAAACCATAGAAGTTGGCAATTTGGTGCTTACGGTTATGTAAAGAAAATACTAAGCAAAAATATAAAATAAAAAATTTGACCTTCAACTCCTCAACCCTGATGATGAAGGGGTACTTCAATCCTAAACCATAGGAGTTGGCAATTTGGTGCTTACGGTTATGTAAAAATAATACTAAGCAGAGGCACAAAATTAAAATTTTGACCTTCAACTCCTCGACCCTGATGATGAAGGGGTACTTCAATTCTAAACCATAGGAGTTGGCAATTTGGTGCTTACGGGTATGTAAAAATAATACCAAACAGAGGCACAAAATTAAAATTTTGACCTTCAACTCCTAAACCCTGATGATGCAGGGTACTGCAAGCCTGAGCCATAGAAGTTAGCCACCTGGTACTAACGTATATGTTATAAGATTACTAAGCAACAATATAAGATGAAAAATTTGACCTTCAACTCCTCAACCCTGATGATGGAGGGGTACTTCCAGAGGGGGCGCCCTGTTTGTATGAATTGTAAAAGTGTTTTATGTTTAATTTTTGTGAATATGTAGATGCACAAAGCAAACTTAGAGGCTTTATTTAAATACAAACATAAAAATATAGTCACTAAAAAGTGTAAAATAAAAACTTTTTAACAAAAAATATCTACCGACTTCCATGTCACAAAAAAGTAAAAAATAATTTAAATATATTTTGGTCTAGAACATACTCAGTACTTAGTACATAGTTCTGAAGTCGGTGCTATATGTCGAAATATGTCGAGCACCGACTTCAGGACTATGTACTAAGTACTGAGTATGTTCTAGACCAAAATATATTTAAATTATTTTTTACTTTTTTGTGACATGGAAGTCGGTAGATATTTTTTGTTAAAAAGTTTTTATTTAATCATTATTTCATTGAAAAAAATCTTTATTCGTGGTGCTTTGTATGTTTTGTGATGGTCAGTGGACCGTGCGTTAAGGTTGTTGAAGTGTTAAGTGCATAAGGCTGGTCGGTCGTGAAGTGATTGCGCGGAAGCATTGTACTTATCTTTTTATTATTATTTATTGCCATTAGTACATATATAAATATATTAAAAAATTAAATTTGAAATTATATTTAAATTGTTACTAGATTAAAAATAATATAGCATAATATTATTATTATATTTGGCTGTGAAGGTAGTTGAGCCCTTCTAAGGGATAATAGTTTCAACAATTACTACCTTCTGCCTACCTTTAACTCTCCTCGTACTCGTACAAAACAGCCCTTAATACCATGTGTTTTTAATTCTATTTGGAGTGTTATATTAGGTACAGATTTACTGCAGTTTCGGGATTAGAATAAGGCTACGGTATCCCCTGCCTGTCGTAAGAGGCGACTAAAAGGGGCTTCCGGGGTTGCGGGCGGCTAGAGTGGGAGCTCGAACCGTCCAGCCAGGCGATCCCGGGAAGGACGGCGGAAAGTGTGGTCGCATATCGTCGTAAAGACCCAGCCCCCAATCTGGGAGGAGCCTGATGAGGTAACGCGCTCAGAGGATTCCGGTTGCGTTCCTTTGGAGATCCCGGAGTCCCCTATGTGGCACGGAGGACGGCCACCGGGGGGTTTTAGTGCGGTAAAAATCCCACATAACCCTGCATCGCTCCCACGGTGTCGGGTACCTTTAGAAGGTTTCCCCCCTCGATAACAAAAAAGGCACAATCTATATGTATGCTTCGCTCCCACGATTTCCAACTCGAGAACAAAATAAAGGTACAGACTTAAAGATTTTTCTACTCGTAGCCCTAAACTGAAATCATTGTGACAAACATTTGATGGCAGATTTCATTCCAGACTTGCTTTTTATTAGCTTTTTATTAGCTTCACCTGTATGTTTGTTTGTAACCGACTTCTTTGGGCGTGATTTTGACCCACTTTAAACGGCCAGATTTCGTTCAAACTTTGTAGATTTATTGAGGACCGATGACAATACACTAATTTGATAAAATTATTCCATTTTTTTAATTTGACTAAAAAGTAGAAAATAAATAATAGTTTAAAAAACTAAAAAACACGCTTTTTATAGAAAACCGAACTAAAAAATAGAAAATAAATTTAAATGAATTTAAATTAAGAAAATAGTGTTAAAAATTTCAATGAATATAAATTAATAATAGTGTGATTAAAAAAAAATATTTAATTTAAAAAAAAAAGCGTTTATTTTCTATTTTTTAGTTCGGTTTTCTATAAAAAGAGTGTTTTTTAGTTTTTTTAAACTATTATTTATTTTTAGAAATTGATCCCTGTGTAAAGGACACTGCAATTTATGTTTTAAACTGAAAAAGTATATACCTATATAATAATAATACTTTGCAATGTATGAGTTTTTTTTCAACGAGTGAACGAGCATGCAGTCCACCTGATGGTAAGTGGTGACTGCCGCCCTGCGACATTTGCAATCAACTTCATATATAACATTTGATTTTAGACTAATATTATCGCGGAATTGACACATTTTAATACTTAACGGGTACTTACGATATGCAGCTTTTGAATCTTTTTCGAAATTCATATATAACGTTGGTTCTGATGTCAATCAGATGCGTTGACGATGCGAGAACAAGAAAAGTGCTTGTTTTGATGAAATATATTAATTGCGTACTAAGCGTACTGATCTCTCTAAGAGGTAGTGACTAATTCACCAACGTGATAAATAAAAAACCGGTTAAGTGTGAGTCGGACCGTCGACCGTTCCGTACTATTATGTATGTCGGCGCGACACCGCGTATTTATGAAAAACACGTCGCCGATAATAATTATTTTAGTTAGTTTAAAGATCGAAAATTGTTTGTTTATTGAATTAGCAACATTTCATGATTTTTAGAATTGTAATTTAGTTTACCCTCCATAAATTTGTTATTGTCACAACACCAAACATTGCTATAAAAAGGCGAGCGAACGCCGGTAAAAAAAAAATCTTGTTTAACCGTCGAAGCGATCGGACCTCCTAAACTGTGAATAAATCGAAGAAGTTTACTCCTGTGTTTTACTTGAAATCTTCAAGAATGAACAGTAATGAAGACTTCCTGACGTCACATCACTCAAACTCACCTCGTTATGTATAAACCGGCAAAAACCCTCATTTGTTGCTTCAATTTTTAGGGAAAAATACACAGATTTTTGTGTTCTTTTCTTCTTTACAAAACTCAAAATGTCCTAGATAAAGTGAAGTCCGACAACAATGACATAGGTACCTAAATTGGGTCGTCTAAGCCGTCTAAGTCGTTATGTTGTTAAGGGCTTACGTTTTCCTAGGAAAAATATTTTAGTGCCAAAAATGTCTTAGGTTTTCCTATTGTTAACAAACTTTAGAATGAAAAAAGAATTTGTCCCGAAAGATTCATCTTGTTTTTAAATAGGAAACTGGCAAGTCCATTTTATGAGAAGTAGCAAACGAACATGCAGTTCACCTAAATTTTAATGATAAGAGGTCACTGCCGGCCATGGACATCGGACATCTGTAATCAACTTCATACAGAACATGGGTTCCATCTGAAGTCAATCACAGATGCGTTGCTACTCCTGAGGACTATGATGGTCGCCTCATGTGAAAATGTGCCGGCAACCAGTGTAGTTCCACCGGGGAGCACCACCGCCACAAATATTTCTGGCGTGAAGCAGTTCTTGCGTTTCGATGAAAGGGTGTGGTTGCTGCCACACTATAATATTAGGCGACAATGTTAGTCCTTGAGAGTAGCAACACATTTGTGATTGACTTCAGATAGAATCTCCTTTTTTCACGAAAATTTCTCGAAATTTTTTCAAACGGCATACAGTTCAGAATTTCGCTACGAGATACGATTCGCAGATGAAATCCGTAGACGAACAAAGCTTACCGACGTAGTTCTCAAAATTAGTAAGCTGAAGTGACAATGGGCCGGCCACATCGCTCATAGGACCGATAACCGATAGGGAAGGAAGGTCCTCGATTGGCGACCAAGTTTAGGCAAAAGGAGCACAGGTCGCCCCCTCACCAGGTGGACCGATGACCTGAAGAAGACGGCGGGAAACCGTTGGATTCAGAGGGCACAGGGCCGGTTGGAGTGGTCATTTAGGGGATGCCTATGTACAGCAGTGGACCTCAAAGGGCTGATGGATGGATGATGTCGATGTGTGGCAGTGGCCATTTACCATTATATATATAATATTACGGGTATATTGCATGCTAATTTGCTACTTCGGTCAGATAAAAAAATGCCCAATTTTCGAATTCAGTAACATATGTTCTGTTCGAATTATTGCTGAAACAATTGCTTTTATACCCTAAGATCTGTGAATCTAACGTAGATCTATTTTGTAGGATTCACACGTAAACATAATAAATACACAAACTTACTCACACAGATACATCAACAACACCTACACATATAAATATACATATGTGAATGTATATTATATACATTCAAGATCTGTGTATGTGTAAAAAATAATAGTTGGCGTAAGAGACGAATGCGACGGTAGTCTTATTGAACATTCTTGCGACGCCGCGGAATCTTAAGGCAAAAGCACATGTAACGTTTATAACGTCGTAAAGTATTTTTTTTTCTGACTGAAGTAGCAAACGAGCATGCAGTCCACCTGATGGTAAGCGGTCGCTGCCGCCCATGGACATCTGTTATCAACTACATACAGAACAAGGGTTCCATCTGAAGTCAATCACAAATGCGTTGCTACTCCCGAGGACTATGATGGTTGCCTCATGTGAAAGTGTGCCGGCAACCACACTCTTCTATCGAAACGCAAGAAATGCTTCACGCTAGAAATAGGTGTGGCAGTGGTACTTCCCCGGTCAAACTACACTGGTTCTACCACCTTAAGAAATAGGTGAAGTATCTTAAAGCAACTGGTGATTATGTAACATAGGCTTTGTTTACCTTAGTTATATAGAAAGGAAGTGTTTCAACTTAGTTCTCATGGGTAGCTATGCATCTGTAGTAGACCAGGTTGTTTAAGCGTTTAGTTCTACCAGGGAGCTACTATCATCACTCTTATTTCTACTTCAATCTTATAAAAAAACACACACAACTTTACATAATCAGGTAATCATTTTTCGTTAGTAGAATAATGATAACTTAATAAAATAAAAAATCTTATTCGTGGCGTTTATGTTGCTATCGTTCGTCGTAGTCATTATCGTGGTCGCCTGACTGCATCGCAAACATCGTAATTATACCTTTACGGAAAAATGTAACTTAACACGCTTTCTACACTCATAGCCCCACACAACGATTTTCTTCTGTGTCGGGACTATCGGTGACACACGCAAGACGAATACACAAACACCCAGACCCCGAACATGAATCTAAACTCATCACTCAGATACCTGCCTGGCCGGGAATCGAACCCGAGACCCATTGCGCGTCAGACCAGTACGCCAGACCGCCACGCGGGTCGTCAAACAATTTGTAGCGTTCACCAGTGCATAAAACGCCGTACATCTACATGTGTATCAAGCCTAACCAGGACCCAACAATACGAGATACTGGAACTAATATAATCTGGCCGTATGTTTGGGATATTCGATATATTAGTAGTTTCTATTATTGAAACCGTTTAGCTATTTTCTTCAATAAATAAAATAGGTTCCTCCTTTACACTTATTGGTTCTCGGTTAAAATTGGATTCTTGCGGTTTGTTTTGAGGTCAAGAATATCGTTTCAACACGCTTTCTACTTTCATAGCCCCACACTAGGATTTTCTCCTGTGTCGTGGGTACCATGGTCGTACTTCTCTTACACAGTCTTGAGTAAAGCACTGTAAAATAATTGACTTTCAAGGCGTCCTGCACCAGCTAAGTTTGAGAACCTCTAAGCAAAAGAATGCAGAGCAAAACGAACAAAAATCTTTATTCTTGCAAATGCGTCTTAAGTGGCACAGTAACATGCAATTTGATTCAATATTCCGGCTTGATCACTACTTGAGAACATACAGATGAGGCCCTAATGAACGGTGTTTTGAATCAGGGTTGGCACTAACGATTTGCTAAATCTTAAGATTTTATTAAGAAATAAAACATCTACTAAGTATGGGATTTATATCTTAGGCATTGTTAAATGTTGGTAATGATACATAGGAGTACTATATATCATTACGAATATGTATAGCGAAGTGAATGTGAAACGTGACGTCAGGAAGGCCAGGGTCTTCATTACTGTCCATTCTTGAAGATTTCAAGTAAAACACCGGAGTAAACTTCTTCGATTTATTCACAGTTTAGGAGGTCCGATCGCTTCGACGGTTAAACAAGAATCTTTTTCTACCGGCAGGCGCTCGCCTTTTTATAACGAAATTGCGTGAGGTGACAATAACAAATTTATGGAGGGTAAACTAAATTACAATTCTAAAAATCACCACATATTGCTAATTTAATAAACAAACAATTTTCGATCTTTATACTAACTAAAATAATTATTTTCGGCGACGTGTTTTTCATAAATTCGCGGTGTCGCGCCCACATGTACGAATTATGTATCAGTAAGAAAAATCGAATAGTATCTACACATTTTAAATATAGTAATTAAAATAATAAAAAAGCAAATATTATATATGTCGGCGGGACACCGCGTAATTATGAAAAACACGTTGACGAAAATAATTATTTTAGTAGATCGAAAATTGTTTGTTTATGAAATTAGCAATATTTAGTGATTTCTAAATATGTTAATTTAGTTTACCCTCCATAAATTTGTTATTGTCACCTCACCCAACTTTATTATAAAAAGGCGAGCGCCTGCCGGTAGAAAAAGATTCTTGTTTAACCATCGAAGCGATCGGACCTCCTCAACTGTGAATAAATTGAAGAAGAATATCGCCTGTGTTTTACTTGAAACCTTGAATGAAGACCCTGACCTTCCTGACGTCACGCCCACTTCGTTACAAATATTGATAATAACATAGTAAAATAAATAAAAAAGTTTAGGTTTCAATTTCTTTTATTAAAATATAATAAAAAATATCTAGTATATAAAATTCTCGTGTCACAGTTTTTGTTGCCAAACTCCTCCGAAACGGCTTGACCGATTTTTACCAAATTTTATATGCTTATTTAGTAGGTCTGAGAATCGGCCAACATCAATTTTTCATACCCTTTAAGGGTTGTCCACCCTTAACATTTTTTTTATTTATTTTTTATGGCAAAACAACGTTTGTCGGGACAGCAAGTATTTTATAAAAATTCTAAGACCGACTATATTATTTAAAAGCGCCTGAAGAGTATGATAGCAATATCATCATTATACATATAATAAAGTTGATACAATTTAGGCGTTTGTGTTTTATATGATAAAAGCATATCTTACGTAAAAATATAGTACGAGTAGGTATTACAACTAAGTTGGTGTCGCGGGGCGTGCGTGCCGTGCGCCCCACGTGCGTTGTCGTGAGTGCGCAGGCGCGTCCGTCGGCTAAAGCGCGTCCTCACCGACGGCTCTTACCGCGACGGAGGGGGGCGGGCGTGATGTAGATACGGACGGACTTTCGCTCGTCCGGCGCCGGAAGCCCGCTCGTGTGTGTACTTCGCGTCGGGGAGTTGCGCCGTTCTCTTGCCGCGTCGATGTAGAGGGTGCGGGGGGTAGGTGCGGGGGGAGACGTTTTCAAAAGAAACAAGAATGACGTTTTTTGTCTAAGCCTTAATGGACCAGCCAAAGCCTAGCCCTAATCCCCCTTGCCTAGCCCTAATATTCTTCGCTCTTCTTTCGCGGAGAATCTTCTTTCTTCCTGCTGCAGAAGGTCCTTCCGTCCTGCAGAGTTTCCAGTCTTCAGTCTTCAGTGTCTTGAGTCTTCTTTCTTCTTCAGAGTCTTCTTTCTTCTTTTTCTTCTTTTCTTCTTGGGAGTGCTTCTCTCTGGAGGCCATGTTCGCAGCTAAAAACCCGCCTGGTCCGCTGCCCTTCGGCATTACCTTAAAGAGAGCCGCATGGCTCTAAGCCCATATTGCCTAACATTTCGACGTAATTTTCACTTTGGCTGACCCATGTCCGGCTAAATCTTTATTTCTTCCCAAAATCTTACATACATGTGTCATACATCGTTACATTCGCCTTAAAAAGATCTATAAAGCCATACAATTCTTATTCTTATATCTAGAAGGACAAAAAAGTTATTCATAAAAAACATCGTAAAAACATAGCAATTTTGTCTTATCCTACACTTATTTTCCTTAATAACTCCTAAGCTCTAAACCTTATCCTTATCTATTGTACATAAAAATGTAGAGAAATGCTTAATCTATCGATCTACACTAATTATAACAATACAACTTAATTAGAACTATCAAAAATTATAACAAACATATGATTTACATAATGCTTCCATACAATTTTCTTAAACCTATTCTCTATCTCTATTTACATCTTGCATCTCTTTCATATCGTGTTATAATCATAGCTTGAGTCTGTTGTGATTCTATAGCAATGAACACTTCCGAAATATCAAATTAACTTAGCTAAATTCTTATCATACTTCTTAAGACTTATTCATAATACAATTATCTTATTCTTATCATACATAAAGGAACTTAATCTAACTAATTAGACGAGTCGCCGACATCCTCCCCCTCGTGCGTAGCACCAACTCCTGACCCGGCGACTCCGTGCTGCTGGCCCGATGCGATGACCGCCTCCCCGCAGTCTGGCTCGCTGTCCGCCGACCCGCTGCTCGGCTCGACGGCTGCTCGCTCCTCGTCGCGTTGCGTCGGAACTAGTAGCACCACCTTGGAGCTGGGACGTTTCAGGACGCCCCCTGCCGTGCGCACCTCCAGTACTCTGGTGCGCCCGTCGGGTCCAGGATAGGTTCGGACCACCTCACCCCTTGGCCAGACTCCTCGCGGCAGCGTGGCGTCCACTATGAGGACCGTATCCCCACACTGCAGGTCTCTCTTGGCAGCTCTTGCGTCGACTCTTCTCGGGATCAGAGTTGGAAGGTACTCTTTCACCCATCTGCTCCAGAAGTGGTCGGCTAGTCGCTGCGCCGTCTTCCATGTCCGCTGGCCGGTGAGATCTTCGTCGGTGAATGTTCCCAATCTTGTGCCGCAGGATCTCACAATGAGGAAATGATTGGGAGTAAGGGCCCCTTCTTCCATGTCTTCGTCGGCTTCGATGAGAGGTCTTGAGTTCACCAGGTGCTCCGCTTCCAACAGCAGAGTGTGCAGGACTTCTTCCGGATGCCTTCTCTGGAGGATTGCCGCCAGGGTCCTTGTTAGGGACCAGACGAGGCGATCCCACGTGCCCTCCCTGCTGGGAGCCCCAGGTGGTATGAGTTCCCACCTGATGCCCATCTTCTTTGCCGCGGTGATGACGTCTTCTTGGTTGAGGTTGGTGTCGGCTTCTTGGCGTAAGCGGCGGTTCTCCCCCTCGTGAGGTCTCCAGCGGGAACCTCCCCAGCTGCTGGAGCTCTTGCGTGCCACGGCGCTCCCTGCACCATTGACACCGATGAACCGTCGACTTGACCGCAGACCGTAGTCCCAGGATCCAGAAGCGCTGCCTTAACTCGTTGATCACCGTCGCGTGGTTACCGTGGTTGAACTTCTCGTGGTAATACGCGATGAGCAGCCTGGTGACGTGATGCTTGCTATCCAGCACCACGGGCCTCTTCTCCTGCCGAGTGTGTACAGCTGCGTCGATTCTTCCTCGGAGACGTAGTATGTCATCTTCCATAACGACGTCCAACTTCTTTAACTTGCTATCCTTCTCGAATGGCCTTTCCTTCTTGACGCAGCGTACTTCTTCTTGGAAGCTCTCTTCTTGACTTCTTCTTAATATGATCTTCTCAGCTTCCATAATCTTGTCGTGCTCGAGGGGAGTATATCTTCTCTCTTGGTTCTTCGTTTGCAGTAACCTCGCTGTTACCCCCACCAGTTGCGTCCATCTTACGAACTTGGCTGGGTCTGGATCCGGACGCTGATCGACGGGCTGCGCCCCCACAGTCGACCCCCCTTTCTCCATTCCCTTGGGCTTCTTCTTGAAGGTGTGTGGTTTCTGCCAATCTTCTTTGTTGCTTCCGTTGTTGAGAAGATTCCCCTTCCGTGCGATGTCCTTGCCGAATTCTTCTTCTTTAGAAGACAAGTGCGCGCTGGTCTCGAAGTTCACAGGTCTCGACGTTGCTCCGTTGGACCCGTGTAGCACCCACCCCAGATAGGTCAATGATGCTACGGGTTGACTTCGCTTCCCCTTGCGCGTGGCTCTGGACACGATGAGCTCCCAGTTGTCTTGTCCAATTAGTAGCTTGGGTGATTCCTCTTCGTAGCATAACTGGTCAGCCATCGACTTGAGGTGAGCATACTGCTCAATCATCTTCTTATCCAATCTCTGAGGCGTCAGGTTGATATCATCGATCGTGCGTGCCCCAGAGATGGTCCTCTTCTTATCCTGGTGCATTCCTTTAATCTTCATGTTCAATTTCATGGAGTCTTCCTTGGTGATGGTTCTTCCTCCAACGGTTTCTAGGGTGAGCGCCTCCATGGGTCCCTTGAGTCCAATTCGCCGCGCGACCGCCGCGTCGAGCAGCGTGACCGTCGAACCCTCGTCCAGCAGCGCCAGCACCTTGGCAGCCCCCCTTGGCCCGTACAACTCGACTGGAACCATCTTCAAATACGCCCTTCCTGTCCTTGCCGCATTCACCGGGAGCATCACGTTGTTTGCAACTTCTTTCTTCTCTTCGCGCTTCGGGCTGGGCCCCCGTTGCTCGTGAAGCACGAAGTGATGCCACCGGTTGCATGCCTTGCAGGGAGGACGCCGACATGTTTCCTTCTGATGCCGCCCTTGCAGACACCTGAAACACATCCGTGACTTCTCAGCGACGTCCCACCTCTCCTTTACCGGCAGCCGTAAGAACTTGCGACACTCGTAGAGGTGATGCTCGTCCCGGCAATGTGGACAGGTCTTCCTTTCTTCCTCGACTCGATCGGACGTGGTGTGTTCGGATTGACGCCAGGGAGGCTGCCTTTGATGCACCGTCTCCTGCGTCGCGTAGGGTCCACACCGGTCCGCTTCCCTGTTGAGAAACTTCATCATTAGCACCAGGTCTGGATCTTCATCTTCTTTATCGGCGGCATAGTCGTACCACCGATAGCGCAGCACCGCCGGCATCTTGTCCACGATGGTCTTCACCATCTCCGGCGAGTGTAGGTACTGCGGTCTTCGAAGCCCCCGAATTGTCGCGACAGTGTTGTTCACCCGGCTGGCAAACACGCAGACGTCGCGCGCACCCTCCGTGATGCGTGGCAGGTTCTTCACCTTCTCCAACTCCATCAGGATCAGGGCTTCTGGTCTTCCGAACCTCCGACGAAGAGCTTCCAATACTTCTTCCGGTGGGCACTCCGAATACAGGAGACTCTTCACCGCCTCCCGTGCCGCACCCTTGATGGACCGCCGCAGCCGCGCCATGTTCAGGACATCTGTAAACATTGGCGCAGTGTCTTCATATACCGTCCTGAAGGCGATCCACTCTTCGCTCCTCCCGTCGAAGTCCGGCAACTCGTGCACGTAGCTCGGCGCACTCCTTGGCGCCGCGCTGATTGCCTTGATGATGGCCTCCGCTAAATCCTTGGTCCCGTTGGTCGGCTAAAGCGCGTCCTCACCGACGGCTCTTACCGCGACGGAGGGGGGCGGGCGTGATGTAGATACGGACGGACTTTCGCTCGTCCGGCGCCGGAAGCCCGCTCGTGTGTGTACTTCGCGTCGGGGAGTTGCGCCGTTCTCTTGCCGCGTCGATGTAGAGGGTGCGGGGGGTAGGTGCGGGGGGAGACGTTTTCAAAAGAAACAAGAATGACGTTTTTTGTCTAAGCCTTAATGGACCAGCCAAAGCCTAGCCCTAATCCCCCTTGCCTAGCCCTAATATTCTTCGCTCTTCTTTCGCGGAGAATCTTCTTTCTTCCTGCTGCAGAAGGTCCTTCCGTCCTGCAGAGTTTCCAGTCTTCAGTCTTCAGTGTCTTGAGTCTTCTTTCTTCTTCAGAGTCTTCTTTCTTCTTTTTCTTCTTTTCTTCTTGGGAGTGCTTCTCTCTGGAGGCCATGTTCGCTTGACTTTGACTTTGACTTTGACAAGTCGTCCTATGCCGCGGCGTGGCGTCGCCGCTTGGCGTAAGGTCTGCGGGCCTCGAGGATCCCCTCCTTACCCGGGCAATTCCCTCAGTGGAAGCACTGTCCACCGGTGATGTGAGCTGCCGTCAGGCAGTGTTGCAGCCTTCGGCCTTCTGTGACCGCGCTATGCTGCTACGCAGATTTAGTCCTCCAGATGGTCGGAGGATACCTGGCCCTCGAGTTCACGAGGGAGCGGACGCCCCTCGGGGGGTCGAGCGTGAAGGGGCGCGAAACCTCGTAGATGGGCATGTGGCCCACTGTCAGCGCGTTCGTACATACGACGCGCCAACTGGGCCACAAACCTGTCCAAGGTTTGCACCTTAAGGTCGCGCTCCAACACGTCGTTCCGAACGAAGCGACCCGCCCCGACGATCGCCCGGAGAGACAGGTTCTGCTGCGCGCGGAGGCGTTTTCTGTTGGACTCTGACACCAACGCGTACCACGCCGGCGCCGCGTAGGTCAATCGGGATCGGACGTACAGCTTGTACACCTTTAGTTTTGTTCGGAGCGGCAGATGAGATGCAAGCACCGGTCGGAGCATCGCACGTGCAACACGGGCCTGTCGGATCACGTGGTCCACCTGAGGCACCATGTGCAGCGTGCGATCGATGTTACATCCCAAGTACCTAACTGTGGGCTGCCAAGCTACCTCCCGATCACGAAGACGTAGCGGCGGCGGCATGCTGCGTTTGCGGCTGAAAAGTGTCGCGACCGTCTTACCGACATTGACGGCCATACGCCACTTATCCAGCCACTCCGGTAAGAGATCCAACAGTCGTTGCATCCTGCGTGTAGCTATTGCGGCATCACGAGAAGACGCGAAGTATGCGCTGTCGTCCGCGAACAACGCGAGCTCCACGTCCCCTTCCCATTCCTCGAGGTGACCTTCGAGGGTGGGAATGTCGTTCGTGTAGAAGGCGTAGAGTAGTGGCGAAAGGCAGCTACCCTGTGGTACACCAGCACGTATTGGGCGGGGGTCTGAGGTGACGTTCTCGACCGACACATAGAACTGCCGCCCATCTAGGAATGACGCCACTAACCTCACCAATAGCGCCGACAGGGGTGACTCCAACAGCTTGAAAACGAGCCCAGGGTGCCATACGCGGTCGAACGCCTTCTCGATATCGAGGAAGACGCCGACCGTGTGTCTACCGTAATTGGTCTCGCTTGCAAGATGGTGGAGCACTCGTGTCAGCTGCAGCGTAGTCGAGTGACCGGCGCGGAAGCCGAACTGCTCGTCCCTTAAAACAAGTGACGGCCGCAGTCGCTTCAACGCCAGCCTCTCGAAGAGCTTTGCTATGGTGGGCAGCAACGTGATGGGACGGTAGCTGGCCGGGAGACGTCTGTCTTTCCCCGGCTTCGGGAGAACTATCACCTTACCCATCTTCCAGGTGGTCGGGAAGTGGCCGGTGCGTAGTATACCATTGAAGAGCCTTGTCATTACGACTAAGGCCCTCCTCGGGAGCATCGCCAACGCCATGTTAGGGACTCCATCGGGGCCTGGCGCCTTACGCTTCGGTAAACGTAAGGCGGCCTTCCGCGTCTCCGAGGGCGAGATGAACTCCAATCCCTGGGGTGGCGGTGTCGGGCGTCCAAGGAAGTCCTCTACCCACGCCTCTACGATCTCGTGGTGTTCGGCGGCGGCAGCGGCTGCGGGGTGTGGAGAGAATTGCTCTTCCAAGTGCCCCGCGTGAATCTCCGCCCTCTGCTTAGGGGAATAGCAACGCCTGCCCTCACCATTAAGGAGTGGGCAGACGGTCTCCTTTGTTCGGGTGAGCTGCCTGGTGAGATGGAAGAGCGACGCCTCGTGCTCACCTGCCTGGTCGACTCTCGCCTCCCAGGAGGCGCCACGGTACTCCGCCATCTCAGCAGACAACTCCTCCACCAGGTTATTGAGGTCACGCTTCACCCGGGGGCAGCGGGTGCGCGCCCAAAGTCGACGTAAAAGCCTTTTCTTATTTAGTTTTCTCTCCAGGTGGGCCGGGAGTCTGGCGCGTTTTGAGGTCTTCGGTGTAAGAGTGGTCGCCGCGTCCAGCGCCTCCCGGACCGTAGCCGAGAAGGCGCCGGCCGCGGCTTCCACTCCCTCCGGCGTACTGAGCGCATGGGTGAGTTTAACCCCACCCATAGTTACCTGAAAGGACTCCCAGTCCACCCTTCGAGTGAAGGTGTCGAAGGCCACCGCATTAGCCCCCAGACCAAGCGTGACCAAGATGGGGAGGTGCTGCGTGTCCAGATCATACAACACCTCCACGTGTACAGGGCTTCGGAGATTCCTGTGGAGCACTATGTCCAGGACATCAGGGCGAGAGGACTCAGCCGTGGGGATGTGCGTAGGCGATTCTGGCCCAATCACCTCGTAGCCCATCTCCTCGGCGTCAAAGTACAGCATGCGTCCCGCTGTGTTGGTGATTCTGGAACCCCAAGCCGGATGTTTGGCATTGAGATCACCAGCCAGTAAGGTCGCAGCGCTCTCGTCCAAGATGGTGTGGATGTCCTGCGGGATAAGTTGGGGACCAGGCGGTCGGTATGCGGCAAACAGTCGCAGTTCCCGTCCCCCGGCGCTCACAACGGCCCCGATGGAGCGCGTGCTCGCGTACGGGGGCAGTGGAAGCACGTCGTGTACCAGGTCGCGGCGAATCGCTATGGCTGTGCCCCTGTAAGGGAGCCCTGCCCGCGATATTTCGTCGCGCCGGTACACGGCGTAGTTCGGGAGCGTGAAGTCCAGTCCCGGTCGCAGCTTCGTCTCGCCCAGCAGCACGACCTGTATGTCCTGCTCCCGGACGAGCCGCCGCAGCGCCGGAATATGTTGGCGGACTCCTCCCGGGTTCCAGTACAGAAGTCTAAGTTGAACAGCCATAGTGGAACCCGAGAGTGTCAGCCAGGATTGTTTTGATGGTACCTACAAGCGCTGGGTACCGCGCAATAGCCTCACTGATGGTTGCTATTGCCGCCACCAGATCATCGGCCGGCGTATTGATCCCCAGTGCCTGTAGGGGGCGAGGTGTGGGAGTGGGGATGAAGACGGAGCGGGGGCGGGGTGATGGAGGCTGTGGGGCTGGGGCTTCCTGGACCTCTACCTCCCTCTGCGACCGCTTACCTTTCCCCTTCCCTTTGTGAGAAGGGGCCGCCTGTGCAGCTTCCGGAGCTGGAGTCGGTGCTGGAGGAGGCGGCTGATGGACTGCCTGAGCAGCCTTGCTGGTGGTGGCTGTTTTCGCGCCGCTTCCCGAGGGGCGCGGCTGGTTGTCCGGCTTCGGCTTCGGCTGCGGCTGAGGAACTTGAGCAGCCGGCGTTACCACCTGCTGCTCGTTGCGCCTCGCCTTAAGCCTCTTGGCCTTCCTCCTGCTTTTGCGCACGTCTGCGCGCGCTGCAGGAGGGTTGGCCGGTGCCATCAGCGATGCGCCCTCGGTCGGCGCAAACTCCTCCACGACTCGCACGGGTACCGGCTCCCTACGTGTCGTCTGCGGTTGCTGCGCGGGCGCTGTGGTCGATGGGCGGGGCGGAGGTACCACCATCCCCCTGACGCGGGCCATCCTCCGGAGGTACACGCACGACCTGGTATTGGCCGTGTGCGCACCCCGGCAGTTGGCGCATCTGGGGGTGGCGTTCCTAGGTTCAGGGCAATCCCGAACTACGTGACCCCCCGCGCACCGGACGCATCTGGCCGGCCGGTGGCAGTTGGTGGAGGAGTGCCCCACTGCTTGGCAGCGATGACACTGGGGGGGGCCGAAACGACCCCTCCACGCCTCCACAACGACCCCCGGCATAAACAGGAGTTCCGTCACCCCATAGAGGCGCCGCAACTCCGGTTCGGCCATCCGGTCCAGCTGCACGTAGAACACGCAGCCGGGCTTACCTCGCCTGGATGGAATGTGACGGGCGAATCGTGCCGGGAATCCAAGCCGTTTTAAGGCCTCGGTGACTCCGTCCGGGTCCGTCATACCCGGCAGGCCCTTAACCGCCACCTTGGTGGGGCGATCGTCCTGCGGGGTATAACAGAACCATGAGAGTCCTGGTTCTATGGCGGACAAGTCCGTCAAGTACCGTTGGATTACCCGGTACTCATCGGCCGTCGGCGGCATAAACCTGATGCCCTGCCCGAAGGGCCTCGCATGGGGTGCGTGGCCCAGTTTCTCCCGCAGCGCCGCGAAGTGAGTGGGCCAACTCGGCATCCGCTCGACCACGATGGGTGGGTACGCCTTGCCGGCCGCTGCAGCACTCGAGGGCTGGCGGGTGGTGTTGCCTGCAGAAGTGGATGGTAACGGACTTACTTGACGCGGCGGAGCAGGCGCCGCCAGCGCCGCCACATAGGACGACTGGGCCTGGGGTTCTGGATACGACCCCAGGCGAGATGATTCGGCCATCGGTGTCGATGGCCGGACTGAAGTGGACGCGGCGGCGGGCGCCGGCGTCGACGCCGACGCTATTCCGGCGTACGATGTCGAGTCCAGCTCGGCGTCCGTCGCCGCGGTCCTTGACGACGATGATGGTGAGCGCGGGGGGGACCTGAAAGAGCGGGTACGACTCACCAATATGGGGTACCTCCCTCTTTTCCCGTCGGGTTCGGCTTCGGACTCCTCAGCAACAGCGGAAGCTCCGGCACCTTCGCAACTGTCGACATATTCGGCATCCGAATTTTCTGAGTCTTCGGGAGACAGCGGACCTCCGTCTTCAGGCGATCCTCCTTCTATTTCGGCCTCTATGCGCACCACCTTCGCCGGCAGCTGTGCACTCTCCGGCGAAGATGATGGCTGGCGCTGGGTCTTTGGTGGCCGCGCAGTACCCTTAGTCGGTCCTTCCTTGCGACCGCTAAAGTATATCAGCGGGTTGCCTCGTTGCCCGCGTCTTTCCGCAACTTCGGCGAGTTGTGCAGCGGCGGGGCCGGCCACCGCTTCGATCTCGCCCGTATACAAGTTTCTTCGGACGACTTGGCGTCCGGTGGGTAGTTGTCGACTTGTTGAGGGTAGAGCGCCGCCGTCCCTTTCCCTCACCGATCTTCCGTCCCTCTCTTCTGAAGGTTCGGTGAGGGTAGGGTCGATATTACGATCCATGAGGGTAGATCTGAATCTTCCGTCTCGTTCGCACCAAGCCTCTCTTTCCCACACTGATGTTGAGCCTCTTGAGGGTATTCCTCTTCTTTATGCACCTCCTTTGCCCAAGACGAATTTTTGCGCAGCACTGGCCCAACACCGGGACCCTTTCCAATGAAAGGGGCGGTGTTGGGCGCGGGACGTTACGTCGCGGTGGTCGCAGTCGGAGGCACTGGCCCGGGGGGCAATCAGCACCGAACGCAAACGCGAATCCCAATCATAATACTACTTGCGTGATCAGTATAATGTATTCATTTTCATTCTAAGCACTCTGAAACTTATTTATTCTTTGGAACACCTGTAGGTACTCTTAAAATTCGAAATTATATTGCATGAGTATACCTACGCCCTATGGCGGCAATCAAATAGTGTCAAATGTTATGATTTCGGCGTGGCGGCAACGATTGTTTTAGATTTCAAAAGAAGCCGCCGGCGAATGTATCATAACCATGTACTTCCGAAAAGCGGCAAATTTCTTTGAGAAGTAAGTACAAAACCTTTGATGCCGCATTATTAAAGTGCCGACGGTTAAAACATAACTATGCATGCACTCAGTTTGATTTTAATAGATATTTTTTTATTCGCTATGTTTATGGTATTAGTCGTAATGCGCATAGGTCCAGTTTTTCATATTCTTTGATACAGTTTTTTGCGTCTCATAGAATTCCTAAGCGTACCTACCTATACACCGAACTGTTACACCTAACTACTCAGTGAAATAGCGCTAAGTCCTAGCTGCAAGACGCAAGAGTCTTGCAGGCTATGTCTTGTTCTTGCTCAAGTCTTGCACGGTCAGTCTTGGTCTTGGTCTTGCTAAAAATACGCGGTCTTGTTCTTGGTCTTGGTCTTGCAAAAACGCAAGAACAAGACCAAGACTGAATTTGGGCAACACTACTTCGTTATGTATAAACCGGCAAAAACCCTCATTTGTTGCTTCAATTTTTAGGAAAAATATACAGATTTTTGTGTTCTTTTCTTTACAAAACTCAAAATGTCCTAGATAAAGTGAAGTCCGACAACAATGACATAGGTACCTAAATTGGGTCGTCTAAGCCGTCTAAGTCGTTATGTTGTTAAGGGCTTACGTTTTCCTAGGAAAAATATTTTAGTGCCAAAAATGTCTTAGGTTTTCCTATTGTTAACAAACTTTAGAATGAAAAAAGAATTTGTCCCGAAAGATTCATCTTGTTTTTAAATAGGAAACTGACAAGTCCATTTTATGAGTTTTTTTTTATCTGACTGAAGTAGCAAACGAACATGCAGTTCACCTAAATTTTAATGATAAGAGGTCACTGCCGGCCATGGACATCGGACATCTGTAATCAACTTCATACAGAACATGGGTTCCATCTGAAGTCAATCACAGATGCGTTGCTACTCCCGAGGACTATGATGGTCGCCTCATGTGAAAGTGTGCCGGCAACCAGTGTAGTTCAACCGGGGAGCACCACCGCCACAAATATTTCTGGCGTGAAGCAGTTCTTGCGTTTCGATGAAAGGGTGTGGTTGCTGCCACACTATAATATTAGGCGACAATGTTAGTTCTTGAGAGTAGCAACGCATTTGTGATTGACTTCAGATAGAACCTCCTTTTTTCACGAAAATTTCTCGAAAATTTTTCAAACGGCATACAGTTCAGAATTTCGCTACGAGATACGATTCGTAGATGAAATCCGTAGACGAACAAAGCTTACCGACGTAGTTCTCAAAATTAGTAAGCTGAAGTGGCAATGGGCCGGCCACATCGCTCATAGGAGCGATAACCGATGGGGAAGGAAGGTCCTCGATTACCGACCACGTTTAGGCAAAAGGAGCACAGGTCGCCTCCCCACCAGGTGGACCGATGACCTGAAGAAGACAGCGGGAAACCGTTGGATTCAGAGGGCATAGGACCAGTTGGAGTGGCGTCATTTAGGGGAGGCCTATGTACAGCAGTGGATCTCAAAGGGCTGATGAATGGATGGATGATGTCGATGTGCGGCAGTGACCACTTACCATCGGGTGTACCTATTGCATGCTCATTTGCTACTTCGGTCAGATAAAAAAATGCCCAATTTTCGAAATCGGTAACATTTGTTCTGTTCGAATTATTGCTGAAACAATTGCTTTTGTAACCTACGATCTTTGAATCTAGATTACGTAGATCTATTTTGTAGGATTCACAAGTAAACATAATAAATACTCAAACTTACTCACACACAGATACATCAACACATACACATATAAATATACATATGTGAATGTATATTATATACATTCAAGATCTGTGTATGTGTGAAAAAATAATAGTTGGCGTAAGAGACGAATGCGACGGTAGTCTTATTGAACATTCTTGCGACGCCGCGGAATCTTAAGGCAAAAGCACATGTAACGTTTATAACGTCGTAAAGTATTTTTTTATCTGGCTGAAGTAGCAAGCGAGCATGTAATCCACCTGATGGTAAGTGGTCACTGCCGCCCATGGACATCTGTAATCAACTGCATACAGAACAAAGGTTCCGTATGAAGTCAACCACATGCGTTGTTACTCCCGAGGACTATGATGGTCGACTCATGTGAAAGTGTGCCGGCAACCACACTCTTCTATCGAAACGCAAGAAATGCTTCACGCTAGAAATAGGTGTGGCAGTGGTACTTCCCCGGTCGAACTACACTGGTTCTACCACCTTAAGAAATAGGTGAAGTATCTTAAAGCAACTGGTGATTATGTAACATAGGCTTCATTTACCATAGTTATATAGAAAGGAAGTGTTTCAACTTAGTTCTCATGGGTAGCTACCCAAATGGTCTGATATATATATATAGATATATACCAGGTTGCTTAAACGTTTAGTTCGACCGGAAAGCCACCACCACAACTCGCTTTCGATGGCAGGGTGTGGTTGCCGGCACACTCTTATATGAGTCGACCATCTTAGTCCTTGGGAGTAGCAATGCATGTGTGATTGACTTCCGATGGAACCCATATTCTATGTACATTATTACAGACATACGTGAGCGGCAGCGACCACTTACCATCAAGTGGACTGCATGCTCGTTTGCTGCTTCAATCTTATAAAAAGAAAAGAGCCAAGTGAGACTCTACTTATCTGACGTTGATTACTACTATCAATTGGCAGTAGTGGTCAATTTTAATCACTTGGTCTGCAATACAAAAAAGTGGTAGCTCTACTAATATTTTCCGTTGCTACATATCTTTACATAATCAGGTATGGTTTTTCGTTAATAGGACATTGATAACTCAATACAATAAAAAATCTTATTCGTGGCGTTTATGTTGCTATTGTCTGTCGTAGTCATTATCGTGGTCTCCTGACTGCATCGCAAACATCGTAATTATACCTTTGCGGAAAAATGTAACTTAACACGCTTTCTACACTCATAGCTAGGATTTTCTTCCATGTCGTCAGTACCGGTGACACACACAAGACGAATACACAAACGCCCAGACCCAGAACATGAATCTAAACTCATTCAGATACCTGCCTTGCCGGGAATCGAATCCGAGACCCATTGCGCGTCAGACCAGTATAGTAACCGCTCCGCCACGCGTAGTTTGTAGCATTCACCAGCGCATAAAACGCCGTACATCCACATGTGTATCAAGCCTAACAAGGACCCAACAATACGAGATACTGGAACTAATATAATCTGGCCGTATGTTTGGGATATTCGATATATTAGTAGTTTCTATTATTGAAACGGTTTAGCTATTTTCTTCAATAAATAAAATAGGTTCCTCCTTTACACTTATTGGTTCTCGGTTAAAATTGGATTCTTGGTTTGTTTTGAGGTCAAGAATATCGTTTGTATAAGTTTGTATAATAGCCTAGTGGTTGAAACTTGGTTTTTCGGTCCTAGGTTCCATTCTCTCTGATTTTTAGGGTTCGGTATTATCCTTATTACTAAGATTATAACAGAAAACTTGTAGATAGTACTTTTTATTCAGTTAAAGATTTTTTTGATGTCTAATTGTAATTGAAAGATTTATTTATGATATTAAATACATACTTATAATGAATTAAAATAATTTCATGTTGCTATTCCTAATATAAATACAATGAAATTTCTTTTGATTGACTAAGTGACATATTACATAGCACATTACCTTTTTTTTTTTTTTTTTTGTTTTCGAGGGGGAAACTTTCAAAAAGTACCCGACGTCGTGGGAGCGACGCGGGTTATGTGGGATTCTTACCGCACTAAAACCCCCCCGGTGGCCGACCTCGACGCTGCGAAGAGGACTCCGGGAACTCCACTTGACCGCCGCCGGTGTCCTCAGCGTATGCCCCATCGGGCTCTTCCCTGGTGGGCGTGAACTGCTCACCACACCTGCTGGTTTTTACGGCAGCATGCAACCACACATGCCACCGTCCTTCCCGGGGTCGCTTGGCCGGACGGGTCGAGCTCCCACTCTTCCCGCCCGCAACCCCGGAAGCCTCTTTTAGTCGCCTCTTACGACAGGCAGAGGGTACCGTAGTCCTATTCTGGTCCCGGAACTACAGGGACACCGCGCCGGGCGGACGCTACCTGCGTCCCCGGCGCCTCCTCCTTCGCGCGGGATCGGCGCGCTCTCTGGCCCGTTCGGCGTCCTCTTTCGCGTGCATAACGCGGTCGCAAAAGTCGACCACGCTATCCCACGCCTCGCCAGAACGGACCATTGCCGCAACCACTACCACATCTGACATTTAGTTTAATAATAATGACTTATTTTTTTTGTATAATTTATTTTATCATAGTTTAATTTTAATTTAATCAGTTGCTATTTCAAATACTACAAATAATTTAAAAAAAGTTTTACTCTTGTATGCCTGATTTGATTTAAAAATATACATATTTTTAAGAGGGCTCCCATACAACAAACGTGTTTTCTTACCGTTTTTAAAGATAATATACGGAACCCTTCATGCGCGAGTTCGACTCGCACTTGGCCGGTATATTCGATAACGATGTAGAAATAATAGTTTAATATGAAGACATAAGAAAATGTTTGAGCTCTATAAAAAGTTCTCAAAGTTGTATGAAGTTTATTAATTCGCTTTAGGTCAGATCATAGGACTATAGACAAAACCCTTAATGGTTCTCCACTCATACATAAGACAACTATTCCAACTATGGTTCTCTTGACGATGTCGATTTTTATTTTCTGAGACGTGGTTCTATTTATAATAAATCTATGTTTTATTACCAAGAATATTAATATATTAGCTGCTACTTTCAGCTAATACATTAATATTGTGCTCGCGATAAACACTGCTCTATTTTTGCTCTGCTCTTTTGTTGGTTCTTTGGTTTTACAATAAATCCATTAAAACTACAAAGCATACTTTTCCAAAGAAACTGAGACGGAAAAAAATGGGATTATTTTTTCTCTTTCTAATCCCTAACAACCTTACACATCGCAAATTATCTAAACGTTACTTAGCATTTTTCAAATACAGTATTTATGCCTTTTTTTCCGAGGGGTAAACCTTCCAAAGGTACCCGACGCCGTGGGAGCGACGCAGGGTTATGTGGGATTTTTACCGCACTAAAAGGCGCTGAAAAGGAGGACTCCGGGATCTCGAAACGACTTCAACCCGAAATCCTCCGAGCGCGCTGCCCCATTGGGCTCCTCCCAGATGGGTGGCTGAGTCCACCGCTCCGTCTATTCTTTACGACGGTATGCGACCACACATACCGCCGTCCTTCCCGGGATTGCCTGACCGAACGGTTCGAGCTCCCACTCTAGCCGTCTGCAACCCCGGAAGGCCCTTTTAGTCGCCTCTTACGACAGGCAGGGGATACCATAGCCTTATTCTGACCCCGAGGCTACAGGGACAACCCGAGTTAACTCGAGTTAAGTACACGACAGTAGGAATCGCTAAGTGGCTGACTTCTGAATTTTCTTCAGGTCGTTAAACTGGAATCAGTATACATTTGAGAACCTTTTTTATTTTTGGTCGTCAAACTTAAGAATACCCAACTCGACTTACAACTTGTTCCACTCAAATTAAATCGAGTTACCGCGAGTTGACCAACACTAACTGGAACGCATGATTTCGTATGCATAAGCTCCGGATGCACCTTCGCCACAGAAGGTGGTATAATCACCACCGTTACACCTATGCCTGACAACTACAGTGGTAAACACTGCGTTTTGGTTAGTGTAAGAGGGACATATTTATTGAAGGCGTCCCAATATGGTACTAGGAACTTACCTGGGGGTGATCTAATGTCCATGGGCGATAGTGGCCACTTATCACTAGGTGTGCTGATTTCTCGTTGTTACTTCTGTAAATCATCCATCCATCAGCCTTTTGATGTCCACTGCTAAACATAGGCCTCCCCTAAATGGCGCCACTCCATCCGGTCCTGTGCCCTCTGAATCCAACGGTTTCCCGCTGCCTTCTGTAATTATATATGTAATATATAACACAGACATTAAGTCCCTATTTTTCACATTACATAGGCTTTTCTTGTTGGTCGTCAAGGCATAAAAATCTAGGTCGGTAGAACGACAGATTTCAGTAATTCACAGTGTAGACGATAGTGCTCCTTTGTGACGAAAGATTAAACGGCCCACAAACAATTGTTATTGGAGTATATTTTATATTGTATCGGAGTAAAAATAAGATGTTATAAAAACAAAATAAAAAAACAAGAAAAAAATTATTACGAAGAAAAAAGAAAATCTGAGTTTGTTGCCGGATCTTCTAAGTTAAGATCGTGGTCCAAATCGTTGAAGAAAATATTGACAACTAGTTGAACCTCGCAGCTTCGCCCGCGTTAAAAAACGATGTATCGATTGTTCCGTGGGAATAAGATATTTTCCCACAATACAAAGTAGCTTATATATTAATCCAGAGTGTCAGCCAACTGCCTACCAAAATTTTTGAAAATCACTCCAGTCGTCTAGACATGAATAAGTAACAAACATACACACTCACAAACATTCGCCTTTATAATATTAGTATGATTTGTACTCGTAAATGCATCTTTAGGCATGAATATAATAAAATATTTCGTGACAACTAACTTAATTGAATTTCAGTAGTAAAAGTAAAGTTGTAGTAAGTACTAATTTTTTTTAACATGGATTATTTAAAAATTTTAATCGCTACATAGTATACAACAAAGTCGCTTCCCGCTGTCTGTCCCTCTGTATGCTTAGATCTTTAAAACTGCAAAACGGATTTTAATGCAGTTTTTTTAATAGATAGAGTGATTCAAGAGGAAGGTTTTTATCATAATCATACTTAATATTCTAATTGCGAAAGTTTGTGAGTATGTATGTTTGTTACTTCTTCACGTGTAAACGGCTGGAGCGATTTTCATAAAATTTGGTAGGGAGTTAGCGGATACTCTGGATTAACATATAGTCTACTTTTATTCCCACGGGACAATTGATTTTTGTTAACACGGGCGATGCTGCGGGAATTCACTTTTAACTTTTAGGCGGAATGAAGTTCGCCGGGTCAACTAGTTCTCTTTTACACAGTCTTGAGTGAAGCATTATAATAACTAACTTTCAAGGTGTCCTACACCAACTAAGTTTGAGAACCTCTAAGCAAAAGAATGCAGAGCAAAACGAACAAATATCTTTATTCTTGCAAATGCGTCTTAAGTGGTACAGTAACATGCAATTTGATTCAATATTCCGGCTTGATCACTACTTGAGAACATACAGATGAGGCCCTAATGAACGGTGTTTTGAATCAGGGGTGGCACTAACGATTTGATAAATCTTAGGATTTTATTAAGAAATAAAACACTAAGAATTTGATTGATTTCTTAGGCATTGTCAAATGTTGGTAATGATACATAGGAGTAAGTATATACATATTTGTTTTATACGTAATTATTAAGCAAAATCTAATAGTATCTACACATTTTAAATATAGTAATTAGAAGAATAAAAAAAGTTAATATTATATATGATAATAACATAGTAAAATAAATAAAAAAGTTTAGGTTTCAATTTCTTTTATTAAAACAAAATAAAAACTATATCTTATAAAAAATCCAAGACTAACAATATTATTTGAAAGCGCCTGAAGAGTATGATAGCAATATCATCATTATACATTTAACAAAGTTAATACAGTTTAGGCGTCTGTGTTTTAAAGTGATAAAAGCATATCTTTGTTACTTAAATATATAATACGAGTAGGTATTATAAATGAGTGGGTAGGAGCTACAAATTACAGCTTCACTGTATGTTTGTGGTGGCGTATATTTGAATTAATTAGTTCACGCGTTATTTTAATTAAGCATCGTTTTTTGTTTTGTGTGGAAATATCTATCACACATGCATTGCCACTCTCAAGGACTAAAATGGTTGATTCATATAATAGTATGCCGACAACCACAAGCTTACATCGAAATGCAAAAAACTGCTTTTTAAACACACGCACGCATTCTACACTCATAGCCCCACACTAGGATTTTCTCCTGTGTCGTAGGTACCATGGACATACACAAGACGAATACACAAACACCCAGATCCAGAACATGAATCTAAACTCATCATTCAGATCAGTCTGGCCGGGAATCGAACCCGGGACCCATTGCGCGTCAGACCGGTATGGTAACCGCTACGCCACGCGGGTCGTCAAACGCTTTACGTTAGATAAGTGTGGCTATATTATCTCCTCGGTTGAAGATGCGATTGGAAGACACATCTCACTCACAATTAAATTTGCCATAATCAAAAAGATGACATAAATATATGGCAATTATGTCATTTTGATGGAAGCATCAACAAACCAAGTTACATAATTGCGAATTAAAAATTTAAATTCTGGGCGCAACGCAGTAATGACTTGGCGACATGTGGTGATTTCAGCGCTTTATGAATAAAAAATGAGCTTGAAAATACAGAAAAATTCTACCACCTATCAAGCTATCTATAACTTGGTTTACAACCCATTGTTGTCTCACTGCTGGGCACAGGTCTGCTCTAAGAATGAGAGAATTATAGGCCATAGTCCACCGCGCCAATTGCGAATTGGTGGACTTTACACACCTCCGAGAACTGTTTTGTTTAAGAACTCTCGGGTGTGTAGGTTTCCTCACGGATGTTTTCCTTCTTCGAAAAACAGTGATAATTAACTTGTAATACGAACATAAATCGGTGCTGCGTTCCTGGGTCCATAACTATCATCGTTCAAAGGTATATTGCACCGGAGAGGTACCTCCACTACATCTACATTTCTTGCGTTTCGATGGAAGGGTGTGGTTGTCAGCACACTTTCACATGAGGCGACCATCAAAGTCCTCGGGAGTAGCAATGCATCTGTGATTGACTTCAGATGGAACCCATGTTTTGTATGAAGTTGATTACAGTCCATGGGCGGCAGTGACCACTTACCATAAGGTGGACTGCATGCTCGTTTGCTTCAGTCAGATAAAAAAAACTTTTTTTACGAGTCGATATCTTAGCCCTTGGGAGAAGCATCTGTGGTTGATTTTCGATAGAATCCTCGTTCTATATGAAGTTGCTTATAAATATACAGACGCGTTTGCTATTTCAATAATGATAAAAAGAATCTCATGAAATATACATAATTGCTAGCTGTCCCGACAAACGTTGTTTTGCCGTATAAAAAATAAAAAATAAATGTTAAGGGTGGACAACCCTTAAGGGGTATGAAAAATAGATGTAGGCCGATTCTCAGACCTACTCAATAAGCATATAAAATTTGGTAAAAATCGGTCAAGCCGTTTCGGAGGAGTCTGGCAACAAAAACTGTGACACGAGAACTTTATATATTAGATATATGTTTACTATGACTACATACCTATCATATTGTTTGTACCATTTGTCTTTTTTATTACTCCATTTATTTATTTCCGCGACTTAATGTATTTAGTATTGTTAAATTAATATATAAAACAAATAAAAAAATAAAGTTTGTACATCTTTTTACTGTTAAGTTGAAATTTAGTAAACAATTTAAATATATTCTAGAACGAGGAATCACATTAGTTAGCCGAAAATTGAAAATCGTAGGCGAAATCGCTTATGTTTAACGATTTAAAGGGAAATAAAAAATGACCGACACATAAGTGTTGATTAAAATTTTAAATTTTTCGTCCATTCCTGTATGATAATTACATGTAGCCGCTGAGTGGCAATTTACAGCGCTTTAATGCTTAAAGGGTTAATTAAACAGTACAAAAAGCTTACTATATTTTCATTTTTTAAACTTTTTTAAATTATACACAATATATCAATGGATATAAGCAAAGACAAAACAGTTTACTATCTTTTCGTCAGTTTTCTTATTGTCTTCTTTGTTTAGCAATTATCACTCAAGAATATGTCTATTTCCTGGCGCTTACTATTGCTGGGCGATGATATTATAAGTAATAGTACATACTATAAGTAAATTTTAGTACTTACATCTTGTTAATATATATTTATAGTAGATAAATATATAATAACAAGATATAATTACTAAAATGGTAAAGTAAATTCTATTTACGTGTAACATCAGCGCGACTTAATCCCATGTTAAAAATATTCTGCTATTCACACACAGTTATTTCTGGCGTGAAGCATTTCTTGCGTTGCAATGGAAGGGTGTGGTTGCCGGCACACTTTAACATGAGGCGACCATCTTAGTCCTCGTGAGTAGCCACGTATCTGTGATTGATTTCAGGTAGAACCCAAGTTCTATATGAAGTTAGTTACAGGTGTCTATATGCGACAGTGACCACTTATCATCAGGCTGACTGCATGCTCGTTTGATACTTCATCAGATGAAAAAATAAAAAAAAGTGAGGAGTAAGGAGGATACATTATTATACAGTGGGTCAAAAAAGTATTTATACACCTCGTTTTTTACCCATAACTTTAATCAAACGAACGTTGCATGAACGAAATTTGGGTGGTCAGTACTTCACAAAGTATAAAAACATTGTGTATATGTATTTATTTTTAATAAAGAGTTATAAAAAAGTTATACGGAAAAAAACAAGAATTGAGTGGTCAAAAAAGTATTTGTACAATTACGACAACCTTGTAAAACATGAAAATTTTAAACCCGACATTATAATTGAAATGAAATATGTATGTCTCTAGCATTAATAATAGCTTGTTATCTTTTTGGCATGGATTCATCCAATTTTAAGATGGGTTTACAGGTATTATTCCCACTGTTATATAATCAGCAACGAATAATCATAGGATTATTCGTTGCTGATTATGTATATTTGAGATTTTTTCTGTTGTGCACTTTATATTTAAATTACGTCCAAGATTTTAAATAGAATTAATATCTGGAGATTGGTGGTGTGTGGTGTCACTCAACTATCCAAAGTGTGGTAGCATACCTGATAGGTAATTTTATAGAGTAACTATTCTCTTGTTATTCGTGCAGTGTGCTTAGGGTCATTGTTATGCTAAAAGTGATATTGACCACAAAGGCATAATTTGACTGCACTTTCATTCAAATTATCGCTCTACACTTTGATATATTTGCGTGCATTTATATTCCCTTCGAAAAAAGCAAGCATTTCAAGGCCATCGTAAGCCATACAGGCCCAAAACGTAACGTTCTGTTTAACATGATAAACCGTTATTTTGCGGTTGCAACTCAGCAATCGGTTTTCACCAAACGATTTTTTTTTATATTTTGGTTGAGTGCAGAACATCATGCACAGTTTGTGATCATACGGACTTACTATATGTTGATGCGATGTGATTGATCAGCGTTTGAACACTGGAAAACGGTTTTTCTGAAGCTTCTCTGATGATAGTACGGCGCTCTCTCGTCCTAAGTATCTTCGGTTGATCTGATCGGGTTTCCTTTTACATTTGTATGAACCGTTCTTTCGATTTTTTTTACAATGTACTGCATTGTCATGATGTAACTTCAGCTCTTTACCATTTTTCTGATATTTTTTTCCTTGTTTCCGAAAAATAATAACGCAATCTCGCCGAGACTTACATATTTTACTTTTTTTATTTTCCTTGATTGTTTGATACTAATTCTAAACTGAATTGGTAATTAAATAATCGAAGAATAGTCTAAAAAAGGTTTATGAAACATTTAAGGACGCTTTGTCTTCATTAAATACTTTTTTCGATAGTTTAAAGATATACACGTAAGTGTACAAATACTTTTTTGACCGCTCAATTCTTGTTTTTTTTTAATAACATTTTTTTTACTCTTTATTAAAAGTAAATATACATACACAACGTTTTTATGCTTCGTTAAGTACTAACCACCCAAATTTTGTTCACCTGACATTCGTCTAATTGAAGTTTTTGGTAAAAAATGAGGTGTACAAATACTTTTTTGAGTCACGGTATATTTTAAGGTTGTGAGGATACAGAAGCGGAGGGTGGTGGTGGGTGGGTGGGGGGGGGGGGTATTTGAGCCTTAAATCCTCTCCTTGGATCCACCAGAGTTCAAACAATGAAATTTTCAATTTACGTACAGATACTTAAATTTCATGTAATATGAATACATGGTACAAGATAAATATGCCATTCACGTAATTGCTAATTAAAAATTAAATTTCGGCCATCCCTGCCGCTAATGACTTATAGCAGTTAAATAGCGATTTATAGCGCTTTAAGGGATAAAAATTTAATGAACTGGAAAATGTAGAAGGATTTTCAAGAAATTGTGATATAATGAAACACATCAGGTAATTTATGAGAACAATTAAACTTCTTGAGGGTATAAGTTTTACGGATGAAAGGCGACACTAAATGATGAATTTATTGGTTAATATATTTAGTTGGCACTAACGTGCAAGTGAGACAAAATTGTTTTGTCGATTAACTGCTACAATATCACTGTTGATATTGTGTACTATGAGTATCTACACTCTATAAGTAAAAAGGTAATTTTTGGCTCTATCTGTTAAATCACGAAAGTTCTGGTGGCTGTTGTTCAGTCTTTTTTATGATTACAATTATATATTTCCTATTATTATTTATTTTATTAACCATTTCTTATGTATATATCAATACGTGAAGTAAAAACTTGTGATTTGTTTTTAAGATACTTGCCGCAGGCGGAGGAGTATGAAATTACGCACGGTTATAGGTGATGTAGAGAACGATTGCGCAATGCTAATATTTTTTTTCAAATAATGCATAAAACGTACATAAAATCAACTAAAAACACATTACACACACTACCTTGCATTTGATACAAACTATGTTTGTATCAAACGCAATGCATAATTAACGAAGTAGAACATTCAATATCTAACTATGAAAACACATAACGTCAAAAATGTCAGACGTCTTTGTCAAAATACCTGTTATTGCTTTTAACTGTGTAACTGCAGAACGATTTATAGTACTTTAAGCGATAAAAAAATACTAGCTTGCGGTCTCTGTTTTTACGATTGGTAATAATAATTTACTTGCTAGTATATAATTATTTACTAGTTCGCATTTCATACCTATATTGTTATGATAATGAAAAAACGACGATTTCCCTTCCTTTTTTTCTGAAAACAGGCGCCATATTTAAAAATCTGGTTTCCATTTTCAAACGTTCTTACACAAGTAATATGAATGTACATCCCTGGCTAATGACGTGTAGCCGCAGAACGATTTATAGCGCTTTAAGCGGTGAAAAATTAACGAGCTCGGGGCCTCTGTTTTTACGACTGGTAATAACATTGTTATGTGTGAAAAATTGCGTTGCATTTTTAACTGGCAACTCTCGGTTGATTATGTTGGTAATGGAGAACGTGTTTAAAAATTTAAATTTTTAAGTTTAGAATGCGGAGATGTACGCAATTGTTTTTTGAGGCAATTACTTTGGATAATATTTTGAACACTTCTAAAGTCGTGATTTGCAAGCGTATACAAGAAATGGACATACATACATACAAAGATAATATGTTTGTATGTATGTCCATTCCGTTGGCACACGCTACAGCTCAAATGGCTTGATGGATTGTAATATATGCCATATCATTTAAATCAATTTAGAGTACAGAGTGCCATACAATTTTATAAGTAAGCTTTTATATCTATGTTCATGAGTTAGCAATATAATTGAAAAAATTGCGGCTGTGATAAGAGCCAGTTTTTGTTTTATATTATAATAATATTGGTATCAAATGAAAACAAGTAGATAAAGTGTTACAAAATATAAACATTATAACATTTTAATGTTAATAATATAACGTAAAATCTTATTTGAATTTGAAATGAATTAAATAAAATAAATATTACAAAAACAAAACGATACGGACTGCTGTAAAAGAGGTCGAATGAAATTTAGGGCAATTGATAACTATTAAGCAGCTGGGCTTTGCCTTAACGACTTAACAATTTCATTTGTCATCAAAATAAATGAAATGAAAATAATAATAATAATAGTAATATTGACATAAAATGTATACTGAAATTGACATTGTATAATATGAGTATATGTATATAGCATTGAATACCCACTAAAATTGTGATAATAAGTGATACATTTGGGATAAAATATGTAATGCGATGTGTTAATTATTGTTATTAGCTTATTTAGATATTATATCAAATTAATTGACTATAGAATTAATCAATATTTTGCATGCTTTATGAAAGTTAAATGTGAGAAAATTGTTACAACATATACCTAATTGTACCACATTTGAAGCAAATAAATGAATATGAATATAAAAGAGTAGTTTAATCAATAAAAGTTAACTAAGAACAACAATTAGTACAAATAAATGTCCCTACATTGTACATACAAAGCAGACGTACACAACATTTGGTACAAATTTAAAATTTCGCTACAACATTAATTAAACTCGCGCCATACCGACCTCTCATACATATTTTACTTTTGTATGGAAATTGGGGGAAAACGAGCAACGATTCTATTGTTCCAATGTTTTACTGCGAAACTTTTTTATTGTTCCGAAGTTACCTATTAAAGCAAGTTTTCGACAAAATTGCTTTTCACTGGTTGAGATAATTCACAAGGACAATTTATATCGCGAAAAGCTGCTTTAATCTGAAATTGTTGCCGACACCTGCTTTATGAGTTTTCCTCTTGTTTTTATTAATAATTCTTCCGATGGGCGCTTTATCGGAAGTTATGCGTTTAAAATTGATCAGGGAAAGTACGTAAATCCTTTCAAGAAAATATGAAAAAGGTAAATTTTAAAAGGTAAAATGTCTCTGTATATGGTACCAGTAGGGAGGTACACCGCAAGTTCTAGCGTGAAGCAGTTCTTGCGTTTCGGTGGAAGGGTGTGGTTGCCGACTCTCTTTTATATGAGGCAACCGTCATAGTTTTCGGAGTATCTGTGATTGACTTCTGACGAAGATATATTAACCTGCGAATGACATAGAACGTATTGTATGAAGTTGCTTACAGATGTCCATGAGCGACAGGGACCACTTACCATCTGGTGGACTGCATACTCGTTTAGCACTTCAATCTTCTCGCCTAAACGTCCAATCGTTTAGGCAATAAGATTGAAGATTGAAGTACCTTTGGTGGAATTCCTTCACAACAAATGGTTTGAAGATCTTTTTGAGAACTCTAGCAGCTTCACCGCAATATCTATTTTTGCCTAATAACAGTGTTATGCGCTGCTGTGCTGGTCTGAAGGGTTTGGTAAGTGAGACATACTTAGCCGAGGCGTTCCAACTTAGTCTTCAGAGTAAGCAACGGATCTTTGCCTATTTCTCGAGGGGGAAACCTTCAAAAGGTATCGGACAACATAGGAGCGACGCAGGGTTATGTGGGATTTTTACCGCACTAAAATCCCCCCGGTGACCGTCCTCGGCGCTACAAAGAGGACTCGGGATCTCCAAAGGAACGCAACGGGAGTCCTCTGAGCGCGTTGCCCTATCGGGCCCCAGATGGGCGTCTGGGCCCACCGTTCCATCTTTACGACGATATGCGACACCACCGTCCTTCCCGAGACCGCCTGACCGAACGGCTCGAGTTCCCACTCTAGCCGCCCGCAACCCCCTTTTAGGCGCCTCTTACGACAGGCAGGAGATGCCGTTGCCCTATTCTAATTCCGGAACTACAGGAACAATGTTAAGTGCTACTGAATTCTGGATTGTGGTGTAGGGTATCCTTACGAGGTATCCTTTTACGTCGTACTAACTTAGTCACCAGGAGTATCACTGCATTTGTGATCTGTTTCAGATTGCACTGAGTATGAATCTGAGAATCAAAACGTAGAGTGCTATCTAAGACAGTATCGATAACTAGTGTCTACACTCAAGACACTCAAGATGTGTGGTAGAGTTGGCAAACAAAGCAATGTAGAGCTAGAATTAATGGCTAGCGATTTACTGAAAGCGATTATACGGAAGGGGACTCTATAGCTAAATGAAATTGAACTCTATAACTAACCGAAATACATAAAACTATGAAATTATCGTTGTACACAATTCTGACATCAATACTTGAATAGGCACATGATATTAAGAAATCAAAACGGAGAAAAAATGTTATAATGAAACAAATAAAGAAATATATATAACGAAGAGGGCGTGACATCAGGAGGGCAGGGTGTCCATTCTTGAAATTTCAAGTAAAACACTTCTCCTCTTATCGGGAGGTCTGAGGTTCAAACCCAGGCACGCACCACTGATTTATGTGCGTATTAGAGATTAATTATCACTACTTTTCGGTGAAGGAAAACATCATGAGGAAACCTACACACCCGAGAGTTCTTTGAAAAAAAATAAGTTCTCGGAGGTGTGTGAAGTCCATCAATTCGTACTTAGCCAGCGCGGTGGACTATAGAATAAAACTCACTCATTCCGAGAGAAGACAAGACCCGTGCCCAGCAGACATTGGATTGATGGATTGACAATAATGGGTTGACGACGACAATAGTCGATGCATTAATTCTTGATTTCCTACGCAATGGTAGTGTTGCATTGGAGAATTAGCTATGATAATGCTGCCTTTTTGGAGATTGAGAGAAAGTCATTACAGAAATATCTACGCGTATAACTTTTAGTATTTTTGACCGTCTATTTTTCTTTTTTTTTCGTTTTTTTTATCTGATTGAAGTAGCAAACGAGTACGCAGTCCACCTGATAGTAAGTGGTCACCGCCGCCCGAGAACATGTGTGAGCAACTTCAAATAGAACATGGGTTCTATCAGAAGTCAATCTCAGATGCGTTGCTACTCCTGAGGACTAAGATGGTCGCCTCATATAAAAGTGTGCCGGCAACCACACCCTTCCATCGAAACGCAAGAAATGCTTCACGTTGGAAATAGGTGTGGTGGTACTTCCCCGGTCGAACTACACTGGTTCTACCACGTGCCTTTTTGGAGATTGAGAGAAAGTCATTACAGAAATATCTACGCGTATAACTTTTAGGATTTTTGACTGTCTTTTTCTTTGTGTTTAAAATGCCATAGAATCGAAATTACCTAATTTAATTTAAATTACTAATACTTTAAACTCCATCTATTGGATGGTTATACCTTTTGTGATTCGACTCTGGACGCACCATAACCACACCTTCGACTCTACCATGTCTGAAAGGTACGATGAGGAAGACATATTTAGCTGAGGATAACCCTGACGACTAAATTTCCAGTTTCAGAGGTAGTAATGTGTCTGTGGCTAATCTGGGGTAAGACTTTGATCTTATTTGAGGTTCGATACAGATATTTCTGGACGGCAGTGGTCGCCTACCATCAGTTGCATTGGATACTAGTTTGTTACTTTGATTGTAATAAAGAAAAAATATCAAAAGTTTTATCCTACTGCTATTATAAATGCGAAAGTTTGTGAGGATGGATGTATGTGTGTTTGTTATTCTTTCACGCAAAAACTACTGAACAGATTTGGTTGAAATTATACAGTAGTATAGGTTATACGTCCACCAATTCGCACTTGGCCAGCGCGGTGGGCTAAGGCCTAAAAACTCTCTCGTTCTGAGAGAAGACCCGTGCCCAGCAGTGGGACAATAATGGGTTGGCACCATAGGTTATACATCAGAAAAACATATGGACTATAATTTATACCGATTTTTTTGTAATTAGGTTATAATATAACGAGAAATATCAGATTAGTCGCAAAAAAAGTTGTCCTCTGAGAGCTATCTTCGCGTACGCTGCCTAAACCGTTGGAGATATCCAAATATAATGTACGGTGGGACTGTTTGGCTCACATAGATCTAAATAAAAGTCCGCGACAGCATATATCTATATTTTATGTATAACCCACAATAATAAAGAAAGAAAGAAAGAAAATACTTTATTCGGTACAGTACATAAGGTTATACAAAAACAGATACATCCAATAGCAAACATGTGTTATTATTACTAACTAATACTTATTGATGTAAGTTACATTAACATTATAACTCTTTTTAACTTAATAATAATAATCGTCATCGACCTTTTGCTGCACATATGTCAGATTAGCAGTAGTTTAGGTCATAGTGGACTAGCCAACTGTGCGGTGGTAACCGTCACGCGTTTTGAAAAGCTTTTTTTAATTTTGGAGTAAGCATTAATATCTGTTGCCGACAAAACTAATTCAAATTAATATACGTGCCTTTGATTTAAAATTTGAACACACAGATTTAGCAAGTAGGGCAAGGGTTCAATCTGAAGTCAATCACAGATGCGTTGCTACTCCCGAGGACTTTGATAATTGCCTCATATAAAAGCGAGTCGGCAGCCACAGCAGTTCTTGTGTTTCATGTATAATGAAACACAAGAACTGCTTCATGGTAGAAATAGGTGCGGCAGTGATACCTCCCTGGTTGAACCATTGCTCTACCACCTTGCAAACTTCATGTGGCAGACTAACTTCCACGCGAGCGAAGCCGCGGGCAAAGGCTAGTCATTTTATAATTATGTTAATTTATAGACGTTAGCGGTCACTTACCATCAGATGGACTGCTTGTTTACTAATTTAACATAATTATAATAAAGAAAAACTATCAAAATTTATATTAATTAATAATTGTGCTATATTTGAAATGCGGTCAAAACCACAGGGCTAAGCCAATTTGATATTATAATCAAGTTTTTCGCACGGAAAAGCACAAAAATAACCTCCGTTATGAAAAGGGAAGGGAAGAATAAAAATTGTGTTTCAAGTGAATGCTATGAATAATTAAAACACAATTACGAAGGCCCTCGTTAAAATGTAAATGGCTTACGGCCCTCAATTGAAATATTTTTATAATCAAGGTGAGAACGGTGGGGCAAATTAGAAGATGCTGTAAGTTTATCGCGAATTACATTTAGAATTTTACGATGTCTAAAGGAAGGATGCGGTGTGTTTTATTTATAAGATAAAGATGAAGAAGAACGTATGTCCGGTAAATAGTGAGGAGTCACTTTGACCAACTTTATCTATACTTATAAAAATCTGTAGAGAGGTCAATTCTGTACATGAAATATATTTCCAAAATAACTTTCAGGGGGTAATTAGGGATCGATACTGATGCTAAAAATGCAATCAGTAAAGTTTTTGTCTGTCTGTCTGTCTGTCTGTCTGTCTGTCCGTCTGTCCGTCTGTCCGTCTGTCTGTCTGTCTGCATAACCGTTATAGAAACAAAAACTACTCGACGGATTTTAACGAAACTTGGTACGATTATTCTTCATACTCCTGAGCTAGTTATAGTATACATTTCATCACGCTACAATCAATGGGAGCAGAGCAGTAAAGGGAAATATGTTGGGAAAACGGGAGAAGTTACTCCACTTTTTAAGCTTCCGTCGCGTATGCAACCTTAATGGTTAAAGCTATTATTAGAAATCATGTATGACGGAAATATTCTCCTTAAAATTATATAAAAAATATTCCACGACAGCATATATGTATCTCTTATGGTTGACTCAAAATAACATGTGTAACTCCCGGTAGCAGTTCAAAGCTTTCTGATTATATTTGTCAACTCTTACGTTTATAACACTCTCAGTCATCCATAATTTAAAAAGTTAACATTATTTAGGCGGAATAAAGTTCGCCGGGTCGACTAGTATAGAATAAGTGCTCGCCTCAAAATCAAAGAAAGATGCGTTGCCCCTAAGGACTAAGATTAAGTTCTCATATGTTCATCCGGCATCAAATAAGGAACTGCTTCATGGTAAAATTAGATTAGTTGGCGGTACCTTGAAAAAGATATTTAACCTCTCGAATGTCTCCGATAATAAGTTGCCAATGTTGTCTGGGGAAATATAATAATCGCAGATAGAATGGAACTCATACATTATGTCGGCCACCGTTATGTTGCTATCCCTAAGTATTAAGTAAAAATAAACGCCCAATATTAATCCGTGTGTCTCTGTGCCTGTTTTAAACATTTCTCGAAAAAGAAACAAAAACTACTGTGCAAGTTATAATGTTTCACAGAACATTTTATGCATTGAATATGAAAAGCGCACAAAGTTATGCGATATGTAAATCGCAATTTAATTCGGAACATCAGCAAATAGAGCGCGGTAAAAATTAGGATTAGTGACTGTATGTAATAAGATAAAAAAGCAAAGAAAGGAAAAAACTGTATTTATAAAGTACGATACAAACAACTTTATTGTACACCAAAATCAGATATAAAAACAAATAATAAAGGACCCATAAAGAAAGGCACAAGAGGCGGTCTTATCACTAAAATAGCGATCTCTTCCAGACAACCCCAGTGCGGTTGAAGGAAATATCTCATAATAGCATAACAATTTTCGTATGTCAGCAACTAATAGTATATAATAGGTAGTACAAAATAATACAATAATAGATAACAAAATACATAAAACACAATAATTTTTATATGTTAGTGAATTTTAATGACGTAAAGTTTATTTATTGACTTTCAAAACGCCTGGCGCTTCAGCAGTACCTCCTAACATAAGCCCAGAATCCATTACAAAGTCCGATCCAGTAATACTAATAGCATTATCACTTGCCAAAAATGATGCTAATTCAGCTATTTCTTCTCCTTTAACTACTCTTTTGAGTGGTGTCGCCTGACCCACTCCGTTCCAAAACGCATCATTCTCTGATTCAGACATACCATTGTTTCTCAATAAGTTTGTCTTCACGGGACCTGGAGAAATGCAGTTCACTCTAACTCCATCTTTTGCTAGCTCCAATGCAGCACATTTTGTAAAATGAGTAACTCCTGCTTTCGATAGGTTGTACGGCAAAGTATTCTTCGATGGTAGATGCGAAGAAATGCTTGAAATGTTGATGACACAACCCTTACTCTTAATCAATGCGGTTGTAGCTTTATTCGTTATAGCTATCATAGCTCGCAGGTTAACTGCCATTACTCTATCGTATTTCTCTACTATGTCTGGATCAGTGACTCGTCCAGTACCGTGTATACCCGCACAGTTAACAAGTACATCGATTCTTCCATACTCATGCAATACACTGTCAATGCTCCTTTTCACTTCTTCCTCTTTACTTATATCACCGACAACTTTAAGCACTTTGTTTCTACCAAGTCTTTGACATTCTTCAGCGACTTTCATTAAGTTAGTTTCATTTATTTCAACTAAACATAAATTAGCATTTAGTTTAGCAAAATGTTTAGCGATTGCCTCGCCCATGCCGGATCCAGCACCGGTAATAATAACAACTTTATTCGTGAAAGTCATTGTCGATTCAATTTTAATAATACGAGTATAATAATTTTACGTGTTAGCCTTTCTTCAGTTAAATGGCAAGTGATTGATTACTGTGTCATTGAAATTAAATATCTTATCATTAATTATGAAGTGCTTGTCAAGTACATTGCTAATAATTGCACTTAAATAAACAGTCTAATATGTATATTTTTTACGATTGAAGTAGTAAATAAGCATGCAGCCCACTTAATGGTGTTTACTGCCGTCCATGGATATCTGTAAGCAAATTTATATGGCATACTAGCCTTTGCCCGCGGCTTCGCTCGCGTGGAATTTAGTCTGCCACATAAAGTTTGCAAGGTGGTAGAGCAATGGTTCAACCAGGGAGGTATCACCGCCGCACCTATTTCTACCGTGAAGCAGTTCTTGTGTTTCATTAGAAGGATGTGGCTGCCGGCTCGCTTTTATATGAGGCGATCATCAAGGTCCTCGGGAGTACCAACGCATCTGTGATTGACTTCAGATTGAACCCTTGCCCTACTTCCTAAATCTGTGTGTTCAAATTTCAAATCACGGGCACGTATATTAATTTGAATTAGTCTTGTCGGCAACACATATTAATGCTTCCTCTGAAATTTAAAGTTTTAAGAAAGGGTCTCAAAACGCGTGACGGTTACCAACGCGCAGTTAGCTAGCGTGGTCAACTACGACCTAAACTACTGCTAATCCGACATATGTGCCGAGTAGTGTAATTTAATGTTACACTTACACTAACACTTACATTTTTTTAATAATAATTAAGTAGCCAACGAGAATGCAGTCCACCTGATGGTAAGTGGTCACTGCCGCTTATGGACACTTGTAAGCCACTTCAAATAGAACATGGGTTCTATTTGAAGTCAATCACAGACGCGTTGCTACTCCCGAGGACTAGGATGGTCACCTCATATAAAAGTGCACCAGCAACCACACCCTTCCATCGAAACGCAAGGAATGCTTCACGGTAGAAATAGATGTGGCGGTGGTACCTCCCCGGTTGAACTACAATGTTCTACCTTTAGACATATTAAACATTTTTTTGCGAGTTGTTTAAAAAGGTTTAGTCCCATAAAACTAACGCGATATTGTTGTTGTTTTTATAGACAATGGTACGGAACCCTTCTTGCACATACGACTCGCACTTGACCGGTTTTTTATCATTACTAATTAGCCTAAAACTGCAGAATTAATACGAACAAATAATTAGATACATTTGCACGTCCCAATGGAGTTATAATAATTACCGAGGCATGTTATTTTAACGAGGGACCCTCATGGGAGGGCAACTACAAAATGTATCTCTGTGTTTTATGACAATTTACTATTTAAATAAAAACTACGCTTTCTACACTCTTAGCTTCGCACTATTCCCTAAGGTGGTCAGTCTCTATATTATAAACCGACAGACTTGGAATACATTGTTAACTATTTGGGCCTGGTTTGAACTAGGAACCTGCGTATCATCCTTTTAAAAACAAAACCGACCCTGCTTTTTTCTGAGATTCGAAAATGACTGCGATATCCCCTTTTTTTCCAGGGGTAAACTTCAAAAGGTACTCGACGCCGTGGGAGCGACGCAGGATTATGTGGGATTTTTACTGCACTAAAACCCCCCCGGTGGCCGTCCTCGGCGCCATGAAGACGACTCCGGAACCTCCAAAGGACTGCAGCCGGAATCCTCTGAGCGCATTGCCCCATCGGCTCCTCTCAGATGGGCTGCTGGGCCCACCGCTCCGTCTAGTCTTTACGACGATATGCGACCACTCATACCGCCGTCCTTCCCGGGATCGCCTGGTTGGACGGTTCAAGCTCCCACTCTAGCCGCCCAAACCCCGGAAGCCCCTTTTAGTCGCCTCTTACGACAGGCAGGGGATACCGTAGCCCTATTCTGATCCCGGAATTACAGGGACGAGTGCCTGTCATAAAAGGGGGCTTCCAGGGTTGTGAGCGGCGAAATTGTGATCTTAAACTATCCAGTCATGCGACCTTGGGAACTCGACTCGTGTGGTCGTATACCGTGGAAACATGACGGTCTGGTGAGCCCAGCCGCTCACCGTAATGGAGCCCTCATAGACTGTGGTTGCATTTTGCCGGAAATCCCGGAGTAATCTACGGAGCGCTTAGGACGTCCACCAAGAGATTTAAGTGCGGTAAAAATCCCACATAACCCAGCATCACTCCCATGGCGGATACCTTCTAAAAGGTTTTTGTTGTGAGCAAAAAATCTATGACAGTAGAATGCATGATACGACTTGTAAAATAATTAATTTTACTGCTTTAATATAAAGAAATGGTAAATAAGCTTGTGGTCCACATTATGGTACATGATCATTGCTTCCAAATGGACATCTGTAAACAACTTATCTGAAGTCACTCATCGACCCATTGCTACTTCGACTAAGAATATCACTTCAAATGAAAATGAACTGGCAACTATACCCTTCCACCAAATTGCAAGAACTGCTGACCGTTACGGACCGTTACGCTCATTTTTACCGTAAGTAAAAATGGGCGTAACGGTCCTTCCCGATCACACCATAAATATATTGACTTGACTATTAAAATGGCTTAGTAAAATCCGATTTACATATTATGTACGAAACATAAAATTATTTCCTGCAATTTTCAAATTAATTAAATGACCGCAATTTCTATATTATACTATCACAAAGCCGATTAAAATATTAAGTTCAAAACATAAAATTATTAAATTTACAGCATAATCCCCTAAACATCGCGATAATAAATTCAAATCAGGCGAAACGAAATTTATATGATAAAATGGGTAATAGTAGAAATCTCTGTGAATAATTATCGCACAGAGGATATAAATAATCTGTTATGTCGGAATATTTTGGATAATTTTGGTACTGCAAAGATTCTGAAGTGTTTTTGGGTTCCGTACTCAAAATGTAAAAACGGAACCCATCTTTTATCTGATTAAAGCAAACGAGCATATAGTCCATCTGATGGTTAGTGGTCACTGCCGCCATGGACATAACTAAGCAACTTCATATCTTCTTCTTCTTATATATAAGAACAGAATGTATGTCGTATTTCTAGCGTGAAGTATTTCTTGCGTTTCGATAGAAGGGTGTGGTTGCGGCACACTTTCACATGAGGCGATCATCTTAGTCCTCGGGAGTAGCAACGCATCTGTGATTGACTTCAGATGGAACCCATGTTCTGTATGAAGTTGATTACAGATGTCCATGGGTGGCAGTGGCCACTTACCATCAGGTAGACTGCATGATCGTTTGCTACTTCAGTCAGATAAAAAAAATCTGTATGTCCTCTATAGAATCGTAAACTATTCCTTTGATCATGTGATGATCTTTAGCAAAGTTGTTATTCATGAGCTTGCGAAGGTTTTTGGTGTATTGTTTTTTCTGTGATGGCGTAGCAACTCGCGCAGCGTACAGCTAGTAGGTTATATAACTAACTGGGCCCACCCTTCCGTCTGGTCTTTACGATGATATGCGAATACACATACCACCGTCCTTCGCGGAGTTTCCTCTTACTACAGGCAGGCGCTACCGTTGCTCTATTCTGATCCTGGAACTACAGGGACGAGAGTAAATGTACTACTAGGTATTTTTTTTATTTTGTCCCTGCAGTTCCGGGACCAGAATAGGGCTACGGTACCCTCTGCCTGTCGTAAGAGGCGACTAAAAGGGGCTTCTGGGGTTGCGGGCGCGAAGAGTGGGAGCTCGAACCGTCCGGCCAAGCGACCTCGGGAAGGACGGCGGCATGTGTCGTTGCATGCTGCCTTAAAGACCAAAAGGTGCGGTGAGCGGTGCACGCCCACCAGGGAAGAGCCCGATGGGGCAACACGCTGAGAGGACACCGGCGGCGGTCCGGTGGAGTACCCGGAGTCCTCTTCGCAGCGCCGAGGTCGGCCACCGGGGGGTTTGAGTGCGGTAAGAATCCCACATAACCCGCTTCGCTCCCACGACGTCGGGTACTTTTTGAAAGTTTCCCCCTCGAAAACAAAAAAAGGTACTTTTTTATTTATTATATTAAAGGTACGTAGGCACGAGCATCAAAAATACCCTTGGTAATTTCATCTACAATTTGTTTACATAAATTTATAATTATAATTTGCTTGTAACATTTATGAGACAAGTCACCCTAATCTTATATAAATAGTATTAAACACTCCTTTTATAGTTTATCTTTATATAAAGTGACCATCTCACGGGACCAAATCTCCATTTCAAATTAATTAACTACACATTAGGATGCTACCTCATTACTGTTTTTACTGCGTTAGAAATATATTTCAACGCCATCTGTTATCGGCTTCAGGAAAGTGGAACGTTGCCTGTGTTATTTTGTAAGCAATTAATAGGTAACTCTTTCTTCTATATATGAAGCTCTGCTATGTACTACTTTGAAAATTGTATCAAGAAATATACAGAGGATGTACTAACTTATGCTGTCCTCTGGGTTAGCAGGGATTTTGTTGAGCTTTATATTTGGCATTGATTTACAGATGTCATAATTGGTACTCAGTTCGTAATTTTGATGATCTGTATGTTATTTTCCAATCTAATTCAATGCAAAACAAAATGTGTCGATATTTCGTATATAAAAGTATAATCTATTTTTTTGGAATTGAAATAGCAGACGAGCATGTAAGTCACTTGATGGTAAGTGGTCACTGCCGCCCATGGATATCTGTAAGCAACTTTAGGCAGAATAGAGGTAACATGAAATAATTTAAAATGAGTTGGTACTTCCGATCACTAGATGGTCCCTTTTTTTTTCTTTTTTTTAAAAAAAAAAAAGATGGTCCCTTTATATGAAAGTGAGCTGGCAACCACACGTTCGTCGAAACGCAGCAACTACTTTACGTAAAATGAAATGACATGTCTTTCTTTTCGGGGACGCTTACGAATTGTCAGTTACATATATATTTTTTTTTCCACTACCACCGGATCGTAACACGACCTCAACTGAGACGATCCGGCAAGAAACTCAGTGGGTTTGTCTTTTTTCTTTGTATATCTTTTTTTTTATTTGCCATCTTGTTGTGCCATTTGTTAGAAGAAGTTCAGGCAGTAGTACTTCCCCGGTCGAGTCAGACACGTTCTACTTGTTCTTTTAACTTCGCTCATGGCAACTTCATACAAAATTGATAAAAATGACCGAATGCTTACTGTCGGTATTTTTCTCTAATAAGGGTGCAGTCTTACTCAGTTACGGACGTTCTCTGGGGTGATACGGTATAAACCGGTTTACCTGTTAATTATAATGGTCACTCTATTTTTGCCTGCTCGTAAACTAAGTAAGGTATATTAAAGTAGGCTACGCATACATCTGAATCCCTTTAACTTGAAAGTTCTCATTGTATAATTATTATTAAAAAAAACCGTACCCTAATTTAAAAACGACTGGTTTCCTATTGTTTAATTAGAGATTTTTTGTATTATGTGCCAAAATAGTAACATAGAAATGATGTAATATAACGATATATATATATATATATATATATACCAATATATATATATATATATATATATATACCAATATATATATATATATATATTGGTTCTTGATGAGTTGCGGAAGGTCGCCACAGTATGATAATCTTAAACTCGTCCTTTCATTGTGCACTATTTAAAAATATTCAATTTGCTAAGTGACATAGTCTATGTCATTCAGCAAATTGAGTCAATTAAAATGATATATCATATGTTACAATCAGTCAATCATTTTGGGAAGTAGCGCGTGCTAAACAAAAATGTATGTATGTCCACATACAAACATACATACCAGACACATGAACATTTTCTTATTTATCGTATTAGTAAAATAAAGTGTCATTATCTCAATAATCTTTTATAGATAATTTGAAGACAGTTGATTGAAGGTGTTATCAGGACCTCTTTACTTGGGTACTTTAGTCAAGGGCTTCCGGATTATAACATGATATTTTTAATTCATGCTAGCTGAAGTACCCTTGCTTCGCTATAGAGGCTGTCAGCTTAATAGTCGCCATCTTTAGACAGTGCAAAATATTGAAATCAGCGGTTTATAAACTTACAAGTAAAATAATTTACATCCATGTAAAATTTCATGGAAATCGTACTAATGGTTCGTGCGTGATTAAGTAACAAAGAGATACACACCTCGTTTTTATATATTACTAGCTGACCCGGCGAACTTCGTTCCGCCTAAAGGTCAAAAATCTAAAATTATCAGTGTTCCTCCACTATATGCATGTATTACATAAAACCTTCTTGAATCACTCTATCTAATAAAGAAAACTGCATTAAAATCCGTAGAGTAATTTTAAAGATTTAAGCATACATAGGGACAGACAGCGGGAAGCGACTTCGTTTTATAGTTATACTTTGTAATGACTATAGATTACATATAATAAGCAGTATTAGGCTTGAAAATTGGCTCTCGACGATCACTCAGGAGTTCCAATCCCAGGCACCATCCTTGCACATTTCTTGCTTTAACGGCGAGGGTTTTCTGTAAAGTAGTTTCTAAAAGTATATGGAATCTGAGATGGGATTCGCCTTTTCACAATACCCCATCAATGTAACTATTGTGTATTTTAATTAATACATGATACTCATTGTAATGTTAAACATTATATAAGCGAGCAAAACCGAGGAAATAACCTAGTGTCTTTAGATTTTTTTATCTCATTGAAGTAGCAAACGAGCATGCAGGTCACCTGATGGTAAGTGGTCAATGCCGCCCATGGACGTCTGTAGGCAACTTCAAATAGAACATTGGTTCTATCTAAAGTCAATCACAGATCCGTATCTACTCCCCAGGATTATGATAGTCGCCTCATGTAAAAGTGTGCCGGCAACCACACCTTTCTATCGAAACTCAAGAACTGCTTCACGCTACAAATAGGTGTTACCACCTCGGTCGAACTAAACTGGTTTTATCACCTGTAGATGTTATATATTTGGTTCGTCTTGGTTAGACTTCTATAATTTGCTTCATGTTTGTCTTTGTTGTCATAGATGACTTATATACTCCAATTTAGACAGCAGGGTCATTGAACTTGTCATCAATTGTAAGAGTATCCTATCTGTCAATTTCTTTGAATAAACCTGCCTCCTTAAAAATCATCTGACACTAAATCAATCGCTTAGATCGTTAGTCGGGTTTTAAATAATCCAATAATGATACTCTTTTAGTCGTGGAACTTTTTTTTTTGTTGTCGAGGGGGAAACCTTCAAAAGGTACCCGACGCCGTGGGAGCGACGCAGGGTTATGTGGGATTTTTACCGCACTAAAACCTCCCGGTGGCCGTCCTCGGCGCTAAAAAGGAGGACTCCGGGATCTCGAAACGACTTCGACCGGAATCCTCCTAGCGCGTTGCCCCATCGGGCTCCTCCCAGGTGGGCGGCTGGGACCACCGCTCCATCTAGTCTTTACGACGGTATGCGACCACACATACCGCCGTCCTTCCCGGGACTGCCTGACCGAACGGTTCGAGCTCCCACTCTAGCCGTCTGCAACCCCGGAAGCCCCTTTTAATCGCCTCTTACGACAGGCAGGGGATGCCGTAGCCCTATTCTGATCCCGGAGCTACAGGGACGTGTGGAATTATCTATCAGTTTTATCTGATCTACATGCATTTCGTACAAAAAACAGTTGCTCGTGAAAGTTACACATGCGCTTGGTCGAAGCACCTGCAATTGTGTAGAAAACAAAACAAAAAGTGTAATTAAGAACTATTTTTCTCTCAAAAACTCTTTAGTCTGCTTAGTCTCAGTTCTGTATCATTTCTTTTTGTCTTTTGTTTGTTGCTACAATTTAAAACAATGTAACTGAGATAGATATATTATTTATCTACGTATGGAGCAGTGATAGCCAAATAGTTTGACGACCCACGTGGCGGAGCGGTTACCATACCAATCTGACGCGCAATGGAACCCGGGTTCGATTCCCGGTCAGACAGGTATCTAAATGAACGAATTAGGTATTCCTGTAATGTTAGTAAAGATTAATGAATAAATAAATAAATAAATAAATAAATAAATAAATAAATAAATGATGAGTTTAGATTCATATTCTGGGTCTGGGTGCTTGTGTATTCGTATTGTGTATGTTCTTGGTACCCACGACATCGGACAAAAATCCTGGTGTGGAGCTATGAGTGTAGAATGCGTGTTTAAATAGTAGAATGTTGATCTCTGAATCAGCAGATCCGAGGTTCAAATCCCTGGCATGCAACACTGATTTTTCTAGAATTATGTGTGTGTTAGAAATTAATTATCAGTGCTTTACAGCGAAGGAAAATATTGCGACGATACCTATACACCTAAGTTCTTTAAGCAAAAAGTTCTCAAAGGTGTATGAAGTCTACCAATTCGCACTTGACCAGCGCGGTGGACGGTGGTATATGGTGGTATATATTTACTCGTAAGTCTCTCATTCTGAGAGTAGACCCGTTAGTAGAAGGGCTAATGAACCATCTGAGTAACCCTCCTCCTACAAAGCTAGATTTTTTAAAAATATTTGTTTATCTATTAATTTAGAAAGTACCTCTCTGGCAGCCCTCTATTCAATTTAATTTTCCCAATTTTAATGACAAAACTGGCTCTCATACATTCATCGATCCTTAAAAGTCCACTGCTTGGCTTCTTGGTAGATAATCCCTGTAGCTCCGGGATCAGAATAATACGGTATGCACTGCATGTCGTAAGAGACGACTAAAATGGCTGTCAGGGTTGCGGGCAATAAATGTGAGACCTCGAACCATCCACCCAAGCGACCCCGGGAAGGATGACGGCTTGTGTGGTCGCATACCGCACAAACACGAGGAGGCACGGTGAGCGCAAATGCTCACCGGGTAAGAGCCCAAAATGGGACATCGCGCTCGGAGGACTCCGGTTGATTTCCGTTGAAAATCCCCGAATCCTCTAAGCAGCGTTGAGGACAGCCACCAGGGGGGTTTTAATGAGTTCAAAATCCCACAAAACCTGGCGTTGATGAAGGTTTCCCCTCGATAACGAAACGAAAAGCCACTTGGCTGATGCTGAATTGTTGTTACGAAAAAATGTAGATGACTTTCATGGTTCACTATTAATATGCAATAATCATTTCCTGATTTCTATTTAATTCTATGAGATTTGACATTTAGAAGTATTGATTTAAGGAAAAAAATAAAAGAGAAAACTTAGCTACTCCTTTTACGAATACTAATTATTTTAGATGTTCTTATGAGGTAGAAATAACAAAGAAACCTCTAATATGCTTGTTAATTCATATTAATGCAGTCCTAAATGTGTATTCAATTGTACTAGGATGATATAACGAGAACAATACACAAGAAGACCTTGAAAATGTAAAAGACATATAAAAACCGAACAAATGCATTTAAACAGTAACAATAATCATTAACTTTTATCATGGAAATTAGTTTAATTATAATTAGCAAAAACTCTTCCACATTGTAATATAAAGGTACGTATATACCGTCCTATTATCAATGTTTTGTTTGTATAAAATAAAAATCAGTTCATCTTGGTATACAATCATCTTTACAGGTAACACAAACCCACAAACATATATAATGCTATAATAAGAAGCATCATAACATTATACTTCTTCACTCTTATTACGATAGAGCTCACTCAATTTCTTGTATATTTGGACAAAAGTGTGAAATTCATAGTGTAAATTTATTTAATGAAAATGAGTTTCACGAATAAAGTTGCGGTAATAACCGGAGCTGCTTCAGGAATAGGTGCGGCTATGGCTTTATCGTTCGCAAAATTAAATGCTGATCTATGTATAGTTGACATGAATGAGAAGAAACTGCTTAAGACCAAAGAGAAATGTGAAAAGGTGACTAAAAGTAAGATATTAGAAGTGGCTGCCAATTTGAGTAAGGATGAAGATGTAAGAAGAGTTGTAGAATATGCCTTGAAAGAGCTTAAAAGGATCGACGTTCTCATCAATTGCGCCGGTACTCTTGAGTTCGGAAGTATACATGATGTAGATATACTTGAAAAATTCGATAAGGTGATGTCTGTGAACCTTCGAGCAGTAGTTGCTATGACGAGGCAGGCGTTACCTGCATTAATAAAGAGCAAGGGATGCATAATTAATATATCTAGCATTGCTTCTACGAAAGTAACGAGAAATACTTTGGTGTACAATATTTCAAAAGCGGGAGTGACGAATTTTACTAAATGTGCTGCCCTCGAATTAGCTCCGCAAGGTGTTAGAGTTAACTGTATCTCCCCTGGACCAGTGGAAACAAATATATTAATAAATGCAGGTATAACTGTAGATGAACATAACAAACTTTGGGATACCATGGCAGGTGCGGTACCATTAAATACTCGTATTGAAGCTGAAGAAGTAGCTGAGTTAGCGGTGTACTTGGCCAGTGAAAAAGCATCAAGCATCACTGGAGCAGACTTTGTAGTAGATGCTGGTGTTAGTTTAGGAGACATTTCAGATGTTCTACGTGGTATTGCTAATAAAGAATGAAATGGTATATCGTTTATTTTTTATATTATAGGGCCCGTCCTTTAATTACGTGATGATTTTAGCAACTATTCAATTCCTCTCTCTTGGTGGGACTTATCTCGATTCCATACTAATTGCATGTCAGATTGTTAAAAATTAGGCGAAGAGTTAGTCAGATTGTTAAAATTAAGATTATGTTTTACTTAATGTTATATACCTTTCTCCTAGATTGATTCCTACATTGATTCTTGCAGAAAAAACATAATTTTAACCCAAAACTTACACTCTACGTGATATGAGATGAGAGTCGACCCGACTTATACTTTCGTGTCTAATGTAATTAAGGATGTTATATCCTATACTAGCTGACCCGGCAAACGTTCTTTTGCCATATAAAAATTTAAAAAAAAATCTAAAGGTGAACCACCCTTGTCACTAAGGGGATCCTTATCACTATGGAAAAGATATTCTCAGACCTACTCAATATGCTCACAAGATTTCAAGAGAATCAGTTAAGCCGTTTTGAAGGAGTATGGGAACGAACATTGTGACACGAGAATTTTATATATTAGATTACTCATGCGATCTGTGAAGATTGTACAAATATGAGACGTCTATAAAAAAATCATCTATTGTTTAGTAATTAAAATTGACGAACATAATTATATGCAACCAAACAAAAACACCTACCGGTAGGTAGGTCTTCAAATTTCAAGTTTCAAACGAGCATGCAGTCCATTTGCCGTCTATGGAAATCCGTAAGCAACTTTATACAGAACAGAGGTTTGATCTATCTGAAGTTAATAATAGATGTGTCAACAGTCTACGGCATCCTGATTGTCGTAAGAGGCGACTAAAAGGGGCTTCCGGGGTTGCGGGCGGCTAGAGAGGGAGCTCGAACCGTTCGGTCAGGCGATCCCGGAAAGGACGGCGGTATGTGTGGTCGCATACCGTCGTAAAGACTAGACGGGGCGGTGGGCCTAGCCACCCATCTGGGAGGAGCCCCATCGGGACAAGAGGATTCCGATTGAGTTTCTTTACAGATCCCGGAGTCTAGACGGGGCGGTGGGCCTAGCCACCCATCTGGGAGGAGCCCCATCGGGACAAGAGGATTCCGATTGAGTTTCTTTACAGATCCCGGAGTCTTTTTTATAGCGCCGAGGACGGCCCCTTTTAGTTCGGTGAAAATCCCACATAACCCTGCGTCGCGCCCACGTCGTCGGGTACCTTTTGAAGGTTTCCCCCTCGAGAACAAAAAAAAATGCATCGACAGTACCGAGTTCTAAGATTGCCTTATATGAAAGGGAACCGGCAACCAAATCTTACCATCGAAACACAAGAACTCCACGCAGAAATAGGTGTGCTCCTTTTTCCTAAACGTTATAGTTACCGCCACACCTATTTCTAGCATGAAGCATTTCTTGCGTTTCGATAGAAGGGTGTAGTTGCCGGCACACTTTCACATGAGGCGACCAGCATAGTCCTCGGGAGTGGCAACGCATCTGTGATTGACTTCAGATGGAACTCATGTTCTGTATGAAGTTGATTACAGATGTCCATGGGCAGCAGTGACCACTTACCATCAGGTAGACTGCATGCTCGTTTGCTACTTTAGTCAAATAAAAAAAAATAAAGTTACTGGAAGACCTGTCTTTGAACCTTTTTCAAAAGAAAGGAAGACCTTTCCTTCCACGACCCGCGTGGTTACCATACCGGTCTGACGCGCTATGGGTTCCGGGTTCGATTCCCGGCTAGACAGGTATCTGAATGATGAGTTTAGATTCCTGTTCTCGGTCTGGGTGTTTATGTATTCGTCTTTGTGTGTGTTAGTGGTATCCGCGACACAGAAGAAAATCCTAGTGATTCTAGAACGCGTGTTTCTTCTACTGGTAATAATATATTTAATGTATAAAGAAATAAAAAAGGCTGGAAATCCTTATAATACAGTGCAGCAAACAGTGTTTTAGACAAACGAAACATTATCAAGGAATTGTTCTGAAGAATATAAAGAGTAACAAAGGACAAAAAGAAAATGGGAAAATTTGCTTTCATTTGTGAATACGTACGTGAGAAATGTTTATAAAGACATTAATTACATGTTTCTAGTTTTGTATAATGCGTAAACTCATTGAATTAGTTCACCTTATGATGAAAAGACGCATTTAACGAAAAGTCAGAACTAAGATAATAATATTTTTTTAATGAATCCAACGGGAAATAATTCACTGGAAAATAATTGCACGTGGAAATTTTTAAGTGCTTGCCATATTTTTTTTTTATTTCCTTAAAAATTTAAAGAATATGTTTTCATTGCTTTATAAAAAAGATAAAAAAAACTTTCATTTGAAACGCAGAAATTAATCTTAACTGAAAACTCAGAGTCGAGCAGTGATAGCCTAATGGTTGAAACTTGCCCTCTCGATCGGGAGGTCCGAGGTTCAAACCCAGGCACGCACCACTGATTTATGTGCGTATTAGAAATTAATTTTCACTGCTTTTCGGTGAAGGAAAACATCGTGAGGAAACCTACACACCCGGGAGTTAACAAAATAAAAACTAAATATAGGTATTTATGATAATTTAAAAGGGACCATTATAAATGCATGGAACAAAAATGTATAAATTTATTTATGTTAACTGTGTGGAAGATGTCTACATCGCTGTTAGAGCTGATATTATTATATGTTTCCATTAATCTATTTAAAGGGGCACGTGAGCCAAAATTAGTTTTACAGGCACTCAAGGAAAAAACTTTATTAAGTGGATATTATTATTTTTATTTATTATTTTTATATTATTTTTCCCATTTTAAAGTGATTTTATCAGAAACTTAAGTAATTTTTCTTTTTTTGTTTTATTTCATATTATTAATGGTATCATAATAATAGTTTTTTAAGAGTGAAGTCATTGGAAATTGATACAGATTTTAATGAGAGTTAGCTTTCTTTCAAACTCGTTGACATTTGGTTGAAAATCACTTGTGTGAGAATAGTTCTTTAAAATATTCTGTCATTATTTCCATATAACAAAAAAGTAAGTATTATTTCTCTCCGCACTATATTTACCATGTTTGACATTTGGACTTCAGATTGTTATTAAAATATGACATGATATTTGTGATTATTTTTCTTGCAAGATGGGTAAGGCTTCAGACTCATCACCAAAAATATAGGATTAACAATTAAAATATTAAATTAACCAAAAAAAATCTCAAATAGCAGATTGTAAAGAAGAATGTGACAGAAAAACAATTACCACTCGTCGTACCGATCGTAAATCAGGGATATCTTGCTAAAAAAATATTGCACATCTGAATACAATAGTTGACAACTCAGAAATAAAGGTTTATGAAAGTATAGCCTGGAGGAAGTTATTCTAGGAGAACTTAATCGGTCGACCGGTGACAATGAATATCTGCCAAAAGCCATGTCTTACCAAAGCCATCAGGAGCCCACGGCGTCGGGTACCTTTTGAAGGTTTCTTCTGAGCGCGTTGCCCCATCAGGCTCCCCCCAGATAGGCGGCTGGGCCCACCACTCCGTCTAGTCTTTACGAGGGTATGCGACCACATATACCGCCGTCCTTCCTGGGAACGCCTGACCGAACGGTTCGAGCTCCCACTCTAGCCGCCTGCAACCCCGGAAGCCCCTTTTAGTCGCCTCTTACGACAGGCAGGGGATGCCGTAGCCCTATTCTGATCCCGGAACTACAGGGACGGGCCGCTATGGCTAAGCAGCTTACCTGCTCTGTCGCACCATAGTTATTATTATTTCTACCTACTTGATAAGCTACGTCTATCTATATATTGATCATCGAATTCTGAAGAGTTGTATCTAGTAAATTATGATTACTTTATTTTGTTCAACCTTTAGTGGATCTTAATTTACAAGAATAGTATTTTTTTTTCGATACTTTATTTATATGGATACAACAGAGAAAGTAAATAAAATAAAATAATATAAAGTAGACTAAATAAAAACTAAAGTTATAAATTAATTACAGAAAGAATCATAATTTACTTGAATTCATAATTGGGAGTTACGGATGTAGGGAATTTACGATAGCGATTCACAAGAATTATGCTAATGTTGAATTGCACTGCTTAGCAAAAAATGGTCGCCAAATCTATCCAAAATAAAATCGAACTGCTATTTGTCAACTAAAAACACTTGCACTTGATGTAATAATAATAATATAATTTAAACTCGAAACCGCTTTCACTATCCCAGTCCATCATTAGTTCTTTGGTAGTTTACGCACAACAGCTTTCTGTGGCGATGCTGGTGCAACTGAGCTACGCACAAGTGTGGCAGGCACTCAAACATTTGAACAATTATCCCTTTGATGTGCGTTAAAAAACTGACACGAAATGGCAAAGCGCACTTCAGTGATCAAATATGTGACAATAGTATCAAATGCCCGTGCCATATGAAATGAAATGAAATGAAATGAAATGAAATGTCTTTATTTTGTATAGGCCTGCGGGGGCACTTACAAATTGTCAGTTACATTTTTTTTCTTACACTACCACCGGATCGGAATACGACCTCAACTGAGAAGATCCGGCAAGAAACTCAGCGGGTTTGTCTTTTTTTCTTATTTACATTCATTTTTTTAATATTATTACAATCATGATTTTTAAACTGGTAATGAAAGTTAGCTCCAGTATCTTGCCATACATGTGAATACTTATTTGATCACATAAGTGCGCATAAGGCCGGCATAAGGGACACTTGCATTGGCATTCGGGAGTCCAGATAATAACAATCGTTACTATTTCAACTAATACTTTGATTTTATTTATTTCCATAGCGCTCTTGTATTTTTTGTGTTGAGAGGTGGTTTCTTACGTTTTTGTGACGTACTTATTTATAATTAACATAAGGTAGATTCACCTTACGTAAATAATATAATTATCAACGAACATAAATAAATTAAACACATACATACGCTTATAGGATTTATCTTTAATTAAAACTTGTAAGTAGTACATATAATAATAATAATTCGTATAGTTTTAAGTTATTCTCAACAACAATTTATCTTGAATTTGTCTGTACTATATTAAAAAAAGTGATATAGCCAGAGAAGCTGATATAGCCAAAAGAAGGAATAAGAAAAATTAATAAGAAGTAATGGGGATAGGCAGAGTAGAATTCAAGTGACTTCGAGGAAGTAGCCTAAGGCCTGTTGTACATGGTACGTTTTTTGAACCGTACGGCGTCTTTACCTTACCGTGAAAAAACCGTGCTATCATGTACATGGCACGGCAAAGAGTGCACGGCAGTGATCCATACAACACTGACAACCGTGCCTACACACGGCGAATTAACCGTAGATTTATACGCCGAAAAAACGTGTGTCTACAAGAGGCCTAAAGGTATCTTTAGAATAAAGGTGTAGTATTACCATATCAACAGACGTAGACAGAAGCAATACACCAGACCACTGACTGCGAGAAATGGAAAGAAACTTTACTAACTAAAGCAATCACGATCGTCAGCAGTGAGGAACAGACTAAAAAGAGAAAGAGAAACAGAAAGAATGAAACAGATGGAGAGGGAGAAAGAAAGAGAGTTTTACGGCAAGTGTAGATCTCAACCGGTGTACAAGCTGGGATATAGTCGAGGCTTCCTCTGCTTGTGGACAAAGATCACTTGCCTGTTATTTGCTTGTTCACTTGCTTTTCAGTAGCAGATAGAAGAACAACATATTTTTTTTAAAAAGAAAAGAAAATGGTTTCGTTAAATGTATGAGATGAAGATATTCAATACTAGCTTATTCTATACGACCCGTGTGGTGGAGCCATCACCACACTGGTCCATCCCAGTGAGTTCTGGGTTCGATTTTGGTTCAGACAAGTATGTGGATGATGAATTTAGATTTCTGTTCTGCGTCTGAGTGTTCGTGTATTCGTCTTTGTATGTCCATGGCACCCACGACATAGGAGAAAATCCTCCTGTGGGGCAGTGTAGACAGTTGGGTCATGTTTACCACAATTATAAGTATTCTATGTTAATCCAGGCCATAAGCTATATTTGTGTTAATTTTCAGCGAAATCCAAGCAGTGCTTTCTGCGTAAAAGAGCAACGAATATACATCCTCACAAACTTTCAACTGAATAATATTAATAAAATTCAAAATTATAAAGTAGATAAATCTTATCAACTCATTAGTGGATACACATCATATAAATAACCTCTAAATGAGGTTATTTCCGCTTATGTTATGACGCATGTCTGTTTATTTAAAATCATTACGTAAAACATTAAAGAATGCCATATTTCAAAGAATTTTCTTCATCATTTTTATTATGTTATAAATAATGTAACATTTTATATCGTGCTCAAATCATCAAATTACTCATAAAAAAAACATGCGTGCGTACAAAGTACACATGTCAGAAGTGAAACTTCTTTGGCGAACTAATTTATAAATCTTGTTTATATTTATACAAATCTAAAACTTTAAATTTCCAAGATTAAGAGGAAGGGAAAAAGGCGTGATACGACGTTCGATCTGTCTCACTTTTTCTCTCAATCTTTCTCACTCGCTTGCTACTACTACTACTACTACTTCTCCCTACTCTCACTCCACGGCTAGTTGCTCATGCTACGTTCGCCCTGTCTTACTCTCTCTCAATCGGTCTCGATCACTCTCTCTCTCTTTTCCGACACTTCCGTTGCATACCGGCGTGACGTTTCATCTGTAAAAATTTTACCCTCATGCGCCTAAAGAAGTTTCACTTCAATTATTTCTATGCATATTAACTATTTAGCAAGTAATTTTGGGTTCAAATTGTTTATCTTAATATGAATATTTCAATTCAATTTAGCTTTTTGGTTTGATGTGATGCAACTCCTTTTTTACCGTTTTAAAAAATCAACCTCTGAGGGGATGGAACAGCGTCGTACTGTGTAAAAAAACAGCTACTAAGCTGACTATTGGTAAGCACCCCCTTTAGTGCAGGTCTACGTCTAGTAAATGACGTAAGAAGGCCGTATTTTGCGTTATTTACTAGAAAATAAAAAAAAAAATGAGAAAAGTGCCAGAAAAACTTGGTAAAGTTTAATAAATAGTTACTAAAGTTCGATATTTTTAGGTCTTTGTCTGAATTCAGATAGAAACCTTGTTGTATGAAGTTACTTACAGATATCCTTGGGTCCCGATGGGGCAACGCGCTCAAAGGATTCCGGTTGCGTTCCTATGGACGTCCTGGACGTCGTTCCTATGCGCGTTCTCTTTGTAGCGCCGAGGACGGCCACCGGGGGGGTTTTAGTGCGGTAAAAATCCCACATAACCCTGCGTCGCTCGCACGGCGTCGGGTACCTTTTGAATGTTTTCCCCTCGTCCGCCTTTCTTCCCGGGATTGCCTGACCGAACGGTTCGAGCTCCCACTCTAGTCGTCTGCAACCCCGGAAGCCCCTTTTAGTCGCCTCTTATGACAGGCAGGGGATGCCGTAGCCCTATTCTGATCCCGGAGCTACAGGGACGAGGTAGGATACATGCTTGATTTATACTAAGGTATTATAGAAAAGACATTCAGAGATTTTCACATATCAGTTCACTTTGAAAGTGGATTTTATGCCTACCTGATCCTTCGTTGGTTGTAAAACTCATTTGGATATAAGAAGATAACAATCTGGACTTAGGTGATGTTTGTTGTGACTGATAATAAACGATAAGAAATGTTATGTAAACTTCCAATTATTACGAATTCCCTCTTTATCAGTTACTCAAGGTTTTTTGGACATTATCCCATTGCTTTTTTTAACTAATAGTGCTACACCTATAATTTTTTTCATACCTACTTACATGCTATTCACACGACTAAAGTATGAAACCATTGTTATTAAAATACAGTACTTATTGTGTGACGGATGCAAAAAGTACTAGTTCTAACTAGAAATCTAGACTAGAAGACTAGAAATAACAAAAAAAATCTAGCATAAATAGCTAAATAAATTAATTATGCTTAAAATAAATTAATTATGCTAGAATTTTTTGAAATTTAAATAATTATGAAATTGGTGAAAGGAACCTCTTACCTGCAATTAAATATATCTAATATAAAAAGTAAATGTAAAAATTAAGTGTAAACAAGCTTCTGGTAATAGGCTCGAATTAAAAGAAAAGAAAAAAAAATCAACATATATATTAAAAAAGATAACATGTTCGTGAAAAGAGATTCGGATTTGACCAGTTTTTCCGAAAGTATCTTATGGATTAAACTTTTCAGTCTAAATAAGAATTCTCTGTTATATTTCCCAATAACATACCAGCATCTACTGCGAAATCTGCGCCAGTGATGCTAGCAGCCTTATCACTCGCCAAATACACTGCTAGTTCACCTATTTCCTCAGCTTTCACACATCTATTTAATGGTACAGATGATTCCAATTTGTTCCAAACTTCATTACATACGGCTTCATTCATCCCTCCATTTATCAATATATTTGTCTTCACAGGACCAGGCGAAATGCAATTTACTCTAACACCACTCCTTGCTAGATCTATAGCTGCACATTTAGTAAACTTAGTCACTGCAGCTTTCGAAATGTTATATGCCAACGAATTAGTAGTAGTTATCGTTGCAGCAACACTTGATATATTAACAATGCTTCCTTTAGTTTCCTTTAAGGCAGGTAGCGCCTGTTGCGACAAAAGAATGGATGCTCTTACATTAACAGACATTAATTTATCGTATTTTTCAATTACATCGGGGTCCTCTAGACTTCCTGATACTATAACACCAGCACAATTGACCAGAACGTCAATCTTTTTAAATTCTTTCAACGCGACTTCCACAATGTATTTTACTTCCTTGTCTTTAGTAAGATCGACTACAACTTCCAATACTTTACCTTAGCTTAGTTCTTCACATTGTTTTTTCACTTTGAGTAAATTTTCTTCATTAATATCAATAATACATAACGTGGCGTTAACTTTAGCAAAACTTAAAGCGATTCCGGCTCCGATACCTGATGCAGCACCGGTGATTAATACAACTTTATTTGTGAAATTCATTTTAGTCTCGAGTTACAACATAAATCACAGGTAATTTCTCCGTTCTTTGTCTTCTCCATTCAATATATGAATGATATGGATGCAGCATTCACTTTCTGGGGAGTTTTATCAACTAGTCGTAATGAATGATAAGATTAAATTATGTAAACATGTTTGGAAGGATTACGAGTGCATTTTTATTATCATATCATTAGGATTATTGTCTACTTACAGTATCGCTTTCGTTATGAATTTATTGATTCTAATATCTAATATACAAAAACACTGTTATTACTGCGGTAATCAATTTTCGTCAATATGTATTATGGCACAAAATTATTCGTGGTTTCAAAACAGAGGACTACCATCGTACCTCGTTTGTAATCAGAACTAGGAGATATTTTCATAAAATATTCTCGAAAAGTATTTTCTATATAGTATATAGGTATGTATATTATATATGTACAGTCTATCGGGAAGGTACACCAATTTATTTCTAGCAAGAACCAGTTCTGAGTTTAAGTGGAAGACAATGGATGCCAGTACATATCCAAATTAAAAAAAAACTACATCTATATTTAATATAAGAAATTAAATAAAAGATTCAGCCTAAATATTATATTATAATTTATTATTATAACATTTTATGTACAACATACTCAAAACGATTTAGATAACTCAAAAAACTTGTCTATACCATCATAATTATGCATTTTTACGAGGGGCAAAATCAATCAAAAAGACCTCAGTTGAATACAACTTCTGCTTGTGGGTACTTGTAGAAAGTAGTTCTAGAATCGAATAAAAGTTTCGTTTTAGAATTCAAATGGTTTTCTAATATGAAAATGTATTTGTTCGATTTACCGGAATATTTGAATAATGTTAAATGTTTTCGACTGTTTATGAAATCGTCAGTTAATTCAATAAAATAAATTAAATTATTACAGGTAAATAGTTTCAAGTATAGTAATACCCCCAACTTACAAGAATGATGGTACTAAATGATAACCGCGTAAATTTAAGTCGCGTAAGTCGTGTTGTAAGAAATAAATTGTAACACAAAATAAATTGTAGCTGTGCGTAATTCCTTTTTATAAGATTGAAGTAGCAAACGAGCATGCAGTCCACCTGATGGTAAGTGGTTACTGCCGCTCATGGGCACCTGTAAGCACCTTCATACAGAACATGGGGTTCTATCTGAAGTCAATCACAGATGCGTTGCTACTCCCGAGGACTAAGATGGTCGCCCCATATAAAAGTGTGTCGGCCTTCCATCGAAACGCAAGAAATGCTTCACGCTAGAAATGGTATGGTATGTGATTGGTGTGGCGGTGGTACTTTCCCGGGCGAACTACACAGGTTCCACCACCTATCCTTGCGACGTGTACAAACATATGTATTAGATTAGCATTCGTGTGGGGAAATAAGTCTTTAATAAAGAGATTTTGTGACAAGCAAAAGACAAATCGATGAAATTTAAAAATAGCGTGACTCCGAGTTCGTGTAAGTCGGGCTAGCGTAAATCGACGTGTTACATAATAAAGATAAATATGTGGATAAATACTCATGATAGTTGTGAAATAAGAGAAATTATAGTAGAAAGGTTGTCGTTAAAATAATAAATGGCGCTAAATGACCAGCTGAAGTAGTGTATGGCAAGATGGCAAGAGACGAGGTCTTGAGCATTATTGTCATCAATTTCTTGGTCCAATTGGTTGGATCCTCAGAGGCATCTCCTCTGAGGATCTATAGGAATATAGAACTATATGATCTGAATTCTTGACTTGAATATCGTAGTGAAATAGAGTTTTCAAACTCGCAAAGAGGTATTTTATTTTTTTATTTGGTAAAAGGCATAAACGGAAAAATTCAGATAGGACATGACGACTGACGACCCGCGTGGCGCATCGGTTATCATACCGGTCTGACACGCAGTGAATCCCGGGTTCGATTGCGGGCTAGACAGGTATCTGAATGATGAGTTTAGATTCTTGTTCCGGGTCTGGATGTTTGTGTATTCATCTTTGTGTGTTCATGGCACCCACAACACACACAAAATCCTACTGTGGATGAATGTAGAAAGCGTTTTAAGTTTTTTTTAAAGACACGATGACGAGAAAACGGTAAAATTATAATACCTTAAAAAATTTAAAGTAATAAATGTTGAACGTATAAATTAATAAATTATACCACCAATTATACCGGTGTTTAATAAATAATCAGACCGTAAAATGTTTAATATCTCGATTTTATCACTTTAATCTGTTTAATTTTATTTAACAAAAAACCCAGGTTATCATAATAGAGGTACAGACATTCATTTAACAGTGTAATCGATTCAATAATGATACATTTTAAGGCCATGATCCATCAAAATAATAAAACTAGCTAAACCCCGCAGCTTCGGGGATACTTCGGATCGATGTATCGATCGTCCCGTGGGAATAATATATTTTCTCACAGTAAAAAGTAGCCTATATGTTAATCCAGAGTGTCAGCTAACTCCCTACCAAATTTTATGAAAATCGCTCCAGCCGTTTACACGTGAAGAAGTAACAAACATACACACACACAAACTTTCGCCTTTATACTAATATTTAGTATCAAGTACCAAGCGAAAAGTGATAGATTTTTAGTCATAATTTTGTCAACAATAAAAAGTCAATATGTTATCCACTGAAAAAGAATTATCTGATGTTATGGGGTAAAATATGGGTTGAATGGTTGTTACATTGTATTGGCGGCGGGTATAAAGTCGCAGGATACTCCTAGTATCTCAATACAGTCAAATATTTTTTTTTGCAATTTTTATACTTAATTGTTATTTTTCCATTACGTCATTGATGTAAAGGTGAATACACATCTGTTTAATCATCAATTTAGCCGACTACGGTGAAGTAAAAAGGAGATTTATATTTTCATATGTATATATCGTCCGGTGACAAGAAAAACTCACTAACTACCAAATTGTATAATGACGATTTTTTCACTGAATACACTATTTTTTAATATAACATTATTATTACGTAAATAATATATGGATATAATAACATGTACGATATTTTATTTATTAATGATATAATATATCATATTATGTCGGCGTGACACCGCGTATTTATGAAAAACACTTCGCCGAAAATAATTATTTTAGCTAGTTTAAAGATCGATTTTTTTTTTGTTTATTAAATTAGCAAAATTAAGTGATTTTTAGAATTGTAATTTAGTTTATCCTCCATAAATTTGTTACTGTCACCTCACCAAACACCAAGAAAAAGATTCTTGTTTAACCGTCGAAGCGATCGGTGAGGAGGTCCGGTCCGGTCCGGTCCGAGTGTGAATAAATCGAAGAAGTTGACTCCTGTGTTTTACTTGAAATCTTCAAGAATGGACAGCAATGAAGACCCCGACCATCCTGACGTCACATTCACTTCGTTATATAAATTCAGGACATTTCAAATAAATGAAATTTTGGCATCAATATATTATTAAATGCTTATAACTTCATGTTGCATATTCTGTAGTTAGTGAGTTTTTCTTGTCACCCGACGATATATGTATGCATGTTTGTGTGAATGAATGCGTGACCCTTTTATCTTAGGGTTTATCCCTATAATTAGCGGAAAATGCAATACAACAACGGCTATCATCTGAACAATTCTATTAAGATCTGTTATTCTTTCACAATTTTTAGTGTTGTTTTCATTTTTTTCAATGTTAATATAGTACTAATATTTTGTTTACTGATTAAATGCTTTCTATACTTCTTTTTTGTCATCAATACACTTCTTCTATTACTAGTTATAGTTTTTCGTAAGCGTAGGATGGAAAACGTCATAGTTCAACACTCAGACATGTAGAATTCCTCGCAATAATAAAAAAATAATTAGCGATACGCCAAAATGCAAAGATTAGAAAAACATCTTAGATTTAATCTTTAAACCACAATTGTCAGAGGTCCAATTTTAAAGTACTAGGTTGCGTTATTTAAATTTATGTATTTCTTTCAAAATTATCTACAATTCGAAATACGCTAAGTGTGTTACCATCTTAATTTTCAACAAAAACTCAGAAATATATATAAAGGGTGAAGCCCCAAAAATCCATTGCAAATAAAATAGTAATTTTGTTGACGGCATTAATTTGGTCGATATTCACCTCGCAAGTTGTGTTATATATTTAATTTAATTCATCAAAATAATAATATTTTAAATCAAGATGAGTTTCACAAACAAAGTTGTTGTAATCACCGGAGCTGCTTCCGGGATGGGCGCTGAGACTGCCTTAACCTTCGCTAAATTAAACGCAACTTTATGCATCATTGATATCAACGAGAAAGATCTAATGGAAATCAAGAAAGAATGTGAAACATTAACAAACGGTAAAGTTTTTGAAGTAATTGCTGATTTAACTAACAAAGAAGATGTTGACAGGATTGGTGATACTTTAAAACGGCTTGAGAGGATTAACGTTCTTTTCAATAATGCTGGAATGGTTGGACCAGGCAGACTACAGGATCCAGATATAGTTAAAAAATTCGATAGCATAATGTCTATCAATCTTCGAACTATGGTTGTGATGACTAAGCAAGCGTTACCCGCATTGATTGAGAGCAAAGGATGCATCATCAACATGTCCAGTGTTGCGTCTAAAATAATGATGAGAGACATGTTTCCTTACCTCATTTCTAAGGCAGGAGTTACTTGTTTCACTAAATCCGCTGCGTTTGAGTTAGCAAATCGAGGTGTTAGAGTCAACTGTGTATCTCCTGGGCCTGTTAGGACTAATATCTGGAAAAGTGCAGGACTTACTGAGCATGAACAGATTGCATTTTGGAATGAAATGTCAGAAATGATGCCGTTGAAAAAATGTGTGAAAGTCAAAGAAGTAGCCGAACTGGTAGTGTACTTGGCGAGTGATAAAGCAGCAAGTATCACCGGTGCAGATTTTGTTATCGATTCTGGCATGATGTTGGGTACCGATGAAACCAGCTGCGGGCACAGTGTCACGAAAAACGGCGAATAAGAAATAATAATGATATAAAAATAAAATTGATAAAGCCACAAGAAAATAAGGTGTAATTTAAATAAATGTAAGTTAAGTACATCATTTCAATGTCAGTGGTATATATGTATTTATCTTCGTATGAGTGTCTAAAGATAATTCGTCCTTTATATTGATGATAATCTTAAATGTCACTATTTTTTCTTAGTTTCCTTAGAACATCCTCCTGCAAAACAATTGTAATCATGTCTTGGACTTGTTTTCGCATGGTTTGTCTATTTTCGACTTCCGCCTAAGGTTGTAGGCTTGTAGCCGAATATTCGGCTTAGACTTCGAAAATCGACCTTCGGTCGGACACTAGGCCATACGAATAAATAGGTAATATGATTCAAAACGGGTAGGTCAATATTGATTAAGTAAGTATGTCAATTTTATTGATTGTATTGATTTAATAAAATTGTCAATTAATAGTATTGGTACATTGGTGTATAAAGTAATGTTATTTATTTTGAATATACAACTTTTAGCGAAAAATAAAAATCTGAAATCTTAATATACCTTAAGTATAAGTTCTCTTTTAAGTTCTCTCTTATAAGTTCTCTTTTTTGTATTTGTTTTCTTTGTGTGTGCATAAATTCATAAATAAAAAAACAATTTTTGCTTCTTATTCATAACACCACCTTCACCGTTCGTTTAGATGTTTGTGATTTCGTCAGGATAATTGGTACCTGAATCAGTGTCGTTCATGTTTGTTATTGGCCTATTTAATACAATTTTCTAATTAACAATCACTGTATTTGGTCAATTATTCAATGAAGTAGTAAACAAGCATGCACTCCACCTGATGGTAAGTGGAAACTGTTGTCCAAACATCTGAAGTTCATACTGAACAAAGGTTCTATCTATTAACCACAAGCGTTGCTACTCCCGAGAACTAAGATGGTTGCCTCATATCCTCGTTTACGTTCGATAAGTTCAAAGCATTGATTAAGATTGAACTCTGCCGTAAAGCGTATTATAAAATTTCTGATTACATAGAAAACAAAACACTTGGGACTGAGCAATAATATACATTATTATAGTATATTTAATAAATGTCAAAGTGTATCGTATCTTGCCAAACAGGGCTCTCTTTTACTGAACCGTAAGGCAAGATACTGGAGCTAACTTTCATTACCATGTAAAAAAACATGATTGTAATTATATATAAAAAAAAAATGGATATAAATAAGAAAAAAACACAAATCCGCTGAGTTTCTTGCCGGATCTTCTCAGTTGAGGTCGTATTCCGATCCGGTGGTAGTGTAAGAAAAAAAATGTAACTGACAATTTGTAAGTGCCCTCATACATTTCATTTCATTTCATATAATTAATGTTAACCGGCAACACTCTTTGTCTATAACTCAAGAACTGCTTCACGTTAGAAATATGTGTGGTGGTGGTACTTCACCCGTTGATCCATATAAGTTCAACCACCTTTAAAACTTCTCTATCCTTAAATTTATTTCTCAAACGGTATTTTTATCTGATTGAAGTAGCAAACGAGCATGCAGTCCACCTGATGGTAAGTGGTCACTGCCGCCCATGGACATCTGTAATCAACTTCATAAAGAACATGGGTTCTATCTGAAGTCAATCACAGATGCGTTGGTACTCCCGAGGACTATGATGGTCGCCTCATATAAACGTGTGCCGGCAACCAAACCTTTCCATGGAAACACAAGAAATGCTTCACGTTCTACCACCTTCAAACTGACATAATACTGCTGTTTTGAAATCACTTGCATAAGATGATTTTATCTTTTGTTTGTATTTTGATTTTATCACTTGGTTATGCTTATCCTAATCATCCTGTCCTGGACCCTGGGTTTTACAACAAAACAACATGAAACAAAAACAACATTCTTATCTAAATATCAAAGACGACAACTATCTTTGGCTTTTATTCCTCAATTATGTCGTCAACCCATTATTGTCTCACTGCAGGGCACGGGTCTTTTCTCGGAATGAGAGATATAGGCCATAGTCCACCGCGCTGGCCAAGTGCGAATTGGTGGACTTCACACACCTCCGAGATCTTTTTTCTTCCTCCTTTATGTTGTTATGTAGCTTATATGCTCTTTTCACAATATTGCAAATGGTCTAAACAACGTGAATACGTTTTTTTTGTTCCGGAGCGCGTTGCCCCATCGGGCTCCTCTCAGATGGCGGCTGGGCGACCGACACATACCGCCGTTCTTCCCGGGATTGCCTGACCGAACGGTTTGAGCTCCCACTCTTGCCGTTTGCAACCCCGGAAGCCCCTTTTAGTCGCCTCTTACGACAGGCAGGGGATGCTGTAGCCCTATTCTGATCCCGGAGCTACAGGGTCGAAACAACGTATTTCTTACCTAACATTTTTTGCTAAAAACTGTACATTAGTCCAGATCACAGTGAAAATAAACGTTTTCTTAGAAAAAGTCCGCCCTTACGTCATACGATCAAATTAAAGGTTTATAATTACTATAATTAGAAACAATCATTGTGTACATAGAATTAATATTTAAAATACGTAGTATAATTACCCGAAGTAAACAGATTAGTTAAGGCCAAATTAATATATACGTAATTTAAGAATATACCGATTTTTTGCTGTGGGAAAATAGAGACTTTTTGACCGAGGGCCCTTAAGGCTTTAAGTGTAGTTTATATAATACATAATAGTATTAAACTAGTCACCCGTAATGACGATGATAAGTACAAAGAAGCAGTATGATGGGATATGCTCTAGGCAGGGTTGCCAGACGTCCCGATTTTGGCGGGACGTCCCGACTTTAACATCAAAATTAAAAGTCCCGCGCGGGACAGGCTCAGTATCATGTTCTGGGTTTGGGTATTTGTGTATTCGTCTTGTGTGTGTCCATGATACCCACGACACAGGAGAAAATCCTAGTGTGGTGCTATAAGTGTAGAAAGCGTGTATTTTATAAGTAGGTATAGCTTACAGTATGGTATTGTACGCGCTGGCTGGCCGCTTCTGTCATATCATTGTTGTGCTATGATGGTCCAAGATGATGCTCTTAGCTGTCTTAAGAAGCGCCGCGGCGCCCCTAATAGGGCGGCGCCCATGTGCATTGCACACCCTGCTATAGGTTAAGCCCATGATAATGATTATCCTATGTGTCAATTCATGTCTTAAAATTATTAATTGTAATATAATCCCATCAATAACTTCAGCGTGAAATAGTTATAAACATACATCTTTACAAATTTTTGTGTCTATAATATGAGTAACGTTAAAAACTATGAAAGTAATTAACTTAAATGACGTAATAGCGAATAGATATCGTATAAATAACCTTTAAATAGGGTTTTCTGTATATTATGACGTATGTCCTTTTGTTAATGCATAATTTTGATGCAATTTTGATGCATATTAGCTATAAATTTACCTAATTATGTGAAATTTAGCTATTTCAGCTTTGAATTATTTATAACATTTTAATTATGTAATATTATAGCTTTTTACAGAGCAGTGATAGCCTAATGGTTGAAACTCCCTCTAGCCCTCTCAATCGGGAGTTCTGAGGTTCAAATCCCAGGTACGCCATTGATTTTTCTAAAATTATGTGGGGAATTATCTTATGTGAATCTATATTCATTCCTACATATTTTACTGTACTTCTAAATTAATAGTAAACTTAAAACTATTTAAACAATAAATACCTAATTAATATTCCAAAAAATGAAATAATTGCAATAAATGAATTGGAGACCATTCTAAAGACAATGATTATGTAACTATTCAACTTCGGACAAATAAATGAATTGAATTGAGTTGAAAAAACGCCAAAATATAAATCACTTTCAAAAAATATCTTTCCAAATCATTCAAAAATACCTTTAGTACGGCTAATTAACTAAATGTGATATCATTCTTAATTGTAATATTAATTAAAATAAATGTAAGTATATAAAAGAACGACAACGCGAAATAGTTTCATTTTATACATTTAAATGAGATTTCAAGGTTTATAAAATTAAGATTCTATTATTTGTCTAACTCATTATAAAAATAATATACGTTCTTTATAAATTGTGCACAAAGATGAGTTTTACTAATAAAGTAGTACTAATTACTGGAGCGGCATCAGGTTTGGGTGCTGCGATTGCCTTAGAATTCGCAAAGTTGAACGCTAATTTATGTATCACTGACATAAACGAGAAAAGTCTACTTGAAACCAAAACAGCGTGTGAGGGACTTAACAGTACAGTACTGGAAGTAGTTGCTGATTTACGAAAAGATGAAGACGTGGCAAGAATTATAGAACGTGGTTTGAAAGAGTTCGGAAAAATTGATGTCCTAGTTAACTGTGCAGGAATTGCTAAAGCGGCACGCTTACAGGACTAGGATTTAATTGAAAAATTCGATGAAATAACGACGATGAAATGATGACGACCCGCGTGGCGCAGCGGTTACCATACCGGTTTGACGCGCAATGGGTCCCGGGTTCGATTCCCGGCCAGACAGGTATCTGAATGATGAGTTTAGATTCCTGTTCTGGGTCTGGGTGTTTGTGTATTCGTCTTGTGTGTGTCCATGGTACCCACGACACAGGAGAAAATCCTACTGTGGGGCTATGAGTGTAGAAAGCGTGTGTGTGTGTGTGTCTGTTAATCTCAGATCGACAGTAGTTATAACAAAATACGCGCTACGTGCTTTAATTGAGAGCAAAGGATGCATTATTAATATATCTAGCATTGCGTCTAAAATCATGACAAGAAATACATTGCCGTACAATATTTCTAAAGCGGGAGTGAAGAACTTTACCAAGTGTGCTGCATTTGAGTTAGCTACGCACGGTGTGAGGGTCAATTGTATTTCTCCTGGGGCAGTTAAAACTAATCTTTGGATAAACGCAGGTGCGACTCCAGAAGAGCAAGATATAATTTGGGGTAGCGTAATTCAACAAACGCCTTTGAGAAAAAATATAAAAGCTGAAGAAATAGGGGAATTAGCAGTATATCTAGCAAGTGATAAGGCTGCAAGTATCACTGGTGCTGACTTTGTGGTAGACGCTGGTTTGTTGTTAGGAACAGCTGGTGTAGCTCCTGGTGTGCCCGAATCAATTGCTGAGAATCTTGATTAGATCTACGTGACTGAAATTTGTGATGTTACATGATGATGATGTAACAGTAATTAAATATATTATTACAAAAAAACCTGTCTTGTTAAACTAAAAATATAAGAATAAGAATCATGGAGTGTGTTGGTTTATTTCGAATGTCTTGCAAAAATTAATTAAAATTTATGACTAGTGCAGGTGGCACTCATTAGATTGTTTTGAACCTTTTTACACGTGCAAACCCCACCTGCAAACAAAGTTTATAAAACCACTCGTCTCATTTTATTTTTCTTACTTCGCTAATCGATCTGATAGAGAACAGACGTATCCCTTCATAGTTTTAAATTTGAAAATATAATTTAACAAGTATTTAAATTATAAAATACGTTTTATTTACGCCCTTAACCGAATTTCCTATAGGTTATGGGCCCAGTATTGTTCTATAACAGTGCGCGTTAAAGTTTAAAGTTTTTTTTGGCGTCATGGAGAGCTCCAAAATTAAAAGAAATATCAAACCTTTCGACGGGGAAAAGTACAGTATCTGGAAGTTTCGAGTGCGAGCTTTGCTTAGTGAACTGGACGTATTAAAGGTTGTCGACGTCGATCCGATCATACGTTGCAGCGAGTGGGAGAAAAATAATCGGATTGCGAAAAGCATTATTGTCGAATATTTAAGCGATTGAAGTCACATAGCACTAACCAACGGGAGAGAACAATCCAGGCTATTGATCCGTCCACCAGCCACTCAAGTTTCGCTTTTATGACCGGACGGTATCAACCAGAAACAACTCAAAATACAATTACATTTTTATTGGACTCCGGCGCATCGGACCATATTATCAATAAAGAAGATCTTTTTATTAACTACACAGTTTTACATGAGCCTTACAAAATTTAAATTGCTAAAACTGGTGCTTTTATTTCAGCCACTAAAAAGGGAACTTTACAGCTCATTAGTAATATGGGCGTGCAAGGAAAGTTGGAGGACGTTTTATTCTGCCCTGAGGTTCCATACAACTTACTGTCTGTCTCAAGAATGCAACGAGCGGGCTATACAATTGTTTTCGACCAAGATGGAGCCAAAGTGTATAAGGACGGTAAAGTCATAATGAAAGGTATGTCAATGAATAATTTAATTATTATAGATTTTGTGGTGTGTGTGAGCATCAGTCACCTTGTTTCCCAAGTGTGTAATAATGATAATAGTTACGAATTATGGCATCAACGTTTAGGACATATTAGTAAAAATAAATTCTTACAAATTAAAAGCGGTAATATGATTGAAGACGTAGAACAATTAAATTCAGTGGTACCAAATGATAATTTGTGTGAAGCTTGTATAAATGGGAAACAGAGTAGACTGCCGTTCAATATTGCAAAAGATAAAAGTTATATTAAACGGCCATTATTTGTCGTACACTCGGATGTGTGCGGACCTATAACTCCTTCTACTATTGATAGCAAGAATTATTTTGTTCTTTTTGTTGATCAATTTACACATTACTGTGTTGTGTATTTAATTACGTATAAGTCGGACGTGTTTTCCTGTTTTAAAGATTTTGTTGCAAAAAGTGAAGCAAAATTTAATTTGAAAATAGTTAACTTGTATTGTGATAACGGTAGAGAGTATTTATCTACTGAGATGAAAAGCTATTGTGTTAAAAAAGGAATTGCTTATCACTTGACGGTGCCTAGAACTCCACAGTTAAATGGTGTTTCAGAGCGTATGGTTAGAACTATTACTGAAAAAGCCCGTGCTATGATAAGCGGTGCTAAATTAGATAGTTTTCTGGGGACAAGCAGTATTAACAGCTGTTTATTTAATTAACATATCACCAACTAAAGCTTTAAAAGATTCAAAAACACCTTACGAAATGTGGCACGGTAAAAAACCTCAATTAAAATATTTAAAGGTTTTTGGCTCGACTGTTTATGTTCATAACAAAATCTTTAAAACAAAATTCGATGATAAGTCATGGAAAGGTATCCTTTTGGGGTATGAACCAAACGGCTATAAAGTTTGGGATCCAAATTGCGAAAAGTTTGTTGTAGTCAGAGATGTTATTGTAGACGAGACAAATTATCTTCAATCTAGGCCAATTGTAAGGCTTGAAGATAATGAACGATATCCTCGTGTCGAAACTGATACGGCCCATGAGTCTAAGTCAGTGTCAAAGTCTCGTAACTCTGAAAGTTGTAAATTGTATGATAGTAAATCTGATGGACCTGAGTGCCATAGTAAAATTCGCAAGATTAACCATGACGTTACCATTACCGAATCGGAGGATAGTCCTGACACGTGTTCTAATGTGAAAAAAGTGATATTCAATCAAATCTTAGGAGTGATGGGATAAAAGGTCGTCCGCCTATTTCATATAAAGAAACTGACTGTGATTAATGTTGTGTGCTCAATCTATTTTGTGTACGATACCAAGTTCGTCAGCTGAAATTAAAACTCTGGTAGATAGAAGTCAGTGGGAAAGCGCAATTAATGATGAGTTGAAGTCTCTTCTTGATAATAATACATGGACTTTAGTTCCAACGCCAAACGATAAGAATATAGTAGACTGTAAGTGGATATTTTCTATCAAAAGTGATGAGTTCGGAAAACCTTTAAGATATAAGGCTCGTTTAGTTGCTAGGGGTTTCAGTCAACAATACCTAACTGATTATAATGAAACATTTGCCCCAGTTGCTAGAATAGCTAGCTTTAGATTTATTATTAGTTTTGCAAATCAATTTAATTTATTAGTACATCATATGGACGTTAAAACTGCCTTTTTAAATGGCGAGTTGAAAGAGGAAATATATATGAAAGCTCCGGAAGGCATTTATTGTAAAGATGGTTATGTTTGCAAATTAAATAAAGCTTTGTATGGACTTAAACAGGCAGCAAGATGTTGGTTTGAAGTTTTCGAACAATCACTTAAAGCAAAAGGTTTTCAGAACTCACCGGTGGATAGATGTATCTATATGTTAGATAAAGGCGATATTAGTAAAAATATTTATGTAGTACTATATGTTGATGATCTAGTCATAGCGTGCGCAGAAATTAAAACTATGGATAATTTCAAGAAATATCTAATGAGTATGTTTAAAATGTCTGATTTAAAAGACATACAATTATTTCTTGGTATTAAAATTACTAGATTTGATAATAAAATAACTTTGGATCAAAGTGCATATATTAAAACTGTTTTAAGTAAATTTAAAATGCACGATTGTAATCCTGTCAGTACTCCCCTTCTTAGTAAATTGAATTATAAAGCATTAAACTCTGATGAGAAATATGATGCTCCGTGTCGAAATGTTATTGGTTGTTTGATGTATGTCATGTTGTGCACTCGTCCCGACCTAAGCATAAGTATAAATATACTAAGTAGGTATACTAATAAAAACAATAAAGAATTATGGCAGTGTCTTAAACATGTTCTCAGATATTTACGAGGTACTATTGATTTAAAATTGGTTTATAAAAGATCTGAATATAATAATATTTTATGTGGTTATGTTGATTCTGATTGGGGCGGTAATGATACTTTTGATCGTAAGAGCACAACAGGATATATGTATATTCAGATTGTTTGATAACTGTTCAATTATTTGGTGTACAAAGAAACAGATGTCTGTTGCAGCTTCTTCGACTGAGGCTGAATATATGGCTTTGTTTGAGGCTGTTAGGGAAGCTTTGTGGCTTAAGTCTTTAGCAGTTAGCTTGAATATAAATATCACTTTGCCTATAATTATTTTTGAAGATAATAACGGTTGCATAAGTATTGCTAATAACCCAACCAGCCACAAACGTTCTAAGCATATAGACATCAAATATCATTTTTCTAGAGAACAGATTGAGAAAAATGTAATTAAATTAAATTACATCCCTACAGATCAGCAGCTTGCAGACGTGTTGACGAAGCCATTGCCCGCCATCGCCTTTCGTCGATTTAGAGAAGGGATGGGCTTAGAATAAATTGTAACACATTATATAAGATTGCAATAATTGATAAAGAATGTTTTTTTTGTTTCTGTGAAATAATTTTTATTTGATTTCATTGTTTGGTTTATAAATTAATTAAGTAAATGAAATGGTCTGATTAGGTTTTACTGGGTTTTCCTAATCCTAGCAACAAATGTTGGGCCATGATTATGTATTCCCCAGCTAACTTATGAAGGTGTATACGATCTGTTTAATTTTGTTATTGTATAATACTTTTGTTTATAGAGTGGATTAATTTTTGAGGGGGCGTGTTGGTTTATTTCGAATGTCTTGCAAAAATTAATTAAAATTTATGACTAGTGCAGGTGGCACTCATTAGATTGTTTTGAACCTTTTTACACGTGCAAACCCCACCTGCAAACAAAGTTTATAAAACCACTCGTCTCATTTTATTTTTCTTACTTCGCTAATCGATCTGATAGAGAACAGACGTATCCCTTCATAGTTTTAAATTTGAAAATATAATTTAACAAGTATTTAAATTATAAAATACGTTTTATTTACGCCCTTAACCGAATTTCCTATAGAGTGTATTAAAATAAAACTGATCAAGTGCCAAGCGGACGAGAAGCATGAAGATTTCTGCACCATCTTTAAAAACGGCAATAAAGTAAATATATTTTGAATGGAAATTATAATTTTAGACAACTTGGTGACACGCCGTCATTGTGCTTTGATCGAGCAAAATTAAACATATTTGTTGATATTTTCATATTATATTTTGACTTGACAACATCTTATAATTCAATGGAGCTGGCTGCACGCACCAAAAAACGTGATTCATGCGGCGTTACTTCACTCTGAGGCGTTCCATTTAAGTGCTAGCGAGTGCGCAACGAGCGATAAAGAGGCACAATCGGCCTCCGCGTTCGGCAGCGTTCGACATCTATCTTTCTCCTACTTGAGTGAGCGCTGCGTTCGCGTGGACAGCTGCTACACAAAAATGCAACCATTCCGTTATTATTTTCTTATGACGTTGTCACGTTCAACTATCGTCATTAAACCGACTTTACAGACAACCAATTTTTTAGTAATCGTTGTTACAGAAACAGAAATACATTAATTGGGAAAATTTTAACTGTCTAGCAATCATGTCATGAAATACAGCCTGGTAACAGAGAAACGGACAGATGGATAGCGCAGTCTTAGTAATAGGGTTGCATTTTTACTTTTTGGGTTTCCGTACCCAACCTTTTTTTTTTCGTTCTCAAGGGGGAACCTGCAAAAGGTACCCGACGCCGTGGGAGCGACACAGGGTTATGTGGGATTTTTACCGCACTAAAACCCTCCGGTGGCCGTCCTCGGCGCTATAAAGAGGACTCCGGGAACTCGGTCCGACCGCAACCGGAATCCTCTGAGCGCGTTGCCCCATCGGGCTCCTCCCAGATGGGCGGGTGGGCCCACCGCCCCGTCTAGTCTTTACGACGGTATGCGACCACATATACCGCCGTCCTTCTCGGGATCGCCTGACCGAACGGTTCGAGCTCCCACTCTAGCCGCCTGCAACCCCGGAAGCCCCTTTTAGTCGCCTCTTACGACAGGCAGGGGATGCCTTAGCCCTATTCTGATCCCGGAACTACAGAGACGACCCAACCTTAACTAGTTATGATAATAAAGTGCTGCATGTTGTAACAGAGGTAGTTATGAGAGATTTTTCTATAATCTTTGTATCCTTTTCATGCAAAATAATAGAACCCAGTAATACACATATACAGTTAACTCTTGAAGCAGTAACTTGAGGTGTACGTGGCGTTCAAAACTAATTAGTTAAATCAAATAACTGTACAGAGTAGGACGATTACAGAGATAAGCTAGCGACGTTTTTATAATGTTTTACCCCACTCCGTCACATGGAGGCTGATGTTTTAAGGTATCACGGGGGCATGTGTGTTTATATGTATAGTCGTACCAACCAGGTGGTAGAACAAGTGTAGTTCGCCCGGGAGCGACCTATTTCTAGCGTGAAGCATTTCTTGCGTTACGATAGAAGGGTATGGTAGCCGGCACTATTTTATATGAAGCGACCATCATAGTCCTTGAGAGCAGCGACGCATCTGTGATTGACTTCAGATAGAATCCATGTTCTACATGAAGTTGGTTACGGATGTCCATGGGAGGCAGTGACCACTTACTATCAGTTGGACTGCATGATCGTTTGCTACTCCATCAGATAAAAAAGAGTATGGTCATTTATTTGCCACGCGCCGCAGACCAAACGACCTGACGGATAACAAATGAACTATCATTTGAAACGAGTTGGTACAACAGGAGGTACACCACCACTTCTAGCGTGAAGCAGTACTTGCGTTTCGGTGGAAGGGTGTGGTTGCCGACTCTCTTTCGTATGAGACGACCGTCATAGTTCTTGGAGTGTCTGTGATTGACTTCTGAGGAAGATATAGAGCCTGTGAATGTGATAGAACGTTTTGTATGAAGTTGCTTACAGATGTCCATGAGCGATAGGGACCACTAACCATCAGGTGGACCGCATGCTCGTTTGCTACTTCAGTTAGATAAAAAAATACGCTAGAAATAAGTATGGCGGTGGTACCTCTCCGCACGAACTACACTTCTACCACCTGGTAAAATATTCTAAGTATCCTTGCGTGTTCCTGGAACCGCGATAAAATTTTCAAAAATATGCATATCAAAAACATGTTGCCGAAAATAATTGTTTTTGTTAGTTTAAAGATAGAAAATTGTTCGTTTATAAAACTAGCAATATTAGCAATATTTATTAAAATAGCAATATTAACAATATTTATTAAATTAGCAATATTTCGAAAGATGTTAATTTAGTTTACCCTCCATAAATTTGTTATTGTCACCTCACCAAACTTTATATACATATCTTTATACACTTTAAATAAACATCGCACCTCTATGTCATAAGCTATCTGGGGCTGTCACTTACAATATTAGTTTATTATAGTAATTAAGTTATAATTTACTTACAAAGAAGATTTACATCTATGATTGACGTATTACTTAACGTCAGATTAATAATTAATTTCTCCAGAGTTTCAGACCTACGTCAGTGAGGTGTTAATAATTATAAAATTTACTGTATTTAAAAAGACAATAAAACATACATTTAAAAAAAAAACAGTTTGGCCATACAAAGAGGTAACGCCGCCAGCATTCTTGGGACTCTCCCAAGAGGCAGTGATATGGACTCTTTGTTTTATTTATAATTTCTTTTTATTTTCTTTTACTTTATTTACTTTTTAAAAAAATATGTTTTTTTTTTTTATATATTTTGTTTTGTATATATTGTAAATAGATTTGTTCAAAGTATTAAAATAAATGAATATTTTAAAAAATATAAAAAGTGGTCTGATTACTATGCCAGGATCTCTTCATTCCGGTTGCGGTCGGTCCGAGTTCCCGGAGTCCTCTTTATAGCGCCGAGGACGGCCACCGGGGGGGTTTTAGTGCGGTAGGCCATGATTTCTTTAAGCTTCATTGTGTGGAGTTAAAATAGATTAATAAAAAAATAGGAAGATTTAAAATGATAGTTTGAAGACTATGATGAGTTTAGATTCGTGTTGTGGGTCTGGGTGTTTGTGTATTCGTCTTGTATGTGTCCATGGTACCCACGACACAGGAGAAAATCCTACTGTGGGGCTATGAGTGTAAAAAGCGTGTGAGCGTGTGCGTGTGTATAATACTTAGCATACAATTATTTAGAATAATATCGCATCAAAAATTATGTGACCTAAGAGGGAAGTTAGAAATAAAAATACCTAACAATTTATGTATAATTGGATTAAAATATATGGAGTAAGGAAAGGACAAAGACAAAAAATAAGTCAGAAAGAAGACCAGAGTTAAATGTATTTAACTACATTTTATCAAGAAATAAATCGATTTAACAATATTTTTAAAGAAGTATAAAGATATTAGTTAGAAGTCATAGTTTTCTTAAGAATAGACATTAGTCATAGTTTTCTTAAGAATCGCATATTTTTTAAATAAAGTAGATATTACTATTTTACATAAAACAATTTGTACTAATACTAGTCACCCATCGCAAAGGTCAAAATTCGACCGTGATTCAATTTAAAAACTAAACTTGATATTGTCCAAGGTAACACGAATATTCAATTATCAAATTCAATTAAATTGTAATAACTTTCAAGTTATTTGAAATATACCCGTTAAAGGTTAAAAGAGGTTTAATTAACAAAGCTGCATTTAAAAGCAATAGTGGGTATTTTGATAAAGACATCTGTCATTTCTGACAGCAACATTTAATGTTTTATTTCGCTTATTATATATATGTGTGGGTAATGTGTTTTTAATTGATTTTATGTACGTTTTATGCATTATTGGAAAAAATATTAACATTTGGTATCTTAAAAACGGATCAAGAGTTTTTGCTTCACGTATTAATATATAGATAATGCGGCCATTTATACATTTTTATGGTTGTAACACAAAAGGTAATACATAAAAGATATAATATCATCATAAGTATAATATGAAACAAGAAAAAAATTAAAAAAAAACACTTCAGCGGTTGAAAAATATATTTTTTAAAAATACTTCATAAATTGCACTATAACTGTACATTTATTTACAATTTCGTCTCATGCTTTGATAGTATGAATTTTTTTTTATCATTTATTTCGATGTTTTTCTATATAGTCTACCGGGTCAACTACCCGGCGAACTTTGTTCCGCTTAAAAGTCAAAAATCTAAAATTATCACTGTTTCTCTACTATATTAAACATGTATTATACACAAAAACCTTCCTCTTGAATCACTCTATCTAATAAAAAAACTTCATTAAAATCCGTAACGCAGTTTTAAAGATCTAAGCGTACATAGGGGCAGACAGCGAGAAGCGACTTTGTTTTAAACTATGTAGTGATTACATTTCACAATGACATACCAGCGTCTATGACAATGTCTGCACCAGTGATGGTCGCAGCTTTATCACTAGCCAAATACACTGCCATTTCACTAATTTCCTCGGCTTTAATAAACGTTTTTAATGGAAGAGCTGATACTACTCTGTCCCAAACTTCATTAGATTTCTCTTCAGTCATCCCTCCATTCTCCATAATGTTTGTTTTCACAGGCCCCGGAGATATGCAATTGACTCTAACACCCTTTTTTGCTAAGTCCACGGCTGCACATTTAGTAAATTTAGTTAGTGCTGCTTTAGAAATGTTATACGGAAACGAATTCGTAGTATTTGTGGTAGAAGCTACACTTGATATATTAATTATATTTCCTTTAGTTTCCTTCAATGCAGGTAATGCATACTGCGCCAACATAATAGAAGCTCTTACATTGACAGACATTACTTTATCATAACTTTGAATAATATCGGAACTTTCTAGATTTCCTGGTATGTAAATACCAGCACAATTAACTAAAACGTCAATCTGTTTGAGTTCCGTTAACGCGACTTCCACAATGTGTTTCACTTCTTTGTCGTTAGCAAGATCCACGACGACTTTCAACACTTTATTCTTGGTTAGTGCTTCACATTCTTCTTTAACTTTGAGAAGTAATTCCTCCTTTATATCAATAATACATAGAGCAGCGTTTTCTTTTGCGAAACTTAAAGCGATTGCGGCACCTATGCCAGATGCAGCGCCGGTAACCAGTACAACTTTATTTGTAAAACTCATCTTTATCACGTCGTAAAATAACTCAAAAATTCTCTAACGTGTTCACCGTTCAAAGATATCTAACCTTAATGCAGCATAATTTTTTTCCTGCCTTTTTATCAACATGCCATGACGAATGATAAGATAAATATTTCGTTTCCTATTAGGAAGATTATACACTTGTTTTGCAGCCGTTTCATAATTGTATCTTTCAATAATAAAAACGTGATAGTGCTAATGATGGTTACATCATAGAGAACTTCCGCTATACCTATTTCAAAATCGGAACAAAGAAATATTCCCATGAGATAGTCTCGCAAAGTATTTTTATGAGGAAAAATCGGTGAAGGAAATTCAGTAGAAATTGGTATAAACGTTTTATGTTAGGTATGGTTCGGTTGGAGGAGTAAATATATGTACATTGAAAATACACTAAAAATATAAGGTCAACCAATTATTGTTCCACTGGGCACGGTTCTTCTCTCAAAATGAGAGAGTTATAAGTCATAGTCCATCGCGCTGGCCAAGTGCGAATGGTGGACTTCACACACCTCCGAGAACATTTTTTTTTAAAGAACTCCCGGGTGTGTAAGTTTCCTCACGATGTTTTCCTTCACCGAAAAGCAGTGATAATTAATTTCTAATACGCACATAATTTTAGAAAAAATCAGTGGTGCCTACCTGGGTTTGAGCCTCGAACCTCCCGTTCGAGAGGGCAAGTTTCAACCATTAGGCTATAACTACTCATATTATTTGTCGTATTCAGTTTAGTTGCAATTCATTTTTAAATAAGATTTTAGGATAGGAGGTTTATTCTTGTGGTCGTCCTTACCATATATAATATTAGTGTTTTATGTGCAATATAGTCAAAGATTTAGATAACTCACATACATTATCTATAGTATCCTGAGCATTTACACAATGAACAAAAATATGGTGCAATTGAATACCAGTGTTAGTAGTACAACCGTATAACCGTAGTATTCTGGTGCATAATCAAAAAACGTTATTTTAAGTAGTTTAAAACAAAGTTCCTTCCCGCTGTCTGTCCCTATGTATGCTTAGATCTTTAAAACTACGCTACGGATTTAAATGCAGTTTTTTTTAATAGATTGAGTGATTTAAGAGGAAGGTTTTTATGTATAATACATGCATAATATAGTAGAGGATATTGATAATTTTAGATTTTTGATGTTTAGGCAAAACGAAGTTCGCCGGATCAGTCTAGTTCTTATATAGACAAAATAGGAATCCGTTAAAAACAATGAAAAGAAATAAAATGAAATCGAAATTTATTATTTGTTTTGTTATAATAATTCAACAATGTTGGTAATTTATAGTGTTACTAAACCAAGTACCTACCCATCTGCCTACCGCCCCATCGTGATGCTCGGCGAGGTAGCCAAACTTTTCGAGAGGATTGTGGCATCTCGAATCGTAGAGCACCTCGAGGGGATTGGTCCGAATCTTGCAGACAACCAATACGGATTCCGTAGAGGGAGATCCACCACAGACGCGGTGCGCGCTCAGCTCTGCATTATGGGCCGACCTCTCGCTTCTGGCCGTGGTTCGCGCCATGGTTGGAAGTGACAGGTCGTGGCAGGCGGTGCGATTCTTCTGCGAAGCAGTGATGCTCGCGAAGGAGGCGGCGGAGCGAGCCAGGGAGGGCAATACATCTTCCGCGCCGCTTCGTCGCAGACGCTTGGGACGCCGGAGAGTGGCTTTTGCAGAAAGCCACTCTTTCCCACTCCCATGAGCCCACAGGAGCAGAATCGGGGGATTCTGCCTCTGGCCACAAGGGTTCGAGATGTCGTATGTGTGCGTTCTGCATGCACATCTCATGAGGGACACCACTGAGAGGGGCCCCTCCCTCTCGGGACCTGGCTGGCGATAACATCAGCGCCGGCCGACGTTGCCGGGCCGCGAATGGAATGCTAACGCTTTACTCGTGACCCGGCACCGAACGTCCAGAGGAACGCCGCGAATTTTAGTCGGTAAAAGTCCGACATACCCCTTGCGCTCCCCCGGGCGAAAGGGGATCCATGAGCATTTCTCCGCGTTAAAAAAAAAGCTATGAGAACATAGTACTTGTTTTTTTTTCTTTATATTTATTTTCAAGCAGTCGGTTTTCTTTGTTATGTTGATTTTATAAGCTAGGAAAGATACTGTTAGATTGTAAGAAAATATTTTAATTGAGTCTTGTAACTCATTCACATTTTAATAAGGGTTTCTGTAATTGTTTTCATTTGCGTCATTCATTCTAAGGGACAACTTCTTCCTTTTCATTTTAAATTAAATGAGGCACTTCCTCGCTGCATCTTTTCATATTCAATAGTTTCTTTTTTAATTTAAACGTATACGCTTGACGTCTTCATTATTTAAAATAATTAAGGATTTGTAATTCATGTAAATGGAATTTTTAATTGCTGTAAAAATATTTTTTCAGTTATAATTTACTAAAATTTTTATATGAGAATTTTATATCCTTATAAAGTAATGAAGTTAACCTTATCTTATTAATTATCCAATGTGAAAGTTTGTGAGGAGACACAAAAACCTTGTGACAGGAAAAAGTCACTTAAGAAACGTAAAGCATTGTCGTGGTATAGCTGAGTATGCGCTATTTTGAGCTGAAGATAAAATTTATGAATTGAGCTGACCTGAGTTGAGCTAATATGAGCTCATGAGATATAAACATGACGAGACACAAGTAGAAAAAGAGCAATATTCACAAATGTGAATATTGCTCTGTCTGTATTTTTTACATTTTAATAAATGTAAAAAATACAGACTTGTTTTTCTAAGTAATTAAACATTACAGCATTTTTTTCAAGAACCAGTGTAGTTCGCCCGGGGAAGCACCTCCGCCACACCTATTTCTAGCGTGTAGCATTTCTTGCGTTTCGATAGAAGGGTGTGGTTGATGGCACACTTTCACATGAGGCGACCATCATAGTCCTCGGGAGTAGCAACGCATCTGTAATTGACTTCAGATGGAACTCATGTTCTGTATGAAGTTGATCACAGATGTCCATGTGTGGCAGTGGCTACTTACCATCAGGTGGACTGCATGTTCGTTTGCTACTTCACTCAGATAAAAAAAAGAATCAATTTGAATGTTTTTTTTTAATGTACAAGTAGCTTACGAGTAGTAGTTCAAGTGATGAGTGGTCACTACCGTCTATTTATATTTGACATAGTGATTTAACGAATGTTAATATTTAACATTCGCGAATGAAAATGCAAATGCGAATACTCCTTACCGACATTTGCGAATGCCAATGGAAACGCGAATTTTTTTTCAGTTTTTGGTGTATGATGCCATATGATATAAGTTTTTTCGACGTTTTTTATGCAAAACACTGCAATTCAATATTCGAATAACATTCGCACAATTGTTGCGAATGCGAATACAAATATAAAAGATGCGAATATTCACGAATATGAATGCCAATATACGTTACATCACTAATCACTACGTATAAACTACGTACAAAGTCGCTTCCCGCTGTCTGTCCCTATGTACGCTTAGATCTTTAAAACTACGCTACGGATTTTAATGCAGTTCAAAGATTTTAATGCAGTTTAAGTTAAAAGAATAAACGAGCATGACCACCTGATGGTAAGTGGTCACTGCCGCCCATAGACATCTGTAAACAATTTCATATAGGACAATCTCTCTATCTGAAAACAATCGCAGATGAATTGTTACTTTTGAATACTAAGATGGTCGCCTCAGAATGTGTGCTGGTAACCACACCCTTCAATCGAAACGCAAGAAATGCTTCAAGCTAGAAATAGGTGTGGACCTTCCTGGTTGAACTAAATTGGGTCTACCTGGGAAACCTAAGACTGGTACTACTTCACTCAAAACATCAAGGCTTCCTTCAAATACCTTCATTTTCATTAGCTCATGTCTATAATAGGCTGAGGACCGTGATCCTTAATTGCGAAAGGTCCATTTTATCTTTCTTTCCTTACAAAAAAGATACGACGTTATCTCAAGTTAATCAGCCCGATTCGTCACTGTTAAGATGAGTAATAACTTTTTGCTTCTCTCAAGGAAATTCTCGGCTTCGAAATGAAAATGCCAAGACGGTAATTTTAGAAATTTCTAATTTTTCTGGATCTAATTTTCATAATTTCTTTCTCTAAAACAAATCTAAAGGTCATCTTTAAATAGAACTCATTGTTTGATAAAATGTATTATGATGAAATTTATTATGTTTATTATGAGCATAAAAACACGCTTTCTACGCTCACAGCCCCACACTGGGATTTTCTCCTGTGTAGTGAGTACCATGGACACACAAGACGAATACACAAACACCCAGACCCAGAACATGAATCTAAACTCATCACCGGATATCTGTCTGGCCGGGAATCGAACCCGGGACCCATTTTTGAAGATTTTAAACCCCCTCATCCCATGTAACGCATTGTAACGTTTTGCTGCACCCCTTTCTCCCTCCCTGAACTTTGGCAGCAAGTCGCTGTGGACGTATTTTACTCCTTCAGCCTTTTGGTGTCCACTACTGAACACAGGCCTCTCCTAAATGGCGCCACTCCAACCGGTCTTGTGCCCTCTGAATCCAACGGTTTCCCGCTGTCTTTTTCAGGCCTCCTGGTAGTGGGGCGATCTGTACTCCTTTTGCCTTAACGTGGTCGCTACTCGAAGACCTTTCTTCAAGTAACGTTTGACTAGAAATTTCGTGACGTACTTTAACGCTCCATTATTAGTTGAGCTGAGAACTAAATCGGAATGCCTTACTTCCCAACTGCAGCGACTACACAAGAGTCCTGACCGACCTAGGCTAATGATGTGAACGCACTCCCACCAGGTCTGTTACGGTCAGCCTAAATATAATAATAATAATATATTCGATTATAATATAAAATTCGCATGTTTTTAGACATTCGCATTCGCATGAAATGTGCAAAGAAAAAAAACGAATTGCATGCCAAAACACACGATATCAGCGCGCCCCATGATCCTTGCGCCTTTGGCTGCAGCCTAGTTAGACAAAAACCCCCCCGGGGGCCGTCCTCGGCGCTATAAAGAGGACTCCGGGATCTCGAAACGACCGCAACCGGAATCCTCTGAGCGCGTTGCACCATCGGGCTCCTCCCAGATGGGCGGCTGGGCCCACCGCTCTGTCTAGTCTTTACGACGGTATGCGACCACACATACCGCCGTCCTTCCCGGGATCGCCTGACCGAACGGTTCGAGCTCCCACTCTAGCCGCCTGCAACCCTGGAAGTACCTTTTAGTCGCCTCTCACGACAGGCAGGGGATGCCGTAGCCCTATTCTGATCCCGGAACTACAGAGACGAGCCTAGTTAGCCTAAGGGCTTGATTAACCAGCCCTGCCCAACTGTATTATTGTTTAGAATGCAATGGTCATATTCGCATTTTTTTCTCAAATATACATCACATAACGTGGTCCTTATTAATCATTTAGATATTTATGTCCTTTTTCCATAATATCGAATTGGCAAACGAGCATACTGTCCACCAAGTGGTGGTCACTGCCGCCCATGTGCATCTATAATCAAAACCGAACAATTAATGTTAATAATCTTTATTAACATTTTAATTTATATTAATGTTAATCCCTATTATCATTGTGGTTTATCGCTACATCTAGACCTTAAAAATTTCGGTTATTTTTACTTTTGGCTTTAAAAACCTAATTTGCTATCACCTTCACTATAATAATGATTAGCTGATTAGATTATGCGGCCGCTCACAATGTTATTCATGATTAGTATAGATTAGTACGCGAAATTACATAAGTAGGTGCACTAATTTTCAAGTAAATCGGAGTTATCATTTTTTCGGAATTACACGCGCTTAGTAACACATATAATAATTTAATTTTATCTTCATTAAAAAAAACGCAGTTCATTGTCCTAATTACCTCTAGTAATAATAATGATAATAATATATTTATTTTTATATCATATATTTAAGTGTGATTTGTTTATTCACTTATTGTTTAAATTGTACATAAATGTACCTAATTATTATTACAGTCGTTGAGAATAATTTATATTTTTTCTTTGATGTAGAAGCCTAGGAAGCTCATTGCAAATCATGCACGTACGCGGCAGGAACGAGCGCGCAAACCGAACCGTCGAGGACCGCCACGGGTCCAGTTGATGCGGATGGAACCTCATCCGTCGGCAAATGGTGCGATAAAGATAGATGGTGCGATAAAGGTGATGTGGGCACCAGATCAAACAATTCATCGGAAAACTCACCAGTATAAAGCCGACATTCGCGAATGCCAATGGAAATGCGATTTTTTTTTTGGTTTTGGGTTAAATCTTAGTGCACCATACACTAAGATTTATATCAAAAAAGGTCGAAAAAACTTATGTTATTTCGACCTTTTTTGTAAAACACTGCAATACAATATTCGCAAAACAAAACAAAACAAAAACAAATTTCGTTTACGCCGGCCGAACTCCGCGTTCACTTAGGTCGCACTGAAAACCAGTGGTTCGCCGTTGACACATGCTGAGTGCGACCTTTTCCATCTAAGTGGCACTGCAATGATTTTAGAATTTAAGTTTTTTTTTTCTTTTTTCTCTTTTGTCGTGTTATTTAGTTTTAAGTCTGTTACTTTATTTTTATATGTATTTATATTTGTAGTGCCATATGGAATAAATGTTTCTTTCTTTCTTTCAAAACATTCGCACTATTCTTGCGACTCTGAATACGACTACGAATATCTTACACATGCAAATATTCACGAATATGAATGCCAATATTCGTTACATTATTAATCACTACATAGTATAAAACAAAGTCGCTTCCCGCTGTCTGTCTTTATGTACGCTTAGATCTTTAAAACTGCGGTACGGATTTTAATGCAGTTTTTTTAATAGATAGAGTGATTCAAGAGGAATATTTTTATGTACAATACATGTATAACATAATAGAGTAACACTGTTAACTTTAGATTTTTGACGTCAGCTAGTCTGTAATAAACCCAAGATAGGATTAGTACTACTTGTCATAAGCCATGGGTATAAGGTATACATACGGTCAATATAGGTACAAGGTCTAAGGTCCTTATACGTCTTAGAACGTAGTTGGAACACCTCTTTTTATAAGATTGAAGGAGTAAACGAGCATGCAATCCACTTGATGGTAAGTGGTCACTGCCGCCCATAGACATCTGTAAACAATGTCATAGAACGCATATGAGACAATCGGAGATGAGTTGTTACTTCTGTAATGATTTCATAAAATTTGTAATAGTTTTAATATTATTTTTATGTTATAACGCATACATTAGTTCGGATATCAAGTGTAGATGTCGCTAGTAAATCAAAACGGATATGATTGAAGATGTCGCTAGTGCATTAGTTCGGTTATCAATTGTCGGTGGCGCTAGTTGTATCAACTTAGATTTTACGAACAGTTGATCGAGAGAGGGCAGAAGGAGTCTAGACACGGAACAAGAAGGTTGCTTAGTGATAGTTCTACAGAGTGAATTATGTATTAAAGTTGAAGTAAGACGAGAAGTGTATATTGTGAAGGTAAATGAATAAACCTACATATTATTACAACGGAGGTGTTTGATTTTGTTACACTTCCGAGAACTAAGATGGTCGCCTCACATAAAAGTGTGCCGGTAACCACACCCTTCAATCGCAAGAAATGCTTCAAGCTAGAAATAGGTGTGGTACCTTCCTGGTTGAACTACACTGGATCTACCACCTGGGAAACCTAAGAGTAGTACTTCTTCAGTGAAAACATCAAGGCTTCCTTCAAATACTTTCATTTTCATTAGCTCATGTATATAATAGGCTGAGGACCGTGATCCTTAATTGCGAAAGGTCCATTTTATCTTTCTTTCCTTACAAAAAAGATACGACGTTATCTCAAGTTAATCAGCCCGATTCGTCACTGTTAAGATGAGTAATAACTTTTTGCTTCTCTCGAGGAAATTCTCGGCTTCGAAATGAAAATGCCAAGACGGTAATTTTAGAAATTTCTAATTTTTCTGGATCTAATTTTCATAATTTCTTTCTCTAAAATTCTAAAGGTTATCTTTAAATAGAACTCATTGTTAAAATATTATGAGAAGTAAACTCTTATTACATCCAAGTATTACGTAACGCAAGAGAAACTTGCTCTCTCAATCGGGAGTTCAGAGGTTCAAACCCAGGCACGCAACACTGATTTATGTGTATTAGAAATTAATTATCACTTTTCGGTGAAGGAAAACATCGCGAGGAAACCTACACACCCGAGAGTTCTTTAAAAAAAAACTCGGAGGTGTGTGAAGTCCACCAATTCGCACTTGGCCAGCGCGGTGGATATGGCCTAAACTGTCTCATTCTGAGAGAAGACCCGTGCCCAGCAGTGAGCCAATAATGGGTTGATGAGAGATTCATAGCCGGTAGAGACCATTTACCATCAGGCTTTTTTATTCGATTGATATAGCAAACGAGCGCGCAATACATCTGATGGTAAGTGGTCACTGCCGCCCATGGATATCCGTAAGAAACCTCATATAGAACAGGGGTTCTATCTGAAGTCAATCACAGAGGCGCTGCTACTCCCGAGGACTGTGATGGTTGCCTCATGTGACAGTGAACCGGCAACCACCTTCCACCGAAGAACTGCTAGAAATAACTACATCAATCGGAAAGTAGACGCTAAAAACTAGACGTCTTATAAAAACTTTTTTTATCTGACTGAAGTAGCAAACCAGCGTGCAGTCCACTTGATGGTAAGTGGTCACTGCCACCCATGAATATCTGTAATCAACTTCATACAGAACATGGGTTCCATCTGAAGTCCATCGCAGATGCGTTGCTTCCGAGGACTACGATGATCGCCTCATATGAGTTGACGACCCGCGTGGCGCAGCGGTTACCATACCGGTTTGACGCGCAATGGGTCCCGGGTTCGATTCCCGGCCAGACAGGTATCTGCATGATGAATTTAGATACATGTTCTGGGTCTGGGTGTTTGTGTATTCGTCTTGTGTGTGTCCATGGTACCCACGACACAGGAGAAAATCCTACTGTGGGGCTATGAGTGTAGAAAGCGTGTGTGTGTGTGCGTGTGTATGAGTGTGCCTTCAACTACATCCCTCCATCGAAACGCAAGAAATGCTTCACGTTGGAAATAGGTGTGGCGGTGGTACTTCCCCTGTCGAACTACACTGTTTCTACCACCTTGAACATTGACGCTGATATTGACTTGACACAGACTGTCGTCTCAAATAATCCAGATTAGTGGCTAGAGCTGACTGAGTGTTTTAAGTTAGAAGAATTCCATACATCCTGTCGGTACATTACATACATCATTTTTTTTAAAGAAAGAAAGATCTTTATTTAGTCAATTTTTGGGTTACAATAATATTGATTACATAAGATGTTTAAAAAAAAAGGGCGCCAAAAATTTAATTAAATATTTTTTGTATTTTATATTTTTAAATCATCATTTAAGAATTCGTCATACGTGTAATAGCATTTTTCTATTAATATATTTTTTAATTTTCTGGCACATATGTGGTCTTTCTTTATTTGTTTTAATTGGTAAGGTAGTTTATTATATAACTTTATGGCCATACAGAGTGTGGCTTTTGTCACTACTGCTAGCTTATTGTTTGGAGGGTATATTAATTTTTGTTCGCGCCGCGTATTGTCCCTATAATTACTTAATTCAAACAAATGGCGTTGCTTACGCACAAACATCACCATTTCTAATATGTATATGCATGGAAACGATAGCACATTTACGACGGTATGCAACCACACATACCGCCGTCCTTCCCGGGGTCGCCAGACTGACTGGATTAAGGTCCTACTAAGCCCCTTTTAATCGCCTCCTACGACTGGCAGGGATACCGTAGCCCTATTCTAATCCCGGAACTACAGAGATAAAACGTACGTACGTATACGTTTACTCTAAACAAACATTGTTCATGTTTTCCACCATACATTGCAATGTATCTTTAACGCTTATGTATTCCTTTTAGCCAAGACTTGCAATGTAGTAAACAAAGTAAAATAACTAGTACTAACTAGTACTAGTACTAGGTTAAGTATTTCATTGCGGAGCGAAACAGCCTAAACTTCATAAATATTTTAAAACCACAGATAAAACTTAATTTTGTTTCTTTTTGCACATAAAAAGTATCGATTTCACACTTATCTTAGAGAAAATCTTGTCTGTTATATCCAAGATGGCCGCCAACATAAATAAACTGACAGCGACATTGGATGTAATACGTAAGTAGCGCCATCTATGTAGCGGGAACAGCTGAGTAGTGCTTTATATACGGGGGTGATAAAACTGTTAGGCCTTTTTCGCACTGTTGTTTGTTTAAATTTCGAAAATGATAAATAATTTTCAGTGTAATCGTATCAGATATGTCGTCGTCGTCAACCCATTATTGTCCCACTGCTGGGCACGGGTCTTCTCTCGGAATGAGAGAGTTTAGGCCATAGTCCACCGCGCTGGCCAAGTGCGAATTGGTGGACTTCACACACTTCCGAGAACTTTTTTTTTTTAAGAACTCTCGGGTGTGTATGTTTCCTCACGATGTTTTCCTTCACCGAAAAGCAGTGATAATTAAAGTATAATACGCACATGAATCGGTGGTGCGTGCCTGGGTTTGAATTGATTGAGAGGGCAAGTTTTAACCATTAGGCTATCACTGCTCTATCAGATATCAGATGTGTAGCAAATTTAATCTAATAGCAAAAACCTAGATTGAGAATAAAAGAAATTATTCAATTTATACAGCAGTTTTGAAGTCTGTTGTTTAGTGATCACTGTATGTCATGGAGGTCACAGACAATCATAGATTCGTTGTCATTCGTGAAGACGTAGTATATCTCTAATTGAAATCAGCTGGTGTCCACCAAAACTTTAAGTGAAAGAAAAAGGTGTAAAATAGTTTTTTTCCTATAAGAAGGAAAGCAACTTACGGGTGTGTGTATTTTGCTCTAGTCTTTGCATATGTCCATGGTGACATAACTCAAAAAGTCCTAGCCTGGATATATATAGAAACTATTTTTTTTCTCAATTATTTCACAACTAAATTTCATTTTCATGATACTAATACAGCCACACCTATTTCTAGCGTGAAGCATTTCTTGCGTTTCGATGGAAGGGTGTGGTTGCCGGCACACTTTTACATGAGGCGACCATCATAGTCGGGAGTAGCAACGCGTCTGTGATTGACTTCAGATGGATTCAATGTTCTGTATGTAGTTGATTACAGATGTCCATTCGCGGCAGTGACCTTTTACCATCACAGGTGGACTGCAAGCTCGTTTGCTACTTCAGTCAGATAAAAAAAAAATTTCAACGTTAGTGCAAGGAGACCTCAGAGCGACAAGTGCATGTTTTTTCTGCTTCTTCTGTAACTTGATTTAAAATGACAATCTGCGAAGTGCTCGGCGCATTGGGTTTATTTTATTAGCAAGATCCCAATACAATTATATAGCTTATTTTAATATATTAAAGAATTAGCTGTACGCTCGCTTTAGTTTAAATGATTACAATAAAAAATGTGCGCGTGTACTAGCGTACACTCGTAAGAAGTGAAACTTCTTTACGACGTTATTTTTCAAAAAATAATTTACTATATGCAACTTTACAGAAATTGGTTAAATAAAGTTAAATTAGATAAATAATCTAATAAATATATAAATAATCTAATCTATAATAATCTATCTAATATCACGCGTGGTAGGGATAAGAAAAAGATGGCGCGTAACGGAAAAAAAAGATGCCGCGTATCAGAAAAAGATGGCGCGTAACGGAAAAAAAGATGGCACGTAACAGAAAAAGATGGCGCGTAACGAAAAAATGTTACACTAAATTTTTTTCCAACCCCGATAAAGAAGTTTCACTTCAATTATTTGAAATGAATTTTCATATGAGATTATTTGAGACTAGCAGAATCGACTCGACTTGGTTCGCGCATGTTCGCGCTTCGTTCGACTTTAATGTAATATATCCAACCATTATACATATGAGCACTACTACTGGATATGTCCCTCCCCCATCCGTAATGGGGATTTGGTCAATAGTCATAGTCAGCAGTAGGTTGATGCTATTCCGATAGTAGTCTCAAAACAATTTGAGACGACTGCTTTGCGTACACACTGATCATTGTGCGGCGGCGGCGTCCAAGTCTTTCGTAGATATTGATATGTTCTCTTATATTGTAGAACATTTTTGTTCTATTATCAATAGATATCGCAGTGTGTGCAATGAAAAAAATTTTTGAGCAAAATTTTTGACACTTTGAATCACATTACTCAAGTTTTAGCAAAGACACCTTATATATTCTAGTATTAAAAATAGCCTATGTTGCTCGTGGATAATGTAGCATTGTAATGGTGAAGAATTTTTAAAATCGGTTCAGTAGTTTTTATGTTAGTAAAAATACAAAGTTTTCCTCTTTATAATATTAGTATAGACAGTTTTTTGTATGAGACGTCGACTTTAAGATTGGTGTACACTTATTTCAAGAATGAAGTTTTCGCAGTTTGGTGGATGGGGGGTGTTTGTGCCCACTTTTATATGAGGCGACCATCACAGTCCTCGGGAGTAGCAACGCATCTATGATTGACTTCAGATAGAATCCATGTTCTGTATCAAGTTGATTACAGATGCCCAAGGGCGGCAGTGACCACTTACCATCATTCGTTTGCTAACTAATGAGGTTGCTTACAGGTGTCCATGAGGACTACTTACCATATAAGAAATGCAGCAAACACCCATTCAGTCCACTTGACAACGGGCTTCAATTTAGTAGCATAATCATGAGATATTAATTTGCGCCCATATAAACAAATTTCTATTAAATACTTTTGATTATTATACCAATAGTTTTCCTCTTTAGTTTATTATTTGATGTTGCACGGTCTAACATGTAGAGTTGCCCGCATAGCAGTTAACCGCTTCCCATTAATTCCAGCTCTACATTGCTTAATGTTTGTTAGCCAACTTTACCACACATCTTGAGTGTCTTGAGTGTCTCGAGTGCTCTAGACTAGAGTTGTCGATACTAGTTTGAACCCGTGAACTCTATCTTCGGAATACAAATGGGAACTTGCTTTTATAGAAATTGCGGCCGCATTTAGTACCAAATAAATAATAGAATTATTTTTAAAATAATTGTTTATTAAATAAATAAACGAATGAGTGAGTGAAGAAAAATTTGTAAGAATGAGATAAGATAATATAATAATATGATGATAATATATAATGATTATTAATGTGTTTAATATAAGTAAAATAAATTAAATGTAAAAAGTGATATAATTAATTAACAATAATGATTTTATGAGTTAAAAATCATTCATTAATGATAATTATTTTGTGAGTAAATGAATAAAATTCATAAATTTTATTAATATTTTTTATATGAGTTTATTAGTTATTCGAAACAATAGTTGTTCACTTAGTCATTCATCATTGCTAAATAAATTGCATAGTATGGCAGCAAATGAAAACGTAAACGTGCAATGTATGGCCAAAAACGTTTACAACGATCGTTTTCGTAACGTAAATCAATAATACTTCACCATTGAAAAGGCGTCATATCAAAAAACACGTTCTCTACACTCATTACCCCACAGTAGGATCTTCTCCTGTGTCGTGGGTACCATGGACACACATAAGACGAATATACAAACACCCAGACTCAGAACATGAATCTAAACTCATAAGATACCCGTCTGGCCGGGAATCGAACCCGGGACCCATTGCGCGTCAGAACGGTATGGTAACCGCTCCGCCACGCGGGTCATCATATGTGGTAAATGGGGTTTCTATTACATTTTATTGCTTCCTATATAATTTCAATTAAAACAATCAACAGAATCATACTAATATTATAAATGCGAAAGTTTGTGAGTGTGTATGTTTGTTACTTCTTCGCGTCTAAACGGCTGGAGTGATTTTCGTTAAATTAGGTAGGGAGTTAGCTGACACTCTGGAATAACATATAGGCTACTTTTTACTACGGGATAATATCTTATTCCCACGGGACAATCGATACATCGATTTTTTTTTACGCGGGCGAAGCTGCGGGGTTCAACTAGTATAGAATAAAGATAAAAAAAAATATATCAAATTCAATTGCCGTACCACGCTTTGTAAAATGATTGTACAAAATAAAAAGCTCACAAACGCTCAATTTTGTATCTCGTTTCATTTGGAACTTTATACTTTCGTTTTAATTTAATAGAAAAAAAATAAAAAAAACATGCATCGAAATGAAAACTGCAAATTCCAGAAGCATTGTTATTTTTCCAAATTCACTGTAGTTCTAGAATTACAATTTAAATTGGAAAAAATATATATCATAAGGTTTTAAATGTTTTGGGATTTTTAAAAGCATATTTTTATGACCACTCCATTGTTTAAAATAACATTTTCCATAGCCCCACAGTGGGATTTTCACTTGTGTCGTGGGTGCTATGGACACACAAAAAGGCGAATACATAAATACCCAGACCTAGATTAGACTAGACCTTTTTTTTTTTGTTTTCGAGGGGGAAACCTTCCAAAGGTACCCGACGCCGTGGGAGCGACGCAGGGTTATGTGGGATTTTTACCGCACTAAAACCCCCCCGGTGGCCGTCCTCGGCGCTGAAAAGGAGGACTCCGGGATCTCGAAACGACTTCAACCGGAATCCTCCGAGCGCGCTGCCCCATCGTGCTCCTCCCAGATGGGCGGCTGGGCCCACCGCTCCGTCTAGTCTTTACGACGGTATGCGACCACACATACCGCCGTCCTTCCCGGGATTGTCTGACCGAACGGTTCGAGCTCCCACTCTAGCCGTCTGCAACTCCGGAAGCCCCTTTTAGTCGCCTCTTACGACAGGCAGGGGATACCGTAGCCCTATTCTGACCCCGAGGCTACAGGGACGAGATTAGACTAGACCTAGAAGAACCTAAATTCATCATTTGCCCAGACAGGTCAAGTACCTGTCGGGCCGAGAATCGAACGCGAAACTCACTGCATGTCAGGCCTATATGGTAAACCACTTTGCCACGCCGGTCGGTACATCTTATCGATTGTTTGGTACTGAATACCCAGGGTTTGAATCTGACGTTCTGACGAAAAAAAATCGAGTACGTAGTCCACCAGAGGGTTAGTTTCTTAGAACGTGGGTAACAGTGACCAGTTGCCCATGTTCTAAGAAACTTTTTATAGAACAGAGATTTTTTTATAAGATTGAAGTAGCAAACGAGCTTGCAGTCCACCTGATGGTAAAGGGTCACTGCCGCCCATGTACATCTGTAAGCAACTTCATACAGAACATGGGGTTCTATCTGAAGTCAATCACAGATGCGTTGCTACTCCCGAGGACTAAAATTGTACACTATTTCTAACATCTGTCATAATATTATTATCATTTCTTTTTTTGATAATATTGTTTTTGATTCAAAATACATTAATTGTAATTAACGGCGACCAGGAAAACAAAGATTCCCAGATTTGTGACATTAAGCCGCACCCAACAATAGGTTTATAGGTAATCTCTGATTGTATCGCCTTAATTAATTAATTACGCTGATCTCCTTAGGATGCGATATCTTGGGTAGACCACACTGGTTGGAAGCTGTATTTAGATAAGGTAGGCTATCATCTAGCTAGCTAATAATGTAAGCAGTGATAGCCTAATAGATGAAACCTGCCCTCAATCGAGAGGTCCGAGGTTCAAATCAGGCACGCATCACTGATTTTTCTAAATCATGTACTTATTAGAAATTAATTATTTTTATTTGTGTTGAAGCGGTTTACAGAGCAATGATAGCCTAATGGTTAAAGCTTGCCCTCTCGATCGGGAGGTCCGAGGTTCAAACCCAGGCACGCACCACTGATTTATGTGCGTATTATACATTAATTATCTCTGCTTTTCGGTGAAGGAAAACATCGTGAGGAAACCTACACACCCGAGAGTTCTTTAAAAAAAAAGTTCTCGGAGGTGTGTGAAGTCCACCAATTCGCACTTGGCCAGCGCGGTGGACTATGGCCTAAAAACTCTCTCATTCCGAGAGAAGACCCGTGCCCAGCAGTGGGACAGTAATGGGTTGACGACCAATTATTTTTACGGGGAAGGAAAACATAGCGAGGCTACGAAATATTCTATCTATCGTAATAGGCTACTTAAAGGAATCTTCCGGGGTTGCGAGTGACAGGAGTTGAAGCTCAATCCATCCGACCAGCGAGTCCGGGAAGGACGGCGGTATGTGTGGTAGCATACCGTCGATACCAGGCGATAGGGAGAACTTCTACCCTCTCATGGCCGGAGTCCGGCCAGGCAACGTAAAAATAAGCCAGCAACCACATCTCTCCACCGAAACATAAGAACTGTTTTATTCTAGGAAGTGTTAGTATTGAGTGTTGGTACCTTTCCGGTGGAATCACAATCACAGTAGGCATATAAGGAACAGTATGGAAACTACCTACAAGCGTTCGATAACGGCACACTCACTCAAACATATACATTGACGAGGCCGCTAAGGGGTTTTCGCGGTGCTTCAGAAGCGAGTGTCGCGTCAAGATGAGTGGTCACGTTGCTATTTGTTTCCACGATCTTTTTAAAAATGCCACTATTGCGTGGTATACGGCGGTTTGAATTTTTTACACTATTAAAAATAATAAAGAACTCCGGACGTCTCCTCGCAGAAGAATGTATTTTTCAGTGAATAATTTGTAATTTATTTTATTTGTAAATTTAACAGATAATTTTTCATTATAGTGTTTTTAATACCTATTAATAACACTATTATGAAATCAATATACAGACTAGACAACCCTATCTCTTCAATAGCATGTATGTAATTATTTCATAAACAAGGCTTAGTTTCCATACTGTACATATTTGTACTGTGTCAAAACCGTTATACGTAAAAAAAACTATATGCCTTTCAAAATTATACCTTTGTAAAACTCAATTATACTTAACATCTTTTGAGCTGCTAAGGTATTTCCTTCGTAGTGAAAGTACAGAAATTAGTGCTCAAAATATTGTATTCATTGTACATTCCTAAACAGTATTATGCCTATTTCAAAAGGATTACGCAAGGACAGCCCTAATTATAAGGGATGCTGGTGGAATATTGAGATCGGGAAGCAACCAAGCTACTTCAATTATGGAAGAAATATCTTTAAACATTTTTTCATAGCAGCGTATCTTTTTCATTATTATTATTTATTTGCAAGATTAAATATATTATTAATTAATTTATGCATTATAAACAATATTGATATATAAAATCTGTTTGAATTGAACTTAATTTTATTTATCTTTAATATTATTCCGGAAAAAAATGTTTCTTTTCTTTATTATTATTATTATTATCATCTGACTCGCTTCTTTGCAAGTCTTCGCCTATGAATGTAGTTGCACTTAGCTTTTCATATTGAAGACTATTGTCTTTTTTATATTATTATTGGTGATCAAAAATAAATAAATAAATTATAGTAATAAAAAGTAATAAAAACATTTTATTATAACAGTGTATCTTTTACATTGTATTATATATAGAGCTTTTATAAAATCCATACATACAGATCTTATAAATATTATAGATGCGAATGTGTTTGTTACTTTTAAACACAAAAACTACCGGTTGGATTATGCTGCATTTTGGTACGCATATAGTTGTGAAGATTTTTCACGATATTTTTCCACTGCAGAGAATGCTTTCTTTTTACACTATATCCGCGGGATTTTTTGTTAATTAGGGTGGCGCGCTGTACTTTTATAATGGAAATAATAATAAAAAATAATAAATACTGAATAAATATTCCAATAATAGAAGCATCCGTTGCAGTCGCGCGCTGAAGCGTTGCGACCGTGCTACTTTTTTTTATTTGACTGAAGTAGCAAACGAGCATGCTGTCCACCTGATGGTAAGTGGTCACTGCCGCTCATGGACATCTGTAATCAACTTCATAAAGAAAATGAGTTCTATCTGAAGTCAAACACTGATGCGTTGCTACTCCCGAGGACTATGATGGTCGCCTCATGTAAAAGTGTGCCGGCAACCACACCCTTCACGACATTAGGTCATTTCACATGAGTCACTACTTGTGACCTAATGTGAAAGCGCACTACGCTATTTCAATCACAGTGATATAGGAAGTCAATAAAAAGCTTGTAAATGTTGAGCAAACTATTAGTGATTGAACGAACCGTATCAACCAATATTGACTCCGTGCTCAGTTGATAAACAAGTCAATATTCAGGGAATCCTAGCTCTCACGTACGGAACGTATTAACTAATTGCTAAGACAAATAAAGGGTGGCACTTCTCAGTGTAGACTAATGTACCACTGAGATAGAAGTGTGTCATTCTTTAAGATATATAGCAGCGACTAACACTGCTGTTAGGTAATTGATAGGTGTGAAGATGATCGTCCCTGTAGTTACGGGACCAGAATAGGGCTACGGTACTCTCTGCCTGTCGTAATAGGCGACTAAAAGGGACTTCCCGGGTTGCGGGCAGAGTGGGAGGTCGAACCGTCTAGCCAAGCGACCCCGGATGGACGGCGGCATGTGTGATCGCATGCCGCCGTGAGGACCAGAAGATGCGGCGAGCGTTTCACGCCCACCAGGGAAGAGCCCGAAAGGGGCATCAATCTCGGAACTCCGGCTGTGTTCCGTTGGAGATCCCGGAGTCCTCCACGCAGTGCTGAGAACGGACACCGGGGGGAGGGGTTTTAGTGCGGTAAGAATCCCACATAACCCGCGTTGCTCCCACGACGTCGGGTACCTTTTGAAATAATATTACAATCTTTCCTGATGGCTACTGAAGCGTTTCTATCTCTGAGGACTAAGTTGATACCTTAAAACACGTGTATTTCTCTTACCCTTCTCTTCAGATCAGAACAACCCATGATGATGTATGAAATTATTAATGAATTATGTTTATCTTTAATATGTCAGGTTCTCTTATTTTATTTTACTAACATATTTTTAAGTGTACTGTAATTACTACACATTATGGACTAAATACGTCTGAAATAAATGATTATTATTATTATTATTATTGTCCCACTGCTGGGCACGGGTCTTCTCTCAGAATGAGAGAGTATTAGGCCATTGTCCACCGCGCTGGCCAAGTGCGAATTGGTGGACTTCACACACCTCCGAAAACTTTTTTTTTATTATTTAAGAACTCTCCGGTGTATAGGTTTCCTCGCGATGTTTTCCTTCACCGAAAAGCAGTGATAATTAATTTCTAATACGCACATAAATCAGCGTGCCTGGGTTTGAACCTCGAACGTCCCGATTGAGAGAGCAAGTTTTAACCATTAGGCTACCACTGCTCTACTGAAGTAGTACTTAAATAAAAAAAAATAACTCTAGTACTTAACTTTGCATTATTTATATTTAAAATATGTGTGGCAGCAGTGCCTCTGGTCCAATCCTGAAAGGTGTAGAACCCATAATAATGTGAAAATCGATCCAATGATAGCGTTCGAGTAAAATTCCTATTCCATCCTACTACCGTCTCACCAATTCTGAGAAGGAACTTTATACAAGATTTTATTGAAAGCAAGCCATATAGGTTAAAGTTCTGTCCAGTATTTGGTATATTTTTAATCGATACATTTCTGATACCTTATTTTACCCTCTCTAGGAGATAGAACCAGTGTAGTTATTTTTATCTGACTGAAGTAGCAAACGAGCATACAGTCCACCTGATGTTAAGTGGTCACTGCCGCCCATGGACATCTGTAATCAACGTCATACAGAACATGGGTTCCATCTGAAGTCAATCAAAGATGTGTTGCTATTCTCGAGGACTATGATGGTCACCTCATATAAAAGTGTGCCGGCAACCACACCCTTATATCGAAACGCAAGAGACGCTTCTCGCTAGATATAGGTGTGCCGGTGGTCGAATCATATATACAAAAAATATATGTATATATTGTATACCTTGCAAAAATATATTATACAGTATTTCAACCCTATCAGACATCAGATTTATTTTATATATTGTGTATTTTTTATTTATAAGAATTAACGCTTAACTACCGTAAATTAAAGTATTAATTTCAACTCCTGCCTATTTATAGACTTAAAATTAACTATAAGATTTTTACTTATAATCTTTATTTTATAGACATATCAACAACTTAATTGTAGTTATATTTTATTTACAAAGACTTGTCGGAAATTTAACTATTGACCGTGATCGTGTATTGGACGTGTGAACGCTAGCGACATTTTATAATGAGCTTCTTGCGAGCTTTAGGAAGCTCGGGAAAAATCGTGCTTTTATGTAGTAATAATAGTAATAATAATAAAATTTATTTATTTAAGTAACCAAATTCATAGTTAAGTATATTTGGCTCACGTACTATGTTTTGTCATATGAACGCTTATACAATCACTACATAATTAGAATAAAACAAAATCGCTTCCCGCTGTCTGTAACTGTAAGCTGTAAAACTACGCTACGGATTTTAATGCAGTTTTTTTAATAGATAGAAGTGATTCCAGAGGGAGGTTTTTGTGTATAATACATGCATAATATAGTGGAGGAACACTGATAATTTTAGATTTTTGTTTTTCAGGCAAAACGATGTTCGCCGGGTCAACTAGTCATTAATATGTCTACAATCAAGTCGCTCATTGATTGTGGCCAGGATACTGTTGAAGCTCTTCCAGACACGGAACTTCATACGGAACATGGGTTCAATCTGAAGTCAATCACAGATGCTACTTCCGAGGAATATGATGGTCGCCTCATGGGAAGTGTGCCGGCAACCACACCCGTCTATTGAAACGCAAGAAATGCTTTACGCTAGAAATAAGTTTGGCGGTGGTACTTCCCCGGTCGAACTACACTGAACCACGTTGAAAACGTAACTCTGTTTTTTGTTAAATGACATGTGTGTTAAAAATTATGTACTACTCGACCAAAACAATTAGGCGCACGACAGTTGAAACGTCATTAGAACTAGGGATTTTCCATCCCGATACGAAGTATATTCTATTACAAAATACCAAAAGTATGTAGGTATACCATTATTAAAACATACACCATAGTGGTGTATGTTTAAAGCACTTTCATGTGTTTAATATATTCGCAACATGGAATATTTCCTTTCTTTTTTTATGTGTGTAAAAGACTGATGCCTGTTGCAGCACACATTCAATTTTCGACATGAGAGACAGGAATACTGAGCCCAATACTCTTCTCTTGTTTAAAAAAAATGCATATTTTGAATGTAAGAGTCCTGTTAGTTCCTTCAAACTCAGTCTTCATAAGTACTTGATTCTCAAACAAAAAGACCCTATGTAATTTAATTTTGGGAAAACACTATGAAAAGTATACCTAAAGTTGAAATTTAATTATAAAACAAAATAAGTACTTGCATTGCATGTTAGGAAACATGTTTAAAATATAAGTATATATATACACAAACAACATTTCTATATATGAACAAATTAAAATACCTTCACATTCACATACACAGTAACTTACACGTTGATACGCACTAGCACGCAACACATACATACCTTGAAATACACACATGCATACATAAATAGATATACCTGTACCGCTTGCGCGCAAGCGAAGGAAATTGGCTCCACAGAATACCAGCGCTGCAGGTGACCTCGATTGGCTGCAGCAATAAGCCGAGTGGAGACCCTTTCGGTCAATGTAATGTAACTTACATCAATAAGTATTAGTTAGTAATAATAACACATGTTTGCTATTGGATGTATCTGTTTTTTGTATAACCTTATGTACTGTACCGAATAAAGTATTTTCTTTCTTTCTTTCTTTCTTTCTTTCTTTCTTTCTTTCTTTCTCATCCACGAATAGTCTTTTTCCTACCCATTTTGAGCTTTATTGACGAATAATCAACTAATGTATTAATAACTTTAAAAATTTAACAACCACTCATTAAACTAACATTATAACGAAATAACATTAAACACGTGCTGGCTAACGTTAATACCTCAATGATACACAACTGCACGTCACTAGGGGATTCACGGGGAAAGAAACGAGGTGCGGGGTTCGGAACGGCTTTTGTTTTATGCGCCTAATTGTTGTGGTTGAGTAGTAATTACCAATACTTGTCACATGTGTAATGTTGTGTAATGTCACAGAGTGACAGACACAAGCTCGTGACAGTTTAAAAAAAAACTCAAAGTTGTGTTATGTCTACAAATTCGCACTTTAGCCAGCGCGGTAAACTATCTTCTAAAACTCTCTTATTCCAAGAGTTATAATAATTCTACTCTCACTCTCTCTACTTACGAAATAATACACGTACAAATTCCAAAAAACAATAGTAAAATAAGAAGCAGCATTAAAATTCACAACTTATAAGCGTTTATAAAATTCCCGCCCGCTTCGCTAATTCAGAAACGTGGCAACACTGAGGGAAAAAATATTAGCAGCGCGAAATTACTGTTTAATTCAAAAGATAAGCTATATCTCCTTTATTTGTGGCTTAAATAGCTAGCTTTTCGTGGATAGATTGCAGTTTATTGCGAGTTTACATCGCCGGATAATGATATCCTTTGATAAATAATGGGCAATGGAAAGGCAAGAATTGTGTAACTCGCTTTGTTTGTATCCGGAATATTTGATTTTCTTAATAAATGATATACCGAGAGTTGATATTACTTGCATTAAAAAAGCGGAAAATATAATATTATTATTAATAATTATTAATATTATAATATTATTATAATGCGGAAGTTTTTGATAATATAATTATTCATTCATTCATCCCTTAACAATTTCTAAATTTAAAAAGTTGTTACAATTTTTTTATTAACCCTCAACTACAATGAAACAGCAGTTGTTAAAAAGATAGTATGTTATCCATACAAGTTATTTATCAATATATATATATATTTTCATATATGGGCTGTATATATTTTTCATATACTACACTTACACTTATCCACTCAAGACACTCTCTTACTCACTCATTCACTCACGCTCACGAACACAAACACGTTCATTCTTATAATATTTAATAATGTTGTTTATACTTATCTTAGTGAAACATTGCATTGTGTATTTAATTGATTAAATTTACTTGCCCTGGTGTTAAGCGGGGTACCGAGTAATACGGGAATCCAACCCAGTACAGTCTTGTTTTGTAACTGTTATTTAAACAATAAAACATTTTTTTTGTTATTTTTTTTATTATATGTGTTTATCAGTCTTTCACGCTAAAATTACTGGTCGGATTTCGCTGAATTTTCCACACACATACTTTATGACCAAGATTACCACAATGAAAGTTAACCAGCAAATACACCTTTCCACCCAACGACAACACAGCCTCCACCTTATTTAATCTTACTGAAATAGCAATCGAGCACTCAGTTCACCCTGATGATCAGGGATCACTGGTAGGTGGTAGAACATAAGTTCTATCAGAAATCAATCACAGATGCGTTGCTACACCCGAGGACTACGATGGTCGCCTCATACAAAAGGGAGCCGGTAATTACGCTCGTTCAGCAAAACACACAATAACAGCATTTAAAAGGTGGTAAAACCAGTGTAGTTCGACCGGGTAATACCACCACCACACCTATTTTTAGCGTGAAGTATTTTTTGCGTTTCGATGGAAGGGTGTGGTTGCCGGCACACTTTTATATGAGACGGCCATCCCATACTCCGGGAGTAGTAACGCATCTGTGCAACTTCAGATAGTGTCCATGGACTATTTGAAGTTGCTTACAGATGTCTATAGGCGGCAGTGACCACTTAGTATCAGGTGGACTGCATGCTCGTTGTTACTTAAATCAGATAAAAAAAAACGCAAGAACTACTTTACGCTAGAAATAAGTGGGAATAAAGATTATTTCTCCTGGAGGAGGCATTATGAAGAAATGTATTAATATAAAATGTACCAAATACTGGACAGAATCTTAACATATATTTCAGAAGACTAAGATGGTTGCCTCATACAAAAGTTAACAGGTAAACACGCCCATTCAGAAAAACGCAAGAATTACTTCACGCTAGAAATAAGTGGAAATAAACTGATTCTTTCAACTGGATAAGGTAGGAAGGTATAAGGAAGAAAGGTATCAATTTAAAGTATACCAAATACTGTACAGAACCCTAACGTACTCCCAAGGACTAAGACGGTCGCCTTTTATGAAAATGAGCCGGCAACCACATTCTATCTAAATATAAGGACTGCTTTACGTCACTACATAGTATAAAACTAAGTAGCTTCCCGCTGTCTGTCCATATGTATGCTTAGATCTTTAAAACTAGGCTACGGATTTGAATGTAGCTTTTTATAATAGATAGAGTGATTCAAGGGGAAGATTTTTATGTATAATGCATGCATAATCTAGTGGAGAAACAGTGATAATTTTATATTTTTGTAATGTGATGTCGTACTTTTAGGTAAATCGAAGTTCGCCGGGATCTAGCTATCCCGGTGAACTTTAAAAATAGGTATGCTGGTACAGTCAGCAGCAAATTGTTAGTGACATTCAAAGTGTCCACATTGTTAGATACAACCAAAGTGCTCAATAATATCGGCACAACCTACGTGTTCTAATTGTTGACAACATCTTATACTTCCCGATAGAACATTCATATAAACAGAACGTTCATAAACTCATAATAATGATAGCAATCAAATTGTCACAGTTCCGGCGTCAGTGGTAACCTAGCAACAAGACTGATAGTAAATATAGGTACATTTTATAAAATTATACCTTATGTTGCGGATATAAGGTTCCTGATCACTTACGGTATAAGAGATGGTAACAATGACTCTTCTCTTCTCTCTTTTTTATATTAACAACTATCCTTTTCATATCTTGCAATGACGTCATTGACTGTCATTGTCATAGAATCGGTCTAGGGGAACAAGAGGCATGATAAGACAAGACGAGAGGACGGACGAGTAAGTCGGGTCATGCCCACATATCAGAAACTAAACGGTTTTGCGAGATGGTGCTGCAGCCCATCAGAAGCTGCTTTCAAACAATACTCAATGAACCACGACAGTTGATTTACAATCAAATTTAGTTTAAATGCATAATTGATGTAATATTTTTTTATCCTTAATAACTACAGAAACAAGTAAGAAATAGTATTGAATTGATGATTATTTTCTCCTTTATTTTACGTTTTCCTTAAAGTTGATGGGCAAACTTAACACTGCTTTAGTTTTACCGTTATTTTATATTTTCTTTTAACATAGTAATTGGGGCAAGATGCGTAAATGTCACGGGGCACAATGGGATACACCATTATATTGCATTCTAATAATTCTGTCGACAGAGTTAGTATCTCATCCGGGCTCAATTGCGTCAAGGTTTGTTGATGTTCAGTATATGGAAACATACCCATATATTGCAGCTGAAATACTTACCACTTCAAGTTCTACAAACCTACCCTCGTCAAGAAAAAGAAGGCTTAAGTCCGTCCATAACACACTTGAAAAAGAACAAGCTCAATCGATTGATTCTTGACGACCCGCGTGGCGGAGCGTTTACCATACCGGTCCGACGCGCAATGGGTCCCGGGTTCGATTCCCGGCCAGACAGGTATCTGAATGATGAGTTTAGATTCATGTTCTGGGTCTGGGTGTTGGTGTATTCGTCTTGTGTGTGTCCATGGTACCCACGACACAGGAGAAAATCCTACTGTGGGGCTATGAGTGTAGAAAGTGTGTTTTTTTTTATTCTTCTTCCTGTTCTCTCCGGAAATCAACGTTTGTCAGTGACAATATCTGATGCTGATTCATCACAACAACATTGTTCACAATTATTTGATGTGCAACAAAGAAGTTCCTCAGAAATTCGTTTTCACATACGAGCTTAAAGTTATTCGATCGTTACTAGCAAGGATGTTCAAATGGTTTCAAAGGATGTATATTTAAAAAAAATTAAAGACCGATGTATATTTTTACAAATAATATATTTTAGCTAAAATATATTAGTTTTTCTGTTACCTCTACGGTTTTCTCATTTTTAAACTGATAAAAAGTAACTTCATTAAATTTTAAAACCATAAATCAGATAAACAAATGTTAATATTATCATTGCTCGCACAGTAAGTGATCCTTACAACATATTCGCAACATAAAGTATAATATTATAAAATGTACCTATATTTACGAACAGTCTCGTTGCTAGGTTACCACTACCGGAGCTGTTATATTTGTGACAATTTGGGTGGTATTAAGATTATGAGTTTATGAACGTCCTGTCATTTGGGAGTTTAAGATGTTATCAACAATTAGAACACGTAGGTTGTGCCGATATTATTGAGCACTTTGGTTGTATCCAACAATGTGGACACTTTGAATGTCACTAACAATTTGCTGCTGACTGTACCTTCCTGGTTGAACTATGTGTGATATGTGTGACATATACATACATGCACATACCTCGGTCAACGAATTCGCCTTGCTATTCAACGATTAAATGTTGCCACAGTAATTTGGAAGCAGATTTTTTATATTTAATTTTGCAATTTGTTTATTTTTAAATTTAAGTTATTATTTTGTATAATTATTAATGTAATTAATATTATTATTATATTCATTTAATTTTTATTATTTCATATTTTGTCATGTTCAAATTAATAAATTGTAAAAAAAAATCAGATAGGTTAACGAAATCGTAGTAACAATTGATACAATTTGTTTTTTACGCTCCAATTTTCAGAATAAAAAAAATATTATGAAATTTAATTTAACTGTTTAATATTTTGTCATAATGAAATAAATGAAGAATTATTAAGTAAGATTGAATGTTTGGAGGAACCTCAATAAACTCGTATTAAAGGTACAGAACCCATCCCAAAATGGGACAATAATGTTCAATAGGTAAATTAAAGACAGTCGAGGATTTGTTTCCAAAGTGTTTATTGCTTTGAATATTCCGAAGCGTCTGTTTATATAAACTTTGTTATTTGTCCAAGTGTTTACAAAGTTGGGATGTTAATCAGTCAATCCACCGAAGCTGAAAGTTTGAAAGCCAAAGGGTAAACCTTAAGGGATGAATTAGCGTTGAGTTATTTTTAAATTATTTTTACTAACTTTTCCTTAACCTACACACCCGAGAGATCTTTAAAAAAAGTTCTTGGAGGTGTGTGAAGTCCACCAATTCGCACTTGGCCAGCGCGGTGGACTATGGTCTAAACTCTCTCATTCTGAGAGAACACCCGTGCCCAGCAGGGGGACAATAATGGGTTGACGAGAGATTTTTTTCCGTGGCTTTGTCCCTTGATCGTGTTTGCTGTCGTAAATAGTGTTTGATGTTTCTACCTATGTCAGAAGCTGCGTGCCAAAAATCCATGGGCGCACAACCCATTATTGTCTCATTGCTGGGCACGGGTCAATATAATAACCAACAACATCCACAGCAAATAATCGCCGTTGATCCTACAATTGTACATTTTAAATGAATAGATCCCTCGAGGGTTGAAGGAAGCGGAATATTTAATATCGGATCTAATATGAAAGTTATTAACTCTTCAGTGTCGAATATCATAAGCGTTGACATCGTACCAATTGCCGGCGCCGACGGAATTGAGATAAACGTTAATTGAACTCGAAGCTTAGTTATTTGGGGCTATTATATTATGTATATCATACTCACTCTAATTGAGATGTAAATACCATAGGTCTCGTCAACCCATTATTGTCCTACTGCTGAGCAGGGGTCTTCCCTCAGAATGAGGGAGTTTAGGCCATGGTCCACCGCGCTGGCCAAGTACGAATTGGTGGACTTCACACACCTCCGAGAACTTTTTTTTTAAAGAACTCTCGGGTGCGTAGGTTTCCTCAAGATGTTTTCCTTCGCCGAACCCAGAATTCATTGCGTCTCATACCAATTAGGCCAATACAGAGCAAAGTAATCATAATCAATGTGAGATTATAACTACAATAGAATCCTAAGCAGAGTCATTATTATTTAAAATATTGTAATTTTGTCATTATTATTTTAAAAATCATTATTATTAAAAAAAATATTTGTCCATTGTTTTTATGGTCAAAAAAGATTAAATAAATAAACCTTAAGCAGTGTCATTATTATTTGAAATACAATTAAATGAAATGTCTTCATTTTGCATAGGCCTACGAAGGCACTTACAAATTATCAGTTACATATATTTTTTACACTACCACCGGATCGGAACACGACCTCAACTGAGAAGATCCGGCAAGAAATTCAGTGGGTGGTTTTGTCTTTTTTCTTTTCTTTGTATATCTTTTTTTATTGCCATATTGTTTTTACATTGGTTATAAAAGTTAGCTCCAGTAACTTGCCTTATATTTAAAAAAAAGTGTAATTAGGTACATAATAGATACAAGGAATAAAACGTCGTTTCGTGTTAAAAACTCACATTTATTCATTAAAAAGGAATTTTACATCACATTTAACGTTTACCATCGTCCTTTCATACAGTACAAAGAAATTAAGTAGAATTAGGCAATGTTAACTTGGTGTGGCAACATTTTCTTATATCAATTATTTGTGCAATTAACCTTTTTTTTTAACTGTTTTATTGTAAAAATAAAGAAACATTTTTTTTATTTGACTGATGTAGTAAACTAGCGTGTAATCCACCTGATGGTAAGTGGTCACGGCCGCCCATGGACATCGGTGAGCAACTTCAAATAGAACATGGGTTCTATCTGAAGTCAACTCCACGGTCGAACTACGCTTGTTCTACCACCTTCAAAATGCAAAAGTTACTGAAATTATTGGGACAATCTATTATAAATTATTTATTACAATTTTTTTTCTGTTATACGTACTAAATATACGACATGAAAAAATGGGTTAATAATAAATGCCTTCTACACGCATAAACCCACACTAGTAGTTTTTGTGTCGTGGCTGTTAACACAAAGAGAGGTAGGTATCTAAATTCATGATTTACCTGTCTGTACAGGTACCGAACCCGAAATCAACTAAGTATCAGATGGACATGGCGATTTTCGTATTATTTAGTTTTAGACACAGCTAATGGTTATTGCCTGAAAAGCTAAATTTTGTAATTTTTCTCATGTCTTTTTATCCATTTCCATAATTATAAGTACAATTTATATCGGTTTCGGTTGAACAAGATCCCCTTTTTTAATTCCTTGTCATAAAATTGTTGGCTGAATGAGAAATATTGCCTTTTGACATAGTAAAAAACATAATAAAAATGTTGCCACACGAAAAATTACGCTATCTATTAATAATCTATTTCTGTAGTGTATTTTTACAGTGGAAATATTACTTATCTATTTCTCAATAACATTTTGGTATATTAACTAAACTAAAGGAATAAAAAAACTATTCTTAACAAAAATTATTACAATTACTTTGGAGTCAATGCTGCCTTGTTTATGATTATTATATTATTTTAAATAAAATCTGGCATTATTATTTTTATTAATCATATTATACATTTTCGAAACAAATAGACTCCAAAGTCTAGTTTTAAAATATCACATATGTATAATTAATTAATTATTATACACACAACTATACAATTTACACTTACAACATCTTTTTAACTGTTAATAGCATTTCAAATATAATTTTAATTTTAATAATAATTATTATGAACTTTTTTATAATTCGAAGGGATAAAGACAAACGTAATGTTGGTACAATAGAAAATAATATAGGTACAATAGAAGTATTTAAAATTTTGTATCATATAGTGTTTTGTATTTAATTGTGTTTATTAAAATGTAATGACTTTAGATGAAGTAACCCAATAGAGTACTACAAGGTATATTTTTTTTTAATATAGTTCATGCACACAACGACATAGTTAATAAATTGTAAATATATGTCCATTGTTACACTTAATTATTATTAAAAATTAATAAGCATTGATATAATAATAATATCTATATTATTTTCTTGTTTTTGTTATTTAAGACGTTTAAACCAATATTATTATTTTATGAGGATCTGTCCTGGGTTACCTATATAAATAAACATAAAACGAAAAACGGTACGTATATTTGTTGTCTCAATTACTTATCATATCCTAGTACTCTATTGGTTTACTTCAGTTATATCATGATAATTTAAATTAACCTTTAATATTTTCTTGGCCAATAACTTTGTCTTAATACGTTAAATATAATATATGATTTTTATTTCTATGTTATTTAGAATATATTAAAGTTTACGCGATTACACTTTTAAAGTGTTTAACATAATAATAGCCATTTTGATAAATATATAGATAGAATATATATAGTACGAACACATTTCGACAATACTTCAAATTTATTAAAAACTTAGGCTTAATTAAGTAATTAAATAAAGATGGTAGAGCAAAATTGAATTTAAAATCTTCATGTATTAATTATTATTGTTACGGTGTTATTATTATAATTAAATTAAAACACAAACAATATTAAAGTGCTGATCTAAATTATATTAGCTAAATCAACTTTTTAAATAAAAAAAATAATAATATAATACTCGTTTTGACAAAATTATTATGATTATAAAAAAATGTTATTATAAAAATGTCATTTGTGAGAAATTGTTACTAATATTGTATAACATTAAATTTTACGCAAAATAAAAACAAAATAGTAAAACATTCAAAATAAAGCAAAATTTAATCGTATGTATCATTCCAGAAATTATATAAAAATATTGTAATATTTTTCATTACAGACATAATTTTCGTCACGCTTAAATCAAACAGCTTATAATTTTCTATTTCCGTAATTTTTGTTAAAAAACTCAAAGTAAAATATCTTTTGTATTTATATTTTTTCAGCTTACAATCATATGAATAACTTTAATTACAATGTTATTAATAATTATTTTTTCTTATTTGAAGCTCAATACTTATTAAAACAAATGTTTGATAAAATGTAATACACTTTTGAACGTTACCTTAATATATTATTTACTAATATGGCATCATTTCGTATAACATACCTGCGTTATATACTTAATAATAATGTTAAGTAGTTAGTATTTACAATTAATAATGTTAAGTATTATTAATAAGTGTTAAGTCCATTTGCACGATTACTAAATTAATAATGTATGAAATTTTAAATTTCAATTAATATTTATTTTGTTGAATTTGATTTAGCAGTGAACATACGTCCCATCTATGTAGGTAAATGGTACAGTTGCATTTAGATATCTCTAAGTAACGCCATTTAGAATCGGTGTTATATCTGAGGTACAGTAATACCCCGAACTTACGCAATCACCTATCGCGTAAGTTCGACTGACTGATAACCGCGTAAGTCGAATTCGCGTAAGTCTGGGTACAAGAAATACGTAACAAAAAATAAAATATAGCTGTCATACAAGTACATAGTGTTGCTATTCCACACTTTTATTTAATAGTGTATAATAAAGAGATTTTGTGACGCAGCTGGCACTCAATAAAAGACAAATTGAGATTTGAAAACCGCGTAACTCTCGCGTAAGTCGGGGTAGCGTAAAGCGAGGTATTACTGTATTCACAAACCCGTCGCAACTTTTGAGGACTCATTCAATCTCTAGGAGGTCGCATTTTATCTCATCCTGAGGTGTTGCCATACCTGAGGGCTAAGACAGTCGTCTTATATGTAAGTCAGCCGGCATTCACCAACGTCCACAGAAATGCAACTGCTTAAGAAATATTCGAGTTGTATCTCCCCAATCGAACTACACTGGTATAATGGTTCTCCCCAAAACTGGTATATTACCTATAATTAGTATACCAAATTTGGCTATCATATTTTGTTTACTAACAATGGGTAGCTCAATAATATACCGCACTCCAATTAGTGACCAATTCCATGCAATTTTTTGATTGCAATCAATTGGAGTGGTTACTATTGTCTTTACAGATGAATAATAATGATTGTCTTTATTATATTCTTATATGGTTTCATTTTAAATATGCAGAGTTCCACCTTTCTATCAGAGCAGTGGTAGCCTAATGGTTGAAACTCGACCTAGAATTAAGGAACCAAGGTTCAAACGCCAGGCACGCAGCACTGATTTTTAATGATGTGAAATAAATTTGCTATACTGTTAAAAAACAAACGTGAGGAAACCTGAGAGGTTAAAAAAAGTTCTCTAAAATACGCCTGAGAGGTTAAAAAAATCTCAAAGGTACGCCTGATAGGTTAAAAAAAGTTCCCCAAGGTATGCCTGAGAGGTTAAAAAATATCTCTAAATATCTCAGGCCTATCACTTTGTAATTGGTTAGCGCGGTATACTTTGGCCAAAAACTCTCATGCCGAAGACTCTCAAGAAACTCTCATGAGAAGATCCGTGCCCAGTAGTGGGACAATAACGGGTTAATGGCCCTTTATTGGTATGTACAGTACTTTACAATTATATTAGTAATCGAACGTAGGACTTTGATATTTTGACTATTAATTAATTTACAGTATAATTTCAGTCTTTAACACCTCGTCGAGATGTTTTAAATCTAATAACTGATTTATTCTATAATAATCATAAATTGACATCAACGGCCTTTGAAGGCTGGCGTTTATTCGTTCGACGCGACTCTTGGTTTTTTTAATACAATAATTGTACGAATATAAATAATAATGCGAGTTTTTATTCTTAATTTTAATATTTTATAATTTCAATAATTAATAATCATAATATTCAAGATAATGTCATATTTATTAATTATGAAGAATATATTTTTATTTTTCGTCATTGGTGAGTCATCGCCAGTATCGCTAACATTTTTTATTATTATTAAATAAATTTAATTAAAGAATATTACAAATAATACTAGAAAACAATTTTTGATTATTATTATGATTTACATTATTAACAACTTTGAAAAAAGGACACATTTTTTATTTATACCGTTCATGTGTATGTGCGTATTTTGTAGTAGTATAAATAAATAAAAAAATGTAAGAGTCAGTCAAATAACAAACACCGGCGAATATAATTACTCCTACTATTTAAAGAATCTTCAGGCTTATTTATATTAAATGCCCATTTTTACATATTATTGTATATACCATGTGTCAAACTTTTAACATTTATAGTAACAGCGTATAATTACAATCGTATTTCGGGTTATTAAAATTGAAAAAATCTTAATTACATATTTACAAAATTAAACTTAGAAATTACAGAAAATTATAAAGAATTATTATAAATTATGGTAAATTAATTATTTTTTAAATAAATAGTGTATTCTGAAAATAAGTCCACAGGACGGGTCAGGTAATGTCAAATACCTCACTACCACCAAGTAAAGTCAGATGAGTAGCCACCGAATCGGTTAAAGGGTTTCAACCACACTCTTGGTTGCAACCGTGGTCTGTATTCGTGTCTGTAGACTTCGTTGCACTGGATTTTGATTCGTTAGGCATTTGCGTTGATGTGTTCACTGAAAATTATGCTTATATTAGACATTTTAAATAAAATAAAGACAAAATAAAAATTGTATATATTTTATAACTACACTGGTTCTACCACCTAAAATTTGTTGTGTTGTGTTTTGATAATGCATATTTTGGGTATATTTTCCATTTTTGTGCATATTTCGCCTTTTTATAGTGTATATTTTCATGCATATAGTCGCATATATATAGTGCATATAATCCAATGTCTAATAATATTTCTATTTTAAAGACTAACAAACTATTGGGTTAGAGTATTTATACACTGTCTTAGAGCAGACTATTCGAGTGTTCCAGACTTGTGGCGAACTTGACAAACTAACATTAAGCAATGTAGACGTAGAGTTCAAATAGATGGGGAGCGGTTTCGACCTGAACCTGATACACTGATGTAGGCAAAGGTAGTACATTTGATGTTAGAGTAAATTAATAGAAGTGGAGAAGGATGCTACAGTTTTCGAAGTCAAATTGATGTGATTCTTTTTTTTGGAGTAACTAACTGTTTTTATAAGAAAGAAGTCACAAGTATGCTTGTCTGCATACTTGTGACATCTTGACCAGATGATAAGTGGTCACTGCCGCCCATGGATAATTGTAAACAACTTTATACAGTACAATGGTTTTAACCGTCAACTTCTGATGCTTTTCTACTCCCAAGGACTAAAATCGTCGCCTCAAATAAAAGTGTGCCGGTAACCACCCTCTTCTATTAAGACGCAAAAAGTGCTTTACGGTAGAAATAGGTGGCAGTCGAACCATTTTTTTTTATCTGATAAAAGTAGCAAAGAAGCATACGGTCCACCTGATAGTGAGTGTTCACTACCACCCATGGATATCTGTACAACTACATACAGAACAAGCGTTCCTTCTGAATTCATTTACAGATGCATTGCTACGTACAAGGACTAAGATGGTGGCCTCATATAAAAGTGAGCCTGCTGCCACCGCGTTATAATGAAACGCTTTACGCCACGTGGCACCACGAACCATACACGTTTTAGCACCATGCATTCATATTGAATAAACAGAGTATTGCATGACATTTCGAGCGAGCACTATTTTAAACGCTTCGCGTTAGAGACGTGCAATACTTTCGAAATACACAGGTAATTCCAAAACAGAGCTAAACATTAGCACGGCACTATAAACCGCAGTCGAGAACAATTTTGAACAAATATGAAGTTATTCGTAGCTTTGACAGTTGAAACTAAAAGCTAAATTAATTCAATACTCTGGTTTCGTTTCAAACTTGAACCGTTTCTAAAGTTAGTTTCTAATATTAATTAAACGTTTTCTGTGCTAGTGAGTTATTAAGTCTATTTTGATATTAATTTCTCAAATGGAAATAATAGACGTTTTCAGCTCAAAACACCTTGACATACATTTAATGAAATGGTACACGTAACATTGGAGGTCATTTAATTTAATTGTTAATAATATTTAATTACAATTAATTTAATTAAATTAGAGTTTTATTAGACATTACATTTATATGTATATTTTTCTTTACCAATGTTATACAGTATGTATCATGAAACAAAACTGAAACTACGTAAACAGTGTAATGTTTGGTAAAAAAAATAACGTTGGTAAAGAAAAAAGTGTCATAACATTTTTTTCTCTTCACCAATTATACGTTTCTTGTTTACGTAGTCTTATAGACGAGATTTTATAAGTAAACTAGCTGACCCGGCGAACTTCGTTCCGCCTAAAAGTCAAAAATTCAAAATTATTTGTGTTTCTCCACTACATCATGCTTAAAAAAATGTGTGCGTGTACTAGCGTACACTCGTAAGACGTGAAACTTCTTTATGACGTTATTTTTCAAAAAATAATTTACTATATGCAACTTTACAGAAATTGGTTAAATAAAGTTAAATTAGATAAAGTTTAATAAAAGGCTTTTATTAAACTTTATCTAATAATCTAATCTATATTAATCTATCTAATATCACGCGTGGTAGGGATAAGAAAAAGATGGCGCGTAATGGAAAAAAAGATGGCGCGTAACGAAAAAATGTTACACTAAATTTTTTTTCAACCCCGATAAAGAAGTTTCACTTCAATTATACATAAAAACCTTCCTCTTGATCCTCAATTTATCTATTAAAACTGCATTGGAATCCGTAGCGTAGTTTTAAAGCATACATAGGGACAGGCAGTGGGAAGCGTGTTTAATGTGTAAAATATGCATAATATAGCGGAGAAACACTGATAATTTTAGATTTTTGACTTTTAGGCGGAACGAAGTTCGCCGGGTCAGCTAGTTTACTTATAAAATCTCGTCTATAAGACTACGTAAACAAGAAACGTATAATTGGTGAAGAGAAAAAAATGTTATGACACTTTTTTCTTTACCAACGTTATTTTTCTATATATTTTTTTTACAAAACATAGTACTGTTTACGTGGTCTCTATGTTTTATTTCGTGATACATACTGTATAACATTGGTAAAGAAAAATACATATAAATCTAATGTCAAAAACTAATTTAATTTAATTAATTGTAATTAAATATTATTAACAATTAAATTAATTTCGCCGGCTCAGCTAGTTTTTTATAACACTAAAAATTCCGACGATTTACGAAAATGCATACTCACCATTTCTAGTTTTCAGATGCGGCAACGTACTCGTTCTATCCAAGATACTTTTATTATAATATGCGCTACTGTTGTCCGTGTTAAAGCGGACCGGGGGAGAGTTAGTCCTATTGTCCTGGGCCATAAGCGACCTAGGTTCTAGGTGGTACCTAGGCTCCAGTTCCGGCATTTGGGCTAGGTTTAGCGGGTTCCTGTTCGGGTTGCTGTAGAGAGACGGTGGAGGCGGTGTCGCGTATAGCTCCGGTGGCATGAGTTGTTCTGCTGGTAGCTAAAACATTAAGGCAAGTTAAAATAATATTCATACTTCCATAATAATATATTTGAAAGTGTGTTTGTTTGTTCCTCTTTCACGTCGCCACATAGCTATTCTATGATAGGGTTTATGCTGGGAGATGTGACGGCAAAGAGTGACGTAGGCTACTTTTTAAGCACTCTCTCATTCCTATGAGAATATTGATGTTTTGTTAGTTGATACATATTTAGTAGTTCCAGACGTTGTTAATAGATGGCGTTAGTAAAATTCATTTTCAAGTTCTGAACCACGCTATCAAATGCTAATGTTAATTCCCTTTGACCGTGCGGTTGAAGCTGCGGGTAAGAGCTAGTGTTATAATACTTAAAAAAGAAGAAATAATGCAAATTAAATAACAATATCTTATCGGTATAGGCAGTCTTATCGCTTTAGACAGACGACTTTAGAATGCGGAGTTAAGTGAGGATAATTAGAGAGATAGGGTGCAAATAAAAGATTCAGACGTAGAGACATTAATCAAATATTACTGTTTTTATATAATATAGATTATTTTTTTCTATGACTCGTTACCCATAAGTAAACTCGCAGTGTGTGTATGAATACCTAATAAGGAAATTTCGTCTGTATATTTTTTACAAATCAACACAATGTGTGGTGCCATAGAAAGAAAATTATTGTAAAAAATGATTCAAGTATACAACCGAATACGTTTAAAATACTGTCTCTTTAATTCCCTGAAGCTGTACATGAGTGAAATAAATAATAGTTAAAAAAAACTAAAAAACACGCTAGAAAACCGAACTAAAAAATAGAAAATAAATTTAAATGAATTTAAATTAAGAAAATAGTGTTAAAAATTTCAATGAATATAAATTAATAATAGTGTGAATAAAAAAAAAATTATTTAAAAAAAAGCGTGTTTTTTTTGTTTTTTTTTAACTATTATTTATTTTCTATTTTTTAGTCAAATTAAAAAATGGAAAAAAATTATCAAATTAGTGTATTGTCATCGGTCCTCAATAAATCTACAAAGTTTGAACGAAATCTAGCCGTTTAAAGTGGGTCAAAATCGCGCCCAAAGAAGTCGGTTACAAACAAACATACAGGTGAAGCTAATAAAAAGCTAATAAAAAGTTACCAAATAACGACAAAATCAAGGAAAAGATTGACAAGTGAAAGGAAAAAAATACACGGTTCATCATCATTTTCAGGAATGATGAACATGGGGAACCAACCAACCAAGCATTTTTTTGTTTAAATAAAGATACCAAGTATTCTTTTTTTGTTAGGATAAAAATGTTTGTAACCTATAAATTCTATTGCTTTCTGGATATGCTTCGTATTATTATACTTCATAATATTATAAAGGCGAAAGATTGTGAGTGAAGAAGAAAGAAGGCGAAAGAGTGACGTTTGTTACTTCTTTACCTCTAAACGGCTGTAGCGATTTTCATAAAATTTGATAGGGAGTTAGCTGACACTCTGGATTAACATATAGGTCCCCTTTTTATTGTGGGAAAATATCTTACTCCCACGGGAAAATCGATACATCGATTTTTTTAACGCGGGCGAAGCTGCGGGGTTCAGTTAGTAAAATATAGAATCGAATACTTACCAATCCCGTAGTATTCAATGGCAAAGCATTCTTATACTTCAACCAATCTTCATACACTTTGTCGTACGGAGGTCGACAATCATTTGACCCAATGTTTGGCATATGCCCCAAGCTTAACGGCCCAAGACTTTGAATACTCGGACCGAGATTCGGCATTGGTATATTGGTTTGGTATGTTTGACGTAACCTGTAGTCCATTGGCCGCACTTGTATGTATTGGTTGCATGGGTCAATATTGTGGTCATAAAATCTGTCGCAATTTGGTGGTATGTCGTATTTGTCGACGCTCGATTTGGATATTAATGGCCGAATTGAACTGTAGTCAGTTGTCGACGACTTGTTTGAACAGCTGTCGCTTATTTTACCGTCCAATGGTATTATATCCGGGTTTTTGTCTGTAACAAATATTTGGTAATTATTGTGAATATTAATAATATTATAATATTTGCAACATGTTGTTCGAAAGTAACATCCATGCTTCCATACTAATATTATAAATGTGAAAGTGTGTTTGTTTGTTCCCCTATCACGTCGCCACATAGTTATTATATGATATAGTTTATAAGCTGGGAGATAGGAAGTTGGAAAGTCACGTAGGCTACTTTTTACCGGGCTTTCTCATTTCCATGAAAATATCGATGTTTTATTAGTTGATACATATTTAGTAGTTCCAGACATTGTTAATAAATGGCGTTAGTAAAATTCATTTGCAAGTTCGAAATCACGCTATCAAATGCTAATGTTAATTCCTTTTGATCGGGCGGGCGAAGCCGCGGGTAAGAGCTAGTTAATTTATAAAGTATTCAGGGAATATTTGTTATACTATAAATACAAAATGGCTCGATTTTTTTTAAATTTCATAATGTACTAAATTTTATTTTCAGACATGACACTCTTCTTTGTAAAGCAATAAAGTAACTTGTATATTTAACACACTTTGACATGTTTATACAACATCTTCTACTTCTTCTTTATAAAAATGAATGTTTGTCTGTATGTCCTCTATAGAATCGTAAACTTTTTATTTGATCATGTGATGATGTGAGCTCGCGAAGGTTTCTGGTGTATTTTTTTTTGTGATGGCGTAGCTACGCGTGCAGGGTACAGCTAGTTTTATTATAAGCTATAAAATTATTAAGTGTCCGATGCAAGCTTCGGCTTCGTCTTCGGCCTTCTGCGGCCTTAAAAATATCTTCAGCAAAACTTTCGACGTCGATGTTTTAATCAAAGCTGGAGATTTCTAGCAAACGGTGAAATTAAAAGAATTGTTACGAATGTGCATCATCACAGTGGCGGCACAAGACCTACACTTAATATGGGAAAGCAACAATTCGCGAGGCCCTTTGTGGACCAAAAAATATCGGTTGTCTATAAAGCAGTGATGGGCAAAAAGCAATTGATTTAACAATTACAAGTTACAGTTACTTTGTAATTAGTATTTAAAATAATTTGTAACAGGTTACATAGGTAACTAATTACAATAAGTATTTACTGTAACTAATTAAAAATAATTTAATTACAAGTTAATCTAATTACATTATAACTAACAGATTACATAAGTAATTTGTTGCGAAGTTATTTAATATTTAAATCAGTATTAGACTGGAATGTTTGCACTTAAATTCGTACTTGCCGAAGTTGCAGACCGTGCCTGCTTTACCTACAATCCTACATACGCTACTACACTAAGCGAAGATGTTATATTTTTATTTTATTTAATATTAAAAAATAAATAAAAAAGTTATATACGCTCATTTCTAAAAAAAACATGTGTATCAGATGTTTTGTTGAAATATTAAATACATCTTGTTTTGATTATCATTGTAAACAAAAAACATTACAGATAGAACAAATAAATATATTTCATATACAAAGTTAAGGTTACAATTAAACAGATTACTAGGTAATTAGGTTATTTTGTAATTAAATATATTGTAATCAGTTACATTGCACGTTGGTAGTAACTCAATTACAATTTAATTGATTATTGTGTAATTCATTTACATTTAATTTAATTACTTTGTAATTTCATTATTAATTAAATTACTCAAGTAACTAGTTATGCCCATCTCTGCTATAAAGTATACTAGTTATATACTTTAACAAACCTAAACTATCAACGCTTTCAGACTCCTTCGTACCAGTGAGAGGAATATTGGACGTCTCGTCCTGTCTCCGCTTGCCTTTTTCATTCTTATCTGAAACAATGTAATGAAATGAAAATTCAGATTTCAATAAATTGTGGCGATGAATCGTAACAAAGTCAGGTTGTCGTAATAAACAGTTTTATTCTCAGACTGAAATAGTTCAATTCAATTCAATTCAATTCAATTCAATTTATTTATTGCAGGAAAAGGTTACATAAGTTCTTTATAAATTACAGTTTTATCGTTCGCTTATCCTCACCAATAAGGTATGCAAATACAAATATAATTATAAAAATGTCAAATTTAGAATCAGGTCAATAAAATCTAATAATTATCTAATAATAATAATAATAATTTATGTTATGAAATGACTTAGTGAATCAAAGTTGTATAGTTTTTTTTATGTATAATATAGAAATGTATGGCAAGTTGTAAATCAACTTAAAAAATTAAAAAAACGCTTTCTACACACATAGCCCCACAGTAGGAGTTTCTCCTGAGTCGTGGGTGCCATGGACACACACAAAGACGAATACACAAACACCCAGACCCAGAACAAGAATCTAAACTCATCATTCAGATACCTGTCTGGCCGGGAATCGAACTCGGGACCCACTGCGTGTCAGACTGGTATGGTAACCGCTGCGCCACGCGGGTCGTCAAACTGTAAGGAACTTCACATAGGACTAATTCTATGCGAAGCCAATCATAGGTGCGTTCAACGCATGATGACCAAGATAGACACTTATATGAAGTCCAGCGGAAATTGTGGTTTAAAGCTTGAATTTAAAACAAAATACTAATAACATTACATTTACATTAGAGCATTGACAATATGCAATATATATTTTCTATATTTTTTTTTAAATTTTGGCCTCTATTGGACTGTGTATTTTAAATTAAATCGAACCAAACGTACTAAATTGAAATTATATGATTCAAAATAATACATATTTTGGAACCTAAAAGTTAAATTAAGCTATTTATACGTATTATGTTTTAAGGCAATATTTCGCACCGTTATCCATAAAAAGAAATAACCCAAAATTTATGTTTCGCGAATTTATACCATAAAGCGAACGAACTAGGTGATAAAGTCGCAAATCAAAAATTTTAAGAAGTATCTTTTTATGAATAAAGGTGCGATTTGTCCTTAGTTCATTAAAATATATTCTATTTTTTTTCCTAACTTTGAGACATTCTCGAAATGCGGTTGAAGCCGCGAGGCATAGCCAGCAATAATTTTATACGTACTTTCTCTCTTATTGCAGTACCGACAGCAAAATATGACGGCAGAGACGGCGGTCAACGCGGCAATCACTCCCACTGCTCCCAGTACTATTATAAGCACTGTTGTCAACTCCACTTTCACTGGTACTTGAGCTAAAGAGGCAAATTTGAGAAATATTATTAAATATAGAGAACGAAAATAATAAAAAATATACTTTAAAAAAGCATTGAAAAATATAAATTAAAATTGAAAATAAAAGAAATATTAACGTAAATTAAATATATAAATACATTTTGGCAAAGGAAGATTTCCTGCCAAGCTTGGTTATCATGCCTGGGGAGCGGCCGTACAGTCGTTGTTCGGAACTTGTACATACGCGGGGTATTGAGAATACTTCGATAGCGTGTTTCAGAACTAGTAGCGCCATCTCTTGACGAGTTGCAGAAGGTGGCCACAAATTGTAATATTAATAAATATCAAGTAATATTGATCAATATAAGCAAGATATATTATCTGTTAGCAAGATAATAAAATTACAAATTTGAGACTTAATGTTGTTCTTAATGATTTTTATGTTAATCTAATTTTATCTCTTATTAATCATTTAAATTAATTATTGTCGCTCTTAGCACGTAGTTCACACCTATAATTGAGGTGACACTTAGTTTTAGTATCTATGTAATATCCAACTTATTAAATGTGTAAGTGTTCACTTTGTTGGTGTAACTAAATAAATAAATCAATCAATATTCATAATATTATTTGTTTTATTATGCAATAATATTTTCAATAACATTAAATAAATTTGGAAATCCTCATAATATTTCATAAAGCTGTTAAATATCCATAACAATGGAAATAAAATTATACAAAATTCCTTTTTAATTAATATTTAATATGCGATTAAGATATTACTCGAAACTTATTTCATTAATAAAATAATATCTTTTTATCTGATTGAAGCAGCAATCGAGCATGCACCTGAGCCTGATGGTGGTCACTGCCGCTCATGAACATGTGTGAGCTACTCCAAATAGAATGGGTTCTATCTGAAGTCAATCACAGATGCATTGCTACTTCTGAGGAGATGGTCGCCTCATATAAAAGTGTGCCGGCAACCACACTGTTCCATCGAAACACAAGAAATGCTTCACGCTAGAAATAGGTATGGCGGTGGTACTTCCCCGGTCGAACTATACTGGTTCTACCACCTGTAAAATCAAATAACAATAGTAACTAACCAGTATGTCGCTGGGGGTATTTCAAGAGGCTCGAAGTGAGAGTCACGGGCTCGCTAGACCCCTTCCTGTTGAAGGCCTTTACTGATATACCAAGTGCACTACTGGCCGATAGACCCGACACTTCGAACTCTGGTTCCTCGTTGCTGATGTTTCGAAGAAGCAATCCCGTTGCCATGTCGAAGACCTTGGGAAGAAACAATTATGTGAAATGCCAAAAACTTAAAAAAAACATGCGGCACTCGGGGACTGCCGTAGTAAAGCAATTGCATAGCATTTTCATTTTTTTTTTCATTTTCATCTTCGTACAGTTGTTCCATATTAAGTTAAGCGAATGCTCGGTCGCGCTAAATGGTAGGCGGAGTTGAGGGTGTTAGGTTTTTTCGTTACAGAATTTCTTGATTCGGTCGCCGCGCTCAAAACCCGCGATAAAAGCTATGCAATAGCTTAAAAACCTAAACTTAGATGATTCTCTAGTACTTTATACTATATACCAATATAAAATATAGTATAAGCCTTTGATTTCATTAAAATCAATTAAATGTAGATTTTAATACTTATAGTTGCCAATTACAAATCCTTACACTGTGAATGCTTTGAACACAGTCGAATTAATTTGTTAAGCTCAAACTAGGAACTCACTGCGACCGAATAGACCTTTAACATTTTTTAAAGAATCTGTCTGTTTGTGTGTGGGTGTGTGTGTGTGTTTGACATCCCATTAACCAAAATTACGAAATTAAGATGAAATCATACATAAAGTATCCACTATTTAAAGTTAAATTATATTTGGAACGGGGATAAAAATTGCAAGCGACAGCTCCTGTAGACTGTTAATTAATAATTTAAATGGCAGAGATACAGACGTTCCGAAAATCGCCAGCAATTTATTTCAGTCTGATATACCTGTAACAAGAAATATTGTCGGATGCCGCCGTCATGTCCCGGCGTGCAGTTGAGTGTTAACGAGTCGTACGTCACGTTGGTGATTTCACAACCCTTTAATGCTGATGGTTTATCTGTAACAAAGTTTTTTTTTTAATATTTTTTTTTATGATTTGTCTTTAAATGATTTCTACAACGAATTTTACACTCATAGCCCCAAAATAGGATGTTTTCCTGTGTCGTGGCTGCTATAGTAATGTGCATGTCTATTACGTAAAAAATGCAGTCAGATAGAAAAATGAAATAAATATAGCCAAATGCGCTATTCCGATGTTTTTTCATTTTTCATACTATTGCTGTTCAGTAATATTAAGATTAAACTTTCAAATAGGCGTTGCTTATTGATATATTGTAATCATTCATGTGATAAAGTTGATCCGGACCCCTTTTTTTGACCCCTTTTTCTGTACCCCTTTTTCTGAGTCCGACAACATATCGATGCTCAGGATGAAAAATAACACAAGTCATAGCGCTACTTTTACAGGAGAGCCAATAAAAGTATACAATGCTTTTTGCGTTCATCTTTTTACTAAAATAGGTTAAATTAATTAGAACTCTATCTATAAAATTGATGAATTTTTTATCGTCCGGTTATTCCTGCAAAGCAGCGAAATGTAACTTATATTTCGAAAAATTGTTCAATTGGTCCTTTTAACATTGCTTAACCAATTTACAACAATCTTACCATCTTTAATAATATATGAAAAACTGGATGTCATTTCATGTCACTTGAGTGAATTCGCAAAAGTTGTTTTTTATATATTGTCTTACAATAATATGTGATTATTTGTTATAATAATAGAAAAGAATGTCAACCTTTTTGAAAAATGTAGGTAAAATTGCCTACACTGGCGTATTGGGTATTGCCTGTAAAGACAGACGTTAGTCTGTATAAATAAATAAATATTTTAAAGAACGGTTTACTGAAATTTATCGTATTTGTGTTTGTGGTTATAATATTTTACAAACACATAAACAATCGGAAGCCTAATACTTGGGCAATTAGTCACTATAACCTAGTTTGTCACATTTCAGAGATATTTAACTTTTCGAGCGATGTGCTCGGCTGCCATCTCAGTCATTAGTCACAGCTCTGCGGTGACTAACAAACTAGTGTGAAGTTGGTTAGATTTGACAAATCTGAACTGATTAGATTAGAAAGTATTGTAAAATTGCTCTTCATTATTCTACCGTTTCAATTGTAATGTTTGGAACAGTCATCGTCAACTCATTATTGTCCCACTGCTGGGCACAAGTCTTCCCTCAGAATGAGAGAGTTATAGTCCATAGTTCACCGCGCTGGCCAAGTGCGAATTGGTGGACTTCACACACCTCCGTATGCGTATTATAAATTAATTATCAATGCTTTTCGGTGAAGGAAAACATTGTGAGTTACCCACCCGAGAGTTCTTTAAAAAAAAGTTCTCAGAGGTGTGTGAAGTCCACCAATACGCACAGCGCGGTGCCCAGCAGTGGGACAATAATGGGTTGACGACAACGACGTCCTTGAGGATTGATAAATAATTATCATTGCAAATTACTAAAACTTACACTTAACCTATCATTAAGAATTCTATTTGCTTCAATCAAGTGGTATTAAATGAAATAAGGTTTAACTTACCAGCAGGTAAAATGTGGTACAAGCAGGGCTTGCTCTGTCGTCCCACGGAGTTAGTGCCGGTACATTGTACCCATCCGTAGTCAGACGAAGTGTTGACCATGTAGAAGAATGTACCTGAGAAGTAACAAAATACATTTATCTATATTATTATATAAAAATTTGTTGGTTAGTGTGTTTGTTTCTCAATGACGCAAATCAGTGGTCCAATTTACATGAAATTTAGCATGGACTTAGCTTATTCCGGGTTCCGGGTTCGATTCCCGGTCAGATTCATGTTCTGGGTCTGGGTGTTTGAGTGTTCGTCTTGTGTGTGTGTGTGTGTCCATGGTACCCACGACACAGGAGAAAATCCTAGTGTGGGGCTGTGTGTGTGTGTAGTGGGTGTGCGTGTAGAAAGCGTGCGTTATTTAATCGTCCAGTCTCTAAGTTACTTATGATTTAGACATTTTGCACTATTTAAAGATGGTGACTATTTTTGTAATTCAGCTAGACCGGGGAAGTACCACCGCCACACCTATTTCTAGCGTGAAGCATTTTTTTGCGATTCGATGGATGGTGTGGTTGCCGGCACACTTTTATATGAGGCGACCATCATAATCCTCATGAGCGGCAACGCATCTGTGATTGACTTCAGATAGAACCCATGTTCTATTTAAAGTTGCTTACAATGTCCAAGGGCGGCAGTGACCACTCACCATCAGGTGAACTACATGCTGGATGGCATGTTGCAACTTATATATTATGAAACCCGCGTGGCGCAGCGGTTACCATACCGGTCTGACACGCAGTGGGTCCCGGGTTCGATTCCCGGCCAGACAGGTATCTGAATGATGAGTTTAGATTCTTGTTCTGGGTCTGGGTGTTTGTGTATTCGTCTTTGTGTGTGTCCATGGCACCCACGCCACAGGAGAAAATCCTACTGTGGGGCTATGAGTGTAGAAAGCGTTTTAAGTTTTTTAAGTTTATTTAAGTTATGAAAAAGACAAAAATATATGGTACATACCCAGTGTATTCTGTGTATTCAAAGTGGAGGTTGTCAGCTCATGCTTGCTGTGAGTTGAGCTGTTAAACCACCAGTGGAATGTCATAGGTTCCTGTGAACAAAATATTTTAAGTTGAATTTATTGTTTACATATTTTGTTGAATTTTATAACACAAATTTCCAACCAGCTACTACTGTAAACTACACATTGGACTCATTGTTTTATTTACAATTTTCTTTTACTTTATTTACTTTCCTAATAAAGATTTTATAAAAAAAATGATTTTTTTTTATATTTTGCTTTGTATATACTGTAAATAGATTTGTTTCTTAGTTAACAATGTAGATACAGTTAAAAATGTTACAATAACTAAAAATCAAATAATTTATTATTAAAACAAGAATCATTTTGCTTAGAAAACTAAATGTAAAGGAAGATATTCACTACGTGCTGCAGCTAGTAGTTTCGGTGGATATTTTTTGTTTTTATTTAATTTTTAATATTTTGGGTTGGATTTTAACATGAGAGCAAATAGCAACATTTTCACTATTTATAAAGTAAGTATAACTATTACCATATTTTTATTATTTTATAACACAAAATTCCAACCAACTACTGTTAAAAACAACAACCCCGTAATTTAATTACAGAAAAAACAGACCCAAGTACGTTGTAGGTTTAGTAAGTTAGTACGGAACTCCAAAAAGGTCAAAAAAGAGTATCCATTAGTGCTGGTATCCGGTCAAAGTTCGCTAAATTAACATACACGTAACGGCGACCTGAATTTTGATTACGTATAGAGTACCTGTTTTTGCCCAACTACGTCACAAGGAGGGTAATTTTTTTGAGCGTATACACGTATGTATTATAAAACTTTTATATATTAATATTATGAAGAAAAATTCAAAAAAAGCGTACTTGCTCTTTTTACCCGATTACGTCACAAAGTGGGTAATGTTTTTTTAGCATACGTATGATAGTACATATATGTATGTTTGTATGTTTGTTTGTATTCCCAGCGAGCAGTTTGCGAGAGTGATATCCATAGTAATCCATACAAATATTATAAATGTCAAAGTGTGTATGTTTGTTTCTCTTTCACCTCGCCACATAGTTATTAAAGCAACGAAAATAAAATAAATGGAGAGCAGTGATATTAAATATATTACAGGATTACTAATACCTTGTATGTCTTACTTACAAAATTATCAAGGGTCTAATATAATTAATCACCACACATAGGTACACTTTAGTCTTATTTACAAGCCAAACTGTCCCGTGACATCAATTTTGATACAGTGCATGTGTCTAGGGGGTTGAAGGGTTGAAACAAGGGTTCGACCCAAACCCCTGTATTGGTTGATAACAGTGATTTATGTTTCCGTCCCTATGATTTTGTGTAACGTGTATGTCACAACTACATTTTCCGGGTGATATCAAAACTAAATGTATAGATAGTTTTGATCACCTCACCCGGAAAATTGATATATGTGACGGAGCGGGTGGTTCTTTTTCGCTCATCGTATCAGGATAACCTACTGTGGGCTCTGATAGGAAATGTTAGCACGAGAATAAATTGCAGACTTGATTTTAACACACAGTATATTGCCGAATTAAACTTGTTACAATCACTGAATTAATCAAACTAAATTAGTAGGCAAGTAATCGTAGCAAGTAAGAACGCGGGATGATTTTAGAGTTATCTGCTTCGGCCGACCGTCCACGATAGACTGAGGTGTCGGCCATTAAACTGGTACAACCCTAACTTCATCGAACGCCACTAGATGGCGCTGGCGTTCCGGTGTTGCCACAATACCGCCATTTCCGATATGTATATATGACATAGTTCACATTTATAGTTCAAGTTTTTCACACAAAATTTTATACAAATTCTTTGTTCCATTTTTTTGAATAGGTAAACATGGAAGACGAACCAAAAAACGCGCAGTGGTAGTTTTTTAAATTACTATCCAGTCGTTTGGTCGACGTTACTGGTGACCCGAGAGCTGGCACGCATTTTGCTCAACGAATTGGTATTGCCATTCAAAGAGGAAATCGCCAGCATCTTGGGAACCTTGCCCAGGGACTGCGATGGTGATATTTTTTTATGGTAGTGTTTTTGTTTTTCTTTTTTGTATATATGTACATTTTGTAAATAGTTTTTTATCTTTTGTTGAATTAAATAATTAGTATTTTAATTTATATATAATATAACATAGCGCTTTAATTTAGACAAAATAAAATGTAGCTGTCAAACAAGAAAAAAAAACGCGCAAGCAAAGCAGATCTCAACAATAAGTGAGAGACATATGTACCAACATGACGCCACAAATAATCTAAATTCGAATATACGTGACCCGCGAAAATTCAAAATTCGCGATACTTTGAACACACCGAGTATATCAATTTTCTGGGTGAGGTCACTATCCATTTGTTATAATAATTTAAATGAATGAATGAATGCTATAATTTGAACACTGCCGACATTAATTTACCGATATTTAGTGTTTTTTTTTTTATTTTTGGTATTGGGGGCCGGAGGATCAAAATTTGGCGACAATTTTCTTTATTTCTCAAATTACAGTTCGATTTCACTTTTGATAGATTTGGCGACTTTTTAATTTTTGCGAATGCGAATCAAAAACATGCTAATGCGAATTACATCCCTAATCTACACATACTTCTATCTTATCTTTCTAATATTATAAATTTTACAGTTTTTGTAGGTGTAAGTGTATTTACTTAACCGAAGGTACAATTTGCTTTATTAAAAATATTTTAATGAAGGCTTTAGGGGAATACATTTTTGAGACTTGGTAACCCTGTGTTGTGCGTGTCAAAAAATAAATGAATATTTATTTATATATACAAACATATGTGTATACATATACGCTTAAAAATATTTCTCTCCTTCTAACGCAGTCGGGTGTAGACATTATTCAACAAAAAAGAACGGCATTATGCAAAAGCCGAGCGCGAAATATATTTTACATGGCAAACGATATTAAGGGCGGAAAATTTAAATTGTATTTGCTAATGCCTTCCTTTTGAATGTTAATTTCAGTTTTCTTTTCATTATTTTACAAAGTTTTCCTATGGTAGCCCTCAAATGGCTTTAAAGGACGTGGGTTAATAAGGTCCATTTTCCGGCCATCAACACTCGAAGAAAAGTTATGATTAGTAGTAATAGTAAGCCTAATCTGCATTTGGTTTCGAGTTAGATCCCCAGACAGGTATCTGAATGACGAATTTAGGTGCTGGGTCTGGGTGTCTGTGTATTCAACTTTGTCTGTATCCATAGCACCTAAATTGTTTAAAAAATCTAAAAAAAGTTGTAAAAATTATTGTCCAGCATAGAGGAGTGATAGCCTAATGGTTAAAACTTGCGCTCTCGACCGGGAGGTCCGAGTTTCAAACCCAGGTACGCACCACAGATTTTTCTAAAATTATGTGCGTATTAAAAAATAATTATCACTGCTTTCGGTGCAGGAAATCATCGTGAGGAAACCTACACACCCAAGAGTTCTTTAAAAAAAAGTCCTCGGGGGAAACTTCACTCAGAAGTCCTCTAATCCGCACTTGGCCAGCGCGTGGACCCGTGGATAAGACCCGTACCCGGTAGTGGGACAATAATGGGTTGATATGTGTTTCCTTGCTGGAGCACTACTAGACCCGGGTCTTCTCATCATTGAAGTATGGAGGATACTTAACAACGCTTCACTGCTGCAATGTATGATAAATAGAGGTGAAAACTTCTTAAGTCCTACAATAAGTTATTGTAATGTCGAAGTAGCAGGCGGGCAAGCGTTCCACTTGGCGGTGAGTGGTCATTGCAGGGACATCGACATATAAGCAACTTTATATACAACATGGGCTCTATCTGAAGTCAAGTTTAGACGACCCGCGTGGCGGAGCGGTTACCATATCGGTCTGACGCGCAATGGTTCCTAGGTTCGATTCCCGGCCAGACAGGTATCTGAATGATGAGCTTAGATTTACGTTCTGGGTCTGGGTGTTTATGTATTCCTCTTGTGTGTGTCCATGGTACCCAAAACACAGGAGAAAATCCTATTGTAGGGATATGAGTGTAGAACGGGTGTTTAAGGCGTGTTTAATCACAGGTGCTACTAAGAACTCATAAGATTGCCTTATATAAGCTGGCAAGCACACATTAAATATTAAAGTATCAAATTTATAGTGCTTATCAATAGTTAAACAAGCCTTTTTTAAATACAATTTATATTTTTTACATTTTAATACGGGACTTTATATAAAATGTTCTCGTAAGGACGGCATTATGCAAAACGTGAAGGAGTGAAATACATTTTACATATCATAAACGAAACGATGTTAGCGCCTGGCTTTAAATCGTGTTTGCTGAATGTGCTAACAGTGTGATATCTTTCTATTATATTATATTTTTATATTACGTTATGTCAGACAACAACAGTTATATCTTAAGAGTTATATTTTAATGTTATATTATTGTTATAAATTCATACTTATTTTTTGTAGCTGGTTTATGGTACTATTTTAAAATAGTTGGAGTTGTATCACACAGATATTCGTTCAAGTTCTTTTTGCATGCTTGAAAAAATAATAAATTAACATAGAAAAAAAATATATATAATTGCAAAAACAAATATTTTTAATAGTAAGACAAAAACTTCGTGAATTAAAAATGTTACACTTACTTTTAAAATACAGAGAGAACAGGGATGGATTTTACCGTAAATTAAAAGTAAGTTTTAAGGAAAGATAACTTACCTTTGGGTTGGCGTCTAAATCACACTCAATTTCAATGATCTCTCCTCTAGCTGCTCTCAGAACTATTGGCTGCAGAGTCTTGCATGTTGGTGTATCTGTCACAATAATATATTTCATGATATACCCATAATATATTTTAAATAACCAAAACCATGTATTCATTTTATTACTAAATCCAAAAGATGAGAACCGCTTCATTACTTTCTGCCACTTCGGTTACATGATCAGCGTTTTATCCATCTTAAGTATTAGTTAAAATAAAATTTTATATTACAAGACATATTTTTTTCTAGTATAATCTTAAATTAAGACAGACCGCCTGATGGATAGTCAACGTCAATCGCCAGATTTGATGGAGAGCAGTTTTACACTTTTTTGTAGAACCCTGTCATAGCGTTCCCGGAATACCTTATCATATATCACTGCACCTTCGGGGCAAAAATGCTCATGCAACAATATGCATGTTTTCATAGTTGTAAGTTTACCACGTGTACTTAATTGTTAATGTCTTTTTTTATCTGAGTGGTGTAGCAAACGAGCATGCAGTCTACCTGATGGTAAGTGGTCACTGCAGCCCTGCGATATCTGCCAGCAACTTCATACAGAACACGCGTTCCATCTGAAGTCAATCACAGATGCGTTGCTACTCCCGAGAACTAAGATGGTCGCCTCATGTGAAAGTGTGCCGGAAACCACACCCTTCCATCGAAACGCAAGAAATGCTTCACGCTAGAAATAGGTGTGGCGGTGGTACTTCCCCGGTCGAACTACACTGGTTCTACCACCTTTAAATTATTTTCCAAGTCCGAATCATTACAGTCTTACTCAGGCATATTAATGCAATATTAAATCAGCGGCCCAATTTATATATTTTCGCCAAATCAAGCTTACAAATTTTTGTGTTCATCTTACATTTGACATCCAACATCAGTCGCTCACTCGGCCCCTCTCCCAGGCTGTTCCTAGCAGAGCACACGTACGCACCAGCTGCTTTCCTCGACACGTGCTGAAGGACTAAGCTTTGGTTGGCTAGAAGAACTCCAGGCCCTGGCTTAACTATCACACCCTGGCAATAGAATAGCAAATATAGTATTTGAAAAAATATATTGTTAAAAAGGGGCATATATTGTACGAGTAAAGCAAAGAAATGAAAGTCTATCTAAGAAGGTCCTTATAATTCTGTATTAAAAACTAAGTTTGACTTCTGAAGCATTAATGGGAATGGGAGTTTTTGTGTATAGTCACTGCACCTGGCATGTGCGTTGGTGATTGCAGTAGGTGTTAATGTTACACTGATGTTGCAGCAAATCTTCTTTATCTTGCCTCTTAACCTCTTAACCTTCTATGGCATTAACGGAGAGAAAGCCGTTTTTGCTTACTTCGATATCCAATAAAAGAGAGAGCGAGGCAATTCAAGACCAGCACCACATGACACGATGATTATTATCCGGCAAAATTAAAATTACTTACAAAAATAGAAGTTATATTAGGTTGGTGTTCTAATATAACTTCTCTTTTTGTATTTTGTTTCTATTGTTGGTGTTTACTTACATTGTGCGTAAAATATACATGATTGTGCCATGGATTTGCCTTCACTCTGCAATCTAGGTACACGTCAGAACCTTCTACAACTTTGCTTGCATCCAGGTTTGCTCCAAGCTCCAGCTTAACTACCGGGAGATCTGCAACAACAAAGCGATTTATTTAAAGATTTTTTTTCTTTTTTGTATCTAACTGAAGTAGCAAACCTGATGGTAAGTGGTCACTGCCGCCCATGGACGTCAGTAATCGATTTCATACAGAACAATGGTTCCATCTGAAGTCTATCACAGACACGTTGCTACTCCCGAGGACTATGATGGTCGACTCATGTGAAAGTGTTCCGGCAACCATAACCTTCTATCGAAACGCAAGAAATGCTTCACACTATAAATAGGTGTGGCGGTGGTACTTCCCCGGTCGAACTACACTGGTTCGACCACCTTCAAAAAAATATACCTATAAACAAAATCTCATCTTAAGCAATGGTGAGATTATAATTTACTTTTTTTAGTCATGTACATATAAATTGTAATTTTTCATGTATGATACTCACGTTGTATTTCCATCTTCCAACCATCCTCATGAGTAGAGTGAGGCAAAGTCGGCTGAACAGCTCTGCAAGAGATGACCCTTCCAGCGTCTTCTATTGCCGGAACGAAGGTCAGGATGCTGTTGGTTACGTTCCCGTCCGTTGATGTCTGCAACAAGAGTTTTGTCATACTTTTGTTCGCGGAAAAGTTTGATTTTAACGTATCACAAACGAAATAGCAGGAAATTTCGCATGTCTTGCTATTTCGACGTCCTGCTTATGTCCGATGGCAAGTCTTTGTTTAGTGATCACTAAAATCTAATTTGTTCTGAAAAGGTAAGTAGATCCAAAAAAATATTTTCGTAAAGGTAGATAGGTCCAATAATAACTCTTCGTTTTCTTTGTATTATACTGTTTATTTATGATTGATATTACTAATTTTTAACATTTGATGTGCATAAATTTCCTTCGCTACTCCTACTGCAAGTAATATAAGTTCGCGGCGTATGTTTTATGATAAAAAAGAAAAGGAGCTCCATGGATTAGTGATGAATCCCAGATACAGAGAGGTTGCTACTTCAGAGGATTAATTTGTATAAGTGTCTCCCTTAAAAGTAACCTGTTAGTACTCCCTCTGTAATACTAAAATAAATAGTAGTAAGGCAATTTTACATATATAGCCGACCTACCACTGATCTACCTTCTTTGAAAATTAAATAATTGGTGGAGTTAGATCCAGTCCATAAGCGAAGAATTGTTAACCATGGAAGTCGCAATCAATCATGTTGTCTACCTGTTATTAGCTAACATTGTGGCTGATTTTATCAGAACATCCTGATACTTCCTTATGCAGCTATCCTGTATTCCTGTGTACGATTGATAAGGCTATCAGATATCTGATACAAATTCCTATTCAAACGTCAAAATGCAAGCAGATTATCGTAAATCGATCTGGATCAAACCAAACTAAATCTGATCTAATTGACAGGCTGTAAGGTTGAGTCGTAGTATATTGACGTCATGAAGTTTGTTGAGCAATATTCATGGGATATATTTTCAAAAGATATACATATGAACATTTTGGTTGAATTTTAGAACCCTTGCACGTAGAAATATTCGATTTTTTCATATTTTCCGCACATACGTCTGCGTGCATGTTTTAAATAATTTTCACGTTAATTGTTTTAATTAGTATTTTTGTGTATTTGTTTTATGAAATCACTCTTTTTATATACGATACTTTCGCAAACGTTACACTAGTTTATATTTTAACTAGTTGACCCGGCGAACTTCGTTCCGCCTAAAGCTCAAAAAATATCAGTGTTTCTTTACTATACTATACATGAATTATTTATACGTAAAGACTCTTGAATCACTCTATCTATTAAAAACTGCATTAAAATCTGTAGCGTAGGTTTAAAGATCTAAGCATACATATGGACAGAAATCGAGAAGCGACTTTGTTTTATACTAAGTAGTGAAGTAACACCCAAGCGCTATAATCACAAGTAATTTTCAATACAAAATATATTATAAAAAAATATATACGTGACAAACAGTCAACCTCTTTTCTTTAGTCACTTAAAAAGGGAAATAAATACATGTATTTAAATAACACACACACATGTTCATCGTTACGTTTAAAACCATCAACGGTTATTTATAACGACTACTTATAGCGCGCTATTGAGCTGGAAGTGAATCTCAAGTTGGCTCATTACTGCATAACGCGGACCATATTCGTGTTTAATTTAGCGTGTCATTGTGTAATAGTATTACAAGTGATTGTTAAAAATATAAGAATAATAATACATAAATGAAATGAAGTATACTATTTTGAAATCATTTATCAATTTTACATTGTTTTGGTGTTTGTACTTTTCTTTTTTGTATATATATGTACATTTTATAAATTATTTTTTAAGCAATTGCATAGCTTTTATGAAGAAATTCCGTAATAAAAAAAAAACCATGTATCCATATACATACACGTTAAAGCAAGCGTTTGCTTAACGTGTATGTATGTATATTGTATATGGTACGACTGTACGACGTCCGCACGGATCGAGACGAGCTGCTCGGAAAACGGATGAATATATAAGCAGGTATTTGTGAGATACTATATAGTATCAAAGAAAAAAACTTGCATAATATCAAAGAAAAAAAACTGCATAAATAAATAGATAATTATAATTGCATAATTTGATAAAAAATGCTATGCAATAGCTTTACCGCAGCAGTCCCCGAGTGCCGATAATAGTATAATAATGTATAATGTTATTTTTTACCTCACCAATGTAATGGTGATATCCCACCTGCCCTCTATGGGTATCTTGTAACTGGTTCTTTGTTTGTCACTAATAAATGTTCAATAATAATTTGTTTGCAGTAACTTCTGCAAATTTGCTATAAAATTTGTATTCCAACAATGTACCTATTTCCAAAAACATGACTCCGAACAAACATGACTTTTGTTTTCAATGTTTTGTTCAAAACAAAAGTCACGGTCCAAAACTCATGTCACGGAAATCGGCTGAACTAAGTTAGGTCATTAGTAATGTGACCACGCATTTTTGACTCAAAACGGGACATCGATGGTTCATCAGTGGCGTAGCGTGGGTTCGTAACACCCGGGGTTGTAATAATTGGCACCTAGATTTCGTTAGAATCCTATGTAAGAAGACCAGTTACACGTTCCACTAAGTTAGAAATTTTATTTGTGACAAAAAGGTCGCTGCAAGTTGTAAACCAAAAACAGTGTTGCTAAATTAACAAACCAAATATAATATAAAATTTTTCAGTCGTAAAAGGTCCTCAATTCACCTTAATTATCTAATAATATAATTTGAGAAACAACGTCAATTTTACAGAAACGGATAACTTTTTTTTCATGCATTTTCATTGAGAACACCGGGACAAAGAACCGAAAACGGGAGGGTCCTATTCAAAACGGGACGGCCCCGACCAAAACGGAACGTATGGTCACATTAGTCATTAGTCATTTCTGCATAATACGGACCATATTCATGTTCAATTAAGCGCGTCGTTCACACAATTAGCTCATGTTTTGTAAATCTATCAAAATGAATGGAACATATTTTTATTAACTGCCATTTTTCTATTACTCGTCAAGCTGTCATTGTCCCATGCTGTGCTCTATAATGTGGAGCTATTGCGGTTTCTAATAAAAAAAATGCTTCGTATTAGGCATTGATGGGTTCCGACCGGGTGGTAGTGTAAGAAAAAATATTTTTACTGACAATATTTTACTACCTTAGCATAACATACAATAAAATAATTTGAAAAAAATATTTTTTAAACAAGCTTTTATTTAAATGCACTAAAGAGAAAAAAATAAGTTTTGTAGTAGTCAAACCCAACATTTTGTTGCATCGTAAAATTTTCTATCATATAAAAGCTATACGCAAGATATTTTGATTCAATTAACTTGAGAATAATTTGGTAACAAGAAGCACTGATGAGAGACGTGCTCCCTTCTCCATAATATTTTATTGAGGGGGGAGCAGACGACAATAGGGGGCAGCTTAGGCGTAGGATATCAAAAAATCTTTTTTTGGTCTACATGCTTATATAACCTTTCTTGTTCTTGAAAGGAAAACCTTCACAAGGTACCCGACGCCGTAGAAGCAATGCCGGGTGAATTTCATGCTACTAGCTTTAATTAGCTAATAGTTAATAGTTAGCGACAACCCGCTTGGCGAGGTTACCATACCGGTCTGACGCGCAATGGGTCCCGGGTTCGATTCTCGGCCAGACAGGTATCTGAATCATGATTTTAGATACATGTTCTGGATCTGGGTGTTTGTATATTTGTCTTGTGAGTCCATGGTACCCACACACCACGCGACACAGGAGAAAATCCTAGTGTGGGACTATGATTGTAGAAAGCGTGTAAGCGTGTATGTTAATTACTCAAAACTGACACGCGTTACAGCCACTATCTTCCAAGAAACCCTCTCATCTACATTGTCCACAATTCTCCACACTATTTCTAAAAAAGTTAAAAGTACATTTACTTACAGTTTCCCTCACAGACTTGAGCCTGGTGCCTCCCTTCCACCACGACATGGTTGGCTTGGGCCTCGCCCCCACCGCCTGGCAGACCAGCTCCGTGCTCTGCCCTGCCACGAGAGGTCGCTTGCCACCTTGCAAGCGAACCCACAAAGGTCGCACTGGGAACAAAGATTAATTATGAGGATTATTATATTATATATTATTATTATGTAATTAACTAGTCGATCCGGCCAACTTCGTTCCGTCTAAAGGTCAAAAATCTTAAATTATCAGTGTTTCTCCATTATATTCTACATGTATTATACATAAATCCCTTCCTTTAGAATCACTCTATCCATTAAAAAAACTGCAATAAAATCCGTAGCGTAGTTTTAAAGATCTAAGCATACATAGGGACAGACAGCGGGAATCGACTTTGTTTTATACTATGTAGTGATAATTTAATTAGTAATAATTAAATTGGTGTGATATATAAGATGTAATTTGATATATGACAATTTCGGTTACCTCAATAGGTTAGAATAATTATGTATATCGTGTTATTCTGCAAATACACGATTTGATTTGATTATGACATATGGACGATATACGTTTTCACCAACTACTAAATATTATAGCAGTTATAGCCTAATGGTTGAAACTTGCTGTTTCAATCGGGAGGGCCGAGGTTCAACCCCAGGCAAGCACCACTGTTTTTTCTAAAATTACGTGCGTATTAGAAATTAATTATCACTGATTTTCGGTGAAGGAATACGTCGTGAGGAAAACTACATACCCGAGAGATCTTTAAAAAAGAAAGTTCTCGAAGGTTTGTAAAGTCCACCAATCCGCATTTGACCGGCGCGGTGGACTATGGCCTAATACTCTCTCATTCTGAGAGAAGACCCATGCCCAGCAGTGGGACAATAATGGGTTGACGAGATATATCTGCAATCATCAACTTACTAAATAAAGCAAAGAACCTTATATTAGTCTACTTTACACTTTTGACCTACTATTACCTACCTATTCCCCATCAACCCATTATTGGCCCACTGCTGGGCACGGGTCTTCTCTCTGAATGAGAGAGTTAGGCCATAGTCCACCGCGCTGGCCAAGTGCGAATTGGTGGACAACCTACCTATTACTACTTATTATTACCACGTACCTATTATTACTTATACCTGTAAGTCCGGTAGCCATCATTAACATGGACCGATGACCTCTTAATTACTTCCAAAATAGCCTTTCAATTCACATACCTAGAAGCTATCACTGGCCATTTCCATATATAAAAAATTCAAGGGATTCCGTCCTGACGTTTTTTGTTCATTGATGGATGGTTTTTTGATACGCATATGTAAAACCGAGCTTTTTAATTTACGTTAATGGAGGCACCCTGGCCATGGAAATTGAATAATCCTCAGTTTTTTGCCGCCGGTAATCATTAAAATTCAATTTTTGCGTGACACACTGTTTGACAGAACTACGAACTCGTGAAGCTAAAGTGTGAAATTGCATTCGTAAAAGGTCCATTTTTAATTTATTTCATACAAAAGGCACATAAAATACGTGTGTGGGTATGCGCGCGCGTATGTGTGTGTGTATGTTAGGAATGGGTACGTAATATTTCAACACGTAATACATTAGACACCACCAATTCGCAATTGGCCAGCGCGGTGATCTATGGCCTATAACTCTCTCATTCCGAGAAAAGACCCGTGCCCAGCAGTGAGACAATAATTGGTTGACGAGAGAGAATACATTAGAAATAAACTATATATTTTGTGGAAGTTTAAGTACTGAGGCATACAAACCTACAGATACTTCAATGACAATAGTGGCAACTTTATTTTTTAAAAAACGTGTGTCTTTTAATATTAAATACCTACTTTTTAGTGTTTCATTTGATTACTTGTATAAGCTCAGGCTTCAAATAGAATAAAACATATAAATAATATACATAAACAAAATCAACTGGCTGAAAATTTACTTACTATATTTGTTATTAACACAGTAAGTGTACTAACCATTACGCCCTATATTTTGAAAGCAAATAATGAAATATATTGTATATAAACATATATTGCCTATCTTCTTGAGTTTCTTTGATACGCTACCTCTAATAGTCTACCCGTGTTTGTACATTAAGTTCTTGTTTTGTTTTTCTCCTTCATTTTATTTACTATCCCGCTTATAAGATAGTCAGCGATTCTGATGGAAAAACAAGATATGTTTTATACTCTTCTCAAATAAAAATACGATTGTGATTTTGTTTCAATCAATCCATACCTCGCTTATGTCTGATAAGCTTTAACATATTATTACGACCCAACGATCACCGATCGGTTAGAACCCTTAAGCCTGCGGAGGGACATAGGTTCCCTCTGCGTGTTCTACCGGCTTTACAATGGCGAGTGTTCCGAGAAACTTTTTGACCTGGTGCCTTCGTCACCTTTTCTTCACCGCACCACTCGCCGAAGGATGAAGTTGACCAGGCGACGGTGACTACTTTCCATCAGGTAGCCCGTCTGCCTTATCGTTAGGTTAAAGTATAAAAAAACAAAATTGCAGACGATAGATTAAGAATTCGACCTGGGGTTACCACCCCCATACATATTTCAGACGTGTAGAAGTACCTACTTGAGTTTCGGTGGAACCGTGTTATTGCTTGCTCAATTATTTATGAGGCAACCATCTTAGTTCTTGGAAGTAGCGATGTATCTGTGATAAACTTCAGGTAGTACCCCTGTTCTATATGAAGTTGCTTACAGATGTCCATGGGTGACATTAACATTACCATCAGGTAAACTGCATGCTCGTTTGCTACTTCAATCTGATATAATAGGTTGTAGAACCAGTGTAGTCCGACGTAACGGAAAAAGAAGATGGCGCGTAACAGAAAAAGATGGCGCGTAACGAAAAATAAAAAAAGATGGCGCGTAACGAAAAAATGTTACACTAATTTTTTTTCCAACCCCGATAAAGAAGTTTCACTTCAAAAAGAAATATAAAAGAAATAAAATGGCATCAGGATAAATGTAAATATGCAAACACAATGTAAACAAGCTTTGTATTACTGGTAATATCCAAAATCTGCAACGTACCTACTGACAGTTATTCATATCTAATCTATTATGTTGAGTACAATAAAGTGTATTAATATAGACGAATTCCAGATCGCAAATTCCGTGCATGAAAATGCAGTATGAAAACGTGGTTCAATACTATTTGGAATTGATTACGATGTAGCCAGAATTTACCGAAGCGTAGTCTCTGCATGCAAACATTACGAAATTGAAGCCACAAACGATTGTTACATCATTTCATAAAACAATACAGTATCCAGAAGTTGAATCGACACTAAAACAAGCGAATGGCATCACAATGTACTGAAATTCACAGGAATCTTCCATTGCCTCTTATGATTTACCTTTCATGTATTTCCGTGTACTATTATATTATGATTTTCAATATAATAGACAGTTATTTGAATAGAACGTAATTTAATGTTCGTCCGGAAATTCAAACGGCATTTTCCTTTGTCATAGTTCCTTGCTGTTATCTAACTTTAAATATCTCAGTATTATTCAGTTCCTTGATTGTGTATTACAAGAAATTTATGCTCGGTTTAAGACTTATTAACGGTTTTTGTAAGTTGTAATCAAATTTATATCGAAAAGGCGTCCTATCTGAAGACATTAGGTGCGTTGCTACTTCCAAGGACAAAGATTGTCGCCTCACAGGAAAGAAAGTCGGTCGCAACAACTTTGCAGCGAAATGCATGAACTGCAACACTCTAGAGATAGATGTGATAGTACTTTCTCAGTCGAACCTTAAACGTTCCACGACTTTGAATGTAATATATGTACATATATCTAAAAATTTGTAAGACATGGCAGGTAATAAATTATATATATGTCGCATCCGGTTATTTTGAATCGAAGCGGAAAGGCGCGCCGAGCGGTGCTAACTTCACATCGTCGCGTCTTGGCAGAGTCGTGAAATGAGCCAAGGGTGGCATACACATTATTCCTACTTCTCATACACCTTTCTCCTATTTCTCATTGCTATCTTTGATCTTTGATTGGATTTATGATAGATTTGTTCACTTCCTTTGTTATCTTGTGATTTGGTTAAGCTATTCCTAAAATTAATTTACTGCACCTTACCTATTCTTTACATTTATTGTTACTTTAACTCCTTACCCAAAGGTTGCCTGGAAGAAATCGCTGTTTAGCGATAAGGCCGCCTTTTGTATCGTTCTTTTAATTTGTATAATTCTATGCTATGTATACTTTATGCGTACAATAAAGAGTATTTTTATTATTATTGTGAACGTCACTCAATATCGACAACATGGAACTGTCTCTCCGTTTCGTTCTTTTAAAAAAACATGCGTGCGTACAAAGTACACATGTCAGAAGTGAAACTTCTTTGGCGAACTAATTTATAAATCTTGTGTATATTTATACAAATCTAAAACTTTAAATTTCCAAGATTAAGAGGAAGGGAAAAAGGCGTGATACGACGTTCGCTCTGTCTCACTTTTTCTCTAAATCTTTCTCACTCGCTTGCTCCCTACTCTCACTCCACGGCTAGTTGCTCATGCTACGTTCGCCCTGTCTTACTCTCTCTCAATCGGTCTCGATCACTCTCTCTCTCTTTTCCGACACTTCCGTTGCATACCGGCGTGACGTTTCATCTGTAAAAATTTTACCCTCATGCGCCTAAAGAAGTTTCACTTCAAAAAATAATTACCATTGAATGTAATGGTTGCTGTAAAAAATCTTTGTAATAATTATATCAAGAGAATTGACACCAAAATTTGTTATTCTGCACGACACCCAGAGTCGCGCACACCATCTATGAAGATATTGATGTCGCTTAAAAAAATGCCGACATATATATTAAAATTTGGCAAACTTCACTTTTTACGTATTTTAGAAACTTAAACAATTAAGGCAAAAGGAATTATCATAAAGAAATCTGAGATTTATAAAATTAGTAAGGTCATAATAGCTTTAGGTTAAGGATCTTAGACCATTTTAATTATGATATTTACCTATGGAATACCTACTTATTAATAATATAACAGAATTTTGCTTATATTAATAACTTCTTATATTAAAACCGTTTTCAAAGTTTTACGTAAATACGAACCAAAAAACCTAATTTAAATAAACTGCACCATTTTTATCTTCCTTAGCTTTAGTTATTCATTTAAACGTAACGAAGAAAATCTAATATATAAAATTCTCGTTTCACAGTTTTTGTTGCCATACTCCTCCGAAACGGCTTGACCGATTTTGATGAAATTTTTTGTGCTTATCCGGTATCTATGAGAATCGGCCAACATCTATTTTTCATACCCCTTAACGGTTGTCCACCCTCATTGTTTTTTTTACATGGCAAAACAACGTTTGTCGGGTCAGCTAGTATGAATATAAAAGTTGAGAAATGAACGCGAGTTTCAAATTTAACTTTTATTAATCCTAGTATTTAAAGGACTTTCCGTTTCTATGTACTACAGATTCAGATAGTTGGATAATCTAGAAATAGACATAATTTTACCTGATTTCTTTTTTGGTTATATATGCGTTTAAATTTATCTGTAATCGTTTGTATTAAATAGCATGATATATTATAGTATGAGGTGTTACATACTCAAAAAGTGCCATAGGTTATTCTTTACACTCTAGAAGTCAGCCAAAAGATCCAGAATAAATATAGTGGAATGATAATATATGTTGTGGTGTAATTTGATTTACAAAAAGTCACGCGACAATACGTCATTTTAATAAAGGGTAGAACAATGGTGCCAACCCATTATTGTCCCACTGCTGGGCACGGGTCTTCTCTCAGGATGAGAGAGTTTTAGGCCATAGTCTATGAAAGAACTCTTGGGTGTGTAGGTTTCCTCACGTTGTTTTCCTTCACCGAAAAGCAGCGATAATTAATTTCTTACACGCACATAATTTTAGAAAAATCAGTGGTGCGTGCCTAGGTTTGAACCTCGGACCTCTCGATCGAGAGTGCAAGTTTCAACCACTAGGCTATCACTGCTCTCGGAAAAGGGTAGAACAATACCTGTCTTGAAATAGTCCTGGATAGTACTGGCTTGGAATAAACAAGACGGAACCAAGTGGGACGACATTTTGTATAGTTTTTCGTAGGTTGTTACTTCTAAGTAAGAATATAAACCCTTAAATTTGTAATCATGGATGATTTTTTGATATCACCATATTTTTACGAGATAAACGATGCCTATGTTTACAAAATCGGAAACGAAAGCTACTAAAATAACTATTTACAGTAATCTTAGTTACTATTTACCCCATAAAGAAGTCAACTAGTAATATTCAACTTAATCAAATACATCCTGACACAGCTTTTTTTTTATAATAATGAAGTAGCAAACGAGCATGCAGTCCACCTGATGGTAAGTAGTCATTGTCGCCCATGGACACCTGTAAACAACTTCATATAGAACATAGGTTCTATCTAAAGTCAATCACAGATGTGTTGCTGCTCCCGAGGACTGTGATGGTCGCCTCATATAAGAGTGCCGGCAACCACACCTTTCCATCGAAAAGCCATGAATGCTTCACGTTCGAAATAGGTGTGAAGCTTAAAAACATCAACCGTATCAATGTTCACCAAGCGTAGAGACAACATAAAAATATAATATATAAATATACAAACACATTCCGCCCAATTTACTATACGTAAGAGCGTGCATAAAGCAATCTCCCAAAAGCATGGTAAGCATCCAGAGATAAGTATTTACGAGTTTTTTATCTGTTTACGAGAACATTACCTTTGCAAGTGGTTTTCCTCTAAGCGAATTGCGACTTCCGCTAGTATTTTTCACGGGACAGTTACTTTATAGGGTAACGGGATGGCTTGTGGGTATATACTGTGTTATATGTTTTTTTTATTTGACTGAAGTAGCAAACAAGCATGCAGTCCACCAGATGGTAAGTGGTCACTACCGCTCATGGACATCTGTAATCAACTTCATACAGAACATGGGTTCTATCTGAAGTCAAACACAGATGCGTTGCTACTCCCGAGGACTATGGTCGCCTCATGTGAAAGTGTGCCAGCAACCAAACCCTTCTATCGAAACGCAATAAATGCTTCACGCTAGAAATAGGTGTGGCGGTGGTACTTCCTCGGTCGAACTACACTGGTTATACCACCTTCCTACGTATTTTTGCTTCTAAATAATGGCTTCTTTATATGGGTTTGGTCGTGGTTAACTTTTTATGGGTTGTTTATGTTTGATAAAAATCTGTGTTGCTGGTGAATGAAAAAATTCTGAGTGAACACGTCTCCTCGGAGTATATAATTATAGTCACTGTATTGTTTCATAATATAGATACTTTTTAATTTTAATTAGCAAAACATTTGTTAATAATACATAATTGTGATTTATTACTAATACGTCCAGTATATTATTTTCTTTGTAGGGTTACCATTCAAAATGTACAAATACATTATATATTATATTGAGAAAATCTTTGTTATGTATTTATTAACAAATAAAACAAATAAATAATAATACCTACAATAAATTAGGCTAAAATAATAAAATGTAACAAAGTTACACCTTATTTCAATTACAGGTGCAAACTACATATCTTGTAATTCATACACATATGATACACTAAACCATAATATACATATTTAAACACTAAATTATTTTTCAATATGTAATAATGCAATTTAAATGCACCATTACAGATGACATTGGTGAGGTGAGGTGTAAATTCATTTTGGAGAATCATTTCAGTTTAAAAAGTAAAACATTTTGAATTGCTTGCTCGTCATTCTTCAGTGCTGTGTGTCACTAGAGTAAAAGTATTATAGGCGAAAGGGATCTGAATAAAATAAAATGTAATTAGACTCTTTTTGTACACACCCATTTTTTTTGTTCGTTACTTACGTTACATCTTAAAGATAGTGTTTTTATCTTTAGATATCTATTATCTTTATCTCTATCATGATAAGGTCATTGTCGGTAAATGTGGTATTTAATTATCAATCAATCTCATTATATCACTAAATCTCTTTATTTGTGAACATAGGTCTCACAGGAATTAAAATGGTGCGCTATATTCGACCCTTTTGGGTAAACAAATAACATACATCATAAGTCTTATTGGAAAATATTAAACGAGTAGGTATCAATATCATTATTTACATTTCATTATATTACGTCATATATCGGCGTCGGTAAGAAATTCACGAATTGTGTAATAGCATTTATCAATTAAAAATATTTTAATTCGGTTTTAAATTCGACCATATTTACAAAAATGTTTGTTTGGACTCCTAGATGCACCACCTACCCAGGGGCGTTGTAGGGGTTCGTGCTGCCGGGGCCAATCAAATTCGTCGCCAGACATAATTTGAAGACCACAAAAAAAAGTGTGTGTCCTGATATGGAACCTAAAAAACAAAAACGAACTAGACGTAGAGTAGATAGGTTAATTTACCACAATTGCTTGTCAACGGTTTCTCTCCGCCACCGCAGTTTGGTCGCGACCACGATCCATGCAACTGGGTCAAAATGTCGGCAGAAAGAAATTCAAAATTCGCATATCGTGAGTACCCGTTACATAATAAAACCCAAAAAAGGTTACGGAATATACGCGTCATCCTGGTCACGGGTCTACCATGGACTTTTGTTGAAAAAAACTTGTTTTTTTGTAGAAAAAACAAAAGTGTGAGCAGAAACTTAACAATGGGCAAAACAGATGACCTTTAATTGAATTTCCGAGTCTTCTAATAACAGAGTACCCACATTAATATGCAGAGTGAATCTAACACCATTTGAATTACAAAAGGGAAATGAAATGAAAAAATATCTAAAAATACCCTCAAAACTAAACTTTGTTCCTATGCCTTAAGGTTTAAGGTATAAGCGTAATCACACAATTCGGTTCAAAAAAATAATAGACGGAATCTAAAAAAGTGATTATAAACGAATGTAAGCTCTACAATTTTATGAGCAAAGTTGGTTATCGAAGTACGTTTGCAAAGGGTCTTTTAATAAAAAATGGGGTTGATTCAACTCATTGTACTCCACAATGCTTTTTCTAAACAAAGGCTATATTCAAGCCGCCTTTTGAGTTGTTTTTGAGTCACTTAAAACAATTAAGGCTTTTTACCAGTTTTTTGAGAGGCGGGCTCAACAGTTGTAAACTTAGAGTGTTTATGAAACAGAGTGAGACTGCACGGGTGTGAACACCGGCGCAGATGAGAACATCATCACTATTCCTGGTATGCAACGAATAGACCATAAGTGTGTCATCAACCCATTAATCTCCCACTGCTGGGTGCGGGTCTTCTCTCAGAATGAGAGAGTTATAGGCCACAGTCCACCGCGCTGGCTAAGTGCGAATTGGTGGACTTCACACACTTCCGAGACCCTTTTTTTAAAGAATTCTCAGGTGTGCAGGTTTCCTCACGATGTTTTCCTTCACCGAAAAGCAGTGATAATTAATTCCTAATACGCACATAAATCAGTGTTGCGTGCCTGGGTTTGAACCTCGGACCTCCCGATTGAGAGGGCAAGTTTCAACCATTAGGCTATCACTGCTCTAACAAAGATTGTTTTGAGGAAACGTTATAAATTCATACTAAAGGCAGATGACACGATTCGTACCTAGATGTAGGCATGAGCGCACTCTATACTTATTATTACTCTGCGGTACGTACCCTTATTTCATATAAACTACTTTAATATAATCCTTATAAGCGAGACGCGTTAAGTTCAAAATGGTTTGCAGATTATTCGATGGTCAACTGATGGTAGATTAATCGTAACTGATAAGAATCATTTAATTAATAAGTGGTAGGAAGCCCGGGGTTTTGAAGTGTTAATTTATCGCTTAAAGATAAAGTGGTACTTTCTTTAAAAATAAGAACAAATTTTTATTGCACTCGCGGAAGTTCATATATTGGTTGTTATTGTATTTTTAACTATGATTTTTAAAATGTCAGATGCTTTATACTTAGGGATTGGTATCATAAAGACAAATACAGAGAAATAGATGGCTTTTTTTTGTTTTCGAGGGAGAAACCTTCAAACCCGACATCGTAGGAGCGACGCAGGGTTATTTGGTTATTTGGGATTTTTACCGCACTAAAGTGGTGGCCGTTCTCAGCGCTAGAAAGAGGACTTCGGGATCTCCAAAGTAAACTGGAGTCCTCTAAACGCGTTCCTCTGCTTAGCCTTCTCCCAGAAAAGGGGTGAGCCCGCCACTCCGTCTGGTCTTTACGACAGTATACGACCACACATACCGCCGTCCTTCCCAAGGTCGCCTGACCGAACGGTTCGACCTCCCACTCTAGCCGCCTGCAACCCCGGAAGCCCCTTTTAGTCGCATCATACGACAGGGGATAACGTAGCCTTATTCTGATCCCGGAACTACATGGACGAAGGAAATCCATATATACGACTTTCATATCATACTTTCATTCCATACCGAAATAGGTAACTCGTGCCCATCAGTATGAATAGGTTGACTCATTTATTACTATACTTAGAACTCAAAAATACGTGTAAGAGCAGTACCAACGCAGATAAACAAAATCAATAAAACGAAACAACTATAACACGTAGTATATACGTATGTAAGAGGAAAATGTTTGTAAGAAGCAAACTATTATCTCGAATCTCATAGATCCTGCCCAAAACTTGTTAACGTTTATGAAATATGATCCATTCCGCTCTAGTTTCCCCTTCTATACCTCTTATGGTGGCTTTCCACGGTCCGGGATTTCACAGATGGACGTGGACCAACTAGTATCGAAGTACCATGGGAAGACAATTTAAAAAGGTGGTAGAACCAATGTAGTTTGACCGGAGAGATACAACCACCATGCCTATTCTTACCAGGTGGTAGAACCAGAGTAGTTTAACCGAGAAGGTACCACCGCCACACTTATTACTAATGGTAGTAAAGTATCTGTGCCGTTCAATGGAAAAGTGCGGTTACCGGCACAGTTTGACATGAAGCGATCTTAATAGAGAGTAGCAACGCATTTGTGACTTCAGATAGAACCCTAGTTCTATATAAAGATACTTATGATGACCATGGGCGGCAGTGGCCACGAAACATCATGGACTGCTGCATGCTCGTTTAGTACTTCTATCGGATAAAAAATCTTTATGAGTTTCAAGGGTTTGTTGCGAAATTCCAATGTATTTTTTATTTTATTTTCTAACCTAGTTCGACGAATTAAACGACATGTATGTAGTAGCAAGTTTCACACGGGGTTTTAGCGTCCATTTTATGAAAGTTTCAAAATTTCCAGGAAGCATTTTCCAGGAAAATCGAAATAATACCATTCATCTTATTTTTTTTTTGAATTTTGGAATCACGAGCTGGAAAAAAATTTGACTGAAAAACCAACACGCATCGTTTGATGAGTTTTGGCCTTGTCTATGTTGTCATCGTAATAGAGACTTGAAAATAATAGACTATATCTTATCTTATTAGTATTTGACTTATACAGTTATGAAATGTCTGTCGAAATCGATTTTTGGTCATAATTGCATAAGAAGAATGTCATCTACGCGTGGATATAATAGTTTTATTTTTCAGAAGTCAGTCAAAACTTATAGATCAGTAAGTGCCAGATAAGGTGATCTTTGTTAATTTATATACAGTAAATTTCATTTTATAATGAAAATCAGCACTTTCGTATTTTTTATAAAAATATATTCAGTTATCAAATCTAATATATTTTTACCGCAATTTCAATAAGGTGAACTTAAACGTTATCCCGAAACTATCATTTTGCAAATACTGCATTTTCCATTACGGCCCCTTACAACAGCTGTACTGACAGCTGTGAGTGGTTATCCACCGCCCATGCAGACCAGCATAAACACCCAGACCCAGAACATTAATCTAAACTCATCATTCAGACACCTGTGTGGCCGGGAATCGAACCCGGAACCCATTGTACGTCAGATACGATTAACCGCTCCGCCACGCGGGTCGTCGAATTGTCGAAACGTCGTCAACCGTGAAAAGCCAGCATAAAACCCATTCATATCATGTGACGTTACTTCCTCACGAGGACTTATTACTTTACTTTGTACTTCATACAGTCGAAAATTGATCAACTTCAACAGTGCAACTTCATAAATTTCCGAAATCCGGCTTCATTATTTTCTTTTCTTTTATTTTGTATCCGATTAGCTAAAAGCTTCGCTGAAATGGAACTCAAATACCGAATATCCCGGATTTAATATCGATGTACGGGAAGCGTTAGTTGATACGTCCGATTCTATTTCGAGTTGTGGTTTAGCTGGTTCCGGCTTCGAGTGTCGGTCAGGCAAAATAAATAATGAATTTTGGGAACTATTTCGGTCTTCGTCCATATTTATTAGGTCATCAAGTTACTGGACTGTAATTTATTTTTATTTATATTCGCATAATTAATATAAAAATCATACTAATACTATAAAGACGAAAGTTTGTGAGTGTGTATGTTTGTTACTTCTTCACGTGTAAGCGGCTGCAGCGATTTTCATAAACTTAAGTAGGGGCTTAGCTGACACTCTGGAACAACATATAGACTACTTATTACTGTGGGAAAATATCTTATTCCCACGAGACAGTCGTTTTTTGTTACCGCGGCCGAAGCTGCGGAATCCAACTAGTATCTCATATAAGTCATTTAAAAAAGTAGTTTGTAAGGATCCTAGTTCTCAAGAGTTGCAACATATCTGTGATTGACGTAGATAAGTACCCCCATTCTATATGTATTTGCTTACAGATGTCCATTGGCAAGTGACCACTTATCACCATTGAGGTGGCAAGCCTATCCGTTTGCTACTTTAGATCAAGTGATAGTAGTTGTATAGAGCAGTGATAGCATAATGGTTGAAACTTGCCCTCTCGATTAGCAGGTCCGAGGTTCAAACCCAGGCAAGCACCACTGATTTTCCTGAAATTATGTGCGTATTAGAAATTAATTATCACTGCTTTTCGGTGAAGGAAAACATCGCGAGGAAACCTACACACCCGAGAGTTCTTTAAAAAAAAGTTCTCGGAGGTGTGTGAAGTCCGCCAATTCACACTTGGCCAGCACCGTGGACTATGACCTAAAACTCTCTCATTCTGAGAGAAGACCCGTGCCCAGCAGATAAATGACAATGGACTGGAGATAACGAGAGAGAGAAGAGGGATAACGAGAGTTGCATGCTCCTTTCATTCTTTAGTATAATAAAAAATACGACAATCATTTGAAAATATATTCTTCATACATCATTTTATTTAAAAACTATTAATAGATCATTAAAAAATCTTCACTAATTGAGTCTACGCTTCACAATAAACAAAAGCTTTGCATAGCTAATTGCTTCAAGTTGTATTGCATAAATCTTTCGCTATCTTAACGAATTCCCGTTATGAAGTTAACTGCAAAGAGATAAATAAAACTTCGAGTTATTGTTTTGTTTAAGACTTCGAAGTATGAACGAAAATGAACTGCACGTTTTAATGAAGATCTGGTAAAAACGGATATTTAGCGCATTTCAGTAGATAATGATAATTTTTTTTTGTCTGATTGTAGTAGCAAATGAGTATGCCGTTCAAATCCAGCGGTGTTCGCGTGGTGGGCGTGTGACAATATCGGGCATAAGGTAAAATATCTAGGCATGTGGTATTCTTGTTTGGATTGAGATCTTTCGCTTATTTAATGATCATGCCTGCTGCCAGCATGTAGTCCACCTGATGGTAAGTGGTCACTACCGCCCATGGACACCTATAAGCAACTTCATATAGAACACGGGTTCTATCTGAAATCAATCACAGATGCGTTGCTACTCCCGAGGAATGTGATGGTCGTCTCATATGAAAGTGTGCCGGCAACCACACCCTTCCATCTCCCACAAGAAATGCTACCAAAAATAAACTTAGCGACTTCACGCTTAAACTGATTTTTGCTGGTGTGAAAAATGTCTATTGCATTAAATCTTTTATTGAAATGAATGTGCAATCTATTGACTAAGGAGTTTTGGGCATATTTTGCATTTAGCTACTGCAAACAAAGCTTTAGCGGTGTCTTGTACGCTTTTTTGGGACATTAAAATAAAAAAAAATTATAATAGTGGTGAACAGTGAATATATCTATTGCAGACACCATGGAGAAAAGACATTATTATTATTAATATTATAAATACAAAAGTTTTTGAAGATGTATGAGTGAATGTTACTCTTTCGAATGAAATCTAGCGTTCTGATTTCGCTAAAATAGACCAAAACTAACACAAGATTCTCATTGCATTACGACATGATCAAAGCAAAGTCGGAGAGAAATGTACAAAACTAAGAAGCTGCTACAAAGAATCTCAGTACAAACTTTCTGCTTTGACGACCCGCGTGGCGGAGCGGTTACCATACCGGTCTGACGCGCAATGGGTCCTGGGTTCGATTCCCGGCCAGACAGCTATCTGAATGATGAGTTTAGATTCGTGTTTTGGGTCTGGGTATTTGTGTATTCGTCTTGTGTGTGTCCATGGTACCTGCGACACAGGAGTAAATCCTACTGTGGGGCTATGGTGTACAAAGCGTGTATGAGTGTAGAAAGCGTGCTTTGAGGTTTTTTTTGTCAATTGTTAAGTAAAATGTGTAGATACTGAAATGAAAATGTTCTAACAAAGGCAATATTTCATTTCGCTTGCAATTAACATCTTAAACGTATTGCCCAAAATACGGAACCGTATGTTTTCAGAACAAAATTATTCGATCTAATGTAATTTTTATTTAGATTCATGAACAAAAAAATATTCATAGGCTTAAACAGTAGCTTGGTGGCTGTACCAATAATGTACTTCCCGCAAGAACCCCACGGCTACATTTATTCCATAAAAGTTAATAAAGCCTCCGAGCGAATATGCGAAATACAACCCCACATATAATGATAAAATCCCTATAAACCACTTGTCTCACTCTTAAAGGTAAACACAAGCGATTGAATATGTCTTCGCTTTAAAACTATTGATGGTGATCCCATTTTTTTCGATTACGTTTTTTTTTGCTATTTGTGAAGACACCAACTATATTTTTCACTAGTCCACAATTCATTAATTTGGTACAAAGACATAATTTAAAGTAATATTTAATTTCATATTTAATACGAAAAAAATAACGTTTTCCGTGAGATAGACGTGCTTTTTACTTTTTTCACAGTTAAGAAACAAAGTACATCTTTTTCGTGTAGTCCTTTGTATGCTGTTCAAAGAACGACATACGATATTTTTTTTAACAATAATAACAAAATACTTATCACGTATCACCGTTTCTAGTACATATAAAATTTCAGTTGTATTTGGTAATTGTACGTAGTATGTCATGTCATTTTTATTCTAAGTTCTCAGTAGTAGTGCATCTGCCATTGATTATAACTGCAGTAACTGATTATTACTACAGTCCACAGATCTGTGAGTGCTTCACTCATATTGAGTGCAGTGACTATTTAATAGCAAATCGACTGCAATCTGTTTTCTTTATCAGTTAAAAAATGAACAAAATCCCCGAGTATTGGTAATAGGCAAGCATTTACTAAGCATTCAATTTCGCCCGCTCTTCGTCAACAATAAGGCAAGCGGCTAACAGATAAAATCCCGATTAAGCCCAGCCGCTTATAAATAGGTCAGAGTAAATGTAATTCAGTGCAGATCAGATAAATTTACGTTTATTAAGATTCTTTTGGGAGAGTGTTACATTTTTGGTAATTTCTATGGGATTAGAATTGGAGATGACTCTAGATAAATATAATTAGTATGTCAAAATATTTTACTGTGTACATAAGGATTATATTGGACGGTGTGAATATGTGAATAAAAGGTATTAAAATTTGCATTTTGTGGAAAAATGCGAACACAATCCATACTTCCATACTAATATTATAAATGTGAAAGTGTGTTTGTTTGTTCCTCTTTCACGTCGCCACATAGCTATTATATGATATGGTTTATATGCTGGGAGATAGGACGGCGGAGAGTGACGTAGGCTACTTTTACCGCGCTCTCTCATTCCCATCAGAATATCGATGTTTTGTTAGTTGCTAGATATTTAGTAGTTCCAGACGTTGTTATTAGATGGTGTTAGTAAAATTCACTTGCAAGTTCTGAATCACGCTATGAAATGCTAATGTTAATTCCATTTAACCGTGCAGGCGACGCCGCGGGTAAGAGCTACTTTTGTAATAATTTTAGGGAGTTATTAAAGCGCACGGATTTTAAAGTGATATAACATTTATATGGGTATATATGTACATAATTTTATATGACACAATCGTTTTTATTTAATTTAGTAGAAGACATATAACATTATTAGGTATGGTTTCAAGTATTTCACACAATTTTGTAATAATTGTGTTCACATCATGGGAGTTTTTAAAATGCACGGTTTTTATAGGATGTAACATTTATATAGGTATGTATGTGTATAAATTTATAGGACATATTGTTTTTATTTAATTTGGAATAAGTTGACCACATTATTAGAAGTGGTTTCAAGTATTTGACTCATTTTTCCCAAATTTTGAGTTCAGTCCCTAATATTCCGAAACTTACTTATGCGATTCGTTTGATTTTGATTTATATGTTTAATGTACCTTTAATGATCCGTGGCAATAGTTGTAACTCCGCCTCTTATCGGGTGGTCCGAGGTTCAAATAACGCACCCGTTAAAGGTAAAAAGAGTTAATAATTAAAGCTGCATTTAAAAGCAATAGCGGGTATTTGACAAAGATATCTGACATTTTTGACGTTGAGTTTTCATAGTAAGACATTGAATGTTCTATTTCGTTTATTATTTATGTGTTTGTGTCAAATGCAAGGTAGTGCGTGTGTGTATTTTTAATTGATTTTATGTATTTTTTATGCATTATTTGAAAAAAAATATTAGCATTGCGTAACTCTTCTCTACATCAACTATAACCGTGCGTATTTCGATACTCATCCGCCTGCGGCAAGTATCTTGAAAACTAATCACTTTTTGCTTCACGTATTAATATATAGATGATTAAAAAACAAAATACCGCCGACAAACTACGAAAAACCTGACTGTTAAAATAAAATTTACAGTAGAGTTATTTATTTTAATAACAATTTCTTGTCTCTATTGTGTTCTTTTTATCACTAGAAACAATACTGTATCAAACGCTAATTTGTGTCAATTTTCAACATAACAATGTCTCACAAAAGTATATCAGGCTGTCAATTAAGGACTTCTTGAGATTAGCATCTGTGAGTTATAAATGGCTCGATTATATCATCTCTCTCAGGGTTGTCAATACAGACATTATTATTTATTATAAAATTACAGGACTGGCATATTGATATAATACTAGTCACCCGTCACAATGGTCGAAATTCAACCCTAATTTAAATGAAAAAAACTAAACCTTATGTACAAAGTTTCACCAATATTTCCCTGATTTAAATAAATTGTAATAATTTTCAAGTTATTTTAAATGCCGGGTGCATTAAGTAGAAAAAGAGGTTTATTATCTAAGCTGCATTTAAAAGCAATAGCGGGTATTTTGACAAAGACATCTTACAACTGACATATAGAGGCGCTATATCAGATCTTTTTAATATGCAACGCGAGGGCGATCGACGACCTTCGAAAATGAACCTTACAAATAAATTATGTGTCACATTGCCACGCGCAACTTTGTAACTTCAAAAACAACCAGTACTCATCAAACTTGTATATGAAAAATTTATTTCCGCTTTACATTTTTCTTTCCCTCAACTTGTGAAACTTCTTTAGGGATGCCATGAGACGTACAAAATATTACCAAAGTTTATTTTTCGACATTAATACATACAATCTTACTTATTCAAAGTGCCAACCCTACAATCTGTGGGGGCCCTTTCGTTACCCGCGATTTATGTGTTGGAAAATTTTGCGGCAGTCGATTTAAGTTACTTCTTTTCTGTTTTGTCTTATAATGTTGATCTGTTGTTTCGTTTCACTCGCTAGTTTTGAAGGGTCGTTAAGGGAAAATGTTTTGTTTTAGACATTCGTATTGTACTTTGTGATCTGTTGAGTACTGTTCATGTTCTTAAATTTGTGTTCTTCGTTTTGTTCTTTTAATGTCGTTTAATTTTGCTTTTGTTTTATTTGATTTTGTTTTTGCGATTTGTCTTTTCCGCTTAGCGGTCTTGACTTTGTATGTACTTTTATTATTACTCTTATACCTTTAACTAGTTCTTTTTCTTTTTTGATAATATTGGAGTCTCGTGTTTCTGATGCTTGCTGTCTTTCAATATCCTCTGATATTTTTGGTGATGCATTTGTTTTTACATATTATTATAATGAAATAATCCTAGGTCTAATTATTTAAACACTAAAAACTAAATTATGGATTTATATTTTATATTGTGCATTTTTTATCTTCTTACTCTTGCGTATGTCTATTTTTCAATCGCACATGATCTTAGTGTAGTTGTCTTTTTTTTTTATTTCACTGAAGTAGCAAACGAGCATGCAGTCCACCTGATGGTAAGTGGTCACTGCCGCCCATGGACATCTGTAATCAACTTCATACAGAACGTGGGTTCTATCTGAAGTCAATCACAGATGTGTTGCTACTCCCGAGGACTAAGATGGTCGCCTCATATAAAAGTGTACCGGCAACCACACCCTTCCATCGAAACGCAAAAAATGCTTCACGCTAGAAATAGGTGTGGCGGTGGTACCTCCCCGGTCAAACTACACTGGTTCTACCACCTGTTAACTGTCTACGTAGAATCTTGTTTTCTTCATATTAAAAACCTAAATCCTTAATAAAAGGAAAAATCCTTCTCATTAGCACCGAAGCCAGATCACGAAGCAAAGACCGACTTAATTAAACACGTCACAATATATATGACCCGTATGACAACGAACTCTTTATTATGTTACTTAATAAAGCCGAATCTCAACGGCTAATTGGGAAGATTTACTAAGATTCTTACCCATTAAAGGATTTGCTATAAGGCGTCCTTCGACATTACTCAAAATTAATTCTGTGATTCTTAAAGACAACAAGATTCTTGATACACAAGTAACTACATGTTAAATTTGAATCAGAATATAAAATATTTGGTGTGCATGCGTTTGTGATTCTTCTCTTAAATGCAGTAACCAATTTTGATAAATATAAATGAGGCCAAGACGCGACGCTGTTTTCAATAACCAGACTTTAAAGGATTTAATATGGTAAAAAAATTGGAGTTTTTCAGGGTAGTGTTTTATGTCCAGTATTTTTAACGTATGATAAAACAGCAATAGCTTAGATGTGGTACCTAGGCTTTTTTTTAATTAATGTAATACGCTTTCCACACTCATAGCCCACACTAGGATTTTTTCCTGTATCGTAGTTACCATGGACACACACAAGACGAATACATAAACACCCAGACCCAGAACATGAATCTGAACTCATCATTCCCGGCCAGACAGGTAGATACCTGTCTGGCCGGGAATTGAACCCGGGACCCATTGCGCGTCAGACCAGTAACCGCTCCGCCACACGGGTCGTCAAATTAATTAGTAATTTTGTGTTGTTCCTCTAATTGTCGCAATTTAACACTTATAACCGAGTTGAAAGATTGCGGTAAGGTAAAATCGCATTGCCCATTATCTCAGTAATTACACAGAAAATATTCATAGTGTTTATTGCCCACATAGTTAATCCATATTATAACTTCAATATGTACATAATTTTAAAAATCGAGTGTAAGACCATAACTGGATATAAAATTATTAGAGCAACCTACTTGTTAAGTAGGACCCTACATTTTTCACCGTCAAATTACCACTCATCTTTGCCCATATGATTGACGTATCTACCGTCAAATAATATTGGGGATGACCAGCATATTTACGCCTATCTCTCTCGCTCTGATAGTCATCCAATAGGGCCGTCTCTTTTCCACGTAATGGAATTGTGTCGGTATCACACACCTTAAGGGTTTTTTGCTTTAGATCTTGTTTTGGGATAATAAAATCACCTGGTAAGTATCCATTTAGGTAAATTATGTCTTAATATTCAAGATGTTACACGATATGTATGGAATATTCGATGATGGTGTTGGAAGTAACGTAATAATTCTGAATTGTCTTTCAAAATCTAAGAATAAATTGAAATTTCTGTTTTGGATTTGAGTTCTGTATACATGTGTTTACCGGTCTGACACGCAGTGGGTACCGGGTTCGATTTCCGGCCAGACAGGTATCTGAATGATGAGTTTAGATTCTTGTTCTGGGTCTGGGTGTTTGTGTATTCGTCTTTGTGTTTGTCTATGGCACCCACGACACAGGACAAAATCCTACTGTGGGGCTATGAGTGTAGAAGGTGTTTTAATGTGTGAATTGGTATCTTTGTTAATTAGGCGCTTGAGTTTTGGCTTCATGGATGTGGTGGAGGTTATACAAGGCATTCCAACTTACTCCTTACGGGTAGCCACGCATCTGTGGGCAACCTAATCTTATCTGTAGATGATTGCCTACGGATTTTCTTGAGCGGCAGTGCCTGACATCAGGTTGGCGTATGCTCGTATGTTACTAACTACTATCTGAATTCAGCAACAGGTGCGTTGCAACTCCAGACGACTAAGATGGTTGCCTCATATAAACGAAACGCAGGAACTGCTTCACGGTAGAAATAGGTGTGGCCGTGGTACTTCCCTTTTTTATTACATTAAAGTAGCAAAAGAGCATGCAGCGCATCTGATGGTAAGTGGCCACTGCCACCCATGGACTTCTGTTAGCAACTTCATATAGAACAGCTCGATATGAAGTCTTTCACAGATGCGTTGCTACTTCCGAGGACTAAGATGCCGGTTTAATATGAGGAGACACTCATATTAAAGTGAACTGGCAACCACACCCTTCCATCGAAACGCAAAACTGCTTCACGCTAGGAATAGGTGTGGTGGTGGTAGTTCCCCGGTCGAACTACACTGGTCCTATAACCTGGTAAACCAGTATAGTTCGACCGTTCCCTGGCCGTAGTATGCAGACCCTATCTTGCCAATACTAATATCGTGGCCTTATAACACCAATATTCGTAGCAACCCTACTCCATAACAATAATAAACACCCTATATGCGGGGCAAAATCATTATTACATTACCTTGCTTGCTGGTATTGAATATTTTTTCATAACCGTTCCACCATATATGTTTTTATTACTTTTGAGGGTAAAAAGTACATTAGTTTCATAGAGCATTAAGGCGTTATTATTGAACAAGTTAGCCCCGCGGTTTCACCCGCGTTTGAGGAAAGTAACAAAATTACCTTTTAGTATTTTTTTTGAGTTTACTCCTTAAGAATGGATATATAAGAGCCCGGTATGAGAAAAATGTGAAGAGTAAAATCTACTGATAAATGATCTCGTTACTTTTTTTATTGAGTATAACGCCATCTAGTTTAAACTTTAGAACTATTTTATCAGTACGCGGGGATGGTATGCATAGTCTTCGTTAGATACATAGATTACGTCTTCCCGTAATCTCAATGGTATTTAAAACAGTAAATCGGTAAGATAAGAAATGTAAATACTCTGTAAATACGTACAATATTAATATTTTAATACGTGATTATACATTGCATATATTTTTTCAAAATGTATTGGTATTATTTATAACCATGTATGGGTATTATTTATATCTTTAATGTGGGAGTACAGTCATGCGTCATTTTCAATTATACTACACAACCATGCAGTCAACGCGATGGTAAGTGGTCGTCGCTAATGGACATCTATAAGAATGATCATATAGACCACGGGTTCTGTCTGAAATCAGTCATAGATTCGTTGCTATTTCCGAGGACTAAGATAGTCGCCATACACAGTACTGAGTCGGCATCTGTTCTACTAAAAGGCAAAACCGCTTAATCCTAATGAAATGTGTGGTGGTGCTACCTACCTCCCCGTCCAAAACATAGTTTCCTACTTTATAACACACACCCAGATGGTTGGAACAGTGTAGTTCAACCGGGGAGGTACCCCCACCAAATCATTTTTAAAACGAAGCATTTCTTGCGTTTCTATGGAAGGGTGTGGTTGCCGGCACACTTTAATATGAAACGACCATCTTATTCCTCGGGAGTAGCAACGCATCTGTGATTGATTTCAGATAGAACCCATGTTCTTTTGAAGTTCCTTACACACGTTCATGAGCGGCAGTGACCATTTACCATCAGGTGAACTGCATGCTTGTTTGCTTCAATCAGATAAAAGAAGCACATACACGTACATAAAAACACACACATACATATATACGTCAAAAAAACATTACCCTCTTTTTCGCAAAATTGGCTGAAAATCAGTGTCTAGGCTAAAAAATAGTCAAAAATGCAACTCACGGTTCACGTCAATGGAGAGGGTCTCCGACAGCGGCGTTATTGATGGATCCGTCACAGCCTGCGACAGAATGTGATATTAATATTGGGTGTTAGATCATATGGTATTATGTGCTAATATTGATTTTAATAAAAAATCAGATCGTAGTGTTGCTAGATGCTAATATGTGTTGCCAGATTGAATAAGGTATAAAAATCGGATCGGATTTTTTTTTTAATTTTTTAAAAAGGTTTTTTAGCTCTGGTGTAAAATAGCGTTTTACGAAATGCAACAAGTCTTTCTTTCTTTGCTTCGATATGTAACATGTTTCTAGCGCATACCATTACGTTTTTCCACTCTGATCTGCGATATAACGAATGTCACTCTAAATATTCCATGGCATATAAGAAGTAATGAAGTGTGCTATAGGTCGAAATATCGCAAAGCTGAGATAGCAAGTTTCATTGAATCTTTACTAATATTATAAAGAGGAAAACTTTGTATTTTTGTATGTTTGTCATGAATTAACTTAAAAACTACTGAACCGATTTTAAAAATTCTTTCACCATTAGGATGCTACATTGTCCTTGTGCAACATAGGTTATTTCTATTACTAGAATATTTAAGGCCTCTTTGCTAAAACCTGAGTAATGTGATTCAAAGTGTCAATTTTTTTTTTCATTGCAGACACTGCGACATCTATTGATAATATTACAAAAAATTTTTCTACAATATATGAAAACATATCAATATCTACGAAAGACTTGGACACTGATCGAACAATGATCAGTGTACCCTTACGCAAAGCAGTCCTCGCTAATTTTTTGGGACTACTATCAGAATAGCATCAACCCACTGCTATGACTATTGACCAAATCCTCATTACGGATGGGGGGAGGTACATGTCCAAAGTGGTGCTCAAATGTATTATGGTTAGATAGAATACATTATAGTCTGCGCGAACGAAGTCGTGTCGGTTCTGCTAGTCATAAATATAATGCAATTTAAAACTCACCTGACAAGTAATGTCTGTGCCGTAGTCAGATCGTTGCAAGATGAAAGATGTGGTGGCCCTCGCTTCAGAGTTAGCTAGCAACGCGTGGGACTTCCACCAAGACACGCGTGCTGTGGGGCGACCTGCAACAAAAAAGATAGAAAATAAATAAAGCCGGCGATGCATTGGCGACTCCTCTGGTGTTGCAAATGTCCATAGGCGACGGTGACTGCTTTCCATCAGGTGGCCCGTCAGCCTTATCGTTAGGTCTTAATATAAAAAAAAACAAAAAAAAACGAGTGAGAGCAGTGATAGCCTAATGGTTGAAACTTGCTCTCTCGATCGGGAGGTCCGAGGTTCAAACGTAGGCACTGATTTACGTGCGTATTAGAAATTAATTATTACTACTTTTTGGTGAAGAAAATAATCGTGAGGAAACCTACATACCCGAGAGTTCTTTAAACAAAAAACAAGTTTTCAAAGGTGTGTAAAGTCCACCAATTCGCACTTGGCCAGCGCGGTGGACTATGGCCTAATATTCTCTTATTCTGAGACCCGTAAAAACTGTGCTTCATTTAATTAATTCCTAACCACATTTTAGGCCGTTGACACAAATCAAATATTCCCGAAATTCCCGGCGCAAATTCCCGAATTTTAAATATTTTCCCAGCTAACCCACAGGTGCGTTCAACTGTGTATTTGTAGTTGGCTGGTCACGATTCGTTAGGTACCATTTATTTGACGTGGAGGCTATTTTTCATTGAATTTGACGGTCAAATCAGGTTTCTGGGCTAGCGTTGCCGTTTATGATATATTTGTGGCACAAATATAATTTTAGCATGTACCATATAAATGTACGTAAAGGAAAACAGTTTTGGGATATACTAATTTGTTAAACATATATAATTTAGGTGTGACATTAAAAATATGTTACAAAAAATCATTTTTTTAAAAAGACCATTGTAGTGACGGTCTATTTAACGTTTACAGTCTTTAATAAAAGTTATTGGTATTTTTTTATGGTGGACACTAATGACTGCTTACAAAACCCTTAATAAATGCAAAAATAATGCATTTATTACGGGTTTTGTAAGCAGTAATTACTTTCAAAAACCCTCTCACTCTCTATTTCATGTACAAATTCCATTAAAACCGATTCAGTAGTTTCACAGAGGACTTTGTTTAATCAATTCCTATAATTAAAGTAAAAAGATAAGTATTTATATACAGTGAAATGAAATGAAATGAAATGTCTTTATTTTGTATAGGCCTGCGGGGGCACTTACAAATTGTCAGTTACATTTTTTTTTCTTACACTACCACCGGACAGTAACAGTAACAAGATAAGTATAACAAGATTTGAAAATCGTATTTGTCCAACGCGGTGGACTATGGCCAAAAACTCTCTCGTTCTGATAGAATTACCGTGCCCAGCATTGGGACAATAATGAGTTGACAATAAACTATATTTTACTAGGCTAATTTACATTAAAAGATGTGTCGTTTGACCGGGAAGATTACACTACAAGTATTTCTAGCGTAACCTAGCGTAGATGCTATGAAGATGAAGGTGGTAGAACCAGTGTAGTTCGACCGGGGAGGTACCACCGCCACACCTATTTCTAACGGGAAGCATTCATTATGTTTCGATTGAAGGGTGTGGTTGCCGGCAGACATCTATATGAAGCGACCATCCTAGTCCTCGGGAATAGCAACACATCTGTGATTGACTTTAGACAGAAACTATGTTCTATATGAAGTTGCTTACTGATGTCCATGGATAGCGGTGGCCACTTACCATCAGGTGGACTGCATGCTCGTTTGCTACTTCATTATTATAAAAAAATAAAAAAAAGATGCTGACTTACATATGAAGCAACCTCACCTCAGGAGTTTTAACAAATCTACCGCCTACTCCAGAAAGAACCCATACTCTTTTTTATACAATTGAAGCAGCAAACGAACGATCAGTCCGATGATGCAGATCATCATGAGCGACACTTACCACTTACCATCAGGTGGATAGCATGCTTAAAATAAAACTTATATTGCCGACCCGCGTGGCAGAGTGGTCACCACCGGTCTGACGCAGTGGGTTATGGGTTCCATTCCCGGCCAGACTGGTATCTGAATGATAAATTTAGATTTTCTGTTTTGGATTTGCGACTTTGTGTATTCGTCTGTGTATGTCCATGGCACCCACGACACATGAAATCCTACTGTAGGGCTGTGAGTGTAGACAGTGTGTGTGTATTTCTCTCTCGCTCTCTCTCTCTCTCTGTGTGTGTGTGTGTGTGGGTAAGTAAATTGCGGAAATTTGCTATATATACATGCATATACCGATATGTATATACGAAACACACAGTATATTGCTATAAAGCCTATTCATAAGTTCCGTATAACTTCTCTCAAATTTCAAAGGCTCATTAGTCAACAACATAATCTTCCTGACTACGTACTCAGCCTAGACTGATAGGAGCTTAGTACTAGGATGATTAATTAAAGAGAATAAGCGAATAAAGATAGCTAACATTTTCACGAGAAAAACAGGCTTGTGAAAATCAGGTCGTTAAAATTTCGGATAATTATTTTAACACTCGATATTTTGAGGGATCTACAAAGAGAATTTTGTGTAAAAGAGTGCTGAAATTCTAAAAAGTTTATTGACATCTGATATGATGCAACATAAAATATTTTAGAAAAATCTTACGTCACAAAATCTGTATATATAACTAAATTATACCCTTATTTACATCATTAGAGGTAAAAACGCTTCTGGTGCGGACTACAGAATTTCAATTTTATATAGATTATTACAGTGTTTGTCAGCGATAGTGGCTTATATCGTCAACCCATTATTATCCCACTGCTGGGCACAGGTCTTCTCTCGGAATGAGAGAGTTTTAGACCATGGCCCACCGCGCTGGTCAAGTGCGAATTGGTGGACTTCACACACCTCCGAGAACTTTTTTTAAAGAACTCTCGATTGTGAAGGTTTTCTCACGATGTTTTCCTTCACCGAAAAACAGTAATAATTAATTTCAATACGCACAGAAATCAGTGGTGCGTCCCTGGATTTGTACCTCGGACCTCCTGATTGAAAGGGCAAGTTTTTATCATTAGGCTTACACTGCTAGTGGCTTATTTTCAGGCTACATTTTTCTACTTAGATTATCACAGTTGGTAGGATGAATTTAGTTCGAAATGAGGTACCACCGCCTTAACTATTTCTAGCATAAAGCTGTGCCTGGAAAAGTGTGGCTCCCTTATAAATGAGGACCACCTGGGTCTTCAAAGAAACAGCGCATCTGTGATTGGCTTCAGATAGATCCGCTGTTCTATATGAAGTGTCTTACAGATGTCCATGAGTGGCTGTGACTTACCATCAGGTGGATTGCATGCTTGTTTGTTTCAATCAGATAAAAGAAAGACACACACGTACAAACAAACATATACATACATACGCCTAAAAACATTACCCTTTTTTTCGCAAAATTGGCTGAAAATCAGTGTCTAGGCTAAAAAATAGTCAAAAATTTAACTCATGCTATGCCAATTGCGTAAAAAAACTTTCCTAAATTAAATACTATATTTCTAGGTATAAGCAATTCTAAGCTGTATCAGAATATTATGAGTCACGGCATCGATGAAAAAAATATGATAGATTAATCTTTAAGAGCACGCTCACAAGAAGTAGATTATTAAGATCTAGACAGAATTCTTCCAGAGAATAACACGTTAGACTTTAGACCTTCAGACTAAAACAAGGGTGTACTAACAAAATACTTATCTCGCAAGTGGGAATTCTAGGGAAGGTCTAATGTTGGGCTAAACACCAATCTCATGATTAATTACTTCTGAGAAGTAGGATAATGCCGATTTAGAAATTATTATATTAATACGTGAAGCAAAAATTTGTGACGGATTTTTAAGTAATATGCCGCGGACGGATTAGTATGAAATTTTGCACGGTTATAGTGGACGTAGAGAAGGAGTGCAGAATGTTAATATTTTTTTCAAATAATGCATTTTTCATACATAAAATCAACTAAAACACATTACACACACTGCCTTGCATTTGTCACAAACACATATGTACTTAGTAAATGAAAATGAAAAGACACAACGTCAAGAATGTCAGATGACATTTGATTTTTAATTTAAATTACGGTCGAATTTCGGCCGATGCTACGGGTGACTAGTATCAGGAATTAGGCGAAAAATAGTGTAAGAATATGTTACTAAGGTAATATTGTAAGAATTTTAGGGTAGTAGAACCAATGTAGTTCAACCGGGGAAGTGCCACCGTCACACATATTTCTAGCGTGAAGCATTTCTTGCGTTTCGATGGAAGGGTGCGGTTGCCGGCACACTTTCACATGAGACGACTATCATATTCGTTTGCTACTTCAGTCAGATAAAAAAAATGCAAGGTGGTCTGAATATTTCTATCAGGGAGGCCTCACCTTCCAGCTAAGCAGGTTTTGCGTTTCGGTGGAAGGGTATGGTTGGCTCAGTTTTATATGAGGCGACCATCGTAGTCCTCGGGGGTAGCACAGCATTTGTGAGTGACTTTAGATACAACCCTTGTTTTTAAAAAAAACTTAAAACGCTTTCCACACTCATAGCCCCACAGTAGGATTTTCTCCTGTGTCGTGGGTGCCGTGGACACACACAAAGACGAATACACAAACACCCAGACCCAGAACAAGAATTTAAACTCATCATTCAGACACCTGTCTGGCCGGGGATCGAACCCGGGACCCACTGCGTGCCAGACTGGTGTGGTAACCGCTGCGCCACGCCGGTCGTCAAATGTTTTTAACCGACTTCCCAAAGGAAAGAGGTTATCTATTCGTCACGTATATATATATATATATATATTTTTTTTATGTATGTTCGGGTGAAATGGCTAGAAATCGTCGACCTACCGACACGATTCATACGACATTGTATGCGGCTAGTTTCACAGGCAGTCCCATATTGAGGAAAATGAAAACCCTCTAGCGGTTTTCCCGGAAAATTGGAAAATGTCGGTTTGTTAAAATCTTGAATAACTTGGGTGTTTATAAACCGATTTCCATTTTCTTTCTTTCATTTGATAGGAAATTTTGTCACGCAACTTTTTCTCTTGAACATGGGTATGCTGTGATGCTTAACTCTTTGAGTTATGGGGTGGAAACCACCACCACTCCTCAAGTTTTTTAGATAATTTGAGATAACTCGGCTTCTGCCGAATCGATTCTTATGAAACTTGGAATATGTATTATATATCTATGCTTATATAGGTTGACGAAAAATTTGACCTTCAACTCTTCGATCCTGATGATGCAGGATTACAGCTATCCTAAACTATAACATTAGCTATTTGGTGCTTACATATATGTAACAAGACTACTAAGCAGAGACATGTGATGAAAAATTTGACCTTCAACTCCTCAATCCTGATGATGCAGGGGTGCCTCAAGCCTAAACCATAGGGGTTGACCATTTGGTGCTTATGGGTATGTTATAACAATACTAAGCAAAGACATATTATAAAAAAAATGACCTTCAACTCCTCAACCCTGATGATGCAGGGTGCTGTAAGCCCAAGCCGTAGGTGATGGCCATTTAGTGCTTACGGATATATAATAAGATAGCAAGGCAAAGATGTACGATGACAAATTTGACCTTCAACTCCTCAACCCTGATGATGCAGGGGTACTGCAGGCTTAAACCATAAACGTTAGACATTTGTTGCTCACGGATTTGTAATAACATTGCTAAGCAAAGGTACACGACGAAAAATTGGACCTTCAACTCCTCAATCCTGATGATGCAGGGGTATTGAATGCCTAAGCCATAAAACTTAGCTATTTCAATCTTACGCATTCAAAATAATATTTAAAAAAATGTAAGGTAAAACATTGGAAAAATGGTTGTATACGGTGGAAAATTGGACCTTCAACTCCTCAATCCTTATGATGCAGGGTACTGCAAGCCCAAGCCATAGAAGTTGGCCATCTGTTACTTACGTGTATGTAATGAGATTACTACGAAAAGATATGGCATGAAAAATTTGAGCTTCAACTCCTCAACCCTGATAATGCTGGGGTCCTTCAAGCCTAAACCATAGGCGTTGGCCATATGGTGCTTACGTATATGTAATGAGATTACTAGGCAAAGATATAACATGATAGTTTTGACCTTCAACTCTTCAGCCTTGATGATGCACGGGTACTTCAGGCTTAAAGCATAGGCGTTGGCCATTTGATACTTATGGAATTGTAATATATTAACAAAGCAAAGACGTATGATAAGAAAATTGACCTTTAACTCCTCGACCCTTATGATGCAGGGTACTGTAAGCCCAAGCCATAGAAGTTGGCTATTTAGTGTTTAAGGATTTATTGAAGAAATGCTAAGAAGAGATGACTTATGAAAACCGTTATCTTTAACTGGGCTTTTATTCAGTGGTACTGCCTATCTAACCCACAGGTGATAGTAATATGGCCCTTATGAATATATTAGGAGTTCCATAAACGGAGGCAACGATTAATAAAGTTACCTTCACCTCTTTAACCCTAATAATATAGGTATACAGCCTGCCTAAAGTATGTGTGTTTGGTAATTATTGTTCGCAATACAAACAATGAGTTCCGGAAAGGACATAATTATGATCACAAATTCCACTTTGAATACAATTACCTGGACGATGCAGGAGTACTGCCAACCTTTTTACATAGGATGGGTTAGGTTAGGTTGGAACTTAAAAGAAAATATAGAAACTAAGCGAGCAGGGCGCGGCAGCGCCCTGCGAGCGGTTGCGCTCAGTTCACATGCACTGTGACAGTAATGTAAGATATCGCTTAGGCTTTTGTTTGACTTGTCATTTAAGGTTGATTTTAAATTACCGTTTCCATTTATGTATGCACTATGCAGTCTTATGGATACTATGTATTACACGGTCTCGTATAACTGATCGAAGTGTCTAGTCGTCCCGTAATCGGATGAATAAAATAAATTAATCGTCCGCTAAACGGTAAGTTCGTAATAAAAATGGTCTGTATATTAAACATACTTATTATCCTCGTTATAAAAAACGCATTGAAACTGGTGAGTTAAATCATATTACTGAGATTAATAAATTGTGTAAAGCTATGGGTACACCTGATGTAGTGAATAACGACCATGCTGCCCGAACTTAAATTGGTTTTGATGGTATTGGTTTTCCAACTAAGGATAGGTAGTCAAAATTATTTTTATCAGTATCAGTTGAATTATACTCTTAGTTATAAGGTTTATATTACTTTTTCTACTTTAAATATTGATAATTATAGGCCTATTCTTTAAATAAATGTTTACTCAGAAAAAGTTGTTTTATTCGGTTAGGTTAGGTTCGATTTTAGATGTATTTTTAGATGATGACGTCAGCACATAATTTTATTCATCCGAAAATCGGACGAATAATTAATTTTATTCATCCGGTTAGCGGACGACTAGCAACAGCCATAACTGATTTTATCGTGACTGAAAAGCGTGAAAAAAAAATTTTTAAACAAAAAATACAACCGACTTCCATGCCACATAAAAGTAAAAAATAATCTAAATACATGTTGGTTTAGAGCAAACACAGTACTTAGTACATAGTTCCGAAGTCGGCGCTCACCATATTTTGCTGGATCATGACGAAACTACATGTATCTTATATGAGCGCCGACTTCGGGACTATGTTATGTTTATCCTTCTCGGCAATTATTTTATTCGCTAGACAACAGATACGTTATTAAGAATACCTGCCACGTTAGTAGTATCAAATATAAAATTTGTCGAATTTTGAATTCAGACTTCATTTTTTTGTTTTCTTTATTTTTCATTTAGTGATATACACAAGCATTGAACTGAGACAATTGGAGTACGATCGTTCAGCAGGCATGATCATGGCATGATCATTTGTGTCGTCAACCCATTATTGTCCCACTGCTGGGCACGGGTCTTCTCTCAGAATGAGAGAGTTTAGGCCATAGTCCACAGCGCTGGCCAAGTGCGAATTGGTGGACTTCACACACCTCCGAGAACTTTTTTTTTTTTAAAGAACTCTCGGGTGTGTAGGTTTCCTCACGATGTTTTCCTTCTCCGAAAAGCAGTGATAATTAATGTATAATACGCACATAAATTAGTGGTGCGTGCCTGGGTTTGAACCTCGGACCTCCCGATTGAGAGGGCAAGTTTCAACCATTAGGCTATCACTGCTCTTAGTTTCAACCATTAGGCTATCACTGCTCTTAGATGATCATTTAGAAAGCACAATTTCTTCGCTGTTCCAAATTGCCGTAGGAAATGGAATGTATGAAAAATTTCATCTCCTATACCTAGAACTCTTAGAACATTTAATAGTCTCTTTTACAGTGCGCCTCACTTTGATGTTTTTACAGATAACTGGAAGACGATTTTATCAGAATATCTACAGTATTGTGAAATCTATGCCTGAGTAATTTATTGTAATGTGTAATGTAATTAATTCTTATTAATTAATGTATTTATATTATAATATTCCACCAATTCGCACTTGGCCAGCGCGGTGGACTATGGCCTAAACTCTCTCATTCTGAGAGAAGACCCATGCCCAGCAGTGGGACAACAATGGGTTGACGACATATTATAATATAATAATTAGTATAATTGGTTGTCAGTCCACTTATTATAAATAAATAAATAAATTTAGCGAGGTGAAAGATCTCAATCCAAACAAGAATACAATATGCTTAGACTTTCTATCTTATACCCAATATTGTCACACGCCCACCACACGAATATATCATACAAAAATACTGGAACATATCCTATTTCAAAAAAAATTTTTATTTTTAACGCCCATACATCATTCTAAACAAATAAATGCGGGTTGGAAAAGTTGAATTACTCCCAAAAGGTCATATTCCCTTTTCATTTGAACTGCCTGTTAACGGTTAGACCATAATGAAATTCGAAAATTTAGACAGAAGTAGTAGCGAATAGAAGTGTCGTTCTTTTGAAACCTTTTTTCTTATGAAAATCTTGTGTGACGATTAATTGTGTACAGATGAATAATAAAATTAACTTGATTATTTGGCCACAATTTGTTTTTTAATGCCACGTACTTAGAAGCCAATACTAGAGCAGTGATAGCCTAATGGTTGAAACTTGCCCTCTCGATCGGGAGGTCCAAGGTTCAAAACCACGCACGCACCACTGATTTTTCTAAATTATGTGCGTATTAGAAATTAATTCTCACTGCTTTTTGGGGAAGGAAAACGTCGCGAGGAAACCTACACACCCGAGAGTTCTTTAAAAAAAAATCTCGGAGGTGTGTGAAGTCCACCTACTCGCATTTGGCTAGCGCGGTGGACTATGGCCTAAAACTCTCTCATACTGACAGAAGACCGTGCCCAGAAGTTGGACTATAATGGGGTGGTAACACCACTTAGAAGCCAATAGAAATACCTCTAATATCAACTATTGTCATTTCCTTAGCCGTTGAACACCACCGTTTCACCTATTTCTTTGTAACCACCACACCACCACAGCTTTAGGTGCTACTGTATTCTGGTTTAAAGACTATAATATTAAAGGGGAATAGTTATCGGGAAGCACCACTTCCGTGTACAGGATATCAGCCAAAATTTTGATCTCATTACATATGCCATGAGGGACAGCGGGTACTAACAATATCTTTCATCTCTAACTATTACGATGTATTATAAAAAATAAATACTTTTTCTACACTCATAGCCCCACACTATGATTTTTTCCTGTGTCGTGGGTACCATAAACACACGAGACGAATACACAAACACTCAGATACCTGGCTGACCGGGAATCGAACTCGGAACATTGCGCGTCAGACCGGTATGGTAAACACTCTGCCACGCGGGTGGACAAAACAAACAACCAAACGGCAAAATATTTACAATTAGGCATTTTAGAACGTCATTTCTAGTAGCCAATAGTTCTGTGATCGCGGTTTGGGTATATATTATGCACGGTACACGAAAAAAAATGTAAAACAAAAGGGTTCCAACCCTTGTCAAGTAAATCTGACTTGATGACGCATCTAGCGACGGGTTAACGGTATCCTTATACTACAGCGTTGTAGGGTTAAACTTTGGAAGCCGGAAACACTTATCAGATTATAAGAAAGTTTATTTACAAAGCGATTTCGATGTTTTTTGAGGATTCCTTTTTTGTTAAGTGGCGCCTTCGGTTTGTGTAGCTCATTCGCGCTTCCGTAGTTTTTAGTCCTTATTGTTTTTTTTACATACTACTATTCCCACGAACCGTCCGCTTTTATTACGTTTATCACGACAAGTTTTTTTTTTTCCTTAATCTGATTGAAGTTGCAAACGAGCATGAAAGCTACAGGGAGGTAGAACCAGTGTAGTTCAACCGGGGAAGTACCACCGCCGCACCTATTTCTAGCGTGAAGCATTTCTTGCGTTTCCAAAGAAGGGTGTGGTTGCCGGCACATTTTCACATGATGGTAATGATCACTGACCATCAAGTGGACTGCATTTTATTATCTGACTGAACTAGCAAATGAGCATGCACCTGATAGTAAGTGGTCACTGCCGCCCATGGAAATCTATAAGCAACTTCATATAGAACACGGGTTCTATCTGAAGTCAATCACAGATACGTTGCTACTCCTGAGCACTATGATGGTCGCCTCATATACAAATGTGCCGGCAACCACACCCTTCCATCGCAACGCAAGGAATGCTTTACGCTAGAAATAGGTGTGGCGGTGGTACTCCCCGGTGGAACCCAGCTGTACCACCTGGTAAAGTTTGTCACGGACTAAGTACCGATCGATTTCGTTAAAATTTCGCATACATATATGTAGTTAATCACTTAAAGTGATACATAGGATACTTCTCTCGTCGACCCATTATTGTCCCACTTCTGGGCACGGATCTTCTCTCAGAGTGAGTGAGTTTAGGTCATAGTCTACCGCGCTGGCCAAGTGCGAATTGGTGGACTTCACACACTTCCGAGAGCCTTTTTTAAAGAACTCTCGGGTGTGTAGGTTTCCTCACGATAATTTCCTTCACCGAAAAGCAGTGACAATTAATTTCTAATACGCACAAAATTTTAGTAAAATCAGTGGTGCGTGCCTGGGTTTGAACCTCAGACTTCCCGATCGAGAGGGCAAGTTTCAACCATTAGGCTATCACTGATCTAATCCATAGGATACTTATTAGTAGTATACGTGACCGGAGCGAACGAAGCCGCCAGAATAGCTTAGTCTTTTTGAGCATTGGCAAACACCCCATTTCGTTTAACGCTTCAATGAATAGCTTGTCTTTGTTGAGCTAACAGTATGCTTGGTTTAATGAGTAAATACACATTTTGATATTGAATGGGTAAGGTATGCAGTTTTAAATCTTTGTCGGTATTTAGATCCAGTTTAGAACTGTTCTTCCATGTAATATGACTTACTGTAAGCCTTATCACGACTTATTATATTAGTCAAAAGATAGTATGAGTTTGATATGAATGTCGGATCCATCTTTGTTGACATCTTTTCGTCGCGTCTTGACAGAGTCGTGTAGTCAGCCGAGGGTGGTATAGACAATCATAGTTCTCGTAAGAAAATGGTGGTAACACAGAACTGCCCCTCCGTTTCTTTCTTTATAAAATTAATTACCATTTGAATGTATTAGTTGCTGTATTTTTGTAAGAAGACTTTGTGATAATTATGTCAAGTGAATTAACCCCAAGATTTGTTATTCTGCACGAGACCCATAGTCGCCCACACATCTCTGAAGATATTGATGTTGAGTAAGACAAATGACGACATAAACGTATGAGTGTTTGTTACTGTTTCACACAAAACCGGTCGGATTTCGCTTTAATTTGACACATACAAAGTTCGTAACACACAATTATTAACACATATGATACATATTATCAAGACAGACGCAACCGGAGCCGACATAAACGCGCTAATAACCGAGTCCTCTATTTTGAGCATTGATAAACATCCCATAATTCATACCCTGACCCGATGACCCAGAAGCATTTGTAAAGGCATTTTGTCTATCCCGAGCAGTGTCACGGTTGACATATACGTTTGACAGGGGTCAGAAATGGCCCCTAGAGGGTCGAGTAAACAAACTCTTTAAGGATAATGACGTAAGAACACGTCGGTTCGTTTAACGCTAGAATGAATACCTTGTTTTTGTACTAACATTATGTTTGGTTTAATGAGTAAATAATTATTTTTATTTTGATGTATACAGAACGCTCTTCCAACGCCCTATACGTTTGACAGGGGACAGAAATGGCCCCTAGAGGGTCGAGTAAACAAACTTTTTAAGGATAATGTCTTAAGAACCCGTCAGTTCGTTTAACGCTAGAATGAATACCTAGTTTTTGCTGTACTACCATTATGTTTGGTTTAAGGAGTAAATAAAAAATGGAGTGTAATGGGTACTTATGATAGGCGGTTTTAGAATTCCTTTTGCCTATTTTTCGACCCAGTTACAGTTTCGCTTATTGTAAACTTTATCACGACTTATGATATTTGCATTAAAACGGCAAACAAGTTTAGGATGTGAGTGTTTGATAAGATTGCTCTTTCACGCAAAAACTACCGGTTGGATATTGCTGAAATTTTGTACACAAAGTTTATGACCTACATTCATACATAAAATACTTATTATCGTGTAAGAATAACCTAGTCCTATATTTTGAGTAATGATAAACATCCCATAATTCATACCCTGACCCGATGACCCAGAAGCATTTGTAAAGGCATTTTGTCTATCCCGAGCAGTAGCACGGTTGACATGTACGTTTGACAGGGGTTAGAAATGGCCCCTGGAGGGTCGAGTAAACAAACTCTTTAAGGATAATGACGTAAGAACACGTCGGTTCATTTAACGCTAAAATGAATACCTTGTTTTTGTTGTACTAACCAAACATAATGTTCGGTTTAAGGAGTGAATAAAAAAAATGGAGTGTAACGGGTACCTGTGATAGGCGGTTTTAAAATTCCTTTTGCTCTTGGTCACAGTTTCGCTGTGTAATATGACTTATTGTAAACTTTATCACCACTTATGATATTTGTATTAAAAAGGCAAAAGTTTTTGAGGATGTGTGTGTTTGTTATTATTGCTCTTTCACGCAAAAACTAGCAGTTGGATATCGCTGAAATTTGGTACAAAAACTTTATGACGTACATTAAATACATACATAAAATATACATTAAATACTTATTATCGTGTTAGATGTGACCGAAGCAGACAACGCCGCAAGAATAACCTAGTTCTCTATTTTGAGCATTGATAAACATCCCATAATTCATACCCGGACCCGATGATCCAGAAGCATTTGTAAAGGCATTTTGTCTATCCCAAGCAGTGGCCCGGTTGACATATACGTTTGACAGGGGTCAGAAATGGCCCCTAGAGGGTCGAGTAAACAAACTCTTTAAGGATAATGACGTAAGAAACCGTCGGTTCGGTTAATGCTAGAATAAATAGTTTGTTTTTGTAACAAAATTATGTTTGCTTTAATAGATAAATACAAATTTTGAAAATATGATAAGACCGATGCAGACAAACCTGCGCTAATAACCTAGTCCTCTATTTTGAGCATTGATAAACATCCCATAATTCATATCCTGACCCGATGACCCAGAAGCATTTGTAACAGCATTTTGTATATCCCGAGCAGTGGCACGGTTGACATATACGTTTGACAGGGGTCAGAAATGGCCCCTAGAGGGTCGAGTAAACAAACTCTTTAAGGATAATGACGAAGAACCCGTCGGTTCGTTTAACGCTAGAATGAATACCTTGTTTTTGCTGTTCTACCATTATGTTTGGTTTAAGGAGTAAGTAAAAAAATGAGTGTAAAGGGTACATGTGATAGGCGGTTTTAGAATTCCATTTGCCTATTTTTCGACCCAGTTACATGGCTCTTGGTCACAGTTTCGCTGCGTAATATGACTAATTATAGTTCTTATCACGACTTATGATATTTGCAGTAAAGAGGCAAAAGTTTTTGAGGATGTGTGTGTTTGTTATTATTGCTCATTCACTCAAAAACTAACGGTTTGATACCGCTGAAATTTGGTATACAAAGTTTATGACCGACGTTCATACATAAAATGCTTATTATCGTGTTAGATGTGACCGAAGCAGACAACGCCGCAAAAATAACCGAGTCCACTATTTTGAGCTTTGATAAACATCCCATAATTCATACCCTGACCCGATGACCCAGAAGCATTTGTAAAGGCATTTTGTCTATCCCGAGCAGTGGCACGGTTGACATATACGTTTGACAGGGGTCAGAAATGGCTCCTGGAGGGTCGAGTAAACAAACTCTTTAAGGATAATCACGAAGAACCCGTCGGTTCGTTTATCGCTAGAATGAATACCTTGTTTTTGTACTAACATTATGTTTTGTTTAATGAGTAAATAATTATTTTTGTTTTTATGTTACACAGGAAGACGCTCTGCTAAAAACCAGGTGAATATCGTAGGAATAAGAGGCATAAAAATAGAAGGTGTTGCCACTTAGTTCTCCTGTGACATCCACGGAATAAGAAATAGTGATGTTATTGAAGACGCTACACGGCTCGTAATTTTGGAATGTAAGTGCATATACATATAGCCTACATTGAAAACGGGTATAAGACTGTTTTTTTAAGTTGAGTTCTACCAATATTGTTAGATATATAAAGATACGGATATAAAAAGAAATGTACTGAACGATTTCCGTTATAGGTACCAACATTTTTTGTACAACAAATCAAAAATTAAAATTATTTTTTAAGCATCTGTCCAAACGTTTGATAAAGTCAACGAATGATCAGAAAGCTGGCACATACCTCGGTCAACGAATTAGCCTTGCTATTCAACGAGGTAATGTTGCCAGCATCCTGGGAACTCATCCTATGGACAGTAATTTGGATGCAGATTTTTATTTTTAATTTGGCATTTTGTTTCTTTTTAAATTTAAGTTATTATTTCGTATATACAAATAATTATGTTAATTTATATTATATTAATTTAATTTTAATTATTTATTATTTCATATTCAAATTATTAAATTATCATGCAGCTTTGTCAAAAAATAAAATATACTCGTATATACTCGTATTATTCAATTTGTTTTAGTTACGTGGCAATCTTTTGAAAATTGTGGGCTAAATTTAAGGACGTTAAGTAGGTTCGAGCTGCCCTCTGAAAATAGGTCGGCGAAAAATGAAATGTCTCTACCTCTAAAACTTACTGACCCTGGCGACTTGAAATTGCTGCCTAAATCAACGAAAAAGGGTCTCACAGGTTTTCTAAATATGGTGCTACGATAGAAATTACCTTCTAAGTACAACTAGTTTATATAACTTTTTACTTCTGTACATTTACATATAGGGGGGCATAATGATAGTATATATTTTTAAAATAACAAAAAAAAAATGTGTGCGTATACTAGCGTACACTCGTAAGAAGTGAAACTTCTTTATGACGTTATTTTTCAAAAAATAATTTACTATATGCAACTTTACAGAAATTGGTTAAATAAAGTTAAATTAGATAAAGTTTAATAAAAGGCTTTTATTAAACTTTATCTAATAATCTAATCTATAATAATCTATCTAATATCACGCGTGGTAGGGATAAGAAAAAGATGGCGCGTAACGGAGAAAAAAAGATGGCGCGTAACAGAAAAAGATGGCGCGTAACGGAAAAAGATGGCGCATAACGAAAAAATGTTACACTAAATTTTTTTCCAAACCCGATAAAGAAGTTTCAATTCAAAAATATTGTAAGAATACTTTTTCAATATGCTTCTTGTACAGCCAAATATAAGGCAAGATACTGGAGCTAACTTTTATTACCAATGTAAAAAGAAATATGGCAATAAAAATAGATATAGAAAGAAAAAGACAAACCCACTGAGTTTCTTGCCGGATCTTCTCAGTTGAGGTCGTTTTCCGATCCGGTGGTAGTGTAAAAAATATATACATGTAACTGATAATTTGTAAGTGGCTCCATAGGCCTATGCAAAATAAAGACATTTCATTTAATTTGATGGTACGCGGTCACTTTTGCCCGTCTGTGTCTATCTATAAACGTACAGGATTTAAAACAATCTTATATATACTAATTTGTCAAAAGGAGATCTCCCGCCAGGCTAGGTGATCATGCCTGGGGAGCGGCCGTGTTCCGATAATCTTAGTTAGGAGCTTGTATATATGCTGAGTCATGAGAATACTTCGATAGCGTGTTTCAGAATACTAGTAGCGCCATCTCTTGACGAGTTGTGGGAGGTCGCCAAAAACATACAGTATAGCAAGCTAAAAAGTGTTGAAAATATTTCACATACCTCCCACGGCGACGCATGTGAGGTTGACCTCCGTTCCCTCGTCGTATGGTCCCAGGACTCCGCCCTGGACTTCGTTGCCTTCTTGGTTCAGCACGATCAGCCTCTCTGGTGGTACTGGGGACAAAAGTTACAATTAGATTCCGACCTTTATAAAATCATCGACTAAGACATCATTTTAGTACATTTTTTTTTTCAACAAAATTCGTAGTAACCATTTCGTCGAAAAAAAATATAGTATTCATTTATTTGTTTATTTATTTCCACCAATTCGCACTTGGCCAGCGCGGTGGACTATGGCCTAAACTCTCTCATTCTGAGAGAAGACCCGTGCCCAGCAGTGGGACAATAATGGGTTGACGACGACGTTTATTTATTTATACTTCTATAACTAAAGTTGTATAAAGGCGAACTTAATGTCATAAGCATTCTCTACCAGTCGAAGTTTAGGAAAAGCAGAAATCAACGAAGGCGGTGTTCAAAAATTTCCAAAAATCACGGGGAGTTGTTACGAATATGGTCATCAATCAATAATCAATCCCAGAGCAGATTAAAACAGTAATCATTAAGACACCTGCCTAGCAAAATCGATGCGTTAGAACGATAAAATACCTGATACTAATCACAGATACAGGAATTAATATTAATACAACTAATTTCACCGTTTACCCATGATTTATGAAGCACGAAGCTACAGCTGATGAAATATTAATCGACTAGAACATTAATTAGAAGGTACTACGAAAAATAAATACAAGCCAACACGAAATAGATACAGGCTAATTGCTGCAATAAATCAACTGAAACGGCGTTAATGAAAGAAACAATTATGTTATTTCCTAGCTACTTTTCCTTGAACTTTCGTAATAATACAACTTTGGTACACGCTTTTGTAAGTTCTGAGTTCCGTTTAAGCTTTTCTCGTTTGTTGTACAATGCGCCATCTATCTTATTTATAGGGAGTATTGGATATATTAGTTTGCGACAGGTGGGATAGATGGCGGTAATAGAATTGGGAAGTTATTGCTAAAACGCGTTATTGGGAACGCGTAAAAGAAGTGTGAGAAATCGAATTATTTTGTAAGCCGTATATGCTATTACGTAGCTTTTAATAAAAAATTATAATACGCTTTTTCCATTAAAAAGAATCTTTTGCTTTTTAGCAGATTATTATCAGATTTATATAATATTATTATATTTATCTGCGATTATCTGAAATTTGGCTATCATCCTTATATTACTATAAGTAAGCCTTAGTAATGTTGTAAACCTTACTAATAAATAATATAATATTATAATAGTAAAGTTTAAAACCAATACATTCTCAAAACTTTCGCATTAAGAATTATTATTAATACAAAAGTTACTCATTCTCGGATTTCGCTTGAAATTTGGCACACAGATAATTTATGAATTCGTCCCTGTAGTTCCGGGATTAGAATAGAAAAGAAAGAAAGAAAAGAAGAATAACTTTCTTCGTGATAATTACGGTCTACGATATGTCATAAAAGGTGACTTAAAGGGGTTTCCGGGGTCGCGGGCGGCAAGAGTAGGATGTTGAACCGTTCGCTCAGGCGACCCCATGAAGGATGACGAAGCGGATGGCCCAGCCATTTGGAAGAGCCCGACGGGGTGACGCGCTCAGACGGTTGCATTCCTTTGGATATCCCGGAGTCCTCTTTGTAGCGCCGAGGACGGCCACCCATTTTGTGCAATAAAAATCCCTCATAGCCCTGCGTTGCTCTCACGGCGTTGGGTACCTTTTGAAGGTTTCCCCCTCGAGTCGGGTACCTTTTGAAGGTTTCCCCCCCCCCCAAAAAAAAATTATGACTTAAATTAACACATACGATATTCATTGCCGCTGTAAATATGGCGAATAGGAGAAGCCGTGGGAGTAAGCTAGTTAATAATATTTTTTCAAAACAATACAAAACCCTTGTAACAGTCTGTCCGTTCGTTAATCAAGGATGCCGGTTGCAAGCGGCTGGCTGTACGCCAAGGGTTTTTGTGAAAAGGCAAAAGATAACAAAAAATATATTTGCTTTATTTTTGTAGCATGCAGTGTCTACTTTTGCAAATCTGATTCACGTTCGAATGAGGCGACCATCATAGTCCTCGGGTTTTTTTTTTTTTTAATTTGAGTGAAGTAGCAAACGACCATGCAGTCCACCTGATGGTAATTGGCCACTGCTGTCCTTGAACATCTGTAATCAACTTCATACAGAACATGGGTTCCATCTGAAGTCAATCACAGATGCGTTGCTACTCCCGAGGACTATCATATGATGGTCGCCTCACGTGAAAGTGTGCCGGCAACCACACCCTTCTATCGAATCGCAAGAAATGCTTCACGCTAGAAATAGGTGTGGCGGTGGTATTTCCCCGGTCGAACTACACTGGTTCTACCACCTTGAAAAGTAGCAATGTATGTGTAATTTACTTTAGATGGAACCCCTATTCTGTATAAAGTTGCTTACAATCTCAGGCAGTAGTGATTATTTACAAACAGAAGGAGATATAATAAAATAGAACCGGCTAAGGGCGATTCGGACTCGCGCACGAAAGGTTCCGAACCATCACTACATAGTATAAAACAGAATCGCTTCTCGTTGTCTGTCCCTATGTATGCTTAGATCTTTAAAACTACGCTACGGATTTAAATGTAGTTCTTTTTAATAGATAGAGTGATTCAAAACGAAGGTTTTTATGTATAATACATGTAATGGTACAGTGAAAGAACTATGGAAGAACACTGATTATTTCAGATTTTTTTCACTTATTTCTAGCGTGAAGCATTTCTTGCGTTTCGATAGATCATTTGGTTGCCGGCACATTTTCACATTAGGCGACCACCATAGTCCTCGGGAATGGCAACGCATCTGTGATTGACTTCACATGGAACCCATATTCTGTATGAAGTTGATTACAGATGTCCATGGGCGGCAGTGACCATTTGCAGGTGGACTGCATGCCCGTTTGCCACATCTGTTAAAAAAAATAACTCCTAGTCGGAACAAAGTTCGCCGGGTCAGCTAGTATGTAATAAAGCCATATTTATAAGGTCACCATACTTACTGAGTACTGTCAAGTTGAGTCTTGTATTCTTGGTCGGTGATTTTATGAAGTCCACTCTGCATCTATACTGACCACTGTCTTCAGGCCTGGAACAAACAAAATATATTATGATCTAGTAGACAGATTCTTGTCTATTTGTTGTTAGAGCACATTAAATGAAATAAAAAGGAAATGAAATAAAATGGGTCCCGGGTTGGATTCTCGCCCAGACAGGTATCTCAATGACGAGTTTAGATTCATGTTCTGGGTCTGCGTGTTTGTGTATTGGTCTTGTGTGTCCATGGTACCCACGACACAGGAGAAAATCTTAGTGTGGGGCTGTGAGCGTAGAAAGCGTGTTTTCTTGTCTATTTGTTGTTTGAGTTTGAGCACAAAATAGATAGTGTCTAATAGATAATAGACTATAACAAGACAATAACAAGAAAATACACTAAATAGTGCAATTAGTAGTAATATTAGGTCGAGATATGTTTCAGTATATCTTACGAATGGGAAGGTGTTGTCGAAAAAATCACCTTATTTAATTAATGGACACCCTTAATGGACACCCCCTTCTCTGAGGTGGACTACTATATCTATGTTATAAAAAAAATCAGGGCAAAGCGTCATAGGTAAATCGGAACACTAAGCAATCACTGTTCTAACTAAATATAATATGAAACTTCAGGCGAACTAATAAAAACAGGTATCATATGTCGTCCCAGTTCTCATCGAAATTCGATATCCATCTTTAGAGGTCCAATGTACGTTGTACAGGCATATGTACGTACCATAGAGCTATGGATAGTGTAGACATGCCAGGTGGAGTGCGGTTAAATTGGTTTGAATTAATCAGAGTTGTACTGTTTAACTATGAGTTAAGAAAAATGTTATTCTGTATTTTTAATTTATGTATGAAATTGAGCGTTAATTATCACTTCGTATTTATTTACCAGATTTATATAAGAAATATTTTTACAAATACTATATGCACGGTGAAAACGTCTAAAGAAAAAATGTATCAACATTTAAAAAAAACGTTTTCTACACTCATAGCCCCGCAATAGGATTTTCTCCTGTGTCGTGGGTGCCATGGACACACACAAATACGAATACACAAACACCCAGACCCAGAAAATGAATCTGAACTCATCATTCAGATACCTGTCTGGCCGGGAATCAAACTCGGGACCCACTGCGTGTCAGGCCGGTAAGATAACCGCTGCGCCACGCGGGTCGTCGTATTTAACATACCACTTAAAACAAGAAAACACTCAGGTACTTTTAAATAATACAGTTTTAGAATGTAATAAATATTCTAAATTTCATTGTCAGTATTAGTAAGATATGGCGCCTCTATCATAAATAACTCTATGGTCAAAACATGACGTATTCGACCAATTAGCTTCCAAATATTTTGTTCATAGCGCAGTGAAATATGGCATCATTGTCGTTCATTGAATTGTGTTGAATTGTTAAGTTGTGTTGTGTTGAATTGTTGAGTATGTTGTGTTGAATTGTTGAGTTAACGTTCAGTTTGTGCGATGGAATTGCGTGATTGTTTTTGCGTTTCGGAGCAAAACAATAGCGATTTGGAGCTTATAGCGTTTGTCTATGCATCTGGCGGTTATCTGTTAATGATTGGGTTTAAATGGGTTCTGTAGATTTCATTTCTTTTAATTTATTTTTATAGATATCTAGCCTTAAATTAAATTAATTTACATGCGGTTGTATCAGTATCAGTCTTTTGTGGTATTTGGATCATCATAATCATCGTGGGAGGTCAAAATTAATTTATTACGTTAATTGGACAACCCGCATTCGATTCCCAGATAGACTATATGTACGTTTGAACATAGAACTGCTCCGCTGTGAACATAGAAGTAGGCTCCGGGTTCGGCTCCCGGCCCGACAGGCATCTGAATGACGTATTTAGATTTTTGTTCTGGGTCAAAGTATTTGTGTATTCGTCTTTGTGTGTATCCATAGCATCCACGACACAGGAAAAAATGCTAATGTGGGGGCTACGAGTGTAGAAAGCGTTATTTAATAGGTTTATTGAGTCTGCGAAATAGATAATTCTGGATTTATGATAAATTAGTTGAACCCCAGTTTCGCCCGCGTTAAATCTATTTATCGATTGTACAGTACGAATAAGATATTGTCCCACAGTAAAAAGTAGCCTATATTTTAATCCAGAGTGTCAGCTAACTCCCTACCAAATTTTATGAAAATCGCTCCAGCCGTTTAGACGTGAAGAAGTAACAAACATACACACTCACAAACTTTCGCCTTTATAATATTAGCATGATAAAATATATTAAAAACGTTACCTTAATTTTGTCAGCACCAAGACAGCAGGTTTGGTGTTACTCCGAAAAGTGGCTCTAGCACCCAGTGTAGCTGGGTCCGACCAGTGCGACGTCACGCCTTCTCTCGTGTCCAACCTGTGGGCAAATTTACAATTTATATGAAAAAATGTGTGACATGTTTGTATCAAAAACACTAAAAGTATTATATATTTTTTTTTTCCAAACATTGCTTATCTAATTAAGAGGTTTTTATTATTTTTCTTATCTCGGTGTTCCTAAAAAAAGACCTAATATTAATCTGAACGAAATTAACGATGATCAAGTATATGTACTTACTAAAATTAAGTTTAAAGCAAATATATACAAATAATATGGAATTATAATATGAAATAGTCATAGTTTGACGCCAGGACTGTTTTTAGACATCATTCACAGATGCGTTGCTACTCCTCAATAGAACTAAGTCAAATGCCTGGCATCTATGTATGTACTCCCGAGGACTATGATGGTCGCCTCATATATAAGTGTGCCAGCAACCACACCCTTCCATCGAAACGCAAGGAATACTTCATGTTATAAAAAGGTGTGGCGTTGGTACCTCCCCGGTCGAACTACACTGGTTCTGCCTTTAAGGTGTAGCGGTGGTACCTTCCCGGCTGCCTGGCTCCTAAAACACCTAGATGATGGGCAGCAGGGTCTTCTTGTGCAACATCAACACCCACTGCGGTCACCAAAACACATCCCAGGTGCAGTGACCATTGGCAAAACCACCTAGAAGAGGTCTGTGTCCAGCAGAGGACCTTGAGAGGCTGAGGAATGCAGACAACCACGACGTAGACCGTCGATAGGTTCTTCTTTTAAATCTTCTTCGTCTTCTTTATAAAATGAATGTTTGTCTGTATGTCCTCTATAGAATCGTAAACTATTCATTTGTTCATGTGATTATCTTTAGTAAACTTGTTATTCATAAGCTCGCGAAGGTTTCTAGTGTATTTTTTTGTGATGGCGTAGCAACGCGCTCAGGGTACAGCTAGTCTTCTTTATAAAAATAAACGTTTGTCTGTATGTCCTCTATAGGATCGTAAACTATTCATTTGATCATGTGATGATCTTTAGAAAAGTTGTTATTCATAGCTCGCGAAGGTTTCTGGTGTATTTTTTGTGATGGCGTAGCAAGGCGCGCAGGGTACAGCTAGTCTCCTTTATAAAAATAAATGTTTGTCTGTATGTCCGCTATAGAATCGTAAACTATTCATTTGATCATGTGATGATCTTTAGCAAAGTTATTCATGAGCTCGTGAAGGTTTCTGGTGTATTTTTTGTGATGGCGTAGCAACGCGCGGAGGGTACAGCTAGTAATTCTATAAAACAGGATTTGTATAATTGATCTAATCTTTAAGCGGTGTCTTTATATTGTTTGTTACAAAAATTATACCATGTTAGGTGCCATGACCAATAAACCATTTAATTTATAACCGTAACGAAACCAATAAACACGTATTGAACTGGATTGATACATGTCACGAAGTCATATGCGCTATGGCAAAGACATAGAGTTGAAAATCTCAGTCTTCGTACAACTTTGTGATGATTTATCTAGCCATGACCGGTGTAGGGTATCAAAAGTACCGACGAACATTTTGTATGTAAAGTGAGACGCACACTGCAACATGACATGTCAATTTTGAGCGGGCAGATCTCATGAACATTTTTGTCTTTAATGATGACAAGAAATTGAGCTGTTCCTCGCTGTAGAACGCGAGCAATAAATAAGTAGTTTTTATTCTTTTCTTCATTAGGTTCAAATGAAATTATTAAATAATAAGTAGTTTTTTACTCTTTCATGTCCTAAATTATGTTCAAATGAAATTATTTGACAGATATCTACATAGAAAAAAGGAAAAAACAAAAAAATATAATACATATAATAAAATAAGCGTTTTTTTTTATTCTTAAGTTAAATTAAAAATACTTTAAGTGAATTACCTTTTAAATTAAATATGTTTATTCTTAAATTAATTATTAAATTTTTCATTGCACTAAATGCATTCCGTTCTTTTTTAATTCTTGTTCTATAATGCCTTAACACTTAATTAGTCCCGTGGCTCAGTACGCGGCGCGCCTAACAAGAATGTATTACTATAATCTAAACAATCTGTCCATCTATCGGTACAGCGGCTGTCAGTTAGGAGGCGGCTTTAATTTCTTAATCACAACTCTAAGTCGCTCGTGATTATGAGATTTCTGAGTCGGAGCACATATGAGGACAATTAGAAACTTGGGAGAGCGGGAGGGTTGTCAACCGCTAAGTTTTACCAGGTAGAGTGTAGTTCGACCGGGGTGGTACCACCGCCACATTAAACACGCTTTCTACACTCCAGCTCCAACGAGGATTTTCTCCTGTGTCGTGGGTACCATGGACACACACAAGACGACTACGCAAACGCCCCGACCCAGAAAATGAATCTAAACTCATCATTCAGATACCTGTCTGGCCGGGAATCGAACCCAGGACGCATTCCGCGTCAGACCGATGGTAACCGCGTCATGGTAACCGCTCCGCCACGAGGGTCATCTCATTTTTAGCACGCACACACACACACACATTTCTAGCAGTTCTTTCCTGATGTGGAAGGGTGTGGGTGCCAGCTTACTTTTATCTGCATTTTCTTTTATCTGATTGAAGTACCATACGAGCATGCAGTACATCTGATGGTAAGCGGTCACTGCCGCCTATGGACATCTGTAAGTATTCATGTAGAACAAGGATTTTATCTACAGACAATCACAGATGCGTTGCTAATCCCGAGGACTAAGATGGTCGCCTCATATAAAAGTAAGCTGGTAACCACTACCATCCAGTCTGTGGCAGTGGTACCTACTCCTAATATTAAAAAGATTTCATGTACTTCGTATTTTCTCCCTGTAGTTCCGGGAATAGAGCTACGGTAACTCCTGCCGGTCGTAAGAAGAGACTAGAGCAGACGGCCATCGGGGGTTTTAGTGCGGTATAAATCCCACATAACCGCATCGCACTCACGGCGTCGGATACCTTTAAAAGGTTTCCCCCTCGAGGACAAAATAAAAATGTGTGCGTGTACTAGCGTACACTCATAAGAAGTTAAACTTCTTTATGACGTTATTTTTCAAAAAATAATTTACTATTAAAAAGATGGCGCGTAACAGAAAAAGATGGCGCGTAACGGAAAAAAAAGATGGCGCGTAACGGAAAAAGATGGCGCGTAACGGAAAACAAAGATGGCGCGTAACGCAAAAAGATGGCGCGTAACGGAAAAAAAGATGGCGCGTAACGGAAAAAGATGGCGCGTAACGGAAAAAAAAGATGGCGCGTAACGCAAAAAGATGGCGCGTAACGAAAAAATGTTACACTTAATTTTTTTCCAACCCTGATAAAGAAGTTTCACTTCAAAAAGATACTTAATATTTACGCACTTTACGTATATTTTCAAATAATATTTAAATTTTATAACGTATTCTAATCGTATATATTTACCTAAAGTTAATTTTGAATACTCATTCCCAAACAGTGGCAACCCTAGAATCCAACGATCTGGGTCACACATGAGGACAATCGGGAATCAAAAATAACGGGACACTTTAAGGAATAAGGTTGATATTTGGGTGTTTTGTTATAAGTATAGTAAGATCCATTATGAAGTTTGGTATTTCTTTTATTTGCAGGGCGGCAGGGAGAGGGGGCGAGAGAGGAGGAGGAAGGAAAGAGAAAGTTTCTCTTTTCTTTCGTAACAAGCATCTCATTAAATAAAGTTATTCATTTCTAAGCTTTTTTGTTACAGAAGTAGTGGATAAGAATGCAGTCCACCTGATTTTTCATGGACGGTAACGGACACCCGTTATCGTCCGTATTATCCAAATAAATGTCCACCTATTCGCACTTGGCCAGCGCCGTGGACTAGGGCCTAAAACTCTCTCATTCTGAGAAAAAATCCGTGCTCAACAGTGGGAAAATAATGGGTTGCACCCTCTGCAATAAATGTATAAATTAAATTTAATCCATTATGTATCTGTTTTAACTTGAAAGTGATACAATACTTCATCGTTTCACATTCATTTCTGCCTTATAATAGCTGTGTTAAAGACTACCGGTAGTTTTTATTTGTTTTTTATTTTATTTCAAAGGTTGCAGTAAATGAAATACATGTATATGCACGAGACAGTATAGAATATGAGTGGCAACGCATCTGTAATTAACATCAGATTATGATCTAATCTTTCTTACATACTATGAGACAGCTAAACCTATTTTAATAAGAGTGTTAAGCAGCAATAGAGCAGTGATAGATAGCCTAATGGTTAGAACTTGCCTCCTTGATAGAGAGGTCCGGGGTTCAAACCCAGGCACCACTGATTTATGCATCACTGATTTATGTGCGTTTTAGACATTAATTATCACTGATTTTCGGTGAAGGAAAACATCGGAAGGCAATCTACACACCCTAGAGTTCTTTAAAAAAAGTTCTCGGAGGTGTGTGAAGTCTATCAATTCGCACTTGGCCAGCGCGGTGGACTATGGCCTAAACTCCGAGAGAAGACCCGGGCCCAGCAGTGGGACAATAATGGGTTGACGATACAAGCAGCAGTAGAGAACTTAACAGTGCGTCCAATTGACAAAAAAACATTCCAAAATATTTTGAGTTCCTATGTACAAATTCAGAAACCATTTCGAGAGTAAATCCGCATTAGACGTTAATTTTATCAAAAGAAAAGCAGGATCTACGCGACTTCGTTCGCGCAGACTAACTGAAGTTTTAGCAAGGACCCCTTATGTATTCTAGTAATAGAAATAGCCTTTGTAATCCGGGAATGAGCAGTGATAGCCTAATGGTTGAAACTTGCCCTCTCGATTCGAGAGGTCCGAGGTTCAAACCCAGGCACGCACCAATGATTTATGTGCGTATTAGAAATTAATTATCACTGCTTTTCGGTGAAGGAAAACATCGTGAGGAAACCTACACACCCAAAGAACTCTCGTTCTTTTAAAAAAAAAAAAGTTCTCGGAGTTGTGTGAAGTCCACCAATTCGCACTTGGCCAGCGCGGTGGACTATGGCCTAAACTCTCTCATTCTGGGAGAATACCCGTGCCCAGCAGTGGGCCAATAATGGGTTGATGCGAATCCGAGAATAATGTGACATTCTAATGGTGAAAGAATTTTTAAAATCGGTCCAGTAGTTTTTAAGTTAATTCATAACAAACATACAAAAATACTTTATAATATTAGTATAGATATAGATACATCCGCTTGTCAACATATAATCAATTAATCAACGACTCGTGGGAATCTTCCAGTACAGTTAGTTTCATTTTATATTTTACTAGCTAGTTAATTTTGACAGTTAACCTCTATACGGCACTATTCATCGTACTCGTATGGGATTATCGTGAGCGTGTTTCCACTGTCACACGTTATTTAAATTACGTTGTAAACTTTTGAGATGTTCTATAAAGTTTCATATACTATGTATGTAGCATGTTGGTTTAGAAAATAAATTACTATATGATTTAAGACTAGTATTATTGCGGCATTGATAGATTATAATACTAAACGGGTACTCACGATATGCGGTTTATGAATTCTTATAGAATTCTTTTTGCCGATATTTTGACCCAGTTGCATGGATCGTGGTCACGGCCAAACTGCGGTAGCGGGAAGAATCCGTTGACAAGCACTAGTGGTAAATTAACCTATCTATCCTACGTCTTGGTCGTTTTTCTTTTTTAGGTTTCATATCATTACTAATAAATTACTAAATATGAAATCTAGACATTGTCGTGTGTGGTGACAGAATAGCATCATCGCCTCTTTCGTGTCGTCGTATGAGGTGAATAAGAGGCAAAATTTGGGAAATGTGAGCGTAGTGGCACAACAAGTGTTCAAACGGGAAAATACCACCGCCACACCTATTTCAACCAAGTTTTTTTTGTATTTGATTTAAAAGATTTGGTTGCTGGCTCAATTTTGACCATTTTATAAATCGAAATATACGCATGTGTGAATGATTGGAAAAATACCTTTTGTTTAAATAAAGCTCCATTTAAATGTTCTTCGGCGTCAATGACCTTTTACCATTAGGCAATATAAGTTATAAGTTAATACTACTGCGATTACTTATAAGCATAGGTACGGTGATTGCCATAAATCACCCTTAGTGAAGACCTATGTTGAAGTGTGGATTCCAAAAGGCTGGTAGTTCTTTTTAAATCAGATTGAAGTAGCAAACGAGCATGCAGTCCATGCGATGGCAAGTGGTTACTTGATATATCATAGAAACTTCATATAGACCAATCTTCTATCTGACGTCAACCACTGGTGCGTTCTTACTGCAGCACTAATGTTGTCGCCTTATATCTACCGACAACTTCACGTTATTGCATATTTATTCATTTTGACGTTGTGCAATGGAACCGCGTACCAACACTACGTAGTTCAGCTGCCGGCTTGAATAAAGCGGTGTTTTTGATAGGGATTGGGGGATGACAGACTGACAGTTCCGGGATTATTCGGGACGGCTCCATCGAATAAATATTAGGGGAAGAATTGCTGATGTTATATTTTTCTCTTTATAACGCCTTTTCTGTGAAATTGAACACGATTGGAGAAAGCCTGCATATTTAAAGGTAGGAGGACCCTTTGAGGTTTGACTTCAGAAGAACCACCGATTTGCTTATTTTGCCTGATAATAGTATTGAAAGTTACTGTTTTATTGTTTAAAGAGAGTGGTAACGAAATAAACTTGACGAAGGCGTTCCAAGTTACATCATCTGCCATAGTGGCATTTGTCCATGGGCTAAAGTAGCTACTTTTGTTGATAATCTTTTGTAGATTATCTATAGGTTTCTTGTCTACCCTCTATCCCACTGCTGGGCACGGATCTTCTCTCAGAATGAAAGAGTTTTAGCCCATAGTCCACCGCGCTGGCCAAGTGCGATTTGGTGGACTTTACACACCTCCGGGAACTGTTTTTTTTATTTTTTAAGAACTCTCGGGTTATCTCACGGTGTTTTCTTCGCCGAAAAGCAGTGATAATTAATTACTAAAACGCACATAAATTAGTCGTGCGTGCCTGGGTTTGAACCTCTGAGGTCCCGATTGAGAGGGCAAGCTTCAACCATTAGGCTATCACTGCTCTATAGATAATAATATACAAAAATAGATAGTATGTGTCTGTGTGTCTGTTTGTGACTCAATCACGCAAGTACTACTAATCCGATTTAGATAAAATTTTGCATAGAGGTAGCGTTATTTTTACTGATCAGTTTATTGGCTGCTTTTGCTTAAGGATGGCGACTATTTAAGTGACGAAGCATCCGAAGCAAAGGACGGGTACTTCAGCTAGTCTTAAGTTGAGAAATAAGTTAGAGTTAATTATGAAGACAGCCACAGATAGTTTTTTTTGTGACGGGGAGGAAACTGTCAAAAGGCAAACCGAAGCCTTGGGAGAGACTTCGGGTTATGTGGGATTTTTACCCACAGTTTTAGTAAAATCCCACATAACACCCACTAAAACAGTGGGTAAAATCTCACATAACTCCTCGGTGGCCTTCATCAGCGCTTGTACGTGACCCCGGGATCCCCAATGGAACGCACCGGTGTCCCCTCACGGGCTCCTAACGGGTTCATCTCTTGGGGCACGTGTACCATCCCCCTTCACCATCCGGCGCCTACGGCGAGATGCAGCCACACATACCACCGTACTTCTCGGGTTTGCTTGTTGGACGGTTCGAGCTCCCTCCAGCCGTTCGCAACCCCAGGCTTTAGTCGCCTCGTACGACAGGGGATACCGTAGCCGTATTCTACTCCCTAATGATGCTAAAGTATCATATGTAGTGACATACGAAGGGTGTAATGAAGGTAAAGGACGTGCAACTTGTGGAATGAGCTTCCTCCTGAGGTATTCCCGGAGCGCTATGACATGGGGTTCTTCAAGAAAGGTACGAAAAGAGCTCTCCTTCAAAGCCGGCGATGCATTGGCGAAAGCTCCTCTGGTGTTGCGAATGTCCATAGGCGACGGTGACTACTTTCCATCAGGTATCCCGTCTACCTTATCGTTAAGTAAAGTATAAAAAAGGAGTAACAGAGTTTTACACCCTGTTAAAAATCAAACAAGTGCGGTAGAAGCAGTTTTACGTTCACCTTCCCCTTTGAACTTTCTCTTCACCAAGCCTCCTTTGTAAAGCCTTTATATAGAGATTTCTAACGAGTCATGGATAGATTGATGGATCACAAATACGAACAATGGAAAAATATTACGAGGATAAAATTGACGATCCGTATGAATAGCAGTCATTACTGCGAGTCAAACGGCTCTGGGTTCGATCCCGTAAGATATAATGTGGTAACGAGTTTAGACTTTACATGGAGTCTTGGTGTCTATGTACTGATTTTCGCGTGGAAAAGTAGTAAAACAATCAGTAATTTCGACGACCTGCGTGGCGCAGCGGTTATCATACCGGTCTGACATGCAGTGGGTCCCGGGTTCGATTCCCGGTCAGACAGGTATCTAAATGATGAGTTTAGATTCTTGTTCTGGGTCTGGGTATTTGTGTATTCGTCTTGTGTGTGTCCACGGCACCCACGACACAAAAGAAAATCCTACTGTGGGGCTATGAGTGTAGAAAGCGCGTTTAATTAAGATCTCAGCCACACAATTGATAAGGTTCAAATTCCAATCACCATTGATTTGTTTAAAATTATGTTCGTATCAGAAATTAATCATTACGGTTTTACAGTGAAGGAAAATAAAAAATAAAAACACACGCTATCTATATTCATAGGCCCACACTATACTATACTATTTTTCCCTGTGTCGTGGGTACCATGGATCATACAAGACGAATATACAAACACCCAGGACCCAGAACATGAATCTAAACTCATCATTCAGATACCTACATATACAGATACAGTCAGACCGGTATGGTAACCGTTCCGCCACGCGGGTCGTCCGGATGAAGGAAAATGCCATGCCCAGCAGTGAAACAATCCCACCGCTGGGCACGGGTGATAAGTTAACTCGGAGTAATTTTATAAGTTAATATCGAAGTATTTTTTTGCTTCTTTTTACTTCTTTAATTACTCATTACACTCATTTCACAATTTACAATAAGCTCAATTACTGAGCATTATGCCTGAGAATTCATGAGCATAGAGCTCATGAGCCATGAGCATAAAGCTCATGACCCATGAGCATAGAGCTCATGAATTCCCATGCTCAATATTAGTGCTTAGCTTATTTAGCTTGAGAATTCATGAGCTCTAATTGAGCTGGAGACAGCAAAACTAAACAATCTGCAGTGAAGTCTGTTATAACTTCAATTTAGCATTGAAACGGATTTCGTAGTTCACGGAAGATGAATATAGATGGATATTGGAAATTCATCTTGTTTGAAAATGTTGATGAACTTAGATTTGGTGCTTTAGATAGTGATGGGACTCTTCGAAACTTGGTGTCAAATTTATCGATATGAACCTTTTAAATAATTAACGGGTACTCAAGATATGCGGTTTTTGAATTCTTTAAAAATTAATTTTGCCGATGAGAACCATTTTTGTGATGACGACTGTAATAAGTAACGGGTACTCACAAAATACGGTTTTTGAATTATTTAAAAAATCATTTTGCCGATATGAACCTTTTTTGTGATGTCGTCTGTAGTACCTCGCGTTAGTCTCGTTTTTTTCTTATACATTACGATCGAATATATGGAATTTATGACTATGGAATTTATTGATCTAAGTAATTTGTTAAATAATTAAATGATTATGTGGTAATTTCTACTAACAATAAGAATAAGTGTTGTTACTAACAAAAGGATCCTGGTTATCTAATTAATAAATGAATTTGAATTTGAATTTGAATTTGAATTACAATATATTATGTAGAACGCTAGCCTTATTGTTTTCGGGCATAATTTGCTATGTACAATACACTGCTTGTCTTGAGGAAACATTATTAAAGACAGGTTTAATGTTGTTTCCTAAGAACGATGCCTGATTTTATTAGACAGAAAGAAAGAAAGAAAAACATTTATTTCGGTCCATCGACACAAAGACAGAATAAGCACATACATTTAAATTAGAGCGCTGGTAAAATCCAGAACAGTCATTAATTAAACGAAGTAGAGTCAAAAAAATGCCACTAAGTTAGACGTAGGTGAGAATTGCGAGGAAATCTACTATAATTATTTTTTATACCTAATATTTTTTTCAAGATGGTAGAACCAGTGTAGTCAACCGGGGAAGTACCACCGCTACATCTATTTCTAGCGTAAAGCATTTCTTGCGTTTCATTAGGAGGGTGTGGTTGCCGGTACACTTTCACATGAGGCTACCATCATAGTCTCTGGAAGTAGCAACGCATCTGTGATTGACCAGATGGAACCAATGTTTTGTATGAAGTTGATTACAAAGGTGCACATGGTAGTGAGCTTACCAACAGCTAGACTGCATGCTCGCTTGCTACTTCAGTCAGATAATAAAAAAACCTAACCTAACCTAACGATAAGTCAAAAGTAATCACCATTTCCTATGGTCATTTGCAACACCAGAGGAGATGCATGTTATGCAAATTAATGCAAGGCAACTTTAAAGAGAGCTCTTTTCGCTCCTTTTTTAAAGAGCGTACTCGTCGGAAGGGTCCACTAAAAGAGGTCTTTAAGGTAAGTAAAATCTAGCAATCTGCATTTGGCTAGTGCAATAAACCATAATCTCTTTCTATTATACTAAAAGGAGTCCTTTTAATAATTAACAGGTACTCACGATATGCGGTGAGTCGAAATATCGGCAAAAAGAATTCTTAAATAATTTGTGAAAAGATAAAGAATTTGTGAGTACCCGTTAATTATTAAAATGTACCAATTCAGCGATAATACTAGTCTAAAATCATATAAAAGGCGTCTTGTACCCAACAGAAACACTACACTCACAAAAACAATACAAACTAACTATATAAACTCAGTAATAAAATACAAATATTCTTGGTCCTTCGAACCGGATATTAACCATCCCATAGATTAAACGAACGCTAATGTACGCCTCAGTTGACATACAACATCCCATCTAATATTTTTAGAACGTAACCCTCTAGTGCAAATATTGATCCTACGAGTTGACGGGTTAAATGTGTCATATTTATCATGTCAGGGGTCGGGAACATAATCTTATGTAGGATAAAATAATATTTACGAGGTTTCGTCAGTAAATTGATTGTTTGAAGGTGGTAGAATTATTTTTGGTTTGACTGTAGAGGTACCACTGTCGTATGTATTCTTCTTAATAATATCACTATTAAGGAGCTGCTGTTTTTTTATCTGATTTAAGTAGCAAACTAGCATGCAGTCCGCCTGATGGTAAGCGGTCACTGCCACCTGTAAGCAATTTCAAATAGAACATGGGTTCCATCTGAAGTAAATCACAGATGCGTTGCTACTCCCGAGGACTATGATGGTCGCCTCATGTGAAAGTGTGCAGACTTCCTTCCGAACGTCCTAATGATATCAGTATTAAGCGCTGCTGTGTTTTTTTTATCTGAATGAAGTAGCAAACGAGCCTGCAGTCCACCTGATGGTAAGTGGTTACTGACGCTTATGGACATCTGTAATCAACTTCATATAGAACATGGGTTCCATCTAAAGTCAATCACAGACGCGTTGCTACTCCCGAGGACTATGATGGTCGCCTCATATAAAAGTGTGCTAGCAACCACAACTTTCCATCAAAACGCAAAAAAATGCTACACGTTAGAAATAGGTGTGGCAGTGGAACCAGTGTTATCCGACCGCAGAAGCAGCGGTCGGATAACACTGGTTCTACCACCTGTATGTATTCCATCCTACTTTGAATTAAGAATCTATCTTTCAGATCTACAGTGCAAATTAAAGTGCTGTTTATTATAAAGCAAAATCTATAATCGATATACGTCGATAACCATTCTGAAACGGTTACATCCCTACTGAACAGCTTATGCAGTTTCCATTCAAATGACGCCGGAATCCTTAACCACAGTCCGTGAAGCGTTAAATCCTTCAAACATTTTATTGCGGTATTCTATCCTTACATTATTTGTGCTGAATTGGGTAAAAGGTTTTGGTTGTTCAACGGTATACTTATTTGTTTTGTAATAATCTATTTTTTATTAATATAAATGCGAATGTTTGTATGTTTGTGTCTTTGTTACTTTTCATGCAAAAAGGTCAATCGCAATCCCCATTTAATCAGAGGCGGAAAGCCAGGACTCCGGTAATAGCCGGGTCCGCAAGCGTCCTTCCCTCTAGCGAAAGAGGAAGGTCACCAACCACAGCCATCCCTCTCTTCCAGCTCACAGTCTTTTTGTCATGGCACAAAAACTCGGTAGGCAGTTAAGAGTGGGAGCTCGAACCGTTCGGTCAGGCGACCCCAGGAAGGACGGCGGTATGTGTGGTCGCATACCGTCGTAAAGACTAGACGGAGCAGTGGGCTCAGTCGCCCATCTGGGAGGAGCCCGATGGGGCAATGCGCTCAGAGAATTCTGGTTGCGTTCCTTTGGAGATCCCGAAATCCTCTTTGTAGCGCTGAGGACGGCCACCAGGAGGGTTTTAGTGTTGTAAAAATCCCACATTACCCTGCGTCACTCCCACGGTGCGGGGTACCTTTTGAAGGTTTCCTCGAGAACAAAAAAAAGGCAGTAAAAGCTAATAGGGCGCGCACTAACTAGACATTTGCCTGAATTTGGCACACAAATAGACTATGACCTGGATCAACACATAGGCTACTCATAACCATGATAAACGGAATCAAAGCGGGTGCAGCTGCGCCAATTAAAAAACACGCTTTCTACACTCATAGCCCCACAGTAGATTTTTTTCCTGTATCGTGGGTGCCATGGACACACACAAGACGAATACACAAACACACAGACCCAGAACAAGACTCTAAACTCATCATTCAGATACTTGTCTGGCCGGGAATCGAACCCGGAACCCGCTGCCTGTCGGACCGGTATATGGTAATCTCACCGCCATGCGGGTCGTCAATAAACAAATTTACAAATGTTTTAAATATGAAACGGGCGCTATGCGGTTTTTGAATTGTTTTTTACGACATTTCAATCCTATTACATGGATCGTAGTCAGTAAATTAAATAATTAGCAAACTAGCATGCAGTCCACCTGATGGTAAGTGGTGACTGCCGCCAATGGACATCTAGAAGCAAAGTTCTATCTGAAGTCGATCACGAATTAAGGTCGGTTAATATAAAAGTAAGCTTTCAACCGAACACACAAGTACTTCAAGTGTAGCATTCTTTGCGCTTCGATGGAAGCGTGTGGTGGCAACCACACAAACTTTTTTTAATCAGGTTGACTGCATGCTTTTTTTTATCTGACTGAAGTAGCAAACGAGCAATCAGTCCACCTGATGGTAAGTAGTCACTGCCGCTCATGGACATTTGTAATCAAATTTATACAGAACATAGGTTCCATCTGAAGTCAAGACGTTGAGTCAGTCAAGATGCGTTGCTGCTCCCGAGGACTATGATGGTCGCCTCATGTGAAAGTGTGCCAGACACCACACCCTTCCATCGAAACGCAAGAAATGCTTCACGATAGAAATAGGTGTGGCGCTGGTACTTTTCCGGTCGAACTACACTGGTTCAACCACCTTCGGAAATGCTCGTTTGCTACTTCAGCTTCATGTTAGAAATAGGTATGGTAGTGGTAAAATTCCGGTCGAACTACTCTGATTCTACCACCTAGATACCGGTTTTATAAACTGATAAACTACGCCCCTTTATAGACTTTTCTATTTATATTTTATAGTAAAAAATCTAGGTCGACATTACACGCTTATTCAGCCGTTACATAGATAATATATAGCTCAATTATTATCGCGTCTTTTTTTATCGGACTGAAGTAGCAAACGAGCATGCAGTCCACCTGATGGTATGTGGTCACTGCCGTCCATGGACATCTGTAATCAACTTCATACAGAACATGGGTTCCACTTCGTTATATATGTACATGCAGAGCAGTGATAGCCTTGAAAATAAAATAAAATAAAATAGGTTGAAACTTGCCTTCTCCATCGGGAGGTCCGAGGTTCAAACCCAGGCACGCACCAAGGATTTATGTGCGTATTAGAAATTAATTATCATTGCTTTTCGGTGAAGGAAATCATCGTGAGAAAACCTACACACCCGAGAGTTCTTAAAAAAAAAAAGTTCTCGGAGTTGTGTGAAGTCCACTAATTCGCACTTGGCCAGCGTGGTGGACTATGGCCTAAACTCTCTCATTCTGGGAGAAGACCCGTGCCCAGCAGTGTGCCAATAATGGGTTGATGCGATATATGAACATATATTCAATAACTAATCGCCCATATTGTATCCGTAAGGAATAGAACAACTGTAACTCACACAGACACAAGACAGGCACAGGTATTCAAAGTGTTGTCAGACGGCAATCCCGGCATCGAGTAATCGCTCGATTAGCCTTTGAAACCCCAAACGCTACACAAAGGAACAGTCAATCCGTCGCTAGTTAGTAATGACAGAGGAGTAAATTGTTCCGTTTTGGGTATATATGAATGTGTATGTTCAAAATTAGTATTGCACATACGAGTGTTGTAGTAGTTGCCGCTTTGGAATAGTATGGCAAAAATTAACACCAGATATTGAAGATCACTATTAGCAAAGCGACTCAAGTAAAGAAAAAATATCTATTCGTCGTGTTTTTTTTACTTCGTAACTTTAGTGATAACGAAGTCTAAAATCATCATTACTAAGTAAAATAAAAATAATTAAATACTTTTAAGACGATCTTTTATTCCAATGGACTGAAAAGAAAAAATAATAATTTTGTAGTCATCAAACCCGTAATTTTGTTGCATTGTACAATTTTCCATTATATAAAAGCCTGTCGCGAGAATAGTTCATGAAACTACAGACCTAGGTCTAAGCAAAATTTAATGATGGGTTTGACTACTACAAAATATTTTTATTCTTTTCAGTACAATGAAATAAGAGATTGTTTTAAAAAGTATTTTTTTAATATTATATTATTTTAAATTCTAAATTAATACTGATACTCAAAAGTCCTATCATCATAACTAAAACCTATATAACCCTGAATTCCAAGTTTTTTGAGCTACACCAAATAATACCTATATATTGTTTTATACATTCTTTTGGAAAATACTAGAAATATTTAAAATTATCGACTGGTTATTAAAATGTTTACAACAAAAACATAATATATACGGATCTTCTTTAAAACCTATCGCTTATAACCCCTCGCTGGCTCGTACGCGGTAGAACGACTGAAACAGACAGCAACTTACATTACCTAGACAAGCACTGATATTCAAAGTGTTGTCAGCCGTAATTCCGGCGTCGAGCAATCGCTCGATTAGCCTTTGAAACCCCAAACGGTACATAAAGGAACAGTCAAGCTGTTAATAGTTCCTAGAACAGTAAATTGATCCAATAATGTTTGGAACACATTAATTGTTGTTCCATTAACGCCCTTAGTACGGGATTATTACGTTTCCTGAAAACCGTTATCGATTACGATTTCGCATACAATATACATTGCATCGTACTTTGAAAGTTTACTTGCAATAAACAAAATGTAAAAAATAAAAAAAGATATACAAAGAAAAAAGACAAATCCCGTGAGTTTCTTGCCGAACATTCTCAGTTAAGGTCGCGTTCCGATTAAGTGGTAGTGTAAAAAACAATATGTAACTAACAATTTGAATGTGTCCCCGTAGGCTTATGCAAAATAAAGACATTTCATTTCATTTCATTACATTTCTATAGTAATCAAGTTATCACTCCTTGAAATGATATGATATATTTAGACAAAATTTCAAGCACTGATTTTAAAGCTTTGTATTTATATCATCAACTCATTTTTTCCCACAGCTGATTGATTAAGTCTTCTCTTAGAAGAAGAGAATTTCAGGTTATGATCCACCGCGCTGGCCTCGTGTGATTCGGAAGAGTACATACAACTTTGAGAACCTTTAGATAACATTCAGGTGTGTAAGTTTGCTCTCTATGTTTTCTGAACTATTATTTTCTAGTACGCACTTCATTTTGGAACAATTAGTGGTGCCTGGGATTCGAACCTTGGATTGTAAATTTAAAATACCGTATACAAAACTTAAATCACAGTTTCGTCTAAGTCTGTTTTAGAAATCTTTACAGAAGACATTGTGACAATCATTTTAAAGAATCTTACTAGACCCGCAAAAATGAACGTGGTCGCATACCGCCGTAAAGACCAGACAGAGCGGTGGGCCCAGTCGCACACCTGGCAGGAGCCCGATGGGACAACGCGCTTAGAGGACTCCAGTTACGTTTCTTTGGAGATCTCGGAGTCCTCTTTGTAACGCCGAGGACGGCCACTGGGGGATTTTAGTGCGGTAAGAATCCCACATAACCCTGCATTGGTCGACGTATGGTACCTTTTGAAGGATTCTCCATGGACAAAAAAAGGCCTGCAAAAATGAAACTGTGAGCTTCGATGAATATTTGTTACTGTTTCGCATAAACATTAACCCGGATCAAGATAAGATTTTACACACAGATACTTTAACCTGGATAAACACATGCGACGCTCTACTGTCGTGAAGGTATTTCAATTGGGCCGGGCCGCTGGAAAACGTTAGTTAATTAGCGACAACAGTATGGCTTGATTTTAGGGATATTAAACACGCTTTCTAAGAGCAGTGATAGTCTAATGGTTGAAACTAAGAGCAGTGATAGCCTAATGGTTGAAACTTGCCCTCTCAATAGGGAGGTCCGAGGTTCAAACCCAGGCACGCACCACTGAATTATGTGCGTATTATACATTAATTAGCAATGCTTTTCGGTGAAGGAAAACATCGTGAGGAAACCTACACACCCGAGAGTTCTTTAAAAAAAAAAAAGTTCTCGGAGGTGTGTGAAGTCCACCAATTCGCACTTGGCCCGCGCGGTGGACTATGGCCTAAACTCTCTCATTCTGAGAGAAGACTCGTGCCCAGCAGTGAGACAATAATGGGTTGACGACACAAACACGCTTTCACGCTTTCTACACTCATAGCCCCACACTAGGATACTCGTGTCGTGGGTACAATGGACACACATGAGACGAATACGAAAACACCGAGACCCAGAACATGAATCTAAACTCATCATTCAGATACCTGTCTGACCGGGAATCGAACCCGGGACCCATTGCGCGTCAGACCGATAGGGTAACCGCTTCGCCACGCGGGTCGTCAAAACCACTGACTGTTTGATGTTATACGCGTACATATATGTTTGCGTATATATAAGGGCGGTAGAATTCATTGTGGTTCTCTCTAGCTACTACAACACCCAATTATAAATAATAAATTAATACACATGTAGCCACAAAATTATTTTGTGTACATTTGTAATTTTATATGCCGTGGTTTCTGTTTACGGAAAATGCTTGTATTTGAGTTAACTTCAGGCACGACCGCAATATTTTTGTCTTACAACAACAGTAAACGCTGCTATGTTCTTGTTTAAAGATGTGGTAAGGGTGACATACTTGTCCCTGTGGTTTTGGGATCAGAATAGGGCTACAGCATCCCCTGCCTGTCGTATGTGTGGTCGCATACCGTCGTAAAGACTAGACGGAGCGGTGGGACCAGCCGCCTATCTGGGAGGAGCCCGATGGGGCAACGCGCTCAGAGGATTCCGGTTGAAGTCGTTTCGAGATCCCGGAGTCCTCCTTTTTAGCGCCGAGGACGGTCACCGGGGGAGTTTCAGTGCGGTAAAAATCCCACATAACCCTGCGTCGCTCCTACGGCGTCGGGTACCTTTTGAAGGTTCCCCCTCAAGAACACAAAAAAAGGGTGACATACTTGCGAGGCGTTCCAAGTATGTTCATGGGGTAGCAACTCATATGTGTGATGTAGGTCCTAATCATATCTGGGATTGACAACAGATGTCTACGGATGGCAGAGGCTTGTTAACCCATTATTGTCCCACTGCTGAGCACGGGTCTTCTCTCAGAATGAGAGTTTAGGCCCATAATACACCGCGCTGGCCAAGTGCGAATTGGTGGACTCACCTTGACGACTGTGGCGCAGCGGTTTAAATACCGGTCTGACACGCAGAGGGCTCTGGGTTCGATCCCCAGACAGGTATCTGAATGATAAATTTAGATTTATGCTCTGGGTCTGGGTATTTGTGTATTCGTCTTTGTATGTCCATGGCACCCACGTCACAGGAGAAAATCCCACTGTGGGGCTGTGAGTATAGTTGAGAGATAGTTGCGGACCATACGTTATCCCTATGTCTATATCTCCCTTCCATCCATCCATCCATCAGCCTTTTGATGTCCACTGTTGAACATAGGCCTCACCTAAATGGCGCCACTCCAACCGGTCCTGTGCCCTCTGAATCCAACGGTTTCCCGCTGTCTTCTTCAGGTCATCGGTCCATCTGGTGAGGGGGCGACCTGTACTCCTTTTGCCTAAACGTGGTCGCCACTCGAGGACCTCTCTTCCCCATCGGTTATATCTCCCTTACCATACGTTATTAGGCAAATAGGCGTTGCTTCCGAGTCATATTGCAAATCGTTCTCACACCTTCAAAAAGTATAATAACATTTAAGTGCAAAGGTATATTTCCCTAAAAGCACATGAAAATGAAACTATTTCCAATCTAAGAGAAGCCCAGTGCCCAGCAGTGGGAACACTAACAAGTTCTTACAAATTAACTGAGCACTTAAGCCAAGTTTACAAAGCTGAGCTTTCCGCTTGCATTACAAACACGAGCTTATTAAAATGCACAGTTCAAATATTTTAACTAAAGCTCGATTCTTGCGTGTTAGCTTTGTTTGTTAAAAATGTTTGTTAACGAAAATGGCGTACTACGGACGTGATCGCTCACGGTTTTTTGATTATCACGCTGAGACCCTGTTTTTTGGAAAATAGTAGAATAGTTTCAGAAAAAATCTATTGTTGGGTGAAAGTTTCGTGAAATTTAATTAATAAATAACGCTTTCTATAATGATGTGCTTATACTAACATTTTGTATGTATCGTGGGTACCATGGACAATCAAAGATACACAGACACCCGGAACAGAAATTTAAACTTATATTTCTTTTTCTGATTGAAGTGGCAAACGATCATGTAGTCCATTTGATGGTATGTGGTCACTGCCGCTCATGGACATCCGTAAGAAACTTCAAATAGAACATGGGTTCTATCTGAAGTGAGGTTCTATCTGAAGTGACTCTATATGAGGCGACCATCATAGTCCTCGGGAGTGGCAACGCATCTGTAATTACTTCAGTTATAACCCATGATCTGTATGAAGTTGATTACAGTTGCAGCAGTTGCATGCTCGTTTGCTACTTCAGTCAGATAAATAAACGTAAAATTAAACCTGCAACTTCAAAACCTAAGGTCATTGAAGCATATGCATATCAACCCACTAGCGGTCACCCATCCAAGCAAATCGCTCAACGCCTAACTCTAACCGATTTAGATTTACACAAGCGTTGCGCGCTTAGCTATTTTCCTTCCCAAGCCTTTGATTTTCCTCCGTCACAAGGCTTCCGAAAATCGAATAAGGCACACAACTGCGTCACAAAGGATTTTACGGGCAGGAAGCTAGTTGGGTTCATTGAGGGCGCCACTATCGCTCTTCCTACTCCTAACCTCATTTGCATTCTCAATTTGGTTACTGTAATTATTGTTTACACTCCTGGTTTAAAGGAACATGTTACATGATACTGAAATTTAAGTTTATATTTATTTGACTAATTTACGAACTAAAATTTATTACAAAAACAAGTAAACCCACTGCTTAAAGTAAAATATGTAGTTAGGTAGTATAGTATTTATATGTATTGTAGGCGGCATAGGCGGGTTGTGCCTCTTTTTCGCTCGTTCCGCGCTCTCGCTTGCACTTCAAGCCTTGAATGGAACGCCTCAGAGCGAGGTAACACCACATGAGTCATGTTTTTGGTGCGTGCAGCCGGCTCCATTGAATTATAAGACGTTGTCACGTCAAAAAACAATGTTAAAATTTATCCATCCCGCGATAATACATATTGGTTTCACATGATAGATTTTTCTTCGATCTTTCGACACGCGTGGTTGAGCGGTTACCATACCGGTCTGACGCGTAATGGGTCCCGGGTTCGATTTCCGACCAGACAGGTATCTGAATTATGAATTTAGATCCATGTTCTGGGTTTGGGTGTTTGTATATTCGTCTTGTGTGTGTCCATGGTACCCACTACACAGGAGAAAATCATAGTATATATATATATAGTGTGGGACTATGAGTGTAGAAAGCGTGTTCTTTCGGGAAGTTAATACACCCTTTTTAAACAAGTAACTACACATAACTTAAAACGACTCTCAACACACACTAAACATAATTTAGCGTTAAAACCTTAGCATTAAATTTAAATGACAATATGACCTAGGCGTCCTAAATAAGGCTGAGTCAAGAGACACTCACATGGTAAGATCCTGCAATCTCGTTAGTGTCGGAGATGAAGGAAAACCGCTTCATTTTATGGTAATACCGTACAGCCATGTTAATAAGGTTAAAATTGCACTTAGCTTGAATATGCAATCAATGTAATTTTCGAGAACACATAAAAAACACGCTTTCTACACTCATAGCCCCATAGTAGGATTTTCTCCTGTGTCGTGGGTACCAAGGACACACACAAAGACGAATACACAATCACCCAGACCCAGAACAGGAATCTAAACTCATCATTCAGATACCTGTCTAACCGATAATCGAACCCGGGTCCCATGGCGCGTCAGACCAGTATGGGAACCGCTCCGCCACGCAGGTCGATAAAAATGTTAAAAAAACAGACAGAATTCCATAAGTGCTGTCTTGGAGACGAAAAACCGAAATTTTGGTGGTATTGATTTTAACATTGGCTTGATTATAGCAAGGATTCTGAGGTATGAAAATGGTTATAATTTTTTTATTTTACGAATATTGAAAACGCGATTGCGAAAACCGTGAATAAGGAGCTTTTACTGCCCTTCAATTTAAAAGACAGATCCTACTATACCAATATCATTCTTCCGTCACGTTATCATGTAGACCCTTAAGCCCTTCAGCGATAAACGAAAGGTCTAATATTAACATTATCGTGTTCAAGCTTCTCGAATCGATTTGCAAGCTTCTTACAAGATAATAAGCTAAAAAGCGTCCACGCTTTTATTATTAACGAAGAAAATAATAGACTTCGAATATAAGACATAATCCTGCGCTTAAAAATATAAAATGCTTTTTTATAAGATTGAAGTAGGAAACAAACGTGTAGTCAACTTGAAGGTAATTGTTGAAGGATGTAAATATAATTCCGGATAATCAAAGGTTGAGATTTAATTCAACTCCAAGGGGTTTAAATATATTATATTATCACTATTAATCTATACATACGTGAAGCAAAAATTTGTGATCCGTTTTTAAGAACTTGCCGCGGACGTAGGAGTATGAAATTAAACACGATTATAGTTAATGTAGAGAAGGATTGTGCAATGCTAATATATTTTTTTAAATAAAACTTAAAACATACATAAAATCAACTTAAAACACACTACCGTGCATTTGTCATAAACACATAAATAATAAACGAAATAGAACGTTCAATGTCTTACTATAAAAACACGTAACGACATAAATGTCATTGTCTTTGTCAAAATACCCGATATTGTTTTTAAATGCGGCTTAGCTAATTAAACCTCTTTTTATATTTAACGGGCGCGTTCAAAATTACTTGAAAATTATTACATTATTTTAATTTGAGATTATATTTATTGGAATTTGAGAAACATTCGTACTACTTTGGACAATATGAAGTTTAGTTTTTTAAATTTAAATTACGGTCGAATTTCGACCGATGCTACGGGTGAAGTTTATTTAAATTAGAGAAATATTGGTGTTACTTTGGACAATATGAAGTTTAGTTTTTTAATTTAAATTACGGTCGAATTTCGACCGATGCGACGGGTGACCAGTTTATTTAAATTAGAGAAATATTGGTGCTATTTTGGACAGTATGAAGTTGTATTTTTAATTTGAATTACGGTCGAATTTCGACCGATGCAACGGGTCACTCTATTAATACGCCTTAATAGCTCTAAAGTAACGCATTATGAACTGACTTGACAGACACTCGCGCTGTATTCCAAAACATCAAAACGACCAGGATTCAAACTATACACCGTCAGTAAGCCACAGCGCCACTACAAATACAAATACAAACAACTTTATTGTACACCAAAATCAGATATAAAAACAACAAATAGTATAGGACACATATTGAAAGGTACAAGACGCGGTATTATCACTAAAATAGCGATCTCTTCCAGAGAACCTTAGTGCGGTTGAAGTAAATATCTCAGACGCAAAACAGGGTAAGGTGTACAAACTAAAAGCATAACAATTTTCGTATGTCAGCAACTAATATTATATAATAGGTAGTAGAAAATAACACAATACAGAATAGTGAAAGGATAGAGGTAACATAGAAAAAACAGAGACAACGGAAATACGGTAGAATATAGTTAAGAAGGAATATGTACAAATGTGTATAAATAACAGATTATTGAGTAAAGTAGAATTCTTTCACCTGCTTTTTAAAGGAATCCAGTGACTGTGCACTACCTGGATATTATTCAAAACTTACCGTGAAAGCCTCCGGCTAGCGATACTCGTCACGGCGAAGCCTAACCAATCGATTGGCGCTATGATAATAAGGCTTCTAGCTACAGTTTATGTCTTAATATCTTAGTATGCATAATTCATAGGCGTGGGTATTTTCACTGAATTATAATTTTGCATTTTTCATTGATATTGAGGAGTGATAGCCTAATGGTTGAAACTTGCCCTCTCAAGCGGGAGGTATGAGGTTCAAACCCGCACGCACCACTTAATCGTTCGATTTCCGAGCAGCTCCCTTTGATCCGTGCGAGCTTCGTACTGTAGTACCATTTACATACACGTAAAGCGAACGCACGGCCACGCTGGATGGTAGGCGGAGTGGGGAGTGTTAGGTTTCTTTCGTTACGGAATTTCTTGATTCGGTCGCCGCGCTCAAAGACCACAATAAAAGCTATGCAATTGCTAAAAAAAAAAAATACTCACGTATATATCGGCGTTTCGTGGCCTTGCTTGTACCAAATGACGAGTCCCATTCTGTCGTCCGGGAGAGCTGGCGTGACGTCACAGGGCAGCTCCACTCCGCCGCCGGTTGGAGCGTGGAGCGATTCTATGGATGCTGGAACAAATACATAGAAATGTTTAGTTTGTAAAGCGAAAAGTAAGTTCGCTAATAATAAGTTAATGAAATATGTCTCTTTCATCTAGGTCAGTGGTTCCCAACCGGTGATCCGCGGACCATTGATGGTCCCTGGAAGCACCTGAAGTGGTCCGAGAAGTTATCAAAAAAATATTGTAATATAAGAAGTTATCACAATGACAATCAAGTAGTGGACAGCCGTGCCTGAACTAAGGATCAGGAATTAGTAAAGAGTATAGAGAAAGCGCATTAAATATTGTTTGCTATGAACAATAACCTACGCGTGATTTATTAAAAAAAATAGTGTCATATTAATTTTCAGATTTATTTTTATCTTCATTTACCACTGGTCTAGGTGATATAGTCCATTGAAATGTTACAATTTAAGGACCGAGTATTGCATTTTTAAGAGGACGCATTTTTATTTTTGGGAAATGTGTGGGGGTTCAATAGAACCTTAACCTCGAGTTAGTGGGGTCGCCACCCTTGTCCCCCGGCCGCCATCTTGGAAAAAGAGGTGAAAACTCGACGGTACGGGGACTCGACGGTAGTTCGGCCGGTGGTGTACATGTCTTCCACATATTTATTGTAATTTAAAATATTCTCGGGCTAAAATATTGAGTATAAATCGTTCAGTGCAAGAACAGTATAGTAGTGTGTGTATTGCAATAATAATCATCTAAGTGTTGTTGTGATTCCGACATTTATTATACAATAAAGGATCAGCTGTTCTAGTGGTTGACAATCAGCTGTTGTCGAGTCACCTACAAGCTATCGCGAATGTTAAAGTAACTGTTGTTAAAAAAGTTAATAAAATATAGAACAAGCTGTGAAGTGACGTGAATTTGTGGGTGAAAATTATTGTTAATGAATAATAAACAATATATCTATCAAAAATATTTACTTCGACGTACAATTCTTAACATTGTTAGTTACAGCGCCATCTAGTGTCTAACACTGGAATTATATCAAAAGCCCGATAAGTGATCTCTGTAGACGTACATTCTACAATGGTTAATAAGTGCGGCACTTGCGGCAAGTTCTCTCCGGCAGATGGCGTAAAGTGCGCTTCATGTGGACTTATCTTCCATCGCCACTGTGCCGATATTGGTTCAAATATGCGGCCTCCTGCTAAATGGCATTGCAAGAATTGCAAAAGCAAAGCAGCTGGTTTAAATAAAAATACCACACCACAGTCTAGCGGCTCTGGGAGTACAGTCCATGAATGCGATGAGGCGCTTAATGATATAAACTTAGCGCATGAAATTAAGCTGATCGGAGCACGGTTGACTGATATCGTTCAGGAGGTGGCAGGCTGTCGGGCAGATGTAACCAGGTTCCAGCAAGAGGTGGTTAAACTTAACTCCACTATGGCGGACTTCAATAATCGCCTTACTACAGTAGAGGAGAAAATTATTTCCATAACCAAGCGCCTGACAGAAGCGGAAACTAAAGTTGTTGCCATTGCAGGTGTAGATGTCAATACTGCGATTGAATGCCGGCTCAATGATCGCGATCAAGAGTCGTTTATGTGCGACATTGAGATTACAGGAATCGAGGAAGTCCCTGGTGAAAATCCGGAACATCTCGTATCTCTAGTTGCGCAAAAAGTAGGAGTTACTCTCGATGAGCGTGACGTAATTAGCGTCGAACGACGAGGGAAGCGTTCTAATGTCGCCGGAGACGCCAATCCGCGGACGCGCACATTAGTGGTGCGTCTTGCGCGCAAGGCGCTTCGCACCCAACTGATTCGCGCAGCTCGCACTCGACGCGGGGCAGATACGTCGGGGATTTTAACATCCTCTGCTCCTCGCCGCTTCTATATTAATGAGAGGTTGACCTGGTATAACAGAAGACTTTTTCATAGGGCACGAGAAGAGGCGCGATCTAAAGGCTGGCGATATGTGTGGACGCGCGACGGGCGCATTTATGCCAGACGGGACACTGATTCACTCTCATTTCGAATCCGTATCGATTCCGATATTGAGAAGATCTTTAAATAAAAATCGATTATATTTTAAATTTTTTATTTTATTAGTAATACATTTTAACAATTGCATTATGGTATGTTCTACGATAACTAGAAAAATATTTTCATGTGATTCTTTTATACATCTTAAATTTATTCTAGTCTTAAGTAATGTATTGGCAAGTTGGTATATGTGGGAACATTTTTGTACGGGTTATAATATTATTCTTACACTACAAAAACATCGAGTACACAAACATTTTACAATAAACATATTACACACGATATACTTCACATATCTTTTATACACTTACACTATATACACATATTATATTTCTATTATTTTAATACAAGTATGTACTCTATTATTTCTATTAAAAGTTAATATATTATACAGAATTGCCATATTTTATTCTCTAATTTATACAATATTTATTCCTTACAATATTATTATTTGGGTACTATTTACATTATTATATTATGAATAAGGCTAAAAGCATGAAGTTTGGTTTCCTTAACCCCGGTTCGCTCGGGACTCGGCACGATGAATTTATAGCGGCTATGTTGGATCATGCCGTAGATCTTATGGCTATAAACGAGACCTGGTTAAGGCAGGGTGAAGAGAGACGTGCGCCCGTCGTGCCCGGTTATAGGCTGACACATTCCCCACGTCCCGCCGCGGTGCGCGCGCGCGGGGGAGGGGTCGGCTTTTATATTCGTAAAGGGCTGCGGGCGCGGGTTCTTTCTCATCCTGTATCGCAGTTGGTTGAGCAAATGTGGTTAAGTATAACTACAAATGGGAAGACAATCCTTGTAGGGACAGCATATCGGCCTCCGTGGCTATCCTTACAAATATTTATAGATGCCATTACTGACTCTTTGTCGACCTTTGCATGGCATAACTACACTATGATCATGGGAGACTTCAATGTCGATTTATTAAACACTAACCACGTAAATACGAAAGGCGTGTACGAGTTTCTTAGATTTAGTAACCTTAACCAGTTTGTAAATGAGCCGACCCATTTCACTGACCATAGCCAGACGCTTTTGGACTTAATATGTGCAGATGTTAGTGTTGCACACGTTACAGTAACATTTATCAAAGAATTGAGTAGTCATGCATTCATAACTTGTAAATTAAATACCCTTAAAACTGTTAGATCGCGTCGATTCCTACTTTACAGACCAGTAAAAAATATTAACATGGACCAATTTCATAAGGATCTTGTGGCCATAAACTGGAGGAATGTTCCGGGAACGGATAATGTTAATGACATGACTAATTATTTTACAAACAATTTAATACAATTATTTAATATTCATGCACCATATAAAACTTTATACGTTAACGATGATCATCATCCTTGGGTTACTTATAATTTGAGAATGATGATCAAAACAAGAAATAAAGCTCAAAATCGGGCCCTTAAGACTGGTTCAGAAGTACATAAGGCATTCTATCGCGAGCTCAAGAAAATTGTCACAGGTGCTTTACAGTCTGAAAAAGTCGCGTATTTCAACCACTACATCAAAAAGAACGTAACAAAACCTTGCATTATGTGGAAACATCTAAGACAGCATGTAACCACAAAAATTGCTAAAGATTTATGTCTTCCTCCCCATCTATGTGAAGCTAATCAGATCAATAGCCACTTCTTGGATGTTCCTGGTGGAAACACTACACCCCTTTCATATATCACATTTTATGAATTCCACAGACATGGCCCCGCCCTGTTCCAATTTCATGAGGTAACGGATACTGAAGTGGCTAAAGTCATAAAGTCCTTGCATTCCAACGCAGTAGGTATTGACGGTGTGTCGCTTGAAATGTTGTTGTTAACATTACCAGAAACGCTTGGTTTTCTTACACAAATGATAAATACGTCCATCAGCAGCAGCACATTTCCAATATTATGGCAGCAAGCATTAGTTAGACCTTTGGCGAAGAAGGATAACCCCACTGAATTTAAGGATTTGCGACCTATTAGCATACTACCATGTGCTTCTAAAATATTAGAGAAAATTGTATGTAACCAGCTCCAGAGTTTTTTAGAATCTAATGACATACTACCGTGCACCCAGTCAGGTTTCAGGCAAAAAAGGAGCACAACTACCGCTTTACTTAATGTTGTGGATGATTTGCTAACTGCTCAAGCTACGGGTGAAGTAAGTATTCTGGTTCTACTAGATTTTACACGCGCGTTCGACTGCATAAACATCCCATTACTGCTATCCAAGTTGTCCTTTTACGGCCTATCTGCTGCGGCGGTAAACTGGTTTGATAGTTATTTTCGGCACCGCCTGCAGTATGTGGTTCTAGAGCAAGATGGCAACACTTCAAAGCAGTACTCGTCTAGCAGGGCAATCACAAGAGGAGTAGCTCAAGGTTCTATCTTGGGGCCTTTGCTATTCATTTTGTATAGCGCGGACATCGTGAAGCAAATTAAACACTGCAAGTATCATCTATACGCAGACGACTTACAGTTGTACATTTCTTTTAAGCCATCCGACACCAGGGCAGCAGTGGAAAACCTTAATGCAGATTTAGACAGAATTTATAAGTGGGCAAATGTAAATACCCTTGTACTAAATGCGCAGAAGTCCAAATACATGTTGATCGGAACGAAAAAACAAATTCAAAAATGTTCCACATATAATCCAGAAGTAATAATAGACAATGCATCGATAGAAAGAGTTTCTGAAGCACGTAATTTAGGAGTGCTCATAGATGAGTCATTGCGGTTCGAAAAACACGTAATAAACACAGTAAGAAACTGTTTCTACCGACTCAAAATTTTGTATCATGTAAGGAATTATATTGGGGCAGACTTGCGCATACGTCTCTGTGATTCATTAGTCTTATCTAAATTAAATTACGCCGACACCGTTATAGGACCAAGATTATTGGTACGTTCGCAGAATCTTATACAACGCGTACAGAATGCCTGCGCAAGATATTGCTTCGATATCCCGCGTCGCGCCCACGTTACACCCTTTATAAATAATGCCAACATTCTAAAAATGAAGCACCGCAGACAGTTACATTTTGCATGTATGTTGTTTGGCATTGTCAAGAACAAATGTCCTCCATATTTATATGATAAGTTGATATGGGCGAAAAACTTCATTACAACTCACAATATTAGGGGTAATAGACTTGTATATCCAGCACACTGTACCGCGGCCTTTAGCGGCAGTTTCAAGTACAATGCCACAAAGTGCTGGAACAATTTGCCGCCGCCCCTTCGTTATCTGAAAACAATATATAATTTTAAAATTAAATATAAATCATATTTGTTAAATATTCAAAAGAAATCATAATTATCATAATCTATACGTACTCACTCACACACACACACATATGTACACATACAAGAACACACGCACACAGACACAGACACAGTGGAATTACACGAAATTATTATATATTTCGTAAAACAATAAATAATATTTGCACTTACCCTCAAAATACTGTTGCCTCATGCCAACTTCATAAAATGTTTATCGCTTAAGTTATAAATTAAAACGTCTTCCTTTTACACTACCTTTACCTATTATAGTACTACACATGCTACTTAGTTATTAGTTATTTTTAATGTTATTTAGTTATGTTATATGTCTTTTCTTTATATTCTATTTTGTTAACGCGCCGCTCGACCGAGCTGCTCGTCGAATTGGGACACACAGAAAATCAGTGGCCGTGGTTCGCTGCGGCGAGGCTGAGTGTGGACCCTTTTGTAAATTTTACTACAGCAATGGTCTGATGTAAAAGTAATGTATGCTGTTATTTATGCCACATTATGTTGTAGTATTTTTTTACAAATAAATATTTCTTTCTTTCTTTCTTTCTTTCTTTCAAAACACTTTTTTCGCGTTATCTCGGAAACTATGCATCTTACAAAAAAAATGTCAAGTCATAATTTGTAGCAAATTGTTTTGCCTACAAATATGTTTATATATTTTTTGTATTAAGTTAAAAATTAAAGAAGTGGTATTAAAAATTGTAAGAATATATTCACAATAAAAAAAATAAAAAATGAGTTTAACATGCCGTTTCGACGGCATTCTGGACTATTTATGGAACGATAACCTTAGAGTATATTTGATTGGCTTTGATTTGAAACCTAGTAATGGCAAATGGCAGAGCAGTGACAGCCTAATGGTTGAAACTTGCCCTCTCGATCGGGAGGTCCGAGGTTCAAACCCAGGCACGCACCAATGATTTATGTGCGTATTAGAAATTAATTATCACTGCTTTTCGGTGAAGGAAAACATTGTGAGGAAATCTACACACCCGAGAGTTCTTAAAAAAAAAAACTTCTCGGAGGTGTGTGAAGTCCACCAATTCGCACTTGGCCAGCGCGGTGGACTATGGCCTAAAACTCTCTCATTCTGGGAGAAGACCCGTGCCCAGCAGTGGGCCAATAATGGGTTGATGCGAATGGCAAATAGCAATGCATCTGTGATTGACTTCAGAACCCTTGTTCTATTTGAAGCTGCTTACGGAAGTCTATGATTAGCAGGGGCAACTTTCAGTATACACTGGTAGGTTGCATACACATGTACTACTTCAATGTAACAGAAAATAAAGATTTGATAATAACTTAAGTTTTTTTTATATGACTGTATTAGCAAACCAGCGTGCAGTCCACCTAATGGTAAGTGGTCATTGCCGCTCATGGTTATCTGTAATCAACTTCATACAGAACATGGGTTCTATCTGAAGTCAATCACAGATGCGTTGCTACTCCTGAGGACTACGATGGTTACCTTATATAAAAGTATGCCCGCAACCACACCCTTCCATCGAAACGCAAGAAATGCTTCACGCTAGAAATAGGTACGGCGGTGGTATTTCCCCAGTGGTTCCCCAACTACACAGGTTCTATCACCTTCAAAATACACACACACACACACACACACACACACACACACACACAACACCCACACAAGCATACACATGTACTACTTCAATGTAATAGAGAATAAAGATTTGATAATAACTTAGTTACTTAAATTAAATTTAACTTCGCAAATGTCTTTAACGTCTCGCTTAAACGATTTAATCAAATTCCGGCATGAAGTTACGCAATCAAAAGCAGTCGTAATATACATTTATTATCATAAGTTATCTCTCAAAACAAACTTTGAGAACTAATGGAAAATCGATGCTGAATCACTTCTCTAAAGTTTGACTGACTGTGAATATATCATAGCGAAGCCGCAATGGAACAGTGTGGTGGAATATGGACAGTAATCAGGTATTTTGAACGAGTAAAAGTATTTTGAAAGACGAGAGTTGACGACCCGCGTGGCGCAGCGGTTACCATACCGGTCTGACACGCAGTGGGTCCCGGGTTCGTTTCCCGGCCAGACAGGTATCTGAATGATGAGTTTAGATTCTTGTTCTGGGTCTGGGTGTTTGTGTATTCGTCTTTGTGTGTGTCCATGGCACCCACGACACAGGAGAAAATCCTACTGTGGGGCTATGAGTGTAGAAAGCGAGAGTAAATATTACGATGCGCGTGCACACCGTCATGAAAAATCGACTCCTTGGAGTTAACTATACTCAACATTTTGTAATGTGACACAACACGTGTTAGGTTTGGATTAAATAAGACTTCATGTTGTTCAAACGATGTCTCTTTTATTACTGCACTCTCAATAAGGTAAGGTTGTATGACATACAACGACGCACACTACAATTTTAGTTTTTTCTATTGTTAGAGTCTTTTTTCTACAAACGTAGAATAAGGCGAAAGAAAAAACTTTAAAAAGATTTTTATCTTGTTACGCCAAAAAAACATAATTTCTATCGCGTGTACAAAAGCTAGTCAGCTATAGTCAACATTTTAGTTTTTTTCTATTGTTAGTGTCTTTTTTCTATAAACGTAGAATAAGGCGAAAGATAAAATCTTTAAAAAGATTTTTATCTTGTTACGCCAAAGAAGTAAAATTTCTAACGGGTGTACAAAAGTACACATACACACACACACACTTTCTTTTTTATATAATTAAAGTAGCAAACAAACATGCAGTTCATCTGGTGGTGATTGGCCGCCCATGGACATCTGTAGACAACTTCATACAGAACGAGGGTCTTACCACAAGTCAATCACAGATGTTAATACTCCTAAGGACTAAAGTGGTCGCCTCATATGTATGAAAGTGTGTTCAATCATATCCTTCCACCGAAACGCAAGAACAACTTCATGCAACAAATTTTAAAAAAATTGTCGAATTGAGAACCTCCTCCTATTTGGAAGTCGGTTAAAATATATAGATGTGGCTTGCAAGAATAAGTTGTTCGACCAGAGAGACCACCTCTCCGGTCGAAACATATTATATCTATCTATTTGGAGTATGCTGCCGATTCTCAGGCTTGGGAATAATCGTGCCAAGCATGCAATGGAATATATATATATCAAGAAGTCACGCCTATAAGGGGAGGCATATGCGCAGTAATGGACCTTAAATAGCAGTTTTTTTATATTTATACCTAACGATAAGGCAGACGGGCCACCTGATGGAACGTGGTTATAAACGTCGCCTGTAGACATTTGCAACACCAGAGGAGTCGCCAATGCATCGCCGGCTTTGAAGAAGAGCTCTTTTTGCATCTTTCTTGAAGAGCTCCATGTCTTAGCGCTCCGGGAATACCTCAGGAGGAAGCTCATTCCACATCTTGTACATTCGTGGAAAGACCGTGCAAACCGAACATTGGAGGACTGCCACGGGTCCAGTTGATGCGGATGGAATTTCATCCTTCGGCGAGTGGTGCGGTGGAGGAAGGGTTACGTAGGCACCAGGTCAAAAAAATCCTCGGAACACTTACCACTGTAAAGCCGGTGGACCACGCAAATTGAACCTATGCCCTTCCACAAGCTTAAGGATTCTAACCTGTCAGATAATGGATGTGTGAGTATATAAATGAATGTCTACATGTTAGGTATAGATTTTAACTAGTTTTTATATGACAGTTGTGGCGAATACAGATATATCAAAAATGACACCTCATACGTCAAAATTCGTCAAGCCGTTTACACAGTACCAATGGATATACAGATATACGCTCCTAAAACATTGTATATATATACAGGGTGGCCAAAAAGTGGTGGATCAAACCTTACCTACCTTAATACCTTTTCAGAAGTCTTATTAAGTGTGCCAAAGCTTTTAATACAGGGTCACTTTTCGGTAGAGTATTTTTTTCACAATGGGGTCCGAAAGAAATAGAATTATGTTTAAGAAAATGATTTGTCTGAAAAACTTAATATTGTCTTTAATAAACCAATAAACAACCATAAATAGCATGTCTAACGCAAGGACACATTAGTTAGTGAAAATTATGAAAAATATACAGGATGTAGAATTTTTCGAATTTTAATAAGAATTAGTTAAAGTAAATTTTCTTATTAAAACCCAAAATAAATTATAACTCTGCAGGGGTTAAAGTTGAAGTCCTCCTGTAGAATATGTTTTTGCTGCTGATGATCTCATCTAATCACTAATTAGGTTTGATCCACGAGTTTTTAATCATCCTGTATATATTGTATATTACCTTTCTTCTCACGCAGTCGTTTAAAAAGGTAAAATAGAGTTTTATTTCAGACGTTTTATTAACAGTTCAAAATTACCTTTTTTCTATCGTACCTACTGATGTAAATGTAAGAATTGCTTCATAAGGGCCGATGCACATATGACGGAGCGCAGCGCAGAGCATACCCGCGAAATTTTCTAAACGAATCACACACTAGCCGAAATTCGAATTCGGAGTAGCGCGTCGTGCGCGCGCGATCGCGCTCCTGCGCGCTACCTTTCGCATGTGGTCGCTTCCATGCTCCCCAGAAATAAATTGCTGGTATTTCATTTTGGATATTATTTCTAAAGAGACAATGACGATAATAGTTTGACAGTGAAAAATTCTGCGCTGCGCTCCGTCATATGTGCGCCGGCCCTTATAGGCAAGTTTTCAGTTTATATCCTTTTTTACTACAAAGTTTAAGCACCCATTTCTTAAAAGTTGTGTAAGTAGGTTATCAAAACAAATGACTCTGTTTGTACAACTGTTTTCAATGCCCAACTGGGTACTAAAAATATACTGCTCGAAATTTCAGGTGTTACAGAATCAAAACTTTTTGAATAAAAGGGCGCTGCGTTCTATTATCGCAAGTTTATATGGCATGTCTCATCGTGAGCGAGAAGCGATAGTTTTTTTCTGTACGATACCAACCTGATTTCGAAATATCTTGCGTCAATTATGGCGCTAGTTAGGATTCCGTGCCCTAATTATAAAAAAAGGACCCCAATTAATGACTGCTGTCCATCTGTCTGTCACTAGGCTGTATCTTATGAACCGACACACATATAACGATAATGATTTTTTTACAGATGATATATATTTTGTTGCCATTGTAACAACAAATACGAAAAAGCAGGATGAAATTAATATTTAAGGATGTCTCTTTTATAACAAACATGTTTTTTTGCTCGTTCAAAACACATTACAACGTATTGAAGAGTTTAAAAAAAAATAGAACTCTCATACAATATATATGATTTTTTCTCATTTTTGTAGATTAATGGTACGGAGCCCTCCGTCTACGAACTCTATGTACTTAGCTGGTTTTATTTGCGCTGTATACAACTACATATGTAAAAACTAAGACAAGTTAATTCCACGCTAATTTCTAGTGCTAGGCAGTTCTTTCGTTTCAGTGGAAAGGTGTAGTTGCCAGCTCAATTTTATATATGGCGACCATCTTAGTCTTCGGCAGTAGCAACGCCCCTTTTCAGATAGAATCTATGTTGCATAAATATAAAGTTACTTACAGATGTCCGTGGGCGATAGAGCCCACTTACTATCAGAAGGCATGCTCATTTAATACTTTAATGGTATAAAAAAATGTCTATGCACGGCTTTTATCACTGTAAGCTAAGCATGCTCCTTTTATTACACATATTTTCATTTATTTATAATTAGTTGACCCGGCGAACTTTGTTCCACCTAAAAGTCAAAAATTTAAAATTTCAGTGTTTCTCTACTATATATCGTACATGTATTATACATAGACACCTTCCTTTACAATTACTCCATTTATTAAAAAAAAACTGCATTAAAATCCGAAGCGTTAAAAATCAAAGCACACATAGGGACAGACGCGACACGCAGTGGGTCCCGGGTTCGATTCCCGGCCAGACAGGTATCGGAATGATTAGTTTAGATTTTGTTCTGTTCTGGGTCTGGGTGTTTGTGTATTCGTCTTTGTGTGTGTCCATGGCACCCACGACACAGGACAAAATTGTACTGTGGGGCTACGAGTGTAGAAAGCATTATTTTTTTTATACCATGTAGTGAAAATACGAGTATAGTAAGAACTCGCTACTCTCTTTCTCTCAAACAAGTGCCTAACACCCAACACTTACAGGACCCATAAAACATTTGATTTAAATCTTACTTCGAGCACATTTGGCTTATTAACATAAATGGGGAATCGAACCGCGACCAAATGATCCATTTTATTTGAGTACAAAGCTCATAATCCTTAAAATCTTTCTGTGTGAGTTTAAATTGTTTTCTTTATGTTTTCGTTCAGTTTATTTATGGGGCTTATTTCATTTGTTCAGTTCATGTTTTAAGAGGATTTAGATTTGTTCTGTCAGACAATTCGCACTTGGCCAGCGCGGTGGACTATGGCCTAAGCTCTCTTATTATGAGAGAAGACCCGTGCCCAGCAGTGGGACAGTAGTGGGTTGACGAGAGAGATTTGTTCTGAGTTGTTGTTTATTGTCTGATGTATAAAACAATACGTTATGTAAGAAGGTGGTAGAACCAGTGTAGTTCAACCGGGGAAGTACCACCGCCACACCTATTTCTAGCGTGAAGCATTTCTTGCGTTTCGATAGAAGGGTGTGGTGCCGGCACACTTTTATGTGAGGCGGCCACCATAGTCCTCGAGAGTGGCAACGCATCTTTACTTTAGATTGACTTTAGATGGAACCCATGTTCTGTATGAAGTTGATTACAGACGTCCACGAGCGGCAGCGACCACTTACCATTAGGTGGACTGCATGCTCATTTGCTACTTCAGTCAGATAAAAAAAAACAAGTACTAGTAAAGAAAAATAGTATTCGCATATAGGAGAGAGAGTTGTTATATGAAGAGTAACAAATATCGATAGGAAGCTGCGAAAATTTTTTATTTTTTATTATGAAATTTGGTAAATAGGACACTGCAGACATTTTTAGCAGTCGGGTAATTAATTTTACTAATTTATCAAAGTAACCTTTTAAAACAGTAGCAAACATTCGAAAAATACGTATTTGATTTGAGAATAAAGATAACTTCGAAGCGGTTATATCCGAAACGTGTTAAACGTCACTTTTAATTAATCCAATAAAAATTCTAAAGCCACCATTGTAATTACCTAAATAAAACAAATATCCATCGCTTCCCGTACCCATTACGGTCGGTGTTATCCCATTGATTATGGAAATGTGACATGGGTACCATTCCTACATCACAATTCAATTTGCTGGCATGTTTGAATTGAAAATTATTTTCGGCTCCATTATTTAATCTAGTTAGAGGTTTTCGTCCATGAAATGAGAAATCTTTAGTATTTATTATAATAGTGAACAAGCATGCAGTCCACCTGATGGAAAGTGGTCACTGCCGTCCATGGACATCTGTAAACAATTTGACATAGAACAAAGGTTTTATCTGAAGTCAATCATAGATTTCCTTGCTACTTCTGAGGACTCAGACGGGCGCCTGATATAAAAGTGTGCCGGCAACCACACCTTTCCATCGAAACGCAAGGACTGCCGCTCGCTAGAAATAAGTGTGTTGCATACGGACGGTATTTAACCGGTCGAACTACACTGGTTCTCCCACCTGGTAAACCTAAAATAGACCTAAAGTTAAAATGAGTGGGCGTGGGAACAATTATAACGAAATATAAAAATCTACGTAAAAATACAGAAAATGCGCCCACATGAACGTGGCGCTGCGTAATCTCATTCCAAATAATATTATTTCAATAAACACATGTTATAGTACTTCTCAGAAGTAAACCAAATGTTTGTTTAACCCCACGCGACCCTTCCTATCGTGAATTCTCAGCATGAGTTTAAGAACCGTATTATTTTGAGCGAATTCAGTGTTTTTCAAGTGTCGATATAAATCATAGCAAGAAATAAAAGTCCGGTGTTCAAAACCGTGCTATTATGGCGATTTGAAAAGAAATTCACGCTTGGAAATTATTTAAATTTACAAAGAAAACAAACTCGGCGCGATTTTGAGCGCTTGCAATAAAATATGAATAGTTCGGTTAGGGGCCGTGTTTTGAGTATAATATTTCATGAACTTAAGTATACATACAAATTTTACAAAAGACACTGAAGTGGTTATTGTAATTTTACACTTAGTTACAATAAACTTCCTTTAAGAAACGCAAACGATCATACCACCCTTAATACTGAGGTTGCTTTATAGTTAAAGCCAAGTATTGAAAAAAATAATACGACCAAATTGTAAAGCAAGTCACTTACTAGGAAACTTTTGTTTACGTAACGATTTTGTAATCAGAACTGTAAACGTAACGAGGTCATTCTTCAGTAGATTTTACTCTTCACATTTTTCTCATACCGGGCACTTATAAATGCAAATCGATTCTTAAGAATTAAACTCCAACTAGGGCTTTCAGTCGGAGGTCCAAGATTCAAACCCCAAGTCAGACATCGAATTTATCAAAGTTACATGTAAGTTTGAAATTAATTATCGCTTACTTTAACGGTCAAGAATAAAATAGCCAGAAAAGCTACATGCGTAAGATTTTTTTCTGTTTTTTTGCGCTTTCTACACTCATAGTCTCACACTAGGATTTTCTCCTGTGTCGTGTGTACCATGAACCAGAACATGAATCTAAACTCATCATTCAGCTAACCTGTCTGGTCGGGAATCGAACTCGAGACCCATTGCGGGTCAGACTGGTATGGTAACTGCCACACGGTTTGTCAAATCAGTCGTCAATTCTTTAAGATACTAGATAGAGGTCTACCAACCCGAACTTGGCCAGTGCGATGGTGTGAAGTTCCGTGTCCAGCAGTAGGACGGCGGCTAAATCGCAACGCTAGGTTGTCGTTAATATGTCCCTGCGCGGGGCCGGTATAGGGCTACGGTATCCCCTGTCTGTCGTACGAGGCGACTAAAAGGGGCTTTCGGGGTTGCGGGCGGCTAGAGTGGGAGCTCGAGCCGTTTTGCCAAGCGACTCCGTGAAAGACGGTGGCAAGTGTGGTCGCATGCCACCGTAAATAACAGAAGGTACGTTGAGCGTGTTCGCTCACCGGGGAGGAGCCTGAAATGGGCATCGCGCTCGGAGGACTCCGGTTGTGTTCCGTTGGAGATCCCGGATTCCCCACGCTGCGCTGAGGACGGCCACCGAGGGGGGAGTGAGTGCAATAAGAATCCCACATAACCCGCGTCGCTCCCACGACTTCAGGTTCCTTTTGAAGGTTTCCCCCTCGTAAAATAAAAAAGGTTGTCGTTAATAAACAAAATAAATGAAAAAATAACGTTGGCAACTAATAGCATATCCCGTGATATGTAAGATCTGATGTATACACAACAAGTGGTAGAACCAGAGTAATTCGACCGTGAGGTACCGCCGCCACACCGATATCCAACTTGAACCATTTCTTGCGTTTCGATGGAAGCGTGTGGTTGCCGGCACACTTTTATATGAGGCGACTATCTTAGTCTTCGGGAGCAGCAACGCATCTGTGATTTACTTGAGATAGATATGTTTTATACGAAGTTTCTTACAGAAATCCATGGCCGGCAGTGACCAATTCCCATTAGGTGGACTACACGCTCGTGTGTCATTTTAATCAGATAAAAAACACACAAACAGAAACTAAAAACTGGTAACTAACTTGTGTATCAATTAAAAAAAAAAAACAAGATTTAGTAAAAAACTAGTTGACCCGGCGAAATTCGTACCGCCTAAAACTCAAAAATCTGAAATCATCCGTGTTTCTCTACTTATATTATTCATAAAAAATCCCTTTTTAATAACTCTGTCTAAAAAAAACTGCATTAAAATCCGTAGCGTAGTTTTAAAGATACAAACATATATAGGGACAGACAGCGGGAAGCGACTTTGTTTTATACTATGTAGTGATGTGGATAAAGTTAAGTAGATAAACTATTGTAGAAAACACCGTTTAAACAAATGTGTAGCTCCCCATAAATGCCTAAGGAATTAATTTTGATAATAGGACGTATTTCTAAGCATTTAAGGGGCTGAAATTTCCAGTATAAAGTTATAACACGGCAAACTTGGCAGGGTAGCAAGAAATCTTCGCAAATACTAGACGCCAAGAGCGATTCATTAGAGCAAACTGGGGCTTCTTATGTAATTAGGGGATACAAAGACGCTTATTTGTTTCGGACTCAAGCTTTGAAAATTGGGAGATTTGTAAAACTGTGATGGATGTTCTAAAAATAACGAAAATGTGGGTAGAAGAAGGAACGTTTAATCTAGAATTTTTTGCGGTTTGATTTCTGTGTATCACCGTCACGACTATTTCTGCTTATAGTAACAATGTTATCAGTGTTGTAAGCAGTGATAGCCTAATGGTTGAAACTTGCCCTCTCGATCGGGAGGTCCGAGGTTCAAACCCAGGCACGCAACACTGATTTTTCGTAAAATTATGTGCGTATTAGAAATTAATATCACTGATTTTCGGTGAAGAAAAACATCGTGAAAAAACCTACACACCTGAGAGTTCTTAAAAAAAATGTGAATTTCACCAATCCGCACTTGGCCAACTCGGTGGACTATGGCCTAAACTCTCTCATTCTGAGAGAAGACTGTGCCCAGCAGTGGGACAATAATGGGTTGACGAGATAGAATAGTGTATACATTGCTGTGTTCTGGTCCTAATGGAATAGAGACATATATATCCGAGGCATTCCAATTTAGTCCTCTTGGGTAGCAACTGTTAGTTTGGTTAAGTTATCCTAGAATACATAATTAATACAATGTATGGACGCCAAATTGAACAATTTTCTTAAACCTCTGTTTTTTTTCCTCGTCGAATTTCACTGACTATTTTTCGCTTGGAAATATCAATAGTTTATTTACTAAAATTTTTAGTAATAAAATAAATAGCGTTGTTAATCCGCAATCGAACTACTTCCTTAAACATATATTGAAGGTATTATGTATGTACAACCCATTACTTCCCATGTCTTCCCTCTGAATGAGAGAGTTTTTAGGCCATAGTCCACCGCGCTGGCCAAGTGCGGATTGGTGGACTTCACACACCTCCGAGAACTTTGTTTTTTTTTAAAGAACTCTCGGGTGTGTAGGTTTCCTCACGATGTTTTCCTTCACCGAAAAGCAGTGATAATTTAAGTTCTAATACGTACATAAATCAGTGGTGCACGCCTGGGTTTGAACCTCGGACCTCCCGATCGAGAGGGCAAGTTTCAACCATTAGGCTATCACTGCTCTGAAGGTATTATACATGTCATCAATTATTTTTCGATCAAAATTACTAAAAAGTAGAAGCAGTAGTGGGTAGGTATGACGTAGGTTATCAATCCCTCATTACTATCGATAAATCTCCAATAACTATCGACAAATCTAGCTTCACTACACGCCAGGTGTTCCTCACTCCTAATCCAGTTCCCCGAAAACGAGATAATCGGACCGAATCATTATTTCGGAATAATAATGAGCTATTGAACGGTCCGGATTTTAAGGTGAACGCTCACTCCTGTCAAAAACACTATTAAACGCTTTGTACACTCATAGCCCCGAAGTAGGATTTTCTCCTGTGTCGTTGGTGACATGGACACATACAGACGAATACACAAACAACCAGACCCAGAACAATAATCTAAACTAATTGATAATTTCACATACCTGTCTGGCCGGGAATCGAACCTGGAACCCACTGCGTGTCAGATTCCATCCATCCATCCATCAGCCCTTTGATGTCCACTGCTGGACATAGGCCTCCCCTAAATGGCGCCACTCCAACCGGTCCTGTGCCCTCTGAATCCAACGGTTTCCCGCTGTCTTCTTCAGGTCATCGGTCCACCTGGTAAGGGGGCGACCTGTACTCCTTTTGCCTAAACGTGGTCGCCACTCGAGGACCTTTCTTCCCCATCGATTATCGGTCCTTCGAGCGATATGGCCGGCCCATTGCCACTTCAGCTTGCTGATTTTGAGAGCTATGTCGGTAACCTTCGTTCGTCTACGGATTTCATCGTTGCGAATCATGTCTCGTAGCGAAATTCCGAGCATAGCCCTCTCCATAGCACGCTGAGCGACTCTGAGCCTTCGAATGAGGCCTTTAGTGAAGGACCACGTTTCGGCGCCATAGGTCATCACTGGCAACACACATTGCTCGAACAATTTCGACTTCAGGCACTGAGGAATTGTGGACGAAAAGATACTACGAAATTTCCCGAACGCAGCCCAGCCGAGTTGGATTCTTCGAGTGACCTCCCTCTCAAAGTTGGACTTACCCATCCGGATCGTTTGTCCCAGGTAAATGTACTCGTCGACAACTTCGAGAGGAGTGCCGTCAACAACTACCGGTACGGGTGTGACATGGACATTAGACATGATTTTCGTCTTGTCCATGTTCATCTTAAGACCCACCCGTTGTGAGGCACTGTTGAGGTCGCCTAGCATTGTGCTGAGGTCCGTCAGCGAACCTGCCAAGATGACTATATCGTCGGCAAATCGAAGGTGTGTGACGTGTTCACCATTGATGTTGATGCCAAGACCTTTCCACTCCATCAGCTTGAACACATCTTCCAACGCAGCGGTGAACAGTTTCGGCGATATGACATCGCCTTGCCTGACTCCCCGTTGCAGTTGGATGGGGTTCGTGCTTTGGTCGTGTACTCGGACTGACATGGTGGCGGCTGTGTATACACACTTCAACACCTCGATGTACCTATAGTCAATCTGGCATCGCTGAAGGGACTCCAGCACCGCCCAGTGCTCGATAGAATCGAAGGCTTTCTCATAGTCCACATAAGCAACACATAACGGCAGATTATACTCCTCGGTCTTCTGTATAATCTGCCGAAGCGTGTGTATGTGGTCCATGGTGCTGTAGCCTTTTCGGAATCCGGCTTGTTCGGGAGGCTGGAAGTCGTCAAGCCTGCGTGCAATACGGTTAGTGAGGACTCTCGAAAACAACTTATACACGTGGCTCTGAAGCGCAATGGGCCTGTAGTTCTTCAGGAGGGTTTTATCGCCTTTTTTGAAGAACAGCACCACTTCGCTTCTGCTCCACGCTTCCGGGGTTGTCCCGCTAGTAATGACGGAATCGAACAACTTTTGGAGCGCCACTAGTACGGGTTTACCGCCAGCTTTTAGCAACTCTGTTGTGATTCCGTCATCGCCCGGTGCGTTGTGGTTTTTCAGCTGTTTGAGAGCCTCTCTAATCTCGTACAGGCTGACGTCCGGGAGGTCCTCAGTATAGTGTCGGGTCAGTTTGGCACGTTTGTCGTCCGCCTTGTTACGGGCGGGAACTCGTGCGGAAGCATACAACTGTCCGTAGTATTTCTCAATTTCTCTCAGAACATCGGGCTGAGACGAAACTACGGTGCCCGATTCGGTCTTCAACCTCGTCAGCAGGCTCTGCCCAATGCACAGATCCCTGGCGAACACTCTTGAGCCCCGGTTTCGCTCAATAGCGTCTTTTACGCGTCGGGTGTTGTGAGCACGCCAATCGCGTCGCCTACTCTGAGAGATCTGTTTATTGAGCAGTCTGTATCTCGACATTGAGGTTGGAGACTGCACACATAGTTCTCGCCTTTCCCTCATAAGACCGAGAGTATGCTCTGAGAGAACCCGAGAGCCACCACTGGGGTGGGTCTTAAAGAACTTAGACCCCACCTCGTGGACAGTTGTTACTACCTTGGTGTTAATTTCGTCCACAGAAACGCAAGAATCGAGACACGCGAAACGGTTCCGGAGCTGTAGCTGGAACTCTTCGGAGCCCTGGATTTGGACAGGTGTTGGTCGGAGCGTAGACTTCATCAGGCGTGACCGTTCCAGCTTTACATTGATATTTAATGTGCCTCTTACCATCCGGTGATCACTTCCGGTTTTCACCCTGTTGATCACAGAGACATCATTAAATATGTGCCGTTTGTCTGCCAAAATGAAGTCTATCTCGTTTTTAGTGGAACCATCAGGACTTATCCAAGTCCACTTTCGCTGTGCCTTCTTCTTGAAGAAAGAGTTCATCATAAAGAAGTCTTCCCTCTCCAAGAAGTTGGCAAGCAAGTGACCTCGGTGGTTACGTTGTCCAATTCCAAAGGGCCCCACCCTCCATTCGTCACCATTTCGCACGCCTAGTCTTGCATTAAAATCCCCCATGACAACGGTAAAATGGGTTTTTGAGGTATGTATGGCTCTACTTATGTCCTCATACATGACCTCAACCTCATCGTCTGGGTGTGTCGAAGTCGGCGCATATACCTGTATGACCTTCAGCGAATACCGTTTAGATATTCTGAGTATAAGGTACGCTACCCTTGACGACACACTGTCGACTGTTACAACGTTGTTCACGAGGGATTTGTGGACGAGGAACCCGACACCACCCCGGGACAGGTGATCGCCCTCCCGGTGATAGAGCAAGTTTCCAGATTTGAGGATTATCGTGTCCTCCCCCTGTCTTCGGACTTCAGACAATCCCAAAACACTCCAGTTTAACTTGTCTATCTCTTCTTCCAGCTCCTGTATCTTCTCGTCGGTCCTCAGTGTCCTGGTGTTGTATGTTGCCAGGTGCAGAAGTCGTCGGTTGTGGTAGCCGGATCTCTGCCGGATATTCTTAGCACCCCCTGCCCCGCCGTTACCTAGGCCGCTACCGTAGCCCGGAATAGCGGGGCCGCCGGGGACTGGGGGCCGTGGCTTTTCTGCACCTGTCATATGGGGGTTTTGCCAGTAGTCACCGCGCCTGGCAAGCGTGTTGGTGACCGCAGTAAATGTTAGAATTTCACAGGAGATGCTGCTGCCCATCTCCTGGATGTTTTATCCCTTAGTCGCCTCGTACGACATCCACGGGAAGAGAGGGAGTGGTGCTATTCAAGACCGACACCACACAGCCGTGTCAGATTGGTAAGACTGAATTAAGCCAGAAATTTTTACTTAGTACTCAATATAGGATGCAGCACAATTCTATAGCTATCTTAATACATAATAAATGTCTACATAGCACGTTACATTACGTTATTTTATTTGAGCTTTTTTCTATTTGAAGTTAAAATAATTAAACAAAATTAATTTCCATGTTTATTGGCAAATATGGGAAAAATATTTCTATTGTCCGCAAAAGTTAAGTACAGTTAAGCGAGCGCTTAACCCGAGCGAAAGAACATTTCAGCGAGAGTCTGTAATGTCCTTTAATGACAGAAAGAAATATAACGTCCTTTAACGCCGAAAAAACAAAAATGTCATATTATACTTGGTGCCAACCCATTGTTGTCCCACTGCTGGGCACGGGTCCTCTCTCAGAACGAGAGAGTTTTTAGGCCTTAGTCCACCGCGCTGGCCAAATGCGAATCGGTGGACGATGGTGGGTCATATTATACATGTCATACTTATTAAGCTTAGCGCATAAACAGTCGGTTTTTTGTTTTCGTAATATTTTCTTGTTTTAATATTTCACATTTACGACCAAATCTACCAAGCTATGGGTATTTTTAGTCCGCAAAATAAGTCACGCGAGCGCTTACCAATCCGCGCGTAACAACACCTCAGCGAGAGTCTGAAATGTCCTTTAACGACAAAAGGAAATATAACGTCCTTTAACGCCAAAAAAACAAAAAAGCCGGCTTCGGACGCCTTTTGTGCTACGTGAGTTGTTATCGTACGGTCCCTCCGATCTTTTGTTGTTAGCGAGAATCTTGATGGCAGCCGATACCAGAATGGGTTTATTAAGGACATATTAAGAGAATTCCGGTGAATTCCTAAAACCGTAGCGCCTTCAATTTGCTTTGCGGAACGGTGCCGCTGTCCTACAAATCATTAATTTTGAGAGAATCCATTGTGACACGACTTAGCAATTCCTCTATATTTTTATCTATTATCAACAGTGTTAAGAGCTGAGACATATTTTTAAAATCATGCCATATTCCGAGGTACTTTACCACCTAGGTTACTTTCAATTTAGCCCTCGGGGGTAGCAAATAGGAATGCATCCGTGGCCGGATAGCCACATACTTGATTTTATCTTGGACTGATTACATATCATCACCTATTTCTTGCGTTTCGATGGAAGGGTGTGGTTGCCGTCACACATGGATAGGGTGTGGTGCTATGAAGCGACCATCATAGTCCACGGGAGTACAACGCATCTGTGATTGATTTCAGATAGAATCCATGTTCTTTATGAAGTTGAAGCTTACAAATGTCCATTGACAGTAGTGCCCACTTATCATCAGTTAGACTGCACGTTCGTTTGATAGATATAAAGAACAAAAATTATTTTCTCTATCCACGCTATATTAAAAGGGTGGTAAAACCGATATCTACCCAGACAGAACAGCATTTTTTTTACAATAGGTGCATAAAGCGAAGTAGTTCCAGCATTTCGGGGAAGCAGTGTAGACGCAGGCTTGTGTATCGTCCCTGTAGCCTCGGGGTCAGAATAGGGCTACGGTATCCCCTGCCTGTCGTAAGAGGCGACTAAAAGGGGCTTCCGGGGTTGCAGGCGGCTAGAGTGGGAGCTCGAACCGTTCGGTCAGGCAATCCCGGGAAGGACGGCGGTATGTGTGGTCGCATACCGTCGTAAAGACTAAACGGAGCGGTGGGCCCAGCCGCCCATCTGGGAGGAGCCCGATGGGGCAGCGCGCTCGGAGGATTCCGGTTGAAGTCGTTTCGAGATCCCGGAGTCCTCCTTTTCAGCGCTGAGGACGGCCACCGGGGGGGTTTTAGTGCGGTAAAAATCCCACATAACCCTGCGTCGCTCCCACGGCGTCGGGTACCTTTGGAAGGTTTCCCCCTCAAAAACAAAAAAAAAAAAAAGGCTTGTGTATACGACACGCTCATTTTAGGCTTTGGGAGTATCGTACATTTAATTGTAGAATGTAGAACCCTTTTTTAAGCTATGCCATAGCTTTGGTTGCGGACTATGAGCGCGGCGACCGAATCAAGAAATTCTGTAACAAAATAAACCTAACACCCCTTTTTCACCTACCGTGTAGCGCGGCCAAGCGTTCGCTCGACGTACGACAGTATGAAGCTAGCACGGGTCGCGACGAGTTGCTCGAAAATCGGACGAATATGTAAGCAGTTGTTCGTGAGAAAATATATAGTTATTGAAGAAAAAAACTTGAATTCATATCAAAGAAAAAAATACTGTATAAATAAATCAATATAATTGCATAAGTTGATAAAAAAAATATTATGCAATAGCTTTACCGCGGCAGTCCCCGAGTGCAGCACGTTTTTTTTTATACAGAGTTGGTTCCAGGTGTTAATAATGGCAGAGACTACATACCAGTAGGTGCAGTGCATTCTTGTTCGCTACATTAATCTTTAATGATCGCCTTGTATATATGTCTTAAAAATTATTTGAATGCGAAAGTTTGTGTTTTAGCTACTCTTTCACGCTGTGTATTTCGCTGATATTTGGCACACAGATAAATCACTAAATTGACACATAGAATACTTAATTACTTAGTGGACACGTCAGCGCAGCCGTGTAAACAAAATAGTTAATCCATACGTTCTAATCAAATTTTAGTTTATATCTATATCAGTAACGATCATTCAATATAGGTATTTTTTACCAAACATAACTAAACCACAGAAAAACCAGTTGGGAGCATCGTAAAAAGGTTTCGATTTAAGTGGTCAATAGAGGTCGCATTCCACAAAATGACATACGACCCTAACTTACTTCTAATGATCTGCTAGGATGATTTTGTATTACGTTCGTAAAGGTCGGCGTAGACTAGATCGATTTGAACGAACAGAAAAAGCATCGAAAATATTGTAACAAATAAAAGATAAGACAGAATGATGGTGATTTATATGAAAAAAGGTTTTTCTTTTAACTTTTCTGTCTTTTATTGACAAATTACTAGCTTTTTTTCGCGGATCCGCCCGTATTGATATACTACGCTAATACGTGAAGCAAAAAACTTGTGATCCGTTTTTAAGATACTTGGCGCAGACGGAGGAGTATGAAATTACGCACGGTTATAGTTGATGTAGAGAAGGATTACGCAATGTTAATTTTTGTTTCAAATAATGTACTACATTGTATTTGATACAAACATATACATAATAAACGAAAGAGAACATTCAATGTCTTACTATGACAACTCATAACGTGAAAAATGTGAACGTCTTTGTCATAATAGCTAATTAAATATTTTTCTACATGTAACGGGTGCGTTCAAATTAACTTGAAAATTATAACAATCTATTTGAATTTCATAAATATTCGTGCTATTGTGGACAATATGAAGTTTAGTTTTTTAATTTAAATTACGGTCGAATTTCGACCGTTGCTACGGGTGACTAGTAGTTCTATCAATCCTGGTAAGTATCATACCCAGCTTGGAACCTGGATTGATACATAGACCGTATCAATCCAGGTTCCAAACTGTGTGTGAAATTTTAGCAGAAGTCGATTTGTAGTTATTGCGTAAAAGACGTTAAAAACATAAACTTTCATTTTATAATACTAATAATATAAGATGTTTAAAGTATTGTACTCATTTTAATAAAGAATATTTCGATCAAAAGATTTAAAATAACTAGCTACATAAAAGTATCTTCTTTAGATTTTAAAGGTTGTTTATTCTACTAAATTGGCTCTTCTTTGCGATATAAAATATTTTCATGTTATCTTTTTTAAGATTTCTTTTGTATATTGAACAAGAATTTGTATATTGAATTTGATTTAACGTCGACTGAAACTTTATGTAAAATACGAGAAAAATATATTTATTGGATTACTATAAATACAAGTATTCAATATGAGAGGACGAATATCATTCGATCGCGGAGTTAATGCCGCCATACCTAACTTTAGCCTTAAGCAATTTTTTCGTTTTAGTGGAAAGGGACGCGAATGACCTTTTATTTGCCTCTTTTTTATAATAATTAAGTAGCAAACGAGCATGCAGTACACCTGATAGTAAGTGGTCACTGCCGCCCATACAAATCTGTAAGTAACTTCAAATAGAACATAGGTTTTATCTGAAGTCTCATATAAAGTATGCCGGCAACCAAACCCTTCAATCGAAACGCAAGGAATGCTTCACCTTAGAAATAGGTGTGGCGGTGGTACTACCCCGGTCGAACTACACTTGTTCTATCACCTTTAAACCCTTGGTGATGGGAAGAACACCTTCAAAAGGTACATCGAAATTTTAGGAGTTACTCCGGGTTATGTGGGATTTTTACCCACTAAAATCTCCTCGGTGGCCTTCTTCAGAGCTTGCAGGGTACTCCAGGATTTCCAAGGATAGATAGTGTTAGGGCAGTAATAACCTAATGATTGAAAGTTGCCCTCTCAATCGGCGTCCGAGGTTAAAAACCCAGGCACGCACGCACCACTGATTTATGTGCGTATTAGAAATTAATTATCACTGCTTTTCGGCGAAGGAAAACATCGTGTGGAAACCAACACACCCGAGAGTTCTCTATAAAAAAAAAAAGTTCTTGGAAGTGTTTGAAGCCCACCAACTCGCACTTGGCCAGCGCGGTGGACTATGGCCCAAAACTCTCTCTTTCTGAGAGAAGACCTGTGCCCAGCAGTGGCAATGAATTGTATCCATTCGAGTGATATTATTTTTGAAGTATAGAATAGCGTTTACCACATTTTGTAATTTAACCTCAGAGGAAAAAAAAAACGCAAAATCCGACCAGTGATATTAGTGACATACAATATTTAATAATGTACCAATAATAATTTTATGTCTTACAGATTTTATACTGAAATAATTTACACGATTATTCATAAATACTTTATAATCACGCATGATTTTCTTACACAATTTTAGTTTCTGATGTCTTAACGTTCTAATTATAGAGCAGTGATAGCCTAATGGTTGAAACTTGCCCCCTCGATCGCGAGGTCCGAGGTTTCAAACCTAGGCACGCATCAATGATTTTTCTAAAATTATGTGCGTATTAGAAATTTATTATCACTGCTTTTCGGTGAAAGAAAACATCTTGAGGAAACTTACACACAAAAGAGTTCTTTGAAAAAAAGTTCTCGGGGATGTGTTAAGTCCACTAATCCGCACTTGGCCAGCGCGGTGGTCTATGTCCTAAAAACTCTCTCATTCTGTGGGAAGACCCGTGCCCAGTGGGACAATAATGGGTTGACTAGACAGTTTTTTCGATTTACATCGAAATTACTACCTAGGATAGTAGAACTAGGAAGTGAAATAATTATATCTTCAATCTTTATAATGTAATGATCATTTTTATAGATTCTTGCTTATTTTAAGAATCTACTTTAGTCTTTGTACTTCAAGCTTCACTCACTTTCAAGCATCCACTATTTTGATCCGTCCAACATCCTATAAATCAAAAACAAAATTGTTGAAAAACCCGTGACAATTTTAATCAAAACAGTTTTTATAAAAGCATCTGTCTATATGATATATTCGCAAACATTTCAATTGCATTCAATACTGCCGTATCGATCATTCGTTGCGGATTGATCAATTGCTTCAATTATGTTTCGTGATACATATCGAGTTGCACGGAAGTCTGGGATGAATTGAGGCTAAGGCTGGTTACAAACGGAGTGGTTTTAAACGCACGGTTTATTTTTTACTAGCCGAACCCCGCAGCTTCGCCCGCGGTAAATGATGTATCGATTGTCCCGTGAAAATAAGATAGTTTCTCACAGTAAAAAGTAGCCTCCAGTAAAAAGTAGTATCCAGAGTGTCAGCTAACTCCAAATTTTATTAAAATCGCTCCAGCTGTTTAGACGTGAAGAACTAACAAACATAAACACTCACAAACTTTCGCCTTTATAATATTAGTATGATATGATTTTCCATTTTAATGTTCTATCTCTTCCACAAGACGAAAATAAAATGTAGGAAAAAAGGTTAAACTACAGCTATAGTGCGCAAAACTTTTTGGAAGACCATTGATGCTGTTAAAGTTTAGCTCCTGCTAGAGACGATATTAGCATAATAAAGGTGCCTGGATGTTTAAATTTACCTCGATGAACCATGTCGTATGTATTATTAAATAAGTATTCTAGCACAATACACTAGTTACAGTAAAGTAACCCATTTCTTTTATAAAATGAATCTGATATTTCAGCAAGATACTTTTTAAAAATCCTTATTTGACAAACAATGAACGTAATGAAATTTGGAAAATTGGGATTGGACTTCTACAAATAGAGCTGCTTAATGACAGGCTATTAAACGTTGCTACATTCAAGTTTAAAAGACGTAAAAAAGTAAGACACGTAAGACATTTCACCACAGTCATTAGGCATAAAAAACGTGTTTGATCAATATAAGGACGGATTTCAATTTTATTTCAAATCATCTTAGATATCCATAGGCTACTAATTAACTTAAAAAAAATAACTGCATGGTACACTGCACGTAGCTAACAACGCATTCTTTAAGCCTTGACGTTTATTTCAAAGAGCGCGTTAAAACCCGCCACGTTTGTAAACAGCCTAATTTAAAACGTTGACAGTCGATGTCACTCTTGCATTTCGTTCAATTGAACGTTTGAATGAACGATTTTATGAGTGACATTTGGCCACTACATTAAAATTTATAAAGCCACCATAAAATTCTGAATGTCTATCGATGCTTATTTATTTATTTATGATGATATTTATTTAAAACACTTGTAAAGAAACTTTACTCTTTTTTAAATTTGAGTATCTATCACTATCAGGAATCGATATGTGAAAAAGATGGCTTCTGATATAATTTATTCCTAAAAAACAATAATTAAATAATTTGCATTGAGACAATAGTTGGAAATAATTAAACATAATATTGTCGTTTCTCTATTTTCCAGAGCAATGCTTTGTTTAATTTCCACTATTTATCTTATAAAACGACAATATATGTTTCCACTTTTTATCTTATATACTTATAATCTAATGTAATTTACAGATTATCTAATCTAGCAGTAATATGAATCTTGTTAATATGGAAACCCCCGTAGAAATGACCCAGATTGTAATATTTTGAGCAGATACTTAGTAAATTATTCGTTTCTTAAGGAAACTTAACACATGCCAGTGACAATGTAATGAGACCTTCTTAAACGATTTAATGTTATAACACCTTTCGATTTGTTACAATTAAAACTCGAAACCGAATATTAGGTACTACAATACTTTCAAACAAAACACATCGAACATTAGTTCTCCAAAATCGATCGGTTATCGCAACACCCTTGGATCCTGCGGGTAAAATGTGGAATCCTTTTTATGGGTTCTGAAATAGCTCTTTATAGGTCCCCTGAGAGGCGAGGCTGCGTTTGTCGTAAATAACCAAAGAGTGCGCTCGTAATTTAAGGTAAAAAATGTATTGCGGAAAATGCGATTGGCTATGCGTGTGACAAGTTTTTTAAGTTAATTTATGACTTGTGCCTAATTTTTGTCGCAGTTCCTGAGCTACTTTAATAATTTGTTGTATATTGGGCCTGTGTTTGATGGTTTTAAAATGTAATTGAATTTGCACGCTCGTTTACACACCATGTGTACACCGCTCGTGTACACCCATGACGGGTAAAGCAAGCGGACTTATACAGCATACCTACTATTGACCATCTTTGTAATATACCTTATTTCGACAAATAAATGATATTGTATTGTATTGTATTGTTTTTGCTACAGACGTTAATGTGGAATGAGTTTCCTTCTGAGGTATTTCCGGAGATGATGTAGGGTTCTTCAAGAAAGGTACGAAAAGAGCTCTCGTTTAAATCCGTCGATGTATTGGCGATGCATTTGGTAAAGGTACATAGGTGATGGTGATTTCTTTCCATCTGTTAGCCCGTTTGCATTATAAGTATAAACAAAATAAGTAGCGAGCACTTTTGTAGCAGTTCTAACCTATTTTGAAGAAGGGGTTGTATAGTAATGTCTTATGTATTTTCTAACCGACGTAGTCAATATTAAGTAGTCACAGACACATGACAGAGATACAGAAGCTCCTGGCGACAAAGGTGACCTCATAAAAAAGGCTAAAAAAGCAACGAAATGCTAGAACACCGTAGTATGTAGTTAAACGCTTTCTACACTCATAGCCCCACAGTAGGATTTTCTCCTGTGTCGTGGGTGCCATGGACACACACAAAGACGAATACACAAACGCCCAGACCCAGAACAAGAATCTAAACTCATTATTCAGACACCTGTCTGGCCGGGAATCGAACCCGGGACCCACTGCGTGTCAGACCGGTACGGTAACCGCTGCGCCACGCGGGTCGTCAAGTAGTAGTAGTCGTAGTTAGCTTCGCGACTCCTTAAGCCTCTAGGGAATAATCTCTAAGCTTAGAGCCCCCAAGGGCTCAAGACCAATACTTTGAAAAACGCTGTATAACACATACATATCTTCCACAATGATAAAAATTCAGATAAAAATAGAATACTTGTAGATTGACTACCTCTGTCGAACACATCAATAAACCATGACGTTTTAACTGCGATAATAAATTAGTTCTACTTCCCCCATTGTTTTATGGGAACAGTATGGCATAAGTATTTTAATAACTCACTTAAAAAATACTATTTCAACGGAAATAGACGTGATTTTATGTCAAATGTACTATTTTTGTTACGGTAGTATTAAGCATAGTTATGTGCCCTTAACATGAGTTTATTATTATCATAGTCCTGAAGAATTTTCTCCGGAATTTTGCCTGAAGGTAACTTTAATGTGAATCATTTAAAAAAAACTGCAGCGCGTCTCGGATTTGAACCGCGGATCCTCAATTAAGAGGCATAGTGTAAACCATAAGGTTACCCTCGATGAGTGCATTAGAGATTATTAATAGGAAAATTCAATAGTGAGCACCAAACAAGAAAAGTTGACACACTTACGAAATACAAATTGAAAACAGATATTCTCACAGAGAGGTTACACTATGTGAATATCCGTTTACTGGTTAAGACTAATTAATTATTTAACTATAAATACACAAAACTATTTCGAATTACGCTAAACGTGAAGATTTGGAATAATGTTATTCATAAAAAAATTCGTAATGACAGATGATTTGACAAACAAATGGTGAGCAATTAGTTAGTGTCGGTCATTCAATAACGTTCGAGCAAGAAAGACACACAAAATTGAAAAATACACTCATGAATATTAAAGTGTTGTAATGTTTGATCTATTCATCCATTAATGTTTTAAAGTCCGCTGGTGGACATAGGCCTCCCATAAAAAGCGCCACTCAAATCGGTCCTGTGCCTTCCGAATCCCGCTGTTATCTTCAGGTCATAAACCCACCTGGTCGGAGACCTCCGCAACCAGGTGGGCCTCCTCTGATCAGTATTTCATATTCAGGTAACTTTTCTTAGGAAATTAAAGTAGCATACGAGCATGCTGTATGTTTGATGGTCTACAATTTAGGCTAAGAATCTCCTACAAGGCTCAGTCATAATATTGTGGGACTGTATGGCCACGTGTCCCACCCTATTCCTGCATTGGGAGTTACTGCCACCAGGATGTTAAATTAAAGTCCAAGTAACTAACTCGACTCCTCACATACTTCACACTTGCATACAAACTTGCTTGCTCAGCCATTCATACTTACATAGTCCCTATAATATCTGGGGAGTGGCCGTTCGTCTCCGATAGCCTCTTTTTTATGAAATTCAAATAGCACACAGCAACTACATACTATGTGTGCTACTGGCTTACCCAGCTTTACAGATATTTTTGTGGCTAGCTTAAGAGCTTCAATCGGACAAAAGAATGAGATGGAAGAGATGGTTTTGGTCACGTTACATCTCCTAGAGCAGTGACAGCCTAACAGTTGAAACTTGCTCTCTCAATTGGAAGGTGCGAGGTTCAAACCCAGGCACGCACCACTGAGATTTCTAAAATTATGTGCATATTAGAAATTAATTATCACTACTTTTCGGTGAAGGAAAACATCGTACACACCCGAGAGTTGTTTAAAAGAAAAAGTTCTCGGAGGTGTGTGAAGTCCACCGATTCGCACTTGGCCAGCGCGGTGGACTATGGCCTAATCTCTCTCATTCTGAGTGAATACCCGTGCCCAGCTGTGGGTCAGTAACGACTAAGACGAAGGACCTAGAGCTAATTAACTATACAAATTACACAGAAATATGTAGGCATTGGCTGTGTGGTGTCGGTCTTGAATAGCACCACCCCCTCTCTTCCCGTGGATGTCGTACGAGGCGACTAAGGGATAAAACATCCAGGAGATGGGCAGCAGCATCTCCTGTGAAATTCCAACATTTACTGCGGTCACCAACACGCTAGCCAGGCGCGGTGACTACTGGCAAAACCCCCTTATGGTCGCCCATATACCAGGTGGACCGATGACCTGAAGAAGACAGCGGGAAACCGTTGGATTCAGAGGGCACAGGACCGGTTGGAGTGGCGCCATTTAGGGGAGGCCTATGTCCAGCAGTGGACATCAAAGGGCTGATGGATGGATGGATGGATGTAGGCATGGTTCGACCGAGAAGGTACTACCGTCTCATCTATTTATAGATTTTTTTTATCTAATTGAAGTAGCAAACGAGCATGCAGTCCACTTGATGGTACCCCTTACCATGGACAGTGCCACCCATGGACATCTGTAAACAACTTTACGTAGAACATGGATTCTATCTGAAGTCATAATCATAATCATTCTTTATTGCATCATGCGTTATATTACATTTGATGTTCTTATGTCATATAGTCATACAATTATTATATTAACAGTATTAAACATTTAAATTGTAAATTAATTTAAAACAATATGTCAAATATTGAGATATTTCGTCACATATAATAAATAATATGAAATATTAATAATTACATTATTAATAATAAAATTATAATAATAATAATAAAATTTTCATAAATTAGCGCATTAGTCAAATGTTCAATAAATCAAATTAGTGCATTAATCAAAGTATTCCTTAAGTGTATAATAGCATTTTGTTTGGAGGTATGCTTTTAATTTATTTGTGAACGTTGATGAGTTATCAGATTGGATCTCTTTTGGGAGTTGGTTAAAAATTTTACACACATCGAAAACGGTCCAGAGCTATACAACGCCATGTTAGATTTTGGCAATACCAGTTTATTTGGGCGGCGATGGCCATATTTATTGACATCTATTGCCAATCACAGATGCGTTGCCGACGACTAAGATGGTCGCCTCATATACCGGTGTATCGGTAACCACACCCTTCCAACGAAAGCAAGAACTGTTTCACGCTAGAAATAGGTGTAGCGGTGTTACTTCCCCGGTCGAACAACACTGGTTATAACGAACAACCTGTCCCGGGGGCGGCCTAAACTCCTTTTGCCCAGACGTGATCTCCATTCGAGAACCCTTCTACCCCATCGGTTGTCTGTCTTACGAACGATGTGGCCTGCCATGCACTTTATCTTATTAATTGAGAGCTATTTAGGTAACTTTCCTTCTCCTACGGATTTCATCGTTATGAATTCTGTCGCGCATGATACAACAAGTACCTAAAGCGATAATCATAAACGCAGTGACGAGGTAAAGTTTGAATGAGGACGAATAAAAGGCCCATATGTCGGAACTTTAAGGAAATTTTACGATTGCCCTAAATCTGCCAGCCTAGCGTTTTTACGTTCGGAAACTTTTTAACTGCCCTTCGGGAGTCGAATTTTTGAATGATATCTTTTGTTGGTATGTTTTGTTTCTATTTTGGTATTTGGAAGGGAGCTCGGTAGTAAACGGTAACACTTCGTGGTTCCATTTTGGTGACATCACCACCTAATTTATTCTTTCTATAGATCGTTTTGAATTATTTTTCGCTATTTTGCATGAATAACTTCACAATTCGGAATTCATTATTTTTGAGATTGAGATACAGTTTAAAGAAAGACCTTTTTTTTGTTTTCGAGGGGGAAACTTTCAAAAAGTACCCGACGTCGTGGGAGCGACGCGGGTTATGTGGGATTCTTATCGCACTAAAACCCCCCCGGTGGCCGACCTCGACGCTGCGAAGAGGACTCCGGGTACTCCGATTGACCGCCGCTGGTGTCCTCAGCGTGTGCCCCATCGGGCTCTTCCCTGGTGGGCGTGAACTGCACACCGCACCTACTGGTTTTTACGGTAGCATGCAACCACACATGCCGCCGTCCTATTCTGGTCCCGGAACTACAGGGACAGCAGTTTAAAGAAAGACCTAGAATTTAAAACTTCATGTTCTAATTACATCGTGGTCAATAACCTTTAAAAATATATTTATTATTAACCGACTATCCGAAGAAAAGAGGTTATCTATTCGTCACGTAGCTTTTGAAGGTTTCCCCCTTGAAAACAAAATTAAAGATTTAACATCTATGGCCATTGCCCCACTTACCATCAGGTGACTGCATGTTCAGTTACTTCGACATTATAAAAACGTTGTTACGTAAACTTTAAATAAAATACACTAACTGAACATGAACATAACATTTTGTTGTTGATATATTATGAATGACACGTAGGCATCTCGTTTTTGTTATCTATTACGATCAAGGAAATCTGCCAACAAATATAACGGAATCTGAAGCAGTTATAAGAAAGGGTTGGGTGTTGCCAACATAAAAATTCCATAAAGTAAATTGGGTGTGTTGATCAGGGTTGCCAACATTTTGAATTAATAAATACGTTTTGTCTTTATTCGACTTCAAAGTTGAGATTTTGTCTTTATTATTATTATATAGCCCTTGAACTGAGTGAGAGATCTGACATTTTCTTTAGTTTGTTGTACCTAATGTTATAGTATATCTCTCAACTCAGTGTGCCTCTTGGCAAAGGCCTCCTCCAGTAGCTTCCACTGATTGCGATCTTGAGCTACCCGTCTCCATTTTTTTTTTTTAGATTTTGTCTTAGATGGTATTTATTGTCTTTATTCATTGATGAAATGTGTATTCCTTGCTCCTCTAGCATTTATAAACAGCGGCTGCCATAACGGTCTGATACGCAATGGGTCCCGGGTTCGATTCCCGGCCAGACGGGTATCTAAATGATGAGTTTAGATTCTTGTTCTGGGTCTGGGTGTTTCCCATCCATCCATCCATTAGCTTTTTAAGGTCCACTGCTGGACATAGGCCTGCCCTAAATGACGCCACTTCAACCGGTCCTGTGCCTTCTGAATCCAACGGTTTCCCGCTGTCTTCTTCAGTACATCGGTCCACCTAGTGAGAGGGCGACCTGTGCTCCTATTGCCTAAACGTGGTCGCCACTCGAGGACCTTCCGTGTTGGTGTGTTTGTATTTGTGTGGGTCCATGGTACCTTCGACGCAGGAGAATATCCTATTGTGAGGCTATGAGTGTAGAGTGTAGAAAGCGTTTTCATTTATAAACATACACTATTTCTATTAATTTAAAAATCATCACATTCAAAATTGAGAATACTGCAATTATGTTCTTCCAAACCATCGTTTGCTTACGACAGCATGTAGCTACGTATTTTTTTGTTATCGAGAGAGAAACCCTTCAACGGTACCCACCGCTTTGGGTGCGAAGCCTGGTGATGTGTTCACCGGACCGTTTGGTCTTTACGACGGTATGCGACCACATTTACCCTTCTTTCCGTGGTTATCTGGCTGGACGGTTCGAGCTTCCACTCTTGCCGCCCGTCAGTGAAGGATTAAGCAGCGCAGGGCCTGTAGCAAATTCTGAGAGGAGGCCCATAGATTGCCTTATGTAACGGGATTAAATAAAACAAAACTGTTACTAGTGAACTTTTCTGGATTTAATCTTTTTAGAGATGACACTTTCTATATCTTCTTTCAGTTTAAGAATGTTAGTTGGGCCCGCTGCCCAACTACTACGTGCCCCTCTAGTAGCGGGGCCCGTAGTATTTGCTACTCTTGCTATGTGGCTAATCCGGCCCGGCCAGCAGCGCTGAAAGGCCCCTTTCAGTCGTCTCTTACGACGGGAGATACACTAGACATATTCTGGGTCCGATACTACAGACAAGAGCTATTCTTACCGTCATATAGATTTTTATAGTATTATGTGCAAATGTTAAGGGTCCAGGAGGTATTCGACCTGCTTAAGAATTGGGTAAAGAGGCCCTTTGAGGCCCGAAAACCCTTGCCCAACACCCTCATGTTACGTAACCCAATCGTACGAGATATCCGTACGCCCCTCATATTTTTTTATAAAGGACTGAAGTAGCAAACAAGCATGCAGTCCACCTAATGGGAAGTAGTCACTGCCGCCCACGGACATCTGTAATCAACTTCATAAAGGACAGGATAAGGATTCTATCAGAAGTCAATCTCAGATGCGTTGCTACTCCCGAGGACTATGCTGGTCGTCTAATGTGAAAGTGTACCGACCACCACACCCATCCATCGAAACGCAAGAAATGCTTCACGCTATAAATAGGTGTGGCGGTGGTACTTCCTCGGTCAAATTACACTGGTTCTACCACCTTAAACCTTCATATTTAATTTATTAACCAAAATCCCCTTTTACTTACCTCTTACTACAGTAAGGAGATACCGTTCTTCTGTTTTGTCCTATTACAGCGACAAACAGTGGCAACCCTAGACTTGACAACTGACGTAACATATATGATACGGAAATATTAATATAACTCTTTTTATTGCTAGCTTTTATTTCTGTGTGATGGAATTTAGGGCATGCACTTGATGTGTCAGTGAGGTCAGCTCTGAGAGTTTATAGCAAAATTTAAACGCACTTTTCCTAGAAAGTAGTACTTTTTTAAGGTGGTAGAACCAGTGTAGTTCAACCGGGGAGGTAACACCGCCACGCCCATTTCTAGCGTGAAGCATTTCTTGCGTTTCGATAGAAGGGTGTGGTTGCCGGCACAATTTCACATGAGGCGACCATCATAGTCCTCGAGAGTAGCAACGCATCTGTGATTGACTTCAGGTGGATCCAATGTTATGTATGAAGTTGATTACAGATGTCTACGAGCGGCAGTGACCACTTACCATCAGGTGGGCTGCATGCTCGTTTGCTACTTCAGTCAGATAAAGGCCTTTGGAAAAAAAGAAAGAAATCCTTGGCCTGTGCGTTGAAGTAACTTTTTTTTCTGATTGAAATGGTAAATGAGTTACTTACCAACAGGGGGACTGTTGGTAAGAGATCATTGCTTATGGGCTGTATGCAACTTCATATAGGAGTTTTATCTTAAGTCAATCACCGATGTATTGCTTCACTCAGTGACTAATATAGTCGCCACCGAAAATAAGGCGTATTAAGTAGACAATTCTTTAAAATTCATCCACGCTATCTTAACTTTATACGATTTAAGGTTTACAACCTTGCTTTAATTCAAGTGAATCCGCAGAACACGGCTAACAAAGAATGATCTTATCCAGAACATAAAAAGGGAAGATAATTCCGTCCTATAATTCGTCCTTTTCAACCCGCATCATTCCAACATAAAAATTCCATAAACAAAATTGGGTATCCCGTGGAATGTAATGTTTTGTCCCGTTTTTAAGAAAAATTTACTCGCTAGATCTCAAAGTGATTGAATAATAAGGAAAAATGCAGTACAGTCAGCACGTAAAGCGTTTTATCACATTTCTTTTATTTTTTTTCGATTCGATTAAAGTAGCAAACGCGCAGTTCGTTTGTTGTTTAGTGGTCACTGCCGTGTAAGAATAACTTCAAGTAGAACAGATTCTTTCTTAAGTCAATCACAAATGCGTTGCTACTCCCGAGGGCTAAGTTGGTCGCCATATAAAAGTTAGCCGTCAACCACACCCTTCCGCCGAAACACAAGAACTGCTTCACGTTAGAAATATGTGCCGGTACCTCCCCTCGAGGACTGGGATATATTTGTTCACTAGTTGAATACCGCAGCTTCGCCCGCGTTAACAAAAATTGATTGTTCCGTAGGAATAAGATATTTTCCCACAGTAAAAAGTAGCCTCCAGTCAATCCAGAGTATCAGCTAACTCCCTACCAAATTTTATGAAAATCGCTCCAGCCGTTTAGACGTGAAGAAGTAACAAACATACATACTCACAAAGTTTCGCCTTTATTAGTAAGATAAAATAAGATGATATGATAGTATGATAATTATAACAACGCATCGTAATTAATTTCAGATAAACCACTGTTCCATAATTATGAAGTTGCATATACTTATCAACAGGTTACCATGCAATCTACCTGGCTGCATGCTTTTCTGCTACATCAGTCGTATAAAAAGATATTATTCAATTATAAATAATTTATCTATACTTAAGTCGAAATACCTACAAAATGGCAAATTAAAGTTTTATTTTTATTTAATCCACTCATTCATTTTTCTTCCTAATAATTAGTAGTTCTCCTTAATAGTCCTTCTTAATAATCCCGAAAATTAATACAGACACTTACATTTCTAATATTTAACACTTTTGACGCCAACTGTACATTTCAAAGTGCTGCAAAGAGCTTTTCTACGTTGCAAAAGCACAATTCATAATGACATTACCGTCACAGAGCTTTTCTTTATTTCAGTTTTAGTGAACCTCTAATTCTGAAAACTAAATTGCACAACGTAAAAAAACTTAAGTTATCTTTTAGAAATATTTTTACTTTAACATATATATAAGTTACATACATATATAAGTTACACAATAGATATATAAATACAAGTTAAAGCTGATACTTAAGGTTAAAATCCTAGAGACATTCGATTTTTAAAGTTATTTACGTACTAGCTCTTACCCGCGGCTTTGCCTGCACGGTCAAAGGCAAATAACATAAGCATTTCATAGCGTGATTCAGACTTGCAAATAAATTTTATAACAACATCTATTAACAACGTCTGGAACTACTAAATATGTATCAACTTACAAATCATCGATATTCTCATGGGAATGAGAGAGCGCGGTAAAAAGTAGCCTACGTCACTCTCCGCCCACCTTACTATCTCTGAGCATTTAAACCATATAATATAATAGCTATGTGGCGACGTGAAAGAGGAACAAACACACTTACACATTTATAATATTAGAATGGATTAATACAATTCAGGTTTTGAATGAAACAGAAATATCTGGACAATATGAGTATTGGAAAATGATTAAAAATTGGATTAAATCAGAAAAAAGAGGATAACTGAATGACTGAATAGTGCAAAAAAATTAGTGAATACACACAATATTACAAAAATAAATAAAACATCACTCAAATACACTCCATTTACACACACATGTACACGCACATACACACCAAAACCCTTTCACACACATCCTGCACACTTTGTTTCCATTACCCACACATGTCTTCCGGACAAAATTTGTATTAAGTTTTTAAGTTTCTCATTTTAAGCGACCTTTGTATGTCTTATGAGAAATAAATGATTGTTTAAACCCAAGCTGATACATACATATCTTAAGGTTGCAAAATAATTGTTCGCCATCTTGGGGCGTCCGCCACATTGTATGTAGAGTGACGTCACTAAGCTAGTAATGCATCGTCATCCAAAATAAACTACATGGAGGTTACGTGGACAAAGCCACCAGGTGGTACCAATGGTGTTAACAGGTGGTAGAATCAGTGTAGTTCGACCGGGGAAGTACCACCGCCACACCTATTTCTAGCGTGAAGCATTTTTTCCGTTTCGATAGAAGGGTGTGTTTGCCGGCACTCTTTCACATGAGGCGACCATCATAGTCCTCGGGAGTAGCAACGCATCTGTGATTGACTTCAGATGGAACCCATGTTCTGTATGTAGTTGATTACACATGTCCATGGGCGTCAGTGACAACTTACCATCAGGTGGATACTATTGTCATTACTGCATGCTCGTTTGCTACTTCAGTCAGATAAAAGAAGCTAGTAATGCATTGTCATCCAAAATAAAACACATGGTGTTAGGTGGACAAAGCCGAACGAAAGTAAACACCCAAGGAGACCCAGAAATTTCTTATGTCAAGCAATATTGTTACAGATGTGTACGAAATAAAACAGGGACAAGGGCTGGTTGACCTTAGGAGGGTCTCTCGATTGGACCCTTCGAAAAACCCGCTACAGAGAACCCAGCCGAACTGATTCGATTTCCCCAATACGGATTCCAATAAAATATATACCCATAGGTTTTTCTTATGCCGTTTCTGAATAAAAATTTAAGGAATGTAAGATATTTTTTATTTTCTAATGCCAGACAGATATTATGTTGAACGAGTAACATCGTTGAATTGTTAAATTATACAAAAATCTGACTGATGGACAATTAATTTAATTTAACGCTTTTTGATCTTTGCGTTAAAATCACTACATAGTATAGAACATAGTCGCTTCGCGGTATCTGTCCCTGTGTATGCTTAGATCTTTAAAACTACGCTAAGGATTTTAAAGCAAAGTTTTTAATACCTAAAGTGATTAAAAAGAAAGGGTTTTATGTATTAAAATATAGTAGAGAAACACTGATAATTTTTAAATTTTGACTTTTAGGCGGAACAAAGTTCGCGGGTCATCTAGTCATACTTCATAATTAATATTATAAAGGCGAAAGTTTGTGAGTGTGTATGTTTGTTACTGGAGCGATTTTCATAATTTTTGGTAGGAAGTTAGCTACACTCTTGATTAACATATAAGCAACTTTTTATTGTGGGAAAATATCTCTCACGGGACAATCGATACATCGATTTTTTAACGCGGGCGAAGCTGCGGGGTTCACCTAGTAGTAATATAAAAGCATGTTTTAACGCATTTATATCTGTAAGGGTCTACTTACTAGCTTTTATTTAATACCCATATTGATAATAAAAACACACACACACACATCCCTCACTTCCCGTTACCCGTCACGTCACCCCCGGGTAAAGTTTTTTTTAATAATAATGAAGTAACAAACGAGCATATAGTCCACCTGGTGGTAAGTGGTCACTACTACCCATAGCCATCTGTAAGCAATTTCACATAGAACATAGGTTCTATCTTAAGTCAATCAATCACAGATGCGTTGCTACTCTTGAGGACTAGGGTGGTCGCCTCATATAAAAGTGTGCCGGCAACACCCTTCCATGGAAACGCAAGGAATGCTTCATGTTAGCAATAGGTGTGGCGGTGGTACCTCCCAAAAAAGAGTATCAGGTGTTTTTAACATTTTGTGAAGAAATTCTTTACAAATACATATATCTAGAGGATAACATGGAATTGAAGGAAAGATCTAATACATAATACATACATGTCAATGTATATCTCGCAAGTTTCTTTTCAAGCGACCCTATATTTCCTCACAACTTTTTTGGACCAAGTCATAAAGCACTGAGTAGGGACGGAGTCATAAACAGAAATTTAATCAACATAGATTACTTGTATCTTCAATGGAAAGGCTTTATATAACTAACAACAAAATGTTATATGGATAAAATGATATTATATTATTACAGAATGGATATGTTAGTTGAAACTCGGCCTTTCAATCGTTTGTCCGAGGTTCTAATTCCAGGCACGCTGATTATTCCTGCTATAGGTACTAGGTTATTTCGGCCCTGTAGCTCCGAGATTATTTATTTATTTATTTAAATCAGACACATGTCCATATAATACAAATGATAATAATAAGAATCATGTTAGTTATTACTTATACTATGTTAGTATTAAAATTCTACATTAAACAAAATCATAAATACAATTAAAATAAAATACAATTAAATACCAATACAAGAAAAATAAAAATCATAATAAAAATGTCAACAAAATTGTGTCAATTATCTACATCACATGGATTTCGAATTATAAAAGTAATATTACATTAAAATTAAAATTAACCCCTCTGGAGCGCATGTGGCACGCATTCCAGTGTCTTACCACTGGACAGTCTACCCTATCTAATATAGTATTTAGGAGACTGCTAGGGCTGTCCCGTATTCGCCGCATCACGGAAGCTACGCGTTTTCGCAAGATCGACTCAAAACTGTCGACGCGAGCTTCAGCAAACATTCCTGATGCGCTACAAAATAATAATAAATAATTAGAATAGGGCTACGGCAGGGGATGCCGTAGCCCTATTCTAATCTCGGAGCTACAGGCCCTGTAAAGACTAGACGGAGTGGTGGGCCCAGCCGCTCATTTGGGAGGTGCCTGATGGGGCAATGCGCTCAGAGGAATCTGGTTGCTGTCCTTTGGAGATCCCAGAATCCTCTTTGTAGCGCTGAGGACGGCCCCCGAGGGGATTTTAGTGCTGTAAAATCCCACATAGCCCTGCGTCACTCCCACGGTGTGGGGTACCGTTTGCAGGGTTCCCCCTCGAGAACAAAAAAAAATTATTTCGGCGGCTTCACTCGTTTCGAATGTGAAATCGAAAATCCTATGTGTTTATTTAAGTCATAACTTAAGTGTGTGCCAAATTTCAGTGAAATCCGACGAGTAATTTTTGCATTGAAGACTTACAAACACTTATACATCGTCGCAAGCATTTCGCATTAAAATAGTTATAATCTTATTTCCTAATAATATAATATACTGGACGATTCGGCGACCTTCGTTCCCCCTAAAAATCAAAAATTATCAGTGTTTTTCAACTATATTATACATAAAAACTTTCCTCTTGAATCACTCATCAATGTATTAAAATCATGAATGTATTAAAAAAACTGCATTAAAATCCGTAGCAGAGTTTTAAAGATGTAAGCGTACATAGGGACAGACAGCGAGAAGTGACTTTGTTTTAGACTATGTAGTGATTTAACAAATAGGGCTTACGCTCTTTTACGCTCAAGAAAAACATCTTGAGAAAACCAGCAAACCTGAGAGATCTCCAAAATAACCTGATCTCTAAAATACATGTTCAGCGCGTTGGACGATTGCCTAAATTTCTCTTATTCTGAGAGAGCCCACCTCCCGCAGCAGGGGACAATATGAGGTCGAAGACGACGGGTAACTTCTTAGACTTTTGCATGGAGAGAGAGGGTAGTAACAACAAATAGGTGGCGGTAGTAACTCCCCGGTCGCACCATATACTTTTCCTTACAGCTTAATTTTTTTGATTACGGAACAAAAATATCCATTCCCATCAGATTAAATAAAATCAAAAAGCGTTTGCTTTTAACGAATATTTCCCTACCGAATATTCAAATTTACCAATCCGAAGTTTACAGATTGCACATAAAACGTCAAAAATTATTGCCAAATTATGAATACGGGTCGTGAAAGTTTATAGGTATTGGACAGGGGTCCGTTTATAGAGACGCGTAAAAGCGTGAAGACATTAAACAGGTACTTATGATGAAACGGTTTTATTTTGAGTTCGGCAAAATTTTTATGTTTTATCCGCTTGAAAGGTGTTAGGTTTTTTATGTTTACACATTTTCAAGTAAGGCTAATCTCTTCTTAGATTGATTAGAAATGTTCATAGGCGGCGGTGGCCATTTTCTAGTGAAATAGAAGTCTTGAAGGTGGTACTTCCCCGGTCGAACATTTCGACCGGGGAAGTACCACCGCCACACCTATTTCTAACGTGAAGCATTTTTTGCGTTTCGATGGAAGGGTGTGATTGCCGGCAGACATTTATGTGAGGCGACCATCATAGTCCGGAGTAGCAACGCATTTGTGATTGACTTCATATGGAACCCACGTTTTGTATGTAGTCGATTGAAGATGTCCATGGGCGGCAGTGACCACTTACCATCAGGTGGACTGCAAGCTCGTTTGCTACTTCAGTCAGATAAAAAAAATCCAAGATGGGATCCACTGTCTTTTAGTTGCTTTTTTATAAATCCATTTAATGAATTATAAGCACGTGCGTTTCGAAAATAGTATTTAGCTTATAAGCATCTATATAATCGTACGTCGGAGTTAACCCAATTAGTAAATTCGCCGAATATCAACTTCACAAACGAATCATATTTTTGACATTTCTTTGTTTTCAAACCGGTCCAGATTCCTGTATTTTATGAAATATTCTGTAATATTCTTAACGTGAATATTTTGGATATTTTAATCTCTTTAGTGGATGTCACAATTTTATTGATGTTTAAATTTTGTAGCAGCATTAACGTCAAATATAGATGATAAATGTATTTTTATATTATATAAGTAACGAGCAAATGAGTAACTCGCGTGGCGGAGCGGTTACCAAGCCGATCTGAGGCGCAATGGGTCTCAGGTTCGAATCCCGGTCAGACAGGTTTTAGAGGAGTTTAGATTTATGTTCTGGGTCTGGATGTTTATGTATTCGTCTTGCGTGTGTCCATGGTACCCACGACACAGGAGAAAATCCTAGTGTGGGGCTATGAGTGTAGAAAGCGTGTTTTTAAGAGTACGCAGTCGACCTGATGGTAAGTGGTCACCTCCGAACATGATATCTGTAATAAATACTACATAAGATTAGTATTACCTGAGGTTATGAGCTGCAATAGCTTGACGATACCTGAGGTTACTCATTGATGCGCTGCTACCTTCGAGGTCAAAGATGGAACGCCTTATATTAGTATGGTTTACCCATCACACTCTTCAGACCAGAACATAGCAGCGCTTAATACTGCTGCTATTAGCCACAAATATAAGTGGCGGTGAAATGCTACACGCGAGAAATAGGTGTGGCGGTGGTACTTCCCCGGTCGAACTACACTGGTTCTACCACCTTCAGAACCACCACACTTATTTTTTATACTTATACCTAACGATAAGGCAAATGGGCTACCTGATGTAAAGCAGTCACCGTCGCCTATGGACATTTGCACAACAGAGGAGTCGCCAATGTATCGCGGGCTTCGAATATTTCGAGTCGAAGCAATTTTTGTCATTCCGTGTCATACTTTTAAATGAGACGACCAAATTAATATTTATAAGTAACGCATCTAGGAAGTAGTAGCAACGTTTTTGTTTCGGTAAAATTGTACAGCAACTAAAATAATTGCGTGGTTATTTGGACGACGACATTAGGTCGGTAAAAGTAATTGTAATAGTTGACAAAATCGTCTACTGACATTTTGATGACATAATAATTACAATAAGATTATATTAATAAGAAATTAATCCAATATAAAAAATTCTCGTGTCACAGTTTTTGTTGCCATAATCCTCCGAAATTTTCCGATTTTTACCAAATTTTATATGCTTATTCAGTAGGTCTGAGAATCGGCCAACATCTATTTTTCATACCCCTTAAGAGTTGTCCACCCTTAACATTTTTTTTTATTTTTTATATGGCAAAACAACGTTTGTCGGGACAGCTAGTTTCTTATAATACTTATAACGCTTACTTTTATATAAAGCTCCCAAGGATAATGGTCACCGTAGTCATAGGGAGTAGTCAAGCGCCTGTGATTGTCTTCATATGGAACTCTTTTTCTATATGAAGTTCCTTACAGATGTCCATGGACGGTACAGACCACTTACCATCAGGTGAGCAGAACGAACATGCTCGTGCATTTCAATCTTCTATACATATAAAATCAATCTTTGCCTGTATGTAGTCTTTAAAACCTTATTTTAAGACAACTTTTATTTTTGTATAGAATGATGGACCTCTCAAATGCAGAATGTGTCATTGTAAAGATAGATTGTTATAGTAAATAAATAATAATAATTATTATTATTATGTCCTTTATACAAATTAAACTATGTATTTGATTAAATGATGATCTTCAGCAAAGTCGTTAGACATGAGTTCTCGAAGGTTATTTCTTTTTACGACTAAAAAAAAGGAAAAAAAAAGGAATAATAGAAAGAAAATCGTAAAAATAAAAAGAAAGTCTTTTAGAAATACAGCGTGAAAACTCTCTATAATATTATTAAAGCCTTTTTTCGAAAATAAACTCGACCAACGCCCTTTGAGTTGTGGACAATGTCTTTATTATTATAAACCCTGCCTATCCTGATGAGTAAAGGGACAGTAAAGGGTCAGAGTTAATTATGAAATAAATATACAAAAGCGTGTGACCCATTTCTTCGAAATTACTACCCATATCAAAAAATTACATATTGAAATAACATATGAAAAATCTGAAAACTGGCCAAGTGCGAGTTGGACTCGCGCCGGAAAGATTCCGTAGCATGTAAAATAAAATATTTATTATGTACTGTTTTTTGTATTTGTATTTATATTATTAGCAGCAGAAATACATAATCTGCGAAAATTTTAATTATCCAGCAATTATGGTGCATGCGATACAGACTAATGACAGACGGACTGCAGACTTAGTAAGAGGTTCCCGTTTTCATATTTTAGGTACGGAACCCTAAAAATGAAACGAAAAATGGGTTAATTAATTTTCCTGCGGACCATACCTTGTAAAATTCAATTTGTGTACGTAAACAAGCGTATTTGAAAATAATTTACAGATAATTGTTAATTATTCAAATGTTTAGTCGATTAAGGCTGTTTTTGTTAATTAATGCTGTTTATTTTGGTAATGAGGGCCTTACGGAATATTGAACATGTTAAACATGGGTAATATTAGGCTTATGAGGCCTAATTTTATTCATAGTTTCAGTAATGTTTAAGAAATATTTTTGTACATTATTTATAAGGTCATAAACTCCAGTTGTTTCAGACTTGTTAGATATTCAGGCTTACCAGATAGCTTGTTTTTTTTTTCATAGGAAGTAGGAAAGTATGCACACACACACGCACGCACGTACACAAACACACACACACGCACACAAACACTTACACACACATACACAAATACACAATAACAAAGATACATACAATTAACAATTATATTTCTTTGTTATGTGATTGTTTGACGTTTGACGACCGGCGCGGAGTGGTTACCATACCGGTCTGACGCGCACTGGGTCTCGGGTTCGAGGTATCTGAATGATGAGCTTAGATTCATGTTCTGGGTCTGGGTGTTTGTGTATTCGTCTTGTTTAGTGTAGTGTAGCATGTAACCTTGCAAAAACGAATTTAGAGCTCTCCCGTGCTTTCAATTAAAAATATGTACCTATTCATGGTCTAACAGTAGCAACAGACAAATTCGCTGATTTGTCTACCTATTACATAATAAAGATCGTCAAACTTCCCTATGTTCCCTATATATACGTATTCCCCATTTTATCTTAGCTTCTGTATAAAATAAAGTCAAAGACAAATCATACTTCAAAGTCGTTTCTTCCGGGCACAAGTAATGTTTAAGATAGAAAAAGATATAGATATCTAATGGAAATGCTCATATTTTCCTCGTAGGGGAAAAGTCTAATGTCAGAATATATTCGGAGATATTGTGGCGTATTTTAGAAGTTATGAGTAGAAAGTAGCAAAGTTAGACTTAATAAATGAAATAAATTTAACGTTTTAGAGAATTTCATTAATTATTAATTAATTGTTTAAGAGCGAGTGGAACATTTTTTTTTTATTTGACTGAAGTAGCAAACGAGCATGCAGTCCACCCGGTGGTAAGTGGTCACTGCCGCCCATGGACATCCGTAATCAACTTCATACAGAACATGGGTTCCATCTGAAGTCAATCATAGATGCGTTGCTACTCCTGAGGACTATGATGGTCGCCTCATGTGAAAGTGTGAACATAATTTGAACGCGCTGCCATAATTTAAACTTTTTGTTTTTTTAATATTTGTCATCATATCAATGAATTAATGCTTTATTCACAGTAACTACATGTTGGACACAATATAAAGCATTGTACAAACACAAACGCAAAAAGCAGTGGCTATAAATTGTTGTAAGTAAGAAGAAAGTGACAATAATTTAATGCATCACAATCAGTGACTGCGAACAGGTGCAAACTCAGCAAATATTGTGCAGATTTTCAGTTCTTCAAGCATTTCTTGCGTTTCGATAGAAGGGTGTGGTTGCCGGCACACTTTCACATGAGGCGACCATCATAGTCCTCGGGAGTAGCAACGCATGATTGACTTCAAATGGAACCCATGTTCTGTATGAAGTTGATTACAGATGTCCATGGGCGGCAGTGGCCACTTACCATCAGGTGGACTGCATGTTCGTTTGCTACTTCAGTCAGATAAAAAAAAAACTTATTGGGGTTTCTCTTCCGCCAACATTTGACCATATATCACCAAATAACTAAATATATAAATTCCCATCTAAACGTAGAATAAGCGCGTAATGTAATACTCCATAAATCAGTAACATTATCCCGATAAATTTACAATCCGTTATAATTCTCGTATCGTGTAACAACGCACTTGTTATATTAATTGACCTCGTTTATTATCCCCTTGTCGTATTACTAGCGAGGAACGATAAGCGAATATATCGAACACATTTTTTTATATGGAGTTAAAATTGGAGCATTCCATCTGGTAAGTGGCTACCGTCAAGTGTTATCAAATCTCGATAAGACTTAACAACGGTTGGCTATAGATATATTACTTCCCCTACAGTTTCAGTTGAAAGGATATCTTTCTTACCACACATATTTTAATGTTCCAGTATCAGCAACTTGGTTTTTTGTTTAAATATGTTTTGTTGTCAACTCATTTTTTGCCACTAGCACGGATCTCTTCTCAAAGTAGAGAGTTTTAGGCCATAGTCCACCGCGCTGGTCAATGCGAAATTGGTAGACTGCACACGCTTTTGAGAAGTTTTCTTTTTAAACAACTCTCAGGTGTGTGTTTAATCACTATGTTTTCCTTCACCCTAAAGCAGTTTTAAATTAATTCCAATACGCATATATTTTTTGAAAATTTAATGATGCAAAAATCATTATATTATTTAAATAATTTTACGTCTACTTCACTTTACACTACTCTCGTGGTATGTTACAAGTACCTAAGCAACATTGCAATAATCATTCGAATAAATACTAACAAACTGTTGTACTAGGCATGTCATTAAATACATAACTGAGGTCAGTAATTGTTCGCTTTGTTAAATATACTCGAAATTTGTAGTTTATTTGATGCAAATTATCAATTTGTTACAATTTTTTGCAAAGTGGATGTGGGATACGCGTCCACTGAGGGGTGGAAGGCTTTAATCCCACTTCTGGGACTGACGGAAGTCAGAACGAAGGGTCTCTAAGAGCGGATGTTCTTTTGATAGGCCACAACAGCTAAGGCACAAGCACGGCACGTACCTTTGTCTGAGTACAGCCTCGATTACTCCACCTTCGTTTTCCATGAGCCCAGGTTGGTGAAGTGGTTCAGGTCTCCCGTTGACACAGCTAGATGATGACACACACACTGGCGAATGTTCTTAAAACGGTTGAGATTCGAAATTTGCTTTGATTAGTAGCGCGCGCGTCCGTTCGGTGGTCCTTTAACAATCAAAGAGTGTACATCCAAGCGATGACGTACGTCCGTGCTTGACAGTTGCAGCTTTCTGTCATCCATCACCGTTGTGGCCAATCAGTAGGCGAGATGAGAGCATCGACAATTTTACGGTAACGAAACAGTGGGTCCTTCAAGTGAATGAGGAAGGCAGTCACTTTATTGACCTGGGACCCAACAGGACTAAGGTTATCAGTTAGACCTGAACGTTGAATGTAGATTTTTCTTAGACCTACATTTTGAACAGCAATCTTAAATGTTACAGAATCAAAATGAAGAGAAATATAATTTTAGTTCGGGGCTAAATTGTGTTTTTTGCCTTTAAAGAGAAATTTAGAGGACTATATATTGTACAACGTTAGTTTGATAAATTTGAAACTGGTAACATTAAATTTCTTTAAAATATCTGTACATATTGTAATGAAATTTCAGATGCATAAATAGTCACAGATAGCGAGATGCGACTTTGTTTTATACTATGTAGCGATAGCAAAAAGATAGGCGCATTTGTAACGTCCATGATAAGGATTATTAAGTACTATTATTAACCCTCCCCAATTTCGCAATACAAATTACAAAATCATGTTAAAAGTCGGAACATTTATTCCCAGAGTTAATTATTAGTATTGCGTCGGAATTTACCAAAGTATTCACTTCAATAAATGATGTATACATTTAAATTTAAATATATTCATATTTGTTTTATTTAAATTTCTCATTTTGCAAAATGGTCCCTCAAACCCAGTTTTAAATAAATATATCAACACTTCGAATTACTCTTGATTGTATTCAAAAAAATCATGAACACTTACATTAATAAAAGTCATATTTGCTTCGAAATTAATTTTGCATAATTCAATTTTTTATGACTAGCTGTTCGCGACTTTGACCGCGTGGAATACTTATTTTGGGCATGATTTATTTTTGTAAACAACCTCCTCAGCTTTATAAATTGTAGCTGTTACCCACGACTTTGTTATAAAGCCTAAATACTTCCTCGATAAATGGTCTATTCAAAAAAGAAAGAATTTTTCAATTCGGGCCAGTAGTTCCTGAGATTAGCGCGTTCAAACAAACAAACAAACAAGCAAACAAACAAACTCTTCAGCTTTATAATATTAGTATAGATTAGCTGAACCCCAAGAGCTTCGTACGCTTTAAAAAAACAATGTATATCTTGTCCTGTTGGAATAAGATATTTTCCCACAATAAAAAGTAGCCTATATGTTAATCCAGAGTGTTAACAAACTCCATATCAAATTTTATGAAAATCGCTCCAGCCGTTTAGACGTGAAGAAGTAACAAACATACACACACACAAACTTGCGCCTTTATAATATAAGTATGAAGTATGATATGATTTTCAAAAATGTTGGGCCTTCGAGCCGGATATTTAATAATTTATCAATATCTACTACATACAAGTGCTTTTATAAATATTTTTGTAAAATAGATATGGTTGTTACAATTTTTATACAGATGAGGTTTGCTTTCTAGTTACAATTTCTATGAAATCGTCTTACAAGTAAAATACCGCTCTCCACACAGATACGACGAAATCTGTAACAAAATACACAGATTTTCTAAACATTATTTGTCCTCACCGTTTCAATATTTTTAAGCTATTGCATAGCTTTTATTGCGGGCTTGAGCGCGGCGACCGAATCAAGAAATTTCGTAATGAACAAAACCTAATACCACCCACTCCGCCTATCATGTAGCGCGGACAAGCGCTCGCTTAAAGTTTTGTATGTGTGTACGAAGCTCGCACGGATCGAGACGAGACGAGCCTCTCGGAATGGACCACTATACCTGTGTGATGCACTCATCACACTGGTACAGTGGCCGTAGGTTTCGGGTTCAATCCTCGGGCAGACAAATATTGCATCATCTATCGATATCTGTACTGGGTCTAGATATATATGTGCGTCGTCCCTGTAGTTCCGGGATCAGAATAGGGCTACGGTATCCCCTGCCTGTCGTAAGAGGTGACTAAAAGGGGCTTCCGGGGTTGCGAGCGGCAAGAGTGGGAGCTTGAACCGTCCAGCCAGGCGATCCCGGGAAGGACGGCGGTATGTGTGGTCGCATATCGTCGTAAAGACTAGACGGAGCGGTGGGCCCAGCCACCCATCTGAGAGGAGCGCGATGGGGCAACGCGCTCAGAGGATTCCGGCTGCAGCCCTTTGGAGGTCCCGGAGTCCTCTTCACGACACCGAGGACGGCCACCGGGGGGTTTTAGTGCGGTAAAAATCCCACATAACCCTGCGTCGCTCCCATGGCGTCGGGTACCTTTTGAAGGTTTCTCCCTCGATAAAAAAAGATATATATGTGCGTGTTCACAACACCCACACGAAAAATTCACTATTTTTCCGTGTGGGTGCCGTAAGCCTTAGAAAGCAGTATTTTACATAGAACTAGAAGAAAAAAGTATGTATGAATAAATGTCACAGTTTTTTACATCTGGTATTGTATGTTATGACACGAAACGAGATACAGCAGTCCCGCCGATATTACATTTCGGTCCCGAAACGCCGTGGAGTGAATTTCTAATGCCCTATCAAAGTTTTATTGTACTGAGAATTTTTTTATGGAAATTGCAGGTAGTTTCAAGGTGAAACGTAGAAACGTGTTACGATTGTGGTGTCGATTTTGCTACAGCCATTACTAAAGTTTCTTGTAAACTAGCTGTCCCGACAAACGTTGTTTTGCCATATAAAAAATAAAAAAAAAATGTTAAGTGTGGACACCCCTTAAGGGGTATGAAAAATAGATGTTGGCTGATTCTCAGATCTACTGATTAAGCATAAAAAATTTGGTAAAAATCGGTCAAGCCGTTCCGGAGGAGTTTGGCAACAAAAACTGTGACACGACAATTTTATATATTACATATATTCAGTCTTCATTTTACACAAATTAACAGAGTTGAGAGCATCAATGCAATGACCATTCAAACTTATAGTCATTTTTGAAATTTTACGTATATGTATTTAATCATACTAGTCCCAGTATAACCCATGTAAAAACAGGATGGCAAATAATAAAGGTATACAAAGACAAACCCACTGAGTTTCTTGCCGGATCTTCTAAGTTGAGATCGTATTCCGATCCGGTGTGTAAAAAAAATAATGCAACTGACAATTTGTAAGCGCCCCTGTAGGTCTACGCAAAATAAAGACATTTCATTTCATTTAATTTCCATCGCTACGGTCGAAATTCAAGCGTAATTTAGGGAAAAAATTTGCTTCACGTATACAGATTATAGAAGACACAAACAAGCATCCAATCCATCTTCTGGTAAGTGTCTACTACCCTTTACTACTGACATTTTACATAAGTCCCTGACTAGTCTCTTATTTACCACACCTTACATATCAGAACACGGGAATAGTTTGTTTTTATGATTGAAATAGTAAATGAGCACGCAGTCCACATAATGGTAAGTGGTTACGTCACATAGAGTATGGGTTCTGTCTGAAGCCAATCACAGATGTGATGCTACTCTCGAGGATTAAGATGGTCGCCTCATATAAAAGAATGCTGATAGTTGTGACAATAGTGCCTCCGGAGTGAAACCACTACCTTAAAAACGCTTATCTGTCAAATATGTATAACTTGTATCTTGTTAATAGATGTAATAATAAAAAATGACTTATAATAAAAAATAATAAAAAATAATAAAAAATAACTTATGATTATTTTCTCTTCTTATAAGATTTTTTTTCAACCCATATAGAAGGGAGGTTTTATCAGAAGTTATTACACACGCACTAATACTAGTAAGATCTAAGATAGTCGCCTCATATAAATGTAAGCCGGCAACCACACCCTTTCAACGAAACACAAAAATTGTTTCACGCTAAAAAAAGGGTAGGCGTTGGTACTATATTACTTCTACTGCCTAATTGAATACACAATATAAATATCCTTAATACATTATATTAACTAGCTGTACCCGCGCATTGCTACGCCATCACCAAAAAATACACCAGAAACCTTCGCGAGCTCATGAATAACAACTTTGCTAAAGATCATCACATGATCAAATGAATAGTTTACGATTCTATATAGGACATACAGACAAACATTCATTTTTATAAAAAAAGATAGATGATTACCTTATCTTCAATATAACTTATGTTCTAAATATTCATAATTCTAAGTAATACCGTGTATTCCGATATTATTCAGTGACATTTAATTATTTTCAAGGTAGAACCAGTGTAGTTCGACCGGGGAAGTACCACCGCCACACCTATTTCTAGCGTGCATTTCTTGCGTTTCGATAGACGGGTGTCGTTGCCGTTACACTTTTATATGAGGCGACCATCATAGACCTCGGGAGTAGCTACGCATCTGTGATTGACTTCAGGTGGAACCCATGTTCCGTATGAAGTTGCTTACAGATGTCCATAGGCGGCAGTGACCACTTACCATCAGGAGGACTGCATGCTCGTTTGCTACTTCAGTCAGATAAACAAAAATCTTGTAAAGAATCATTTCACTCAGTCGAATGAATATTCTACTCATATGGGTCTTATGAAATATATCATAAATAATATGCAATTGTAATGCAACATTTACGTTTTGTATGTCGTCGTGAACCTAGTTGTTACACTGCTGAGCACACGTCTCTCAAAATGAGTGTTTTAGGTCATAGTCCACCACGGTAGCCGAGTGCGATTTGATAGACTTCAGATGCTTTTGAGATTTTTTTTAAACCCTGAGAAACGGCTATCTCACGATCTTTTTGTCCAATTTTATATCATATTGAGAAGCCGAGTTTCAATCATTAGAGTAATTAACCGGCGCGACACCGCGTATTTATGAAAAACACGTCGCCGAAAATAATTATTTTAGTTAGTTTAAACATCGAAAATTGCTTGTTTATTAAATTAGCAATATTAAGTGATTTTAAGAATTGTAATTTCTTAGTGTAAGAATTGTAAGTTGTAAAAAGGCGAGCGCCTGTCGGTAGAAAAAGATTCTTGTTTAACCATCGAACCGATCGGACCTCCTCAATTGTGAATAAATCGAAGAAGTTTACTCCTGTGTTTTACTTGAAATCTTCAAGAATTTATAATAATGAACACTCCTGGCCTTCCTGACGTCACATATCACGCTATCACTTCGTTATATATAACAGACGATTTACTTTTAAATCTAAAATGTACTACATAATATTCATTATTCTAGTTAATAGTCTATTCCAGATATTCTGTGACATTTAATTATCTTGTAGTGAATCATTTCACTCAGTCGAATAGGTGTGTAACCCAGGCAAGGCTTCAGGCAAGAATGTGTTAAAATTAACTACTCTGCTCATATGGGTCTTATGAAATACATTGTACCTAATATTAATTTGTAATGTTAAAGTTTCGTTAAGGTTATATTTAGGTCGCCTTGTGATAAAGGTCAAATTAATATTAAAGTAGGTCTCGTGAGAGGTCATCTTCGCTTCGATTTTACACCTATTACTGTATTATATGAACACTACTTAGAGCTCATGCTTTGAGTAAAATATGAAATAAATATACAACACCTACTTCTAGCGTCAAGCATTTCTTGCGTTTCGATAGAAGGGTTTGGTTGCCGGCACACTTTTATATGAGGCGACCATCATAGTCCTCGGGAGTAGTAATGCATCTGTGATTGATTTCAAGTGGAACCCATGTTCTGTATGAAGTTGATTACAGATGTCCATGGGCGGCAGTGACCACTTACCATCAGACATGCACATGGACATGGACGTGGACATGCAGTTCATGCTCGTTTGCTACTTCCGTCAGATAAAAAAAAAAACAGATTGTTGGCCCATATTGTTTGATATCTATATTATTATCATAGCAAAACGTCGTCCTTCCTCTCCCCCCCCCCCCCATTTTCTCTGATCGGAGGCGACAAAATTTAAAATTAATAGCCTATGACATTCTGACAACTGAGTCGATTAAAATAGGACATACATTACATAAATACAAACATACATAAAAACGTTCGAGAAACAACACCCCCTTTCTGACGTAGTCGTATGAAATATAATCCCTCCGGTATAAATTCGCTACCCGATGACGCAAACTGATGAATGTATCATATGTACGTATATTGGTAACGCGTGTCCAATGTAATTGGCCCAACCACTTGATTGTTCGAAGCATTGTGGGTGCAACGTATTCGAATGATACACGTGCACGCTTCTGCTTTTATTTGAATTTAAATTCGCCCATCTCATCAAATCAAGATAACAATACAAATAATCCGAAATACGAGTATATTTAATATCAATATGAAGGCTATAAATATAACAAAAGTTATAGTAATTGTTTTTTGAAGTGAAACTTCTTTAGGCGCATGAGGGTAAAATTTTTACAGATGAAACGTCACGCCGGTATGCAACGGAAGTGTCGGAAAAGAGAGAGAGTGTGATCGAGACCGATTGAGAGAGAGTAAGACAGGGCGAACGTAGCATGAGCAACTAGCCGTGGAGTGAGAGTAGGGAGCAAGCGAGTGAGAAAGATTGATAGAAAAAGTGAGACAGAGCGAACGTCGTATCACGCCTTTTTCCCTTCCTCTTAATCTTGGAAATTTAAAGTTTTAGATTTGTATAAATAAAAACAAGATTTATAAATTAGTTCGCCAAAGAAGTTTCACTTCTGACATGTGTACTTTGTACGCACGCATGTTTTTTCTGTCGTGTTTAACAAGGACGAAACCGCTCGCTATTAAGTAGCTCTATGTCACTCTGACAATTTAGTCGATTCAAATGACATGGCATATGGTACAATCTGTCCAACCTCTTGGGCTGTAGTGCCAAACTAGTATAATCCCTCCGGTATAAATTCGCTACCAGATGACGCAAACTGATGAATGTATCATATGTACGTATATTGGTAACGCGTGTCCAATGTAATTGGCCCAACCACTTGACTGTTCGAAGCAGCATTGTGTGTAAGGCATTCGGATGATACACGTGCGCCGAATATACGAGTTTATTCGCCAAATGCTGATCTAAGTACTGAGTAAGGTTTTTAAGGTAAGGTTGCAGAATTTTTAAAACTCATTAAGAAATGGCGCCACTTGTTTTCTGATTCTCGCTATCAAAGTTACCTGAACATCTCATTTGTATTATAAATATGTAAGTTTTAAAATATACATATGTATGTTTGTTACTCTTTCTCGCAAAAACTACCGGTCGCTGCAATTTGTCTCATACATAGTTGATGACCAAGAATACCTAGATTAACACATAGGTAACTAACACATACTCATTGCCCTGGTAGAGGTGACCATAGCGGGCAAAGCCGCGGCAATAACCTAATTTTGCATATATGTATGTAACATTGAGTTGAGATTATTAGATGACGGCCGCTGTCTAGCCATGATGACCTTGTTTTTTTTTTGTTTTCGAGGGGGAAACCTTCCAAAGGTACCCGACGCCGTGGGAGCGACGCAGGGTTATGTGGGATTTTTACCGCACTAAAACTCCCCCGGTGGCCGTTCTCGGTGCTGAGAAGGAGGACTCCGGGATCTCGAAACGACTTCAACCGGAATCCTCCGAGCGCGCTGCCCCATCGGGCTCCTCAAAGATGGGCGGCTGGGCCCACCGCTCCGTCTAGTCTTTACGACGTTATGCGACCACAAATACCGCCGTCCTTCCCGGGATTGCCTGACCGAACAGTTCGAGCTCCCACTCTAGCCGTCTGCAACCCCGGAAGCCCCTTTTAGTCGCGTCTTACGACAGGCAGGGGGTACCGTAGCCCTATTCTGACCCCGAGGCTACACGGACGAGCCATGATGACCTAGACTGGTTGGAGATCTGCCTTTGTCAAATTTTGTGTAGGATGCTTATTGAAATACAAGCTCTACCCTTCAACTTCATACTAGACTATACATAATACAAAATAATACAAACATCAGTCCCCACTGAGGCGTCGGAATATCAATAAAAATCATTCGTAGTGGTTCTACACCATAACATGAACCTTTGTTCAAATAATATGGAGCTGGTTATAATAGTTTATGTTTTCGATGATTAATCACTCTAAACTGAGTGGATCCGCCGAAAAACTAAGAGGATCTTTCTTTTCGTTATAAAAATTTCATTTTCCTGATATTTGAAATGGCTTGATGGATTTTAATATAAGAGTGTCGTTGGATAACTGTAAAAGAAACATAATCTATATAACAAAATGGGAGCGTGAAGGAAAGGAAAGCGAGCAGGAAGGTCAGGGTCTTCATTACTGTCCATTCTTGAAGATTTCAAGTAAAACACAGGAGTTATTCTTCTTCGATTTATTCACAGTTGAGGAGGTCCGATCCCTTCGACGGTTAAACAAGAATCTTTGATTACCGGCAGGCGCTCGCCTTTTTTATAATAAATTTGGGTGAGGTGACAATAACAAATTTATGATAAACTATATTAACATAGTTAGAAATCGCTAAATATTGCTCATTTAATAAGCAAACAATTTTCGATCTTTAAAGTTACTAAAATAATTGTTTTCGTCAACGTGTTTTTCATAATTACGCGTTGTCCCGCTGACATATATCATTTTTTTTATTATGGCGCCTGTTAATAGCAATAAAAGGGGAAGCCAGGGCGAAATTACCCATCTCCTTTTTTAAAAAGTTGTGTACAACAGCATGATTTCAATCCTGATAGGATTATAGGGGAGAAATGTCCTCGAGTGGCGATACAGTTTAGGCAGAAGGAGTTCAGGTCGCCCCCCTCTAGATGGACCGATGACGCCGAAGTGGCGCCATTTAGTAAAGGCCTATAAATCCAACAGTGGACCTCAATATGCTGATGGATGGATTGGAATATAGAAATCGTATATCAGTGTTATTTATTTAAAGACGTAGATTTTTTGGAAGCCATACGAAATGTTTTAGATTCTCCGAAAAATATCATGTCATACGAGTATATTCATAGCTTTAATTTTCACTCAATAAAAATGTTCAAATATTTACAAATCAATTTTTATTTAGTATTAAAACATAAATACGTAGGATGTCTTGCCGATGTATTCTCCCCACCACTGCATTTTCACCGTGAAATAAATAATGGCGTACCATAATTATCCGTTACAAAATTAAAAAGAAACTAATACTAAGCAATTAGTGAAAACGCTCACAATAATCAGTCGAACGTCAATGCAGATGCGAATAATTCGAAATGCAGCCAATTGTTAGGCATTCATCATTCCAATACGCATGATCGTATGTACTGGAAATTTAATCTTTGTACGTATTAACGCAGTATGTGAAGGATATATCTTTATGAAATGAAGTGCCTTTGTTTTATATAGGCTTGAAGGCGCAGTATTTAATGAACAGTGATAGTGAGGTAGCGGGGAGTGGTTTCTCCCCACTACCGCAGTTTGGCCGTGACCACGATCCATGCAAATGGGTCGAAATATCGGCAAAAAAAATTCTATAAAAATTCATAAACCGCATATCGTGAGTACCTGTTAAATATTATAATGTATCAATTCCGCGATAATACTAGTCTAAAATCATGATAGTGAGAAGATTAGGAGGGCTAGGATACCGGCATCAGGTGGGTCCGCATCCTTCCCTACCTCTAGCGAAGGACAAAGGCTGAGGAACCCGGCAACGGAGACTAAAAGCCCTCCCTTCCTTCCAGCCTCCTCTGCCCTCTGATTCTACTATCTTACAAATTACCATTGTTTTTCTTTTTAATCAATTTATCTGTATGTCTTATATCTTTTCATAAGAGCATCGGTCGAAATTAGACCGTAATTTCAAAATTCAAAAACTAAACTTCATATTGTCCAAAGTAGTACTTATATTTCTCAAATTCAATTAAAATGTAATAATAATTTTCAAGTGATTTTGAACGCACCCGTTAAATATAAAAAGAGGTTTAATTCGCTAGGCCGCATTTAAAAACAATATCGGGTATCTTAACAAAATCACTGACATTTCTGACGTTACGTGATTTCATAGTAAGACATTGAACGTTCTATTTCCTTTTTTATTGATTTTCGTTCGTGACAAATACACGGTAGCGTATGTAATGTATTTTTAGTTTTTTTTTTTATGTATGATATATGCATTATATGAAAAAAATATTAACATTTTGCACTCCTTCTCTACGTCCACTATAACAGCGCAAAATTTCATACTAATCCGACCGCGGCATATTACTTAAAAATGCGTGACAAGTTTTTGGTTCTCGTATTAATATAATAATGTCTTATATCTTTTCATAACATCTTGTTAATTTAATATGCTGAAAATAATGGCTATACATATAACACGAACCCTATTAAACTATTTTAAAACGAAACATTACTTATAATTTAAAATTCCTTAAACTTTCAATATGTGTACGCTTTTGAGCCCGTAAATTCTCTTTTAATATTCCCACGCATTTCTAGAATTACCTTCGGGTTATAATGTTCTAACGATCTACAAGCGGCAACACGATCTCGTTAGTTAAATACGGGAATGTTAGGTATCCCTCAGAATATATTCAGCTTCCTCTATCTACGTTGTTTTTATACAAAAGTGATATTATCAACTTATCTTCGTTGAATGTCTTCAGCTATATAACTTGTGTTTATCAGCCCTCAACCCTTAATTAGGTCTCTTAAGGGATACACTTACAAAGAGTACTTTAAAGGGCACTACGTTGGATAAAAGAGCAGTGATAGTCTAATGGTTAAAACTTGCCCTCTCGATTTAAACCCAGGCATGCACCACTGATTTATGTGCGTATTATACATTAATTATCACTGCTTTTCGGTGAAGGAAAACATCGTGAAGAAACCTACACACCCGAGAGTGCTTTAAAAAAACAAGTTCTCGGAGGTGTGTGAAGTCCACCAATTCGCACTTGGCCAGCGCGGTGGACTATGGCCTAAACTCTCTCATTCCGAGAGAAGATCCGTGCCCAGCAGTGGGTACGTAATGGGTTGACGACGACGACGTTGGATAAAGGTATCTTAGTAGGATAGAAATCTTAGAGAAGTCCATCCTTACGCTTACCTTCTTAAAACGATATCAACTTTATATTAGTATATACGAGTATATAAATGAGATATAAGAATTAGTTTGTCAAAAAGATTATATTTCTGACAAGTGTACTTTGTAGGCAAGCCTTTGTATCAATTTTAATTAGTCGGACAACCTAGGTGCCCAGCATAGTGCTCATCCTCCAATGACACTAAGCTGAACCTTCTACACGTAAGTGTTAATATCTCGCGGAGCTCCCTTATGGAACTTTTGCCCCTTGGGGCCTTTATCAGATAAAGGCCTTAAGGCCTCAGAGGCCAAAGCAAACCTCTGGTGGTGTTTAGTGGGTGGGCACGTAGGTCTCTCGTGAGTCCCACATAACCAATGCGGACGGCCGTATTGGTATGCATGAGCATTCACCACCACCCTCTCCGCACGGAAGGTAGCCCTTTCCCTTTTGTCTGGGCGCAAAAAAAACCAGTTTAAATCAAATCATCTGTACATTTTAGAATTTTTTTATACCACCTTGTTACTAACATGGATAATAAAGGCTAACTATATAAGTCTTCAACCTGAGAACATCGTTTCAAAATTGAACATTATTTAAAATTTCATTTCAATATATACATACTTTGAGCCCTTAAATTCCCTTTTAATATTCCAACGCATTTTGAGAATTACCTTCGGGTTATAATGTTCTAACGATCTACAAGCGGCAACACGATCTCGTTAGTTAAATAGGAGAATGTTAGGTATCCCTCAGGATATATTCAGTTTCGTCTGCGTTGTTTCAATGCAAAAGAGATAATTTTATCTTTGTTGGATGTCTTCAGCTTTATAATTTTATGTGGTTACAAGTATTTTGTTTCCAACTTGGTCTCTCAAGGGATACGCTTTCCAAAAGTACTTTAAAGGCCTTTAAAGTGGTAAAAGTCTTTTGACTCGACTATTTCCATCTTATAAAAGTAGTATATCCTGACGTGCTCTGATTAAAAGTTAGTGCCTTTCCACTACCGGATATCTTATAGCTGTCCCACTGTTGGGAATGTGCCTCCTCTCTGAATGTAAATATTTATTTATTTATTAAATTGATAAATGTTATTTGTCTGATTTTTTTAAGATGGTAGAACCAGTGTAGTTCGACCGGAGAAGTACCACCGCCACACCCATGTCTAGCGTGAAGAATTTCTTGCGTTTCGATAGAAGGGTGTGGTTGCCGGCTCACTTTCACATGAGGCGACCATCATAGTCCTCGGGAGTAGCAACGCATCTGTGATTGACTTCAGATGGAACCCATGTTCTATATGTAGTTGATTACAGATGTCATGGGCGGCAGTGAACACTTACCATCAGGACTGCATGCTCGTTTGCTACTTCGGTCAGATAAAAAAAGATTTTAGGAGTTTACTCAATTTATTTTTGGATTTTTATTTTTAATTTTTTTTAATTTCAATATACGTATACGCTCTTAAGCCCCTAAATTCTCTTTTAATATTCCCACGCATTTTGAGAATTACCTTCGGGTTATAATGTTCTAACGATCTACAAGCGGCAACACGATCTCGTTAGTTAAATACGGGAATGTTAGGTATCCCCCAGGATATATTCAGTTTCGTCTGCGTTGTTTCAATGCAAAAGAGATAATTTTAACGTATCTTCGTTGGATGTCTTCAGCTATATAATTTGATGTGTTTACCAGCCTTAAGCCGTCATTAGATCTCTTAAGGGATACACTTTCAAAGGGCACTTTTAAGGGTACTTGGTGACTTGGTGCCAACCCATTATCGTTCTACTGCTGGGCACGGGTCTTCTCTCAGAATGAGAGAGTTTTAGGCCATGGTCCACCGCGCTGGCCAAGTGCGAATTTTTTTATCTGACTGAAGTAGCAAACGAGCATGCATTCCAATTGATAGTAAGTCGTCTCTGCCGCCCATGGACATCTGTAATCAACTTCATACAGAACATGTTCTATCTGAATCCAATCATGGACTATGATGGTCACCTCAAATAACAGTGTGCCAGCAACCACACCCTTCTATCGAAACGCAAGAAATGCTTCATGCTAGAAATAGATGTGGCGGTGGTACTTCCCCGGTCGAACTACACTGATTCTACCACCTGCAAAACTAACCCTTCTATCGAAACGCAAGAAATGCTTCACGCTAGAAATAGATGTGGCGGTGGTACTTCCCCGGTCGAACTACACTGATTCTACCACCTACAAAACTAACCCTTCTATCGAAACGCAAGAAATGCTTCACGCTAGAAATAGATGTGGCGGTGGTACTTCCCCGGTCGAACTACACTGATTCTACCACCTGCAAAACTAACCCTTCTATCGAAACGCAAGAAATGCTTCACGCTAGAAATAGATGTGGCGGTGGTACTTCCCCGGTCGAACTACACTGATTCTACCTACAAAACTAACCCTTCTATCGAAACGCAAGAAATGCTTCACGCTAGAAATAGATGTGGCGGTGGTACTTCCCCGGTCGAACTACACTGATTCTACCTACAAAACTAACCCTTCTATCGAAACGCAAGAAATGCTTCACGCTAGAAATAAATGTGGCGGTGGTACTTCCCCGGTCGAACTACACTGATTCTACCACCTGCAAAACTAACCCTTCTATCGAAACGCAAGAAATGCTTCACGCTAGAAATAGATGTGGCGGTGGTACTTCCCCGGTCGAACTACACTGATTCTACCACCTACAAAACTAACCCTTCTATCGAAACGCAAGAAATGCTTCACGCTAGAAATAGATGTGGCGGTGGTACTTCCCCGGTCGAACTACACCGATTCTACCACCTACAAAACTAACCCTTCTATCGAAACGCAAGAAATGCTTCACGCTAGAAATAGATGTGGCGGTGGTACTTCCCCGGTCGAACTACACTGATTCTACCACCTGCAAAACTAACCCTTCTATCGAAACGCAAGAAATGCTTCACGCTAGAAATAGATGTGGCGGTGGTACTTCCCCGGTCGAACTACACTGATTCTACCACCTGCAAAACTAACCCTTCTATCGAAACGCAAGAAATGCTTCACGCTAGAAATAGATGTGGCGGTGCTACTTCCCCGGTCGAACTACACTGATTCTACCACCTGCAAAACTAACCCTTCTATCGAAACGCAAGAAATGCTTCACGCTAGAAATAGATGTGGCGGTGGTACTTCCCCGGTCGAACTACACTGATTCTACCACCTACAAAACTAACCCTTCTATCGAAATGCAAGAAATGCTTCACGCTAGAAATAGATGTGGCGGTGGTACTTCCCCGGTCGAACTACACTGATTCTACCACCTACAAAACTAACCCTTCTATCGAAACGCAAGATATGCTTCACGCTAGAAATAGATGTGGCGGTGGTACTTCCCCGGTCGAACTACACTGATTCTACCACCTACAAAACTAACCCTTCTATCGAAACGCAAGAAATGCTTCACGCTAGAAATAGATGTGGCGGTGGTACTTTCCCGGTCGAACTACACTGATTCTACCACCTGCAAAACTAACCCTTCTATCGAAACGCAAGAAATGCTTCACGCTAGAAATAGATGTGGCGGTGGTACTTCCCCGGTCGAACTACACTGATTCTACCACCTGCAAAACTAACCCTTCTATCGAAACGCAAGAAATGCTTCACGCTAGAAATAGATGTGGCGGTGGTACTTCCCCGGTCGAACTACACTGATTCTACCACCTGCAAAACTAACCCTTCTATCGAAACGCAAGAAATGCTTCACGCTAGAAATAGATGTGGCGGTGGTACTTCCCCGGTCGAACTACACTGATTCTACCACCTGCAAAACTACTACTTGAATGTTATAAAAAACGTTAAGAGGAACTCTGATCTTACTATGGATTGATCGCAGATGTCTATGATCGGTAAGTAGCCACATAGTTCCGGGATCAGAATAGGGCTACGGTATCCCCTGCCTGGCGTAAGAGGCGACTAAAAGGGGCTTCCGGGGTTGCGGGCGGCAAGAGTGGGAGCTCGAACCGTCCAGCCAAGCGACCCCGTGTAGGACGACGGCATATGTGGCCACATTCTATCGTAAACACCAGGGAGGCGCACTGAGTACAATGCTCACTGGGAAGAGCCCGAAGAGGGCATCGCGCTCGGAGACACCGGCAGCGGTCCGTTGGAGATCCCGGTGTCCTCCACACAGAGCCAAGGATGGCCACCGGGGGGGTTTTAGTGAGGTAAAAATCCCACATAACTCGGCTTTGCTCCCACGGCGTCGGGTACCTTTCGAAGGTTTCCCCCTCGATATCAAAAAAAAAAAGGTAGCCACCTTGTCGATTGCAAGCAATTTCGCTACTCCCGAATTACAGTGTTGCCAACTCTCAAAAATGTAATCCCCTAAATTCTTCATTAAAAACCCCTAAAATAAAATCCCCCATAATGAATTATTAATTGGAATTCTTCCTGGCAACCTCGACTTGACGACGAAAAAAAAAGGTCTTCTGGTGAGGTGTGGCGGGGAGATTTCCCATTAAAAACACCTATATGTTGAAGTTATAAAAACCCCTGAAAATACCCCTAAAAATTTTACACCTCTAAAAAAATCCCCATCCTACTTGAAAATCCCCTAAATTTGGGGGGAAAACCCCTAAGTTGGCAACACTGCCGAATTACAAACAAAATTGAATATCGTACGTTGAATGAGCGCAAATATATCACTTCCATCACATCCATCATTGTAATGTCCAAAAATGTCACTTGCAGTGACATGGTTTAAGTGCCTGTCACGAATGTTAAAAATACCCCTCAGTAATGGACGCTCCAAAACATTCGTGACGTGTCATTGTTGTTTTGTTGTTCTACGTCACGACGTGACACCAATATAAATAGCCTCGTACAGATCAAAGCTTGGAATATCTTGAATGCCGTAAAGGACCTAATTGTCGGTTTGAAGCTTTTTTTTTTTTTTTTTGTTCTCGAGGGGGAAACCTTCAAAAGGTACCCGACGCCATGGGAGCGACGCAGGGTTATGTGGGATTTTTACCGCACTAAAACCCCCCCGGTGGCCGTCCTCGGCGCTATAAAGAGGACTCCGGGAACTCGGTCCGACCGCAACCAGAATCCTCTGAGCGCGTTGCCCCATCGGGCTCCTCCCAGATGGGCGGCTGGGCCCACCGCCCCGTCTAGTCTTTACGACGGTATGTGACCACATATACCGCCGTCCTTCTCGGGATCGTCTGACCGAACGGTTCGAGCTCCCACTATAGCCGCCTGCAACCCCGGAAGCCCCTTTTAGTCGCCTCTTACGACAGGCAGGGGATACCGTAGCCCTATTCTGATCCCGGAACTACAGGGACGGTCGGTTTGAAGCTTATTGTCCTATTATTGTCCCACTACTAAGTTCGTCCTATTATTGTCCCACCGCTGGGCACGATTCCCCTCTCAGAGTGAAACGATTTTTATTGAACTTTCAGGTATATTCAAGTTGGTAGAGCCAGTGTAGTTCGACCGGCGAAGTACCACCGCAACACCTATTTCTAGCGTGAAGCATTATTTGTGTTTTCGATAGAAAGGTGTGGTTTCACACCGGCACACTTTCACATGAGGCAACCATCATAGTCCTCGGGAGTAGCAATGCATATGTGATTGACTTCAGATAGAACTCATGTTCTGTATGTAGTTGATTACAGATGTCCAGGGGCGGCAGTGCCCACTTACCATCAGGTGGACTGCTTGCTCGTTTGCTGCTTCAGTCTGACAAAAAAAGGTATGTAGATTTCTTCCCAATGATTTACTTTACCATAATGCAGTGATAATTATTTCTAATACGCACATAATTCAAAAAAATCAAATGTGCACCCGAAACCGAATCTTGGACCTCTCGACTGAGGAAGCCACTTTATATATGAGATATTTCCCATTAAGGCTATAAAGCTAATACGTTAAACAACACACGAAGCCATTGAAACGGTAACAAATTGTAAGCAATTAAAATAAACAGAATAGAGAAACGGCGTCGCTCCGACGGCCAATCAAATTCAATTTGTACTCTCCACTCAATCAGTGAAGCCCTAGGAAGTACGGTTAGCAACACAATAAATTGATGTTCATTTATATTATTTAAGGAAAAGATAGTTAATGTAATTTAGAAGTATTGTTTGTTAGCATCAGGATAATCAGGAGAAAGAGTGCTGAGTTTCGAATGAAAATAAATGGGAGAATGTGGATGGCTGATTTGACATATAAACATCGATTCACAGACTCGGAAGAGTCTGACACCAAGTTCAAGGTCAGACAAACCGAGTATGTATTTACCGTAATAGGAGCGGTTATTTGTAGGTTATGAAATTTTCTTATTTACACACAACCTATTATCCTCAAATAATATAGAAATACACTAGATACACAGTCTCGAACAAAAATGACACCTAAAACTGTCGTTAAATTTACGTAGTTGTTTATAGATGATCATAACGACCCTATATATTTTAGCAACCAACGCTCATGATTTAAAGTCGTATTTACAACGCTTTAAGCAAACAGCAATAAAATTTTACTACTTGAAGTAAGCGCTCAATTTTGAAATAGAGCGCTCATTTCACCGGACAGTTTTGAAACGCTGGATGTGTATCTTGAGTTTTTCTATATCGATGCATATGAACTAATATTTTAGTCCTCAGGAAGGGCAATCTTCAGGAAAAAAAAAACCCCTTTCCATACGAAAGTATCCAAGGAAGCAATAAACATCAGGAGTACTACTACTAAAATATTAGAATTTATGACCATGCCAAACATACACACCTACACACATACACTCACTCACACAATGATATGTAGTGAATGTTAAAAAAAACTTGTTACTTTATTAATTTAAGCTGTCTATTTAACTACATAAGCAATTCCTACATTGATTTATTAATTAATTTCTTTTTATGTTTATTTTTTTTTCACATAGTTTTGTTGTTATTATTATTTTTTTAATTTGTTTTTTCCTTTTGGTATGATTTAAAACGAGTAGCAGCAGGAGGGGACCCTTGACCAACAATTCCCGCTTAACATCTCAGGGAAATTGGGGTGACTGAAAATCAGCGCAGCTCAGGACTTAGATCCTGGTTCTGCATTAGCTGAGTCACTTCCTTTTGCTCTCAACAATGTTACTTAGCTTACCTAAATTAATTGTTACTTTTTATATGTAATGCATTTTGAGGCAATAAACCATTATTATTATTATTATTAATGTTATCGAATAGCATCCGAACATGCAAGCCAATACATGATAGGTCAATACATGATACTTCTTCAATGTTATAAGTAACATATTAATAGGTACCTGATATTGTATTTGTAGATTGCTCATCTTAAAAAATATGTGTAATTTAAAAAAACTTTACAAAACCTTCAAGTAACTTTGACTTAACGGCGTGAAGAAGTAACAAACATACACACTTTCGCCTTTATAATATGATTAAAGTATGATTATATGATTCCAGTTCAGAGTTCCCCAAACTGTTTTGTGTCATAGACCCCTTGCCATGTTTTTCCGTGTTGAGTAGACCCCTACTTACCTGATATTCATTATCTGTAAATTTTTAACTGTAGTGAAGTTTAATGTTAAAAACTTAAAGTAAAAACACATGTTAATTTATACATATATTAATGGAATTTAAATTAAAACTACTCAAATAAAATTTTGTATCTATTATGTAAAATATACATAACATTAAATAAACTATAAATAAAATAACATAAGCAATAAGTCAATATTTTAGTGAGATTTATTATAAAGGATGAGATTTAGGATAAACCTGATGCTTTAATAATAAATTATGAACCCCTAAATCACCAATAAATGATAGGCCCCTAGGGGTCGATATAGACCACTTTGGGAATCACTGTTCTAGTTCATAAACAATGTGTGTACCAAATTTAAGCGAAATTCGACAGGTCGTTTTTACATGAAAGAGTAACAAACCCACAAAAACATCCTCACAAAATTTCGCATTTACAATATCAATAAGATTTTCTTCCATAGTACAATGATCTACAACAAAAAGCCGAGAAAATTCCCCATTAGTATCGAGTAATTGGATATGTCGTGATCAATCAGGGAGTGTACAGACATTAAATAAGGGGTAACTACATCTCGATATCACAAGCGGGTCTTCCTTTGACCGACTGAGGAGGGTGATGTTTTTCGAGTATGTATGTTAAATTGTATGTCCATTTCTTTTTCATGCACAGCGCAAACGGCTTGGCGGATTTTATCACACTCGTATGTCATATCATTGGATCAGTCTCTCCGGTCATCTACTACTATAATTACTATTCTATGTCCTAATTTAGGATATAAACTACGTGCGTGCCAATTCTTGGCGAAATTTGACTGATACTTTTTACCTGAAAAAGTAACAAAATACATACATTTTCAAAAATTTTCGAATTTATTATTAATTGGGTACAACCTATTATTATCCCTCTGCTGGGCACGGGCCTTCTCACAGAATAAGAGAGTTTTTAGGCCATAGTCCACCGCGCTGGCTAAGTGCGAATTGGTGGACTTCACACACCTCCGAGAACTGTTTTTAAAGAACTCTCGGGTGTGTAGGTTTCCTCAAGATGTTTTCCTTCATCGAAAAGCAGTGATAATTAATTTCTAATACGCACATAAATCAGCGGTGCAGGCCTGGGTTAGAACCTCGGACCTCCAGATTGAGAAGGCAAGTTTCAACCATTAGGTTATCTTTTATTATTAATTAATAAGATAATATTAATAACACAGTCTTTTATTCACACCGTACCAAACTAACTAGCATAATGTAGCTTCCTGAATAGCAACAGATTTAATTGATCCCGGACACCTGCCCTGAGGGATTGAGGGGGAGGGATGGCTCTGGACAGAGGGCGTTGTAGTCGCTTTTTAGGATTCCGTACCTAAAGAGTAAAAACGGAACCCTATTACTAAGACTATGTTTGTCTGTCCGTCTGTGGGTCATCAGGGTTTATCTCATGAACAGTGATAGATAGATACTTGAAATTTCCACTAATAATGTACTTCTGTCCCTATAACAACAAATTCTGAAAATAAAAAAAACACACACGCTTTCTACACTCATAGCCCCACAGTAGGATTTTCTTTAGTGCCGTGGGTACCATGGACACACACAAGACGAATACACAAACACCCAGACCCATAACAGGAATCTAAACTCATTACTCAGATACCTGTCTGGCCGGGATTCGAACCCGGGACCCATTGCGAGTCAGACCGGTATGGTAACCGCTCCGCCACGCGGGTCGTCAAATAGAATGAAATACATTTTTAACGGTGCTCCGATATTGCCTTTTTCTCTCACAATACTAAACTAACTAGCATAATGTAGCTTCCTTAATAGCAACAGATTCAATTGATCCCGGACACCTGCCCTGAGCTATTGAGGTGGAGGGGCGTTGGACAGAGGACGCTCTAATTGCTTTTTAGGATTCCGTACCTAAAGGGTAGATAACGGAACCCTAGAGGGCGTTGCAGTCGCTTTTTAGGATTCCGTACCTAAAGGGGTGATAACGGAACCCTAGAGGGCGTTGTAGTCGCTTTTTAGGATTTCGTACCTAAAGGGGTGATAACGGAACCCTAGAGGGCGTTGTAGTCGCTTTCTAGGATTCCGTACCCAAAGGGTGAAAAGGAAACCCTATTACAAAGACTCTGTTCGTCTGTCCGACTGTCATCAGAGTGTATCTCGTAAACCGTTATAGATAGACACTTGAAATTTTCAATAATATATTTCTATTGTCGCTATAAATGTAGCATCAAGGTGGTAGAAAAAGTTTAGTTCGATCGGGGAAGTACCATCGCCACACCTATTTCTAGTGTGAAGCATTTGTTGCGTTTCGATAGAAGGGTGTGGTTGCCGGCACTCTTTTACATGAGGCGACCATCATAGTCCTCGAGAGTAGCAACGAATCTGTGATTGACTTCGGATGGAACCCATGTTCCGTATGTCACGATTACAGATGTCCATGGGCGGCAGTGACCACTTTCCATCAGGTGGACTGCATGCTCGTTTGCTACTTCAGTCAGATGAAATAAAAAGTAAAAAAATATAGTTCGAATTGGTGTACGTGACGTTTGTTACTCTTAAATAGTTACAAACATAACATCCCCGCAAACATTCCCTTAATATGACTGTAAATGAATTATGATTACCTATTTCATACTAACATTCGATACAATCAAACGATGTATAAATGGTGGAGGGTAAGTAATGATATAATCGACACAAATACACGTACACTACCGTACACGTCATTTCCAGTAATATACATGAATTACGTTAGATTACAGTGTGGCCATTAAAACGGCTACGTGGTAGCGCAGTTTTCGTAGCGTACTTGGGCTGAGACCGTTATTCTGCTGGGCATGAGTCTCTTGCTTACATATGACTAACATATTATTAAAGGGTTGCACAAAAACACTTTCAATTTTTAACTTATTTATTAATTGATTTTAAAGTCTAATAATTATATTAATTTTAATAAGTGTGACGACTAATTCGCAAATAATCACTTTTATGTACTCCCTCCTACTCTCCAGCACCGCCAGCGCCACCATATTAGTCAAATCAGCTTCTCTCCTTTTTGTACCGTTACAATATACTTCTTTGTGACGAAAATAGACCTTAGTTTTGGGCTGGCTGCATATTTCAAGTAACAGCAGACTTCTCATCTGGTAATCTGGATGCTTTAATTGAATTAAACGGATTGAAAATACATGCCACGCCTGGGCAAATAAACTTTAGGTTGTCCCCCGGCCGAGCAAACTTATGACCTGAAGAAGACGGTGGATAACTCTTCAATTCAGATGGTTCAGAACCGGTTGAAGTTGCGCAGATTAGGGCAGACATATGTCCAGCAATGGACTTTCAAGGGCTGATAGACCGATGGATGGAAAAATATATTTATAGTCCTTATCTTAATGTAATACTTAGCGTTAGTGCAAGAAACTGGAGCTAACTTTTATAACCAATGTAAAAACAATATGGCAATAAAAAACGAAGAAAAATATGGCAAAGAAAAAAGACAAACCCACTGAGTTTCATGCCAGATTTTCTCAGTTGAGGCCGTGTTCCGATCCGGTGGTAGTGTAAAAAAATATATATGTAACTGACAATTTGTAAGTGCCTCCGTAGGCCAATGCAAAGTAAAGACATTTCATTTCATTTCATCTTCATGTTCATTTTATGAAAATATCTATTGCATTAAAGATAATTGCAATTTAGAATGAGATCGTTTTTAAATGCAGATAGAAGCGCGAGGCGCAATAAACACAAAATAAAGGTCATATAAACACTTAAAAAATAACGAAAGCTTTCATCGCTGTTTTCATGGCCCTACGTCAGCCCTTAGAAACCAATAACCTATACCTGTCAGGTGTAATTTGGAGTAGTTGTACTAATTACTCGCACGATCTAATTTAGAAATACATCGGCCAATTTCATAGTGCAACGTTCATTAATAAAATTGATGTATTAGGAGGTACTATAGCGAGGGTGAAATTTTGCTCTGGAGAATTAGGTTCGAACCCGATTTAATTCATTGTTTTAAATTAATATTTCTAAATTGAAGTTATATTACCCAATTTACAAGAAAGCTTTTTTTACACGCTTACACGCTTTCTACGCTCATAGCCCCACAGTCAGTTTTTCTCCTGTGTCGTAGGTGGACACACACAAGACGAATACACAAACACCTAGACCCAGAACACGAATCTAAACTCATCATTCAGATACTTGTCTGGCCGGGAATCGAAACTGGGACCCATTGCGCATCAGACCGGTATGGTAACCGCTCACCACGCGGGTCGTCAAATTACATGCTGTTACCGAACGATAAAGATATGAACCTCCCCTTCCCCTTCTCTCTAACCACAGGCGCCATATTTAAAAAATAATTTGATTATGAGATAGGTTATGTCATTTTGGAAACTGAGAGGATTGCTATGATATATCATTGTTACAATCCGTCAAGCCGTTTAGGCTAAAGTGCCACAGAAATGTACGTCCATACAAATATACATACGCTCGAAAAATATCACCCTTTTCTGACGCAGTCGGGGTAAAACCGGATAACTGCGTTTAACTCGTTCAGTAGCTTACAATACTCTAAAAACATCATGTTTGGCCGGATTAGCCATATAGCAAGAGTAGCAAATGCTACGAGCCCCGCGACTAGAGGTCCCGCGGCCTACCTACCTACTATTTATATTTTACTATCTTTACTATCCTAAAAATCTTAAACTGAAAGAACATATAGAAAGTGTCATCTCTAAATTTTCCCAGATTAAATGCAGAAAATTGTATTAGTAACAGTTTTGTTTTATTTAATACCCTTACTTAAGGCAAACTATGGGTCTCTTGTCAGAATTTGCTATGTGGCCTGTAGCCGGCACTGATGGGAGCCCCCTAAAAACTTTATGTTAGTCTGTTTTTAGTTTATAGCGGCAACTGAAATACGTCAATAGAAGTGTCAACTGTTTAGCTATTACGGTTCATGAGATACAGTCTCGTGACAGACGGAAAGATGGATAGCGAAGTCTTAAGGTGGGCATTCACGTTACAACGGTCACACGGACTGTCGCACCTACGGTCGATGAATACTTCAACGGACCTGACATGACCTTGGTCGTACAGTCCTTAGGACCAAGCCATTCACGATTGAAGTTGTCGCATACGACCGTAGTTCGACAATCCGTGCGACCGTTGTAACATGAGCCCACCTTTAGAAATAGGGTACTGTTTTTAGCCTTTATGGAACTCTAAAAACTAATTACATCAATACAAAGCTTATCGAAGCGAACAAAGTTGTTTCCTACGATCTCAATATTTATTACTATTTTATTGAATAACATTTATTGTAACTGAATATTCTGTACAGTCATTAGTCAAAGTTTCTCGAAGTTTAGTCGTCTGAATTAATTAGAACGAAATAATTTTCCGATGAAATTGAATCTTTTGAAGCAGCACTGTGTCTAATTTGTTCCGTGGAACAAGTTATATTTAAGTTCTATAGTAAAAATGTATATTGTGTCTGTATATTATTTTTCGGAGAACCGATGCATATAATTTTCTGTGTGAAGATTTTTTCATAACGAGTGAAATATTTATGGGTAATTTTCAAAATTGAATATTTTGTAAGCATATCTTTCTATTTTTGTTACAGGTTTAGGTACGTGTATTATGTTAAAACTGTATTATGTTAATTTAACTATTTAGTTTGCAAATTTAGCAAAAATAACGAATTTACGGAAAAAGAGAAAATATGCTAAAACATTTTGTGTAACAACACATAAAATTTGTAGGAAAAAAGCTGGATATGTTTTATTTATCCGGTTATTAGCAACAAACAAGCATACAATCCACCTGATGGTAAGTGGTCACTGCGGCTGGCATTCTATTTGAAGTCAATCACAGATGATTTGCGTCTCCCGCGGACTTAGATTGTCCCCTCATATAAAAATGAAGTAAAAAAATACATAAATAAAAAATCCACAACATCACGTCCTATTGTAATAGACAGTATTAAAGTTATTTTTGTCAAAACGTATTCTTACATTTTTATAACGTTCGTAAACGTAATCGTACCGTGCAATATATCTAGCGGTTTACGAACCCATCCCCCTTTTCAGCCCATAGGGGGCATTTTTCCGATGACGGCTTTAAGGCCTCAGAGGCCAAAGCCAACCTCTGGTGGTGTTTAGTGGGTAGGCACGTAGGTCTCTCGTGAGTCCCACATAACCAATGCGGACGGCCGTATTGGTATGCATGAGCATTCACCACCACCCTCCCCGCATGGACGGTAGCCCTTTCCCCTTTTGTCTGGGCGCAAAAAAAAAACCCATATCTCGTTTACAACCAGAATTGTACAGAAGCGCGTAAAATGTGCAAATGTCGTTCATGAGACGGGTTAAAATATAGGGAATGTGACGTAAGACTGTGGTTATAATATGTAAAATGCCTCACAGTAATATAATTTGTAAATATAATCTTTTTTAAGCAACAGTTTCTATGCAAGTAAAATTCTTAACCTTATTCGGTCATTTACGAGTAGTATAACCAATTAGTTACTAATGCATGATTGTCATTGAAGCACCTAATTAGTTATACGCATGATTCTTATTGAAATGTATATGCATATATTACGTAATCTGAGTCGTTTTTTTATTATGCAACTTTAACCTTTCAGGAAAACGTTACCTTATTGACGCCAAAACGTTATTGTTACGTTTTTATTACGTTCGTAAACGTAATCGTACCGCGCAATATATCTAGCGGTTTACGAACCCATATCTCGTTTACAACCGGAATTGTACAGAAGCGTGTAAAATGTGCAAATGTCGTTCACGAGACGGTTTAAAATATAGGGAATGTGACGTAAGATTGTGGTTCTAATATGTAAAATGTCTTACAATACTGGTTATATTTGTACATATAAACTTATTAAGCAACAGTTTATATGCTAGTAATATTCATAACCTTTTTCGTTTATTTACGAGTAGTACACCTAATTAGTTATACGCATGATTCTTATTGCAATGTATGTGCTTATATTATGTAATCTGCGTTCATTACAAAGTGTGAGTCGTTATTTTATTATGCAATCTTAACCTTTCATGAAAACGTTTCCTTATTGACGGCAAAACGTTATTGTTACGTTTTTATTACGTTCGTAATCGTAATCGTACCGTGCAATATATCTAGCGGTTTACGAACCCATATCTCGTTTACAATCGGAATTGTACAGACTTGCGTAAAATGTACAAATGTCGTTTACATGAAATGGGTTAAAATATTGGGAGATAACGTAAGACTTTGTATTTATAATATGTAATGAATTTAAAATACAGTGTATGTCTATGTCTATTTTATTTTTAAGCAATAACTCTTTCAAGTACTATGTAAAATGTTCACTACTAAGTAAAACATAATGCCTCTATTAGTTTATTTATGAATAGTAGAATATAGATGAATGAAGAGTAGAGTAGTTGCAGTTTTATGGTTAATCCGTATTTAAAACAAAAAACCTCAAATCTTTTAATCAAGCTTTAGGTTTGTTCCAGGTGCTCATACATCAACGCGTCATTCATGCGTGCATGACGTGTTGATATGTTGTTATGTATTTTCTCAAGTAATATATAACTCTCCATCGATATGTTATCTTTGATTTATCGATATGTTTATTCATTAAATAAACCATTCTGTACATCATAACGAAATTTTGTAAACTTTTATAACCATAATCGTAATTGGACCGCGCCATATATCAAGCGGTTTACGAACCCATTTCTCATTTACAACCGTCGGAATTGTACAGACGCGCGTAAAATGTTACTTAGTTTACACCGACGGATGAGAGCTGAGAAATTGTACCTTTACATTTTCCAGCTAAGTTAGACTTTCAGGTGTTTCATTATAATGTTCGAAGAATTTATTTCTCTCTTTAATTAAGACAGATTTTTTTGTTTTTAAGACAATATATTTAGTATTTTTTTTCATTGCATAAATACATCTAAGATGACTCATTACGTGCCGTATCATACTTCATACTAATATTATAAAGGCGAAAGTTTGTGAGTGTTGATGTTTGTTACTTCTTCACCTGTAAACGGCTGGAGCTATTTTCATAAAATTTGGTAGGGACTTAGCTGATACTCTGGATTAACATATAGGCTACTTTTTATTGTGTGAAAATATCTTATTCCCACGGGACAATCGGTTTTTGTTAGCGCGAGCGAAGCTGCTGGATTCAACTAGTTTAATATATAGAAAAAATAAACCATTCTGTATATCATAACAAAATTCTGTAAACTTTTATAACCGTAATCGTAATTGGACCGCGCCATATATCAAGCGGTTTACGAACCCATTTCTCATTTACAACCGTCGGAATTGTGCGCGTAAAATGTAACTTAGTTTACACCAACGGATGGGAGCTGAGAAATTGTACCTTTACATTTTCCAGCTAAGTTAGACTTTCAGGTTCTTTTGGGATGTATTACGTAAAATATTTTATGATACATGTTTTTATGTGTTATATATTTTTAAGCAGTAGTACGAAAGTAGTTTACGTGGTACTACTCATTGGCGTTACTATGTATTTTTAGTCCCTGTAACAAAATATTATGTCTTCCCAAATGTAGGTCATTTACATTCTATGTAATTTTAGGGCTTTTTATGTACAATATAATTTTTACACAGTAAAATGAAATAAAATAATATTTATTTATCTTGAAAAGGCTTTTGTTCTTCTCCAGTGGGAAACCTTCAAAAGGTACCCGTCGCCGTGGGAGCGACGCAGGGTTATGTGTTTAAGATTTTTTTTATCTGGCTGAAGTAGCAAGCGAGCATGCAGTCCACCTAATGGTAAGTGGTCACTGCCGTTCATGGACATCTGTGATCAACTACATACAAAACATGGGTTCCATCTGAAGTCAATCACAGATGCGTTCCCACTCCCGAGGACTATGATGGTCGACTTTTGTGGCAACCACACCCTTCTATCAAAACGCAAGAAATGCTTCACGCTAGAAATAGGTTTGGCGGTGGACTTCCCCGGTCGAGCTACATTGGTTCTACCACCTTGAAAAGTAACTGTAAAAGTACTGTTACGGAGCTGAAAAGCACGAATAAAGCTTTGAGCTGTAATATCTTCCTAAAAATACACTTTTTAAATACAAATTTAGACTTCTTTTAGCACTGTCAGCGATAAACACGACAAATGACCGTACAAAGACGTTTCGATGATAGAAAAACGATACCAAGGCAAGTATAGTCCACATATGCCCACAGATTACTGTTAGATGTTACAAGGAGATATTCCTAAGGCAAAATATAAAAGAAGATCTAATAAATAATATCGATATTATAATCGCATTGCAGATCAATGACTTCATGTCGTTGATAAAAACTGAATGTTGAATTACAAAAAACTATTCGTACCTCGAACATTCTAATTTTATTTCTAGTATCCTTATTCTTGCTTTTAACATATCAAGACAAAAAATCTTGTAACACACAAAAAGAGTTTTTTGTTGACCAGTGTCATCCATCCATCCATCCATCCAGCCATCAGCCCTTTGAGGTCCTCTGCTGGACATAAGCCTCCCCTAAATGACGCCACTCCAACCGGTCCTGAGCCTTCTGAATCCAACGGTTTCCCGCTGTCTTCTTCAGTTGACCAGTGTAATTCGTAAAATTATACCTCTAAACAAAAATTCAAAATTCAAAGCGAAAATTTCACATGGTGGTGAAAACTGGCAGTAAGTGCTAACCATTCAAAATATTTAAAGCAGTAAATACCCAATAAATGTAATGGACGCGATTAATTTCATTGTATTTGTGCTTTCGAGCGACCGAAATGCAACATTGGTTCCGTGAATTCCATATCCAGCTTTTGTGCAATTTTTTGCTCATTTCCAACACACAGAACATAAAATACTCACTGTATTTTGTACAGGTAAATGTTTGAGCGAGAATTTACTAATCTAAAAATAGGGAAAACGGATAAAAAGTGTTTCAAAGTCGTTTTATTTAAAACTAAAACTGCTAATAATATATAGAATTTTTCGAAGTGAAAGGTGCGACATGTGAGCAGAAAATTATTGGTGTAATGATTTTTGTAACGGAAGCAGTTACGCTGGAGCGTTACGTAAATATCATCAAAGTCGTCAACCCATAATTGTCCCACTGCAGGGCCCAGTTCTTTTCGCAGTTTGTCGAGTTTTAGGCCATAGCCTGGCGCCGTGCCTCTCCGCGCTAGCTAAGTGCGTATTGGTAGACTTCACATACCTTTTTTTGTCTATGAGGGGGAAACCTTTAAAAGGTACCCGATGTCGTGGGAGCTACGCGGGTTATGTGGGATTCTTACCGCACTAAAAACCCTCCGGTGGCCGTCCTCGGCACTGCGTGGAGGACTCTGGGATCTCCAACGGAACACAGCCGGAGTCCACCGAGCGCGATGCCCCTTTCGCTCTTACCTGTTGGGCGTGAAACGCTCACCTTCTGGTCTTTACTACGGCATGCGACGATTTTTTTCATTTGTATTTATGTTCCTCGCTAGCATTAAAAATGAGGATGGCGGTATGTGTGGCTGCATCTCGCCGTAAGCACCGGATGATGAAGGGGGATGGTACACGTCCCCCAAGAGATGAGCCCGTGAGGGGCACTGCGCTCGGGGCCACCGGTTCGTTCCGTTGGAGTTTCCGAGTCCCCTACTACAAGCGCTGAGAAAGGCCACCGAGGAGGTTTTAGTGGGTAAAAATCCCACATAACCCTGAGTCTCTCCCAAGGATTCGGTGTACCTTTTGAAGGTTTCCTCCCCGCAACGAAAAAAAAAAAATAAGCATTAAAAATGACCCAGGCTATTGAAGTAGCATTTTTGATTAGAGATTACAATGTTTATTAAATCAAATTATGAGTAGTTCCTGTTCTTATCTATTGCACTTTGGATAACAATTCCAGAACGCTAGACGGAATTGTCTAGATGATTCGGAATTTCTATCTGTGAAACACTTTTCGACATGATTCAACACAGTAGTTAAAAGTTAATATAAAGAAGCATAATGTAAGACTGTCAACGCGATTGTTCGACTAAGATAAACACCAATTAATACAAATATCTCTTGTACTTCGGAAGACAATTTCAGGCATATTAAAAAATTCATACAGAGTTGAAATTATGTTTCTGGTCCAGAAGTATGCAATTTTGTAATTTATTCATCGAGGAGCACTTATCTAGATCAAATTTTGGAATAAGCGCAGCCTTACTGTCAAAATTTGACTGGTAGTTTTAATGAATAAACTTCTAGACGCGCCACAGATTTCTCTAAAATTATAGGTCCATTAAAAATTAGTTATCACTGCTATACGGTGAAGAAAAACGTCGTAAAGAAACCTACACACCCGAGGTTTTAAAAATAAAATCTCAGAAGTGAGTGAAGTTACCTAGTCGCAATTCTGAGAAAAGATCTGTGCCCAGCAGTGGGACAACAATGGGTTGACTACACACAGAGAGAGAGAGAGAGAAAGAGAGAGAGAGACACATAATATCATATGTATGTCACAATTAGTCAAGGCGTTAGGGCGCTAGGAAATGGGCTTACATACATATGATACGTGCGAGAAACTTAACCCTTCTTCTGACGTAAGCGTCGTAGCGTAATTTTGTAAAGTACAAGCTGTACCCGCGGCTTTGCCCGCGTGCAAATCAATACAATTCTCTAGTACATTACTTTAGTGTTTCTCTGCTGGATTATGCGGCGTACGCGAGTAAATCCAGCAAGCGAATTTTTCACAACCTTTTCAACATTATTCGTTATATTTCAGTCAATTTACATAAAACCCTAATTTAAAAAATACGTGGACAATTCTCAAGAATTGCGCTATCTGCAATAAAAACCGCACAGAAATCTGTTCAGTAGTATTTGAGAAAAAAGCGAACATACAGACAGACAGCTTTTGGGCATCTTGTTTTATTATAAGTATAGATTTTTAAATCACTTATAGACACGATTGTCCCACAAAAATACTAAAATATCAACATTAGCGGTTAGGTACTGATATAGAATTTTGAGTTGTGTTGTGTGTGTTTGTGTGAGCCTGTATGTGTGTGTGTGAGAGAGAGTAAGCGGACGGCAATGTGATCTTAAGTGTACTCATAATAGATATATTATTAAATCACTTGTAGACACGATTGTCCCACAACAACACTAAAATATCCACATCGATTGTTTGGATGAAGAATTCGGGTATAACCGTCGGAATTTTACTGGTGATTCCAAATGAAGATTTATTGGTACTAATAAAGCGTGTTGCTTTCTCTCGTTCGTTTTGATTGAACGTTTTGAATGAGGGCAATCGATACGTTTCTGTAAACGGTATGGTACAGTAGTCGTGGTTCAAGTTACATGTTTGATGGGAACATGAATGAATGAAAGGAAATGGTGGATTTATTGAAATGAAATGAAATGAAATGAAATGTCTTTATTTTGTATAGGCCTGCGGGGGCACTTACAAATTGTCAGTTACATTTTTTTTCTTACACTACCACCGGATCGGAATACGACCTCAACTGAGAAGATCTGGCAAGAAACTCAGCGGGTTTGTCTTTTTTCTTATTTGTATCCATTTTTTTATTCTTTTTATATAATTACAATCATGTTTTTTTACATGGTAATGAAAGTTAGCTCCAATATCTTGCCTTACAGTTCAGTTAAAGAGAACCCGTTTGGCAAGATACGCTACACTTCGACATTTATTAAATATATTAATATAATGCATATTAGGATACTAGTTGGCCCGGCGAACTTCGTTCCGCCTAAAAGTCTAAAATTATAGTATTTCTATACTATATCATACATGTATTATACATAAAAACCTTTCTCTGAATGACTCTATCTATTAAAAAACTGCATTGAAATCCGTAGCGTACTTTTAAAGATCTAAGCATACATAGGGACAGACAGCGAGGAGCGACTTTATTTTATACTATGTAGTGATTGTCTGTTCTTTGTTTAATGTGTAAAAAGAGTCCAAATTAGCGGTTAGCTACTCATAAAGAATTTGGGGATGTGTGTTGTGTGTTGTGTGTTGTGTGTTGTGTGTGTATGTGTGTGTGTGTGCGCAAGTTTTAGGACGTCAGGGTGTTTGAGTATTGCTTGAGTGAATTTATGTGAGCGTGTGTGTATGTGTGCGTTTTTAATCATTGAAACATACGCCATAGAATATTGTGCAAACTATGTCTGTCAAATACAATTGGGTTTTTGCATGTAGTGCACTTGGTACGCGGTACTATACCCAGACATCAATAAACCGCAAATAGGCTTCAAGGGTTCGATTATATCGGGTAGTCTGGTTTCAGTAAACTTAGTCTGCCAAAAGCGACAACTTTGTTCTCAAGTCGAGAGCTGTTTACGGCAAGCAACTTTGACTTGAGGGCTGTAGGCTACTGACAGAGAAATTCGAGCTATTACTACCGGTGTTCGGTCAAAAATCGATGATATCGCATGATTTTCAAGTATCAATCGTCAATTTAAATAGAAGTAAAACTAGGAGGCAGTTCACTTGATGATAAGTGGTCATTGCACATGGACATCTTTAAACAACTCCAAATAAGATCTTTCAATAAAATGTCTAATATGCACATAAATCGGTGGTGCGTGCCTGGGTTTGAACCTCGACCCCCCGATTGAGAGGGCAAGTTTCAACCATTAGGCTATCACTGCTCTCGTCCCTGTAGCCTCGGGGTCAGAATAGGGCTACGGTATCCCCTGCCTGTCGTAAGAGGCGACTAAAAGGGGCTTCCGGGGTTGCAGACGGCTAGAGTGGGAGCTCGGACCGTTCGGTCAGGCAATCCCGGGAAGGACGGCGGTATGTGTGGTCGCATACCGTCGTAAAGACTAGACGGAGCGGTGGGCCCAGCCGCCCATCTGGGAGGAGCCCAATGGGGCAGCGCGCTCGGAGGATTCCGGTTAAAGTCGTTTCGAGATCCCGGAGTCCTCCTTTTCAGCGCCGAGGACGGCCACCGGGGGAGTTTTAGTGCGGTAAAAATCCCACATAACCCTGCGTCGCTCCCACACGGCGTCGGGTACCTTTGGAAGGTTTCCCCCTCGAAAACAAAAAAAAAAAGGCTATCACTGCTCTAACGTTAGAACTAGGGTTATATCTGAAGTCAATCACAGATGCATTGCCACTCCTGAAGACGAAAACGGCCGCCTCATATCAAAAACACCTTCCATCTAAATCGCAAGAACTGCCTAAAGCTAGAAATAAGCTATTATGAGACAGAAAAAGGTGCGGCGGTGGTGCGTTCAGAATATAACCACAAATATTTTTTTAAGTGGTAGAACCAGTGTACTTCGACCGGGGAAGTACCACCGCCACATCTATTTCTAGCGTGAAGCATTTCTTGCGTTTCAATCGAAGGCTGTGGTTGTCGGCACACTTTCACATGACCATCATAGTCCTCGGGAGTAGCAATGCATCTGTGATTGACTTCAGATGGAACCCATTGATTACAGATGTCCATGGGCGGGAGTAATCACTTACCATCAGGTGGACTGCATGCTCGTTTGCTACTTCAGTCAGATAAAAAAAAATCCAAATCTAGGATCTAGGCGTCAAACGACTAAGCTAGTAAGGTACTTCAGCGAGCGAATTTTCTTGAGTTACTTTTTTTTTATTATTATTTGTTTGAGTTATTTTTTTTTACATGCATTCTACAAGAAGTGACTATGGAAACTGAATAGATAGAAGACTGATAGAAGTTAGAAAATAAAATAAAATAAATAAATAAGTTACTACAGGTAATAGGGTACACTCACTTTGAGTGGGACTCTCAAGTCTTAAAAACTAGAAGTCTTTTAACCTTAAGACAGAGTTTAGCTAGTTTTAATACTTATAAGATTCTAAAGGAGACGTCGACCAGGTATAATTAAAACCATTTAGAATTAAAGTTCAGAATTAGATTTAAAACCAACTAGCTAAACCCCGCAGCTTCGCCCGCGTTAAAAAAAATATGTTTCAATTGTCCCGTAGGAATAAAATATTTTTCCACAGTAAAAAGTAGCCTATATTGTTATCCAGAGTATCAGCTAACTCCCTACCAAATTTTATGAAAATCGCTCAAGCGAGGAAGAAACAAACGTACATTCTCACAAACTTTCGCCTTTATAATATTATTAGTATTAGTATTAGTATGATAGTATAGTATAATAAGATTAGTATGATTAGCAACAAAAGATGTACCTACACTTAAATTCGTTTCACATTGGCTCAAACGACTTAAATGACGGATGCCAGGCTTAACCTAAAAAACTCTAAACTAAGTTTATTTCAAAATCTAGATTTTGCTAAATTCAACCATTTGCTTACAACACTCTTAAAACCAGCCAGTAGCTTTATACAGCTGATATTAAGCAAAAACATCGTAATATACAGTTTTACCACGTTCATACAACACAGATTCCGGTATCGATTATACAACGTGTTTGCGTTTCATTGAAAGCTAACATTGCCAAGCGGAGCTTATGATTGAGTTTCGACCACCGATGTATTATGCACTTATAAATGTACCAGTTTGGGCTTTGCTTAGTATGAAATTTGAATCGCTTCTCTGTAGTATTATGCAATTGATGCATAATAGTTCAGTTAGTTTCGTCCAAACATTAAGGCGTTGTAGCAGTGTTAACGTAATGATTAAAACTCGGCCTTTCAATCCAGGGTCTGAGGTTCAAATCCCAGGCAAGCACCACTGATTTTGCTTATAGCGTACTAGAAATAACTTTTCACAGCGTCATGGGAAAGGAAAACATCGTGAGTAATCCTATACACGTAAGAATTCTCTGAAAAAAGTTCCCTTAGGTATATGAAATTAAAAAAAAAAGATGGTTAAAAAGCTATTCTACAAAAAAAGAAACCCGTTTAAGATTTTGTTACATTTTCTCAATCTAGGTCGTGTTTCGATAGAGTAGCAAATGCTACGGGACCCGCGACTAGAGGCGCCCCGCGGCCCAACACCTACCTGCTATTTATATTTTTCTATCTTTCCTATCCTAAAAATCCTAAACTGAAAGAAGATATACAAAGTGTCATCTCTAAATTTTCCCAGATTAAATCCAGAAAAGTTTACTAGTAACAGTTTTGTTTTACTTAATACTCTTGTTTAAGGCAAACTATGGGCCTCCTGTCAGAATTTGCTACAGGCCCCACACTGGTTAATCCGGCATTTCTTTCGATCGAGTGGCAGTCTCAGAAAAAAACATTATATCCAATTTGTAAGCCCCCGTAGGCCTACACAAAGACATTTCAGTGAACCAATTATTTAGAAGTTATTTTTGGTTTTGGCAACATTTTAAGGACATCGACCTCACAAGTGCGGTTCAATCAGACTCTTGATTGAAAACGGACCGCAAAGCAATCGAGATATCAGTACAATACCCTAATTATTGAGTATCATTGAATCAATTGAGATAAAATGTACGAATTCAGACACTACTGCGTATAATAGCCCTAATGTAGTTTCTGTTTTATTACAGAAATATCTAATGAAATGAATTGAAATGAGATGTTTTTATTGAAGTGAAACTTCTTTATCAGGGTTGGAAATTTAGTGTAACATTTTTTCGTTACGCGCCATCTTTTTCTGTTACGCGCCATCTTTTTCTTATCCCTACCACGCGTGATATTAGACAGATTATTATAGATTAGATTATTAGATAAAGTTTAATAAAAGCCTTTTATTAAACTTTATCTAATTTAACTTTATTTAACCAATTTCTGTAAAGTTGCATATAGTAAATTACGTTTTGAAAAATAACGTCATAAAGAAGTTTCACTTCTTACGAGTGTACGCTAGTACACGCACACATTTTTTTTACTTAGTCATAGTCATAGTCATTTATGCGTTATAATGTTTTACATAATATATATACTTAATCAAAACATTATTATAACCCTGTCAGGGTGTGGCAAATTAAGTTGTAGTGTGAGCTAGCCGATCAATTTTATATTATTGTTTATACTTAATTTGTCACTTACATTTTTTTTCTACGTATCGGATCGTAACACGACCTCAACTGAGAAGATCCAGCAAGAAACTCGGTTTGTCTAATAAACTGGAGTTTTGGAATTTTAATAAAGTAGATAGAATATAATTAGGCGGTAGAAGTATCACCTCCACGCCTATTTCTAGCGTCAAGCAGTTACTATCAGTCAGTCCCACGTATCGCATAAGTTAAGTAAATAAGCGATATTATAATTTGAAGATAATATATAAGACTAGCTGTCCCGACAAACGTTGTTTTGCCACATAAAAAATAAAAAAAAAATGTTAAGGGTGGACAACCCTTAAGGGGTGTGAAAAATAGATGTTAGCCGATTCTCAGACCTACCCAATATGCTTACCAAATTTCAGAGGAATCGGTCAAGCCGTTTCGGAGGAGTATGGAGACTAACATTGTGACACGAGAATTTTATATATAAGATATGTCGGCGCGACACCGCGTATTTATGAAAAACACGTCGCCGATAATAATTAGTTTAGTTAGTTTAAAGATCAAAAATTGTTTGTTTATTAAATTAGCAATATTTAGTGATTTTAAGAATCACCTCACCAAACATTGTTATAAAAAGGCGAGCGCCTGCCGGTAGAAAGAGATTCTTGTTTAACCGTCGAAGCGATCGGACCTCCTAAATTGTGAATAAATCGAAGAAGTTTACTCCTGTGTTTTAGTTGAAATCTTCAAAAATGAATAATAAGGAAGACTCCTCGACCATCCTGATGTCACATTTCATCGCTCTCACTTCGTTAGATATAATTTGAAGATTTTTTGTTACGGGAGTGTCCGCCTATTGCCTATTATCAATTGGGCAAAATATAGATTTAGCGATTAAATAATTGTTCTCGCGATACTAATATACAGTTGCCCAGCGCTTTTTACGACACAGATTTTTAACCGACTTCATTTGAATGAAGCTCAACAAGTACCACGCAAAGTTGAACGCTTTAACAACAAATACCACGCTTGATTCCAAGTTAAACGTTGATTGTTGAACGACAAATTAGAAGCTCGTGTAGCCCGGGCCTAAGCAACTGTTTAGAACTTTAGGCCTAAAGCACACAAACAACTTTTAATTAAACTACTGTTTGGTTGAACGTTGTTCGGAAATGAAATTAAATGAAAATATTTATGGCTAGAATGTAGTATTAAATGACAGATGGTAACAAAATAGTACATCTAAATAGTGTCGTACATTCTACTATTACAATAGCGTGCAATGTCAATTATATGTTAGTATTTTAATATATGATTTGTCACTTCATTTGAAATACATAGATCAGTCCAAATAGACAGTCACTAACGCTTTTAAATTTTAAAATAAAATATATTTTTTTAATCACACTGCTATTAATTTATATTCATTGAAATTTTTAACACTATTTTCTTAATTTAAATTCATTTAAATTTATTTTCTATTTTTCAGTTCGGTTTTCCATAAAAAGCGTATTTTTTAGTTTTTTTAAACTACTATTTATTTTCTACTTTTTAGTCAAATTAAAAAATGGAAAAATTTTATCAAATTAGTGTATTGTCATCGGTCTTCAATAAATCTACAAAGTTTGAACGAAATCTGGCCGTTTAAAGTGGGTCTAAATCGCGCCCAAAGAAGTCGGTTACAAACATACAGGTGAAGCTAATAAAAAGAAATGATCGATAACAATCGATTGTTTTAAGATATAGCTTTGTAAACCTATCAACATTTCATATTCGACATTCAGTATGAGTTGCCTCAACAATAGATCTGTGACTATTCACAAACAACTAGCCAATAGGAAAAACTACAAAACTGGTACACAATTGATACGGAATGGATTAGTCAATCCTTACGAAATATACGAAATAAAATAAACAGACTACATATTTCATCGATATAACAAAAGTAAATATCAGCTAGGCGTCTTTGTAGTCCTGGGTTCAGAATAGGACCACGATATACCCTGTGTAGAGGTGACTAAAAGAGGACTTCCAGAGTTGCAGGCGGCAAGAGTGGAACCTCGAGTCACTCAGCCAGGAACTCCTGGGAACGATGGCAATATGTGTGTTTGCATATCGTCATAAAGACCAGATGGCGATGGGGCAACCTGCACACAGATTCCGGTGGCGTTCCTTTGAAGATTTCGGAGTCTTCTATGTAGCGCCGAGGACGGCCACCGGGTGGTTTTCGCGCGATAAGAACCCCACATAACCCTGCGTCGCTCCCACTGCGTAGGATGTCTTTTGAAGGTACCCCCCCCCCCCCTCAAGAAGGGGAAAGAGGCCTTATACGACAAGATTGGTGACCAACGCAATTATCGCTCATGCGGTAGCAGCTAATGGACATTCGGCTTAAAGAATTTCAACAACAGATATCAAAAACAAAATTTATCGAAATAATAAACCGATTCCTAATTTAAAAACGTTTTTCATTCCCTTTGTTGCTTTAATCATTCTCGTTAGCCCATCAGAAAAATATGTAAAAATCCTAATCAAACATATATGTAATCCAGAGATTAACATATTTAAGAGATCGTATTGTTCACAAAAACGGTGTAAAATTCATATTGTTAACAAAAGCGGCTTAGACCTTGTAAAATAAGCCGTTTCGTGGTCATTCAACACAAAGCAGGTAGTTCTTATAAATGCTGTACTTAAGTAAATAAGGGTTGACCATACTGCTTATAAATCCACGTCGGATTTAATAGTTGGTCGTTACCACCAACTGTTACCACGGTAACTCGATCGTAAAATTCAAAAGCGATTTCAGTTCGAATTATGCAAATGGGTTATAAGCTCGCTGCGTTTTCTTTTATTATCAATTTTCGGTTTCCGGTGTTTTCGTTTAATGAGCACAAAGTAATGCTAGAAGTACGTTTTACTGCGTTAATGGGTAACCATTATCGTGTGTGCTCGTGGTTTTAATGAGCGAACGAAAGTAGGACACTTAATTGGCGTACGAAAGGCAAACGTATTAAAAATTATGTTAACCATCCAAAATGTTAAATATTTACAATAGCATTATAGTAACGCGTTACATTATTTTAATGCTATTAAAGTAAGAACATAGGCTACAAAAATAGTGTTTTTGATGACGGCGTTACTGAACACGATTAGTTAAACTTTTCAATTACCTTATACCATCAATAACTATAGGTAATTATTATAATACTATTTTAATATTTCTGTTGTACCTAAGTCAAGTGTTTTATACTAGTAATCGTGTGTTGATAGAACACGTGGCATAGAAAATTGCAAACATTATAATTATGAAAGTACCTTCTCATGTCAGTATAAATTATTATACAGTGAGTTTCTTTATGTTTTACGTTTGAATCGTCGCATACATTCTATATCCGAGTTACATTCGAGTAAAATCATTGGATATTCGATCGAGTTATCTTCGAGTTTCAGTAGTACTCTTGATCACTAGGGTTTTATGTTATAATTTGTCCCCGAACTAACTCGTGGAGATTATGGTCTATCGTTTAGATGAGAGCTTGATAAAGCCATATATTTCATGGTCTATTGTTATCCATTCAATGCAGATTCTATGGGGTCGGTTTTACGAGAACCGTAGTAAAATTTGACATAGTTTACTGTGTGCAATGTTTAAGATTTTGTCTTTATTGGTTTTATATGTACTTGGTAAGGTGATGGTAGGCCCTTTTTAATCAAACTGCACTATGTAAAGTTTGACTTAAGAAGTACAACCGTCATGCCTATTTTTGTAATGACAATAAATTATTGTTATATAAATGTGACTCAATTTAGTACTCAGAGATGCAACCCCTTTTTTAAAATCTTTGGCACCAAATGGCTTTAAGAACGATTACAAGTAACCATGATCGGCAGTGATTATGGAAGATAGTGGCATGTATGCAAAAAAAACTATATAATCGTTCTACTCCATTTTACATTATAAGTAATAGTGGCTAAGACAATTTTATTTTAAAGCAAATTATTGAATATCCTTTTTTATTTTTTAGTAAAACCATTAAATTAGTATTATGTTGAAATATTTATTATAACAATATGCATGTATTTAGAAACGTAAGCTATTTGATTTTTCATATATTAAACATGATAAATAGAGGGAGGATGGAACGTAGAGAGATAGACATTTAATACCTTTTTTCATATTTACGTGTTATGATTGCTTCACATAATTTGTATTTTTTGAGACGGAATGATATTAAGTAGGACAAAAATATATATATCTATAAATAAAAATTATAAACATAAATGTTACTTGATAAAATAAACGTAAAAATAAAAAAAATGTAATTAAAAAGAAAACGAATATTTTAAAATACGGTCCAAACTACAATCTAGTTATAATCGAATATTAATCTAGTTATCGAGAACCGGTAGTAACACTGAATTTCTATGGGGTTTTATGATATAATTCCGCCATAAACCTTCGCAGACAGGATCCATGGGGTTAGTGATTATGGGTTTTATCGCTGCCGGTAGATCTAAGATAGTTATAATTCATGGGATTTTATGACTCAGTAGTCTATTGTTTAGTTGTTCTGTACTTAATTTGTTCGAGATTAGGATGATTCTGAGATTGCGGTGCGTTTATATACAAGCGGGAAATGATTTTAGTTCCTCAGATTAATGGCGAAGCAGCTCCTTGCGTTTATATATTAATAGATTATTTAACCAGTACTTTGGATAAATGGCAAAATAGTACCTACATCTTATCAATAATAATAGACAAATAGCTAACGGTGTGGCAATAAATAAAATATGTAATATTAATTATCTTTGGGTGGTACACTTACATTTAACTGCTAGATAAAAAATAAGGTAACCTTTTTTCACTTAGGATTCCACTAAAATTTTAAATTACAACGTGTATAAGACGGGTTTGAAGTTTTTAGCATTATCAGATAATGCTATTCAGATTTTTTATGTATTTTCTTATAAATTTGTCTGGTTACGCAAACTTGTTGTTTTTTCAATTGTTTCTCTTGCTGTTAAAAGTAAGTAAGTAGTAGTATGAGAAGCTATATAAAAAAACAGAACATTACATTTTTTGTTATTCTATATATTAATACGTAAAGCAAAAACTTGGGATTCGTTTTTAAGATACTTACCGCGGATGGAGAGTATAAAATTACGCACGGTTATAATTGATATAGAGAAAGAGAAGAAGAGAAAATACGGAATGCAATTTTTTTTTCTAAATAACGCATAAAACATACTTAAAATCAACTAAAAACAAATTACACACACTACCTTGCACTTGACACAAACACATAATACATAATAAACGAAATAAAACATTCAATTGCTGCAATTCAATTACTATGATAACACATAACGTTAAAAATGTCACATGTCTTATCAAAATGTCCGCTATTGTTTTTAAGTGCTACTTGATTAATTGAACCTCTTTTATTTTTAAACTAAATTGTGCTACTTTGGACAATATCAAATTTAGTTTTTGAGTTGAATTAAGGTCGAATTTCGACCGTAGTGACGGGTGACTAGTTTCCTTAAAATCGTTTGCCTTTTTCCTGTTTTTACCTACAAATGAACAATTTAAGTTAAAAGTTGTGAAATTACTTTTCACTAGTAAAACTGACCGTCTTTTACAAAATTCCGGTGCACTGCGGTTTCCGTCTACGATAACGTCTTAACATGAAAGACGTATGGTCTAAGGTTAGTCAGAAACTAGACTTTATTCCTTTCCAGTTTATTCCTAGGTCTTTCAAATATCGTTGCTAGATGGATTTTTCTTAGAAAATCAATTTGTTATTGTCCCATTGCTGGGCACATTTTTTATCTAACTGAAGTAGCAAACGAGCATGCTGTCCACCTGATGGTATGTGGTCACTGCCGTCTATGGACGTCTGTAATCGACTTCATACAGAACATGGGTTCCATCTGAAGTCAATCACAGATGCGTTGCTACTCCCGAGGACTATGATGGTCGCCATATAAAAGTGTGCCGGCAACCACACCTATCGAAACGCAAGAAATGCATCACGCTAGAAATAGGTGTGGCGGTGGTACTTCCCCGGTCGAACTACACTGGCTCTACCACCTTCAAACATGTCTATAAAACAAGTATAATAATAACGCTTTCTATACTTACAGCCGTATACTAGGATGGGTGTACACACCCAGACCCACAGCAGAAATTTAAATTATTTTAGATCTGTTTCGCTAAGGATTGAACCTAGGACCAAGTGCTCGTCAGACGGGTATAGTGACTTAGTGACCGCGTTGCCTTACGAAGTTACGAATTTTGAAAGGCTTATATCTCAAGATTATGCTGAACTCTGAGATAAACCATAGAAAAACTTACAACAATGAAACATGTTGAATGTTGCTAATTACCTGAAACAGAAAAGAAAATAAGATTAGAATTTTTCAAAATTAATCAAAATTACTTTCTTAAAATTTGATGACTTAAATTTAATCTGTATATCCGACTGTGTCAGAAACATGGTAATGATTTTGGACAGTACGTGGGTAATCCTCTTGGATACCCAACCACCTGGGGCGGCAGCTGGGTTATGCCGGACTCTTACCGGCTAAACCCCCACTATGTTTTCTCCTCGCACCGTACGGCGGGAACACGGGTAAGCTTTCGCAGTCATTCGCGAACCCGCCGGTGCCTGGCCGCTTAAGAACATTTAAGGCTGCGGGAGGGAGGGAGGGAGGGGAGCTTAAATGTTCTTAAGCTCCCCTCCAACAGCAAGGCGCGTGAGAAAACACAAAGGCGCGCCTTACCTCCAACGGTCGAAATACATTCGTCGTCGTCAACCCATCATTGTCCCACTGCTGGGAAGGAGTCTTCTCTTGGAATGAGAGAGTTGTAGGCTATAGTCCACCGCGCTGGCCAAGTGCCAATTGGTGGAAATACGTTACTTTAATGTAACAGAGTAAAAATATTAATTACCGATAATCATTTTCATACTTGTCCAAATATTAAACTACCAATTTAAGACTTCAAATAGATAATACAACCTCCACATGTATCAAAGATAATTCACGGAACAATGGAGCTATAACAAAATGGAGCCACGCTGCGCGACGGACAAAGGATTTAGTTTTGATGTATATAAATTAATGTCTAAAATTCCATGTTAATGTAACCTCTACCCGCGACTGTGCTTGGATTTGTGACGTAATATCATTTATTGCATAGATGTACTAAATTAATAGACACCGAGTGCAATATTTAAAGTTATTGCAGGAAGTAACAAATCTAGCAGCATCCAGCAACAGACAGACAGAACTCCTTCTGTATGAAGTTGCTTACAAGTGTACATTTTTTTATAATTGAACCTGACGATAAGGCAGACGTGGTACCTGATGGAAAGTAGTCACCGTCGCCTATGGACATTTGCATCCCCAGAGAAGTTGGCAATGCATAGCCGGCTTTGAAGGAGAACTCTTTTCGCACCTTTTTTGAAGAGCCCCATGTCATAACGGTCCAGGAATACCTCACGAGGAAGCTCACGCCACATCTTGCAAGTCCGTGGAAAAAACGAGCGTGCAAACCAAACCGTGGAGGACCGCCATTGTTCCAGTTGAAGCAGATGAAACTTCATCCTTCGGCGAGTGGTGCGGTGGAGGAAAAGTGACGTAGGCACCAGGTCAAAGAGTTTCTTGGAACATTCACCGTTGAAAGCCGGTAGAACACGCAGAGGGAGCTTATGCCCCTCAGGGGTTCTAACTGATCGGCGAACCTTGGGTCGTTGACGATATACAGGGGCGGTAGCCACCCACATGTGAAATGCATGATCATTTACTACTTCTATATGATAAAAAATATCCTGACCCTATATCGTTCCTTAAGCAAGCTTCAAATAACAACTATATACATAAAAACGTGCATGCTAGTCTTTACGTCCCATAAAAAAGTATGCGGCTTGTAAATAAACGAATTCCTCTTAATGCTCGGAGGTGTACGCAGTAAAAACACTTCCTGTTTCCGTGCCAAACGGGATAGGAGTAGACTCGCGTAAAATTTTAAATTCCAAATGGTGTGAGTGACCATGATTTTTTGTTTACTACGGACAAATGTTATATTGTAAAAAGACGCTTTATACGCGCTTTCTACGCTCAAAGCCCCCACACTAGGATTTTTCTTCTGTATCGTGGGTACCATGGACACACACAAGACGAATACACAAACACCCAGACCCAGAACATGAATCTAAACTCATCATTCATATACCTATCTGGCCGGGAATCGAACCCGGGATTGCGGGTCAGACCGGTACGGTAACCGCTCCGCCCCGCGGGTCGTCCAGCATTTTACATTCATAACTCCATTTACTTTGTCTTATGTGTCAAAGGGTTACACACCTGGGAACACACGCACCCAGAGACTCAGAGACCCAGAGACCCAGAAGAATCGATCACAAATTTAAAACATCGTAAAGACCAATATGTAATTTTTCAACAACAAAATTAGTAAACGAGCATACATTTCACTTCACGTAGATATAGGTAACATACAGAACAGTGGTTCTATCGGAAGTCAGTCACATTCGCGTTGGTACTCCCCAGAATTAATATGGTCGCCTTAAGTGAGAGTAAGCCGACAAGCACGGCCTTCCAACAAAACGCAAGACCTGTTTCACAATAGATATAACTACCCAGCGGAATCATGCTTGTTCTATTATTTTCAGGCTAGTATGGTAAATATTTCGCTTCGCGTATACCTCGTTGAAAAACTAAGTAAATTTTCTATCCGAAAAAAATAATTACTAAACACAGCCCATGGTCACCCTACAGCATGACTATGTACTGGTTAACCATTTGGCGCGACAAGTTAGGATTCCCGTGGGCTTTGGTCGTGTTTCGGTTGCAACATGCAAATTGGGAGGCTTGTACTTGTCACAGCCACATATTTTTTCGAAAAGTTATATTTTAGTATAGATTAAAATATACTAAATATATGAATCCTTTTTAGTCCGAGTCCGGAAGTATTTATTACTCGCATATTTCTGTATTATAACAGCAGTGTTTGCCTAAGAGCAAAAAGGACCCTTTAATCAGTATCCAAGGTTCAAACCTCAGGCATATACCACAAAATTTTCGAAAATGATGGGCGTGTACGACATTAATTGTCACTTTACGTTAAGTACACACCTGAGATTCTCGGAGGAAATAAAAAAAGTGCAGCACTCGGGGACTGCCGCGGTAAACCCGCGTAACATTTTTGCGAGAGGCGACCATCATAGTCCTTGGGAGTAGTAACGTATCCGTGATTGTCTTCAGATGGAACCCATGTTCTGTATGTAGTTGATTCCAGATGTCCATGGGCGGCAGTGACTATTTACTATCAGGTGGACTGCATGCTCGTTTGCTATATATATCTAACAGTAACAGCGCATATATCTAACAGTAGTGCCGTCACAGTCGAATCAGAAAGGATTTTGTAAATGTTCACCCTAATTTTTTTTAACTCGTTGAAATGTCAAAAAATCTTTCGAAACGTTGAATCCGCTTTGATTCATCTCGGTACTTAACCCAGATTTTGCAAATACGACAAATGCGCCAAAAACTCGTCCAACTTTGTTGAAAAATGTTCTAAATTCAGGGCTTACCTGCGGAGATTAGTTTTAGACTTCAGTATTTAGGATATATCGAAATGATAAAGAAAGAGATTGAGCTTAAAATATCGACACGTTGATGTATTTTTAAAGGGGGATTAAAAAACGACCGAATAAAAAAAAACTTCGCAAAGTTTTTTGATGATGATGACATACTGATGATGACATATTGTTTTTTTTTTTAATAACTTGAGCGGTATGAATTTGAGTAGGCGCAAAATTAACTTAACTAACGACGAATATTGATTATTATTAATTACTAAGTATTATTTATAATCCATTAAAATTACAACTTTAATTATTTTAATGTATATTTGTAAGCCGCTCGCTCAGTGGCAGAATAAGCGATTAATCAAAAATGTTTGAATACCAACTGTACTTATGTTACCTTATTCACAAATAAATTGATTTGATTAGTAATAAAATCCAGACCGAGCTTAAAAATGTGATGTGATTAATACATTTCAGATATTAAAATTATATCCGTCCGTATATTACTAAGTGAGCGACTAAAAATACAGAGTGAGCAACTTCAATATTAGGTTCCTGAGCGGATGTACAATGAAAAATTCCACTCTGAATATCTTTTCCCTGATGATGCAAGAGTGCTGTCAGCTTTTTTATATAGGGTGGGTTAGGTTAAGTTGGAACTTAAAAAAAAAACAAAAAAGGCTCAGTTCGTCAATTCAAGAATATTTTGAAGCTTCTCATTTTGAGTTTTAAGTAACTCAAATTAACGTTTGTAAGTTGCTGTTCTACTATAATACGTAAATTAATTATCTTTGTCACTTTAAACATTCATTTACACTCACTCGTTTAAATGCTACCCTTTTGAAAGTACAATGCAAGATTTATATAATAGAAAATTTTACAATGCAACAAAATGATGGATTTGACTGCTACAAAATTTATTTTTTCCTTTTCAATGCATTTAAATAAGAACTTGTTTTAAAAAATTTCGACACACTTTCATATGAGGTGACCATCATAGTCCTCGGGAGTAGCAACGCATCTGTGATTGACTTCAGATGGAACCCTTGTTCTGTATGACGTTGATTACAGATGCCCATGGGCGGCAGTGACCACTTACCATCAGGTGGACTGCATGTCGTTTGCTACTTCAGTCAGATAAGAACAGGTATTTTAATATAACCAGCGCTAACCAATCAATAGACCAGCGCTGGCTGAAAATAATCATCCAGCATAATGCTGAGAAGGGTCCGTTTTGTGATGTATACCACTCACATATTGCATGTTAGCTGGTACTATATTAATATTGTGTCTATAAACTGAGTGTGTACGCATTACGAATAAACGATTTGTTTCTTTCTTTCTTTTCTTTATTTATAATCTTATTTAATTGAGCTATCATTCAAGCAAGCATTGCTTCACGCTAGAAACAGGTGCAGCGGGACACCTCCCCAGTCGAACCATATTCTACTGTCAAATTACCATTAATACTAATAAAAAGATCGTATTTCAAGACACTGTTTTCCTTCCCAGCTGGATTGAAATCGATAAAAATTCAATTATCCGTAACGAGTCAATTCGACCTACTCAAGTCTACTTAATTTTGTATAAAATGTCGGATTAGCATAAGGCTCTTAGGTCGGCTACAAACTTTGTAAGACAACATTTATTTAAGGCACATTGAATATTGTATTAGGTTATTATTAGGTTGCGTACGTATTAGAAATTAATTCATTTTAATACTTAACGGGTACTCATGATAAGCGGTTTTTGAATCCATTTCGAATTATTTTTGCCGATTTTTCGACCCAGTTGCATGGATCGTGGTCACTGCGAAACTGCGGTGGCGGGGAGAAACCGTTGACAAGCACTAGTGGTAAATTAACCTATCTACCCTACGTCTAGTTCGTTTTTCTTTTTTAGGTTGCATATCACGACACACAAACTGTATCCTTACGCACCGAACTTTGAACTCTATTGGATTGACATAAACAAATCCGCTCCAAATCCGCGATAATATTAGTCTAAAATCATATATAGAAATTAATTATCACTGATTTACGGTGAAGCAAAACATCGTGAAGAAAACTAGACACCTGAGGATTATTTAAAAAAAATATAACGCGTGGCACTCGGGGACTGCAGTGGTAAAGCTATTGCATGGCATTTTTTATCAAGCTATGCAATTATAATTATTTATTTATTTAAGGAATTTTTTTTCTTTAATATAAATCAAGTTCTTTTCGTTGATATTATATACTTTCTCACAAACAGCTGCTTACATTATATGTCCGATTTCCGAGCAGCTTGTCTCGATCCGCGCAAGCTTCGTGCTGTCGTACGTACGTCGTACACGTTAAGCGAACGCTGGGCCGCGCTACATGGTAAACGGAGTGGGGGTGTTAGGTTTTTTTCGTTACGGAATTACTTGATTCGGTAGCCGCACTCAAAGTCAGCCATAAAAGCTATGCAGTGGGACAATAATGCGCTGACGGCACACCGCTACCTTACCCGCTTCGGCCACGTCTAACGTATTGAGTATTCGATTCTCGTCAGAAGCAATAGTCGCACATATGTTGCAATCCTTATATTAGTGGCAAATTTGCAGTGTTATAATCGGACCGTGTGGACTCGGCGTAGACTAGTGCCGAACTCGACTCTTTTGCGAAAAAACATTACTTCCCTCTCTTCTATCTTTTTGCACGCACCAGTTTAAGAATGATATACCCATATCACGCTGATAACTGAGACAATTTCTATAATAAATCAAATGTTATAAGCCGTCAAGAAGTTTAGACTGTAGTAAAAACCAAAGTAACACACATATAAATAGGTACATTTATACACACACACATACGCTCGAAAGACAGTCGGAAACAGTCGGAAAATAAAGAGAGAAAGATACCACAAAACAGCACAGTATGTAGCCACCCTAAATGCGAGACCCTTCACGAGACACCGTAAAATGTCACTAAAAGCTCGAATTTTTAAATAAAAACATTATTTAAGCCATAAAGATAATGCTGGAGCTTACGTAAGGCCCACTTTACAATTCCGATGTCTGATTTTGATTTCCAGCTGTGCTTTTGTTTTTTTTGCCTTTACGACGGATTAATGTGAATAAATGGCTCTCCCTTATCCAGAATTGGTTTAACGCGAACTATTAAAACCGGCCAAGTGCGAGTCGGATTCGCGTACTAAGGGTTCCGTGCCATTATATATATAAACAGCAAAAGTCACGTTTGTTGTATGGGAGACCCTTTAAATATTTATAAATTCTGTTTATAATATTTGTTCTTATAATGGCAACCGAAATACATTGTGTAAAAACTTCAACTATCTAGTTATCGCGCGTCATGAGATATAGCCTGGTGACAGACAGATGGACGGCCGGACCACAGAATTTTACTAATAGGATTCTGTTTTTATTTTTGGTTACGGAATCCTAAAAAACATTGCGGTCAGACCAAATGAACTACAAAGAGTACTAAAAACTAAAAGACTAAAGACAAAGAATTTGATCTTCGACACAGATTTTTTAGACGAATGAAGTAGCAATCGAGCGTCCGCATCATAGTAAATGGTCACTGACACCCATCGTCCACTAATCAGCTTTATATGAAATAAATCTATGTGAACTTAATCACAAATGCGTTGCTAGTGTCGAAGACCAAGATAGTCTTAAATAAAAGTGAGCAAGCACATCCTTTAATCGAAACTACGACACACTAGAAATAGGTGTACCGTTAGTGCCCTTTTTTTGTTTGTTTTCGAGGGGGAAACCTTCAGCGCGTTGCCCCATCGGACTCCTCCCAGATGAGCAGCTGGGCCCACCGCCCCGTCTTGTCTTTACGAAGGTATGCGACCACACATGCAGCCTTCCTTCCCAGGATCGCCGGACCGAACGGTTCAAGCTCCCACTCTAGCCGCCCATAACCCCGGAAGCCCCTTTTAGTCGCCTCTTACAATACTAGCACTATTCTGATCCCGGAACTACAGGGACACCGGTAGTGCCTAGTCGAACTACACTCGTTCTACCTTGCAAAAGTAATAAGAAACCCATAGACAATACGTTCCATTTTCGTTAACGCATCTGGGACCGTTTTCAAAGAGCCAGCAAATTCAAACTAGTGAAAATAAAAATAAAACCAAAATAAAACTCGAAATGGAAACAATTTGACATTCGATACCTTACAATCGTCGCTGCTATTAACCTACATTTCGGGAAATTGAAACTAAATCCTGATATTTCCAGGAATTCCCGGGAATTCCCTGGAAATTTAGCGTGTAGCGAACAAGTGACAATAGATTTTTTCAGCCAATCTATCACCTTTATGCTAGAAATATCAGACGTCAATTGTTGAATAACATATTACATAGTGAGTATAGAAGACTTAATGCAAAGTACGTGTGACTTAATGCAAGTAGTTGTGAAATATAAAATTTGTGTTCAGAACATGAGTTCCATCTAAAGTCAATCACAGATGCGTTGCTACTTCCGAGGACTATGTTGGTTGCCTCATGTGAAAGTGTGCCTTCAACCACACCCTTCTATCGAAACACAAGAAATGCTTCACGCTAGAAATAGGTCAATAACATGTTATAAAATCTTTCCTTAAAAAAACTGTCTCTGAAAATAGGCAAGAAAAATGGCTAGTGTTACCAGACTACAACTTTATAGAAACCACCCCCTAAAGGCTTAATGTTTATGTTTGTTTCCAAATACAGAATCGTCACATTTTACTTCGCTAGAAGTTATTAGTAGTTTCTAACATTTAACTCAATTTGCCGAAACTTTGAGTTCGGCTCCTTTCGTTATTTTGTGCGATATCGCCAATAGAATAATAATGACGTAAGTTCGGTAGATAGCCTTTTTTTTTGTTCTCGAGGGGGGAAACCTTCCAAAGGTACCCGACGCCGTGGGAGCGACGCAGGGTTATGTGGGATTTTTACCGCACTAAAACCCCCCCGGTGGCCGTCCTTGGCGCTGAAAACGAGGACTCCGGGATCTCGAAACGACTTCAACCGGAATCCTCCGAGCGCGCTGCTCCATCGGGCTCCACCCAGATGGACGGCTGGAGCCACCGTTCCGTCTAGTCTTTACGACGGTATGCGACCAAATATTCCGCCGTCCTTCCCGGGATCGCCTGACCGAACAGTTCGAGCTCCCACTCTAGCCGCCTGCAACCCCGGAAGCCCCTCTTATGACAGGCAGGGGATGCCGTAGCCCTATTCTGATCCCGGAACTACAGGGACGTTGGTGGATAGCCTAGTGATTGACACTTGCCGTCTCGATCGGACGGTCTAAGGTTCAAATCCCACACTTCACTTTTTTATTTTTCTAAAATTATCTGCGTATTAGAAGTTAATTATCATTGCTTTACGGTTAGGAACATTTCGTAATAAAACCTACATAATATATAACACGCGTTGCTTCCGCGTAACGTAACAACGTAACACTTATTTTATCTGGGCTTGATTACAGATGTCCTTGGGCGGCAGCGAGCACTTACCATCAGGTAAACCGCATGCTTGATTGCTACTCTAGTGTTATTTTACGCAATATCTAAAATTCACATTAAGAGTGGAAGGCCCCGACCACGCGGTAGATCACCAATGCGATGGACCGACCGAATTAAGTTCGCCATGGGCGGCCCATTGTATGAATGTTTCAGAATGACCTCGAACAGAGCGAAATGGCGTGAAATAGTGAGGAGAATTACATCTGCCAATATACCCTTTTGTATGCTCATACAGTCACACACACATACACACACAAACACACACGCACACTCGGATCTCATGTCCCAGATGAAAGCTCAACAGCTGGCGATTCTCCTACCCCGCTTAACACCTCAGAGATTATGGTGGCTCAAAAACAGCGCTATTCCAATTACTGATTCCGAGTCAGCAGGGCTGAGTCGATTCCTTTTGCCATGTCAATTTTATAAATATAAATTTATCAAAATTTGTATTATTTAAACTGTTATGGCAATTAATGTTTTATTATTTATAAAAAAGCGACTACTGGCAAAAAGTCCATACGGGGGGCATATGATTTGGCGAGACATAGTCTCAATGGAACATAGAATGCAACATAAGTAGGTATTGACAATGTAAAATGGTCTATTTACAAAATATAATCATTGTCTCCCAAATAACAAATTGGAACGTTTCCGCGCCACGGCATCCAATTTGCCATCAACCCTTAAAGTCGGTTCCCTTCGCAAATTAAATTTCTAATTGCTGTTACTGTAATGCCTTAAAAACCTTAAAATAACAGGACGACCTTTGTAATTGTTCTGGTTTGCTTGTATCACCCTTGTGGCTTTGTCATACTGTAAGGCAAGATACTGGAGCTAACTTTCATTAGCATAATTATAAAAAAAAACATGATTGTAATAATATTAAAAAAATTGAATATAAATAAGAAAAAAAGTGCAACCCGCTGAGTTTCTTGCCGGATCTTCTCAGTTGAGGTCGTATTCCTATCCGGTGGTAGTGTAAGAAAAAAAATGTAACTGACAATTTGTAAGTGCCCCCGCAGGCCTATACAAAATAAAGACATTTCATTTCATTTCATTTCATACTGTGTACTTCGACGACCCCTGCGGGTCACCATATCGGTCTGCTTCCAATGGGTACCAGGTTCGGTGCCGGCCGATTTTTCTGAATTATTATTAGTTTTCTCTGCTGGGTATGGGTCTTCGTGTATTTGTCTACGTATGAGTCCACATGTGTCTGTGTGGCACTTAAGACAAGGGAGAAAATCCTAGTGTGGGGTTATAAGTGGATTTTTGATTAAAATTAGTTGACCTGGCGAACTTCGTTCCGCCTAACAGTCAAATATCTGTGTTTCTCCACTATATTATAAATGTATTATTCATAAAAACCTTCCTCTGGAATCACTTTATCTATTTAAAAAAATGTATTAAAATCCGTAGCGTAGTTTTAAAGATCTAAGCATACATAGGGACAATAGCGAGAAGCGACTTTGTTTTATATTATGTAGTGATATTTAAGTAAGTTTAACGTTTCATGAATACCCTCACTGTCTCCTGTTCTTAAACGTTCCACGTTTGTGTTTTCATGTTTGGCCATAACTAGCAATGTATGTATATTTCAATGTGTGCAATTTGTGGGCGAGAAAATAGACGGTAATTGGAGCTACTTAACAGAATCAACCCACACAACGACAGTTTTGAGAAAAAGCCAATTTTGTCAAAATTTTATATACCTACTGTATAATTTTAGGTTATTTTTAATAAAATCTACTTATAATGTTGCTCAAAATAATTTGTTCTATGTATACAAATATGTCTCGTCCACGTCTCGGTAAAAGGAGTGCTGGCCGTCCTCCGACCCGGTGGACTGATGACCTGAAGAAGACGGCGGGTAACCGCTGGATTCAGATGGCTCAGGACCGGTCGAAGTGATGCAGATTAGGGGAGGCCTATGTCCAGCAGTGGACTTTCAAAGGCTGATGTATGGATGGATGGATACAAATATGATATTATTGAAAATCATCAACATTATTATTAATAATAGGTGGAAAACTTTTTAGATAGATAGATAGATAGATAGATAGATAATCATTTATTCGTTCTGTTTACACACACAATTATCTATTATACACGATTACAATATTAACAAAGAAAAGAAAGTGCAAAACAAAACGAATGGACACTGCTCAGCATTATGTTGGCATCCGAGAACAACCAACGCTGATCTTCCGCAGCATCCAACAGGTGACGACACGGAGTAAAAAGGCCAACATAAAAATTCTTGCATAAAAACTGAAGAAAAAATGAAAAAAAATATTTTAAAACTGGAAAAAGGAAAAAAAAAAAATAAATAAAAATAAAAATAAAATAAAATAAACAGCATCGACCAATTTTATCTGTGTTGTGACACCGATGTTGACACTGACATTACTCGATGACAATGTCATAATCAACAAACTACAATAATTCAAAACATTAAACCTCTAATAATTTAATTTAATTTAAATAATGAATCCGTAAAGTTACTAATCAGATAGAAATAAAGATTATAAAACATATTTCAGAAAGCCCACGAGTACATATACAGTCTATAGTCCTATACAGCACTTGTGTCATGTTTGTGAGTTTCCTGACTTTTCTGGTGAATGTGTAGAAGTTCCTTAAGTTTGGCTTTAAATGCATGAACAGTTTGCAGGTTTCTAATCGGCGGAGGGATGTTATTCCAGCATTTCGAAGCTGCGTAGCGGAAACAGCCTCTGAAAGCAGCTGTTTTATGTCGCTGTATAGTGAGAGGCTTCACGCACATTCGAAGACCACATGTCCTGTGACTGGAGGCCCAAGTGATCTTGTCGTACAGATAACCTGGCACTTTGTGTTTAATAACTCCAAAAAGAAGACATGCTAAGTGTAGTTTTCTACGATGCTTCATTTTGAGTGTTGAGTATTTATTCAAATATGGGGTCACATGAGTTCTAAACGGAATATTAAAGCAAAAACGAGCACATGCATTCTGTAACCGCTGAATTAAATTTTGTGTTCTAGATAAAAGGCGAGGGCCATAAACAATATCCATATAGTTTATTCTGGATAATACAAGTGACTCAACTAGCTGAATACGCAATTCTTCGTTTAAAAAAGGCCTAATTTTGTATAAAACTTTTAATTTGTAAAAGCAACTTTTCACTGAATTAGAGACATGTTTCTCATAGCGGAGGTCACAGTCCATGTACAAACCCAGGTTTCTAGCTTCATACACACGCTCTATGGGTTCATCCATCAGCAAAACATTCAGTGTCGGTTTGACATTGGCTAACTGTTGCTTACTGCCAAACACCAGATATTTTGTTTTATGTGCATTTAGGAGCAGTGAGTTATTATTAGACCAAGTGGCAATCCTGGATAAATCCTCGTTAAGTTTAGCTATGGCACCATCGATTTCGGCAGGTTTACAGGAAATATACAGCTGAGTGTCATCCGCATACAAATGGTATCTACAATGCTTAATTTGTGATATCATATCAGCAGAGTATAAAATGTAGAGGATTGGACCCAACAAAGATCCCTGGGGAATGCCCCTAGTGCATTCCTTTTTGTCTGACACCATTTGCAAACCATCACTGCGACTTAGCTTAACATTTTTTGGTTCCTTTTTGCAAAAGTAGGTCCAATTGCTCAGAGGAAATGTAAAAAACTTGAAGTGTACGAGTTTCGAACATTTTATGTTGAATTAAACAACATAAAATAACACTTTTAAAAGATATTTATTATTTATATTGCCTAAATAAATTCATTTTTATACGACAAGTGATCTTTCCTGCATTTATATATACTGACGTCTATTAGGAGTCTATCTAAACACTCGTCTACGTACAAGCCCAATCTATAAAAATGGACCGGTTAATACAAAATAGACCAGTCAATAAACAAGACAGGATTGGCGATTAATCAAAAGTTAATTTGTTTTGATTGTAAACTCTATCGTTGGAGAAGATTTATGGCGGCCCATTTCTGTATCGTTAAAGGGTTAAAGAAAGTAAAAACATCTGTTACCTACTCCCCGTTGGTCGTGGTTACCATAGATTGAAATCGTTAGATATGACTCGGATATCGCAGGATATGCTCGGTTCAAATGAAAGGGTTAATGAATTTAATATATTAATATGTGAAGCAAAAACTTGTGAAGCATTTTTAAGTAATATGCCGCGGACGGATTAGTATCAAACTTTGCACGGTTGTAGTGGACGTAGAGAAGGAGTGCAGAATGTTATTTTTTTTTCAAATTATGCTTAAAACATACATAAAATCCACTAAAAACACATTACACACACTACCGTGCATTATCACAAACACATAAATAATAAACGAAATAGAAAATTAATGTCTTAGCACGAAAACACAACGTCAGAAATGTCAGTGTCTTTGTCAAAATACCCGCTATTACTTTTAAATGTGGTTTAGCTAATGAAACCTCTTTTTATATTTTACACGTGCGTTTAACATTACTTGAAAATTTTTACAATTTATTTAAATTAGTGAAATATACTACTATATATGTAAGTGCTACTTCGGACAACATGTAGTATAGTTTTTAAATTAAATTACGGTCGAATTTCGACCGATGTGACTAGTTATTATTGTTTCTCATAATGCCTTTGCATTTCCACTTCTTTTGGTTTATCAAAGTTTTTATTTACTTGGTTATTGTTATTGGTTATTGGTCAAAGTTTCAATCAAAAGTTTCGCTGTTGTCGATTTTTTGTACTTAATATTAATGATTATCAATTTTTAACTATCGTGCCATGTTATGTTGATTTTAAATGGCAGCACTGAGTCGATAAGCAGCAGTGTCTACCAGTGAAACACCCACCGCAAACCCCCTCAAAACCCCCTTTTGACAGGCCTATGTCCAGCAGTGGACTTCAAAAGGCTGAATAATTTGCCGACCTCAGGTATGATTTTCATTTTTACCCAAATCTAAAAAAAATCGTCAATATTTGACCGGAATTGAACTGCCGCCATCTTGGATCACAATTATCACAGAAAATTTTACTAGTCTGTATTTATAACTACTTTTTCTTCGCTTCCATAACTGTCATAGAACAAGTACCCAAACCGACGAATTCACTTCAAGACGAGTAAAACATATATCAAAACTTGCACAATATAAATGTGACGGTGAACTTTAGTGCAAATATATATTTCATCTAACTTCCCGTGCGGTGTCGTAGTTCAACACTTTCGTTAGTTACACTACATAGTATAACAGTCGCTTCTCGTTCTCTGTCCCTATGTATGCTTAGATCTTTAAAACTACGTTACGGATTTTAATGCAGTTTTTTTAATAGATAGAGTGATTCAAGAGGAAGGTTTTAATGTATAATACATGTGTAATATAGTGGACAATTTTAGATTTTTGATTTATAGGCGGCACTACATAGTATAAAACAAAGTCGCTTCCCACTGTCTGGCCCTATGTACGCTTAGATGTTTAAAACTGTGCTGCAGATTTTAATGCAGTTTTTTTTAAATAGACAGAGCGATTTAAAGGAAAGGTTTTTATGCATAATATATGTATAATATAGTAGAGAAACACGGATAATTTTAGATTTTCGACCTTTAGGCGGAACGAAGTTCGCCGGGTTAACTAGTGTTCTATAAAGTGTTTAATTAACATGATCAAAACATATATCAAAACTGTCTCGTCAACCCATAATTGTCCCACTGCTGGGCACGGGTTTTCTCTCAGAATGAGACAGTTTAGGCCATAGTGCACCACGCTGGCCAAGTGCGAATCAAAACTAGCACAATTAAAATGTGACGCTGCACTTTACAGTAGAAATATGTAGTTCATTTAACTTCCCGTGCGTTATTGTGGTTCAACACTCTCCTTTACTTGTTCTATAAAGTGCTTATGTATTAGACATGGTACTGCACCGTATTCTATTAGAATGTGGTGAGTCTCACAGTCTTGGAGATGAGATCTCTCTCTATATAATAATACGTGAAGCAAAAACCTGTGATCCGTTTTAAGATACTTGCCGCAGACGGATGAGTACGAAATTACGCACGGTTATAGTTGATGTAGAAAAGGATTACCCCATGCTAATATTTCTTTCAAATGTTGCATATAACACACACTACCTTGCATTTTACACAAACACATACATAATAAACGAAATAGAACATTCTATGTCTTACTGTGAAAATACATAACGTCAAAAATAACGTCAGATGTCTTTGTCAAAATACCCGCTATGGCTTTTAAATGCAGCTTAGCTAATTAATTCTCTTTTACCTTTAACTTGCGACGGGTCGCAATTAAAACACAGATTGATTATTATCACAGATTTTTCTAAAATGATGTGCGTAACTCTCCGATCGAAGGATTTTATATATACCGCTGGTTTGCTTTCTTGGTAATAAATTGTGTGTTGAACATTTTCCATAGGCGACGGTGACTACTTTCTAGCGGTAGCCCATCTGCCTTATTGTCAGGTTCAAGTAAAAAAAAAATTCAATGGTGAAAAAAAATTTTGACAAAAGTGAGCCGATTTCCGAACGCGGCCCGCAACTATCTGAGGTTACGACTATGAAACATTGCTAAAAGGTTCTATCGGTATTGGTCTACAAGCTCATTTGCCACTTCTAATAAAAAAACTCATTCCAAATTCACAAAATTACAAAATTTGAAAATCAGACCAGCCATGCGCAGTATCAAAATCCAAAAGTATTAAACTACCCCCAAAATTTGAGATGAGTTTGTAACTTTCGCCTATCTCCGTATGCGTTGTTTGCGGACTAGAGGCATGAAATTAGGGTTTCCTTGTCCCTAGGGGTAATATTCGGACTCGTTTTTTATGTATGAGAGTGATTACTACTTTTGATTGAAGGTGTAGTGCAAAACTTTGTTTCAAACTACAGGAAATAACGAACAAGAGCGATAGTATAATACGCCAATGCTATATTTAATTGTTCACACGGGAGACAGGATACAAGAGAATAGAATATAATATTACTATTTATACGACTAACAGGCGAACATGACGATATATAAATTTTGAATTTAAGTAGAGATTAACTATTTATACGTGGTGGGACCAGAGTAGTTCGCCCGGGGAAGTACCACCGCCACACCTATTTCCAGCGTGAAGCATTTCTTGCGTTTCGATGGAAGGGTGTGGTTACCGGCACACTTTCACATGAGGCGACCATCGTAGTCCTCGGGAGTAGCAACGCATCTGTGATTGACTTTAGATGGAACCCATGTTCTGTATGTAGTTGATTACAGATGTCCATGGGTGGCAGTGGCCACTTACTAGCGGACTGCATGCTCGTTTGCTACTTCAGTCAGATAAAAAAAAAAGAAAATTCAGCTCAAAGCAAAATATTGGGCCGAAGTTTATAATTAATGAAAGCAATATTATTTCCCGAAGATCTTAAAGCTGAGACGTATTATTAAAATAAGATAATACTCTCCGTTCATTATCTCCGAGAATATTAATTTAATCCTACTCATCCATGAAATTCCCATCACAGGAATTGGGAATAAAAATTAAAAGCCGTTTGAAATGAAAGCAATCAAAGGAATTGACGCCTGATTGCCTTGGGACTAATAATATCTTTATTAACGGGCTTTTCCTCGTGCAGATGGTTCTAAGGATTTGAAGGTGGTAGAACTATTGGGATTTGACCTTTTTTTTTTGTTCTCGAGGGGGAAACCTTCAATAGGTACCCGACGCCGTGGGAGCGACGCAGGGTTATGTGGGATTTTTACCGCACTAAAACCCCGCCGGTGGCCGTCCTCGGTGCTATAAAGAGGACTCCGGGAACTCGGTCCGACCGCAACCGGAATCCTCTGAGCGCGTTGCCTCATCGGGCTCCTCCCAGATGGGCGGTTGGGCCCACCGCTCCGTCTAGTCTTTACGACGGTATGCGCCCACACATACCGCCGTCCTTCCCGTTATTGCCTGACCGAACGGCTCGAGCTCCCACTCTAGCCGCCTGCAACCCCTGAAGCCCCTTTTAGTCGCCTCTTACGACAGGCAGGGGATGCCGTAGCCCTATTCTGATCCCGGAACTACAGGGACGATTGGGATTTGACCTAGGTGATAAAGAAACAAAAAACTCCCTTTGTTGTAACTCTGCGTTGCGTCGGTAACTCATTGTTGTCCCGATGCTAGGCAGGAGTCTCCTCTCAGGGTAGGGTCGTTAGGCAATAGGAATTGTCAAACTTGACAAATCTTTGAGACCAGAACTCTCATGCATGTAATTCTTTGCAATTTGATTTTTCCATCGTAAAGCAGTGGCAATTTATAAGACAAGAATCATATAACAATCAGCGGTGCCTGGGATTCGAACCTTGGACCTCCATCGGGAGGTCTGTTAATCGTAACAAGTTTATCATTACGCTATCATTGCTTACCTTACGCATCGCTTTACCTAACAGTTTTTTTTACAGGTGTAGAACCAGTGTAGTTCGACCGGGGAAGTACCACCGCCACACCTATTTCTACCGTGAAGCATTTTTTGCGTTTCGATGGAAGGCTGTGGTTGCCGGTACACTTTTATATGAGGCGACCATCTTAGTCCTCGGGAGTAGCAACACCTCTGTGATTGACTTTAGATAGAACCCATGTTCTGTATGAAGTTGATTACAGATGTCCATGGGCGGCAGTGACCACTTACCACCAGGTGGACTGCATGCTCGTTTGCTACTTCAGTGAAATAAAATAAAATAAAAATAACAAAATTTTCAACCATTCTCGCAAATTTATCTACAAATAAAATATCTTAGAACAAGTTAAATAAACACAACAAAAACAATGTTGCAGAAACAGATCCCATAAAGGTGGGCAGTCAGCACACGTTTAGTTGCTCGTACTTTAAAACTAACATCGTACGTGTGCGTTGCGCGTGGTGATAGTGTCAGCGTTTTATTTATTCAATGTTTAAGTTAATAAATAAATCGCTATCACTTCACAAACAACTTTCCGATCATTCTCAACATTATTACATCAAAAGTAATTCGAAACTGAAAGTAAAAAAAAAAATGGAAGCAACATTCAAGTATGCAGCGACATCTTAGATCATTTTAGAATGACATTATATTCCTACCTTCGAATGACCAAAATTTATAGCCCTGAGGACTGATATGGAGCTTTCTTGAGTTCACCTTTTCTCGTTTTTTAAATCAACACACAGTACATATTAACCCTATACTTATAAATATGAAACATAAAGAGTTGATATTATTGTACAAGTTGTGACAAATTCTACATTGATAACTATATGTGACTATGAACGTCTGCTAATTTTTAAATGGCCGGCATATTTTTATTGACTTTAAAATAAAAGCGAGTGAACAAGTTTTCGTACGTGAACAACATTTCGTTCTATATTTAACAATATCATTTGTTGACTGTGTGGTCACGCGGAATTAACCCACGAGGTGAATCGGTGGCACTACCGGCGACACGCAGTGAGTTCTACATTCGATCCCTGGCCAAATAGATATCAGATTGTAATTAATTAAAAAAATAATGTTTTATTTATTTTTAATACTTTGTTTTATATACACTGTAAATAGATTTGTTTCTTAGTTGATTGTAATTAGATTTCTGTTCTGGTTTTGTACGTTCGTATTCATCTTTGTGTGTATTAATAACTCCCACGACTGTGTAAAGCGTTGCATGCCAATGTTACTCCCGCTAACACCAGGACCACACCCTTACAACTTCGATACTAATGAAGCGATGTTCTTACGTTCCTTGCAGAGAATTAGTACCGACACCGCTCTTATCCAACTTTGTTGTCTTTAATTAATACTACGTAATTAATATAGGTACCTCTATGAATATTTATTTAATTATCGTATACAAAACTTTAAATGAACATACTCTAGAAGTGAGATACGTCTTGTACTTTTCTTAATTAAAAAAATAAACTGTGCTCTCCTAGGTTTATACCGCGGATTTGCCTAATTTGGTCACGTCTACAACGATAATAAGTGACCCATGTGTCCAATGTCCAATTTATAACATAAACTATGTGTGTGCCAAGTTTCAGAAAATTCGACTAGAAGTTTTTGCGTGAAAACGTAACAAACATTCTCGTAAACTTTTGCATATATAATATTAATAATAAGTGTTAAAATCTTACCCAGCTTATTTTTTTATTGAGTTAATTAAACAAGGTAGTTTTTTTAATCTATTTGAAATAGCAAACAAGCATGCAATCCACTTGATGGTAAGTAGTCACTGCCGCCCATGGACATCTGTAAGCAACTTTATATGGAACATAAGTTCTATTTGAAGTCAATCACAGATGCGTTGCCACTCCAAGGACTATGATGTTCGCCTCATATAAAAGTGCGCCGGCAACCACACCCTTCTATCGAAACGGAAGAAATGCTTTACGCTAGAAATAGGTGTGGCCGTGGTACTTCCCCGGTCGAACTACACTGGTTGTACCACCTACAAATTACCTACATTTTATGCAGAATTAATCTTATTTACAAAATTAAAAATATTTGTATTATTTTGATACAATATGCAAAAATAGAGGAAGAAATTATTAAGGCGATGCATAGAATCTTCATCTAGTTAAAAAGTATTAAAACAATCCTTAGCTAGTTTAGTTGTTAGTTTGGATTCCACTGCAAGTAAAGAAGAGGTTAATTCAAGAGATTTATGATCTAATAAAGCTCATAAATCTTCAAACCCTACATGTTAATAACGTATCGTTACATTATTATATACAACAATGAAATAAAAAAAACATGACAGCTGCGAGCTGCCCACGTTTAAAATGAAACTTAGTCTCATACATTACAAAGAAAAACAAAAAAAAAAACTTTTACCTGGCTCTCCTATAATATGTTTTTGTTGTACTATTGTGATTTGAATTTCAAAATTGTAAACATCTTTTCTTCACTTTCTATACTCATAGCCCTACTACACTCTAAAATATGTATACAAGGACAAATACACAAACTTCCAGACCTAGAACAAAAGTCGAAATTCAATCATTCAGATCCGTTTGACCGGGGATTGAACCCGAAAATTCGCAGAGCAGTACCCGCTCCGCCACGAGTATTGTCAAACATCCACTAGACATGAGTGTACAGAACGCGATCTCATGACGAATTCATAGAGCGACGAAACACACATTTCAGAGACAAACTTCCTCAATTTTACACTGTCGGGTGTACGCTTGACTGTATTTAATACTCGAGTCTAGACACTTGTTTCACCGATTGCGATAAGCGATGGCGGTTGTAAACTAATATACCATGAACATCTGTAAGCAACTTCACATTGAATACGGGTTCAATCTGAAGTCAATCGCAAATGCGTTGCTATTGCTCCGCCACGAGTATTGTCAAACATCCATTATACATGAGTAGAAGTACAGAGCGCGATCTCATGACGAATTCATAGAGCGACGAAACACATATTTCAGAGACAAACTTCCTCAATTTTACACTGTCGGGTGTACGCTTGACTGTATTTAATACTCGAGACTACACTTGTTTCACCGATAGCGATCAGCGATGGCGTAAAACTAATATATCATGAACATCTGTAAGCAACTTCACAAAGGATACGGGTTCAATCTGAAGTCACTCACAATTTTAAATTTATTTTCGAGTTCACGAAGGCTATTTGTAATTTTACAAATACTTATTAATAGATTTTGAATATAAATATTATTTTAAGTTATGTACATATCTAACACATTAGGATTCCCTGTAACGTCAGGTATAAGATTGGATACAATAAATAAATAAATAATTTGATGACGATATTACAAAGTTGATAATAAAAACACGTACATAAGTTTTAAAGCTGTTAGTTGACTTCTCACAGAAATAAAGAGATCTGTCGTAGAATTTAGCTTTTTTTTTGTAAAATTAAGCTAAAATTAGATCTATGCCCGTCCTTACTTACAGAAATTAGGAGTTTAACAAACGATTCTCTATACTCAAGTCCAAAAGTTTTCTTTAACTAAAATCAAGCTAAGAAAGAAACCGGTAGCACACAAAGTTGCAACAAAATAAAACAACAGTTTAAATCTCTGAGCGATCAAGTTTCTTCTGCAACAATTTATCTTCTAGAGGTTCAGATTTATAGGTTTAACTTGGCTTGGCTTTCATCACTTTATTTATAACTCGATTTTGCTTCATCACGTCGCCGCGCGGCCATTTTGTGAATGTTGAAGACAAAATGGCGGCTTGTAGCACCAAAGATTGTTTTGTCAATCCAATAATAGGCCACTGATAGGCATGCTTTTTAAGGGCGACATATGTGAAAACTTTATGGTTATAAGGTAATAATAATTCACACCCATTATTGATTGACAAATGATAGTACTGTTTTATGACAGCGGTATATTTGTGTTGAAGGTGTCAGCTAGCTTACATCCGTATTTTTTTGTCGAATTTGATTTAAAACGCTCACTAATCGGGATATTTACATAAATAAATTACATTTGTGTAAAAAACATTGCAATTATCGGATTATAAATACGGGCATATTGATAAAAAACGTGTACTATAAAAACTAAAACAATTCGACAAAGAAAACCTGCAATATCAAGCCGTGTGAACGTTTAACATAAACCAATCAATGGATCATTCAATTAAGTCATTGGTTGAACCAGTGTAGTTCGACCAGAGAGGTACCACCGCCTCACCTATTTCTAACGTAAAGCAGTTTTTTCGTTTCGGTTGAAGGATGTGGTTGATAGTTCACTCATATATAAGGTGACCATCTTAGTCCTCGGGACTACTATTAAAGAGGACTAAGTCCTCTGTGACTGACTTCAAATAGAACCCTTGTTCTGTATGAAGTTGCTTAGATGTCCATGGGCGGCAGCGGCAATTTACCATCAGGTGCTCGTCATACTCGTTTTCTACTGCAATGTAATAAAAACATTTTTTTTATCCGATTGAAATAGCAAACGAGCGGCAGTCCACCTGATGGTAAGTTGTCACTGCCGCCCATTGACATCTGTAAGCAACTTCATACAGAACATGTCGGTCGGTCAGTCGGTCGGAAGACAACAAGTCGCACACCCGTGTCCCGCGCGCTCGTTCGTTAACGCAATCTGCATACGGTTGTCAACCTCATACTATTATCGTCATTACCTTGCAATTCTGAAACGATGTTTACATGCGGTCGCTGTGGTGTGGAAGCAAGAGATGGTGCCCAATGTTCCTTGTGCACTAAGCAGTTTGACTTCCCCTGTGCAGGGATAACGGAGGTTGGTTACAGAAAATTAGGCGACAGAAAAACCACGTGGAAGTGCACTACCTGTAAACATACTGGAGCTGCAAGCCCTGTTCCCGGTAAATCTCCTACCAGCCTTGGTCCCTTTGCAACTGGTGATCTTGACAGCGTTCGTGCGGAACTTCGGAGCCTCAAAGACCAAATGTCATCACTACCTGAATTATTGGCCGCCGTAAGAAGCATTCAAGAGGATATAACGGACCTTAAATCGCTCAAATCAGAGATCTCAGACGTAAAAAACTCGTTAGATCATATTTACAATTTGGTTGATGGTATTACAAAAAGAATATCTGAAATTGACCTCGAACTACAATCTCTTAAGAAGGCTAAAGACGATGTGGCCCGCTTGGAACTACGTTTAGAATCTCTAGAAACGACAGCCCACGAAGTTGAACAACGAGCTAGATTAAACAATATAGAAATTAAGGGTGTACCAAGCACTAATTCAGAAAATCTATATAATATCCTCTCGAAAATATCCGCTAAACTCAATGTAAATATCAATAACGACCAGATAAACTACATTGCAAGAGTGCCCACTCGTGGCGAAAATACAATTAAGAATATAATTGTATCTCTGCATAATCGGTACCTGAGAGACAACTTCGTGTCTGCGGCTAAGAAGTGCAAATTCCTAACACCCGCGGATATTGGCCTCAATGGTTCAAACAGGATATATATTAACGATCACTTAACAATGGTTCATAAAAAATTGCTAAACAGGGCGAAAATCATCGCCAAGGAAAGAGATTTTGCCTTCGTATGGGTAAAAAACTGCAAAATTTTCGTACGGAAGAACACCACTTCACCGATTTTTCTTATCAAAACGGAAGCGGACCTAAAGAAAATAACATAACAGTACTAGTTAATTTGCTAATATTTAATATGTGTACACGAAAGTTGGGAATCGCAGGTATGGTCTATTCATTTCTCATTATCGCTATTGTTTTTTATGCGACGGGTCTCGGTCCATCTACCTACGGTACTTACTTTTTATCTTTTTTGCGATCTATTGTCAATATACTTAAAGGCTTGTTTTGCTTGCACATTAGGTCTTTTGTTTACATCTTTCTGGCTTGTTTCTTATGCTATTTAATTGAATGCAGTCTGTGTTTCAATATTTTTACATTAATAACAATTGTGTTTACTTTATTATTTTATAATTTACTCTTGTTAATTGCAGTAAATGTTTTATTTAGTAGCTTAAATCGTTTATATGCGCTCATTCTTTTTCTAAAACTTTGTGGTAATAATGTTTAATATTTACTACCAGAATGTACGTGGCTTGCGGACAAAGGCACAGATATTATATAGAAATATCGCACTGAATGACTTCGACATAATTTGCTTAACGGAAACCTGGCTTAACAGCGACTTCAGTAATAGTGAATTATTTGACGACCGATATCTCGTATGGAGGCGCGACCGGGATTATACTCGTACAAATCAAAGTCTAGGCGGTGGTGTGTTGATCGCCGTCCGTCGTACGATTGTCGCCCATGAACGTGGTGAATGGTACTCGTCAGCTGAGGACATATGGATTACTTTAAATCTCAAACATTCTACGTCACAAAAATGTTTAAAATTGAATCTTTGTGTCGTTTACATATGTAATGAAAACTTAGGATTCTCATTACTGACTCAACTGCAAAGTTTTTACACAAAACTATATGATATTGTATCAAACAATTTATCTGATGAGTATTTAGTTATTGGGGACTTCAATTTGCCTAATTTAATATGGACAGAATCAGAAGATGGAAATTCGTTACATGCTACAAATGTACAAGGTTTTATCCAACGGGATTTCTTTGATATTCTTGATTTATGTTCCTTATCTCAATTTAATAACCAAGCTAATTCTAATAACAAAGTCTTAGATTTAGTATTCTGTAACAACATTATTAATGTACAAATGTGTTATGACCCATTAGTTCCTGAAGATACCCACCACAAATCTTTATGCATTTCTGCTGACTTTATCCAACACCGTACATTATCCGTGTCCCCAAGAACGAAATATCTCTTTCATCTGGGCGATTATATCTCAATTTGTGATGAGCTGAACAGTATTGACTGGGTGGTTTGTCTTCAGAAAGGGTCGGTAGAGGAAGCGGTGTCTGAGTTTTATAATAAACTGGAAATATTACGTAATAAATATGTACCGTCTACCTTGTTTAGACATACCACAAAGTTTCCTCGCTGGTACAAAGCTCCATTGATTAAAGTTTTGAAAGAAAAATATAAATTTCACAGTAAATATAAGAAATATGGCAACTTATCGGATTTAAATTCATTTACATTATTACGTGAACGTGCTAAGACTCTCGAGAGTGCCATGTATGATGATTATATAAACAACGTAGAAAATAGTATTTGTAATTCACCAAGGGTATTTTGGAACTACGTCAAAAGTAAGAAATTTTCAGGTACTTATCCCAGCAATATGAAGTATGAAAACTGGTCATCAGGTGACGGTGAAGTAATATGTGAAATGTTTAGTCGTTATTTTAATTCCAACTTTCTACACACCACTAACACACTTAAGGTTGATACAAATAGTTTGTGTCTGACTGACACCGGTCCTGATATCAGTAATATACATGTTGATTGTGCGGTAGTATCCAAACTTTTAAAAGCTGTTGATATTAATAAATCAGCTGGGCCTGATGGTATTCCTCCAATCTTTATCGTCCGCTGTGCTGACTCGCTAGCACAGCCGTTATGTATACTTTTTCACCGCTCCCTAAACGAGGGCGTAGTTCCTAATATTTGGAAGAGAGCGTTCATTACACCTATTCATAAAAAGGGGCCCAAAAATGAGGTTCAAAACTATCGGCCAATCTCCAAACTCTGCCTATTTGCAAAGACATTTGAAAGAATTGTCCACGATCAAGTATACTCTTGTCTTCGTAACACCTTTATTGAAGAACAGCATGGTTTTTTAAAAAATAAATCCACCGTGTCTAATCTAATTGTATTCTCGGATTACATATCTACCTTTATGTCAAATCCAATGCAGGTTGACGTGGTCTATACGGATTACAGCAAAGCTTTTGACCGTATAGATCACGTGGTCCTCTTAAGGAAGCTGTTGTCCGTTGGTATTAGAGGTGATTTGTTTAGATGGTTCATTTCTTATATCCAAAATCGAAGTCAAATAGTTGTAATAAATGGTTGTAGTTCTTCACCTGTATACATTCCGTCAGGAGTCCCGCAAGGCTCACTGTTGGGGCCCTTGCTCTTTGCAATCTTTATCAATGACATAAACACTTCTTTTAAAGTATCTAAAATCATTCTATATGCCGACGATATGAAGATCTTATGTCCTATTACCAGTACTATAGATTGTATGGCTCTGCAGCAAGATCTTTATTACTTAGAAACTTATTGTTCTCTCAATAAACTGGAATTGAATGTAACGAAGTGCTTTGTTTGCTCCTTTACGCGTAAACGCAGCCCTATAATTTTTAACTACAATATACATAATACGTTGTTAAACAGAATTTACTCCATTAGGGATTTAGGTGTCACCTTTGACTCCAAACTTCTATTTAATAATCACGTAGAAGATATTATTAAGAAAGCTAATAAAGCCTTAGGTTTTATCTTAAGGATTGCAGTAAACTTTAAGAACATTAAAACTTTGAAAATTCTTTATTGTGCATTTGTCCGCAGTCATTTGGAATACGCGTGTCAAATCTGGAACCCTCAATATAATACATATATAGATAGATTAGAGCGCATACAAAAACGTTTTCTGCGTTACTTACAATTTAAATGTAATAAATTTTTTTCTAACTATTATTTACAATGTAAAAAATTTCATATTCTTCCGCTATACGTTAGAAGAAACATAGCCGACTTATCATTTCTTCTTAAAATTGCCAGAGGTGCTATTGATTGCCCTGAGCTGCTAAGTAAAATAAGTCTTAGAGTACGGCCATTTAACCGGCGTGTTGGAACCCTATTATCTGTACCGCTAGTCAAAAGTAAGTACCGACTAAACTCCTTTATAGTGAGATCTTGTCGATCCTTTAACGACATGTCACATAATACAGATATTGATTTATATCATACCTCCGATTCCGAACTCAAGCGCAAGTTATCAGAAGACTTTTTCACTTCTGAACTGTAATTTGTTTCTTTATATATTTTAGTCGTTTCCTCTTGTTTTGTTTTCTCGCGTGTTAATCTTAATCTTAATCTAAGTCTCATTTGTCTCTCATGTTTCCTTGTGTGTCTTGTATCTTGCCGACTTTTTTACTTTTTCACTATGATTGTCTGTCTATATGCGGAAACTTTTAAATGGCCTTCACTTACTTTACTCTTTCGTATATTGTTATATATCTAGCTGTAAGTTTTCCTTCAAGAAATAAAAATAAAAATAAAATAAATAAAATAAACATGGGTTCTATCTGAAGTCAATCACAGATGTGTTCCTACTCCCGAGGACTATGACGGTCGCCTCCTATAAACGTGTGCCGGCAACCACACCCTTCCATCGAAACGCAATGCTTCACGCTAGAAATAGGTGTGGCGGTGGTACTCCCCGGTCGAACTACACTGGTTCTACCACCTACAAATTACCTACATTTTATGCAGAATTAATCTTATCAACAAAATTAAAAATATTTGTATTATTTTGACATATATGTCGGCGCGACACCGCGTATTTATGCAAAACACGTCGCCGATAATAATTATTTTAGTTAGTTTAAAGATCGAAAATTGTTTGTTTATTGCATTAGCAACATTTAATGATTTTTAGAATTGTAATTTAGTTTACCCTTCATAAATTTGTTATTATCACACCACCAAACATTGTTATAAAAAGGCGAGCGAACGCCGGTAGAAAAAGATTTCTTGTTTAACTGTCGAAGCGATCGGAACTCGTCAATTGTGAATAAATCGAAGAAATTTACGCCTGTGTTTTACTTGAAATCTTCAAGAATGGACAATAATGAAGACCCCTGGCCTTCATTATTGTCCATTCATTAGTCTCACATCACTCATCCACTTCGTTATATACAAAAATAAGAGATTATGGCGCTGCATAGAATCTCTAATGCTGCGTTCAGTACCAACATAAAACTACGTAAAAATTTACGTCTAAAGTTTAAGTACTACAAATAAAATATACACAGGACTAGTGCATAAATTAGCAGTAATTAGCTTACGAAGTTGGTAAAGCATTATGCACCTGAGAATTAAACTGCGCCATTTTAAGTTAACCGTGTTAGTTTTGGGTCAACAGACCCGGATAATAGTGTACATGTTGCGCAAAGTCTTAGGTTCGATCATATCAGTTTTTTTTATATGACACATTGTTCGTTTTGGCTTGCTTTAAATGATTTAACGTAGTAAATATAGTTTGTCATGCAAAGACTCGGGTTCGATCCTGCCAGGTTTTTTTTTAAATACAAGAACGTTGACAGCATACAGTCCAATTGATTAAAATTGGTTACTATCGTCATGAACATGTATAATTAAAGTCACTTACGATATTCCATTATGTTTAAAAATTATATAGCATATCACTTCAACAGTTGAGTTGAATACAAAACATGTCAAAATCCGTCAAACGATTTGCGGATTAAACGTGTCAAATAAATAGACATATATAAAACATTTAAACATACATTCGAAGAACATTACCCTATTTCTGACTCAGTCGGATAAAAATAACCAACAAAATATTAGTTTTTCTTTCTTTTTTTGTAAAATGTTCCATAATGTTAATTAGTTAATGCTATTTACTGTCAGTACAAAGGTTAATTGTGTTAAGTGCAATGAACGTACTACCGTAAATAGTTTAAGAGCTGTTCATACGCAAAAGGCTTAATTGAAGCACGTTTTTGGCACAATTTTCCAGTTAATTTTTCAACAATTTTTCCGTAGTTTTGGCACTCTGCGGTAATAGACATTATTTTTAATTTAGTTACGAAAATAAAAATGTTAAGTTTGGACTCGACCACACTGGTACTAAGGTTTTATTATGTAGTTAGTTTCAACTTTCATTAAAAGGTTAAGAAGAACCACAGTTTAATTTTTCTTGTTTTAATGTTTTTTAACCGACTTCCAAAAAGGAGGAGGTTATCAATTCGTCTGTATTTTTTTTTTCACAATGGCATCTATAAGAAAAACGCATAAGTCTTAAATTTGTATTTTCAATGTGCGCGATAAATGTACGAATAACTCAATGTCACGCCAACCGATTTTGATGATTCTTTTTTTATTAGAAGGGATGTACTTCAGGGGTAGTCTGATAAGGTTTTGATCATAGGATCTATTTATCTGAAGTCGGTGCTCATATAGGACATAGTGACCGTCGTCTAGCGAAATATGTCGAGCACCGACTTTAGGACTATGTCCTAAGTACTGAGTATGTTTTAAACTAGAATGTATTTGAATTATTTTTTACTTTTTTGTGGCATGGAAGTCGGTGGATATTTTTTTGTCAATTTTTTTTTGTTTTTTACTTTTCTTGACTTTTTTTTTACTTTCCATTTTCACCCAATAGACTATGCAGGTGAAATATAATTGACGCCTTTTGAGTGGTATGTATAATGTAAACCAAAGCAACCTTTTTATTGAGGGGGAAAACTTCAAAAGGTACCCGACGCCGTGGGAGTGACGCAGGGTTATGTGGGATTTAAAGAGGATTCCGGGACTTCCAAAGGACTGCAGCCAGAATCCTTTGAGCTCGTTGCTCCATCGGGCTCCACTAGACGGTTTTTAGCTCCCACTCTAGCCGCCTGCAACCCCAGAAGCCCCTTTTAGTCGCCTCCTACGACAGGAAGGGGATACCGTAGCCCTATTCTGATCCCGGAACTACAGGGACGAAACCAAAATAACCTAGTGTATTGATTAATATTTTATTCGAATTCGAATCCAGAACCGCGCAGTTTAATTCGACTTTAAACCCCAGACATAAACAGAAATAAACAATACCCAAACGTGACAGAGCGCCCCATTCACAATAAACTAAACAAATTTATCTCAGACATGTACATTTACGGACGAATAATATGAAATTGACAACAATGGCCGCCAAATATGGCGGGCTGAGTAATGCGGCTTACGATATGTCCCGGGTATTAATCAGTTAAACTCGGGTTTTGAGCCATTTTACGCGAATTTATACGGGAGTGGTCTGTGATTAATTTCAAATAGAACTTTTATATGAAGTTTGTAATAGATGTCCATTGGCAGTTGTCTGTGATTTGTTTCAGATATTTATTTATTTATTTATTTAATGAACACCAACATAATGTACATTATCACATAAAAGTAGAAACAAAGCAATATATATAAAGGGTAAGCTTAATGTCATTACAATTACAGGTGTAGACTGCTTGCGAGTTGAATTTAAAACGTTAAAAACATAAAAAGAGGTTGAAAAAGTAAAAGTAAAAATAAAAATTTAAAAAAAAAAAATCACGTGTGCAATATCAAAGTTTGCAATCGTTGCGCAATGCAATACACTTGATTTTACCTATGTTTGTATGAAAGATGTCGAAATTTAAGGACTTGGAGATATTGTTGCATTCAGTAATGATTCTGTTTAATATAAAGTTAAAGTTAGTATAACCCTTGTTTTATATAAAGTTACTTACATAATTATGTCTATTGATTAACACTGAAATGTAATGAAATGTCTTTAATTTGTGTAGGCTTGCGGGGGCATATACAGTTATCAGTCTTTCGAGCGATGTAGCCGACCACTTCAGCTTACTAATTTTAAAAGCTATGTCGGTAACCTTCGTTCGTCTACGGATTTCATCGTTGCGAATCATGTCTCGTAGGGAAATTCCGAGCATAGCCCTCTCCATAGCACGCTGAGCGACTCTAGAGTAGCATTGTTCGCAGAGTTCGCCTTCGAATGAGGCCTACAGTGAAAGACCAGTAAATAGTATCAATTGTTACAATTTTAATGTAATGGGTACCTACTCTGTTTGGTAATCTTTTTTTTTTGTTTTCGAGGGGGAAACCTTCCAAAGGTACCCGACGCCGTGGGAGCGACGCAGGTTATGTGGGATTTATACCGCACTAAAACCCCCCTCCCCCCGGTGGCCGTCCTCGGCTCTGAAAAGGAGGACTCCGGGATCTCGAAACGACTTCAACCGGAATCCTCCGAGCGCGCTGCCCCATCGGGCTCCTCCCAGATGGGCGGCTGGGCCCACCGCTCCGTCTAGTCTTTACGACGGTATGCGACCACACATACCGCCCGTAATTGCATTGAAATATGGCCAAAAATAATTAAAAAACCGCTAAGCATGAGTAACTTTAACACTTAAAAATCATACTCGTAACGATCCATGTAACTAGGTAATAGTAAAAAAAAAAACCTTATCGTGAGCACCCGTTACGTATCAAAAAATACGTTAAAAAATGAAATCTCGATTAACCTCAAAATCGTGTTAACCACATTCCAAGTCACACAGATAAGTTTTTAACCCCACAGAGGTAACACACACAAAAGCACTGCGTGGGGTCCGCAACGTGGCAGGGTCTAATATACACGGTTTATCTTAAAAACCGGTCAAGTGCGTGTGAACAAGCGCATGAAAGGTTCCGTACCATTATCTTTAAGAAATATCGGCAAAAACAATTCTTAAAGAATTCAAAACCGCATATCGTAAGTACCCGATAAGTATCAGAATGTATCTTTAAAAACGGCAAACAAATCATTTCTTGCGTTTCGATGGAAGGGTGTGGTTGCCGGCATACTTTTATATGAGGCGACCATCTCAGTCCTCGGAAGTAGCACCGCATCTGTGATTAGCTTCAGATAGAACCTGTGTTCTGTATGAAGTTGATTATAGATGTCCATAGGCGGAAGAGACTGTCCCTGTAGCCTCGGGGTCAGAATAGGGCTACGGTATCCCCTGCCTGTCGTAAGAGGTGACTAAAAGGGGCTTCCGGGGTTGCAGACGGCTAGAGTGGGAGCTCGAACCGTTCGGTCAGGCAATCCCGGCAAGGACGGCGGTATGTGTGGTCGCATACCGTCGTAAAGACTAGACGGAGCGGTGGGCCCAGCCGCCCATCTGGGAGGAGCCCGATGGGGCAGTGCGCTTGGAGGATTCCGGTTGAAGTCGTTTCGAGATCCCGGAGTCCGGAGAGATAAAAAAAGACGGACAGATGGAATGCGGACTCCTACTAACAGGGTTCCGCTTTTACCTTTTGATTACAGAACCCTAAAAAATGAACACGAAAGAACAATGAACATTTTTGTCCGATCGCGCTTTTGAAATGTAGGTGTTGATTTATGTTCAACTTTTCAAATTTCGGATAGACGGTCTTTGAGTTTGACCTTTGATGCTTGACGGCTTAATTCTAAACGGTGACAACCCTTACGTCAGTTTTGATGTTATTATTACAAAAATGTACCCATATTTCAGATAAATAAATATTCAGGGATCTTTGTAAGAATACGCCCGTCTAAATCGTATTTAGACGGTTGGGTTTACAAATTTCGAATTAATATTTCATTATTTTAATTTGAGAGCGCCGCGGTGAAGCCAAAACGGGGCTGTGCAGGTCGGTGTTTTCTGGCCTCTGCAGCCAGGAGGGGTCGCGGGAGGAGAGGTGTCTCGGTGTGTCGTTGCCATACACCCTGTGTCTCGCAACCGAACGGGGGCGCACCGTCAGATGCGTTGGCGGTGAGGCCGCAGAGGAAGAGGAGATGCGGTGTGTCGTTGCCGTCCTCCCTGTCTTCTCCCGTTTGGTGGTTTGCGGCGGAACCAAAGAACGGATCCGCCGCTGGGTGTGGGAGGTCGTTTGCTGTAGGGATGCCTTGCGAGTGTCGGCTTGCCATCGCCCTGCGGATGGGGGCCTTGGAGGTAAGGCGCGCCTTTTTGTTTTCTGGCGCGCCTTCCTGTTGGAGCTTTATGCTCCACGCGGGGAAGGGCTGCGGGAGCGGCCAGGCACCGGCGGGTTCTCGGATGACTGCGAAAGCTTACCCGTGTTCCCGCCGTACGGTGCGAGGATAAAACACAGTGGGAGTTTAAGGGTGTAAAAGTCCGGCATAACCCAGCTGCCACCCGGGGTGGCTGAGTATCCATGGGGATTACCCACTTTAAAAAAAAGGGTTGGCGGCTCACTTAAACATGAGGCGATGTTAGATGACCATGTTAGTTCTCAGAACTATATGAAGTTGCTTGCAGGTGTCTGTGGGCGGCAGTGATTTACCAGGTGGTAACAGAACCAGTTTAGTTCGACGAGAAGATACCACTGCCACACCTGTTTCTAACGTGTGCATCTCTTACGTTTCGATGGGTGTGGTTGCCGGCATACTTTTATATGAGGCGACCATTTCAGTCCTCGGAAGTAGCAACGCATCTGTGATTGACTTCAGATTGAACCTATGTTCTATATGAAGTTGCTTATAGATGTCCATGGCCGGCAGTGACCACTTACCATCAAGTGGACTGCATGCACGTTTGCTTTAACCATATAAAAAAACTATCAGATGTGATAAATAAATTATGTTTTCATTATTGTACTTTTGAAATGTGTGAACAGTACATACGAGTAAGGCTTTATTCATACATTTCAATACAATTATATGGCACTGAAATGTAGGAATTCCTAAGTCTAAGTCAAAGTTAATTAACGTCATTCGGCTTTCCAAAGGAGATGTTTCAAAATGTATGGACCTTTGGCCAGGTATCTGTACACCATATGATAAAAATGCCAATAAAGTATAGAGCACATTTTGACTAAGCATTTTATTATAATCGACTGGGTATATTGGTACAAGACTAGAATTTTAAGTTAGAATTGCAACACAAAATAATGGCGGCGGTAATATTGCATTTTGACAGTTGAAGTTAATAAACAAACTGTGACAATGACAATCAGTTGTCAATGATCATCTGATCCAACGCAGTCATATTATTTATGTGTAAACTATAATTAATAATTATGCCGTTTTAGACTTGGACTTCACACATTCATTTTACAGTTCTACTGCTTTCACGTTATTTGATGGTCAATTGATAGAAAAACGTAATTGGCTGCAACGCTTTTTGTGTCTTACTGCTGGACGTTAGTCTCGCTCCATAAGTGGAAAGGGTTGGACCTTACTCCACCACGCTAGTCCAATGCAGGTTGATGGAGATATGGGTTAGTTGCCAACCCGTTATCACATATTTTTAAACTCTCTATGTGGCCTCCAACAAGATTTGATTCCCTTATTGAATATTACTTCGCTGTATAGTTTTTTTGCTGCATGCGTTCCACACCACTCTCAGAGACATGGGCGCTTCAAAGACAACTACATACTGCAAAAGTATTTTATATAAGGTTGGAAGAATGAGTCTAGAGAAATAATTGAATAGCTGATTTATATTTAAAGCCAAACATGCAATCCAGGAAGATTGCTAACAATATATGAAAAAAACTGCCCACATTTTCAACTCATTATCTACTTCAATTAAGAATCAAGCATATTGTTAAAGACTACTCTCCATTATCTTAATTGCAAAATATACCCTACACCTATTTCTAGCGTGAAGCATATCTTGCGTTTCGATGGAAGGGTATGGTTGCCGGTACACTTTTATATGAGGCGACCATCTTAGTCCTCGGGAGTAGCAACACATTTGTGATTGACTTCAGATAGAACCCATGTTCTGTATGAAGTTGATTACAGATGTCCATGGGCGGCAGTGACCACTTACCATCAGGTGGACTGCATGCTCGTTTGCTACTTCAGTGAAATAAAAAAAAAATATACATATTGCATATTAAAAATAACATAGGTCATCATGTAAATAAAACAATTTCCTTTATTGGTATTTTTTATTCATTGAAATCTGAATCTTCCCTTGCCAATATAGCATCCAAAAATGGAACAGGTGCTGTAATACTAGCTTGATGCGGAGTCCAGCATAAACACCAGGCAATAGTCATTGTGTAAGGACAGCAACATACTTTTGATTTTTCAGCATTGTAGCTGCAATAATATCCTATTATTTTTCATCCCAACAATTTCCTTGTCTCACACACAAGAACACACTTGTTCTCTGACATAGCTTCAAGATGTTGAGATATTTCTACCTGAAATGATCCATGTTGATTTAAAAGCTAGTATGGATTGACTTTCTATTTAAGGGGCAAAGGCCTCCATGCACGAATATTTGTACTACTGGCTCTTCCTCCTTGTATTATTTCAACCTCTTCCTATTCTCCTTGCACAACGTGTGTGATTCTAACCCAGCACAAATATTCTATTGTCAGATATCTACAACAAAAATAGATCAGAGTATATTATATACTGAAAATAATATCTTTATTATTTTTTGTTTATTTACAAATACAGGTTAATACTTACAACTGGACTTGAAATCTTGTCAGAGATCAAATGTCTTTCCCACATTCTGGAAGGGAATGAGTACGCTTCTGATATGAAAAGAGTTGAGACCACATACAAACATGCTGGTCATGAAAATGCTGCAACTCAAACTATTTATGTTCACTTTGTGTGTCCTTCACTACAAGTAGGCACTGACATTATTTGCATGTTTGATAATAAGTGATTACATATTTGAACATTTTCATCAACCTAAAAAAGAAAAACTTATTATTATATTTAGTAGCTTAACTATGATAACCTTAAAACTATTGTATAGTTATGGTTCTATGTAAACAAAGACTAATCTTACCTCATAGCTAATAGCCAATTACAATTACGATGTCTGGTTAAAAAAATATAGCAAGGGCCATCTTCATTTATGTCTGAATTACATTTAAAATAGTGCACTATTGTGAACCTAAAACAAGAATACAGGAATGATTGTACAGTGTTGTTATTTGATTTCTATGTTTATAAAACAAATAAGTAAACACTTTCAATCTAAAATAAAATGATATTTCAGTATAGGTTGTATTTTACCTGAATTAATCAGTTGATGTTTGGAAATCCAAGTTGAGTATGTAAATCCTTTATTCACTAGCCTGGTCAACAGGTTAACCGATGAACAGTCCAAAAAATGAAAGTCAAGGCAACTGAGGTAACCAGCGGTCCGAAATCCAAGATATGTAAGCCAGGGGTTGATATCTTGATATAGAAACTCCAACACAATACGCACACGAAAATATTCCGTGAAAATATCTAACAAGACAGATGAATGGATCTAGTAAAAGAATCAATATGACAGTTGTCAGATAATGACAACTACAGTTTTATCCACAGCCTGTCTAAATCAGTTGTTCCGCCATATTGGAAAACGAAGAAAGTAGTTGATTTTAATTGGTTTTGTACCAGAAAAGTACACGTTTTCATGAATTTTAAGTATTTTTTTAGGATTCTTGAGATTTTTCTCGATTTTTTGAGATGGTGTACATATACCTAGCCAAGATTGAAACATCTCCTTTATGAATAATGTACCTATTTTCCGTTTGAACTTTGAGGCTTGACGGCTTTGTTTTAAATGTCATGGGTGACAGCCTTTTCGGCAGTTTAGCTATTATTTTAGGTCCAGCCACTTAGCACGAATTTACGATGGTGTAAATAAGCCTTTGTGTTAATTTAGGTCATAGAAAAGTCTATAGATAATTTAGGTCATAGAATTGGGCACACACAGAGGTGTGTGCCAAATTTCGTTTTAAACAAACATTAAGGGTGCAAGAGCCGTTATGTCATACTTTTGTACACCCCTACCTTTTTTGTTCTCGAAGGGGAAACCTTCAAAAGGTACCCGACGCCGTGGGAGCGACGCAGGGTTATGTGGGATTTTTACGGCACTAAAACTCCCCCGGTGGCCGTCCTTAGGGGCCACCGGGGGGGTCCACCACAAAGGGGACTCCGGGATCTCCAAAGGAACGCAACCAGTGTCCCTCGAGGTGGTACAATACAGAAAGCTAGAATATCCCTGTGATTATAGAACGGCATTTATTTCTAACGCACATCGATATTCATTATGTCGTCAACCCATTATTGTCCCACTGCGCACGGGTCTTCTCTCAGTATGAGAGAGTTTAGGCCATAGTCCATCGCGCTGGCCAAGTGCGAATTGGTGGACTTCACGCACCTCCGAGAACTTTTTTTTTAAAGAACTCTCGGGTGTGTAGGTTTCCTCACGATGTTTTCCTTTACCGAAAAGCAGTGATAATTAAAGTGTAATACGCACATAAATCAGTGGTGCGTGCCTGGATTTGAACCTCGGACATCCCGATCGAGAGGGCAAGTTTTAACCATTAGGCTATCACTGCTCCGCTATGCTGCTATGCTGCTCCCTGTGATTTATTTCTAACGCACGTCGATATTTATTATTTATTATACGCTATAAAAAGCGATAACTGCCTCTCAATCAGCACTGGTAAAGTATGCTGTCAAACGAATCCCATTTTCCCTTCAATTTCACTTCAATCGATCGAGCTCTTCAACGTGTAAGTTTCTTTAAAGCTCGCTGATTCGATGCTAAACGTTATTAGAAAGTTATAATAAATGTTGTTTATTTATACGCTTACTGCGCCCCGCGACATCGCCTATATATTTAAAAAATAAATATAACATTTAAATTATTATAACGATCGATAGACTAGACAACAAATATACGTATATAATATACCATTAACAATTCAGTACATTTGGATTGTTGCAAACATTATAGAATTGTTTGCAATAAATTATTCTTGGCAAACATTTACATTTGCAAAAATATACAATAATATTATAAAATTTTCATTTATAATACAAGTAGCAAATAAGCATGTCCAACGCATGTAACGGTGAGTGGTAATAGAGGTGGTATTTTGGCGACCGGCGTGGCGTAGTTACCACACCTGTTTGATACGTAATGGGTCCCGGGTTCGATTCCTAGCCAGACGGGTATCTGAATGATGAGTTAAGATTCATCTTACTGGGTGTTTGTGTATTCGTCTTGTGTGTGTCCATAGTACCCACGACAAAGGACAAAATCCAAGTGTGGGCATATGAGTGTAGAAAGCGTGTGTGTATTTTAAAAAAACCTCCGAAACACTTGTTTGATATAAAGCAGTTCTTGCGTTTTGATGGAAGGATGTGGTTGCCGGTTCACATGTGAGACGTTTCTTAACTTAGACTATGGTATACGAAGTTGCAAAGTTGATGACTGATGTTCATTGGCAGACCAATAACCATCAGAAGGAGTGCATGATTGTTAAGTATTTAGGTTCATTTTATAAAAGAATGTGCTTTACTAGTCTCCCGTTTAGTTAGTCTTTGTTATTTTTCCTTTCACCGGACTGTGTAATCCCATGTAGGATAGGAATTCCCTAAAGCCCGTCACAAATAGAGGATAGAGAGGAATCCGCGAGCACTAATTTGGAACGTCCTGTACGTGTCTATTCGTTACTATGTCACAAGATACATACAGCACCAGAATATCACATCACTACATAGTAAAAACCAAAGTCGCTTCGCGCTGTCTGTGTCTATGTATGTCCAGATCTTTATAACTATGTTACGTATTTTAATGCAGTTTTTTTAATAGGTAAAGTATAATACATGCATAATATATTGGAGACACACTGATAATTATAGATTTTTGCCGTTTAGGCGGAATGAAGTTCGCCGGGTCAAATAGTTTCTAATATAGAAATATACAAAACATATATAAATTACATCTAGGTATATAATGATTAAGACTTTAAGCTTGCTTTAGAGAGCTAAAGCTAGGTCTGGGCTAAAGTCGAAAAATGAAGCTAGAATGTAGGCTATTTGCACCTTTGATTGATTTGTGGATTACATTTATTTTTTAAGTATGTCATACTACGACAGCTATCGCATAAAAGTTGCGGTCAAAGCTAGTAAATATTTTTATGTTTATTTTCTTTCCTTGTTATCGATACTAATATTATAAATGTGAAAGTGTGTTTGTTCCTCTTTCACGTCGCCACATAGCCATTATACGATATGGTTTATGTTAGGAGATAGTTAGGAGGCTGGAGAGTGACGTAGGCTACTTTTTACCGTGCTTTCTCATTCCCATGACAATATCGATGTTTCGTTAGTTGCTAGATATTTTGTAGTTCCAGATATTGTTAATAGATGGCGTTAGTAAAATTTTCAAGTTCTGAATAACGCCATCATATGCTACCTGTAATTTACTTAAGTCAAAGGCAAGTGATAAATTTAACTTAATTTTGAGTTCGTGTTGGTTAAGTAGCGGAACCGTCACTTATTTATCAATGTTATTACCCTTTGACCATGCGGGCGAAGCCGCGGGTAAGGGCTAGTGTTTTCATATAATTTACCATAAACATATTTCTTTGTGATATTTTCATACAGTACGCTCAGCCGGTGTGAAGCCAGTCATTAACAGATCCAATCATCGGACACTAACGCGGGATTTAATCCCTTTTTAATTACCCAACAGACAGATTGACAATTTTCCATTTGTGCCCAGAATTGAGTTTTTACCGCTTCGCGCGAACAATCTATCTTGGTGAGCTCGATTTTAAATTGTATTTCTAGGAATTTATAACGATTCTATATTTTTAATTAACGGTTTGATTAATGTTTGAAATCGATTGTGGTAACGTAAATTATTTAGTTGTATATCTTCAATGACGTGTAGTTAATGAGGTAACGCTCTACACTCATAGCTTGATAAGTTTATTTCCTGTAACGTGGGTGCTGTGGATACAAAGATAAATAAAGACCCATACCCATTTTTTATTTCTACGAACTAAATCATAGTTAATTTTCATATATTCATTTAATTCTTGATCGATGAAGTAGCTTTGATTTGATCGAGTTGATTATAGCGTCGTACCACCGCGATTTGGTATAGTACTAAGACTCAATTTTTCTTGACGAATCTATGTAATTTTGCGTGCGATTATGCGTATCATGGAACATATTTTTTTATCCGATTGAAGTATTGAAGGATTGAAACAAACATGCGTGCAGTCCATCCGATGTTGTCACTGCCGCCTATGGTCATCTGTCAATTTCGGATAGAACGGAGGTCCTATCTGAAGTCATTCACAGAAGGCACCTTCTGAAGGCAACCACATACTCTTGCGCCGAAACTGTTTCGCATTTGAACAGGTGTTGCGATGGTACCTCCCCGGTTGAACTACACTGATTCTACCACCTGTTACATACAAGGATAAAAGCAAATATTCTGATGTTGCTACACACTTGTAAACAACAGATGTATTAAGGAAAACCCGCTAACATATACCCGACCCAACCCTTTTAAATAACTCACCCTTATAATGTAGCAAGGGTCTCGGTAGGTTAATCCGTTTACAATTGATTGGAAAAGGTAGAACCCTCAAGGAAGATCTGCCCACAAGTTAGTCTATTAGATCAGTGGCAACCCGTGACCCAGCCCTGGACCTTGACCCTCACCTTGCGGTTAAAGCTAGGTCATTTGTGGCCCGCGGATCTTCTTAGTCCCTAATTACTCGTACGTGGTACTTTAAACTCAAATAAAAACGTATTCTTGGGTTTTGTTTTGTAAACTAATATGAGAAACTATTTCTGGTTTTTGAAGACGATTTTTTTTGCCGACGTATTTCGGTGGCTACTCCCAAATGCGGTACGTCATATCTATGCCGTGCCGTTTGACATCTTACTAAAATGGGTGTGGTTGCACATATATATGAGACGACCACCTTGGTAGTGGTTGGCTTCAGATAGAACCTATGTTCTACATGAAGTTGCTTACAGATGTCCATGGGCGGCAGTGACCACTTACCATCATGTGGGCTGCATGCTCGTTTGCTGTTTCAATCATATAAAAATGCTATTAAAACGATAATTTGTAAGAATATTAATGCGTAAAATAATGTTTGTTGCTCTTTCACTTAAAAACTATAGATTTAAATAAAATTTGGCATACACAACTTCATAACTTGGCTTAAAGCATATGGTATTTTTAACTTAGTAAATACGAAGCCATTTAAAAATATTTGTGTTATGGATACCAAAGTTTCTGAGTTTTGATAGATTTCTAAGACATTATAATACTTAGTGAGTGCTCACGATATGAGTTTAGCCGCGACAACGATCCATGCAACTGGGTCGAAATATCGGCGAAAAGAATTCTAAAAGAGTTGAAAAACCGCATATCGTGAGTGAGTCGCCTACGTTTTAATACCCGTTAAGTATTAAAACGTAGGCGACTAAAAGGGGCTTCCGGGGTTGCGGGCGGCTAGAGTGGAAGCTTGAAACGTCCAGCCAGGCGATCCCGGGAAAGACGGCGGCATGTGTGGCCGCATATCGTCGTAAAGACTAGACGGAGCGGTGGGCCCAGCCGCTCATTTGAGAGGAGCCCGATGGGGCAACGCGCTTAGAGGATTCCGGCCGCAGTCTTTTGGAGGTCCCGGAGTCGTCTTCATGGCGCTGAGGACGGCCACCGGGGGGGTTTTAGTGCGGTAAAAATCCGCGAGCGGTTTCCCCCTCGAAAAAAAAAAGTATTAAAACGTAACAATTTCGCGACAATATTAGCCTAATACCTATGTTTGTTACTCCTTCACCCAAAATTTCCAGACCATATTTAGATGGATATTAGCATACATATTATATATAACCTGGCGTAGCACAGAGAACCATCTTTACTGTAAATGAAACACACGTTGACGGAGCGGGCAAATTATAGTACTTTATTGAGATAATCCACCTTTGTCTAAAAGCCTTTTGATATTACAAAAAATAAGGTTCCAAGGCCCATTATCTCCCGGTTTTAGGTGTATATTTGCGGAATAAATCTATTCGCTCTCAAGCGAAGGCTTTACAAAGACTTCATCCCTTCATAGACTACCGTTTAATAATTCCACTTTGTAAGTAAAATAACAGGTACAGTGTAATAAATATGTAGAGGCGATATGTATAGACATGATGATAATTAAACTGTGTAAGAGTAAAGAAATGAAGTACCTATCTACTATTTAATCTGTTGCCTTCTCAACACTGTAAAGGTGATAATTAAAATTGATGAAGAGTGAGGTTCTATTTAATCTGGTGCCTACTTAATTCTTTCGATTTATCAGTCTCCGAAGGACCTCCTACTTAGGCCGTGTAAAGCTACGAATCCAGTTTGAGGTATTTTATACGAATTGAATTGCAATGATTTTACGACTTGTTATACTCAATACTGTTTTCTTCTTTAAGTTATAATTCCTTAGAGGTTCGGCGAGAACACCGTCAGTTGGTCACAGTTTGTAAAATAGTTCGTAGAAATATAGATGCACCAAACTTAAGCGATGAGCTGTGTCGATTCTTTGCGCCTAATACCTTAACTACCTTTGTTGCCGTAAACATACACTGTTTGCTGCACCGTTAACACGTACGACCGCGAGAACGCTCTCGCCTATTCCTTACATTCTCACTTCACTCAACGCTCTTCTGGATACATACCCTGAGTGCGATCTGTTTGCGGATGAATGGTCGGAAATTTTGTCTGTATGTTTGAAGTTTTGTGAGTGTAAAATATAACTGTGGTGTCTACAATTAATGTAATTGGTTTTCTTTTTATTCCGTTTTAATTGTAGTAAATAAATAAATTGAGAACATATCGCCGACGTTATCATTCTTAATTAATAAAAACAGCTTGCAAAAACTCTCTCATTCCGAGAGAAGACCCGTGTCCATCAGTTGGACAATAATGATGATATAAACAGCTTATAACCATGTGGCCGGCAGTTGCATTTAATCCGCGTTTAAGGAAATATTAATATTTTAAAAGAAAAGTGAGGGTCAGTTTTCTGTAAAAGTTTTCCAATAAACTCCTGTGCAGTGACAGTCAGTGTTTCATTTAAAAGGACAATCAGGGGCTGCCACGTCCCTGTAGTTCCGGGATCAGAATAGGGCTACGGCATCCCCTGCCTGTCGTAAGAGGCGACTAAAAGGGGCTTCCGGGTTGCGGGCGGCTAGAGATGGAGCTCGAACCATTCGGTCAGGTGATCCCGGGAAGGACGGCCGTATGTGTGGTTGCATACCGTCTTAAAAACTAGACGGAGCGGTGGTCCCAGCCGCCCATCTGGGAGTAGCCCGGGGGCAACGCGAGAATTTCGGTTGCGGTCGTTTTGAGGTCCCGGAATCCTCTTTATAGCGCCGAGGATGGCCACCAGGGGGCTTTAATGCGTTATAAATCCCACAAAACCCTGCGTCGCTCCCACGGCGTCGGGTACCTTTTGAAGGTTTCCCCCTCGAAAACAAAAAAGGGGGCCGCCACGTAACAGACCGAAGCTAACGAGCATGCTGCCCATGATGGCCGCACCATGGCCTCTGCCCACCCACGAAATTGTAATCAAGTCCAGATTACGTCTTTCACACACACGCTTTCTACACTCATAGCCCCACAGTAGGATTTTCTCCTGTGTCGTGGGTACCATGGACACACACAAGACGAACACACAAACACCCAGACCCAGAACAGGAATCTAAACTCATCATTCAGATACCTGTTTGGCCGGGAATCGAACCCGGGACCCATTACGCGTCAGACCGGTAAGGTAACCGCTGCGCCACGCGGGTCGTCAGGTAATAATTATTACCTGAGATCACTAAGCAATTGTATTTAGCTACAAAAACATGAATTCTGAAACTTTTCGTGACTTTCTCGCGATCCATTTGATACTAGGTCAATGCATTATGTAAAAAGTTTTTTGCATTCGCGTTAAATATGCAAATCTCCTTGTTCGCGCGCGATGGGTGAACTTTGATTGCAAAGTTTTTGCAAAATGCATAAATTTGGAGTTCGTGGACAATGGAATATGGATTTATTGCATGAACTTTTGAGTTTATAAATATAAGCTTGAAGAAATTATTACTACCTTCCTAGTTTTGAAGGTGGTAGAACTAGTGTAGTTCGGCTGGGGAACTACCACCATCACACCTATTTCTAGCGTGAAGCATTTCTTGCGTTTCGATAGAAGGGTGTGGTTGCCGGCACACTTTCATATGAGGCGACCATCATAGTGCTCATGAGTAACAACGCATCAGTGATTGACTTCAGATGGAACCCATGTTCTGTATGAAGTTGATTACAGATATAACTTGATTTCAGAGCACACTTTTATATGAAGTGTGCTGACTATCTTAGACCTCTTGAGTAATAGCAAAAACAACTCATCGGCATTTGACTTCAGATGCTATCTCTATTCTATATTACGTTGCTTGTTACGTGGGCATGACCTTACCATCAAGTAGGCTTCATACTTGTTAGCTCATACTAAATTATAAACGCTTTATTTAAGAAAAATATTCTAATATTTAATTTAATTAGTCACAAAAAATCCATCCTAAAACAACAAATGTCTAACGTAAAATCTTCCACATTTAAGAGTCGACCTTGCCACCAATTCCGAGTATTCCGATTATTTAATAAGAACGGTTCCAAAAGAACAGCCGTCGCAATAAGGCATAATTAAGAATTGTAAAAAATTCGGTGCCGGCTCCCTGTTTGTTCTTAACGATATTGTACTAATGGTTAACGGAATTAGACCGTTCTTATCATCGTGTGACCGAGAACTTGAAATTATAAATAACGATAAATGGCTTGTGAAAATAAAGCTGCCAATTGAACCTTGAACTCCTGTTAAATGAGACTTTTAATAACAACTAAGTAGTCACCCGTCGCAACGGTCGAAATTCGACCGTAATTTAAATTAAAAAAAACTTAACTCCATATTGTCTAAAATAAAACGAATATTTCTCAAATTCAAATAAATTTTAATAATTTTCAAGTTATTTTGAACGCACCCGTTAAAGATAAAAAGAGGTTTATTAAGTAAGCTGCATTTAAAAGCAATAGGTATTTTGACAAAGACATTTTTGACGCTACGTGTTTTTATAGTAAGACATAGAATGATCTATTTCGTTCATTATGTATGTATTTGTGCCAAATGCAAGGTAGTGAGTGTAATGTGTTTTTAGAAACTTCAGGAAGATACTATGAAGTTCTATATGAAGTTGCTTACAGATATCCATGGGAGGCATTTACCACTTACCATCAGATGGACTGTATGCTCGTTTGCTACTTCTATATTTAAAAAAAAACGGTCATGAGTCTATAAATCTATATCAAACAACATATAGCCCAAGGAGCAAGATTAATTACCAACTATCTCAAATTATCTCGAATGACCAACTTGTCACAAGTCTTTACTTTCCAACATCTGGTCGCAGTAATTGTGATAACTTGAATAGAACTAGTACAAAAACTACGTGAAACTGTAGAACTGCGACTTAAAAGTTTCTAGTTTCAAGGAAATGCTACAGAGGCGACGAATGACGACCCGCGTGGCGCAGCGGTTACCATACCGGTCTGACGCGCAATGGGTCCCGGGTTCAATTCCCGGCCAAACAGGTATCTGAATGATGAGTTTAGATTCCTGTTCTGGGTCTGGGTGTTTGTTTGTTCGTCTTGTGTGTGTCCATGGTACCCACGACACAGGAGAAAATCCTACTGTGGGGCTATGAGTGTAGAAAGCGTGTGTGTGTGTGTGTGTGTGTGTGTAGAGGAAACATCTATGGTATATTTTATATGGTTTTTGTGAAGTCGCTTTCACTCTGTATTAAGCGCCACAACTATTTCTAGCGTGAAGCATTTCTTGCGTTACGATGGAAGGGCGTGGTTGCCGGCACACTTTTATATGAGGTGACCATCATAGTCTTCGGGAGTAGCAACGAATCTGTCATTGACTTCAGATAGAACCCATGTTCTGTATGAAGTTGCTTACAGATGTCAATGAGTGGCAGTGACCACTTACCAGTCAGGCAGTCCACCTGCCTGCTCGTTTGCTACTTCAGTTAGATAAAAAAATAAGTTCTTTTTGGGATTTTGCAAAAGATTTTTTCGAAGTATTTAATTACATTCCGTAAGAAGCCTGCCTTAAATGCGATTAAAGAGCACGATAATATTTTTTTAAAATTAATAATTCATTTAAATTTTCTAGGAATTATTTTTCTTTGGGTCCAAAAGTCCGAAAGTCGTGTCCGAATGTCTTGTACGATGATCCGTCAAAAGTTTAGTTTCATCTCCTTAATTGAATTAATTATTAAGCGTCTTTTCCGAAATCTTTGAAATTAACACTATTTCTCTAATTGAATTGGGGATGTAAATAAATAAAACAAAACAAACCAGATTTCTCACTGAATCATTAAGCGCAGTACTAATTTTTCCTTCAAAAAGCTTATTATTTCCCTTCAAAATCCTTGCATCAAAAATGAATGGTAACATTTAACTCGCAATTAATTCTATTTCACAAGTCGTGTTGCCGTCTCTCAGGTGCCTTTTTGAAATATTCGGAACCCGGAACGGGCTTGTCCAATTAAAAATGGATTACAATTGGCTTGGGACGTGGCACGAGTGACGGAATGGAGCGGGACATGTATTAGACAAACGGTTAATTTCCTCGACGTAGCGGAGAGTTATTAGGCTGAGGTTCTTGACATCGGAGTGAAATGGGTTTTGAATTATAAACTTTATGTCCACGGTCGTTTGACAATTCGTGAAACAGTGCGTTTCTCTGAGAATCGAGATTTTAACTTCCAGACGCCCTGATAACGTTCAAAGTATATTGAAGTTCAACCATTTTCAAAATTTTGTTGAGTATGTCCTATTTTTTTATTCTAGCACTTGGTCACACTCGGTCAGACAGTAATGCGTCACTAGTTATAAAATTGTAAAACTTTCATGGTTCTAAATTTAGTAACTTAGGCTCTGCGAAGATAAGACAGTTGTAATTTAAGTATTTTTATATAAATTGTGTATACTTATAAATACGTATAGATTTGTATATTATGTATAGATTTAAAATCTTAAATTTTTGAATAGCATATTATTGTAGCCTCTGTTAACTATACTGTACGTTTTTTTTATTTATTACCCTTGAGATTTCTTAAATTCATTTTTTTTATTATTGTTATCAAATAAACTCTCATGACTTGGACCACACATTTTCTGTTCCTCTGATTACGTCTATATACACAATATAGGCGTACACAAGTTGAATACACAACTCTGTGAATTGTTGCGTATAACGAATGTTTTATTAGAATGACTAGTTCGAGACTCCGTCTACGTGGAAGTCAGCTCAGATGCTCACTAATACGCCAGATTAATCATGACTGCTTTTCCTCTCTCGTCAACACATTATTGTCCCACTACTGGGCACGGGTCTTTTCTCAGAATGAGAGAGTATTAGGCCATAGTCCACCGCGCTGGTCAAGTGCGTTGGTGGATTTCACACACCTCCGAGAACTTGTTTTTTAAAGAACTTTCGAGTATGTAGGTTTCCTCACGATGTTTTCCTTCACCGAAAAGCAGTGATAATTAATTTCTAACACGCACATAATTTTAGAAAAATCAGTGTTGCGTGCTTGGGCTTGAACCTCGGACATCCCGATCGAGAGAGCAAGTTTCTACCATTAGGCTATCACTGCACATTTGACTTCTGTTGTCTCCTAAATAAAGAAGAAGGTGGAATTTGAAGGTGGTAAGAACTTTAGAGGTTCGAGTCTGGAGATAACAACGATGCATCTCATCGCTAACCCATAATTGTCCCAGTGCTGGGCACGGGTCTTGTCTCGGAATGAGAGAGTTTTAGGCCATAGTCCTCCGCGCTGGACAAGACGATGCACCTATTACTTCCCAATGTCCTGTCTTTCTTTCTGTCTGTGTTTTCTGCTGGTGACACAGACAAAAAAATTTAGACATCCTACGGCATTCTAATTTAGTTTTAAGGCAAAGCATCCGCGTCCATCTCTGGTAAGATTGATCTTATCGGGGGTAACTGATTGAGTGGTCACTTACCATCAGTTGCACAGCATGTGGTTTGTGCCAAAGAAATTGTTTTTCTTTTTAGTAGCAAACGGGCATGCAGTCAACCTGATGGTAAGTGGTCACTGCAGTCCATGGAGATCTGTAATCAACTACAAACAGAACATGGGTTTTTTCTGAAGTCAATCACAGATGCGTTGCTACTCCTGAGGACTATGATGGTTGCCTCATATAAAAGTATACCACAACCACACCCTTCCATCGAAACGCAAGAAATGCTTCACGCGGTAAATTGGTGTGGCGGTGGTACTTCCCCGGTCGAAATACACTGGTTCTACCACCTTGAAAATGCATGTGGCTTGTGCTAAAGAAATGGACATACATATACGCTTTAAAAATTTCCCCACCATCAGCAGTTTGGTAAAAACCTTTATTTTGTCCCTAAGAAAATTCGAAAAGAATAAAGATGGTAACAATCCCTTATGTAGTCAGTTCTCTGGAGATAGTTAACTATTATCCGGTTAACTCCAGTCTCCGAAAATTCCGTTACTCACTTTAGAGAATAAGGTTTTCCTTGTCACGATTTTGTGAATTTGTGAAATTATTTTGTGAAATTATAAACGATTTTCTGAAATTTACCAAACAAATTATTTAAGCAAAAACTTAAAATGTGGCTAATAGATAAGTACTTCTATAGTGTTAAAGAATTCCTAGAGGTATACAATTTCTGTGTTTAATTCTAATAATGTAATTTTATTCAAATAATATAAATTATATCTGACATAGTTAATATTTTTATTAAATAGTACATGGTATTTGGCAATTTTAATAATGTAATACAAGTACATATATTATAATGTTTGAATTGTATTGTGACATAATCTAATGATTAGACATTTGTACGCCTTTACTGGCAAAGCATATTGGATATACGTATATAAATTGTAATATTTCACCTTAATATGTACCTATGCTTATACAAATAAATATTTGATTTGATTTGATTTGTAACACAGTAGTATGTGTGTTAGGACATCACCCATCAATATTAAGATAGTTGACTATTTTATGTTCAATTTACGTGAATTTTGTTATAGGGAAATAAGTTGGCTTAAAGATAATTTATCAGACTTAATTTAAAAAATATCATATTTCTTATATATTTGCTCACATACAAATTATTATTTTTTATATGAATAAATAAAAAAAAGAACGCAGTCCACCTGATGGTAAGTGGTCACTGCCGCCCATGGACATCTGTAAGAAACTTCATACGTTTAATAGGGTAATAAGTACACTATGTATTAAACTGAGTCATAAATAGTTAGTGTGCCAAATTGCAGCGAATTTCGACTGATAGTAGACATACATACATCCTCATAGGCTTATGTAGAGCTTCATAGGATTAGAGCAGAGCCTAATGGTTGAAACTTGCTCTCTCAATCGGGAGGTCCTAGGTTCAAATCTAGGCACTGGTTTACTTTAAGAAATTAATTATCAATGATTTTCGGTGAAGGAAACATCGTGATGAAACCTACACATCCGAGAATTCTTTTAAGAAAAAAAAGAAGTTCTCGGAGGTGTGTGAAGTTCACCAATTCGCATTTGGCCAGCGCGGTGGACTATGGCCTAAAACTCTCTCATTCTGAGAGAAGGCCCGTGCCCAGCAGTAGGGCAACAGGTTGTACCCGAGGCTTATGTATTTAAAGTACTATGAAGAATGATAAGATGAAGATATAAACATAAGATTTATGAAAGATTGATAATAATATAATGTTACACGTTATCACGAAATTATAACCCTCGAACTACATTCTTATGAAAAAATAATACAACAAGCAGACAGGTACGTAAAATTATCGAATAAAGTACTCGTATATTTCCAGAAATAACACAAATACTAATTAATTACAATATCAACAATAACATCTTATTTGCATTAAAAAGTAACAATAAGTAAATTTAAATAAACATTTACGTTGACACAGAAATATTGAATACAAGTCTTGGCTCGCAGTTTCACCCGCGTTTAAGAAAGGAATTCTTATGAAAAAATAATACAACACGCAGACAGGTACATAAAATCTTAATATATATAAATTACGTGTCACTTTATTTGTCCGCAATGGACTCTTAAACCTCTGAACCGATTATAATCAAATTTACTCAACGTGTGCATTTTGATCCAACTTGAAAGATAGGATAGTTTATATCTTAATTTATAGGTTTAATTGCAAATGTTTATGTGACATTTCTTTAACCACAGCAACGCGTGGCCGGGTATGCTAGTTATCTAATAAAGTACTCGTTTATTTCCAGAAATAACACAAATACTTAATTACAATATCAACAATAACATCTTATTTGCATTGAAACATAACAATGAGTAAATTTAAATCGACATTACGTTGACACGGAAATAATACAAGTCTTGGCCCGCAGTTTCATCCGTATTTAAGAAAATAATAATAATTGTAGTAACTTTCTATAAATTGGATAAATTTTAATGTTATAAAGGCTTCACATATTATTGACCTATTACCTCGACATAAGTTTGACGGTGCTAACATACACACTAACAGAAAAAGACGGACAAAAAAGATATTGTATAGTATATTTAAAGGTAGAACCAGTGTAGTTCGACCGGGGAAGTACCACCGCCACACGTATTTCTACCGTGAAGCATTTCTTGCGTTTCGATGGAAGGGTGTGGTTGCCGGCATACTTTCACATGAGGCGACCATCCTAGTCCTCGGGAGTAGCAATGCATCTGTGATTGACTTCATATGAAACCCATGTTCTGTATGTAATTGATTACAGATGTCCATGGGCGGCAGTGACCACTTATCATCAGGTGGCCTGCAAGCTCGTTTGCTACTACAGTCAGATAAAAAAATAGTTAATTGAGTGTCAAGCGAGCATGCAGTCCACCTAAGGGGAAGCCACTGTTATCCCCGGACACCATAACCGTAAACAACACCATACAGAACACATGTTTTACGTGAAGGTCAAACACTGATGCGTTGCTACTCCCAAGGACTAATATTAACATAAACCTTTCCCTTTTATTTCATTCCTACATATTTTCAGTCCGTATTGTTATATTATACGACATACAGACACGTTGTTTGTTATATATACATATTGATTACTTAACAGTAACACGATAATAGTTCGAGTAAGCCGCAACTGCACTCGACAGCTTCGTTTCTTGGTACTCGGTATACGATTGCTTGAAACTTGACGGTGTGCCACTGTACGGCACTTTAAGATATTATTATATTAATACGTGAAGCAAACTTGTGACGCATTTTAAGTAATATACCGCGGACGGTTTAGTATGAAATTTTGCACGTATATAGTGGACATAGAGGTAGCAGAATGTTAATATTTTTTTCAAATAATGCATAAAGCATACATAAAATCAACTAAAAACCACAGTAGACATAATAAGAAAAAACACATTACACACATTACCTTTGTCACAAACACATAAATAATAAACGAAGTAGAACATTCAATATCTTACTATGAAAACACATAACTTCAGAAACGTCAGTGTCTTTGTCAAAATACCCGCTATTGCTTTTAAATGCGGTGTAGCTAATTAAACCTTTTTTTTAAATATAACGGATGCGTTCAAAATTACTTGAAAATTATTACATTTTATTTTAGTTTGAGAAATATTCATACTACTTTGGACAATATAAAGTTTTGTTTTTTAATTTAAATTAAGGTTGAATTTCGACCGTTGCGACGGGTGACTGGTATTAAATAGTGACCTAATAGATTATTGATTACACAGACAAACAACAGGCGGACTAAATTCTAAACGAGCATACAGTCCACCTTGTGAAAAATGTCAAGCTACCTTATATGAAACAGGGGTTATATCTTAGTTACTAAGTTACGACTAAGATGGTTGCATAAGAATAACACCCTGCCATTTTCTTCCCATTCATTCTCAATTTTTTAAAGTTTTTTTTTTAATATATATATCGTACAGACATACGGAACTTTCATGCTTGTTTTTTTTTGTATCGCGGTACCCTGCACGCGTTGTTACGCCACCACAGAAAAAAAACCTTCGTGGGTTCATGTATAACAAATGCGTAGTATACAATTCTATAAAGGACTTATAGACAAGCATTCATTTTTATAAATAGATTACTTAACAGTAACACAATAGTAGTTCTAGTAAGCCGCAAACTGCAATCGACAGCTTCATTACTTGGCACTCGGTTTACGATCGCTTGACATTTGACACGGCACTATACGACAGTTTAAGATATATTTAATAGTTACCTACTACATTAATGATTACACATTTTTTACATAATAAATACGGAATTTTCATGTTCCTCATATGTCATATACTCGTACTAGCTGTACCCTGCGTGAGTTGCTATGCCACCATAAAAAACACACCTTCATGGGCTCAAGCACAACAAGTTCGCTAAAGATCATCACATGATCAAATGCATAGTTTACAATATAAAGGGCACACAGAAAAACATATAAATATATAAATATATATAGATTACTTAACAATAACACAATATTAGTTCAAGTGAGCCGCAAAGTGCACTCGACAGTTTCATTACTTGGCAGTCGGTATACGATCGCTTGACACTTGACATGGCACTGTACGACAGTTTAAGATATATTAAATAGTTACCAACTACATTATTGATTACACAGACGAACAACTGACGGACGAAATTCTAAATATGCATACAGTCCATGTTATTAAAAGTGACAACAACCTCATTTAGAACATGGGTTCCATTTGAAGTCAGTTACCGATGTATCTCTACCGAGAAAAAGATGATTGCATAAGATCACACTCTTCAACTTCCTACTTACTTATCCTCAGTCATCATAACATTTTTTGTGAATATAGGTATAAAACGTAAAGACATGTGCAACTTTCATGTTTGTTATATGCATAATTGTGTATAACAGCCGTACCCTGCGCGCGTTGCTACGCCACCACAAAAAAACCTTAATGGGTTTATTTACAACTTTACAAAATATAATCACATGATCAAATGCATAGCTTAAGGTTACGATATAAACGATAATGTAGATTTAGATTTATTTTTCACCAACGACACTCAACTGAAACGTCTTCTTACCAAGGAGTTCTTGAATTTATTTAATGATCTTTCCAAAATCATCAATTAATTTAGATGTGTGACGATAATTTTCTTTTTTTTATCCTTATAATGTTATAAGTGAAAATTTGTAAATGGCTTTCACTCAATATTTTTAATAAGTTAATTAGAATATAGATAATTGTAAATTTTTCAAAATAAAATAAAATAAAATAAAGAACAAACAGACAAACATTCATTTTTATATATACGTTACTTAACAGTAACGCAATAATAGTTCGAGTAAGCCGCAAACTGCACTCGACAGCTTCATTACTTGGCTCTCAGTATTCGATCGCTTGACACTTGACACGACCTAACACTACGATAGTTTAAAATACATTAGTCCATATATTAAATGGGTATTACATTTTAAAGTCTTACATATTGTCTCACAGCTGGGCAAGGGTCTGCGCTCAGCATGAGAGACTTTAAGCTATAGTCCACCGCGTTGGCCAAGTGCGAATTGGTGAACTTCACAGTCCTCCGAGATTTTTTTTAATAACTCTCAGGTGTGTAGGTTTCCTCACGATGTTATCCTTCACCGGAAAGCATTATTAATTTCTAATACCAGTAAATATGCGTGCTCTTTTGCTACTTCAATGTTATTAAAAGCGTGTTTCACACCTGAAATAACATCTGCATATCACTGTTATTAGAAAGCAAAGATAGAATTGGTGTTGCTGAAACCTAGACTAAACTACGAAAGGTTCTATAATTTCGTTGTAAAAACTCAAATTTTTAAATACCGGAAATATTTTTTTAATATAAAATATCTACCGACTTCCAAGTCATAAAAATGTAAATAATAATTTCATTTAATTTTGGTTTAGAACCTACACTGTACTTTTTTTTTTTTTTTTGTTTTCGAAGGGGAAACCTTCCAAAGGTACCCGACGCTGTGGGAGCGACGCAGGGTTATGTGGGATTTTTACCGCACTAAAACCCCCCCGGTGGCCGTCCTCGGCGCTGAAAAGGAGGACTCCGGGATCTCGAAACGACTTCAACCGGAATCCTCCGAGCGCGCTGCCCCATCGGGCTCCTCCCAGATGGGCGGTTGGGCCCACCGCTCCGTCTAGTCTTTACGACGGTATGCGACCACACATACCGCCGTCCTTCCCGGGATTGCCTGACCGAACGGTTCGAGCTCCCACTCTAGCCGTCTGCAACCCCGGAAGCCCCTTTTAGTCGCCTCTTACGACAGGCAGGGGATACCGTAGCCCTATTCTGACCCCGAGGCTACAGGGACGACCAACACTGTACTTAGTACATAGTTCCGAAGTGCGCTCAATATATTTATATTTCGCTAGATGACGGTGATGAAACTCTGAGCGCCGACTTCAGAACTATATAATTCAAATTTAAGACTTATGCGCTTTTCTTATGGATGCCATTGTCAGAAGTGAACTAAAAAAATGAGACCCCATGACACGCACTACTTTTCAAATAAAAAAGAAATATAGACGAAATGAGAACCTCCTCCTTTTTGGAAATCGGTTAAAAATTAAAAACTTTATATATGCGCAAATAAAGTTAAATCCAAAAGAATAAACTGAACTAAATAAACAACAATTGCTTATTTATAAACATTTTAAAAGAAACTTGTGAATTATTTTAAAAATAGTAAAAATATTTTTTAAATTTCGTTTTTCTCGTAGTTCACAGAGAGATAACATAATTTCACTCAAGAAATACCCTAACGGTAATACATTTCGCAAAGTCACTAATGAGGGTTGGTTTTTCAAGACTTACGATGTACGAACTGAAATTTGTTAAATGAAAAGTTACTTAAAAAGTATGTCTATTTTAATATACAAGTAACATTGTTAAATTATTGAAATAAAAAAAAAACCCGAATGCTTAAATAAATATTGATTACCTTCAATTTAAGGTTATTGTCTTGAAGCAGTAATTTTTATTTTGCTTTTTATCTTATTTTTTTATCTTGAAGTGGCAAACGAGCATGCAGTCCACCGTGGTAAGTGATCACTGCCGCCCATGGACATTTGTAACTTCACTAACCCAATTTGTAACATGGGTTATATCTGAATTTAATCACAGATGCGTTGCCACTCCCGAAGACTATGATGGTCGTCTCATATAAAAGTGTGCCGGCAACCACACCCTACCATGGAAACGCAAAAAATGCTTTACGATAGAAATAGGTATCACGGTGGTACTTCCCCGGTCGAACTACACTGGTTCTACCACCTGCTTTTATTATATTTTATTTCATTTAAGTGATATAATATATACCTTTATATTTGAAGTGCTATATTTACTATATTAAATTTGATACAAATATTTTTATTGTAGTAAAAAAAACAACTTTTTCTCCGATCGCAGGCGCCATATTTAAAAAATAATTTTGACAACTAAGTTGATTCCAATGGGCGCGTTTCAGATGACGCTCAAGGCCCCAAACGCCCGAAACGTCGTTCCATAAGACGACCGCGGTCGTTGTGGTCGCGGCGAAAACGTCACTCATGACGTCATGACTTACGCCCATGCGACGCTCACGACGACCCATCTAACAAGGCGGGTCGAAGTGATCGTTCCAGTAAAGAATACGTCAGTAAAGCTCACAAGCTAATGGCACGGGAAAAACTGCGGTCGTGAGCGTGCGTTTTGTGAACGTCTAATGGAAGGCACCCAATATGTCATACATACAATCCGTAAACTCGTTTGGGCTGAAACGTACCGAAAAATGAGCATACATACAAATATACATACGCTCGAAAAACATATAATTTCCTTCTAACACAGTCGGGTAAAAATACCTTTGAAATTCAAGTGACAAGTTATAATTTTTTGCGTTTTTTGTACTCCAATAATGTCCTTTCGTACAAATTTACATAGCAGAGAAATAATTTATATGACGTATCTCTTACATCAGCCCCAGTCCAGTATTTTTACTTGATATATGTATGTTGACACAGGATTTTTCCTAAAAGATGGAATGAGTGCTTACTAGAGGAAGTACCACCGCCACATTTCTTTCTAGTGTGAAGTAGTTCTTGCGTTTCATTGGAGGTGAGTTTTTTTTTTGTTAGAATCCTTTAAATGGTACCCTACGCTGTGGAAGCAGGGTTACGTGGAATTTTTACCGCACTAAAACCCCCCTGGTGGCCGTCTTCGGCGCTACAAAGAGGACTTCGGGATCTCCAAAGGAATGCAATCGGAATCCTCTCAGATGGGCGGCTGGGCCCACCGCTACGTCTAGTCTTTACGACGGTATGCAACCCCCGCATACCGCCGTCCTTACCGGGATCGCCTGGCTGGACGGTTCAAGCTCCCACTCTAGCCGCTCGCAACCCGGAAGCCCTTTTTAGTCGCCTCTTAAGACAACCACGATACGATACCATAGCCCTATTCTGATCCCGAAAATACAGGGACGGTAATAAGAATCATAAGACTTAATCTAGGTCAACAATTATCTGTGTGACCAATACCAGTGAATTCCGACCAATACTTTTTACGTGAAAGAGGAACAAACACACATCCTCACAAACCTTACATAATATCAATGAGATATAAGATATTGTGAAAAATGTAGAAAAGTCAGCGTCTGTGAACCAAAACTCTTAGCCTAGAGACCATTGCGCTCAGAAACTCATCCAATTATAATAAAGTCGGTTCAGGTAGCAGAAGGATATTCCAGCATCATTAATGAACCAAATACTTAAAAACAGTAACTAGAAAACTCATTATTCAGCAGTCATTAAAACTGGGTTTAATGAGATATTATTTGAGAGTAATTTAAGATTTTCCTAGTAACAATGTTATCATAATTTATATTCAAAATTATAATCTATATATTAATACGTGAAGCAAAAACTTTGGTGCATTTTTAAGTAATATTCCGCGGACGGATTAGTATGAAATTTTGCATGGTTATAGTGGATGTAGAGAAAGAGTGCAGAATTTTAATATTTTTTTCAAATAATGCATATAACATAACTACATAAAATCAACTAAAAACACATTACACACACTGCCGTGTATTTTTCGCAAACACATAAATAATAAACGAAATTAAACATTCAACATATGAAAAGACAGAACGTCAAAAAGTCAGATGTCTTTGTCAAAATACCCGTTATTGATTTTAATGCAGCTTTATCACTTGAACCTCTTTTTACCTTTTAGGTGTATTAAAATAACTTAAAAATTAATAAAATTTGGACAATATCAGGTTTAGTTTTTGAGTTGAATTACGGTCGAATTGAACGATCCGAACCGATGCGATGGGTAACTAGTTTATTCTATTAAATATTATGCAAATAGCAATCGATCTTGTAAATCATTTGATTAAAGTCGCAGATGAGTAAGCAATCCAGCTGATGGTAACAAGTAGATAACAAGTAGACACTGCCCATAGACATCTTAAGCAACTTTAGATAGCACAGGTGAGTGTTTTCGCTCACAAGTGAAGAGCCCAAAAGGAGCATCGCGCGCGGAGGACTCCGGTGTTCCGTAGAGTTTTAGCGCGGTATAAATCCCACATAACCCTGTATCGCTCCCACGGCGTAGGGTATTTTTTGCAGGGGTTCCCTCTGGAGAACAAAAAAGGAGGTCAACCATTGTTACGTTGCTACTCACAAGGACTAATACTCGCCTCATATATGAGTGGGCAACCACACAATTCCACTGAAACGCAAGAAGTGCTTCACCCTGTAGATAAGTTCCCCGGTGATAGCCTAATGGTTGAAACTTGACCTCTCGGGAGGTCCGAGGTTCAAACCCAGGTATGCACCACTGATTTTTCTAAAATTATGTGCGTATTAGAAATTAATTATCACTGCTTTTCAGTGAAGGAAAACATCGTGAGGAAACCTACACACCGGGAGTTCTTCAAAAAGAAAAAAAAAGTTCTCAGAGGAATGTGAAGTCCGCCAATTCGCACTTGGCCAGCGCGGTGGCCTATGGCCTATAACTCTTTCATTCTGAGAGAAGACCTGTGCCCAGCAGTGGGACAAAAATGGATTGACGACGACGATTTCCCCGGTCGAACCATACCTGCGTTATTGCCTTGTATAGTTAGTATTTTTTCTATTACAAAGCATTTCACGTAAACGCAGTCGCGGTTAAACGCTAGTAATCAATGAAAACAGTGTTTACAAAGAGTTATTATTTCGCATTTGATCGACGTTTGTAATGAGAAATTTTAATACCAGCTTTTATGTCGAGGCTTTTGATCGCTCTCGATACTGTTAAAGCGTGCTTGATATTATTATATTCAATATTTTGATAAAGGTTCTTTAAGAAACAAAACTTAAAGAAAAACACACTTTCTACACTCATAGCCCCACACTAAGATTTTCACCTGTGTCGTGGGACCATGGACACACACATGACGAATACACAAACATCCATTGCTACTTCAAGGTGTCAGAAAAATGTAGATATTGACCATCTCCACAAAAAAATAAACTACACACTAAACTACACTAATAAATAAACTAATAAAAACATTTGAATCATTTAAATACTATAAAAGTTGTACCATCTTAAATGAATTACAAAAAATCCATATCACAATAACCCAACTCTTTCAGGCCGTTTACAACCCTTCCGCTTTTCAGGTGTATTTTCAGAAGCACACTGTAGCCATATTGTGCAAGCTTTTGAAAGCTGAAAGTGGGTCATGTAGTTACATTCTCAAAAATTGATACCCAGTTGGAACACCTGCTCTATTCAATGTATAAAACTCAATTTAACGTTAATAGGACAACAATGTTCAGTTTAGAAAACTATTAATATAAAATTTGATGTGAGGAATGAAAGATATGGTATTTAAATGAGGTAGAATATTCTATGGTTCGATTCCAGATTATTTCTGGTACACTTTTATATGACAGTGACCACTTACCATCAGGTGGACTGCATGCTCGTTTGCTACTTCAGTCAGATAAAAAAAAACACCACAGTCCTAGTTATTTCTGCCTGCTAAGTGTTAGGCAGTTGGTAGAAATTTGACCACTCTTTTATAGGTGGTAGAACCAGGGTAGTTTGCCTCGAGGAGTATCACCGCCACACCTATTTTTAGCGTGTAGCAGTTCTTGCGTTTCGATGGAAGGGTGTGACAGCACACTTTAATATGAGGCGACCTTCATAGTCCTCGGGAGGAGCAACGCATCTGTGATTGACTTCAGCTAGAACCCACGTTCTATTTAAAGTTGCTTATAGATGTCCATGGGCGGCAGTGACCACTTACCATCAGGTGAATTGCATGCTCGTTTGCTACTTCAGTCAGATAAAAAAAACCGGTGGTACCCCTCCGTTTTAATCGTAAATGTTCTACCGCCGTGGACAGTTAATGAAAAGGTTCTAAAAACAAAACGATCCAGATTTCCGAGACGCTTAATTAGCTCATCTCAGAATCATCCTTAATTTTAACCGAGTAATTGTACAGTCATTACGCTATTTTGAAAATGTATTTAATTAATAAGGACTGAAACTGGCTCAGATTAAGCAAAATCAACATTACGAGAAACAATTTCGTTCTTCCGTTTTTAATTTAATTAATTAATATTTCATAAATTAATAAACGTTTCGGTCTGTTAGCTTTTTCCTGATGCTCTTTTCGGATTTAACTTGAAGGAAAATGTGGCAAATTTTGAATGCAAAAATGTTTTTTGGGTAAATTGCGTTAAACTGCAGCTTATATTTGAAATGGAATGAAATGAAATGAAATGAAATGAAATGAAATGAAATGAAATGAAATGAAATGAAATGAAATGAAATGAAATGAAATGAAATGAATGAAATGTCTTTATTTTGCATAGGCCTTCAGGGGCGCTTACAAATTGTCAGTTACATTTATATATATTTTTTACATAACCACCGGATCGGAACACGACCTCAACTGAGAAGAGAGTTTAAAGAGTAGTATGGTAAAATAATAAGGCATATCAATTTAATTCTTCATATAAACATTCTTTAAAAAAAAGTTCTCGGGGGTGTGTGAAGTCCACCAATTTACACTTGGCCAGTGCTGTGGTTTATGACCTATAACTCTCTCATTACGAGAGAAGACCCGTGCCCAGCAGTGGGACAATAATTGGTTGGCGATATAAGCGTCATATAACGTGAAACAGACATAATCATACCAGCTCTTAAATACATTAAACCAAATTAAAGACCAAAGAAAATAAAAGAAACAAAGGCGACGCTCCTTAGAAATTTGCGTCATTTTACATACCACTCATAAGAACCCTCAGGCTAAGATACGTGGCATTCATTCTTATCTCAAATGATTTATAAGGATAATAATGTTAAAAATATAATGCCTCCGCGAGCTTATGTCGAAGCGTTACCGTCTATAGCAGCAGTTTCCATAGAGAGATGTAAAGTGGGGGAGGGGGGGAGTGTTTCCATTCAAGAAAAAGTGTATATAATAATAGCCTTTTAAGTACGTGCTTTTTCGTATTTATTTAAAAAAAAGGGGGGGCATGAAAATATTATTTTGAGTCCGGGGAGGCTGAACAAAAATGGCTGGGAACTCCTGCTAGGTATATCCTGGTTTAAACCAAAAATATAGACACAGATCGCTGCCTTGCATAAATAACCGCATAATTACAGGTGTAACCAGTTAGTTCGGCCTGGGTGGTAGGTACCACCGCCACTTATTTCTATCGTGAAACAGTTCTAGCGTTTCGCTGGAAAGGTGTGTTGCTGGTTCACTTTACATGAGACGACCATCTTAGTCCTCGGCAGTAGCAATAGTAGAGTGTGTCTTCAGATAGAGCCCCGTTTCTTTATGAACTTGCTTACAGATGACCATGAGTGGCACTGATACTTAACATCATGGACTGCATACTTGTTTGCTACTTCAGTCGGATAGATAAAAACAATTCTAAATTCATCAATTTTAAGTAAAATATACAGTTAACCCAAAAAAGGCGCAGGATTTAAGAAAATGCTTTAACAACACATCAATTAATGGCCTTTCAATATATTTTTACTGTATTAACTTAATTTGATAAAAGCATAAAAATAAAGTGTTGTTTAATTTTTTCCCGGAGCCCCTGTAAAATAAGCGTTTTTGTGTTTTGTTATTATTCAATCCAACCAGTTATATGGAATACAAACAGGAGAAATGAATGTACATAAACAGGTTCAGAATTGATAATAATGTTTTTTTTAAATTGGCGTGAACAACCGCTTCATGTATTGCAAAAATATGTTACAAAATTTGCTATATCGGTAAGCTTTAAAATCATTTGCATATTTTTTATAAGACAAAAGAGCAAGTCTATCTTCAACCCATTACTGTCTCACTGCTGGGCAAGGGTTTCCACGCATACTAAGAAAGTTTTAGGCCATAGTCCACCGCGCTGGCCAAGTGCGCATTGGCTTTGGTGGTAGAACATTTAGATGCAGAGGTTTCTTCACGATGTTTTCCTGTGAGTTCCAATTTATTCCAAATCACACATCAATTTTCAAAAAACGAGTGGAACCTGGGAATTTAACTACGAACTCACCATACAGAACCCAAGTATCAAATACTAGATTACCTCTTGATTGAACAAGGGTCATAATATCAATCACGGATGCGTTGCTTCTCCGACTAAGGTGTTTGGTATAACAGTAAGTTCGCGAACAAACCCTTCCACCAATATGCAAGAACCTCTTTTCGTTGGCAATAGACGGTTGTACTTTTCCGGTCGAATCCATATACGTACCACTTGCAAATTATATAATTAGTAGAGCGTGCCAGAGAAATGGGCATACATACATAGTACATACGGACGATAAACACTAACTTCCATCTGACCTAGCCTGTTAATAAGAACGCCAGTATCTTCCTCTATTGTTCTAGATACCAGACAAACACAGTAAAAATACTATAAAAACAAAAACGCGTAAAGACGGAAAGGCTACGAATTTTACGCGACAAACTTTTCCAACGTTTTGTGAACGGACGAACTATTTACGTTGCCAGTGTTGTTGTAATTGTGATCGCTCTCTTGGAGTTTATGGGAGCCTGGTACTTTGGTTGAATTTCTTTTAGTTTATTGACATACTTTGTTTTATTTTTGTCAGTATCTCTCTCTGTAATCAGGTTAAACTGTATGGTAAGTTAAGATAATATCAGTGAACAATCCGTATGTCATATAGTCATAGTACAGATTAAAAGTGAGGTGTTGGAATTTATGTGAGCTTAGTACTTCAGAAAATCAATTTCATTTAGTTTACCGGTAATTCTATGTATGTAGGTTAAAATAAGTGACATTTGTGTATATTTTGTATCATGCAGAGCCACAGTACGGGTTAAAGGTATTTTTAGAGTTTATGCGAACCTAGTACTTTAGGACTCGAATTATGTAACTTTACTGCTATATTTTATTTTATTTTGCCAGTTATGCAGGTTAAACCGGCTGGAAAAGTACGATTAATTAATATTGTGTATCTGACTTAGTCACAGCTTTATTTACACACCTTTTTCTGGCTTATAAAAGTAGTGACCAACTTACTGTCCTTGATCTGAAGGCTATGATGGGGGTTCCAACTGAGTTTAAAATGATAAAATGGTAAAATGATGATCTGGGGTTGATTTTTTTATCGGATTGAAGTAGCAAACGAGCATGCAGTCCACCTGATAAGTGGCCACTGCCGCCCATGGACATCTATAAGCAATTTCATATAGGAAATAGGTTCTATCTGAAGTCAATCACAGATGCGTTGCTACTCCTAAGGACTAAGTTGGTCTCCTCATAAAAAATTGTGCCGGCAACTACACACTCCGCAGAAACGCAAGAACTGCTTCACACTAGAAATAGGTGTGTGGGCGACAGTGTACACTTACGATCATGTGAACTGTATGCATGTATGCCGAGTGTAAAACAGAATTAAAACATCGCTTCACTTATGAACACAACTAAAAGTTACAAACAACCACCACAGTATAGTGGAACGAATAATAGGAGTACAAAGGAACAAATTGTACTCACTGGCTTTAGAGGTGAATAGATGAGTGGTCTATCCACACAATCCAATAAGTTATGCCAACATTGACACTAGGGTTGCCACCATTTTTTTCAACGATTAAATTACATTGGCTACAAAAGGTATAAAGAAAAAACTACGTAGCTTCAAAATAAAGTACTATTTATATTATTACTTAATTTTTGGCTCTGGGATACTTTTAGAACTGTGTGAGGTGATAGTAAAAAAAATGTAGATACTAACTTGAGGCCCATATTTCTAAAAAAAGGTGACCAAATGTAAATGTTCTACTACTTTCTAAATAAGGTAGCTACGGAAACCTTGTGATTAAAGGAATCTTAGTTTACTGATTTTAATCAAACTTTTAAATCCCAGATATACAAAATAAAGTATTTTCGCGTACTTTTTTTTTGCTCATAAAGTATAAAGTACAATTGCCCCGAATAAAGTACAATACTTTATAATAAAGTACAGGTGGCAATCCTAATTGACACCGAAATCCTGCCGTGTTCGGTGCCGATAGAAAAATACAGATAATTTTGTATTCGTTGCTGTAGATCTTTTGGTGTTTAGTTATACCAATTGCGGTTTTATGGTTCTATACACATAATAAAAATAAAAAACTTTGCTAAATCTGAAATCTGAATTTGTACATATTGACTAGAAATACAGTTTAAAGGACTGATCAGTATAGCAATTTACATATTTTTTATTTGTTATTTCTCATTATACTTATTTTTCATCATACTATCGTATAAAATAAAAGAAAAAACTCTGTTTTTTTTTAAATATAATATTTTTGAATAATTTAAATCTATTGACATTGTGGCAAAATAATGATCTAAATTAGTATTTAAATAAAACCTTGATGATTTTTGAAGTGAAACTTCTATCGGGGTTGGAAAAAAAATTAGTGTAACATTTTTTCGTTACGCGCCATCTTTTTCTGTTGCGCGCCATCTTTTTTTTTCGTTACGCGCCATCTTTTTCTGTTACGCGCCATCTGTTTTTTTCCGTTACGCGCAATCTTTTTCTTATCCCTACCACGCGTGATATTAGATAGATTATTATAGATTAGATTATTAGATAAAGTTTAATAAAAGCCTTTCATTAAACTTGCACTCACTGGCTTTAGAGGTGAATAGATGAGTGGTCTCTCCACACAATCCAATAAGTTCTGCCAACATTGACACCGAAATCCTGCCGGTGCGGTGGCGATAGAAAAATACAGATTTTTGTATTCGTTGCTGTAGATCTTTTGGTTTTCATTTATACCAATTGCTGTCTTGCGGAACAGTTTGTAAGAAAATAAATGTTTAACAAAAATGCAGGCGATGGTAGAGCCAGTGTAGTTGGATCAGAGAGATACCACCGCCACACACAAGTATGAAGCACTTAGCGTTTCGGTGGAAGAAGTGTGTTTGGGATACATCCCATTATTGTCTCATAGCTGGGCTCGCGTCTTCGCTCAGAACGATTAGGCCATAGTCCACCGCGCGGGCCAAGTGAGAATTGATGGACAACATGGATGTATCGGATCACTATATACGTTTTTTAGTATATATAACTACCAAATCCTGCTGGTATTGATTGTCCAGCATCTTTTAATATTTCCCCTACTTAGCAATCATGTTTAAGTATAACTATATATCGTACTGATTGTGTTAGTATTAATACACTTACATTAGTAGTTATTTATGAATGACATTCAAAATTCATTCAATCACTTTATATATTAGGCGACCGTGGTCTAGTCTTCGGGAGCAAGCATTTTGGATAAAATCTCTGTTCGATGAAGTTGTTTACAGATGTCCATGGGCGGCATTGACCGCTTACCATCAGGTTAGTGGTCAATGCCGTCGTCAAGTAGACTCGTGGCGGTCCTCCACGGTTCGGTTTGCACGCTCGTTGTTGCCACAGACGTGCAAGTTGTGGAATGAGCTTCCTCCTGAGGTATTCCCGGGGCGCTATGACATTAGGTTCTTCAAAAAGGTGCGAAAAGAGCTCTCATTCACAGCCAGCGATGCATTGGCGACTCTCTGGTGTTGCAAGTGTCCATAGGCGACGGTGACTACTTTCCATCAGGTAGCCCGCCTGCGTTATCGTTAGGTTAAAGTATAAAAAATAGTAAACTGCATAAGTTTGCTACTTCAATCGATTAAAAAACCGTATAACATTTTCCTGCTCCAATAGATAATTTAACTCTACAGAGGTATAAAACATTCCATTTTTATTTTATTTCGCTATCAGTTAGTCTTGGTTATAAATAACAAATAAAAGTGTCCTACCCCTTATCCACTTAAAAGAATCCTCCGCCGGCGAGAAATATATCTATTTTAAATAATAAAACGCTTTCTACACCCGTAAACTCACACGATTGTGCTGTTGCCACGGATACACAAGATAAATACAAAATATAGAGACCTAGAAACTTTATTTAAAAAATATGTGAGGCATAGATAAACTTTTTCTTTTGGGAAGTCGGTTAAAATGTACAGTAATACCTCGACTTACGCTACCCCGGCTTACGCGAAGTCGGAATTACGCGGTTTTCAAATCTCATCAATTAGTCTTTTATTGAATGCCAGCTGCGCGACACAATCTCTATATTATCGATTACATAGTCTTAGAGCAAGTTCTCATGACAAGCGCTCAACGCGCGTTTTAATAACGCGCGCTTACAACATTACAAACATTTTACAAACTACAAACATTTTATTCAGGCCGTACACATACTAACGCGCGTTTTTATAAAGCGCGCGTTAAACGCAGCGCTAGCGCTTGAACCTTGTTAGCGCGCGTCAACGCGCGCTTTGAGATCATTTGTTTTCTATGTTTCCGTTCAGTTGAGCGCGCGCTTTTGACGTTAATAAACGTAATAATGGGTCCAATAGTTCATCCACAAATCATCGGAAATAGAATCCGACGTTTATAATACAGATTTATTTATAAACGAAATAGAGAAACGTCCTGCGATATGGGAAATGACAAATAACGATTATTCAGATGAGAATTTAAAGAGACGGGGTTGGGAAGATCTCGTCCTCATATTCATATTCATTTCATGCCATCGGTATAAAATCACCGTTAAAACTGTTTCTACGTCCATCTTCAAATGTAAGAACTCCACTGAACCGGCGAACGCGGTAACGCGCCTTCAACGCCTTACAAACGTGTGTCATGTGAACACTATACAAAAATTTAGCGCGCGTTGTACGCGCGTTGAACGCTTGTCATGAGAACTTGCTTTTATTATCCCACTGACAGCTACAACTAATTTTGAGTTACGTATTTCTTAACCCGACTTACGCGGGGATCAGTCAGTCCCAACTATCGCGTAAGTCCAGGGGGGTATTACTGTATTTAAAGGCGTTGATTATGTTTTTACAATGCTAAAGAATATATGGTTTATTCCTTATTATCGTAATTTTTGACGACATCAGTGAAATATGAATGGGTACCGGGTTCGATACTCAGCCAAATAGATATCTGAAATATGAATTTAGATTACTACCCTTTTTTTTTCACGACCGTGATGGTAAGTGGTCACTGCCGCTCATACACATCTATAATCAACTTCATACAGAACATGGGTTCTATCTGAAGTCAATCACAGATGCGTTGCTACTCCCGAGGACTATGATGGTCGCTTCATGTGAAAGTGTGCCGGCAACCATACCCTTCTATCGAAACGCAAGCAATGCTTTCCGCTAGAAATAGGTGTAGCGGTGGTACTTTCCCTCGAGCTACACTGGTTCTACCACCTTGAATTCAATAAGACTTTAATAATTTAAATCGCTCACTCGTAATAATGTACAGTACTAACCTAAATTCTGTTTTCATATTACTCTACCTTTAGAGGAATATGGTAATCATTCGTATTGAATGCTCAACTATATTTTTATTGAAAGCCAATAGCGGAGGCGTTTTCCAACTAAAAGTAATAAGTTCTGAACATACTGACACCCAAATCCCTGCAATGTATAAACAATTTAAGGCTAGGCGAAAAATAAACGGTAAAACTGTACCCGATGAGTAGGGTTGCCACCTTTTTTTCAACGATTAAAGTACATTGGCTACAAAAGGTATAAAAAAAGTACGTAGCTTCAAAATAAAGTACTATTTATATTATTACTTATTTTTTGGCACTAGGATACTTTTAGAACTGTGCGTGGAAGCAAAAAAAAAATGTAGATAATAATTTGATGCCCATATTTCTAAAAAAGGTCACCAAATGTAAATGTTATTCTACTTTCTAAATAAGGTAGCTACGGAAACCTTGTGATTAAAGGAATTTTAGTTTTATACAAAACTGATCATAATCAAACTTTTAAATCCCAGATATACAAAATAAAGTATTTTCGCGTACTTTATTTTACTCATAAAGTTTAAAGTACAATTGCCCCGAATAAAGTACAATACTTTATTATAAAGTACGGGTGGCAACCCTACCGATGAGATTTCTACGTAAATTTTTCCGTTGAAAAATACGTATTTTCTGCCGTTCGCGGCGCCACCTGGGTTATAATATATTAATTTTAGGCAAATGACATTTGACACTGTTTTTAGGTCCCTTATTCATGAGAGGTAAGGTTCAGTCAAGGTTTTTTTAATAAGATTGAAGTAGCGAATGTAGTTTAATATTAAGAGGTCACCGCCGCCTATAAAAATCGACACATGTATAGGACATAGGTTTTTCCTGATGCTGGCAACAGATTTATCGACATTATTTAGGACTACTATGATAGTTATTTCATACTAAACTTTAACCTTTTACAGAAATGATTTTTTTTATCTGACTGAAGTGCAAACGAGCAGTCCACCTGATGGTAAGTTGTCACTGCTGCCCACGGACATTTGTAATACATACAGAACATGGGTTCCATCTGAAGTCACAGATGCGTTGCAACTCCCGAGCACTACGATGGTCGCCTCATGTGAAAGTGTGCCGGCAACCTCACCCTTCTATCGAAACGCAAAAAATGCTTCATGCTAGACATATGTGTTGCGGTGGTACTTCCCCGGTCAAACTACACTGGTTCTACCTCGTGTTAAAACTGCTTTATGATAGAAATGATAAGTTGTGGTGGTACTTCCCCGGTCTCACTATTATGGTTCCATCCATAGTGGTTATTCAAAAATATCGTAGCCAGATTATGTAGTGATTCGCCTAAAAATTGTGAAGAAATGCGACTCAAAAACTCATAGAGCGATGCAATTAATTTTACTAACGAAGTCAGCAAAATCCTAACTCTTTGAACAGAGTAATTCGAGACTCGTAACTATGCACAAGCAATATGCTGTATTTTTGTGAAATATTTTAAAGACAGGAACGGGAATCAACCAACAAACACGGTAGTCAATTGCACACTGCTTTTATTTCATTAACTATAGACGCGGGTAGCAGCCGCACGCAAGTAAACCTATGTGTACCTACATAGGTACACATATACAACAATTTTCAATATCTACAATTAGCATTCCATTAATATTGTTTGGGGTACAACCCATTATTGTCCCACTGCTGGGCACGGGTCTTCTTTAATAATGAGAGAGTTTTAGGCCATAGTCCACCGCGCTGGCCAAGTGCGAATTGGACTTCCCACACCTCCGAGAACTTTTTTTTTTAAACGGCAGTGACCGCTGACCATCAGGTGGACTGCATGCTCATTTGCTACTTTACTCATAAAAAAATGGCAATAGTTTAAGTAACATACCTACTCAACTTGACATACTCAGTGGATAACACGCAGATAGATTGTCAGCATACGTTTTGAAAAGGACTTACATGTAAGCGTCATTCGAAGATTTTAGTAAAAACTGACATTTTAAAAGCGTTATCTAAATAAATGCAGATTGAAAAGTGACTAATGATGAACACAACTGACTCTCACAGCAAATAGTGGCTTAGATCACAATGCTATAAATTCTGTCCACACCGACAATGAAATCTTCGCGCTGTGAAAAGCGACTACTACAGACAAAAATTATGTACCGCTTCTAAATCGAGTGCATGAAGCGTTCCAGTGTAGTTGAGATTACAACTAGATAAAGGAAAACAGATATTAGTTTGGATTGTATGTTTCGAAGTAAGTGATTCATTAAAAACTGTTAAGTATTTTTAACTAACTTTAAATTGGTCGTATTGCTAAAACAGACAGATGGAAAACGCATACCAATACAATATAAAAATAATAATTTGGCAGTGAGTGTCAACATAAAATAACAAAAAATCGAATGTCTGTAAAGTCGGTTTACTGACGATAGTTGAACGTGACAATGTCATAAGAAAATACTAATGGAATGGTTGCATTTATCAAAAGAAAATTTTAATTTTATTTGTTTGATAGATATTTTATACGGATATAAATAAGGAAGTAAATGGAAATCACAAAGGAATTGATCAAGTTACATTTATTTGTATGAATAAATACAATTTTGTAATTTTTCTGATATAATTGTATTTATTGGCCGATTGTGCCTCTTTGTCGCTCGTACCGCGCTCTCGCTTGCACTTCAAGCGTTAAATGGAACGCCTCAGAGCGAGGTAACGCCGCATGAGTCATGTTTTTGGCGCGTGCAGCCGGCTCCATCGAATTACAAGAAGTTGTCGCTTCAAAAAGTCTTCGTGTGTTTAATTAACACTGAGTTGCTATTAAGTACCAACGCGATAATACACGTTGCCAATACAGCGCTATTACCTTGACATTGAATACATTGAATAACTAGTTGAATCCCGCAGCTTCGCCCGCGTTAATAAAAATCGATTGTCCAGTGGAAATAATATATTTTCCCACAGTAAAAAGTAGTCTTTTTGTTAATCCAGAGTATCAGATAACTCCCTACCAAAATTTATGAAAATCGCCCCAGCCGTTTACACGTGAAGAAGTCAGTCACAAACATACACACTCACAAACTTTCGCTTTTATAATATTAGTATGAAAAGTATGATAATACACGTCAACGTGACAATGAATATTTGTATGACAGCTGTTTCAATAAAACTCACTCGCATAAATGCTACTTTTTTATTTGAAATTTGTATGCAGGTTGAAAAGTTAAGCTTGAAAACTTAAACTTACAAATACAACTCACTTTCACAAATAGAGGAGTGGCTTAGAGCACAATGCAATAAATTCTACCCACACCAACAATGGAATCTCCACGCTGTGAAAAGCAACTTCAACAGGCAAAAAATATGTACCGCTTCTGAATCGAGTACATAAGCGTTCTACTATATTTGTTTTGCATTTTCATTTGCGAAACAGAAAAGGATATAGCTATTATTCAGAATTGTGAGTTTTAGAAAATTTGTTGTATGAAGTTGTTTAGAGACGGCAATGAGCAGGAGTAACGATTTGCGATCAGGTAGGTGGTAGAACCAGTGTAGTTCAACCGGGGAAGTACCACCGCCACACCTATTTCTAGCGTGGAGCATTTCTTGCGTTTCGATAGAAGGGTTTGGTTGCCGGCACACTTTTGTATGAGGCGACCATCATAGTTCTCGGGAGTAGCAACGCGTCATGATTAAATTCAGATAGAGCCATGTTCTGTATGAAGTTGATTACCAGTTACTTAGGTGGACTGCATGCTCGTTTGCTACTTCAGTCGGATAAATAAATAAAATAAAAAATCATTTATTTTTTTATTTACTCAAATTTCGGATCATTAACGGGTTTTCTTCAGATAGAAAAGTGACTAAGCCTTATAAACACAATTGATTTCACATGCAGGCAGATTGACTTTGGCAGGCAAAAAATATGTAACGCTTCTGAATCGAGCACATAAGCGTTCCACTATAGCAATGTTTGCCTTTTTGATTCGTATAAAGCGGTATAGATATTAGTTTACAGGTGGTAGACCGGGGAAGTACCATCGCCACACCTATAGAAAATTAAAAATATATTAATAGAAAAATGCTATTACACGTATGACGACTTCTTAAACGATGATTTAAAAATATAAAATACAAAAAATATTTAATCTTCTAAAGTTATCAGCATTGTAATATAGTGTCTAATTGTAAGTCTTTTAATGATAAATACGAGTATGTGAGTGCCATACATTTAGAACGCCTTAAGCGGCATATTCAATTTTTGGCGCCCTTTTCTTTTTTTTTTAAACATCTTATGTAATCAATATTATTGTAACCCAAAAATTGACTAAATAAAGATCTTTCTTTCTTTCTTTCTTATATCCAGCGTGAAGCGTTTCTTGCGTAGATATATGATTATACTAGCAGACCCGTCGAACTTTGTTCCACAAAGTCAAAAATCGAAAAAAACAGTGTTCCCCCACTATATTTTACATGTACATATATTATACATAAAACCTTCATCTTGAATCCTATTCTATAGTCTATTAAAAAACAGCATTAAAATCCGTAGCGTAGTTTTAAAGATCTAAGCATACATAGGGACAGACAACGGGAAGAAACTTTGTTTTATACTATATAGTGATATACATATGTATATAATATATATCTACATGATATCTAGGTTACTAAATTAGTCTATGTTCAAAACGGATACGTGACCCAGATGACGTCACAAAGGGATACGTTGTTTGTTAGTTAATGTTAGTTTGTAAATAAAGCCTATTGACGCAACACCAGAGGCTTGTTAAATTGATATTGATTCAGCATTAAACTCTCCGTTTATATATACACTTTTGATGACAAGGCGGTGTGGTTACACGGTTTTACACGTAGTGAGTTTGGGTTCGATTCCCGGTCAGATAACTGAATGAATTTATATTTTTATATACCTATCCGCTTTTAATGACGTGGCGGTGAGGTCATACGGTTTGACACGCAGTGGGTTTGGGTTCGAGTCCCGGTCAGATATCTGAGTTAATTTAGATTTTTGTTATGGTTCTGTTTGTGTATGTGTCTAATATATGTATATATGTCTTTGTAAATGGCACGACTCAACAGAAAATGTCAGTGTGGAGCAAAAAAATCTGTAAGCGTTAAAACACACACACACAAAGAATAACTATAATATAGAAGACAATAAAGCCTGGGACTGAGAAATAATATTTATTTTTGTTGTTTAAATTTAAATTTAGTGTCAAAATGTAGCGTATCTTGCCAAACAAGCCTCTTGTTTAGTGAAATGTAAGACAGGATACTTGAGCTAGCTTTTATTTATTTTAAGAATAGGGTGAATATAAAAACAAAGAAATAAAATCAGCCAAGTGCGACTTAGACTCTTGTACGAGTTCCGTACATCATACTAATATTATAAAGGCGAAAATTTGTGAAGAAAAAGGTCATAAAAGTTGGACGCCTACGGTGGGCTGGACATGTGGAAAGGATGGATGAAACCCGCGTACCCCAACGTCTACTACATGGTAAGCCGGACGGACGGAGAAACCGAGGAAGGCCAAAACTCAGGTGGCTAGATGGAGTCAAGCAAGATCTAAAAACTGTGGGCGTGACAAGATGAAGGGCGAAAATAGACTGGACTGGAGAAATATTCTGGACCCAAGGCCCACCCGCGGCTGTAGCGCCTTAGATGATGATGAAAATTTGTGAGTGTCTATGTTTGTTACTTGTTGATGTCTAAACGGCTGGAACGATTTCAAAAAATTTGGTAGGAAGTTAGACACTCGGGATTAACACATAGCGCTCTTTTAACTGTGGGAAAATATCTTATTTCAACGGGACAATCGATACATCGATTTTTTTAACGCAGGCAAAGCTGCGGGGCTCAGCTTGTTATCTATAAAAAATCATGTTTGTTGTAAGAAAGTTGTATGTGTCAAGAAAATAAATATTTAAGGGGGGGCTATTTTCTTTTGTTTATAATTGGTATAGCGGCAACGGAAATACGTCAAATGTGAATTTCAATTGTCTATCACGGCTCTTGAAATACAATCTGGAGACAGACAGATGAACGCACAACGGAATCGTAGTAAAATAATAAATACAAGTCACCCGTCGCAGCGGCCGAAATTCGACCGTAATTTAAATTAAAAAACTAAACTTCATATTGTCCAAAGAAGCACCAATATTTCTCGAATTTAAATGAATTGTAATAATTTTTAAGTTATTTTGAACCTATCCGTTAAGGGTAAAAAGAGGTTTATTATCTAAGCTGCATTTAAAAGCAATAGCGGGTATTTTGTCAAAACATCTGACATTTTTGACGTTATGTTTTCATAGTAAGATATTGAATATTCTATTTCGTTTAGTACGTATGTGTTTGTGTCAAATGCAAGGTAGTGTGTGTAATGTGTTTTTAGTAGATTTTATGTATGTTTTATGCGTTATTTGAAAAAATATTAGCATTGCGTAATCCTTCTCTACATCAACTATAACCGTGCGTAATTCCATGCTCATCCGTCTGCGGCAAGTATCTTAAAACACAAGTTTTTGCTTCACGTATTAATATATAGATATTCTTTACCCTTTCCCTTTGAGTACTTAACCGTAAAAAGACAAACTAACTAAGGTTTTTACCGGATCTTCTCAGCTAAAGTGGCATTCCGATACGGTAGTAGAATAACCAAAAATATTGTAACTGACAATTTGAAATTCCATAAGTCAATACAAAGTAAAGGCATTCCATTTCATATGACCCCGGATCTGGTGACAGGAACTTTTCAAAGGCATAATTATGTGGGAAGATTAGACGACCTTTTTTGTCGGTACGCTTAAAGAAGACCTTTATTTTCTCATTAACTTAATTTCACAGTGCCTTTGACCTCGTCGACATCCTTTTTTAAAATACATATCCTAAGCATATTTGTCAACCCATTATGTTCCCATCGCTGGGCAAGGGTCTATCCCACACAGTGAGAAGGTTTTTTTTTTTTTAATTTTTATTATTATGATAATAATGCATTTTTATAATTACTATATTATGTACTATATACTTTTGCAAGCTGCTTAAGGAACTGTTAACAAGATTTATGTTGAACTTAAATATAAGCGTGCGAGTATATGTACAACATTGACATCACTACATACAAAACAAAGTCCATTCCCGATGTCTGTCCCTATGTATGCTTGATCTTTAAAACAACGCTACAGATTTTGATACAGTTTTTAAATAGATAGGGTGATTCAAGAGGAAGCTTTTTATGTATGATACGTGCATAATATGGTGGTGAATCAGTGATAATTATAGATTTTAACTTTTACGCGGAACGAAGTTCGCCGGGCCAACTAGTATTCTCAGGAATTATGTGTCAGACATTCCTAAGGTAGTTTTTTTTGCTTATTCAATTTTACAAAAAAGCATATATATATAATTCATGTATTCCTCGTGACATTTTCGTGACAATTGGCGCCACTCCAACCGATGATGTGCCCTCTGAATCCAACGGTTTCCCGCTGTGTTCTTCAGACCATCGGTCCCCCTATGGTTTTAAAAAATTGATTTTTTTTATCTGACGTCTGTAATTAACTTCATACAGAAAGGGCATCTGAAGTCAATCACAGATGCGTTGCTACTCCCGAAGACAATGATGGTCGCCTCATATAAAAGTGTGACGACAACCACAACCTTCCATCGAAACGCAAGAAATGATTCACGCTAGAAATCGGTGTGGCGGTGTTACTTCCCTGGTCGAACTACACTGGTTCTACCACCTTCAATGTATACGGGTTTCGAACCTCGATCTTACAGATTGCGAGATTGAACCACTGAGCTACTTACACGTAATTGGTTCGAATATCTCAAAAAGCATTTCTACTTCCACAATAGAGTGATTACAAAGTGTTTAATGAACTGTAAAGTACTCCCAATAACTTCCCTAACAAGGCTTCAAACGGCAGAAAGAACTAATTATTTTAATGAAATTCCTTTGTGCACTTGTGCAGTACGGGATCTCTTCAGTTTATTAAATTCAGTTCTAATTTAAGACACTTTTGGATCGTGAAGTTTATTATATCATATCATACTTCATACTAATATTATAAAGGCTAAAACTAATATTATAAAAAAAATGATTTTTTGAATGACACTGGCTAAATTGATTATTTCTAATATCTTGTTTGTTTTGATTATAGGCCATTCCTTTTTAATAAAATATTTTAAATTTTAAATAAAATATTGGACTATATAATTACTAATTTAATAATTATGATGATTTAATTTTATTATTGTACCAATTGCTCAATTATAAATCATATTAATTTAATTTAACTTAATTGATTACTAGAATATTATACTATTACATGTGACATATTTGCATACCCTTTGGGTTAGGATAAGAGAACAGAACTAATGTATTTTACATATATATTCCACCTTATTCTGCAAATAAATTAATTGAATTGAATTGAATTGAATTGAATTGAATTGAATTGAATTGAATTGAATTGAATTGAACTGAATTGAATTGAATTGAACTGATTTGAATTGAATTGAAATGAAGACGAAAGTTTGTGAGTGTGTATGTTTGTTACTTCATCACGTCTAAACGGCTGGAGCGATTTTCATAAAATTTGGTATGGAGTTAGCTGATACTCTGGATTAAGATATAGGCTATTTTTTACTGTGGGAAAATATCTTATTCCCACGGGACAATCGATACATCGATTTCTTAACGCGGGCGAAGCTGCAGGGTTCAGCTAGTAACATTAAAAAGGCGAAAGTTTGTGAGTGTGTATGTTTGTTACTTCTTCACGTCTAAACGGCTGGAGCGATTTTCATAAGATTTGGTAGGGAGTTAGCTGACACTCTGTATTAACATATAGGCTGCTTTTTACTGTGGGAAAATATCTTACTCCCACGGGACAATCGATACATCGATTTCTTAACGCGGGCGAAGCTGCGGGGCTCAGCTAGTAATATTACAAAGGCTAAAGTTTGTGAGTGTGAATGTTTGTTACTTCTTCATGTCTAAACCGATGGGCCGATTTTCATAAAATTTGGTAGGGAGTTAGCCGATACTCTGGATTAATATATAGGCTACTTCATCCTTCTTCCAAAATTCTTTTTCTACATCTGCTGTTTCCTTATGGAATAAACTACCTCTGTCAATACGCCGTGCTGAATCGATCGAATCATTCAAACGTCAGATAATGAAGCTCTATTTAGAGTCATGAATTTTCTTGTCGCTCTCGTCATTTGCACATATTTATGTCACAATACTTTTTCTAGCGCTTTATTTATATCTCAGTTCTGCCGTCTTTTATTTTATTTTTTTTCTCTATTTTTCTTCTTTTCTGTCTTATGTTTTATTTCTCTTTGTGTTTGTTAATCTGTTTATTCTCTAATTTCATTTTTTTCCACTGTGTACTTAATGTTACTTATTTATCCTACTATAATTTCTGTCCTTCATTAATCCTTTTCTAACTTTACACACACTTCCCACTCTTCATTCCTGTTATATTTCCCAATTCCATGCATAGGTTGTCTGGAAGAGATCGCTGCCTAGCGATAAGACCGCCTATTGCATATTGCTGCTCTACTTTGTATGTTATTGTTATTTTTGTATGTGTTATAGTGAGCAATAAAGAGTATTCTATTCTATTCTACTTTTTACGGTGGAAAATATCTTATCACCCACGGGACAATCGATACATCGATTTCTTAACGCGGGCAAAGCTGCGGGATTCAGCTATTTAGTTTATAATAGTCGTAATACGCCCTTTGCTTATTTGTAGTCATAAAACTTTACACCTCATAACTTCTACTCCAATTTCCGTTTTACTATTTAATTATTATGTGCTGCTGTTAATTTCTAATACGCGCGTCATTTAGGGGAGGCCTACGTCCAGCAGTGGACCTTAAAGGGCTGATGGATGGATGGATGGATGGATGACGCACATAATTTTAGAAAAATCTGTTGTGCGTACGCGCCTGGGATTTGAACCTCAGACCTCCCGATCGAGAGCGCAAGTTTCAACCTTTAGCCTACCACTGCTCCATAAAATAGATGTATTTTAATATAATTTATTTTGTTTTTATATTTTTCGATACAAAGACAATATTACCTCAAGATATGGTCTACAAAAATATGTTCGGTCCTTAAAATAAAAATCAGTAACTATGGATTGATGCAATTTCAAGCAGACTAGCAAGCAAGTCAATATACTTATGTAAACTGTTAACCACGACTTTGTCCGAGCAGAATATACTACAAATATTAATTCCTATTAAGCAATAAGTGATAATATAAACTAGTCACCTGTCGCAACGGTCGAAATTCGACCGTAGTTCAATTCAAAAACCAAACTTGATATTTTCAAAAGTAGCACGGTTATTTCTCAAATTAAATAAAGTTGTATAAATATTTAAGTTACTTTAACCCCTCAAAGGTTTACTAACGTTAATTAACAAAGACGTTAATTAACTAACCTGCATTTAAACGCAATAGCGGGTATTTTGACAAAGAAATCTGTCATTTTTGACGTTATGTGTCTTAGTAGTATGACACTGAATGTTTTATTTCATTTATTACGAGTATATATATGACTGTGTCAAATGTAAGGTAGTGTGCGTAATGTGTTTAAGTTGATTTTATGTATGTTTTATACATTCTTTGAAAATAATATGATCATTCCGTACTACCTCTCTACATACACTATAACTGTGCTAAATTTTATAGTCCTCCGTCCGGCGGTAAGTTGCTTAAAAACGGATCCCACACACCGTCCCTGCCGGCGGAGACGAGGACCCCATTACAGCACAACCGTCACAAGGTATCCCCGCGTGATCGGTCGTGCATCGCCAGTGCCCCACATTAGCGCAACTGAGCTAAACCGAGGTGCCCTTAGGTCAGCCGCAATCCCTATTTAACCAGAGGTGGAAGGCCAGGACGTCGGCATTAGCCGGGTCCGTAACCGTCCCTCCCTCTAGTGAAGGAGGAAGGTCGAGGAAACCGGAAACGGGGACCAAAGCTATCCCTCCCTTCCAGCCCAAAGTCTTCTTGTCCCGGCTAGAGCTTTAGGCTCGCCTTAAAAAACTCGGTGAAGCTGTAAAGGCCACTAGGGCCAACAGTAACTACACATTTGAAAAAAAAAGGATCCCAAGTTTTGGCTCCACGTAATATATAGATAGCTCGCAAGATACAAACTTTACTGAACAACCCTATCTATACTTAGATTACGAAGACATTAACACCATTAATAATCAAAGATCAGCGTAACACGGTGTCTTCCCATACACCATGTACTTGATAGTTTTCGATATATCCTTCCAACAGCTCTCTCTTTCACACCGATGATGGGAAGTGGGTGCCAGAAAGAGAGAGGTTTTGGAAGTGGGTGAAATATCGGGATTGTACTGTAATTCGATAGTCGTGTGCGGTCTAACTCGTGACAAGATAGGGATGGGAATTGATGTTGAATATTTATATCGATATTTTCGTTTCAAGTAAACGTGTGTTACTCGTAACTATAATTGAGTTGTATTGACATCTATGGGTATATTTTTTGTAATATTAATACTAAATACTATTTAGTAAAGGAAGACAGGTCCAAGTAAAAGAGAGAAATATATTTTATTTGAATTTTTATTTTATTTTTATTTTTGATATCTTAAACATTTGTAACATCCGAGTTAATTAAAAGCTAGGGATAAAAAGGTTTAAAATCAAATCATCTTTATTCTGCAAAGTTAGGTACAAAATGGTGTTGAGTTCTACATTTCCTCTTATTTTTACCTATAAAGCATACAATTTACGACTTATATTCTATAAAGTCAATTATTTAAAATATTAGGTAGGTTTATTTAGCCTGACGACAAAATATTGAATAAAGGTATCCTCGAAAATCAAAATAACAAAATTAAATAACAAATTATAATAGTCTACAAAAATAATTGTCCATTGAAATAAAAAAATGCATTGGATTGCGTTACATACGCAATCCAATGCATTTTTTTAATGACTTTAACTTATAATAAAAAAACTTACTTGTTCCAAAGTTGAGCTCAGGTTATTTATTAAAAGTTAGTTGTAGCTGAAAAGTTTCTAACAATCGTAGTTATCAAAATGAAGATAAAACTAAAGATTGATGAACAAACTTTGTTTACCCAAACTCAAATTACAACAATTATGAAGAAACTTACAAACTCTTGCAAAAATTTCACATAATGTACTGAATTTCAAATTGTGAATAAATCTTCATAGATGAGCTAAGTTTTAATAAACTCATAACATTGAACAATGTCAAGGACTTATTCTACGAACACTTTAATAACATTGATTATAATTCTATGGAGGAACAGCAACGAATACAGATTTTATACAGCCCTATCTACATATATAAAAATCACAAATCACATATTTTCATGGGTTCGCCCATTTCGGACACGTCTAACATGGTGTGTTAAATTTTCAGGGAAATCGGAATCTGCGTAAAAAAAAATAGCTAACACACATACATTTTCACAATATAATGCATTTGTATTAGGTATTAATCACTACAAGAAAACAAAGTCGCTTCACGCTGTCTTCCCTATGTATGCTTAGATCTTTAAAAGTACGCTACAGATTTTAATGCAGTTATTTTAATAGATAGAGTGATTCAAAAGAAGGTTTTTATTTATAACTAGCAGTACCCGCGGTTTCACCCGCGTAAAAAAGATACCTAATATGTGGATGATCTAGGAAATTGAAAGTTTTCTTTCACATTGACCTACTCTTCCCATTTTGCTTCTGTGTCTTGTAAAAAACATATAAAAAAAATTATTGCACTTCATCGTATACGACGGCGCATGCGGCATATACTGCGAGTGGATCAACATGAGGTTAATATTTTGCTCTAAAATATATCTAACCAATAAATATAATTGTATAGCCTAAAGCCTTCCGCGATAAACGGTCTATTCAACACAAAAATATTTTTTCAATTCGAACCAGTAGTTTCTGAGATTAGCGCGTTCAAACAAACAAACTCTTCAGCTTTATAATATTATATAATATATAATACATGCACAATATAGGCATTGGAAGAACACTGATAATTTTAGATTTTGACTTTTGGGCTGAACGAAGTTCGCCGGGTCAAATGGCACGATAAAACGAGCACGAAGTTCTGATGGCAAGGCCACTTGCATGTTTGCTTATGGGTATCTTGACGACACACGTTTTATTCCGCTAAGGACTAAAACGCCTCATATTGAAGATGTACCAAGTTATTATATTAGATAAGAACATATAACGAGACTTATTTTTGGTTTTGGTATGTACCTACTAACTCCGATTATAGTTTATATAATTGTTACAATATAGATCTCAATCACCCGAGATCAAGTGAATTTGGCTTAAATAAACTAAATATAAATACTTCACTTACAATTAAATGTAATTCATTTTATAACACATATATTACTTGGTAAAAATCAAGACGATATTTATTCCAAAAACTGGAATTACACATTTATTTATACTAAGAACAATGTCCCTAGTAGCAGATGGTACTGTATTGTTTCAAACTATTCCAATAGAATTAGATCAGTTCATTTTGACAATAAAAAGAAGTCTTGGGAAACATTTCAAGTAATATAATAAATTTCGTGTTTAACAGTATTGAAAATCCAATAAAATTGCTTCATCGGTTTCTCGAACTTACTTTTTCGACAATGGCACTGATAAATTGTGAAAGATAGTATTATGTCTATACAGACAGTCTAGACATTTGTAGGGTTTCGAAGTTTGGATTCAAGGCAAGCCTCCTTTGAATTTTCAAAGTTTTTTATGTATTTAATATCAATTAATACCAATATCCATTATTAATTGCTACAACATTGAAGGAATACATCGCAAGGAAACTTACATGCCTGTAAGTTCTTATTTTTTTTAAACGTAGAAAGTGTATTCATCCGCACTTGACCAGCGAGGTAGGCTAAGACTTAAATCTTTCTCAATCGGGGAGGTGATCCGTGACCAGCAGTGAGGCTGCAAAAAATGACGAGAGAGAAACAATCCTTAAGGATAAATGACTACTAGTGGAGCCCTTGAAGACTTCTCAATTTCAACCCATTATTGTCACACTGCTGGGCACTGATGAGAGAGTTTTAGGCCATAGTCCACTGCGCTGGCCAAGTTCGAATTGGTGGAAGACTTATTTTTGTAAAAAAGGTTGTAACCGAGCTTGCATTTTAAATAATGGAATGTGGGCAGTGCAGCCTTTATAATATCTGTTAACAATTCAAAATAAGTCAGGAGTTCTACTTTAAGGCGATTACAAATGCGGTGGTACGCCAAAAAACTAGTGAGGTGGTAGAATATGGTTTGGTCAGGAAGGTGCCGATGTACATACCTACTTCTAGCATGAAACAGTTCTTGCGTTTCTTTGCATTTTTTATATCCATTGAATTGTAAAATTAATAAGTATTTTTTTACTTTCAAACTAATAACTTTTATTTGAGAGTATCGATATTTCATGACATCTACTCCAATCCCTATAATTCCTTACGCGCCACTCGATTCCAACATCTCAGTTGACACATAAACAGTGTTCGCGACCGAAATATATTTTCGGTATATATTACGCTAACATTTGGTACACACATAGTCAATAACCTACATTAGCACAAAAGATACTGTCGTGATAGGCTTGACTGAAATAGGCAAATCAAAATGAAAAACATAGTATCCAAATAAAATTTTCTAAATTCCAAACTTTATCGATATTTCACGTCATCTGTTCCAAGCCCTATGACTCCTTACGCGCCACTCGATCCCAACATCTCAGTTGACACGCACAAACAGTGTTCGCGACCGAAATATGTTTTCGGTATACGTACTTCGGTTTATAGTGATATATTGCCCGTGTCAAATAATCAAGCTTCTTCGAGCTATGTTTTGACGTAAAAAACAATCCGTTTTGTCTATCCGAATGTATTAAAAATAATATATATTTTAGTTCTCTTTTATGTTTTTTAATTGGATTTTAGAAGCAAACGAGTATGCAGTCCACCTGATGGTAGGTGATCACTGTCGCCCATGGACATCTGCAAGCAACTTCCTATAGAACATGGATTCTATCTGAAGTCAATCACAGATGCGTTGCTACTCCCGAGAACTAACTAGGATGATCGCCTCATATAAAAGTGAGCCGGCAACCACACCCTTCCATCGAAACGTAACTTAACGTAACGGAATGTATTAAGAATAATATATAACGAAGTGGTCGCGTGATATCAGGATGGTCGACGTCTTCGTTATTGTCCTTTCTTGAATATTTCAAGTAAAACACCGGAGTAAACTTCTTCGATTTATTCACAGTTTAGGAGGTCCGATCGCTTCGACGGTTAAACAAGAATCTGTTTTCTACCGGCAGGCGCTCGCCTTTTTATAACGGTGTTTGGTGAGGTGACAATAACAAATTTATGGAGGGTAAACTAAATTACAATTCTAAAAATCATTTAATTGCTAATTTAATAAACAAACAATTTTCGATCTTTAAACTAAAATATTAAATTATTTTCGGCGACGTGTTTTTCATAAATACGCGGTGTCGCGCCGACATATATTTTAACTCTCTTCTATATGTTTTCCTTTTAAGTTTACCGAATGGTAAGTGTCCGGGCTATAGTGGACACTTACCATCGGTATCTGTGGTCTAATACTACAGAGGGGTCCCTATCTATGATGACTAAGTTGCAACGCTTTAGGTAAGAGTTACCAACGACACAGTACAAAAATGGAACAGTATGGAAAGTAAGCCTTATTCATAAAATAATTACCTACACTCTATTGAAGCAATAGGGTTGTTTCTATTTTTTTAGTGTTGTAAATAGGTACTTATTTTAGCATTTATTGTCGTGTAGTCATCAATCAATCGAATTGTAATAACTACACAGTTTACAGATAATATACGTAGATAATCTAACAGCTTCACAATGTAATCCCAGCATAACGATAATTATTATGATACTTAGTTTAAAATACTGAAAACAGTTTAATATTGATATCTAGTAATTAAAAAACTATTACATAGAAAATGCTTTATAAATTACAAATTATTCACTGAAAAATACATTCTTCGGCGAAGAAACGTCCGGAGTTCTTTATTATTAAATTTTATAGTGTAAAAAATTCAAACTGCCATATACCTAGTGGCATTTTTAAAAAGATCGCGATAACAAATAGCATCGTGAACACTCGTCTTGACGTGACACTCGCTACGGAAGCACTGCGTAAACCCCTTAGCGGCTGAGTGAGTCCTTATCGAACGCTTGTTCGAAGGCAGTTTCCATACTATTCCCAATATTTCTACTGTGCCAACGATACCGTTCAGATAAAACAAACATCGCATCGTGTTAGTGCCTATACTTGCTATTAGTCAGAAATAGCTTGGCCTTTGCATATCCAAAGAAACAAATAAATTCCACAAACGGCATAAAATGTGCAAAATACATACAAAACTAATTTACAACTGACTAACAGTCGAAATCTAACAAACGGAGTAAACACGCTAAAACATACGACAAATTTGACAAGTTTAGCTAAAATCGTGTAACTAATATTAAATTCGACTAACTTCCACCGCATACTTCGCAGGGTTCCATTTAGTTTGCGTTTGTTTGGAAACTAGCAGTCCATTACCTGTAAGGCCTGTGTTCTACTGACAGCGACTTAATCGTGAGTTATCAGCATTTCGAAGTGATGGACTTTTTACAATATCAAATTACTTAAGTTACTTACTAATTAAGGTAACTCAATAAAATTAGCAGGCTGAAGTAGCAATCGCTCGTAGGACCGATAGCCGATGGGGAAGAAAGGTCCTCGAGTAGCGACCACGTTTAGGCACAAGGAGTACAGGTCGCCCCCCTACCAGATGGACCGATGACCTGAAGAAAGCAGGAAACCGTTGGATTCAGAGGGCACAGGACCGGTTGGAGTGGCGCCATTTAGGGGAGGCCTTTGTTCAGCAATGGACATCAAAAGGCTGATGGATGGATGGAAGGTAAATTACCCGGTATTATTAATTAAGGTAAGATTTGTAAGATATATATTAAATTAGAACAATCTTCGTTGCTTAGCCCAGATCTCGTGTGGATTATTAACTATTTCAAGGAAATATCAATTTTCTTTCTTAGTTCTTCTTGCACGACTGGTTAAACGCCTTATCAAGCACTTCAAGCAACAAAACAGAAGAGAACAAAACTAAACAACGCTTGAAAATGTTTTCTTAATATATGTGGAATTAATGACGAATCACATATAAAAAAAGTGTTTTTTTTTTATTTGACTGAAGTAGCAAACGAGCATGCAGTCCATCTGATGGTAAGTGGTCACTGCCGCCCATGGACATCTGTAATCAACTTCATACAGAACATGGGTTCCATCTGAAGTCAATCACAGATGCGTTGCTACTCCCGAGGACTATGATGGTCGCCTCATGTGAAAGTGTGCCGGCAACCACACCCTTCTATAGAAACTCAAGAAATGTTTCACGCTAGAAATAGGTTTGGCGGTAGTACTTCCTCGGTCGAACTACACTGGTTCTACCACCTTACAAATGGAAACCTTTATTTATCGAAGCGTATTCATCACATGGTAGTGTGTTACCCGTATTGAATATCAGCAATCCCTCTTTTCCCGTGGATGCTGTAGGTGGCGAGAAGGACAAAATTTAGCAGTGTCTTACTTTGTAAGATCAACATCTGCTGCAGTCATTATAGGCAAATATGTCCATTAGAGGATGCCTATATTTAGCAGTGGACTTCAAAAAGGATTCATCGCTTATCGCTTACTTACCGTTAGTGAAACACAGATAAGTGATGGTGAAATTCGGTGGATCCATTGAGAAAGTTTGGCCAATTTTTAAACTCCACTCCAAATTTGCTTTCAAATTAGTGCGCTTCGAATGCATGTGGATTAAATGCACAAACTTTGTACTGAAATGTGAGGTAATGTATGAACTATTGGTGGTTCGATTCTGGGGGAACTACCCACACTGCTATTTCTGCTTCAAACTCCAATGTTAGAAATTTATTTTAGGTTTTTTTTTTTTTTGACTAAAGTAGCAAACGAGCATGTAGTCCACCTGATGGTAAGTGGTCACTACCGCCCGTGGACATCTGTAATCAACTTCATACAGACATGGGTTCTATCTGAAGTCAATAACAGATGCGTTGCTACTCCCGAGGACTATGATGGTCGCCTCATATAAAAGTGTGCCGGCAACCACCTTTTTCGGTTCTACCACCTTCAAACGTTGGCCATGAACTGTCAGTCTTGAATAGCACTCCCCCTTTCCCGTAAATGGTGGTGACTCAGATTCAAAACAATATCAAAGCGATGGGCAACAGCATCTGTCTATAACATTAACATCCACTGCGGTGACGCCATGCTACTAGAATGCCCTTCGTGATGGTTATTGATAAAAACCCCCATAATTAGGCTTATTTCGCAAAATGGACCCCAAAGGGTTGACGCATTATATTGGAATTAAAGGACGCGATGAGAAAAATACTCACAGAAAGTAATTGGGAACACAATGTATAAGTAAGTAAAGCATTGACCATCACAGTCCAGTGGCGACGCTTTCGGTGGCTTGGTGAACCTCTTCTACATTAAGTGATAGATGTACATTAGGGGCATCAACACTTACTAGGTAAATAACATGTCTCTTTCAATCGTACTGTATAAACAAACAAACACAAAACTTTGCAAATCAATCTCACAATCGTCAACAAGAACCGCTCCACAGACCATACAACTTCAAGTATACGTTTTTTGTACGTAAGATGTAGTATTCACGTCCCTGTAGTTCCGGGATCTACTATATAGGGGAATAGGACTACGGTATCCCCTGCCTGTCGTAAGAGGCAACTAAGGCGGTTCGGGGTTGCGGGCGGCTAGAGTGGGAGCTCGAACCATTCGATCAGACGACCCCAGGAAGGACGGCGGTATGTGTGGTCGCATACCGTCGTAAAGACAACGTGTTTAGAGGACTCCAGTTGGAGATCCTGGAGTCTTCTTTGTAGCTCTGAGGACGGCCACCGGAGGATAGATGAGGAGTTTTAGGGCGGTAAAAATCCCACATAACCCTACGTCGCGCTCCCAGGGCATTTTCCCACCCATTGATAACTAACTGCTTAAGCATCAAGGGTTCGATGTAACTTCAATAGAGGACTAAATGGTCGCCTCATATAAAAGTTTTCCGCCAACCACCGAACCACCGAAACTCAAGAACTGATTCACGCTAGCAATAGATGTGGCTGTGTATGATTCACGTATTATCAAATTGGGAATCTATTACAAAATAACCGATTTCATTCAAATGACAGTCATAAATTTAATAGTCATAGATGCATTCACTAGTAGAACGCAAAACTAGGTCCATAGCTGCACTTCATGTTTATTACAAGATGCTTAAGTGCTTGTTGAGACAGATGCTAACTGCTCTCAATATTATATACGTTCACGTATCTCAATAGTATTAAATATATGCTCTCAAAACGGTTATTGCGCGCTTTCGGCATTTCTCCTACGTAATTTACTTCAAGAAATCTTACAAAACAAATCTATATTAAAAGGGAAATGATACTTCTGACCTAAATTACTAAAGGACCATGAATTTGAAAACATTTTTTTATGTTGCAGATATTCCCCAAAAAGGTGTTTTTTGATATTTTACCCCTAAGGGGATAAAATAGTGAACGACCTATTTATAAAAGGAAAAGGATTACTTTTGACAAACATTTTTTTTTAATTTTTATATGGCAAAACAACGTTTGCCAGGTCAGCTAGTATAATTTTTTTTTAATCCTTTAAATTTAATTCAGTACCTTTATTTCCATAGATTTTTTTAACACATTGAAGTATCAAACGAGTATGCAGTCCACCTGATAATAAATGGCAAATGTCACTCATTGACAACTGCCAGCACCTTCATACAGAACAGCGGCTCTATTTAAAGTCATTCGCAAATGTTTTGCTACTCCCGAGGACTAAGATGATCGCCTCATATAAAAGTGAACCGGGATTTTTATTATAAATATGGAGAGTAATAGAAATTACGGAAACTTTTTTTTTTATAATAATGAAGTAGCAAACGAGCATGCAGTCCACCTGATGGTAAGTGGTCACTGCCGCCCATGAACATCTGTAAGCAACTTCAACAGAACATGGGGTTCTATCGGAAGTCAATCACAAATGCGTAGCTTCTTCCGAGGACTAAGATGGTCGCGGTATAAAAGAGTGCCGGCAACCACACCCTTCTATCGAAACGCAAAAATGCTTCACGCTAGAAATAGGTGTAGCGGTGGTACTTCCCCGGTCGAACTACTAGTTCTACAACCTAAAAACTTGTACAAGATACGTATTCTCAACTCAAACTCACGTATAGTTCGAACACACAGAACATTCATTTTTATTATATTTACGTATAACAAAACCGAAAGGAAGTGCATGAGCGATACACCCACTTCCCACGTCACCAAAAAAGTCTAAAACCTATAAATCCTTAAACCTTAGCCATGCATACAGCATTGTGGACAATAAAGGCAAACGGCTAATCAATATGGTCACACAAGTCAATCTAGAATTCAGAACTATTTTCAACCTTACTGCAAACACCGTAAGTTCCATTTCGTCTAAACAACCGACCAATTTGGACAAATGGATTTCGACAAAGTTAAAAATGAGAGAGCACACGGAAATATAAGCTTTAAAGACCAAAGAATAAAGGTGTTGGATGTATACGTAGGCAATTTGGACAAAACGTACACGTCAGAAAGGCAAATCCGAATAATGTTTGCATTGAAAGCGACGGGCAGTTCGGGAGTAACAAAAGCGCATTTTTGGCACAGCTGTGGTTAGTTTTTGGGTACCGTCGCTGAATCGGAAGGAATGGAATGGACGAATTTTTGTTTTACCCGACTGTGTCAAAAGTGGGTGGTGTTTTTGAACGTATGTTGTTAGTACGTTTTACAAGCTTTCTACACACGCTTGCAATACTCATAGCCCCACACTAAGATATTCTCCTGTGTCATGGGTACCATGGACATACACAACGAATACACAAACACCCAGATCCCTGTTGAAAAAGAGCTCTGTTTCAAAGTCGGCGATGCATTGGCGACTCCTCTGGTGTTGCAAATGTCCATAGGCGACGTTAACCACTTTCCATCAGGTGGCTCGTCTGCCTTATCGTTAGGTACAAATATATACTTAAAAAATAAAAATAAAAAAATCCCAGAACATGAATGTAAGCGCATCATTCAGACCTGCCTGGCCGGGAATCGAACCCGCAACCCATTGCGCGTCAGACCGATACGGTAACCGCTACGCCACGCGAGTCGTCAAACGTATCTGTATCTTTGTATGTATGTATGTCCGTTTGCTTAGCACGCGCACAGTCAAAGCGGTTTGACAGATTGTAACATATGACATGTCATTAGAATTGATTCAATTGTCAGAGTGACATATGCCCTATAATATGTAGGTACTCGTCACCCGTCACATCGGTCGAAATTCGACCGTAATTTAAATTAAAAAAACTAAACTTCATATTGACCAAAGTAGCACGAATATTTCTCAAATTCAAATGAAATGTATTTTGCATAGACCTACAGAGGCACTTACAAATTGTCAGTTACATATATATTTTTTTTTTTACACTACCACCGGATCGGAACACGACCTCAACCGAGAAGATCCGGCAAGAAACTCAGTGGGTTTGTCTTTTTTTTATTATAATAATTTTCAATTTATTTTGAACGCACCCACCCGTTAAAGGTAAAAATAGGTGTATTTAGCTAGCTAAACTGCATTTAAAAGGCATAGCGGGTATTTTGTCAAAGACATCTGAAATTTTATTACTGGCATAAAGTTTTATTATCTTGTGGTGCCAACCCATTATTGTCTCACGGCTGGCCACAGGTCTTCTCTCAGAATGAGCAAGTTTAGGCCATAGTCCACCACAGTGCGGTAAAAATCCCACATAACCCTTCCTTTTAAAATTTACTTTTTTTCTAATTTTTCCTAATGTGTTATTATTTACTTTTTCCTAATGTGAAATTTACTTTTTCCTAATGTGTTATTATTTCAACAATCCAGACATAAAATCAAATTGGATAATAAGTAGGAATTAAGCATAAGAAGAATACTGAACGCATTCTAAAAGCTCAACTCACTCTTGACTGTTTTTTAACCACAGATCAATTTCATTGAATCCAATATGCCAGTTTGGTATGTCGAAGTTTACCTGCAATCGTGCGAAAGAGATGGCGATATTTAATTTACTAACACTTTAAAGGTTTGACGTTTATTGTGATCTCGATATAAATTGAAAATGGAACAATATTTGAATGTACAATAATAGAACGAACAATAATGGAATGAACAAAAACGGAATGCACAATAATGGATTATATTACGTTTTTTGTAAGTTTTTTTGTGTATACGCGACTTTCATATGCGTTAAATGTGTAGGCATTCTTTTGAAAGATGGATTTTGGGTCACATTTGAGTTTATTGTCGGCCGAGATAACAAAGAAAGATTAAGGCTCTGCCAAAATGTACCAACATACATACCTTTGCGGAGTAGTTTGATCTAAGTGATACTTGCGTTTTGATGGAAGGGTGTGGTTGCCGACACACTTTTATATGAGGCGACTATCATAGTCCTCGGGAGTAGCAACACATCTGTAATTGACTTCAGATAGAACCCATGTTCTGTATGAAGTTGATTACAGATGTCCATGAGCGGCTGGACCACTTACTATCAGGTGGACTGCATGCTCATTTGCTACTTCAGTCAGATAAAAAAAACCTTTACAGAAATGTAAGTAATACCTATACACACATTTTATATATTTGTACCTAGCGATAAGACAGACGGGCCACCTGATGGAAAGTAGTTACCGCCGCCTATGAGCATTTGCAACACCAGAGGAGTCGGCAATGCATGGCCAGCTTTGAAAGAGAGCACTATTGCATTTTTGAGTTAAAAGGAGAGCGTTGTTTTTCAAGCGTATGTATATGTATGTGTCTATCTATGTATGCATGTTTGTGTGTATGTATATGATATCAGTATAATGTGCAGCACTCTGGGACTGCCGCGGAAAAGCTATTGCATAGCATTTTTATCAACTTATGCAATTAAAATAATTTATTTATTTATGCAGCTCGTCTTGATCCTTGCGAGCTTCGTACTGTCGTACCTTACACATCCACGTAGCGAACGTTCGGCCGCGCTACATGGTAGGCGGAATGGGAGGTGTTAGGTTTTTTCGTTATGAAATTTCTTGATTCGGTCCCCGCGCTAAAAGCTATACAATATCTAAGCTTTATTTAATAAAATTTTGGCTATAACTGTAAATGATTACATTATTTGTACGTTGTTACGTGTAGATGTATGCAGATTACGTACATTGTAAATCATGTTACAGCATTGTAAATCACGATGATTACGTTAATTAAGAAGAACCTCTGAGAAGGCATTAAATTACTGTGGAATATTGAGCGCTTGGATACCAATCTTAATAATATTATAAATAACTAGTTGGCCCGGCGAAGTTCGTTCCGTCTAAAAGTCACATAAAATTATCACTGATTCTCTACTATATTATACATGTATAAAACATAAAACCCTTCTTTTTGAATCTTTTAAAAAACTGCATTAAAATCCTTAGCGTACTTTTAAAGATCTAAGCATCCATAGTGACAGACAGCGAGAAGCGACTTTGTTTTATACTATGTAGTGAAGCTTGTCAGGATGTACATAATATGTCTATTTGTTACTCTTTCACGCCTACCATGTCATTGATATTTGGCTAAAACAAAGTTTAGATTGAAATTTTATTTATTCATTTAAAATTAAATTAAACTTCATAATTTTTTTATTTTTATTTATTTATAAGTTTTTGTACACGGACACATAATAAGGAAACATATTTTAAAATAGACATAGTACAAAGGGCTACTTATTCCAAAATGAAATTTCTTAATTATATGTATAAACAAAATAATAAATTAAAAAGAAACAAAGTGCCAAATTAAATATACAATCTGCATCCTAATTACTGTCCCTACGATGAGTTCACATAACGTGTATGTATATGGTACGATAGTACGAACCTCGCACGGTCCGAGACGACCTGCTCGGAATTCGGACGAATATGTAAGCTGTTTGTGAGAAAGTATATAGTATCAAAGAAAAAAACTTGAATCAATAATAAAGAAAAAAAATACTGCATAAATAAATAAAAAACTATAATTGCATAAGTTGATAAAAATCCTATGCAATAGCTTTACCGTGAAAGACCCCGAGTGCCGCACGTTTTTTTTTTTACAAACTGCGTCCATAGAGGTATACCAGGCGCGTTCGTCGTAAGCAAATTACTGCCCCACTGCTGGGCACGGGTCTTCTCTGAGAATGGGAATTTCAGGCCATAGTCCACCGCGCTGGCTAAGTGCGAATTGGTAGACTTCACTCTCTCAGGTATGTAAAGCAGTGATAATTAATTTCTAATACGCACACAATTTTAGAAAAATGAGTGCGTGCCTGGGATTTGAACCTAGGACCTCCCGATAGAGAGGCCAAATTTCAACCACTAAGCCATCACTGCTCAAATATATTAATACAAATATTAAATGAAAATTAAACAACATAAATTAAACATTTATTGATAACATTATAGATATTGTAAAACACATAATGTTGTAAATGTCAGATGTTTATGTCAAAGGTGCGTTAATGCTTTTAGATAATCTTAGTCTATTAGGTACATCTAAGTCTACTCATAACAGGTATTTTACCGATAACCCCAAAATTAAGATACAGACGTAGCATACATAATAATATAATAGCTTTGTAGTGTTTGTCTTCGAAATTATGTCCGTTATTAAAAATAAAAACATATATTGTAATAAATTTATACCTATTCATTTTTTTATAAAATGACTAGCTGACCCGGCGAACTTCGTTCCGCCTAAAAGTAAAAAATCTTAAATTATCCACTATATTATACATGTATTATACATAAAAACCTTCCTCTTGAATCATGCGATCTATTAAAAAAACTGCATTAAAATCTGTAGCGTAGTTTTAAAGATCTAAGCATACACAGGGACAGACAGCGGAAAAACGACTTTGTTCTATAATGTGTAGTGAAGTAGCAAACGAGCATACAGTCCATCTAATGGTAAGTGAATATTGCCCATGGACAACTGTGAGCAACTTCATAAAAAGATGGTCGCATCATATTATTGTGACTAAGTAACCACACCCGTCCATCAAAACGCAAAAACTGCTTCACGCTGGAAATAGGTGTGGCGATGGCTTTTTCTCGGTCGAACCATATTCTACCACCTTTAAAATACGTTATATTAATGTTACAATTCAATGAATATTAAGTTTAGTTATTGGGTTTAATTCATAACGGTGGACTTTGACTACTGCGACAGGCAACTAAGTAATAAAACGCCATGACAGTCATATTGATAGTAAGAAGTGTCTCTTTCCCAAATTCAAATACACCATGGAGTTCAATTTAATCAAAGACCAATTGTTCTTCAGAAAAAAATGCCGCGAAGCCTTGAATTGTTTTACTTTTTTAGCAAATACTTATTTATAAAAAAACCGCATCGAAATCGGTTCACCCGTTTGGCTACGTGTCCATAGAGAGATACACAAACGGACATATAGACATAGTAGACAAACTTATAACAACCCTATTTTTGCTTGGGTGGTTAAAAATAAACTTTGAAGATACTAAAATTTATTCAAACCTCTAAGCACTCCAAATTCTACGTAAAACAAAAGCAATTCAAAGTATTAAAATAGGAACGTTGATTCGAAATTCAGCTACATAAAATACTAAACCTTGTTATACGCTTGGAAACTCATTATAGGATAACATTCCCGTCTTTATAACACTCATAACCAGTGATATGGTAACTGGTGTCTCAAACTTTCAACTCTATTGCAAAGTAGGAAGACTCAAAATTACATTGCGGACAGACTTAATTTTAATACGGAATTGAAAATGACGCCATCTAGCGAGAGATAACGGAGTTATCGTCATTGTCTTTAAGCGTTATGGTTCTATCATTGATTTTCTATTGCTTTTCTACTCAATAAAGTTTATATCGTTGTTTAAATGCGTTTTAAATACTATATTAACATACCTAGGAGTATTATTAATTATTAGAGAATAGCTACTTAATTTTAATTTCGGAAGCTATTAAATGAAAATCTAAGTTTGTTTTACTTATCTGTGTCTCTTCATATAGTACGTTCATATCAATTCTATATGGTTTCATTTAGTTGAAAGCTGATTTAATCAGAATAGTGTATTATCAGGATGTAATAATCATAGATTGAGTGCAGTGAAATTGTTCTAACAAAGACTTTGTTGTTCCATGTTATTTCAATGGAATGTAAAATATGGATACAAACTTTATCAATGCTAAGAGTATATGTGAATAATCTCCGAATGTCCAACAATTCACACTTGGCCAGCGGGGTGGACTATGGCCTAAACTCTCTCATTCTGAGAGAAGACCTGTGCCCAGCAGTGGACAATAAGGGGTTGTCTCCAAGGAGATATTCATCTTTGAGCTGCTTTCCATCCATCGGCATTTTAAGTTCCACCGCTGGACTTAGGCATCCCCTAAATGACACCACTCTAACCGATCCTATACTTTCTGAATCCAGGGGTTTCCTACTGTCTTAGGGTCTTTGAGAGGCCTTAGGACTTCAACATAGACATGGAAATAGAATAATACCAAAAACACCTAGAACCACAAAGAATTAAATATAGCTACCGAACATTTGCGTAACCAAACCCCATAATTTATTTTCATGGGAGACGGCGAGAAAATAAATCACCCGTCGGTGATATTAAAACTATATCGGTCGTGCGGTCGCCATAATTTTCTTTTAGTAACTTTTCTCGTATGGTATCCAAATGTGTTTTATGGTTTATGGTCATATTAGTTTTAAGTAAGTTTCAAAACATATTTCATTTTTATTTGCGTTACCCTATCTTAAAACTTTATTATTGCATATTTCAAGGTCAGATCTACCATACAAAGCTTCTAAATACGAGGCCTTTCCATTAAGTTCATAAGGATAACGTCTTAATACTCTTAGAACTTCAGTTTTAGTACCCAGTTCCTTTGGGAAATTAAAGTGTCTGTTCTCATTTTGTATGTTTTGGGTCTTTAGTTTTGACAATTTTATAATTAGTTCATATAATATAACTATTATAAGTACTATTGCTTTGGCAACACTGGCATAATTTAATTCTGATATATAACGAAGTGGGCGTGACGTCAGGAAGGTCAGGGTCTTCACTACTATCCATTCTTGAAGATTTCAAGTAAAACGCAGGAATTTTCTTCTTCTCCGATTTATTCAACGGTTGAACAAGAATCTTTTTATACCGGCAGGCACTCAGCTTATTATAACAAAGTTGGGTGAGGTGACAATAACAAATTTATAGAGGTTAGACTAAATTAAAATCTTTAAAAATCACTTAATATTGCTAATTTAATAAACAAACAACAAATAATTACTTTCGGCAACGTGTTTTTCATAAATACGCGGTGTCGCGCCGACATATATGATCACGGTAAAAATGCCGTACTTAGTACACTACAGGTACATTAATAGCTGTTCTATCAGTTTTGGTTATAACGAATCTGTGATCGATTTCAATTATAACACCTGTCTCTTGCGTAGTAGATCACTGATATTTATGATCAGTAATGGCTACACAGCCAAACTCTATGATAAAGTGAATTAATATTATGTTACTATTTGATTAATCTGTCTCTCTCGATAAATTAATAAAATGATTTACAAATTTTACATCACACACTTATTTCTAACGTGCAGCAGATCAGATAAAACCTATATATAAAGTTGCTTACAGATGCTTACCATCAGATGGACTGCTTGCTCGTATGCTATTTCAAACTTATAAAAAATAGACTTTATTAAAGCAAATTCTCCTTAAATATATTTTACGTTAGGGCACAATTCATTCAATTTATCGATGCCGAAGCATTGGCTTATTCCCGGGACGCAGACCTTATTTACCGTCAAGGGCGGCTAACTCTTCAGTATTACACGAGTATTCCCTTGTTTGGTATCTATAAGTAATGTACAAAGGTCATTGGTTTAGAGAAAAAGAGCGTTAAAGCTTTATGAAAATTTAGGAGCGTCATAGCTACATAATGTATGCATAATTTAAGAGCGTCGCAACTGTATGGAAATATATCAGCGTCATAGTTTTACGGGTCATAAAAGATCATCACAATTATAGGGATTTATAGTATCACAACGCACAAAAAATTTAGTAGCGTCAAATATTTTCCTAAAATTTAGGAGCGGCAATGCATATTTTTCATAATTCTAAGTAAATTACAATCACAAATATATGAAAAATTACAAGTCTGAATTTTAAAATCATATATGGGTCACTGATGTTTCTTCATAGAGCAGTGATAGCCTAATGGTTGAAACTTGCCCTCTCGATCGGGAGGTCCGAGGTTCAAACCCAGGCACGCACCACTGATTCATGTGCGTATTATAAATTAATTATCAATTGTTTTTCGGTGAAGGAAAACATCGTGAGGAAACCTACACACCCGAGAGTTCTTTAAAAAAAAAAGTTCTTGGAGGTGTGTGAAGTCCACCAATTCGCACTGGGCCAGCGCGGTGGACTATGGCCTAAACTCTCTCATTCTGAGTGAAGACCCGTGCCCAGCAGTGGGACAATAATGGGTTGACGACGACGACGATGTTTCTTCGATAAATAAAGGATCCTATTAAAGCTTATCCCTTTAGGCACTATTAATTCAGTTTATCAATGCCGAAAATTGGTGTATTCCCGGGACGCAGACCTTATTTACTATCAAGGGCGACTAACTCCTCAGAATTACACGAGTACATTCTTTAACCAAACCAATAACCTTGTAACTCTTCAGTATTTCAAGGTCATTGGTTAAGGGAAAATAAGCGACGCAGAATTATGGGAATTTTGGATCGTCAGCTATATGAAAATATAGCAACGACATAGGTTTATAGGAACTTAGGAGAATGTTAATTTTTAATCATAATTAGGAGCATCACAGTTATACATTTAAGAACGTACCTGTAAAATATAGACTTGTATAAAATTTAGGAGCGTCAATGTCCCGTTTTTACAGTAATATGAGAAAATTTAATAGAGCCATAAAATGTAGATCTGTATAAAATTTAGGAGCGTCATTGTCTTGTTTTTAAAATAATATGAGGAAATTTAGTAGATACATTTACGGAGATATAAAATAGTGTCGAACTAATCAATATTATAAATAGTGGTTCATTGAACTTTCATCAATAAATAAAGGATAGTCTATCAAAGCAAACCCTCGATAGAGATATTCTCTGCAAAGGCACAATTTATTGATGTCTAAGTATTGGCGTATTCTCGGGACGCAGATCTTATTTACCGTCAAAAGCGGCTATATCTTAGGTATTACGCGAGTATCCCCTTATTTGGTATCTAGAAGGAGGTTACAAAAGTTATTGATTCATGGATGAGTATTACAATTTTATGATATTCACGAGCGACACACCTATATAGAATTATAGCAACTTCATAACATTGTGGCAAATATAGAATCGTCATAATTGTAGAGCTTTAGAAGCATTACAACAATTTAAGAGCGTCAAATCTGTAAATAGATTAAAAAGGCGTCACGGATATGGATTGGGGAACTTCAGGTAAGATCGTCAGGAGAAAGAAAAGTGACAGTATAGATAATAAAAAAAACAGTAAAATTCCTGCTATTCTAAATAATGATTCACCAATGGTTCTCCAACGTATAAATGATACTTTATGAAAGCAAATCCTTCATAGTATTATTTAGCACTATTCATTCGATTATGCGCTGTCGAAATATTGGCGTATTCCTAACACTTCGGTATTATAAGGCTATCCTCTTGTTTTTGTTTAACTAACGTTTAAATGTCCATTATATTTTCAGGAAATGTACGGACATCAGAACTTCATAGCAATTTAGATGCGTCACAGCTACGTGAAAATTTATAAGCATCACAGCTTAATGGAAATATAGCAGCTCTAGGTAGCTTTGTGAGAATTTAGAAGCGTCAGATTTTCACAAGAGTTTAAAACCTCTTTGGCATTCCCTAAATTTTAGAAAGGTTTTAGATGAACGGTTAATTTAAGTGGATATAATGATTTTATTTAGCCCCAAACTAGATTTAGTTGGTGCCATGGACACAAACAAAGACGAATATACAAACACCCAAACGCTCAATAAGAATCTAAATTCATGATGCAGATACCTTTCTAACCGAAAATCGAACCCGGAACCTCCGTATCAGACCGATGTGATAACAGCTCCGCTACGCAAATTGATTTGACGCGAATTTCATAATATTTGACCTTTTCACATTTTTCACAAGGAAGAAACGAGACGACGTTTACGATATTTTTTTGAACGGTTTCAGGTATAATTTCGATTCTAGTAATAAATTTGTATTTAAAAGGGAACAATCTGTTATAATCCAAATGTCTAAGTTGAAATTCTGTTAGGATGACCTATATAGATCACAGATGTAGATAATTAAACTAGATCAAGTATTTGCATATATGGATATAGTTATTCCTCTTCGAACACTAATTGAAGTACTTGATTTCAAGTAGACTGCATGCTCGTTTGTATTTTAAAGTCTAACTTGCTTCTGATAAAATATACATATCTGTGCCAAAGTTGCCTGTTGCCTTCTAATAAAATATATCTTTGAAAAGTCTTGTTTTTCCCAAATTGACTTTTTATATTACATATATTTAAAAAACATACTATAATAACCCGTCGTAACGGTCGAAATTCTACTGTAATTAAATTAAAAAACTAAACTTCATATTAATTAACTTCGTAATAATTTTCAAATTATTTTAAGTTAAAGGTAAAAAGAGGTTTAATTAGCTAAGCTGCATTTAAAAACAGTAGCGCATATTTTGATAAAGACATCTGACATTTTTGAAGTTATGTGTTTTCAAAGTAAGGCATTGAAGGTTCTATTTTGTTTATTATGTATGTGTTTGTGTCAAATGCAAGGTAGTGTGTGTAATGCATTTTTAGTTGATTTTAGGTAAGTTTTATTCATTATTTGAAAAAAAAATATTAACATTTGGTAATGCTTCTACAACACGCTACTACAACAACTGTTACCGTGCATAATTTCATCCTCCTCCGTCCGCGGTATCTTAAAAACAAATCACAAGTTTTTGCTTCACGTATAATAATAGTGATTTGTAAACAATTTATGAAGTCAAGTTACATTTATGAATGTAACAATAATATGTAGTCAATATAAGATAAAATCACATTAAATTCAAAATATTTCGATATCATAAATGATTAGGGATCCACATTTCCTAATACAAGGCTTTAGTAGACAAATTTTACACACACTCTACAAACTCTACAAAATTCAAACGTTTATGCATTCAAGACGTAGAGCCTTATGACAGAGGCTTAGTAATAGGGTCACGTTTTACCCTTTGAGTACAGAACCTTAAAAGATACTTGATCTATTCATCATTCGAGTTGATATGCCACAAACAAACAATTTAACGCTTTAAATGATATTTAATGACTTTATGGCATGCGTGACTGTTAATTATAGTCATTAACTGCAAAGGGTCCCTTGTGCCGCAATTAAACAGCCATTACGTTTAAATTTAAAACGCGTTTAAATTTTAAACGGCTATATTTAGATTATAAACGGAAAGTTTGTGATTTTAATAACCTACGCGTGTTTAAGTCTACATATGTGTAAATATTGACGAACCGCGTGGCGCAGCGGTTACCATACCGGTCTGACGCGCAATGGGTTCCAGGTTCGATTCCCGGCCAGCCAGGTATCTGAATGATGAGTTTGGATTCATGTTCTGGGTCTGGGTGTTTGTGTATTCGTCTTGTGTGTTTCCATGGTATTCACGACGCAGGAGAAAGTAGTGTGAGGCTATGAGTGTAGAAAGCATGTGTATAAATTGTTTGACAAAACACGGGGCGGGGTGGTTACCATACCGGTCTGATACGCAGTGGGTTCCGAGTTCGATTCCCGGCCAGAGAAGTATCTGAATGATGATTCTCGTAATAAGTCTAGGTGTTTGGGTATTCGTCTTTGTATGTGTTATTGGCACCAATGACCGGAAAAAATCTTACTTCGGGCTATTTATTATTACATAGAAGTAGCAAACGAGCATGCAGTCCACCTGATGGTAATGGTGGCCTGATGATGGCTACTGTCACTCATGGAATCCTGTTAGCCACTTCATACAGAACATGGGCCATCTGAAGTCAGTCACAAATGTGTTGCTACTCCCAAGAACTAAGTTGGTCGCTTGTATAAAAGGCTGTGAGTATAGAAAGCGTTTATTTTATTTGTTTTCACAATCTCTATGTCGCATTTTTTAACGTAACAAATAAGGTAACCTGGTCGGGACTCAGTAAAACAAACTTTACACGAACCGGGAACAAATACCGGGAACCTCTACGCAGTAAATATTTACACAGTAAACATTGTAAGTAGAATAAAAGCTTGCGAATAGATTCACAGGAAACGAATGAAGGAAATAAAATGTTATGAGTATGAATAATAAGATCGAAGTGGCAAAGAAGTTGACCACCTGATAGTAAGTGGTCACTGCCGCCCATAAACATTTTAGGCAACTTAATATAGAGCAGTGATAGCCTAATGATTGAAACTAGAGCTGTGATAGCCTAATAGTTGAAACTAGCCCTCTCAATCGGGAGGTCCGAGGTTCAAACCTAGGCACCACTGATTTATGTGAGTATCAGAAATTAATTACCACTTTTTTTCATTGAAGGAAAACATCATGAGGAAAGGAGGAGTTCTTTTAAAAAAAAAGTTCTCGGAGATGTGTGAAGTCCAACAATTCGCATTTGGTCAGCGCGGTGGACTATGGCCTAAAACTCTCTCATTCTGAGTTAAGACCCATGCCCAGCAGTGGGACAATAATGGGTTGTACCAATATTGAACGGGAGTTCCATCCGAGGCTAATTGTAAATACGTTGCTACTTTCGAAAACTAGGATGCTCACTGAAAAATAAAGTGAGTTGATTAAATGAGTCATAGAAAATTTAGTATGTAGTATTTTTTTTAAATAATCACAGTACTGACGAAAGTTATGTCCCCTCTTCACAAGAACAACATGTTGTCTTAAAAACTAATTTTATTGGAGGCTAATTGTTTAATAACACAAAATAAAATTCCTTAAAATGAATGAACTTAACACAGACCTAATATGATCATTATAAATATTACCTCATGAGTTACCGGCAAATTTAATAAAAACCATAATAATTATGAAATTTAACAAAAAAGGTCAATTTGTACTTGCCACGTTCTTGTAGTAAACAGGCGATGTTGTTCGACTCCGGAGGTACCCTTTAGCGTGCCTATTTCTCATATAACATCTCAGTTATTTCAATTTTAAAGTAAGTCTTTTTTAAACGCAGTTGAAGCTCCGGGGCGCAAGTAGTCAACTGAGAAAGACGCCAGGGTTACCCACTGTCTAAAATGTATTCCCCTAAAGCCTCCACAAAAAAACCCCTAACATCCCCACAATGAATTGGAATTCCTGGCAACCTCACGTTTTTCTGAATCTGGTCGCAGGATTTTCCCTGACGACGAAAAAAGAACAAAAAAATTTTTTTTTTTCGTCGTCAGGCGTGATCATGTAGCCTAGCGGGACATTTCCCTTTAAAAACATCTATATGTTGAAATTATAAAAACCCCTAAAAGTACCCCTAACATTAGTACACCCCTAAAAAACCCCATCCTACTTTTATATCCCCTAAATTTAGGGGAAAAACCCCTAACTTGGCAACCCTGAAAGACGCAGATGAACCCTATGTTAACTAATAATAGTTAGAATCTTTTAAACAAAAGAGCTTTTCGATTAATATTCCGTTTATTTATAATATTTTGTGCTATTCAAGTATTTAAAGCTTTTATACGATTTTAATAGCTTTTAGTGCTTCAAAATACATAAAAATCGGAACGTGTTTTATTTTTAAACGGGGTATTTTGTCGTGTTAAATTTTGGTTTGACAAAAACTGAAAAAAAATTTTTTTTTTGAGACTTTTTAGGCTATTATCATCAATATATAGGAATTGCTCTTTATTTTTCATATTACATTTTGAACCTATATTCGAGCTAGGAGATATCACGGCTAAACTCATTTCTAGCGCGAAGCGGTTGCGTTTTAGTAGAAAGGTATGGTTGGCGTCTTATTAACCGACTTCTCAAAGGAAAGAGGTTATCTATTCGTCACGTATATATATATTTTTTTAATACTAGTTGACCCGGCGAACTTCGTTTCGTCTAAAAGTCAAAAATCTGAAACTGACAGTGTTCCTCCACTATATTATGCATGTAATATACATAAAAACCTTCCTCTCGAATCACTCTATCTATTCAAAAAGCTGCATTGAAATCCGTAGCGTAGTTTAAAAGATCTAAGCATACATAGGGACAGACAGTAGGAAGCGACTTTGTTTTATACTATGTAGTGATGAGGCAAGTAGCTTAGTTCACCAAGGTAGCAACAAATCTGTGATTAAGCTATACCTTAGCTTGATTTGATTATGTAGACACTTCCTACTTTAGCGAGGGATGGAAAACATGTTGCTTAAAATTCAATGTTTTTTTACTACCCCCTAAGCGAGATGTGAAAGCCTAATGGTTGAAAGTTGCCCTATCAATCGGGGGATCCGAGGTTTAAACCCAGGCACGCCCCACAGATTTATGTGCGAATTAGAAATTCATTATCACTGCTTTTTGGTGAAGGAAAAGATCGTGAGGAAACCTACACACCCGAGAGTTCTTTAAAAAAAGTGCTCGGAGATGTGTTAAGTCCACCAATTCCGTCCCTGTAGCCTCGGGATCAGAATAGGGCTACGGTATCCCCTGCCTGTCGTAAGAGGCGACTAAAAGGGGCTTCCGGGGTTGCAGACGGCTAGAGTGGGAGCTCGAACCGTTCGGTCAGGCAATCCCGGGAAGGACGGCGGTATGTGTGGTCGCATACCGTCGTAAAGACTAGACAGAGCGGTGGGCCCAGCCACCCATCTGGGAGGAGCCCGATGAGGCAGCGCGCTCGGAGGATTCCGGTTGAAGTCGTTTCGAGATCCCGGAGTCCTCCTTTTCAGCGCCGAGGACGGCCACCGGGGGGGTTTTAGTGCGGTAAAAATCCCACATAACCCTGCGTCGCTCCCACGGCGTCGGGTACCTTTGGAAGGTTTCCCCCTCGAAAACAAAAAAAAAAGTCCATCAATTCGCATGTGACCAGCGCGGTGGACTATAGCCTAAAACTCAATAATATGGAGTTGTACCCCAAACGTAACTAATACTCGTACCACGTGTTGGTAATTCTACTCCTACTGCTAACATACCACGTATCCTACATACTAGTTCACTACTTCATTTGAATAACTTGGACTTGACTTCATATATATAACTTTAAACACGTTAACACGAAACGACATTTCAGTGGCCACTTATTTCTAGCATTACCACTTATCAATAAAGTTATCAACTGTTTCCATTTGACCCAATAATAATTTAGGCTTACCGAACGGATTACCGAAATATATTTGACTAATAATAGCGGCATAAATGAGTATTAGGCGTTTACAATAAAATTATTAAACGTACATTTTATTTACTTTTACGATTTCCAGTCGAAATGAAACCGGCAAGTGCGAGTTGGACTTACGTACAAAGGGTTCCGAACAATTACCTTTAAAAAATATTCATAACAATAATAATATAGATATAAAAATTCATAGTAAAAAAAATACGTTTGTTGTAATAGAGTCCCTCTTAAAGTAGTTATTTTATTCTGATTTTTGTATTTGTTGTTAAGGCAGCAACAGAATACATTACCTTTTTTTTTGTTTCCGAGGAGGAAACCTTTTAAAGGTACCTGACGTGTGAGCGACGCAGGATTATGTGGGATTTTTACCGCACTAAAACCCCCCTAGTGGCCGTCCTAGGCGCTATAAAGAGGATTCCGGGATCTCGAAACGACCTGTACAGAAATCCTCTGAGCTCGTTACCCCATCGGGCTCCTCCCAGATGGGCGGCTGGGCCCACCGCTCCGTCTAGTCTACGTTTACGAAGGTATGCGACCACACATACCGCCGTCTTTACCGGGATTGGTTTGTCCGTATCGAACGGTTCGAGCTCCCACTCTAGCCGCCTGCAACCCCGGAAGCCCTATTTAGTCGCCTCTTACAACAGGCAGGGGATGCCGTAGCTCTATTCTGATCCCGGAACTACAGGGACGAGAATACGCCACCTGTGGAAATTTCAACTGTGTGTCAGATAGACAGACAGCGGAATCGTAGAAATAGAAGTGGAGGTCCCGTTTATACTCGTTTGAGGAACGGAACCCTAAAAAGTGCTGAAGTGGTACGGAATATTTTTCAAATTCTCAGGCTTTCTTTAAAAATGGAGATATTTATATCATTGTGAACATTTTTCAATCGTTCAATTAAACGTGAGAAAAATTGAGTTGTTTATTAATATAGCAACTGAGTATGCAGTCCGTTTATTGGTAAGAGATACCACCCATAGATAGTTATTGGTGCCAACCTATTATTATACTACTGCCGGGCACGGGTCTTCTCTCAGAATGAGAGAGTTCTAGGCCATAGATTACCGCACTGGCCAAATGCAAATTGGTGGACTTCACACGCCTGCAAGAACTTTTTTTTCTAGAACTCTTGAGTGTGTAGGTTTCCTCACGATGTTTCCCTTCACCGAAAAGCAGTGATAATTAATATCTTATACCCACACACTTTAGAAAAATCAGAGGTGCGTGGCTGGGTTTGAACCTCGGACCTCCCGATCGAGAGGGCAAGTTCCAATCATTAGGCTATCACTGCTCTAGATAGTTATACATATTATCATAGGTACTTTGATGATGAAGATAAAGATTCTTTGACATACTCTATGATTTATGGAAGCGCCGGCATCTATAGGTATTGTAGTGTTTGTATCTATTTAATAGATATAATTCATTGTCTCATGTATACTAGTTGAGTGGGTAGCTGTCAAATAGTCAGTCTCGTACAGGACGACGTAAAGGACAGACGTGCGCCCATGCTCAGAGCTAGTATAGAAGTGAGCCAGTGCTTACATTACAACTACGGACAGTACAAATGGCGACGAGAATAAAGGTTAGTAAAAAGCGCGTAAAAAAAAAAAATATTTATTATTATTTAATAAAAGGGAAAGGTAGATAATGAAAATTCAAACCGCGTGTACGCATGGTTATGAGAGTATTTATGAATAGTATGTACATTATGTAGTATGTACATTTTGCTGTCTATTATATTACAACGCAGTGTATTTACACTATTTAGTAAGTCACAATTAACAAAGTGGAATTATTAAAATAAAAAAATAGTTCAGATTACTAGTATAGCTTTTGTTCATATTCCAATATGATGGTTAACGGAATCGTCATTTATGATTTATTGTATTTCACATGTAAGGAACGTACGCAATTAATGCGGTTTATAAACAACATTTATAAGCATAAAATCCAATAATTCGTGTAAATATAAGATAGTCAAGAAAAAATATTTGTATTGGAGCTATTGCGCATTACCGATTGTCAATTGTTTTTTTGTTAAGCGACTTTCCGAAGGAACGAGGTTATCTATTTGTCATGTATTTTTTTTAATTTCTCGCTGTGGTTTTCTGAGGTCAAAGTTATTTTTACATTATGCCAAGATATTTAAGGAAACAAAAAGTAAAATAATGTAAATACTAATACATACCTTGTGTTATTTATGATATTTGTTCATTACAAAAATATAATAATATATTATAATTTCTTAAATATTATTATGGCTATGTTTATACGCGGGTTGGCATTTAATATCAACATATCCTATTGATTCATTTAAAGTATTTTTATCCTATAAATGAATTATTCGTATTCTTATGCATATCAGGTTTAAAATAATGATTTGAATATGAAGTATTAGTATAGTCACAAAAATAACATTTTATATCTTTTGTAGTTAAATTTACCTATTGACCCACTGGCAGTAATTATGTGTTTAATGCTTTTGGATTTTACATTTCATATATTAGCCACAGAAGACTAACAGATTAAAATAAAAGTTACTAATTTTCTTAGTGTTGGATTTCATTTTGATGTGAATTGAATTCCATTAAATTGGATATATAAATATTAAATAAAAGAATTCTATTAAATTGGAATTAAAAAAGAAGGCGAATTCCATTAAATTGGAATTAACTACGAGAATTCCATTAAATTGGAATTAACTACAAGAATTTCATTAAATTGGAATTAAGTACAAGAATTCCATTAAATTGGAATTACCTACATAGCGAATTCCATTAAATTGGAATTAACTACGAGAATTCCATTAAATTGGAATTACCTACAAAAATTCCATTAAATTGGAATTAACTACGAGAATTCCATTAAATTGGAATTAACTACGAGAATTCCATTAAATTGGAATTAACTACGAGAATTCCATTAAATTGGAATTAACTACGAGAATTCCATTAAATTGGAATTAACTACGAGAATTCTATTAAATTGGAATTACCTACAAAGCAAATTCCATTAAATTGGAATTAACCACGAAGAGAATTCCATTAAATTGGAATTAACTACAAGAATTCCATTAAATTGGAATTAACTACGAGAATTCCATTAAATTGGAATTACCTACAAGACTTCCGTTCATCAGCTACCGCCTCGGATAAATTAGATCTTGGAGATGTTTGTACTTTGGTTGAGATGAAAACAATGGAATCCCTAAGGATTTATCTCGAAGCTGCTGACATCAAAAAACTGCCAAGAAAAGGGCTACATTCTTAGTCCTCGGTGGAGCTACGCTTCATGATATATTTTATAATGATCCTGGAGCAAACGCACAATCGCCAGAAAATGTTGACAATGGGAGACGAGATTACACTTGACATAGTGATTACAGTGGCTAATACTCTAAAAAATATTAACTATCAACGAGAAAGTTATGGACAAAAAGACAAATATCAAGGAAGTAAATTCAATCAAAAAATGCAAAGGTAATTCAAGATTTTCTAAGAAACAAGAGGAGTCTCACAAGGAGAAGAAGTTTGTACAAGATGCGGGAACTCAGCACATATTTCGAAAAAAATGGTTTTTCCAGCAGAAGACAAGAAATGTAATTGTTGTGAAAAATCAGGCCATTATCAAAGATGCTGCAGAACAAAGATTTTTGAACAGAAATTTAAAATAGAACAAAATCAAGAAGGAGAAAAAACATAGTATAAACGATAAAGGAATGAAACAACAGTAAATTCTCTACAAGACGACTACTACTACAAGAAGAAGTTCAATACATATTTAACTTGAACGACGATATTGACAATCAAATACAAGATAGGAGGAGTAAATTTATAAATACTGATTGATTCGGGTTATAAATTAAATTTAATATCATAAAATTAATATAAAAACATGGTCAAACATTGAGCTGAAAACTATATCATAAAATTAATATAAAAAAATATATAAAACATGGGAATATTTAAAAGAAAACAAAGTAATTTGTAACAAAAAGGTAAAAGAAATTAAGGGTTATTTTGAAGCGACTATAGAAACAAATAATAAAATTGCATTCAGTACTATTTATGTTATTGGTTATTTATATAATGGCTCACAAAACTCACTGGAAAATATACAGCAAAGCACATAAATCAAATAGAACAGAATCCAAACAAAGCTTTTCAAAATTAAGACATCCGAGTTGAAATTCCTATTGATTCTTCAATAAAACCAGTTATGCACCTATATCGAAGAATACCAATTGCCTTAGAAGAAAAAATACAAGAGCAAATAAAAGAATTACTAGATTATTTTATATTTTTATCACAGAAAAAGTATAAAAACCTTCACCCATAGTTCTCCTTCCATAGTTCCAATCATAAAAGATAATGATGATATTTGAGAGGAAATTCTTGAGAAAATGTCAGTTAAGTGCGCAGCAGCTATAAATTTTACTGACGATATTTTAATCTGGCATGACATACGACTTTCTTAATTTAGAGTACCAAATTCAATAGATGAAGGAAAGCTTTACATAATGATTGGTGAATTACATAAATAAATGGATTGAAAATGAAGCATTTGGGAAGCTAAAAGAGAAATTATCTACAATAGAAACTTTAGGGTATAATGACGTTAAAGACAAAACGCAAGTAATAGCAGATGCAAGCTCTGTAGGACTAGGCGCAGTTTTAGTACAGAATGACTATAAGGGACCAAGAATTATAGCATACGGAAATCGGACACTTAGTCAATGCGAAGAATTGATAAAGAAGCTGAATAGGTAAAAAGCTGCAGAACTTGTGGGTCGGTTAGCCTACCGAATATTCCGGACAAATGAAGCGTCAAGAGATTCCATCGCAACCTTTGGTGGACATAGCAATGGATTTGTTGGGTCTATTGCCGAATAATGAGTATATCCTTTTTATTATAGACAAGAGATGATGAATATATATCAACCAATAAATTTAATTAATAATTTAAAACAACCATATTATTCGTTATGCAATATTGTCAATATTGAATATAACTCAATAATTTTAACACTATGTAAGTACTGCATTAAGATTACGACTGTCACTCGTAAGCTATAGAGAACATTTTCCAACTCGCCTCGTCCGTCACAAATGGCCTGCTGACCCCGAGTCCGTTGACGTTAGCCATAGAAAAAAGTCACACACCGCATTCAATTCTATGTTCTATTGCACAAAAAATACAGTACAATATTGATGTTTACGTAATAATTATTGTCTGGGATATTTTTATTCATTCGAACTAAACGATAATTTTAACAAGTGAGATTATAGTTAAAAAAAAGACGCTTACAAGAAGCTCACAAATGGAAAAAAAAAAATTAAAAGAACTTTTTAGACGATTGGGCTACCTACTCCGTCACTGCCGATAGGGGTTGACAATTTGTTAGCGAGAAGTTTAAGGATTTTTGTCAGAATTGCAATATTAGGCTTTTTAACACTGTTCCATATTGGCCATACGGGGAAGTCGAACGCCAAAACAGATATATTATAAAACGAATTGAAATAGATACAAGCGAAAAGAAAGATATGAAGGAAACATTATTTGAATTATCTTATCTTATGATGTACAATTCTACTCCTCATTCGGTTACTGAAAAGTCACCATCAGAACTTTTTGTTTTTAAAAAAAAAGAATGAACAAAAATTCCCATGCTTAAAGACATAATTGAAACAGATGAAGACACCGAAGTAAGAGATATGGGACAAATTACAGAAAGAAAAAGGAAAAGAATACGGAGACCGAAAAAGAAGAACGGAGAGAACCCAGGATTTATGGAAGGTGAAAAAGTGTACGTTAAAGAAATGGAAAAGACTAATTAAGCTATCAACTACTTTCAACTCTACCCCATACAGAGTAGAAAAATGAATTGGAGGAGATATAACAATAGGGAATGAAGAAACTGCACAAAGACTTCGAAGAAACGTGATCTACATAAAGCGCATAGAAGGACAACGGAAATCATTGGAAGACGAGAACTTGTCAAACAAAAAAGAGACAGGTCCCCACCTGTCTCTTTTAAACTAAATAAAATTAAGGAAAATAAATAAACTTTGTTAATAATATTTGATGGTAATATTTAAGCTAATTATTTTCATTAGTAAATAAATAAAAAGCGTACAGTAGAATTTTATTATAAATAAAACTTGTTAAAAAGGAAGGGATGTAGTGTTTGTATCTATTTAATAGATATAATTCATTGTCTCATGTATACTAGTTGAGTGGGTAGCTGTCAAATAGTCAGTCTCGTACAGGACGACGTAAAGGACAGACGTGCGCCCATGCTCAGAGCTAGTATAGAAGTGAGCCAGTGCTTACATTACAACTACGGACAGTACAGGTATATTAATACGTGAAGCAAAAACTTGTGATTCGTTTATAAGATACTTGGTACAGGTGGAGGAGAATGAAATTACGCACGGTTATAGTTCATGTAGAGAAGGATTGCGCAATGCTTATGTTTTTTCAAACAAACGAAATAGAACATTCAATGTCTTACTATGAAAACACAACGTCAAAAATGACAGAAGTCTTTGTCAAAATACCCGCTATTGCTTTTAAATACTGCTTAGCTAATTAAACCCTTTTTACCTTTAACGAGTTCGTTCAAAATAACTTGAAAATTAGAGAAATATTGGTGCTTTAATTTATGAAGTTTAGTTTTTTAATTTAAATTACGATCAAATTTCGACCGTTGCGCCGGTGACTAGTATTAATTGTTAGACTATAAACTAAATTTAATTCATAAGTTTTGATTTTAAACACAAACAGACCGAAGTCGATAGATATTTACTTTTGTACAACTTTATCTCGTTAGTCCAAGCTATTTTTCTCGCAAATACATACAATATGCAGATACACGGAACTATTACTTATATCATATACTAGCTCTTACCCGCAGCTACGCCCACATGGTCAAAGGGAATTAACATTAGCATTTGATAACGTGATTCGGAATTTGCAAATGAATTTTACTAACGCCATCTATTAACAACGTCTGGAACTACTAAATATGTATCAAATAACAAAACATCGATATTCTTATGGGACTAAGAGAGCGTGGTAAAAAAGTAGCCTACGTAACTCTCCGCCCTTCTATATCCCAACATATAAACCATATCATATAATAGCTATGTGGCGACGTGAAAGAGGAACAAACAAACACACTTTCACATTTATAATATTAGTATAGATATGGATGTGGATAAAGTGATAAAGTTGGGTACTTGAATACTTCTACACAGCCTCAAGTTAAAAATACTTACACTAATATAAATATAAATAGAATGGAAGAAAGGTCCTCGAGTGGTGACCACGTTTAGGCAAAAGGACTACAGGTCGTCCCCTACCAGATGGACCGATGACCTGAAGAAGACAGCGGGAAACCGTTGGATTCAGAGGGCACAGGACCGGTTGGAGTGGCGCCAATTAGGGGACGCCAATGTTCAGCAGTGGACATCAAAAGTCTGATGGATGGATGGAATAGAATAGAATAGAATACTCTTTATTCCACACTATAACACATACAAAAATACAATAACATACAAAGTAGATCTGTAGTATGCAATAGGTATGGAATATAAATAGAACAATTCACGATTAGACCATTATTTAAATTTTATTATAAGCCGCCAATTCGAAAGTTCTCATCCGTAAACAGTACTTTTAAGTGAAACACGCGTCTAGACAGACATAAAAAAATCTTGCTAACTCAAAATCAACCCTATGACACAAACAATAGAGTTCTTTAAAATTGCAATTCAAATCTATTGTAAGGGTGGCAAAATGTTAATCAAAAATAAAATCTATGTACATAATAATAGAGTCGATAATATCGCTACAAATATAGAAGATACTAATAGGGTACCATAAAATAGACGAAAATAAACCATATTACTGTAAAAATAAAGTTTTTTATTATATTACATTTGATACCCGCATAGCACTTCCTAATTAAAAAGGACAATGACATAATACAACGAAATTAATTAAAATAGGAGAAATGATTATTTTCATTACGATTTTTAAGAGTCATGGTGATATTTAAATTCGCTAATTCAATTGTAGGGTAAATTAATATTCATGTTTGTCTATGGGTTGGCTCCCATAATATAGCCATAATGTAACTACTATACTTCTTAGGTTATTAACCCAACTGCGTTAGAAATAGGGTAATGGTTTTTGAAATTTTAAGATTTGAGATAGTTTTGGGCCATTGTCCACCGCACTGGCCAAATGCGAATTGGTGGACTTCACACACCTCCAAGAACTTGTTTTAAGAACATTCAGGTATGTAGGTTTGCTCACGATCGTCCCTGTAGTTCCGGGATCAGAATAGGCTACGGCATCCCCTGCCTGTCGTAAGAGGCGACTAAAAGGGGCTTCCGGGGTTGCAGACGGTTAGAGTGGGAGCTCGAACCATTCGGTCAGGCAATCCCGGGACGGACGGCGGTATGTGTGGTCGCATACCGTCGTAAAGACTAGACGGAGCGGTGGGCCCAGCCGCCCATCTGGGAGGAGCCCGATGGGGCAACGCGCTCGGAGGATTCCGGTTGAAGTCGTTGCGAGATCCCGGAGTCCTCCTTTATAACGCCGAGGACGTCAACCGGGGGGGTTTTAGTGCGGTAAAAAACCCACATAACCCTGCGTCGCTCTCACGGGGTCAGGTACCTTTTTAAGGTTTCCCTCGAGAACAAAAAAAAGGTTTGTTCACGATGTTTTCCGCACACATGTTTAGGATGTAAATGCAAATGTAAAATAAAAAAAGAAGCACTGGCGCACGTTATAAATAATATAACAATTTAAAAAAACAAATAAAACTACAAAATTAAAATGTCCATACTTACATAATATAATACTATAATATGATATAAATATATTTAGATTTCTAGCATGCCTACCTACTGTACTTTTATTATATGTTAACATAAGTTTTGAAATTGAAATTTATGTAGTTTCTTTAGACAATAAAGTTCTTTAAACCGAAATGCCAAATAAATGGACACACATACAAACATACACACGCTTGAAAGACATTACCGTCCTTATGACGTAATCAGATAAAACAAAACACGAACCTCCAAACCATGTTCTGTGTAATAGTCACTTCGTTATTTTTCCTTATTTAAGGGTGTATTAACTCAATTTTCAGTTGAAGCTTTGTAAGAAAATATTGTCAAACTTTGTTATCAAGTTCCTGAGAACTTCGGGCTTAATTATTTTTTGCTTTCTAAATTCATTATTAGTTAATAAGATTAGGAAAGTACAAATGCAGATTACCCTTTTCAGAGGATAAATCAGAGAGGCTGTGTTTTAAAAGACAAAGTATGGAAATAGAAAGTCTTTTTAGAAATAAGTGTTGTATTTTTCCGTCGAAGCAAATTCTTATTTTTATTATTATGATAAATGTAAACAATTGTATAGTTGTATGTGTGATTATTACTGTTTAATACAAAAACAAATAGCATTTAAATAAAATTTAACACACAGCTTGTGCTAAATGTTTTTTCTTTGTCTTCGAAGGGGAAACCTTCAAAAGGCAGGGAGCGATGCAGGGTTACGTGGGATTTTTACCGCACTAAAACCACCCAGGTGGCCGTCCTCGGCGCTACAAAGAGGACTCCGGGATCTTCAAAGGAAAGTAACTGAGCGCGTTGCCCCATCGGGCTCCTCCTATGGGAGGACTTATGAGTCTAGCGTGTGCCAAATACTAAACTTGTCTTATCATGTGGGATTATAAAGTCGATCAAAGCGGGCAGACCCGCAGAATTAACCTAGTTAATCGTTAACTGCTCCTTCCAACAGTAATAAAAGTTCTTGATATATATATTTTTTATAATAATGAAGTAGCAAACGACCATGCAACCTGATGGTACGTGGTCACCACCACCCATAGACATCTGTAAGCAACTTCACATAGAATATAGGTTCTATTTGAAGTCAATCACAGATGCGTCGCTACTCCCGAGGACTATGATGGTCGCCTCATATAAAAGTGTGCCGGCAACCACACCCTTCCATCGAAACGCAAGGAATGCTTCACGTTAGAAATAGGTGTGGCGGTGGTACCTTCCCGGTCGAACTACACTGGTTCTACCAAATTTAAAATATATATTTTTATTCCAAAAATTAATAGCAATATTAGTTAGACCTACGCAACTTAGAAGGTCATAATTACCTCTTTATTGTTAAAAAATGTTTTAAATTACAAAAGAGATAAAAATATATTCTACATTTCAAATAGGCTCACCTTTAATAACCTTTCACCTTTCATCAAAAATTCAGCGATTCAAATGAATGCAAAGTTTTTTAGTTATTTGCGTTATTGTTTCATATTTAAAAGATATAACAATATTTTATCTTTTACAGACGTCATCTTTTGTACTTTTAAAGGTTTTATCTAAAAATGCTGTTTGTTATAAATTAAAATTGTATTGTACATTTTTGACGTAAGTCAAAAGTTATTTGTTACTTGAAAAGATACATAATAAAATACCACCTATTTCTCGTTAGAAGTTGGTGGTATTTTATAATATATCTTTTTAAGTAGTTTAGATTAGTAGTTTTTAAGTATTTTATAATGTATTCTTACACGTTTGAAATATTGTTTGCGTTACAATGGAAGGGTGTGGTTGCGGCACACTTTTATATATAGCGACCATCTTAGTCCTCGGGAGTAGCAACGCATTTGTGATGGCTTTCAGATAGCACCCATGTTCTATATGAAGTTGTTTACAGATGTCCATGGGCGGTAGTGACCACTTACCATTATACTAATATTATAAAGGCAAAAGTTTTTGAGTGTGTACGTTTGTTACTTCTCCACGTCTAAACAGCTGGAGCGATTCATAAAATTTTGTAGGGAGTTAGCTGATACTCTGGATTAACATATAGGCTACTTTTTACTGTGGGAAAATATTTTATTCCTATGGGACAATCGATTTTTGTTAACGCGGGCGAAGCTGCAGGATTCAACTAGTATCAGATATCAAAAGGACTTTATAACTTCAGTAGATTCTTAAAATCAGTAAGGTTATCCAATAAAATAGTAGGTAGTAAAACTTAATCGACCGGGGAGATACCACCACCACACATATTTCTAGCGTGAAGCAGTTCTTGCGTTTCGCCGTAATAGTGTGTGTTCTTAATTTTATTTGAAGCGAATTTTAATATTTAAATCCTCACCCTAAACAGATTGTTCCATTAGGAAAATTCTATCAGGTATTCTCCTGTGATAGAAATTGGATACTGATAATGATAACTATATTTTATAATAAAACATGTCAATAGCTAACAATTAAATAATCTGACGACATAATAAGGAGAAAATCATAACGAAATATTATTCTAAAAACAATATACTATAATAAAAATACTTTCTCCTATTATTGATAAGCATTATTAGACTTTTTTAGTATACAATTTTGATCGAATTTAACGAATATATTATATTAAAAAAACAGATAATAAAATATCTGATCGACGACTGTTAGAAAATTATAATTATAGACGATATTAATTATAAATATGATATAGATATTAATTATAGACGATATTCGAAATAGTAAAAATTGTGTGACTTCTTTTTTGTATGAATTAATAATTTACATTTACCAAAATTGAGCTCTCATACAAGCTACGAAGTAAAATCGTTGGCGTGTTTCAGAAAAGATTACAGTGGCGTTGTAGTTGTGACGCTGACAAGTGATTTTACAACGCATTTTACAAAACACAACGATTTTTAAAAACCCTTAGAAGATAATGTAAACAAGGATTCATTTAAGTCTTAAATACGAGAACTTACCTGATTCTTCTAGAAGAACTTCCTGTTGACTCTGCACGCAGTATTGCAGAAGGAGACAGAAGAACACGCTCAACAACAAGTGCGAGCGAGACGGCACCATCGTTGAGGACATCACTGTTACCGTTTATCGACACTATTGCACATCACTAGCACTTATCAATATTTTTCACAGATGAATATTTCTGTCATCACTAAACACTTGTTATAAAATTTTATCAACGGTGAAACACATCACTATTTTTCAATAACTATGTCACTAATTTATAACTATTAAGTTTGTTTATAGACGCATCACTATCTCAGTTGTTCCTGTAACAAAATAAAAAAAATGTTATCACATATCAATAATATCAACTTCAATAATAAATCATTTATACGATGTTAGTGAAAACGGTAGTGATAGCCTAATGGTTGAAACTTGCCCTCTCGCTCGGGAGGTCCAAGGTTCAAACCCAGGCACGCACCACTGATTTATGTGCGTATTATAAATTAATTATCACTGCTTTTCGGCGAAGGAAAACATCATGAGGAAATCTACACACCCGAGAGTTCTTAAAAAAGAAAAGTTCTCGCAGGTGTGTGAAGTCCACCAATTCGCACTTGGCCTAAACTCTATCATTCTGAGGGAAGACCCGTGCCCAGCAATGGGACAATAATGGGTTAATGAAATAGTGAATACGAGACTTAATAAATAAACACAGCAAATATACAAAATTATCAATAACATAAGTTTTTTGCATCAAATATAAAATAATATAGAAACCTTTAAAATGAATACAATCCGTTATTATTACAGGCATGTATAACACTTAAATTAGTGTTTTCCTAAGTGGGGGTCGCAAGGGTTTAATGAAAAGTTAAACGAATTAAATTGAAAAACATATTTTTCAAACAGATTTTTAAATAAAGTGGGTTTAGCTACGTCTTCTGTAGATACTAAACTGAGTACCTATACAGGAGATAAACTGAATAATTTATTCGGCCGATACCTACTTCCATCCCATCCCATGAAATAAATCAGAATAGTCGACAGATTACATACAAACATAAGATAAAAACAAAATAAATATAAGGTACAAACAGTGGACGGTGGGGGTCGAAAAATATGTTTACTTGTTACTTATAACTGAAAAACACTAATGTAAACAAACACTCGCAACATCGCACTGTTAAGTTGTAATAATTTGTAATTGTAATAAAATATTATTTGTAAAAGAAATACTGCAAATATATAAAAAATATCTTACAAATTACATGAGTCACAATATTAGTATTTTTTGAATATTCTAATATTCACCATATAAAGTAAAATATATTTACGCCAACAATAAATAAATAAACAATCAATTGTTATTCATTAAATGTAAATATCAATTTTATTGATCAGTATTTTGTAATACTTATATTCCAATATTATCACATGCTTTTTATATTCTAATAATCACCATAAAATAATATATTTACGCCAACAATAAATAAATAAACAATCAATTGTCATTCATTAAATGTAAATATCAATTTTATTGATCAATATTTTGTAATACTTATATTCTAATATTATCACATGATTTTCTGTAAAATATCTTTGTAAAAATATTAGTGTTAACTTTTAAAACGCGTCTTACCCGCGACTTATCAATATAAATTTTTATTACATTTATCAAACATAAATATTTGTACATTTGAATATAAAATATTATTCCATTAAATTAAATATCATTTTACACTTAAATACACACCTCATTTTTGACGAAATTATTTTATTGTTAACTTTATTTTACTTCACATTTAAGACATTTACTGCAATTCATCAAAATTAATAATAATTGTGCACAAAATAATAAAACACGTTAAAACAACAAATTTTCTTATTTTTACAAACACTTCACTCAACTGACACATACAATAAAAACTTTACTACATTTTTACTATGTAGTCGTATTTCGTGAGCGGTATGAAGACCGACACATGCGTCTCTCGCGAGCTTTATAAACAAACTGGTTAGGGAGATGTATTGGCGCCTTCACGATGAATGGAATTTACTATTTCCGCTTTAGATTCGAGTAAGTTATGTACTTAGTTAGTATTCTTAGTTTAGTTGTTTTGTTCACTTTTTATTTAATGTGTTATTTATATTTTAATACTGGGTACTTCCATTAATTATAATATGTATTTTTGAGCTTTTTACATTTCCACGGGGCAGCGATTTGGCTGATTTATTCTATTTATTAAAATTGTAAATTTTAGTAAATAAAATCGTAAATTTAGGTTAAATATTGTAACATTTATATAACTTTTATGTTAATTTGATTTTTTTATATAGGATGAACTTAACAAAGGAGCATGCAGTCCATCCGATGGTGAGTTGCCATTGCCGCCAATTGACATCTGTAAACAACTTCATACAGTACAAAGGTTATATCTTAAGTCAATCACAAAAGCGTTGCTACTTCAGAGGACTAAGACGGTCGCCTCATATAAATAAAAAACGCTTTCTACACTCATAGCCCCACAGTAGGATTTTCTCCTGTGTCGTGGATGCCATGGACACACACAAAGACAAATACACAAATACCCAGACCCAGAACAAAAATCTAAACTCATCATTCAGACACCTGTCTGGCCGGGAATCGAACCCGGGACCCACTGCGTGTCAGACCGGTACGGTAACCGCTGCGCCACGCGGGTCGTCAAATATTGGCCGACAACCACACCCTTCCACTGAAACGTAAGAATTGCTTTATGCTGGAAATTAGTGTAAATTATTATAAGCAATGAATTATCTTTTTCTCACTAGTACCATAGATGATAGCGTTTATAGTCTTCGATTCTGAATGGATCTGATACATTTGAGGCGACCATCCTAGTCCTCAGGAGAAGCAACGCATCTGTCATTTAATTTCGATAGAACGTCCACAACAAACATGTAGGTATGTCAGTGGTGCGTTTATTCTATTTTTGTGGTTTTGTTGAGTATGAAGGCAAGACACAAGTGATACACACCAGATACGATTTCATACTAATTTATTGAATATTTTAATCAACGCTTATTAATCGTTACACGAGCTAATGCTAAATGTAATATGAATACTATATATTACATTCACGTACATTGGGGTTAGTTGCTAAGGCAGGTAAAGTGCAATGACCGTTGTTGCCACCACAAACACAACACACAACAACATATGTAGTATGAAGTTGCTCACAGATGTCCATGGGCGGCATTGGCCACTTACCAACAGGTATGCATGCTCGTTTGCTGCTTCAATAGGCTAAAGAAGTTGATAGTGATACGTAGTGACCACTTACGATCAGGTATAACGGGTGGTAGAACCAGTATAGTTCGAGCGGGAAGTACCAACGCCACAACTATTTCTAGCGTGAAGCATTTCTTGCGTTTTGATGGAAGGGTGTGGTTGCCGGCACACTTTTATATGAGGCGACCATCATAGTCCTCGGTAGTAGTAACGCACCCGTGATTGACTTCTGATAGAACCCGTGTTCTATTTGAAGTTGCTTACAGATGTCAATGGGCGGTAGTGACCACTTTTTTTTATCTGACTGAAGTAGCAAGCGAGCGTGCAGTCCACCTGAGTGTAAGTTGTCACTGCCGCCCACGGACATCTATATTCAACTACATTTACAACATGGGTTCTATCTGAAGTCAATCAAAGATACGTTGCTACTCCCGTGGACTAAGATGGTCGCCGCATGTGAAAGTGTGCCGGCAAGCACACCCTACCATCAAAACGCAAGAAATGCTTCACGTTAGAAATAGATGTGGCGGTAGTATTTCCCCGATCGAACTACACTGTTTCTCCCACCTTGAACACCGACCATCAGGAGGGCACACTCGTTTACTACTTCAATCAGATAAAAAAAGCCAACTTTTAATTTTAATAAAAAAAAAAAACGTAAAACGCTTTCTTTTCTCATGGCCATGATTTGCTCCTGTGTCGTGGATGCCATGCCACACAAATAGGAATACATAAACACCCAGACCCAGAACAAGAATCTAAACTCATCAGGATACCTGTCTGGCCGGGAATCGAACCACGTGTCAGACCGGTATGGTAACCGCTGCGCCACGCGGGTCGTCAATAACAATTGATTCCGTAGCATGCAGTACCTACTCTATCGATCATTACAATTTAAAGTTGCGTTACATTTTCAAACGTAAGTGATAATGTAGGACACAGTAAACAAACTGGAACCTAAAATCTCTTCCTATATAGGCCTATACTTTCTACTAGTGATGTGACGAATATTTGCTTTCGCATTCACAAATGATTTTCATTCACATGTTTTTAGATATTCGCAAGAACTGTGTGAATGTTTCGCTAATGTAGAATTGCAGTGTTTTGCAAAAAAGTCTAATTTATACAAACTAGCTGTACCCGCGGCTTCGCCCGCGTGCAAATCAATGTATCACAAAGTTTTTCCCGCACAAATCTCGACCCCGTGGGAATTAGTGTAGCAGTAAAGCTCCCAGCAAGATTTTTACAACCGCTTCAACATTATTCGTTATATTTCAGTCAATTTACATAAAACCGTAATGTGAAAAATACGTGGACAATCCTCAAGAATTGCACTATCTTTTAGTAAAAACTGCACAGAAAATGTTCAGAAATCTGTTAGAAAAAAACGAACATACAGACAGCTTTTGGGCACTTTATAATAAGTATATAGATGTAATTTCACTGCAGTTTGTCGACCAACAAAAAAAGGTCGCCAAAATTCTTTATTCCGGCACCTTACACCCAAAACTGAAAAAAAACAACATTCGCGAATGTCGGTGAGGAATATCCGCTTTCGCATTCGCGAAGGTCAAATACTCATCGTTACATCACTACTTTCTACCAAGTTTGGACTTCAATAAATCTAATCTTAGAGCTACACTACCCTCATTTGTCGGTGACGCGTGAAATATGTTCGCATTAGGCGAACAATGACTGAAATGACGTGACGTATAGCCATCACTGGTGAATGATACTTGCGACTTTGTTGGTTTTATACTGGTCAGCATGATGTTCGATACTTTTCGTGAATAGACTCTTTTAGATTTGTTTAAACAAACACATAGGCATCGTTGATTAATGTGATAACTTTTTTGTTCTCTAGGGAAACTTTCAAACGTCCCTGTAGTTTCGGGATCTGAATAGGGCTACGGCATCCCCTGCCTGTCGTAAGAGGCGACTAGAAGGGGCTTCCGGGGTTGCCGGCGGCTAGAGTGGGAGCTCGAACCGTTCAGTCAGGCGATCCCGGGAAGGACGGTGGTATATGTGGTCGCATACCGACGTAAAGACTAGACGGAGCGGTGGGCCTCTATTTAGCGCCAAGGACGGCCACCGGGAGGGTTTTAGTGCGGTAAAAATCCCACATAACCCTGCGTCGCTCCCAGGCGTCGGGTACCTTTTGAAGGTTTCCCCCTCGAAAACAAAAAAATAAAAGGGAAACTTTCAAAAGGTACCCTGCGCCGTGGGAGCAACGCAGGGTTATGTAGGATTTGTACCACAATAAAAAAACCCGGTGGCCGTCCTCAACGCTGCGTAGGACTCTTGGGACTCAGGAATCTCCAACGGAACACGACCAGAGTCCTCAGAGCGCAATGCCCCTTTCGGGCATCTCAGTATTGTCCCATTGCTGGGCACGGGTCTTCTCTCAGAATGAGAGAGTTATAGGCCATAGTCCACCGCGCTGGCCAAGTGTGAATTGGTAAACTTAACGCACCTCCGAGAACTCTTTTTTTAAGAACTATCGGATGTGTAGGCTTCCTCACGATGTTTTGCGACATTGTATTTTAATTTCAACGAGCAAATGAAATATTTCAATAATTAAAATATACGTGTAACTCGCGCGAATTTGATATATCATCTATATTATTTTTGACTTTTTAAATGTTTATTCACATCTTTGTGGTGGCGAAAGATTTTTAATTACGTCACTTTAATTCTAAAGATGCGACATCCTATACATGTAGAGTAAAACCTGTTTGTTCGTTCAGTCAACAGGTTAAAGCACAAAACTATAAAGCATTTCATACACGGAATTTGAAACAACGTATCCATTTGTCGTGATACGAAACAATGTATTGTCTATTCAAACGTATATATGCCGTTATTCGTTTTGAACCGACTTCCAAAAAGAAGAAGGTTATCAATTCGTCTGTAGGTTTTTTTTTGAAAGTCGGAGCTCATACAAGACAAAGTTTCATCACCGTCATCCAGCGAAATATGTTGAGCGCCGACTTCGGAACTATTTACTAAGTGCTGAGTATGTTCTAAACCAAAATTAATTAAAATTATTTCTTACTTTTTGTGACATGAAAGTCGATAGATATTTTTTGTTAAAAAGTTTTTATTGTTAGGACATTACGTACAAACTACGGGATTTATTTTGCTAAAACTTTGTAAATATAGTAAAAAAAAGGTGTAAAAAGAGCTCTTCTTGAAAGCCGGCGATGCATTGGCGACTCCTCTGATGTTGCAAATATCTAAAGGCGACGGTGACTGCTTTCCATCAGGTGGCCAATCTGCCTTATCGTTAGGTTCAACTATAAAAAAAGAACTTTGTCAACTTGCCGCAACTCATCGAGAGATAGCGCCAAAAGTATTCTTAATCACGCTATCGATTTTTCCTAACATCTTTCAAATATAAGTTCTAAGTAGAGATATTTTTGTATTGTATTGATGTGGCCAACGAGTATGCAGTCCACTCGATAGTAGGCACTGTCATTTTTGGACTTCTGTAAGCAACTTTATACAGACAACAGGGTTCTATCTGAAGTTAACCACAGACGCGTTGCTTCTCCTGAGGACTAAGATGAGCGCCTCGTACGTAAGTGAGCCGGCAGTTAAACCCTTCCACTGAAACCCAAGAAGCGCTTCACGCTTTTTTTATCTGATCTAAGTAGCAAATGAGTACGCAGTCCTCCTAACGTGGTCATTGCCTCCCATGGACACCTATAAGCAACTTCAAATAAAACATGGGTTTTATCTAAAGTCAATCACAAATGCATTTCCACTCCCGAGGACTATGACGGTCGCCTCATATAAAAGTGTGCCGGCAACCACACGCTTGAAGTATGTGTGGCGGTGGTACCTTGCCTCTCGAAACACATACGTGCTACCTTGTGGAATTATGTTATCAAAGTATTTTTAACATCGTGCATATAAAAATGTTTGAATTGGGACTTGCGTTTTACGCTTTCTACGCTTACGATTTTTACACTCATAGACCCACAGTAGGATTTTATCCTGTGTCGTGGGTACCATATACACACACAAGACGAATACACAAACACCCAGAACCAGAACATGATTCTAAATTCATAATTCAGACACCTGTTTGGCCGGGAATCGAACCCGGGACCCATTGCGCTTCAGATCGGTATGGTAACCGCTCCGCCACGCGGGTCGTCTAAAACAGAAGACTATCAGAACATGGCAACTCACCAAGCATGACGACCCATCCTGGCAGATATCTTTTGCCAAAAAACCTTTTGTGCCTAAAACTTTTTGTACCTTTGCCAAAAATCTGTCACTAGAACCCTTCGTGATTCAAATCTGGAAGCACCACCGCTATATTTATGTATATCTAAAAACAAGATTATTAGAACTTTACAGTTCGAAGCACTAATTTAGTTCTTAACATTGTAACCTGCGAGAAATATGGCTTATGGCCGACTTTAGATAGAATTCTTATACAACCTGGGGTTAACTATAAATAACATTTTACAAGGTGGTAGAACCGGTGTAGTTCGACCGGGGAAGTACCACCGCCACACCTATTTCTAGCGTGAAGCACTTCTTGCGTTTCTATGGAAGGGTGTGGTTGCCGGCACACTTTCACATGAGGCGACCATCATAGTCCTCGGGAGTAGCAACGCGTTTACGAGCGTTGCGACGAGTGAGATCTGTGATTTACTTCAGATGGAACCCATGTTCTGTATGAAGTTGATTACAGATGTCCATGGGCGGCCTTGGCCACTTCCCATCTGGTGGACTGCATGTTCGTTTGCTACTTCACTCAGATATAAAAAAAAACGTGGCCCACTTTCCCCTACTGATTTTTTTATCTGATAGGCTCTATCTGAAGTCAATCACAAATGTGTTGCTACTCCTGAGCACTAAGATGGTCGCCTCATATAAAAGTGTGCCGGCAACCACCATCCATCAAAATGCTTCACGCTAGAAATACATATGGCGTTGGTACCTTCCCGAACTACACTGGTTCTACCAACTGGCAAAAACTTACCACCGAACTGTGTACTCTGTAATAAATAAAACAAACGGCTAACATGCTTGTATTTTTTCATAGTATTTAAACAATGTTGCAAATGGAAACGTCATTGGTAACGAAAGAGCTTTTTGATTTTATTTTGGTTTTTAAACGCAACAGTTTACGCTCCAATAGAAGGCAAATATGCTCTTTCTGGCAATCGAACTTAGACCTTTTCATGAACAAAATCAATTTCCGCCTAATTATGTAGCGTTAAGAGTAACAACGATTTGGTCGAAGGGATGTGGTAAGGGAGACATTATCCGAAGCATTCCAACCCAGACTTCAGAGAGACCCATATTACTTTCCTTGTTGTGTGTGTGTACATAATGCGCAAAGTGCCAATGCGCTTCTGAGCCACGTGTATACCCCATAATTACTTGTATGTGTGTACATAATGCAATGCGTAGGTACACACACACACATAATTAAGGAACCAATAATAATATATTAACAATTACCATTAGATGCGTGAGTGGTCACGTCAACCCATTATTGTCCCACTGCTGGGCACGGGTCTTCTCTCAGAATGAGAGAGTTTAGGCCATAGTCCACCGCGCTGGCCAAGGACGATTTGGTGGTATACATGGTATGGCGTGAGTGGTATACATCACGAAACATGGAAGAATTTTAACCCACTGGGTTAAAAACTTCTATTTTCGAGTGTTTCATTTAAAATCTTATCAGACACTAATAAAACTTGTAGCTACATCGTAGTCTACATTAAATGCCTAAATCACCAAAGCCTGTTTTCAACGCCAATCCTTATCATCATTAAGTCAGGGCCATAGAAAACAAACTGACATTTTACACGCGAAAACCATGCAAATCAAATGCTTAAGGTCAAGTGTCAGTATCCATTTTAATTATTCCATTGCCCATTAGAGTGGCAATTCTACCATAAATACCTAAAAACCGAATAAATGTTGCTTATCATGTACGTGAACTCTATATATTAATACGTGAAGCAAACTTGTGATCCGTTTTTAAGATACTTGCCGCAGACGGAGCAGTATGAAATTACGCACGGTTATAGTTGATGTAGAGAAGGATTACGCAATGCTAATAGTTTTTTTCAAATAATGCATAAAACATACATAAAATCAACAGAAAACACATCACATACACCACCATGCATTTGAGAAAAACACGAAAACAACAAATAATAAACGAAATAAAACATTCAATGTTTTACGATGAAAACACAACGTCAAAAATGACAGATGTCTTTCTCCAAATACCCGCTATTGCTCATAAATACAGCTTAGCTAATTAATCTACTTTTTACTTTTAACAGGTGCGTTCAAAATAAATTAATAATTAATACAATTTATTTGAATTTAAGAAATATTTGTGTTACTTTGAACAAAAAGAAGTGTAGTTTTTTAATTTAAATTACGGTCGGTTTTCGACCGTTGCGTCGGGTGACTAGTATACATTATTTCATCTGTAATATTGAAGTATCAAATGAATATGCAGCTCATCTGATAGTAAGTGGTCACTGCCGCCCATGGACATCCGTAAGCGACTTAATACAGAACATGCCGACGCAGGATACCGAGCTTGCTGTATCTCGAAAAAGTGCTTTATCTTAAATACATAAAATCAATTGCACTATTGACATGATAAAGAAATTACTAAATTATAATGTAAAATGAATGAATAAATAAATAAATAAATGATAATAAATTATAATACTAACATAGTTTCTAGGTAAACTGTTACTAACCACACCTATTTCTAGCGTGAAGCATTTTTTGCGTTTCGATGGAAGGGTGTGGTTGCCGGTACACTTTTATATGAGGCGACCATCTTAGTCTTAGTAAAAGTTGATTACAGATGTCCATGGGCGGCATGGACCACTTACCATCAGGTGGACTGCATGCTCGTTTGCATATATATATATATAGATATATATATATACAAATATATATATATATATATATATATATATATATATCTTGTGACGTGGTTTCCATTCAAACACACTAATAATAAGACGACCACAGACAATCAGATGAGATATCTGCCTGGCCGACCCCGTTCGAACCTGAAACCAGTACGGTGAACGCTTCTCCATAAAGGTCATTAAATCAACATGCAATATTTTGAACACATAAAAAAATGCAAGGATATATTTGGAACCAACTCAATAGTCAAATTATAGAACCATTAGATTTAACCTTATTTACCAGAGTCTCATTCCCAATCGTAGCTATTTCAGCTCGCACCGCGCGTGTTCAAATTATCGTCCACAAGATTAATGACAGAGGGACGAGGTGTCAAAGCGGCAGTAAGAATGATCCGTTAAGACGAGGCAATTTCGCGAAGTCACGGCTGAATTACCCGAAAATAAAGCAAAAAGTGGAAAAGTTCGATCGAAGCCCCTTTCGCTCATTAATGGCGTGGACCTAATAGACGTACTTTTGGACATCTGTTATGAAACCTGTGAATCGACTTCGAGTAGTGTTTGCAAGATAGTAGAACCAGTGTAGTTCGACCGGGGTAGTACCACCGCCACATCTAGTTCTAGCGTGAAGCATTTCTTGCGTTTCGATGGAAGGGTGTGGTTACCGGCACACGTTCACATGAGGCGACCATTGTAGTCCTCTGGAGTAGCAACTCATCTGTGATTGACTTCAGATAGAACCCAGTTTCTGTATGAAGTTGATTACAGATGTTCATGGGCGGCAGTGACCACCTACTAGGTGGACTCCATGCTTGTTTGCTACTTCATTACGATAAAAAAAATATATATTGCTTTAATTAATGTTGATAGGTAAATGGTTTTTTGCCTTCTATAGGTCTTCTGGCTAGATAGTCATGCCTTAGAAGTAGCGATGCTCCGATAGTCACAGCTGGAACTTGATTAGGAAAAATCTTGAGAAAACTTCCATACCGTGACTCAGAATACTGTAGCATCATCTCATGATGAGTCGTCAGTTACCAGAGTTTAAATTAAAGGTCAAGTCTTTCAAGGTTGTAGGATAAGTACCTATGGATCGAACAGAGAGGTACCACCGCCACATCTATTTCTAGTCTAAATTTCTTGCGTTTCGGTAGAAATGTATGTTTGAACACTTTTTGTTTTTTTTTTATCTGACCGAAGTAGCAAACAAGCATGCAGTCTACCTGATGGTAAGGGGTCACTGCCGCCCATGGACATCTGTAATCACTTCATACAGAATATGGGTTCCATCTGAAGTCAATCACAGATGCGATGCTATTCCCCAGGACTGATGGTCGCCGCATAAAAGTGTGCCTGCAACCACACCCTTCCATCGAAACGCAAGAAATGCTTCACTTTAGAAATTTCAAATGAGGCTATCATCTTAACCTCGGAAGAAGAAACGTATCTGTGATTGACTTCAGATAGAGTTTCCTGTTCTGTTGTTGTTGTTCATAGATTTCCATAAGCGGCATACCACTATTATGGAAATTGCATGTTTGTTTGCTAAACTGTAAAAAAAATGAGTCCTCACTGGACGCCTGGCAGAAGTGAAATATCATGGTCGTAGAAGAAATAAACATAAGAGACGGTATAATTACTAACTAATTAAAGCATTGTGAAAAAAAATAAGTATTACGAATTTATTACAGAAAATGATGACTTTATTTAATATTTTTTTGATAACATTTAATAAAAAAATTTAATATTAATTTTTAGTTGATCGCCACACCGTACACTTACACATAGACTATATACCTTAGTCTAGCGTGGCGACGCGTAGCCACGGCAAGCGTCGCCACGCCAACGATCCAGATTATACTCGCGTCAATAGATGTTTCATACCAAAATAAAAAATCGTTTTTGCTTGTTAATTCATCACCTCGCTCCTCGCTTATGATGGTAAAGGGGGCTTAGGCTGATGCTTTTGGGATAACGACCGTTTAGGTAAAATGCCGTCTAGATAACATCAAAATCTAGTTCTTTTCTTACTTTATCCTCTATTTAAGCTGGATCTATGAGGGTGGATTTATTTGATTAAGCCATTTCGCTAAATTAGGTCGTTAGTGACTATTTATTAGTAATGTACCCTTAATGTAAATTAGCCCTTTATGGTTCGGCTGTGGTTATACCATCTTAACATCTTGCCTTATCACACGGTTTTAGGTAATGTGTTTTGGTTTGAATGGTGTAGTATGGGTGACATAGAGTAATAGCCCGAACTTACGCGATAGGTGGGACTGAGTGATAACCGCGTAAGTCGAAGTATAAGAAATACGTAATGCAAAATAAATATTTTTTATAAAATTGAAGCAGCAAACAAGTTTGCGAGCTTATTTTTGAAAACGTTACTACGTTGAAGGTGGTTCCCAGATCGAACCAGTTTAGTTCGATCTGGGAAGCACCACCGCCACACCTATTTCTAACGTGAAGCATTTTTTTGCTTTTCGATGGAAGGGTATGGATGCCGGCATATTTTTATATGAAGCGACCATCCTAGACCTCGGGAGTAGCAACACGTCTGTAATTGACTTAAAATAGATCCCATGTCTATTTAAATTTGCTTACAGGTGTCTATGGGCGGCAGTGAGCACTTATCATCAGACTGCATGCTAGTTTGCTACTTCAATCAGATAAAAAAAAGCGGTAGCACCAGTGTAGTTTGAGTGGTTCCACCTTCACACCTATTTTAAGCTTGAAGCAGTTCTTACGTTTTTAGATTTAATAGCATTGCATCTGTGATCGACTTCCGATAGAACCCATGTTCTATAGGAAGTTGCTTACAGTAGTCCATGAGTAGTAACTAATAAGTCGACTACATGCTCGTTTGCTATTGCAATGTGATAAAAAACCAAAAATACATTTAAAAATTGTTCAAAGAACTGAAATTGAACAGTGCGTGCAGCAATTACCACCAGCTCGTTAACAAAATGTATTCAAAAATAAAATTGATTCAAAATGTGGGATGCGGCTTCACGTGGGAAAGCGATTAAAAATATTCGCGGTTATACGAATCTGCAGTTGATGGGTTTTATTTTTTTAGTAAGATAGTTAACAAAAATGTCTACTTGAAGATAGATGTGTAGTACGTCTCTATAATATCTATTACTAGTTGAATCCCGCTGCTTCGCCCGCGTTAACAAAAATCGATTGTCCCGTGGGGATCAGATATTTTACCACACTAAAAATTTGCCTATATGTTAATCCACATTATCAGCTAACTCCCTACCAAATTTAATGAAAATCGCTCCAGCCGTTTACACGTGAAGAAGTAACAAACATACACACTCATAAACTTTTGCCTTTATAATATTAGTGTGATTGTTGGTTAGTGTCATTCTAGCACATCTGAAACCACCTTTTTTACGAGATTTTACTAGCATTGCAGGTGGTGGAACCAGTGTAGTTCGATCGGGGAAGTACCACCGCCACACCTATTTCTAGCGTGAAGCATTTCTTGCGTTTTGATGGAAGGGCGTGGTTGTCGGCACACTTATATATGAGGCGACCATCATAGTCCTCGGGAGTGGCAACGCATCTGTGATTGAGTTCAGGTAGAACCCATGTTCCATTTGAAGTTGTTTACCGGTGTCCATGGGCGGCAGTGACCACTTACCATCAAGTGGACTGCATGCTCGTTTGCTACTTCAATCAGATAAAAAGGTAGGTCTTTGGTCCAAAGGTGGACGAAGCAGAAGCGTCGGTCAGACACTGAATTATGACTAAAATAAAAAAAATGTAGGTATTCTTATTTTATATAAATATTTCTTCGCGTTTAGTATTTTTACACCTCTATTATTTCAGTTAAAATAGGAGGAATAAATGTTAATTCGTAGTTAAGTGAAATTTGAAGTGAAAAATTTAAACTTCTATGTATTTAAATTAAAAATTCACTATTTTACGCGCAAGTGTAGACTAGATTACGTTTGAAAAGCTTTCAATTAAAATATAATTTTGTGTCAAAATTAACTAATGTGCACTTACTTATGCGGTTTTCAACGTAATGAGTTGCTTTATTTAAAATTTCGATTAATTAAAATACATCGCAGTTCTTAATTATGCTGCTTGATATTCTTTTCAGTCTTTTAAAAATATTACTTATAACGGTTTTTAGGGATCCGTAAGAGGTAAATGGGTTCCGTACCAAAATGGTAAAAACGGAAACCGATTACTATGACTTCGTTTCCGTCTGTCGTCTGACTATCACTAGACTATATCTCATAACCCGTAACAATAGTGGAATTGTTAACAGATTATGTATTTATGTTGCCACTATACCAATAAATACGGAATAAAATAAATATTTTAAGGGGGATTTCCAAATAAAGAACGTGATTTTTTTGCCGTTTTTACGTACGGAACCCTTCGTGCGGGAGTTGGACTCGCACTTAGCCGGTTTTTTATCGATTAAAGTAGCACGAGCACGAGCACGCAATAACCTGATAGTAAGTAGCAACTGACGTCTAAGAACATTTGTAAGAAACGTCAAACAGGACAATTTTTTTATCTGACTGAAGTAGCAATTGAGCATGCAGTCCACCTGATGGTAAGTGGTCACTGCTGCCCATGGACATCTGTAATCAACTACATACAGGACATGGGTTCCATCTGAAGTCAATCAAAGATGCGTTGCTATTCCCGAGGACTATGATGGTCGCCTCATGTGAAAGTGTGCCGACCACACCCTTCTATCGAAATTCAAGAAATGCTTCACGCTAAAAATAGGTGTGGCGGTGGTACTTACCCGGTCGAACTACACTGGTTCTACCTTGCAACCTTGCATATTAATTACTGTACATAAACAGAATTGTACTACTTACAAAAGATTTCTATACTTCAAAAAATATCGAACGGGCCTCTATTTGCCTTAGGCTTTTATTGAGCAAAAAGCCTCGCCGGGCAAGGACCTCATTGGCCTAGATCGTAGCTCCGAAGGATTCTTCGCTTTCTTTCAAAACCGTGAAAGCCTTTTCAACTTTTGTTTTTCATTCAAGCTTATCGGTATACAGTACACCGATAGGTTTTTATCTGACTGAAGAAACAAACGAGCATGCAGTCCACCGTTACTGCTATCCGTGGACATTTAAGCAACTTCGTATAGAAGAGAGATTTTATTTGATATCAATTACAGATGTTTTGCTACTTAAGGATTAAGTCGGTCGTTTTATATAAACCAATCACCCGTCGCAACATTCTAAATGCGACCGTTATTTAATTAAAAAACTAAACTTCATAGTGTCCAATGTAGTATGGATATTTCTCAAATTCAAATAAATTGTAACAATTTTTAAGTTAAAGGTAAAAAGAAAAAGGTTTCATTAACTAAGCTGCATTTAAAAGGAATAGCGGGTATATTGGACAAAACCATGTGACATTTTTGACGTGTTACGTATGTGTTTTCATAGTAAGACATTGTTTTATTTCGTTTATTATGTATGTGTTTGTGTCAAACGCAAGGTAGTTGTGTAATGTGTTTTAGTTGATTTTATGTATGAATTACGAGTTATTTAAAAAAATAGCATTGTGTAATTCTTCTGTACATCAACTATAACCATGCGTAATTTAACAACACGCTTTCTACACTCATAGCCCCACACTAGGATTCCCTCCTGTGTCGTGGGTACCATGGACACACACAAGTCGGATACATAAACATCCAGACCCAGAACACGAATATAAACTCATCATTCAGATATCTGGCCGGAAATCAAACCCGGGACCCATTGCGCGTCAGACCGGTATGTTAACCGCTCCGCCACGCGGGTCGTCAAAACAGTTTTTGCTTCACGTATTAATATATAGATAGAGACGAAACCACATGTCCCTTCCACATAACCCTTCCACGGAAACTAGCATGGTGAAATGAAATGAAATGTCTTTATTTTGTATAGGCGTAACGGGCACTTACAATTTGTCAGTTATTTTTTTTTCTTACACTACCACCGCATCGTAATACGACCTCAACTGAGAAGATCCGGCAAGAAACTCAGCGAAGTTGTCTTTTTTAATATTTTTTTTCAATTTTTTAGCAAATATAATTACAAACATATTTTTATTTAATGGTAATGAAAGTTAGCTCCCGTATCTTGCCTTACTGTTCAGTAAAAGAGAGCCCTGTTCGGTTTACGCTACACTGACATTTATTAAATATACTAATAGTAATGTATATGTCGGCGCGACACCGCGTAGTTATGAAAAACACGTCGCCGATAATAATTATTTTAGTTAGTTTAAAGATCTAAAATAGTTTGCTTATTAAATTAGCAATATTTAGTGATTTTCAGAATTGTAATTTAGTTTACCCTCCATAAATTTGTTATTGTCACCTCACCAAACATGTTATAAAAAGGCGAGCGAACGCCGGTAGAAAAAGATTTCTTGTTTTAACCGTCGAAGTGATCGGACCTCCACAATTGTGAATAAATCGAAGAAGTTTACGCCTGTGGTTTACTTTAAATCTTAAAGAATGGACAGTAATCAAGACTGGCCATCCTGACGTCACAACCACTTCGTTATATATTATTGCTCAGTCCCAAGCAGTTTTGTCTTCTATGTAATCAGAAATGAGAAAAGGTGTTTACACAAACATTGCTAATCTAACTATCGAAACTAATACTATCGAAAATCGCCGCGAAAAAGAGGTTCCCACTTCAAAAAATATGAACACAAAATATACAAACAAACCCATCCACATACAAAGTCGGTTAATAGAAAAGTAATAGAGACCTCGTTTTTATGTGGGAAGGAGACTTATGACTAAATTTAGTGCGTTCCGACATTTATACGTGGCATTGATACCATAAATTTTGGTTTAGTGCACCTCGGAGTTGGGTGGTCTCGATTCGGTTTTGAAATTGCTTTACATATCGGTATGTTTACTTTGGGCTCATTCTTTACATCCAGTATACCTAGTATTTGGAAGGTCCAAGTTATGGGAAGGAAATTATGAATTAGTTTTTTTTTATATCGGTTATTCGGGTTAGAGCAGTGATAGTCTAATGGTTGAACATTGCCCTCTCAATCGGGAGGTCCGAGGTTCAATCCCAAGCACCACTGATCTATTTGCGTATTAGAAATTAATTATAACTGCTTCTCGGTAAATTAAAAATATAGTGAGGAAACCTACACACCTGAGAGTTCTTTAAAAAAAGTTCTCAGAGGTGTGTGAAGTCCACCAATTCACACTTGGCCAGCGCGGTGGACTATGGCCTAAAACTATCTCATTCTGAGAGAAGATCCGTACCTAGCAGTGGGACGACAATGGGTTGTACCTACGCATATTCGGGTTCCGTACCCTTTGTCTTTCTCTCCGTCTGTCTGTCAGCAGGCTGTATCTCTTAACGCTGATAGCTAGACAGTTTAAAATTTTCACAGATATTGTTTTTCAACTGCCGCTATACCAACAAATACTAAAAACGGAATAAAATAAATATTTAAGAGAAGCTATTAAACAACAGAATTTTGCCGCTTTTTATAGATAATGGTACGGAACCCTTGGTTCGCGAGTTCGACTCGCGCTTACCGGGTTACATGTTGTACATCTTGTAGACTAAGTTGGAAAGTATAGTGTTCAGTGGAATAGAAAACATTTTTAAAACTAAATTTCAACGTTGTATGCATAATTCCCATAGTAAAATATTCACATTACTAATCTTTCTACTTTATCTGAGTATTAAAGCTGATTTTTTTGTTTTATAATAATGTAGTAGCAAAATAGCATGCAGTCCACCTGATGGTAAGTGTTAACTGCCGCCCATGGACATCTGTAAGCAAGTACAAACAGAATATGGTCTATCTGAAGTCAATCACAGATGCATTGTTACTCCCGAGGACTAGGATGGTTGCCTCACATAAAAGTGTGCCGGCAACCACACTCTTCCATCGAAACGTAAGAAATGCTTCAGGTTACAAATAGGTGTGGTGGTGGTACCTTACCGGTCGAACTACACTTGTTCTAACACCTTTTATGTTTTGTATATTGATGTTATAAAGTTACTGGTATAGTATAGGTCGTCCCTGTAGTTCCGAGTAAGAATAGGACTAGGATGCCAGGATTACAGGCGGCTAGAGTGGGAGCTCGAAATATCCAGCTAGGCGATCCCGGGAAAGACGGTGGTATATGTGGTCGTAAAGACTAGATGAAGCGGTGGGCCCAGCCGCCCGCGATCCAAATTTTATTATCAACTTTATATAGAACATAGGGTAAATTTGAAATTAATCAAAGATGCATTGCTACTCCCGGTGACTTACATGGGGGGTGCAACCCATTATTGTCCCACTGCTGGGGACAGGTCTTCTCTTAGAATGAGAAAGTTTTAGCCCATAGTCCACCGCGCAGGCCAAGTGCGAATTGGTGGACTTCACACACCTCCAAGAACTTTTTTTTAAGAACTCTCGGGTGTGTAGGATAAATGATTTCTAATACGCACATAAATTAGTGGTGCGCACCTGGGTTTGAACCTCGGACCTCCCGATTGAGAGGGCAAGTTTCAACTATTAGGCTATCACTGCTCTGCCGTTCTTACATAGTAGCATTAAATTAATTATACGTTAAAAATTCATACTATAAGTTATTAACGTAAACATTAAATTTAAGTCAAAACATGTAAATTTATTTCTAAAGGTTATCTACACTAGATTGTAGAGTCAGAATAATTTTCTTTTTCTAGTTTAGTTCAGAGAATTTAATATGATCAAAATTTAGAAATAATCGCGTTAGAGGTTAAATTTAATTTAATGAAGCTTTTAAATGACTACAATTACTTTAAAATAACTGAAGTATAATTGAAATTTTCACGAGAATATGTGCACTAATTACCATAGTGTTTTTCAATCTTTTTCGTTTTGTCGAACCCCCAAAACCACCCCCTAGCTACGCCAACGAACCTAACTAAATATACCAGATAAATACACCTACCAAAAGGCCCTAAGTAAGTTATTGCAAAAGTTGACCTAATTAACATAGCAGGAAATGTACGGAAATAATATATTACAGCTAATGGAGTGGACAAAAAGCGAAGTAGTGGGAATTGCCTTGGGGTTGTATGGACGAAAAAAATATATTTAGCAGTTGTGGCTGTGTTCTGATGATTTTTTGAGAAAAATGTTTGTAACGTTTTGCTTTCGGCAATAAGATGTCTTTAACCTAAACGTAATGAAAAATATACAAAAAAAATATATAATGTTATTTTTCTTTTCCTTAATATTGAGTAGAAATTGTTCAGAGTATACTATTAACTTTAAATATATAAATATAAATTAGTTACAATAATAACAAATATTTATGCAGTATTTTTTCTTTAATATTAATTTAAGTTTTTTCTTTGACATTATATACTTTCTCACAAACAGCTTACATATTCGTCCGATTTCCAAGCAGCTTGTCCGTTCGAGCTTCGTACTGTCGTACCATATACATAGGTATATACACGTTAAGCGAACGCTCGGCCGCGCTAAATGATAGGCGGAGTGGAGGGTGTTAGGTTTTTTCGTTACGGAATTCCTTGATTCAGTCGCCGCGCTCAAAGCCCAAGATAAAAGCTATGCAATAGCTTAATAAATAAAAATGAACAAAATTAAATTGTATCAGTAACTATAAGATTTTTTTAACAGAAAATGAAGCTAACAAGCATACAGTCGATGTGATGGTGATGTGGTGATGATGGTAAGTGGTCACATCTGTAGCAAATCGACATTAAACAGAAATTCTACCTGAAGTCGTTATAGATGTGCGACGCCTGAAGACTAAGATGGTCGCTTCGTGTTTAACTCAGCTGGCTAATTACCTGAAACAAAGGAGATAACAATTAGTTACGTAACATACATGTGCCGTGTACATGTAGGTACATTATGTTCTTATAAAAATGTTGGAACAAATAATAAAAATGATACACTATTACACACGAGAAATGTCTTTATTTATTTTGTATAGGCCTGCGGGGGCACTTACAAATTGTCAGTTACATATTTTTCTTACTACCACCGGATCGGAACACGACCTCAACTGAGAAGATCCGGCAAGAAACTCAGTTCGTTTGTCTTTTTTGTTATTTTATATCTATTTTTTTATACTTAGAAATTTTGTTATAACGCGGTTGCTATACATAAAGAAAAATATACAAACAATCAGAATTATAACCATAAGTAAATACATTACTCAAATATCTTGCTAACCAGGGATGAGACCCGGAACCCATTGCTTGATAAATCTATATAGTGACTGCAATAAATAGAATACTAAAAGAATTTAATCACAAAAATCGTGATAGTATTTTGGTCTAATACATCTAATAGACCCACACAAAGACAAGAACATAACAGACCCAGAACAAACTAGAAAACCCAGAACAAGTATCGTCACTAAAAGTGAAATGCTTTACCGACAATCTACAGTAACCCATTAGTACTGCGCCATGCATCAATAAACAGACAGATGGCTTAATTTAAATATATCTTTCTCCGTAGGAGTAACACCCACTAGCAACCGGTAACATGATACAGATTTTGTTAGCCACTTCATAACGGTTACCGAAGGAGGAAGCCCATTAATTTCGTATTTTTAGAATTATCTTATTAATATTTTAAATGTGAAAGTTTGTATGTTTGTTTGTTTTATTAAACTGGTGTAGCAAACAAGCTTACAGTCCAACTGATGGTAAGTGGACACTGCCGATCATGAACATCTATGAGCAACTTCATAGAGAAGGTTCTATCTGAAGTCAATCGCCGATGCGTTGCTACTCCCGAGGATTATTATTATTTTTTTATCTGGCTGAAGTAGCAAACGAGCATGCACTCCACCTGATCGTAAAGTGGTCACTGCCGCCCAGGAACATCTGTAGTCAACTTCGTACAAAACTTGGGTTCCATCTGAAGTCAATCACAGATGCGTTGCCACTCCCGAGGACTATGATGATCGCCTCATATGAAAGTTTGCCGGCAATCACACCCTTCTATCGAAACGCAAGAAATGCATTACGCTAGAAATAGGTAAATCACAGATGCGTTGCCACTCCCGAGGACTATGATGATCACCTCATATGAAAGTGTGCCGGCAACCACACCCTTCTATCAAAACGCAAGAAATGTTTCACGCTAGAAATAGGTGTGGCGGTGGTACTTCCCGGCGAATAACACTGGTTCTACCACCTTGAAAAGGATTAAGATGGTCGCGTCATACAAAAGTAAACCGGCAAGCACACCACTCCATAGAAATGCAAGTACTGCTTCACGCTAGAAATAAGTGTGGTGTTGATATCTCCACCGGTCGAACTACACTAAATACCATCGGGTAAAATTACTCTTTTAAGTTCATTGCAACAACTACAGATGGCATTTTACTGAAAGGCAGACAGATGCATATCCATCTGTGACCAACGTTAAGTAAGGATGATATTATTTGGGCTTAATTACAGATGTCCATGACCGGTAGTGGCATCTAAACATAAGGTAGACTGCATGCTTGTTTGCTACTATCACTGCATAGTATTAAGAATAGTGGCTTCTTGCCGTCTGTCCTTATGTATGCTAAGATCTTTAAAACTACACTACGGATTTTAACGCAGTTATTAATAGATAGAGTGATTCAAGAGGTAGGTTTTTATGTATAATACACCTAATATGGTGGAGGAATGCTAATACTTTTAGGCAGAACGAAGTTCGCCGGGTTGGCTAGTATTATTATAAAGAAAAAATGAGCTTTGTTTAAAACACTGAATGTTAAAGTCAAAAGTAACATAACAGTACAGTGGACAAAATAAAATGAAGATAATTCTTTAGACATTTAAGCACTAACTTTGGGCCATAAGACATAAGTTTGAAGCGTTTTTCTTAATCGTTACAAGCGTCAGCGTTGAGTCTTTAAAACAAATGTATGTATCTGATGTTAAGACCGTTAAACTTTGTTTCAAGTTGTACCGATGGTCTCTAAAATTTTCTGCTAGTTGTACCGTTTTTTTTTTGTTCTTGAGGGCGAAATCTTAAAAAGGTACTCGACGCCGTGGGAGCGACGCAAGGTTATGTGGGATTTTTACCGCACTAAAAGGTGGCCGTCCTCGGCGCTAAATTGTAGGACTCCGGGATCTCGAAACGACTTCAACCGGAATCCTCCGAGCGCGTTGCCCCATCGGGCTCCTCCCAGATGGGCGACTGAGGCCCACCGCTCCGTTAAGTCATTACGACGGTATGCGACCATACATACCGCCGTCCTTCCTGGTATTGCCTGACCGAACAGTTCGAACTAGCCGTCTGCAGCCCCGGAAGCCCCTTTTCGTCGCCTCTTACGACAGGCAGGGGATGCCCTAGCACTATTCTAATCCCCGAACTACAGGGACGTGCTAGTTGTACCCAAGTGTGTCAATTTTTTGCTACAAGTTGTAACAATGTTTGCCAAAATTATGCTACAAGATGTACCGATCTTTGTAAAAATTTTACTTCAAGTTGCACCGAAGTTTGTCAAACTTTTGCTGCAAGTTATACCAAACCTACTGCAAGATGTAACGAAGTTTGGCAAAAAAAAATCTCACAAATTTTACTGAAATTACAAGAATATTGTCCCTAGTTGTAACGAAGCATGTCAAAATTTTCCTGCAAGTTGTACCGAAATTTACCAAAATTTAGCTGCAAGTTGTACTAAAGTGTGCTACTTTTATGTTACAAGTACCAAAGATTGCCCAAATGCTTGCAGCATGTAAGTACGTTGTACCAAAGTATGCCGAAATTTTTGTTTCAACTTGAACCGCAGTATGTTAAAATCCGCTCAACGCTCACACTTGCAAACTCCTATTTCATGGCCACACAGTAACAGTTCAGGTAGCCTCACATAAAAACCTTAGTGGCCATTAAACAGAACATTCCAGAGTAATGTACTGAACTAGGTACCTAATATAAACTAGGACACAGGCTTTTGGTCTTCATTGTTCACGAGAGTTTTAACAAGAATATTTAAGTTTTGCTTTTACTTAACGTTATACGCATATTTCAAGCAAAATTATAAAATTACATAAGCTACTTGTATGAAGTTGGAAAGATCTGTGACGTAATTAAGATCAAACCGTAGCTAAGGTAAAGGTGGTAGAAAAAAAAACACGCTTTCTACACACATAGCCCCACAGTAGGATTGTCTCCTGTGTCGTGGGTACCATAGATACACACAAAGACGAATACACAAACACCCAGACCCAGAACAGGAATCTAAACTCATCCTTCAGATACCTGTCTAGCCGGGAATCGAACCCGGAACCCATTGCGCGTCATACCGGTGTGGTAACCGCTCGGCCACGCGGGTCGTCAACCCAGAACCAGTGTAGTTCGACCGGGGAAGTACCACCGCCACACCTGTTTCCAGCGTGAAGAATTTCTTACAATTCCATGGAAGGGTGTGGTTGCCGGCACACTTTCACATGAGGCAACCATCATAGTCCTCGGGAGTGACAACGCATCTGTGATTGACGTCAGATAGAACCCATGTTCTGTATTAAGTTGCTTACATATTTCCATGGGCGGCAGTGACCACTTACCATCAGATGGAATGCATGCTCGTTTGCTAATTTAATCAGATGAAAAAAAAAGGATGAAATGATGATGATTTGCACTTATAGTCAATTGTATAGTATATTTTGTTTGATTTCCTTGTGTATGCATGAATTAACTAAATAAAAAAATAAATAAACGATCTAAACGCATATACATATTTTCACTATTTGCATTACCCATTTAATTTACGTAACACATGTTAAAATAGTAGAGAAGCGAAATATAATTCAATTGCGCATAACAGAACAATTCTACTATAATACCTGTTAGCCCAACGCTTCAGCAAGATTAAATGCTCACCGTTCAAATGTCAGAAAATATTATGCAAATGAATAATTCATATTCATTTAATATTCTACAATGTTCATTTCATATTCATTTGGTGCATTCGGTAGATCACTTTCGTCACAAGCTTAACATTCGAATTTGGGACGTGCAATAAGATGTTTCCCGAAATGCATACGAGGAAATGTGATTGATAAATATAATGGAATACTGAAATGGTTCATTCGTCTGAATAATGCAGGAATCAGTAAAATATACGATACTTAAAATCTTTAAGAGTCAGAATAACCTAGGGGATATTTGCGCAGCCCACTTCGGTGACTGCCACCACGTTAATTAGTATCCTACGTGGTAATGCCCCACCAGGTGGATCGATGACCTGAAGAAGACAACGGGAAACTATTGGATTCAGAGGGCACATGACCGGTTGGAGTCGCGTCATTTAAGGAAAGCCTATGTCCAGCAGTGAACATCAAAAAGCTGCTGGATAGAATCAAGGAAAATTCTAGCTAAATATGATTGGTAAGTTTTGCGTGTACCTATCGCTTGCTTGTCGTAAGAGGCGATTAAAAGGAGGCTTCCGGTGTTGCGGACAGCAAGACTGGAGGCTCGAATCGTTCTGTCAGGAGACCCTGGGTCGTATACCATCGTACGCACGGGCGGTGAGCCCAGCCGTTCATCTGAGTGGAGGCAGTAAATAAGTAACGGCACAATTTTATATGAGGCGACCATCTTAGTCCACAGAAGTTGCAACGCATCTGTGATTGGCTTCAGATTGGACCCATGTTCTATATGTAGTTGGTTACAGATGTCCATCATAGGCGGTAGTGACCACTTACCATCAGGTGGACTGCTCGTTCGCTACTTCAGTCAGATAAAAAAAAAACAAACATACTTACTCTCGTTCTGACACAGTCGGATAAAAAAACTGTATGAATGGACTTTATGTGTGGAAAATACACCTTTGTGCTTCCTAATTTCGCATGTCCGTTCATATGATAAATACCTTAGGCAGTGCCTAAATTTATACCAACCATATTACAAAGGAATTTAGATTGCTTTGTGAATATTTATCATTCAAATACTAATTACATGTGATTTTCAGTTCATTAAAAGTTTAACGTTATACAATGTGTTATAAAGGAGACAAATAAAGTTACGGGTAGAACCAGTGGAGTTTGACCGGGGAAGTACCACCGCCACACCTATTTCCAACGTGAAGAATTTCTTGCGTTTCGATGGAAGGGGGTGGTTGCCGGCACACTTTTGTATGAGGCGACCATCATAGTCCTCGGGAGTAGCAACGCATCTATGATTGACTTCAGAGAGAACCCATGTTCTATACGAAGTTGCTCACAGATGTCCATGGGTGGCAGTAGCCGCTTACCATCAGGACTGCATGCTCGTTTGCTACTTCAATCAGATAAAAAAAAACAATATGTAGTGCAAAAGTGTAATTTACTTCGATTATTGTTTGTTTTGTTTGATTGTTGTGTTGATTGTTATTTGAGATGTTTGCAAGGTGGTAGAACCGCTGTGGTTTAAGGTGCCATTATCACTATTTTTAGCACGAAGCTGTGCATGCGTTTCGTTGGAAAGGTGTGGATGCCGGTTTATTTTAACACGCGAAACCATCTTAGACCTCTGTGATTGATTTCTGGTGCAACTCGTGTAATAAGTGAAGTTGATTATATATAGATGGATCATTTATCTTTTTTTTATCTGACTGAAGTAGCAAAGGAGCATGCAGTCAACCTGATGGTAAGTGGTCATTGCCGCTCAAGAACATCTGTAATCAATTACATACAGAATATGGGTTCCATCTGAAGTCAATCACATATGCGTTGCTACTCCCGAGGACCATGATGGTTGCCTCATGTGAAAGTGTGCCGGCAACCACAACCTTCTATCGAAACGCAAGAAATGCTTCACGTTAGAAATATATGTGGCGGTGGTACTTGCCCGGTCGAACTACACTGGTTCTACCACCTTGATCTACATAAGTGCAAACTCGGCAAGGTAAATATTTTTTCCGAGGATTCCACCTAAGCGCTTAGCAATAGCGATGCATCTGTGACCACCACAAGTAACAGGAGTTCCATATTGTTGTAAAAAAAAAACTTAGCGGCGTTCCAACTTACTTCTCAGTATCAATCTGGCAATATCGACTCAAATCCCATTGCAGTTGTCACTCACCATAAAGTGGGCTGCGTGCTCGTTGGGTATACTTCAAACAATGCTTAAACATTTCAGGCAAAGTATAATAGTAAAAAAGATGCACCGAGGAGTATTTCATATCACAGCTGTTTAGAGGCTACAGAACACTTACAGGCATTTATTAATGTTGACTCCGCAACGAAACCGCTGGGCCACGAAACAAGCTGCAAGCATAAGCGTTTTGCAAATTTCTTAAAAATTTACAGCCTAGCTGTGAGCGTTAGTGGTGAGCGTTAGTGGTGAGCGGATATTGGCAATCTTTTCTACGATTTGCAACGAAACTTCGTGGCCTCACGCCAGAGCCAGAAAACATTCACGTAGTGCTGAAAGCGTCAGCGTTGAACGTTATTAGCCTAGTATGGGAATTCTGGGCATGAGCATTTTCTTAAAAAAAGAGAGTTTAGAGCTGTAGTCCAACGCGCTGGCCAAGTGCGAGTTGGTAAAGTTCATACACCTTTGAGAAGTTTTTTAGAGAACACTCGGGTGTGAGGTATTTCACAAGAAGTTTTCCTTGACCATAAAGCGATGTTATTTACAAAAAAAAAACACGCTTTCTACACTCATATCCCCACACTAGGATTTTCTCCTGTGTCGTGGGTACCATGGACACACACAAGACAAATATAGAAACACCCAGACCCAGAACCCCGTGGCTCGGCTACGGGGTCGTCAAGTTTAATGTCTAACACGCATATAATTTTATTACACATAATGTGTGGTGCCGGGGATTTGAAGCTCGGACCCTCGATAGAGAGCCAAAATTTTAATCATTAGGCTATCATTGCACCGTTTACCGTTAAAAGAAATGTATGTGCAAGTCATAAGGCTTCTAAATTCCGCTGCAAATGGCAACCACATTTGCTGAACTTTGCTCAACGCCAAACGAAGGTTTTGTGGCCTCGGTTGTCACTTATAGCGTGTTTCATGGCCCGCCGTTAAGACGCTTAGCGCATTAAATTACTCCAGTAGAATGCTGGTGACAGTTAAACTAACTGGTTAACTACAAGATTAATTAGCTAGCTGCAATACTTTTTATGGCACGAAGCGGGTAAGAAATGTATGCACAGTTGCAAAGTAAAAGTAATATTTGTTATAATAAGTTGTAATTAAATTAGAGCAGTAATAGCCTAATGGTTGAAACTTGATCTCTCGATCGGGTGGTCCGAGGTTCAAACCCAGGCTAACCACTGATTTTTTTTTAATTATGTGCGTATTAGAAAATAATTATCACTGTTTTTCGGTAAAGAAAAACATCGTGAGGAAACCTACACACTCGAGAGTTCTTCAAAAAAAAAAGTTCTCGGAGGTGTGTGAAGTCCACCAATTCGCACTTGGCAAGCGCGGTAGACTATGGCCTAAACTCGCTCGTTCTGAGAGAAGACCCGTGCCCAGCAGTGGGACAATAATGAGTTGTACCCTTAGTATGAATGACCCTGTCAGACGTTTTAGTGCGTCCTCTACGTCTTTGCTACAGCGTTTAATTAAATCTATGACAAAAAGTGATACCTAATTATAGCCTTTGTCTCCGCAACTGTCATTTCCATACAATTAAAATAGAATATGTTTTGTTAAACTGCTAACAAAAATAACTAAAATTATTTTAATACTTTAACTTGATATATTAAAAATATACTAACAAAAAGCATTATTAGCTTTTCACTAGTTCCCGTAAAATTTTCAAGGTGGTAGAACCAGTGTAGTTCGACCGGGGAAGCATTTCTTGCGTTTTTTGATGGAAGGGTGTGGTTGCCGGCTTACTTCCACATGAGGCGACCATCACAGTCCTCGGGCGTAGCAACGCATGTGTGATTGACTTCAGATAAAACCCATGTTCTGTATGAAATTGACTACAGATGTCCATGGGTGTCAGTGACCACCATCAGGTAGACTGCATGCTCGTTTGCTACTTCAGTCAGATAAAAAAATGCGTTTTCGAGCTATATTATAATTCAATTTTAGCATTGAAGTGGTAAAATTCAAAACATTCTTAGATTTTATAAAAAAGTCTTCAAAAACGTCTTTTATTTACTACCACGGTCTTTTTAAGAAAAATCGACAAAAAATCTTGCCTCCCAATTAGTCATGCCTTTTTTTTTTTGTTTTCGAGAGGGAAACCTTCCAAAGGTACCCGACGCCGTGGGAGCGACGCAGGGTTATGTGGGATTTTTACCGCACTAAAACCCCCCCCGGTGGCCGTCCTCGGCGCTGAAAAGGAGGACTCCGGGATCTCGAAACGACTTCAACCGGAATCCTCCGAGCGCGCTGCCCCATCGGGCTCCTCCCAGATGGGCGGCTGGGCCCACCGCTCCGTCTAGTCTTTACGACGGTATGCGACCACACATACCGCCGTCCTTCCCGGGATTGCCTGACCGAACGGTTCGAGCTCCCACTCTAGCCGTCTGCAACCCCGGAAGCCCCTTTTAGTCGCCTCTTACGACAGGCAGGGGATGCCGTAGCCCTATTCTAAACCCGGAGCTACAGGAACGTTTGCATAGGCCTACGGAGGCACTTACAAATTGTCAGTTACATATATATTTTTTTTACACTACCACCGGATAGGAACACGACCTCAACTGAGAAGATCCGGCAAGAAACTCAGAGGGTTTGTCTTTTTTCTTTGTATATCTTTTTTTTATTGCCATATTGTTTTTACATTGGTTATAAAAGTTAGCTCCAGTATCTTGCCTTATATTTGGCTGTATGTTTATTTTCATCCACAATAGCGGTCAATAAAACAAAAAGGTTTTTTGACTATTTCAAGTACTGTGGACTCGTTATGCCCCTAACACTTATTATTTGCTTCGCTTCGATAAAGACACGAAGGCGAATTTATACATCAATAAAATAAAAACATTTCTAACAAAATGTAATAGTGTTACAGTAGTAGGATTGGATGGCCGAAGTAAACGACACATTATGTACAACACTGGTATATTTTCACGATTTCACACTTAAACAATTTTAGAATACATTCGAACAGAGTAACGTCTTACACTTTTAACTGTTGGAATGACCCAGATTATGATTATACCCTCACTTTTATACTAAGTATGGCAGAGACAAAACGTTACTCCATCCATGAAAAATCTCAACAGCAGCATAAAAATGAAATATATACATTCGTAATATTTATTTATTTATATCTCGTCAACCCATTATTGTCCCACTGCTGGGCACGGGTCTTCTCTCAGAATGAGAGAGTTTAGGCCATAGTCCACCGCGCTGGCCAAGTGCGAATTGGTGGACTTCACACACTTCCGAGTTTTTTTTTAAGAACTCTCGAGTGTGTAGGTTTGCTTCACGATATTTTCCTTCACCGAAAAGCAGTGATAATTAATTTCTAATACGCACATAAATCAGTGGTGCGTGCCTGGGTTTGAACCACGGAACTCCCGATTGAGAGGGCAAGTTTCAACCATTAGGCTATCACTGTTCTCAATTCAATCTCGTTTGCCAATATTTTTTTACTAAAACTATTAAAATTCGCTGTTCAATGTATCTAAGTGCGTATATGCAAAATAGCATGAAAACATGAGTTATTTCAAAGGCAGACATTTAATACAATTTATTTACTGACGTACTGTTACACGGCAGCCCCTGATTGTCTTTTAAATAAAACACTGAGTGTCACTGCACAAGAGTTTATTAGAAAACTTTCACAGAAAACTGTCCCTCACTTTTCTTTTAAAAATGTAATATTTTACTTAACCACGGATTTATTGCAACTGCCGGTCAAATGGTTGCAAGCTGTTTATATTAATTAAAAATGATCACGTCGGCGATATTCACGATCGGTATCGAATATAACATCTCCCCCCCTTAAATGAAGCTTTATCCCTTTTAAGGGTGAAGCGGAATTAAAAGAAAAGAAAAATGAGGTTTACATCGAGATTCACATTTAACAAAATTTTAATTTTAACCGTAATTATTTAAATAGAAAAAAAAAGACAAACATCTAAGAAGTGATATTTTTTTAAAAATAAGTAATTGATTAACATTAATTGAATCATTTAACCATAAAATAACAAAAAAAGATTGATAATATTAAGGCTAAGTGAAAATTCATAACTTGCTTAAATTATAATAAATCATTTCAAGGATTATCATTTAAAACATATAATAATAATAATAAAAGTTTAATTTATCGTTACGTTTTATAAGTAAGTAATGAAGTAATAGGGTCATTAATGAATTATTATTATTTAAATCTTAATAATCATTCATTTTAAGATTACAATTTATTTCACTTAAATTATTATGAAACATTTATATGTTATTTAATATTACATACAATTTTACATTTCTAGACAAGAATTTTAAGAGAATAGTTTCAAGTAATAAAAAACAAGAAGAATAGTTACAAGTGTAAATGACAAGAGAAAGTTTCAACATTATTTTAATTCCAGAATACCAATAACAAATGTAGTAAATATCAGTTGTTACTTAAATTACGATTTGAAGTGCGAGGGCTATCAAGCTTCGAAGAATCATTAATTTCTCTCATCTCAATAGAATTAGGAATGCTATTTCTCCTTTTATTACTAAAATATTTATATATTTTGTATAAAATAAACAATAAAATAAATATAATTAGTACATAAGTAATTCCGGAATAGTAAGGGGCATATTTTACAAAATGCGATTGCTCTTGAAAGTTATTTATTTCTTTTTCTAAATCTTCTAACTGTCGCGAGGAGTGTTTCAAAGAATCTAAGTCGATATTAGATAGAGTTATCGGAGATAATGACGAGGTTGTTTTGTTAAATATGTCCCTTTTACAGCAATCGTCTTGTGTGATATCATAGTCTATTATAAATTGATTCTTAAAACTTATAGAGTAACTAGTTGAAGGCGTGAACTGTATAGTTTTTGAATATCCAATACAATCATTTGATAGCTTTAAGATACCTGTCCCGATGATAGGATAATCAGTTGTGATATCTTTGCACTTTAATGTTATTTTATTTGATTTTGATTGCACAAAAATCCATCTATTTCCACTGAGTTTCTGCCAAATATCTATATTGCCATAAATTAATCTGGAATTACACTCTTCCGGCAGACTAAGAACTACATCTGTCAATAATTTAGTCTCACAAGAGGGATTAGTGATGCTGGGAAAAATTGTTACTGCTGGGCAGATAGAATAGTCGTTATCAACTTTGTGGCACTGTTCTAAGGTATCTATCAGGGCGTAATTTAATCTGTCATCAGTAATAGCGAGGTGAGGTTTGATAGGTTGGATCAAAGCAAATGTGTTAGGTTGCATTGGATCACGAGGAGTGTTTTATATACTGCATATTTCATAGAAAAAAAAAGGGAAGTTGAATAACAAGAACAATTTTCTTTTTACAACAGTATGTTGTTAATTTAGAAATATCTATAGGGGTTTATATTGTTTCAATGTTAAGGGGATATGGAAAGTCATATTGATTACCTGAGTGAATTACTATTATTATTATTGATTAAGTGAATACGTGTTAACAATTCCTTTACAAAATTTGTAGAAGTAATTGGTGAGGCATGTAAAACGTTAGCTTTTGGAAACAAATTTATGTTAAGAATTGATTTTAGAGAGTTTGATATAGGAGTTTGATTACTTCGTTGTTATTTTTAGTAATTTGAATTAAAATATATTTTAATATATTTGGGAATTCAATCTGTGCTCCTTTTAATTTAATCGATTTAGGAAGGTATTAAACGTATTCAAAGTAATAGATTTACGACAAGGATTTTAAACATCTTCACATTGAAAAATAACACTTAGTTGAAACTTAATACATAGGTATATTTGTGATCTAACCATGTCGGATTTCGCAAACGTTCAAAAATAAATGATAATTACAAAAATGTATTATTATTTTGCCGGTTTTATTTCATTCGTATGATATTTTGTGTGTCTCCGATTAATAGATAGAGTAACATTGTGTTTATTATTGATTTTTACTATCTTATAAGGGCCTTTCCAGATAGGTGACAAAGCCTTTCCTAGTCTGTGGTGACACTTAAGGTATACCATGTCACCAGTTTTGTATGTTGTACTACGGGTCGACTTATCGTAATATATCTTGGATGATTCTTTACTTCTAATTATATTTTCAAGAGCTTTTTCTCTGCTTAATTTCATTCGATATTGTAGTGCTCGAATATATTCATGGTAAGTGTTATTACTATTCACATCATATAGTGAGCTGGGGATTATGGGTTTATGGCCAAATAACAATTCGAACGGGGTGAAAGAGGTTGTGCTGTGAGGTGTTGTGTTGTATGACAACACTGCTGTTGCTAGATATGAATGCCAATCATTTTGGTTATCATTGACGAAGGACTTTAAGTATTCTTTTAGCGTTGCGTGGCTACGTTCTAGAGCTCCGTTGGTTTGAGGATGATAAGGGGTTGTAAATATAGATTTAATTTTGCAGATGTCGGTTACTTGTTTAAACATTTCTGACGTAAAACACGTGCCTAAATCTGTTAGAATTGTTTTAGGAAAACCAAATAATGAAATAAAATGAATTAAATTTCGAGCTATTTCGTCGCTAGTGGACGAAATCATAGGGTAGGTAGAGGTGAACTTGGTTAAATCATCTTGCAGAGTAAGAATGAATTTGAACTTTTGGGAACCAGCTTCAGGAAGGGGACCAACAATATCTAAAGCTAATCTTTCGAAAGGTTTTGAGCTGGTTGATGTAATTTCCATAGGAGCTCTATTCGAGGCCCGGAGAGGTTTGTTTACTTGGCATAGTTTACAATTATTGACATAGTTTTCTATGTCGGAACGCATCGATTTCCAATAAAAGGAGGCTTTAATTCGGCTGAGCATTCTTTTAATACCTGCATGACCTGCAATAGGGGAGTCATGATTTTCTTTGAGGATTTGCGGCACCTCGGCTGGGGTAGGATAAATAATTTGATTTTTATATATATGTATAGTAATGTTTGTATTATTAAAAATAAACGCGATCATATTGTAAATTTTTGTGTATGACAATTTAGTAAATGGCTCAGAAAAATCGGATAGAGCAAGTTCCGTAGCGTCAGGGCTATTCTCGATAACGGAAGTACGTAATTTCAAAAGTAATTCATAAATTATTTTGTACTGAGTTTCGTCATAATGATGAACTTTTGTAAATAAGAAATAGTAGGTTTTGCTACGAGATGAAATCACTAGTATTGAGTTTTGTTCACGTTCAGTTTCAAGGATTTTAGTGGAGTCATCAATATGAGAAAGGAGTTGTTCACAGTGAGGCATAGAATTATCAAAATCTAGAGAAGTTGGGCATGCAATTAACTTACATTTAGTCAAGTGTAAAGCTTGAGAATGTTCTTCGATTTGTGTGTTATTAGTTAAAGAGTTAGACAGCTGTAATTTAAAATAATTTTCGTATGTGTGGTTATTTAAGCTAGAATGGAGTAAACCACGCCGGGTTACAACATGAATAGGAATTCGCGAAAGTGCATCTGCATTTGAATTTAATTTTCCCGGTTTGTAAACAATCTCATAATCATACTCCTCTAATTTTAGGCGCCAACGGATAAGACGACTGCCCGGATCTTTAACGTTAAAAAGCCAGACTAAGGGTCTGTGATCGGTTATAATTTTGAACTTATAGCCATAAAGATATGGACGAAAGGTCTTAACCGCAAATAAAATTGCCAGTAATTCCTTTTCTGTCGTAGAATAATTACCTTCTTGTTTATTTAATGTCCTGGACGCATATGCTATCGGTTTATCTTTTCCGATTATGCCCTGGGAGAGAACTGCGCCTACGGCGTAATTACTTGCATCTGTAGTGACTATAAAAGGCTGCGAAAAATCCGGATATTGGAGAAGTGGAGCTGTGACTAGTTTTTCTTTTAATAGTTCAAATGCATTCTGTTGATCTTGGCCCCAATAAAACGTTACATCCTTTTTTAACAAAGAAGTGAGCGGTTTAGTAATTTTAGAAAAATTATCGATAAAGCGACGATAATAGCCAATCAGGCCCAAGAATGACTTTATTTCTTTTGGATTCGATGGAGCTGGATAGGTAGATACCGCTTTGACCTTGTCTGGGTTTGGGGATACACCTTTATCGGTAATAATGTGTCCAAGGTAAGATACTTCGCGACGCAAAAACTCGCATTTATCGGGCTGTAGCTTCAAATTATATTCTCTAAATCTATCGAATACTAATTGGAGTTTATTTATATGTGTAGGTAAATCGTGGCTGTAAATAATGCAATCATCTAAGTATACATAGCAGTGGAGGCCTTGAAGACCTGAAAGGACGGTATTCATAAGACGTTGGAAGGTAGCAGGGGCGTTTTTGAGGCCAAACGGCATTCTGGTGAATTCGTAGTGACCTGAAGTGCCATTAGTATTAATAATAGTAAACCCGGTTTTGGATGCGTCTTTTGGATTTAATTGTACCTGATGGAAGCCAGAAACTAAGTCCAATGTAGTAAAATATTTTGAATGTCCTAGCTGATCCAAAATATCGGTTATTAACGGTATAGGAAAAGTTTCGTTGACGGTTACGTCATTAAGGCGTCTGTAGTCAATTACAATACGCCATTTTTTTACACCTGAAGCGTCCAATTTCTTAGGTACAACCCAAACTGGGGCACTCCAGGGGGAGATAGAAGGTCGAATGATATTTTGGCTTAACATTTTTTTTTATTTGTGAGTCGACTTCTTCCTTATGGCAATCGGGAAAACGATAAGATTTAACATTAATAGGTGCGGCATTTCCGGTATTTATTGAATGTTGTATGGCATTTGTGTATGAAAGAGGATCGCCTTCTAGGTAGAATATATCTGAATACTTAGAACAACAATTTAGAAGGGCTTGTTTCTCTTCTGAGTTCAGATGTTCGCGTCGTATTAAATTAAGAACGCGATTAATGCGATCTGAGGATGATGATGAGATAGTGTTTATCATTTCGGTAGTCGGCATTATTTTTGAAAATTCTGTGAGATCAATAGGAGTTAAATTAACTTTGAATTCATTAATACGAATTTCAGATTCCGTTGTATTTAGCACAGAAACGTTAACTCGGTTATTTGGTTTTAAAGAAACAATACAGTTAGCTAGGTAAACGCCATCGCAGACCTTATGATCTAAAATTAGCGCTTCACGCAGATTTTGTAATTCTGATGATTTGTTTGCTACTATGCATTCAATTACAGCCTCCGAGCGAGCTGGAACGATATAAATAGGTTTATCATATAAAATTGGGATGCTCTGACCGTTTAAAGACAGGGATTGAGAGTCATAATCTATATTAGCATTAAAATATCTAAGAAAATCGGTGCCGATGATTCCATCATATTTTAAATTTACTCCATCATCAATAACGTGAAACTTGTATTCTAAATGTTTTTCAGACAACTGCAGTTGTAAATAAAATGAACCCAGAGTTTCGCTGTAGGTGTCATTATCGTTAATGCCTTTGAGTTTTATAATATCACAGGAAAGTTGAGGTTTATTTATTAAACTTGATTTTTTGACTATACTGACACTAGCACCCGTATCGATAAGAAGACTTAAAGGTTTCTGCGAGTATTTTGTTATGATGTTTATAAAGGGTAAAGAAATTTTGTATTTATTTACAGAAGTTTCAAAAATAGGCACTGAATGCTTTGAATTTGTAGGCAAACGAGACTTAATTGAGTTATGATGACTCAGTTTCTGTGCCTGAGGTGAGAGAGGCTTACCACCACATTGGCTTTCAGGGTTGGTATAAAACTTGGTAGGACTCGGTGACCTCGGTTGTGATAAGCATTCTGCATAAGTTTTAGGGCGATTTAGGACTTGAGGCGTAGAGAATGTGGCAGAAGGACTCAGCGGCTTAGGCTGAGATGTTTTGGACTTAAAAAGACTCAGCGACTTGGACTGAGATGCTTGTAGACTCAGTGGCATAGACTGAGATGCGTTAGAATTGGAAAGACTCAGCGGCTGGGACTGAGATGCTTGTGGACTCAGTGGCATAGACTGAGATGCGTTGAACTTGGAAAGACTCAGCGGCTTGGACTGAGATGCTTGTAGACTCAGTGGCATAGACTGAGATGCATTGGACTTAAAAAGACTCAGCGGCTTGGACTGAGATGTTTCAGGACTCAGCTTCTTGGACTGAGATGCATTAGTCTTGGAAGGACTCAGCGGCTTAGACTGAGGTGGTAAAAGACTCAGTGGTTTACACTGAGGTGTATTAGGGTTAGAAAGATTCAGCTGCTTAAACTGAGATGTGATCATATTACGAGAAGTGGAAGGGTTGAACCGAGATGGATGATGACTAATGGTTACTGTGCCATTTGGATTTGACGATTTCGGCAGGCACTGATCCGAAATCTTTTTTAGTTTAAATAATTATCCTCATTATTACAGTTTCTATCGTAATAAGTGTCGTCTTTTGCACAATAATTAATTACATTATTTGCTTCATTAGACCTAACGTTGCTGTTTTGAGTAGAATGACCTAGCTCGGGTTGCGACTTCAATGCTGTAACGTGACGCCGGTTGTTGAACTCACGTTTACGACATTCAGTTATCATATGGCCTTTATTTTTACAATAATTACAGAATTTATTACTAAGCATACTGTTTTTAAATGAATTCAGTACGGCAGGATTCGGAATATGATAGGATTTATGATGGTTTCTATAACAATCTGACGAACTATGCCCTTGTTTGCTACATAGAGAACAGTGTTTTGAGGGGCGCTGAGTTATTCTAGTTAGTTTATATATTTTTTCTTCTTCAATGGCACTGTTAATGGCTTCGTTAAGAGACGACGGGTTTTTACACCTAACTATAGTGGAGATATTGGGGTTAAGCCCCAATAAAAACGTATTTAAAGCTAGATCTTCCATTGCCGCTATTCTACCCGCCAATTGGGACCTATCAGAACAAGAATAGTGAATGTCTGCTTGAATACGGGTTAAACATGCCTCCAACCTAAAGGAAAATTGAGATACAGATTCGGATGTCAACTGACGACAGTTCTGCAGATCAATAAGCAAATGCGAGGAATGTTTCTTTTCGCCAAAATTAGTTCTTAAAAATTGTTTTAAATCCTGCCAAGTTACAAAAGTTTTGAGACTACACGCTATTTGGGCTTTACCTTCTAATTGCGATATTATATATTTACATAATATGGCTTGCTGGTCTGCAGAAGCTAATGATATGGCATTCTCGCAATTTGTTAAAAATGCTGGTAAGGTTTCCCTGTCGCCGTTATACGGTCTTATGAATTTCGTCAAAAAGTTTAATGTCATTTTATCGGACTTCTCAACAGGTTCACCTTTTAGAGACATTTTAACTTGAAATAATAAACGTTACGGATATACAGCACAAAATAAATAATTAATAATACAAATTGGAACACAGCTACAAAACACAAGTTAAGGTAAATTAATTATAGTGAAAAATATAAAGTTAACGTACATTAATTATACTTAGTTACTCACAAAATTATTAGTAGCGCGATCATCACTAGCTATTATTGTCCTTTCAGCACAAACGATGACCTGGCCTTGCTTCGCCGACGGCGACGCGATGATGACGTGGTTTTGTCAGGACGACGACGTGTCCGATGTTGGTTGAGTTGCACGTGTTGGTTGTTGTTGGATGAGGATTTCTGCTGCTAGTCTGGTGCAGGCTCGCTTGACTTGTGAGACTGACTGTCGACCACGATGCCTCTCCTGTAGTGACTGCTGGTGCTTGACGCGGGCTCAGCGCTGACTGAGACTGACCGTCGGTCAATGTGAACTATCGAGGGGACCTGCCAGGGGTTCGGGATCTCAGGGTTCTCTTCTAAAACCACTTACGAGATCCCACTTCTGACACCAATGTTACACGGCAGCCCCTGATTGTCTTTTAAATAAAACACTGAGTGTCACTGCACAAGAGTTTATTAGAAAACTTTCACAGAAAACTGTCCCTCACTTTTCTTTTAAAAATGTAATATTTTACTTAACCACGGATTTATTGCAACTGCCGGTCAAATGGTTGCAAGCTGTTTATATTAATTAAAAATGATCACGTCGGCGATATTCACGATCGGTATCGAATATAACAGTACGAATCACTTCATTCAATTTTCCCTTCCAAGTAGCGAAGATATAAAACTATTTCCTATTTAGAAATCATTTAGTGAGTTCCCCGCTTCGGAAGCAATCCAATTATATCGTAGCAACTGGGAAATGTTCACAAGTCTATGCATCCCAGTTTTAAAGTTAGAATATTTTAAACTAAAAGTTCAAGTAGATATTGGTAATTTAAGAGGCTAATTTGAAACAAAGGGTAAGAAATATTATTATTCAATATTATGAGGTATTGGTGAACGTGTTAATTATCACGATAATAATAATAGTATAAGAATAACATAATACAAAGAAAATAACAATTTTAAAATACAAAAGGCGGTCTTATCGCTAAACAGCGATTTCTTCCAGATAACCTTAGGATTTAAAGAGTGGGTGTAAACTGAAAGAATAGGTAAGGTGTAAATATCAGATTAAGGATTAGCGTTAGGTACGATTGATGTCCCTGTAGCCTCGGGGTCAGAATAGGGCTACCGTATCCCCTGCCTGTCGTAAGAGGCGACTAAAAGGGGCTTCCGGGGTTCAGACGGCTAGAGTGGGAGCTCGAACCGTTCGGTCAGGCAATCCCGGGAAGGACGGCGGTATATGTGGTCGCATACCGTCGTAAAGACTAGACGGAGCGGTGGGCCCAGCCGCCCATCTGGGAGGAGCCCGATGGGGCAGCGCGCTTGGAGGATTCCGGCTGAAGTCGTTTCGAGATCCCGGAGTCCTCGTTTTCAGCGCCGAGGACGGCCACCGGGGGGTTTTAATGCGGTAAACATCCCACATAACCCTGCGTCGCTCCCACGGCGTCGGGTACCTTTGGAAGGTTTCCCCCTCGAAAATAAAAAAAAAAGGTACAGATTGATAGAAAAGGTAAAATAAAATTAATAATTCTAGGAATTAAAGACAGCAAAAAAAAAGAATTACATTAAAGAATACCCGATAGAGGAATTTAATACACGATATTTATAGGAAAATGACAAAATCCCGCCACAATGCTCTTAAACACAGGAGGATTCAGGATTTTTGTTTTTTTTACTTGACCCGTGGATTTCAAAGAATTTGATGGCAAGATAATCTGTTCCGATAAGGAGAAATATATTCCGATATGAAGTGCTATGACATGGGGTTCTTCAAGAAATGTGCGAAAAGAGCTCTCCTTCAAAGCCGGCGATGCATTGGCGACTCCTCTGGTGTTGCGAATGTCCATAGGCGACGGTGACTACTTTCCTTCAGTTAGCCAGCCTGCTTTATTGTTAGGTTAAAGTATAAAAAGTATATAAGCACGTAGTGAGATTTTTAGGCTTAAATTCCATAGTTTAGAATTACAAATGGCCAACACTCTTCTATATAAATCTAGATGATGTTTGGGTTTGGCTGCAAGCGAGTTGAGGGTGTGCGTGTGTGTCTCTCTCTCTTTGTGTTTGTGTGTGTGTACTCGCGTGTCTAAGCACACTTGTATATGTGTGTGTTTGTGTATATGTGTGTGTTTATATGAGGTGTTCAATTACAAGACACCAATGTCTTACCTTGAGAAGACTCGACGAAAACCACGCGTGTTAGTGTGTATGCACGCTTGAACATGCGTATGATTGCGCACATTGTGCGTACAGTAGCGTTAAATTAACATTCAAGTCTTAAAATGTAAATCAACTTGGAATAAATAACATCAATATAATTATTACGAATCCAGATGAGTGCGCGCATGTCTAAGCACGCTTGTACGCTTGTGTGTGTGTGTGTGTGTGTGCATATGTGTAAATGTTTATAGGACGTCTTCAATTACAAGTGACCAATGCCTTACCGTGGAAGACATGACGAATATCACTGCGCGTTCAGTGCTTGATTAGTATTTAGGTCTTCAAATGTAAATCAACTTGGAATAAATAACAACAATATCATAACGGTTTGAATGTAGGATGTATTTTAGCAATACGTAGAGTAAGTAAATCGTTCAAAGATAAATTATTACGAATCAACATCCGAACTCGAAACGAGCAGTCAAATGAATAATTTAATTCATACCTATTCATATTCGTCAATCAATAGCAAACATCAAACCTCATTCATATTAATGTCAGAAACTTGGAAACATCAATTCAGTTTCATTACAAACGCAACTAAAATTGATAATTGGATCTACTAATGGAGTAATAATATTCTAATTGGTTATAATAATTACTTGTCTATTTCATGACGTGTGATGTCGGGCTAGAAATACTCTTTGTAGTTATAGTAGTTTGTAGAAATTATGTTTTTTTATTGGACTAAAGAAACAAACGAGCATGTAGTCCATCTGATGGTTAGTGGTCACTGCCGCCCTGCGACATCAGTAATCAACTACAAACCGAACACGGGTTCTATCTAAAGTTTTTTTTTTATAAGATTGAAGTAGCAAACGAGCATGCAATCCACCTGATGGTAAGTGGTTACTGCCGCTCTGCGACATCTGTAATCAACTTCATACAGAACATGGGTTCTATCTGAAGTCAATCACAAATGCGTTTCTACTCCCGAGGACTGTGATGGTTGCCTCATAAAAAAGTGTGCCATCAACCACACCCTTCCATCGAAACGCAAGAAATGCTTCACGCTACAAATAGGTGTGGCGGGTACTTCCCCGATCGAACTACACTGGTTCAACCACCTTCAGATGCTTTCTACACTCCTGGATTTTCTCCTGTGTCACGGGTGCTATAAACACACAAAGACTTATAAACAAACACCCAGACCCAGAAAATAAATCTAAATTCTTCGGTTTGGCCGGGGATTTAAAGCTACATTTTTTTTATCGTTTGTTACTATACAACACGCTTTCTACTCTCATAGCCTCTCACTAGGATTTTCTCTTGTGTCGTGGGTGCCATGGACACACACAAGACAAATACATTAACACCCAGACCCAGAACACGAATCTAAACTCATCATTTAGAATCCTGTCTGGCCGGGAATCGAACCCAAGACCCATTGCGCGTCAGACCAGTATGCTAATCGCAAGGCCACGCGGGTCGTCAAAACTACAAATGTTCTTATGAGGCCACAAAATTTTTACTAAATCATGAAACCCTCTTTTTGTGGCCATCCTTTCTCGTTTCTCGTGGTTTCTCCTTCAGAGAATACATCTTGACAAAGTACAGAACAAAAATAAATTGACTACCTTGAATGCATTTTACTGGTAACGCATAAGCATGGACATTTTGAAACACCGGGTAAGTGTGAGACGGAATCCAACACGAAGGGTTCCGTACCATCAGGTATGTATAAAAAACGACATAAAAATCACATTTGTTGTATGGGAGCCCCCTATAATATATATATCTTATTTTGTTATTATTTCTTGTTAAAGCGGCAACAAAAATACATAATCTTTGAAAATATAACCGTCTAGCTATCATGGTTCATGAAATACGTGATTACAGGGAGACGGACAAACGGACAGACGTAAAGACGGACAGACAAACAGCGAAGTCTTAGTAATAGAGGTCCGTTTTTATCCTTTTGGGTACGGAACCCATAAAATAGTTCGAAAGGTCTTATAGACAAGTTTCAATAGCGTTTTCTGGCTTTCAAAGTGTGTTGCAGTTACGAAGTTCAACTGCAATAAATGGCAAAATCTCAAATATCTTTCTCCTAGTTCTCTGTGCAACGTCATATAACCCGTATTTGTATGCAAATGTTCGACGCATAGTCCTTAATGTTAACTAGTGATGTGCGGTGTTAAATTGATTATCGATAGACTGAAATTTAATTATTATATTAGTTCCCAATGATTTTAGTTTTCTTTTATTACACTGAAGTAGCAAACGAGTATCCTGATGGTAAATGGCCACTGCCGCCCAGATATGTAATATAGAATGTAGTCTTTCATACAGAATAGATGTGGCGGTGGTACCTCCCCGCTCAAACTACACTGGTTCTACTGCCTGCAAGTTGTGTGAAGAGAAATGAACACTTCTATTAATGACCCATCACAATACGTGTCCAATAATTATACACGGAGGTAACGGCTTTGATGCTCTATCCTGTGGTTGACTTTAGATGGAACCCTTGTCCTGTATTAAGCTGCTTACAAATGTTCATAGCGGCAGTTGCCACTTACCTTTTCCTTATAAAAATTACAACTCAAACAGAACAGCATAGAGCAATTAATTTTGCTGTTATAAAGCAGAAATTAAAAACAAGAATTCAGAAGGCTATTATGTTAAAACACATAAAAGTGTAAAGTTTGCAATCATTCTTTATTCTCTTCAATATTGAGTCATACTATGCCTCATCACCCGTATTTGCATCTAAATTTGTTCGCACGCAAATACCGTATAGTTGATTAGGGATGCTGCTATGTTTTATCGACTATCGATGTTTTATTTGCTATTATTTATATTTTACAAGAAATGAAAGATTAATGATTTAAGGATAATATTATATAAATTACACACACACACGCTTTCTACACTCATAGCCCCACAGTAGGATTTTCTCCTGTGTCGTGGGTACCATGGACACACAAGACGAACACACAAACGCCCAGACCCAGAACAGGAATCTAAACTCATCATTCAGATACCTGTCTGGCCGGGAATCGAACCCGGGACCCATTGCGCGTCAAACCGGTATGGTAACCGCTGCGCCACGCGGGTCGTCATAAAAAAGTAATAGTTGTTTACCTGATAGAGAATAAAACCCGGGATCATCTGGATTGACTAAATAGACTCATTATATAACATGCACCTTCAAATCAAAACATAGCTGCGTTTTACAATACAAATTACACATATATTACATATTATCTACACATACTTGCAATAAATCTATCGTACAATTAGTTATTCGATTTGTGTGCTTGTACGAATTCATGACAATCAAACAGTTTAGTCGACGTTAAAACACATGGAGTCAAACTAGTCTTTATCGATTTATTCGTAAGTTTTTTAGTTTTAGTCGAGACAAGACAGGTTGAACTCTGTCGATAGTTGTACAACAATATATACCAAAACGCAACCGATGTGTTTTTGATTTTTTATTGAAGCACCTATCTTCCTGGTCTTATATGCACTAAAACTTAGGCCGGTACTATACTACCAATTCAATAAAATGTTAAAATATTATATGTGTATAAAAGTAATACAGAATTAGTAACAAGACGTAGTTAGTAGTAGAAACAAGACAAAGCTCGCTAATATCTATATTAATAGCAAACCTATTCTTCATGAAAAAGTCCTTATCAATTTATAAGAACCGTCGTTAGAATCAGAGATCTGAAAGAAATCAGGCTGACATAAGATATTTCATTATTATTACACTGTTGCTATCGTACAATATCTCACTCTATTAATATTTAGTTAATATTTTGACGAGGGACTACATATTGTTTGTTGCTTGAATTATTCATTCGATGGGTAAATATTTATGTTCTGGATAAATAAAGATAGAGATACAAGTACGAGTCGGTAGAACAAAGTTTTTAAGAGTAACCTATTTATACTTGATTACTTGACGACCCGCGTGGCAGAGCGGTTACCATACCGGTCCGATCCGCAATGGGTCCCGGGTTCGATTTCCGGCTAGATATCTGAACTATGAGTTTAGATTCGTGTTCTGGGTCTGGGTGTTTGTGTTTCCATCTTGTGTGTGTCCATGGTACCCACGAAACAGGAGAAAATCCTACTTTGGGGCTATGAGTGTAGAAAGCGTGCTTTTTTTTTAAAAAAAACTTCATATAGAGCAAGGGTTATATGTGAATGTCAATGACACATACAATGCTACTCTTGAGGACTACGTTGGTCAGCTCAAGTGAGCCGGCAATCACACCTTTCCAATGGACGGACTGCTTTACGCTAATAATCCACGGGGCGGCGGTACCTTTACCATCATCAGACCGCCTGCATTATTACAACTCAATACATAAAATATGAATTATGTAAGTATTAAGCCGTAAAAGATTTGTATCTTCAATAAGTGGTAATTACTCGTCCCCTGAATTTAGTTCTTTAGTCACCGCTACAACAACCGCATAAATATCGACACAGAAACAAAGTTTATCGATACGGGATACGGCAAGTTATCGACATCACACATTACTAAAGCACGCAGAACAAATTACACAGACAGGCGTTCGTGGATGTTCGCCAAACACGCTCATAAAAGCCTGTGCTTAAACATGGCACCAGATCCCAGATAACCACTGGAACCTTGATAGACGGTTACGGTTGTACCGCGATAAAGGTTCTATTTCCCGGAAGGTGGAAATGGGACAGACACACAGCGGAGGCTTAATAAAAGGTGTGTTTTCAAGGTGGTAGAACCAGTATAATTTGACCGGGGAAGTACCACCGCCACACCTATTTCTAGCGTGAAGCATTTCTTGCGTCGATGGAAGGGTGTTGTTACCGGCATATTTTTATAGAGTGTGTTTGCCGGCACACTTTCACATGAGGCGACCATCATAGTCCTCTGGAGTAGCAACGCATTTGTGATTAATTTCAGATAGATCCTACGGTCTGTATGAAATTGATTACAGATGTCCATGAGCTGCAGTGACCACTTACCATCAGGTGGACTGCATGCTCGTTTGCTACTTCAGGCAGATATAAAAAAGGCACTAAGATATAATCTTATGAACTGTGATAGCTACACGGTTGAAATTTTCACAGATCATGTATTTCTGTTGCAGCTATAGTCTTAGTAATAGGTATTAAGAGTCCGCTGTGCGTCTTTACGTCTGTCCGTCTGTTTGACTGTAATCAGGCTGTATCTCATAAACCATGACAGCTAGATACTTGAAATTCTTACAGGTGAAAAAAACTTTCAAAGGCTGATGGATGGATGGATGGAAAAGAAAAAGAAAAAAAACAGAAAAATATATTTAAGGGGGCTCCCATACAAAAAAGTGTTTCTGGCGTTTCTTATAGATAACTAGTTAACTTCGTTCCGCCTAAAAGTCATAAATCTAAAATTATCAGTGTTTATCTACTATATTACAACATGTATTATTTAATCACTCTATCTATTAAAGAAAACCGCATCAAAATCCGTAGCGTATTTTTAAAGATCTAAGCATACATATAGCAGGACAGACAGCGAGAAGCGACTTTGTTTTATGTAGTGATGGTGCGGAACCCTTCGTGCGCGAGTCCGGCTCGCACTGTTTTTAATGGATTTTTTACGCAATAATGTAAAAAGGATTGTAAAGGTTGTACACGCTACAAATAGGTAGAACATTTCACGTCAAAGTTTATGTTTTTGGCCATTCGTAAACAAAAACAATTGTTTTCGTTAAATGTATTAAACTAAGGGTGTAAATGGTGACAGGAAAACAGCTGACACAAACTCGGTCGTCCGCAACTAATGCAGTTTTAATTTACGCGAAGTAATCTATTTCAGTCGTTCATAAAATTAATAGTACGCTGTTGACAAAAGACGAATTGCGAATTTCTGCTCGCCGGGGAAATTAATTACATTACGAAGTTGCACTTTGTTAATGAATAGAAGAGTTTAAACATGCCATCACCATTGGGTTTGTTTCTATAGAAGCAAAGGAGCATAAGAGAAGAGGAGAAATAAATAACAGGTACATAATAGAAAAGAAAGTGTGTGTACTTATGTAAACGCGTTAGAAGTTATACTTCCTTGGCGTAATAAGATTAAAATCTTTTTAGAAAGAAAGAAAGAAAAAAACTTTATTCGGTACATTACAAAAAGTTATACAAAAACAGATACATCTAATAGCAAACATGTGTTATTAATATTAACTAATACTTAATGATGTACGTTACATTACATTGACCGAAAGGGTCTCCACTCGGCTTATTGCTGCAGGTAATCGAGGTCACCTGCAGCGCTGGTATTCTGTGGAGCCAATTTCCTTCGCTTGCGCGCAAGCGGTACAGGTATATCTAATTATGTATGCATGTGTGTATTTCAAGGTATGTATGTGTTGCGTGCGTATCAGCGTGTGTATTTAAAAAAATGTCAGGCCTTATCCTACGTTAGTAGAAAAAACGACACTAATGGATTATTTTACGAAATAAAACTACTGGACACATATTTTAAACTGTGCACCACGCTTTCACTCTTGTTAAAACGGGAACAAACATAGCCTTAACATATGTACGATGTACAGACAATATAAATTTAAATTAGCTTGCAAAACGAAAATACATCTCACGATGTTATTAAGTTATGAAGAAATTTCTTTGCATAACTTTCTTAAAATAAAAAATGTTGCAGATCTCCCTATCTCTAGCACGGGGACCCCACTTAATGTCATCCTGCGTTTTTATCCCTTTTCGCAAACTCAAGGATCGCAAATAAAAATGTGTAAAGACTTGTGTAACCAGCTACTGACTCAGACATGTCAAGGGTGTGCTTGATCTGGCTATATGGTCTTTGCCCACTGTTGTGTCACCTACGAGTCATCTCGTATATGAAAAGAATGAAAGAAAACCATAACATCTATACTATAATAAATCTGTAAGAGGTCGCTGTCTGTACATGGAATAAATTTAGGTGAAAACCATTTCTAGAGGTCTTTAATACGATATAGAACCCAAAATAATGGTTTTTAGAAATCTTTTCTGTTTGTCTGTTTATCTGTTTGTCTGTTTGTCTGTTTGTCTGTTTGTCTGTTTGTCTGTTTGTCTGTTTGTCTGTGTGTTTGAAAACGCTAATCTCAGAAACGGCTTATCCAATTTGAAAATAATTTTCACTGATGTATTGTGGGAAACTTCACTTAACATTTAGTGTGTATTTTATGTAAATCGGTTTACGAATAAAAAAATTATGTCAATTTAAAACTACGCAGTATTTATTCTGTGTTCGATAAGTGTTAATATGATAAGTAACTGCATAGTTGAATTGGTTGAAACTAAACATGTTATGGTCTGTAAAATGTATTCCTTTGTTATGTATTTTTTATTGGTTATGTGTGTACCTATGTTATTTGATAGTATACAAATCTATATCCATATATTATATAAAAACGAAAGGATGCTCTCTCACTCATCTATTGAATAAACATCGCAGAGCCTAAACTGCTAAAGATACAAATATGATTTTTACTAGGGGTTCCTTTTATGACGTAGACGTCAGTTAAGAATGAATTTTCTGATCCCCCCCCCCCCCAATTTAACCCAAATAGGAGATGTAAGTTTGTATGAAAGTCAGTCAATTTTGAGGCCACCTCAATAAAATTTAGTATTTCGCTTTGACTTTTATGTTAAAAGATCGATTTAAACCGACTTCCAAAAAGGAGGAGGTTATCAATTCGTCTGTATTTTTTTTATTTATTTTTTTTATTTTATATTTGTTACTCGATTTCTCCGCACTGGGTGAACGGATTTGGATGATTTTTTTTTCATTTGAAAGGTAGTGCGTGTCATGGGGTCCCATTTATTTTTAGTTCACTTTTGACAGTGGCATCCATTAGAAAAGCGCATAAGTCTGATATTTGCATTAACGATGTGCGCGATAAATAGATGAATATCTCAATTTCCCGCCAACCGATTTTGATGATTTTTTTTTTGAAAGAATGTACTTCAAGGGTACTCTGATGACTTTGATGCGGTTCCGATCATAGGATCCATTTCTTTGAAGCAAATTAATGAAATGAGCAATATTCGGCCAAACCTAAGCTGTAGGAATCCAATTGGGTTGAATGTAGAATGAGATTACTAAGCAGATATTTCCTAAAAAAATTGACCTTCAACTCTTCAATCCTGATGATGCAGAGGAACTGCTAGCCTGAACCCTAGAAGTAAGTCAATTTGTTTTTATGGATATATAATAAGATTGTTTAACAAATTCATGGGACAAAAATTTGACCTTCAACTCCTCAACCCTGATGATGCAGGGTTACTTCAAGCCTAAGCCATACGAGATGGCCATTTGGTGCTTTCGGGTATGTAATATGATTACTAAGCAAAGACTCAAAATGAAAATTTCGACCTTCAACTCCTCACCCCTGATGATGCAGGATACTGCTAGCCTAAACTATACGAGATGAGCATTTGGTGCTTTCAGGTATTTAATATAATTACTAAGCAAAGACACATGATGGAAATTTTGACCTTTAACTCCTCAACCCTGATGATGCAGGGTACTGCAAGCCTAAGCCATAGGAGTTGGCTATTTAATGCTTTCGGGTATGTAATATAATTACTAAGCAAAGACAGAAGATGAAAATTTTGACCATCATCTCCTCAACCCTGATGATGCAGGGGTGCTTCAAGCCTAAGCCATAGCAGTTAGCTATTTAGTGCTTTCAGGTATGTAATATAATAACTAAGCAAAGACACAAGATGAAAATTTCGATCTTCAACTCCTCAAGCCTGATGATGCAGGGTACTGCAAGCCTAAGCCATAGGAGTTGGTCATTTAATGCTTTCGGGTATGTAGTATAATTACTAAGCAAAGACACATGATGACAATTTCGACCTTAAGCTCCTCAGCCCTGATGATGCAGAGTACCTACTGCAAGCCCAAGCTATAGAAGTTGGCTCGCAAGTGCTTACGTATAAGTAATAAGAATACTAAGGAAAGACACGGGATATTTTTTTTTACCTTCAACTCCTCCGTGATGATGCGGGATAGTGCAAGCCTAAATTATAAAAGGTAGACACATAATGCTTACGGTTGTTTTTAGTATATATTATAAGTTTAATGACAGCTCATTAAACTAAAATGTGATTATTAAATTAAACTTCAATTCATCAACCCTGATAATCTAAGTACACAACCTACTTAAGCCGTATGAATTTGGTACTTATTGATTACAATACATTACAACCCGTTGAGAGAACATTGTGATGAAAAATGTTATTGTTAGAGTTGGATTTAGCTGTAGCTTTTTAAACAGGATGGGTTAGGTTAGGTTAGAACATATAAGAAAACATAAAAAATAAGCGAGCACGGTGCGGCAGCGCCCTGCGAGCGGGTGCGCCCTGTTGGTATGAATTGTAAAAGTGTTTTGATTATGTCTTCTGCTTTACAAAGAACAATGCGGGATTTACGCACACAAATAGCCCGATGCACCTTTTAAAAAAATATTTGGCCACATGAAACAAAATATGAACTTAGAATATATGTCGCTGTTCAGTAATATTCCAATTTTCTAATGATTTACTTCAAGTAGATAATAGTGCTTTGTTATCTGGAAAAGTTAAAATCAATCTTTATATCGATACGTCTTCGTTTAAATGTGGAGGAGTTGGTTGAAAAAGTATATCCCGATATTGTTAATACAACCAATAACACTATAAATTGGTTCCAAAAGACGGCTATATACCCACACACCAATGAACGTGTCGATAAAATAAATGATTTTTTTTTCTAAATTTAAAGCAGCGTCACAGATCTTCTATTCGGTAGACACAGTCATTGAGATGGAGGAAGCAGTACATTATCCAACAGAATTTTTGAATTCCTTAATGCCTTCCGGAACTCCTGAACACAAATTAATATTAAAAGTAAGTTTACCTATAATCTTACTTAGAAATTTGAATCCGCCAAAATTATTTCAAATAGTATTTTAAAAATCGGAAAAGTTCAAATCAATCTTTATAATCGATACGTTTTGGTTCAAATGTGGGAAGTTGATTGAAAAAAGTATACTGATATTGTGAATTAGACCACTAAGAATGTAAATTGGTTCAAAAAAGCGGTTTACAATATTAGAATTCGTCTAATTTAAAAAAAAATACATAACAATTCCTACCCACAAATACACACTTTAAATTAGTTTTTTCGTTTTCTCTGTGTTTGATCAGGTAATCCTTGAGCGGCCAAACCGATATTCATGTTACTACTTTTTATCATAGAATTCCCACGGTGTCGAGATTTGAGCGAGAAAAACTTTGTGACACGTTGATATGCACGCGGGCAAAGCCGCGGGTACAGCTAGTAGGTAATATATTATTTATTTTTTGACATGCCAACAACATAACATACAGATATTTTACTAATCACATAATGTTTTAAAATAAAGTACACTGGTATGTAAGCCAATTATAGGCACGTACAACATTTACAAGTTTTTTTTGAGCGAATAACGAATTTGTTCAAAGTGGGAGTAGTAGTAAACTAACTGTAGTCCACTGCCACCTCTGAACAACTGTAAGCGATTTTATACAGAACAAGGATATCTGAAGTCAATCACCTCACTAAGTGATCCAGGACCAGAATAGGGCTACGGTAACCCCTGCCTGTCGTAAGAGGCAACTAAAAGGAGCTTCCGGTGTTCCGGGCGGCTAGACTGGGGGTTTGAACCGTCCAGCCAAGCGATCCCGTGTAGGATGATGGCATGTATGGTCGCATACCGTCGTAAACATCAGGAGATACGGTCACCTCAAATGCTTACTGGGGAAGAGCTCGAAAGGGGCATCGAGCTCGGAGGACTCTGGTTGTGTTCCTTTGTAGATCCCGGAGTTCTCCTCGCAGCACTGAGGACGGCCACCGGGGGGGTTTTAGTGAGGTAAAAATCACACATAACCCGGCGTTGCGTCCACGGCGTCGGGTACCCTTTGAAAGATTCCCCTCGATAACAAAAAAAGTGACCCGGCAACCTTACCCTTCCACCGAAACGCAAGAACAGCTTCACGCTAGAAATAAGTGTGGCGAGGATACCTCCGCAATCCTCACATGCACGTTCTACGACCTTCGAAATCTGGACAACATTAATTTTAATCAAGACAAGATGCAATGCAATAATGACGTCATTTCTTATGCTTTAAACAAGAAAATATCCGGGAAAGTAGTAGGGGTATAAAAGCGGAAAAATATTTTCCTTTTCCAGCGTTTTAAATCTTGTCCATTGGCCTACTTTTTGGTCTATTGCGCGATTATACCTCTTAGACAAAGACTCCTGTCCACTCTCTAATATTCTTTCAACATTTCTCACAAGCTTTACATTTTTCCAGTGCATCGTGCATTTTCCGCATTTTGCTCATGTTAATTGAAGCAGAAGATACATTTTATTCAAAAAAATATAACTGACTAGCAAAATCCGCGACTTCGTTCGCGCGAACAATAATGAATCCATTACAATTTTAAGATCCACATCTGGATTTTCTTTGTCCCCAGTTTTATAAACAGACACTTATATATTTTATGTATAACTTTGTCGTACTTGCATCAAATATGGCGGATTTTCGAAAATAATTTCGACCCTTATTTTACCCTCTAGGAGGTTAATTTTCCGGAAATGGCGTATAAGAATCTTAATCTTAATACTTATTTAGTACAGAACAGTGTTCTATATGAAGTCAAGTACAGATGAATTGCTACTTTCAAGCACTAAGATTACCATTTGGTGGACTGCATGCTCGTTTCCTACTTCAACCTGAATTAAAAAAAGAGTTAAATATTTTTTATCGACTTCCAAAAAGGAATAATTTCTCAATTCGTCTGTATTTTTTTCGTATTTGTTACCTGATTACTCCGGGCTGGGTGAACCGATTTGGATGTTTTTTTTTTTATTTGAAATGTAGTGCGTGTCATGGGGTTCCATTTTTTCGGTTTACTTCTGACAATGGCATACTTAACATAAGCACATAAGTCTTAAATTTGCATTAACGATGTGCGCGTTAAATGAACAAATAAATCAACATCACGCCATCCGATTTCGATAATTTTTCAATAAAACTACCGACTTCCATGTCACAAAAAAGTAAAATTTAAATATATTTTGGTTTAGAACATAGTAGTTAGTACATAGTTCTGAAGTCGGCGCTCATATAGGACATAGCGTCGTCACCGTCATCCAGCGAAATATGCTGAGCGCCAATTTCAGAACTACGTACTAAGTACTGAATATGTTCTAAACGAAAATACATTTAAGTTATTTTTTTCTTTTTTGTGACATGGAAGTCGGTAGGTATTTTTTTGTTAAAAAGTTTTTTAATGCTTGTCTGGATTGGACCGAAGCCTTAATCTAACCGCAATCACAGTGTTAAAAGACCCTAAAACAACCAATGTACGTTGACCTCTCTGATAAACATAAGTTGAACCCTCTCTTTTCCTTATACTAAAATATATAAAACTATCTTCCCGCGTGCTACTTTTTGGGTAACGGTTAAACCGATTTTCAAGGGACTTTCACGCTGTCATCTATTTTACAAGATAACCTGACAATACAAGTATGAAGAAGGGAATAGTAGTGTCTGAAAATATTAAAGGAAACAGGGGTTTTTGGTTTTTGCTTTTTATCAAATGACTTATTATCCATCACAATTATTCATCTGATGGCAAGTGACCACGGCCATCTGTCTGTCTGTTATCACTTCCAATATTGGTACATACCAGCGGTGGAGCAGCGATAGCCTAATGGATGAAAGCCTCTCGATCGGGAGGTCTGAGGTTCAAACCCACGCACTGATTTTTCTAAAATTAATCATAGAAATTAATCATCACTGCTTTTCGGTAAAGGAAAACATCGTGAGGAACCCTATACACCCGGGAGTTCTTAAAAACAAAAAAAAAGTTCTCAGAGGTGTGTAAAGTTCACCAATTCGCAATTGGCCAGCGCGGTAGACTATTACTATCGCTTGGCTGGACGGTTCGAGCTCCAATTCTTACCACCCGCAACCCCGGAAGCGCCTTTTAGTCGCCTCTTACGACAGGCAGGGGATACCGTAGCCCTATTCTGATCCCGGAACTACAAGGATAAGATCATTCTTACCTAATGTTAGAAAAAGTTACGTTGCTACCTCTAAAGACTAAGTTGGAACGCCTCTGATAAGTATTTGGTCCTTACGTTACCCATCACACCACACTCATTTCTAGCGTGAAGCATTTCTTGAGTTTCAGTGGAAGGGTGTGTATGCCGGCTTACTTTTATATGAGGCGACCATCATAGTCCTCGGGAGTAGCAACGCATCTGTGATTGACTTCAGATAGAAACTGCTTCAGATAGAAGTTGCTTAAAAATGTACGTGGACGGCTGTGACCTCCTACCATCAGGTGGATTGCATGTTCGTTTTGCTACTGCAATCAGATAAAAAAAGATTGAGTAACATACACACACCATCTCATTTCCAGGGTTTCGCACCCAAAGAGTAAAAATAGAACCCTATCAGAAACCTTCGCGAGCTCATGAATAACAATGTTCAAATGAATAGTTTACGATCCTACAGAGGACATAACAAACATTCATTTTTATAAAGAAGAAGAAAATTGTACTGAACACTTCATGCTCGAGTTTAATTCGCGCTTAGCCGCTTTATTAGTACAAATTGGTACGTTTATAATGTATACTTTAAAATTTTCCTACGTATTTCAATTCCAGGTAATTAAAAGCAGAATTCTTTCAGTAATTCTGTTTTCCATCCACTAGTGACAGTGAAGGCTTCATTAATTATGTCTTTTCATTAAGCAGTCGACAGTTGGAGTCGTACGCTTGAAGAAGTACTTCAAAGAATTTCTTTATCCATACTACTGACTGGAAGTACAATTTGCGTTTTTATATTTCGTATTATTCATTTCTTGTTATTTTTAAATACCGTTTTGAGGTAGAATTATCTTCATTTGATCTTTAATACAAGTTTAATTATAAACACATCCTGTATAATGTATTGCTTTTTTTTGAACTTTTTGAGATCGTTTATGAGTAAAACAGTAATTTACATATTTACTATCAAAATCGACAGCTTGTAATGTGAACATTTTTTTGTTTAATTTAATTTCTTTAATACATATGATCAATAGGTTAATACGCGTTTTGAAATCAATTTAGTAAGAATTAAATTTAAATCCCTTTTCACTGGTACTTGTACACAGATACAAGATTTACATTCTAGATACAGAGTGTATTTTTTTACATAGTAATTACTCAAAACTTTTAGTAAATAAGAAATTAAAACTAAAACGCTTACAATATTACGTCCACAATTTTACTGTAAATATCTATTTGCTCTACAAACATAATTTACGTTTAAACCTAATTATTAAAATGAGAATAAAACATTTTAATTAAGAATCTCAATTTGTTTTACAACCTAGAACATAATTTTCTCATCTAAAAATCCATTTATCACAAATTCTCCAACGAATTGTGAATTCGAGGTGATTGTTTGACCTTTAAGATCTAGAATTACTGTCGTCGTGAGCACCAAGTGGAAAGTCTATTCATCCAATAATATTTTTATAAGCATTTCTTATTTCTACAAAAACGAAAATAATATTATTAGTAACTGAATCTTATACAGGTTGATCCGTTACAAAAAATTCCAAGTCTGTGTTGAAAACGTGTACAGAGTGTTTTCCATATTACAAACATTTTTTTTTATAAGATTGAAGTAGCAAACGAGCACGCAGTCCACCTGACGGTAAGTGGCCACGGCCGCTTAGTGGAAAGTTGTTATCAACCCTAGTCGTACATTAAATTAGAATACTTTCTAAGGTCGACCACATTCATTGCTAGCCTTAAAGGCTAAGTTGCATCGCCTCGGGTATCTTATTACTCTATCAGAACCCAGCAGCACTTAACACAAAACGTTCTTATTTCTTACCAACAGCCGCCCAAAAGTAGTATTTTGAAGGTGGTAGAACCAGTGTAGTTCGACCGGGGAAGTACCACCGCCACACCTATTTCTAGCGTGAAGCATTTCTTGCGTTTCGATGGAAGGGTGTGGTTGCCGGCACACTTTCACATGAGGCGACCATCATTGTCCTCGGTAGTAGCAACGCATCTGTGATTGACTTCAGATAGAACCTATGTTCTGTATGAAGTTGCTTACAGATGTCCATAGGCGGCAGTGACCACTTACCATCAGGTGGACTGCATGTTCGTTTGCTACTTCAGTGAGATAAAAAAAAAACTTTCAAAATTTCAAAACCAGGTAGGAGGAGGAGGTAAATAAAACACTGCCATTTGTTATCATTTATAACCTAAAACCTTTTTCGTCAAAGCTTATTTAATTGAAAAACATCTTTAAATACGACGAGTACCTTCAGATATTAGTGAGTTCAAACAAACCATCTCAGCTTTTAGTATTAGAGCAGATTCTTTAAACACAGCGTAAGATAAAGTTGAACATTTTCGCAAAGATTTTCCAAAATAAGAGATTCTTGAAGTGCAAACACCGAATCCAAGGATGCAAGGAAACCAGAAACGTCGTAGAATAAGCAATTCCGATGGCTTGTTCGTCTCGAATCAGATATTAGATTTACGACAGTTCTCCTAGTTCAAATTGTGTAAGAAAACTCTAGAATCGTTCAAAATGAGCACTTCCATGGACCTCAAATAGTAACCCATTCAAGAAATCGCTGACTCGTACAATAGTTCCGCCTATGAATACCAGGGACTTGTATTACGGGCGTTTTAACGGTAATTTCAGCTCTTGACCAGTCTATTACGGTAAAAAGCTTGACCGGTCCTCAAGCTAGTGAATTGAGCTATTTACTGAACGGAGCGTTTCTATATAAAATAACTTAAAATCCTTTTATTTAAATCAGTCCCTTCAGGCTACCGAAAAAAATGTAGTTTAAATAAGAAACTTGAAAATGTGTTTATTCCATTTATATTAACAAAATGTTCGTTTCATTTCAATGTCATGTACAGCAAACAAAATTTTTCATAGTTAATAATTCTCAATAATATTATAACACTGACACAAATAAATATAAACATAGTGAATATCATACGCTTTATAGAATCCCTTCATATCATCAAACTGACATAAATAAAATATCAGGATTTTACACACTTATAAAACGCTTCAGACACGCCGACATTATGTTCCCGTATGTTTTTAATCACGTAGCGCGAACCTTAGCGGTGGAGGCGTTTTATTGAATCTGCTCGTGTCTCGGTTTGAACTGAACCCGTTATTGCCTCCCTTTCCTCCTCAGCCTTTTATCTATTATTATTGATATGCTTGCTATTGATATCGTCGATTGGACCTCTTCGCTGTTTTCCTTAATGTGACGCTAGGAGCGTTTGTTTCCAATTTATGTTCCGTATAAATAATATTTATGGGAACCAGTTCTTCTAGTAAAAAGATTTTGTTATCTTACGTTTTGGTAAATGATTTAACACGATAATTATGATGATTTAATTATTTTCTAGGTGGTGGAACCAGTGTAGTTCGACCAAGGTAGTACCACCGCCACACCTATTTCTAGCGTGAAGCATTTCTTGCATTTCGATGGAAGGGTGTGGTTGCTGGCACACTTCTGTAGGAACCCATGTTCTGTATGAAGTTGCTTAAAGATGTCCATGAGTGGCAGTAACCATTTACCATCAGGTGAACTGCATGCTCGTTTGCTACTTCAGTCAGATAAAAAAAAAACACCGTAGCTGTTTAAATGTTCGCTAAAGCTGAGATATAGTAAGTATCTATGTAGTTCTATCGGGGAGGTACCATAGCCACGTTTATTTCTAACGTAATATAGTTCTTGCATTTTGGTGTGGTTGTCGGCACACTTTTAAGTGAGGACCACCTTAGTTTTTGGGAGTAGCAACGCCTCTGTGATTGACTTCAGGTAGCTCTATTCTAAATGACGTTGCTAACAGATGTTCAGATGTGTGACGTGCCAGGTGGTAAAACCAGTGTAGTTCGACCGGGGAACTACCACCGCCACAACTGTTTGTGAAATGAAATGAAATGAAATGTTTTTATTTTTTGTATAGGCCTACGGGGGCACTTACAAATTGTCAGTTACATTTTTTTTTCTTACACTACCACCGGATTGGAAAACGACCTCAACTGAGAAGACCCGGCAAAAAACTCAGCGGGTTTGTCTTTTTTCTTAGTTATATCCATTTTATTTTTTATATATATAATTACAATCATGATTTTTTATATGATTTTTTACATGATAGTAAAAGAGAACCCTGTTTGGCAAGATACGCTACACTTTGACATTAATTAAATATACTATAATAATGTATATTATTTGCGTTTCACTATAATAATGTATGTTTTTTTGCGTTTCAATGGAAGTGTGTGGTTGCCGGCACACTTTTATATGAGGCGACAATCCTAGTCCTCGGGAGTATCAACGCGTCTGTAATTGACTTCAGATAAAACCCATGTTCTCTTTGAAGTTGCTTAAAGGTAATTGGCGGCAGTAACCACTTACCATCAGGTGGACTACACTCTTCGTTGCTACTTCAATAGAATAAAGTGAAATTGTGAAGAAGATTATTATCTGTATTATTCTTAAAAACGCTGTTATAAAGGTAGAGCGATCATACTTTGAATTGTAAATGAGATAGTCTTTGCATATTTTTTTAGAATTAGATAAAGTGTTACGAAGATATTCTTGTACGAAGATGAGCCATTTATATTCGCATATCTTTCTTCACAATATCTCCAATCTTCTTTCTTCCATTAAGTTTTAAACGATTTTTTTTTCGACTTTTTAGTAATTTTTTCAGACTGCTGTATCTCGGTGAAAAAGGTCGTATAACTACATAGTATAAGTCGCTTCTCGCTGTCTGTCCCTATGTATGCTTAGATCCTTAAAAGTACGCTACGGATTTAAATGCAGTTTTTTTTAATAGATAGAGTGATTAAAAGGAAGGTTTTTGTGTACAATACATGTATAAGATAGGAGAGAAACTCTGATAATTAGTGTTGCCCAAATTCAGTCTTGGTCTTGCAGTCTTGGTCTTGTTCTTGCGTTTTTGCAAGACCAAGACCAAGAACAAGACCGCGTATTTTTAGCAAGACCAAGACCAAAACTGACCGTGCAAGACTTGAGCAAGAACAAGACATAGCCTGCAAGACTCTTGCGTCTTGCAGCTAGGACTTAGCGCTATTTCACTGAGTAGTTAGGTGTAACAGTTCGGTGTATAGGTAGGTACGCTTAGGAATTCTATGAGACGCAAAAAACTGTATCAAAGAATATGAAAAACTGGACCTATGCGCATTACGACTAATACCATAAACATAGCGAATAAAAAAATATCTATTAAAATCAAACTGAGTGCATGCATAGTTATGTTTTAACCATCGGCACTTTAATAATGCGGCATCAAAGGTTTTGTACTTACTTCTCAAAGAAGTTTGCCGCTTTTCGGAAGTACATGGTTATGATACACGCGCCGGCGGCTTCTTTTGAAATCTAAAACAATCGTTGCCGCCACGCCGAAATCATAACATTTGACACTATTTGATTGCTGCCATAGGGCGTAGGTATACTCATGCAAAATAATTTCGAATTTTAAGAGTACCTACAGGTGTTCCAAAGAATAAATAAGTTTCAGAGTGCTTAGAATGAAAATGAATACATTAAACTGATCACGCAAGTAGTATTATGATTGGGATAAAATGGTAAGGATAGGTAGTAGATGTCATATTAATTCATTCTAGTAAGTATATATTATAATATTTATTACTTATATGGTTTTAAACTAATTACTTAGGTACTATTATTGTACATTTAGTCAAACTTTAATAAATAGTAATAGACTAATAGGTAATTGCAAGACTTGCAAGACTCTTGCTGCAAGACCAAGACCAAGACCAAGACTGGGAGCGCAAGACCAAGACCAAGACCAAGACCAGGTGTATTGGCGCAAGACCAAGACCAAGACTGGCTAAGTCTCGTCTTGTTCTTGCATTTGGGCAACACTACTGATAATTTCAGATTTTTTTGACTTTTAGGAGGAACGAAGTCGCCGGATTAAGTAGCCAAGGTATGAAAACAGTTTAGAGCCATATCGTCACGGCAGTTGTTACATTACGAATATAGTTATTGTCACTTTCCAGGTAATAGATATCTTTATTTATCACTAAATATTGCAAACCAATCACTTCTTGCAATATCTTTATGTAGTCTCAAATATTGCAAACCATCACTTCTTGCAATATCTTTATGTAGTCTCAAATATTGCAAACCATCACTTCTTGCAATATCTTTATGTAGTCTCAAATATTGCAAACCATCACTTCTTGCAATATCTTTATGTAGTCTCAAATATTGCAAACCATCACTTCTTGCAATATCTTTATGTAGTCTCAAATATTGCAAACCATCACTTCTTGCAATATCTTTATGTAGTCTCAAATATTGCAAACCATCACTTCTTGCAATATCTTTATGTAGTCTCAAATATTGCAAACCATCACTTCTTGCAATATCTTTATGTAGTCTCAAATATTGCAAACCATCACTTCTTGCAATATCTTTATGTAGTCTCAAATATTGCAAACCATCACTTCTTGCAATATCTTTATGTAGTCTCAAATATTGCAAACCATCACTTCTTGCAATATCTTTATGTAGTCTCAAATATTGCAAACCATCACTTCTCGCAATATTTTAATAAAAGTTAACATCGAATACAAAATATTGCAAACCATTCACTTCTTGCAATATTTGTATTATTGAATTACTTCCAGTATTATTATATTAATACGTGAAGCAAAAATTTGTGACGGATTTTCAAGTAATATGCCGCGGACGGATTAGTATGAAATTTTGCACGGTTATAGTGGACGTAGAGAAGGAGTGCAGAATGTTAATATTTTTTTCAAATAATGCATTTTTCATACATAAAATCAACTAAAAACACATTACACACACTACCGTGCATTTGTCACAAACACATATGTACTTAGTAAATGAAATAGAACATTCAATGTCTTACTATGAAAAGACACAACGTCAAGAATGTCAGATGACATTTGATGTTTAGTTTTTTAATTTAAATTACGGTCGAATTTCGGCCGATGCGATGGGGGTTCATTCCCCGTGTTACTACCAATCTTACTACCAGTAGTAAGACGGGGAATTTTATTACCGTTGTTACTACTGCTGCTGCTAGTAGTAGCACGGGGAATAAAAAAATACCGTTCTTACTACTATCCTAAATCTCAAACGAAAAATCCATTTGGGCTCTGGGCTGTAGAGTAAACCCAAGAAATGGACATATATATACACAGTCATATACTCGCAAAAAATACTCACCAAGTAACTTGGAGATGTCAAGAACATTGGTTCCATCTGAAGTCAATCACAACACTTTTTTTATAAACTCTATTTTCTGAATCTATATGAACCATCAAAATTTTTGTTAGTAGCGACGCATATGTGATTGACTTCAGATCGAATCTCTGTTCTGATAGAAGTTGTATGGTGATGTCATGTTTGGTTGTAATATAAAACAAAGCACATAGTTAAGTGAGCAGGGCGCTGTGCTCGCCCTGCGAGCGGGTACGTCTAGTTCGTATAAATTCAGAAAATACAATTTATAAAATTGTTGTTATCCAAAGAGAAAAAAAAACATTTTAGTGTTCGAGAGTAGCAACGCATCAGTGATTGACTTCAGATCCAAGTTACTTGGAGATGTCCAGGGCAACAGTGACCGCTTACCATTAAGTGGATTCTATGCTTGTTCGTTAGGTACTTCAGTTGCATAAAAAAGAGTTTAATCTTAACTTCATTACCTGACTGCGTCGTAAGGAGGGAATTTTTTTCCGAGCATATGACTGTGTATAAATGTCCATTTCTTGGGTTTACTCTACAGCCCAGAGCCCAAATGGATTTTTCGTTTGAGATTTAGGATAGTAGTAAGAACGGTAATTTTTTATTCCCCGTGCTACTACTAGCAGCAGCAGTAGTAACAACGGTAATAAAATTCCCCGTCTTACTACTGGTAGTAAGATTGGTAGTAACACGGGGAATGAACCGCGATGGGCGACTAGTAATCTTAATTAGCTCTCTAGCGACATAAAATAATATTTAATATTTTTCTATAAGAACCAGTGTAGTTTAACAGGGGAAGTACAACCGCCACGCCTATTTGTAGCGTGAAGCATTTCTTGCGTTTCGATGGAAGGGTGTGGTTGCCGGCACACTCTTATATGAGGCGATTATCTTAGTCCTCGGAAGTAGCAACGCATCTGTGATTGACTGATATAACCTATATTTTAGATAAAGCTGCTTACGGATGTCCATGGGCGGCAGTAACCACCTATCATCAGGTGGACTGCATCCTCGTTTACCACTTTAGTCAGTTTAAATAAAACTTCTAGTACAAATAACTCAACCACAATTTTTATATAGTTGGTTTTTCTAACGAGGCATGTACTTCATAAACCACAAAGTTAACTGTAAAAGTTAACTTTACCTCTACATCAGTTAAACGAACTCAAACGTGCACTCTATTTCTGTAAGGTTATTGGCTATCGCTGCCAATTTGTCAATTTCTTTTCACATCGAATGCAGAAATAAATTCCCAAACACAAAGTCCAGTTTACGATCTATCCTAATAAAATTCCCGGCAATGCATTACGGAAAGGCATCGAGCTCAGTAGAATCGCATTTGGAATAAAGGTTCTATCCAACAGAACCTATGTCTTGTTAAGTGATTCTTGACAAGTGCTGTATGAACTTTCTTTAGTCAGAGAAAAATGTGTTGAAGATATTTTTATTTGACTGCATCAGAATGAGGGTAATGTTTTTCGAGCGTATGTACGTATGAATGTTTGTATGTTTGTTTGGCACACGCTACAGCCATAACGCTTAAATTTTAGAAACACTTAGATCTTAAGTAATAAATTCTGATTTCTATCCCAAGTCTAAGTGTTCCTCGTCCCTGTAGTTTCGGGATCAGAATAGGGCTACGGTATCGCCTGCCTGTCGTAAGAGGCGACTAAAATGGGGCTCCTGGGGTTGCGGGCGGCTCGCGAGGGAGCCCGAACCACCCAGCCAGCAACCACGAAAAGGACGGCGGCTTATATGGCTACATAGACACCAGAACGAGCAGAGGAACAGCTACACATACCCCAAAAGACGAGCCCATGAGGGAGTACCGGTGCGTTCCATTGGAGATTCCGGGTTCGACTTTTTTATCTGACTGAAGTAGCAAATGAGCATGCAGTCCACCTGATGGTAAGTGGTCACTGCCGCCCATAGACATCTGTAATCAACTACCTACAAAACATGGGTTCCATCTGAAGTCAATCACAGATGAGTTGCTACTCCCAAGGACTATGATGGTCGCCTCATGTGAAAGTGTGCCGGCAACTACACCCTTCTATCGAAACGCAACAAATGCTTCACGCTAGAAATAGGTGTGGCGGTGGTACTTCCCCGGTCGAACTACACTGGTACTACCATCTGTAATACGTTCTACCCCTACTACTACTATTCTATTCCTGCAAGCGCTGAGGAAGGCCAGCGGGGAGGTTTTAGTGGGTAAAAATCCTACATAAACTAGAGTCCCTCCCAGGCTCCTGCGTACTTTTTCAAGGAATTCTTCCCGTCAAAAAAAGTCCACTTACCATCAGATGATCTGCATGCCTATTTATTACTTCAATCTTAGGACAATCAGCAAGAAAAATCAGTTTTGGCAGTTTTTAAAGTGAATGTTACGTACGTAATGCAACAACATGTACATAAAATTCTATCTCAAAACACAAACATCGCTAAGTGTTCTACTCATTGTAAGATACAATTTAGCTTTCACAGTCTTAAGACTTCATTTCTTCAAGATTTTTCCATTTCTTAATAACTTTGCAGACTGCATTTAAAACGTCATTTCTGAGGTAAATTATTTTACGGGGAAAATATACAGAATTGTGAAAAAGAGAAATAAGAATGACATTAAGGCTTTTAAGGCTCGAGAGACGTGCACGGTTTAATTCTTTGGAAGCAAGAATTATTGTTATCAATTTACAAAAATCTTTAGGCTAAGACACACTTGCAATTTTAGACGATTTTTTCACCGATAAATTATGGATATATGTTTTTTAAGATTTATTCACGTTGTAGAATGTAGGATAAAGGTAGATTCAGTCAAGCTGACTTAAACGTATATTTGATTTTTGAAGTTCTTTGAACATGTTAAATGAGTAAACAACTGTAATTTTGCGTTCATTCCAGAACATTCGGTAAGCGAATAAAAAATTTGTTAGTATCTACATAATAAAATAAAATCACGACCATCATAGTCCTCGGGAACTAAATAACACCTATTTCTAGCGTGAAACATTTCTTGCGTTTCGCTGGAAGAGTGTGGTTGCGGCACACATTCACATGAGGCGACCATCATAATCCTCGGGAGTACCAACACATCTGTGGGTGACTTCAGATGGAAAACATGTTCTGTGTGAGGTTTATTACAGATGTCCATGAGCAGTGACCACTTACCATCAGGTGGACTGCATGCTCGTTTGCTACTTAAGTCAGATAAAAAAAATGAGAAACAAATGTCAGCTTTATCACAATTACCTAAAAAACATTCTAATTAAGGTCACAAATTATTTATTGTCAAAATTTCATGCAAATTGGTTGAACTGTTTTTGCTTAATTTAATAACAACCACATTTACATAAACTTTCTAAATACCAGATTTCAAACACACAACAACATTTATAATAAACTAATTAACCCGGCGAACTTTGTTCCGCCTAAAAGAGAAAAATCTAAAATTATCAGTGTTTCTCTACTATATTATACATAAAAAAAACTTCCTTTTGAATCACTCTATCGATTAAAAAACCTGCATTAAAATCCGTAGCGTAGTTTTAAAGATCTAAGAAGATTCCGGGATCTTCAAACTACAAACTTTTGTGTCGTTTAGACTTTTACCTCTACCTCTTAAGACTACATTAGAACGCCTTAGACAAATATTTTGGTAGGTAGAAAAATGGTCAGACCGGGGAGGTACCACCGCCATACCTATTTTTAGCGTGAAGCATTTCGGTGGGTGTGGTTGTTGACATGGTTTTACGAGGCGACCATCTTAGTCCTCGGGAGTAGCAACGCATTCGTAATTGACTTTAGATAGAACTTCATTTTCTATACGAAGTTGCTTACAGGAGTCCATGGGCGGCAGTGACCACTTACCATGAGGTGGACTGCAAGCTCGTTTGCTACTTCAATCTTATAAAAAAATATATATATAAAAAACGTAATATTATCAATGCTACAATTAATAGGCATAATACAGAAATCAAAAGACTAATCAATTACCATAAAAATAATTGATCATTGATAAATAGACCTTACCTTGCTAGAAAAATAATATTTTCGTCTGGATAGAACTAGGCGAGCGACAAAAGAATGAAGAGTCACGCTCGTTTGAAAACAGCCTTAATGATATTAAATTTTTCTATTCAACGGTATATCTCACTTTGTATAAGTCGGACGAAAAAATAATTTAATCTTTTAATGTAGGTGCTAATTTCAACAGAAATTATTAATATTCGTATTATATTGAATGAGAGCACAGCCTACCTATTGATAGGTGTTTTACCAACAATACCTGCAAATGTTAAATTAGAGTAAAATTTAGATTTTTTTCTGAGTGAAGTAGCAAACGAGCATGCAGTCCACCAAATGGTAAATGGTCACTGCACCTCATGGGCATCTGTAATGAACTTTATTCAGAACATGGGTTCTAAGTCAATCACAGATGCGTTGCTACTCCCGAGTACTATGATAGTCGCCTCATGTGAAAGTGTGCCGGCAACCACCCCTCCAGCGAAACGCAAGAAATGCTACAGGCTAGAGGGCTTCAGGCTGAGGACGAAGATTGTCGCATCTTCGTCCTCGGCAGTAGCAATACATCTGCAGTTGACTTCAGATGTCCATGGGTAATAGTAACCACTTACGGTCAAGTGTAATGCATGCTCGTTTTAATGTTTTAAAAAAGCTAGTGGAATATTATTATTAATATAAATTTTCCTCTATTTCAAAACTGATTAAGTTTAATCCAAAAAGCTAACATTTTCTTTTATTCGTATATCCGTAATAACATGAAATACAAACATCAAATTTAAATATGGAACAAAACAAAATTTGGTCAGTTAACTGAAGTTTAAATGTAGTTAAATTTAAACCTGAGTACACAGATGCAATAACAAGTTATAACACCAATTACAACAAATAGATAAACTCCAGTTAATTCCGGATAAACCAGTTAGTGTTGGATGAAATCGCAGCATTTAACGGCTATATTTGCAGAATGAAAACCGTAAATTAATGAATGAATGTATTTTTAGTTGTACTGGAGCTAACTTTTGTTACCTATGTAAAAACAAGAAGTTTCTTGCCGTATCTTTTCAGTTGAGGTCGTGTTCCGATCCGGTGGTAGTGGAAAAAAAAAATATATATATATACTAGCTGTCCCGACAAACGTTGTTTTGCCATATAAAAAATTAAAAAAAAGTGTTAAGGGTGGACAACCCTTAAGGGATGTGAAAAATAGATGTTAGCCGATTCTCAGACCTACCCAATACGCTTACCAAATTTCAGAGGAATCGGTCAAGCCGTTTCGGAGGAGTATGGAGACTAACATTGTGACACAAGAATTTTATATATAAGATATATGTAACTGACAATTTGTAAGCGCCCCCGAAGGCCTATGCAAAATAAAGACATTTCATTTCATTTCAGTCTGGTTAAATTATAAATAACTAGTTGACCCGACGATCTTCGTTACGCCTAAAAGTCAAAAATCTAAAATTATCAGTGTTACTCTACTATATTATGCATGTATTACACATAAAAACCTTCCACTAGAATCACTCTATTTATTAAAAAAACGACATTAAAATCCGTTAATATGTGTGTTAAGTCCATTCTTCAGAAATAGCCAAAGTTAGCATTATATTTCCTTTTGTATTTTCCGCGATAAGCAAGGTCAAATGCGAAAATAAGTTTTCGAGTAAGGAAGGCTATTTTTATTACTAGAATAAATAAGGAGTCCTTGCTAAGATTTCAGTAACGTGAATCAAGGTGTAAACCATTCTGCTTAAAAAAAAACTTTCGTCGCATACGTTGCAGTACCCATTGATAATAGAACATAAAATGTTCTACTAATAATATTGGATGTAAGGCTATAAAAGGCTTCAATGGCAGATTGCCTTTGACGACTCCATCGACGGAGCGTATACCTGACATGTAAGGGTTCTATGTTCGATTTCAGGCCAGACAATTATCTGAATAGTTAACTTAGATATTCGTTTTTTTTTAATCTTATTTATTTAAAAGTTTTTGGTACAAGGTACATGACAACACCATTATTTCTTAACCTAATTACACACAATAATAATATTAGTTTACAATACATTTCGTAACAGTAGTAAAACTATTGTATTATCCTATTTTGAAGAAATGCATTGGTGAAAACAGATATTCGTTGTGGGTCTGGGTGTTTGTGTATTCGTCTGCGCTCATGGCATCCATGATATAAGAAAAAGTGGGTCCATGAGTGAAGAAAGCGTTTTTTAAGTTTTAAGTAGCAAAAGAAACAGATATAATGTTTCTTTTAAAACATTCCCAGACGCGGTTCAGTAAGTATGCTTGAGAGTCATAAGAAAATATTTGCGGCTGTAATTAGACTCGGACTTGAAAAGAAAATTTATTTGATCTTTCTTGTGCTGTTTAAAGCTACTTTTTACCGAAAAATCCTTAACTTTTCGTTACTTAAGAATTTAATGAGTATTTCATTTAACGTTATGTTGTTGTGGGTATATTTTGTGGTCATACATATATGGTGTATTAATTTTTTACTAGTTACCCCTCGCAACGGTCAAAATTCGACCGTAATTTAACTCAAAAACTAAACTTGATATTGTCCTTGATATTTCAAAAATTCATTAAAATTTTATTAATTTAAGATATTTTAATACACCCGAAAGGTAAAAAGAGGTTTAACTGACAAAGCGACATCTGATATTTTTGACGTTTTGTATTTTCATAGTAAGTTTATTATTTATGTGTTTATGACAAATGCACGGTAGTGTGTGTAATGTGTTTTTAGTTAATTTTATGTATGTTATACGCATATAGCATTCCGTACTCCTTCTCTACGTCAACTATAACCGTGCAAAATTATTACTCCTGCGTCCGCGGCAAGTTACTGAAAACGTACCCCAAGTTTTTGCTTCACGTATTAATATATAGATTACCGATATTTCGAACCACTTTTTTCAAACGTTTGAAGTGGTAACGATGATGCAGTTAACTTGACAGTAACTGTCACTACCAGTCATGTAAATTTATAAACAATACAAATTAATGGTCTATCTGAGGTTAATCACAGATCATTTGTTACTCCCGAGGACACATATAGTCGTCTCATTTGAAACTGAGCCGGCAAACTCACACTTTCACAGAAAATTTTCTTTCACGACTTTGTAATTATGTTCTGCTATTGTGGATTCTCCTCCTTGGGTCGTTCACTCATTGCTGAGTATCGTGACGCCCCTCCTCAGTCTTCTCCCTTATGAGCTTCTGCCATTTCTGGCGGTCACTGGCGCAATGTACACGGCTCGGGTGACACTGGTATCTAGCTGTTCGGATATCTGATCCGACCATCTTTTGTGGATATGGCGCCTTTATTCATAAAAATAAATAATTCAAATACTTTCTATCTTTTATACTTAACTAGCTTATTCCCGCGTATTTGCCCGCTTTGGTCGTGTCTGCCACGGTATTGAGTACCCTATGTTTTGATCCGAGTCATAAACCACGTGTGTGGTGAATTTCATCGATATCCGACCGGTAGGTTTTGTGTGAAAGTAGAACAAACAAACTTAAGCTCACATTTATAATATTAGTAGGGATGAAATACTTAAATTCGGAATAATCTAATATGCTAAATTCATGCTTTTGTACTTCATGCTATGTAATATATAATTATATCAACTCATACACCCTGAAGTTAGAACATGTCTCCTTCAGACTTTACGTAAGGCCTAACGAACACATACGACTTCTAGTTAAACGACTGTTTAGTTTTGTATTTGTTATTGTACGTTGAATTTTTAAGGAAGTGAGCGTTGATTCGCATAAGACCAATTAGATTCTTTCTCAACTACAAAGTAGAAAGCCTATATCAACGCCGTATTGAAAAATCTCGTCAACCCATTATTTTCCCACTGCTGGGCACGGGTCTTATCTCAAAATGGGAGAGTTTTAGGCCATAGTCCACCGTGCTGGCCAAGTGCGAATTGGTGGACTTCACACACCTCCGAAAACTTCCTTTCTTTTTTAAAGAACTCTCGGGTGTGTAGGGTTCCTTACGATGTTTTTCTTTACGCAACGTTTTACTTACGCATATAGTTTTAGAAAAATCAGTGCTTTTTGCCTGGGTTTAAACCAAGGACCTCTCGATCGAAAGGGCAAGTTTCAAGAAATAGTTACTACTAATCGTACTACTATCGACATACAGTTCGACTAAACAATCGATTCGCGACTTACATACGTCCTTTCAAAAGGCTATACTTGGAAACTAGAACACAAATCGTTAACGACTGATTTGTCCGTATGTGCATAAACGACGACTGAACTGTTAGATCGTCATGAAATAATACAAGTACACAAGTAGACTAAATTGTTTGATAGATATAATCATAGTATGTATGCGGTAGGCTTTACTTTACCCAACATTACATTGAACAACTATTTCATAAGATTCCAGTATCAGAAACAGCTCTTTATACATCTAAAACATGAGAATAATAATGATTTCATGCAGGTTATATTCCATCTGTGAAATCGCTTGTTTTAAAATTTATAAATGCTTTAAAATAAATAACCTAGCATCTTCTCTTATAAATCCGCGTTGCGAAGCGGTTACCATACCGGTCTGACGCGCAATGGGTCCCGGGTTCGATTCCCGGCCAGACAGGTATTTGAATGATGAGTTTAGATTCTTGTTCTGGGTCTGGGTGTCTGTGTATTCGTCTTGTATGGGTCCATGGTACCCACGACACAGGAGAAAATCTTAGTGTGGGGTTATGAGTGTAGAAAGCGTGTTTAATGCTTAGTTAAGTTTATTTTCGGATACTTTAGTAGGCGATTATAATATGCTAACATTTACTAATTGATCCCGAATGTAGATGTTTTAATTACATAGTTACATTATATAACAGTATGATCTCATTACACATATTTCAACAACCACAGCGAAGTTAGAACAACTCTGCTTCAAACTTCCTGTAACTTTGTACATTACACAAGTATGTAACACAGTACAAGTATTTTGTATGCTTGAAGTGTGACGGAAATATACACTCTTATATGTAAAAGAGAACAATATATATTTTTATATATGATACTGCCACCCATAGAAATCTGTAAGCCACTTCAAAAAGAACCTGGATTCTATATAACGTCAATCACAGATGCGTTGCTACTTCTGAGGACTATGATGGTCGCCTCATATAAAAGTGTGCCGGCAACCACACCCTTCCATCTAAACGCACTGTGCACATGCACTCTCCATTAAGAAAATTCCCAATTAGATGTTGTGTTGCAAGTATATAGTTCCATTGCCTATTGTATAATTATTAGTTAAAACCACACTAGTTTTAAATTATATATTTCTTTAATAGTATATCTTACATAGATTTAGTACATGTTGTACACGCCTGTAAGTGGCATATATATCAGTGTTTAAGATTTATGTTTAAGAATATTTGTGAATGTTGTAAAAGTTATACCGTTGGTGTGTCTTAATCAATAAATAAACGCAAGAACTGCTTCAGCAGTTGCAATAAGATAATTGGAAATAGATTTGGAAATAGGTAAATATAATATTTGTACAGAAAAAGATGGATTTATGACACAAAATTCAAAGAAGTGTTATATTTATTATTTTAGACTAATATTATCGCGAAATTGACACATTTTAATACTTAACGGGTACTCACGATATGCGGTTTTTGAATCCTTTTTGAATTCTTTTTGCCGATATTTCGACCTACTAGCATGGATCGTGGTCACGGCGAAACTGCGGTGGCGGGGAAAAACCGTTGACAAGCACTATTGATAGATTAACCTATGTACCCTACGTCTAGTTCGTTTTTCTTTTTTAGGTTCTATATCACTACAACACTAACCCACGATCCCTGCAACTGGGTCTACATATCGGCAAAAAGAATTCGAAAATGATTCAAAAACCGCATATCGTGAGTACCCGTTAAGTATTAAAAAGTGTTATATTTCTTAAATTATTATAAAGTAAACTGTAGCAAAACAATCTTTTTTAGAGTTCCGTCCTCAAATAGTAAAAACGCGTTACCGTTACTAAGACTTCAATATCCGTCTATCCGTCTGTTCATTTCACCGTCTGTCCGTCTGTCTGCCAGGAATGCCTGCCTGTATCGCATGAAACATGAAAGTTAGACACTAGATTTTTTTACAGATTATGCCTTGTTTGGCCGCTACAGCAACAAATGAAAATAGGATAAAATAAACTAGTCACCCGTCGTAACGGTCGAAATTCGACCGTAATTTAAATGAAAAAACTAAACATATTGTCCAAGGTAGCACGAATATTTCTCAAATTTAAATAAATTGTAATAGTTTTCAAGTTATTTTGAACGCACCCGTTAAACGTAAAAAGAGGTTTAATAAAGAGGTGCATTTTAAAGCAATAGCGGGTATTTTGACAAAGACATCTGACCGTTTTGACGGTGTTTTCATAGTAAGACATGGAATGTTCTATTTCGTTTATTATTTGTGTTTGTGTCAAATGCAAGGTATTGTGTGTAATGTATTTTTAGTTGATTTTATGTATCTTTTATGCATTATTTGAGAAATATTAGCATTACGTAATCATTCTCTACATCAATTATAACCGTGCGTAATTTCATACTCCTCCGCCTGTGGTAAGTACCTTAAAAACGAATCACAAATTTTTGCTTCACGTATTAATATATAGAATAGAATATCTTGAATGTGAGTCTTAGTGACCATTTAGTCTTAGGCTACGTACTCACGGAGCGGTTTTCACCCGCGGCCGCCGCGGTTGCGGGCCCTCAGCTTTTGTGCGAAACTCACGAGACCGTCTATTTTTGCGGTTCCGCTGCGTCGCGATTATCGACTGCAAACGTGGCGGGCGAAAACCGCAAGACGGGCGGTTTACCATCAGTTGAGGTCCAGACTACTGCACTCGCCCGCCAACTGACCGCAGAGCGCGCGGGCGCAAACCGCCGCGGCTGCGGCTGACCGCGGTCCGCGCGGTTCTACAGGTTGCCCGCCGGTGCAGCGGGAGCCGCAATCAACCGCGCGCATCGCGGGCGAAAAACGCGTCGTGAGTATTGCTTTATTTTTTTACATTTATATCTGCATCCTACAGAAGCTGCGGGCCCGCAACCGCGGCGGCCGCGGGTGAAAACCGCTCCGTGAGTACGTAGCCTTAAACGAACTTCACTGGTATGTAGCCGCGAGCAAACTAAATGTACCGGTGTCACTTGCAGTGGGATTTAGGTTCGATTCCTGGCCAGACAGATACCCAAATAATGAATTTAGATATCCACTCTAAGTGTGGGTGTTTGTGGATTCATCTTTATTTATTCATGACATCCCAGGCGCAGAAAATTCTAGTGTAAGGCTACAGTACTTAGAAAAGGTTATTTACTTAAACCTTTCATTATTTTCGCCGTGAAAATGTCTTCAAAGCTCTATTGTTTACATTTTCAAAACGTAATGTCTCGGACATTTAATTAACAAAATTTTAGCTTTAAACCTAAATGTTTAAGCAAATTCAGTCAATTAGGGAAGCAATTTATTATTTGGCCCAATAAATTTCGGTCGCAAAGACAAAGGTAGCTAATGTCTGGGGAAATAAACAACTAAGGAATATTATAAACTAGATTTTGTTTGTAATATTGAACTAAGTAATTCTTTTTTTTTATAATAAGATAATTACAAACGAGCTTGCAGTTCAGCAGTCACAGCCTTTTTTTTTGTTTTCGAGGGGGAAACCTTCAAAAGGTACCCGACGCCGAGGGAGTGACGCAGGGTTATGTGGGATTTTTACCGCACTAAAACCCCCCCCGTGGCCTTCCTCGGCGCTGAAAAGGAGGACTCCGGGATCGCGAAACGACTTCAACCGGAATCCTCCGAGCGCGCTGCCCCACCGGGCTCCTCCCAGATGGGCGGCTGGGCCCACCGCTCTGTCTAGTCTTTACGACGGTATGCGACCACACATACCGCCGTCCTTCCCGGGATTGCCTGACCGAACGGTTCGAGCTCCCACTCTAGCCGTCTGCAACCCCGGAAGCCCCTTTTAGTCGCCTCTTACGACAGGCAGGGGATACCGTAGCCCTATTCTGACCCCGAGGCTACAGGGACGAGCAGTCACAGCCTAATGGTGGAAACTTGCTATCTTGATCCGAGGTTCAAACCTAGCACACAGATTTTCTACAATTATGTGCGTATTAGATATTAATTATCACTGCTTTTCGGACTTCGGCCTAAACTCTCTCATTCTGAGAGAAGACCCGTACCCGGCAGTAGGACAATAATGGTTGATGATAAGAAGCCACTGTCATTCAAAGACATTAAATTTGTAGTCAATTTCCGAGAAAATCAATCTTACTAGAGGTTAGCCACAGATGAATTGAGACTGATAATATCTGGATATATAACAGGTACTACATAGACAAACAGACAGACCTGCACCCTAACTAACATGGCACTTACATTCATGTAAATTGCTCGCATTTAGGTAATGAAAAATGTTAATCCTTCATCACGAACATAGACTTGCAAACCCCCAGAGGTCGCTGTTACAGTAATAGTCATTAGTTGATTACTCGTTTTTGCAAATTCTACTCTACATATTTCTTACGCTGCGTTCTACAACACTTAATGGTTTTAATGTTGTACGTAATGCTTTACAGAAGTTTTTTCACGTTAAAAGCCTGCACTTAATTTTAATTATAAGCGCTGTTTGTTCATTCTGTGTACGTAAATAAATAAACAAGTAATATAATTAAAATACTATAAAAAACCGACGACTACTTAAAACGATTATTTGCTTACAGTTTCAAGTCATTGTAATATATCAATTAACGCTTCTTATGAGTTTTCGTCAAAATTGGTACATAAAAGTATAATTGAATCCCTTCCCCTTGTAATAGTGTTATTATTACGTACCGCGTAGGTTATTTAAACAACTACATTTATTTAGCCCATAGTTCCTGATGATAAATCCTGCTGCCCGTGGACATCTGTGAATATCTTTATATGACCAGAGGCTCTATCTTCAGTGAATCACAGATGCGTTGCTGCTCCCGAGGACTAAGATTGTCACCCTAAATAAAAGTAAGCCGATATTATCTTCATATTAATACCAAACAGAAATAGAACATTCAATGTCTTACTACGAAAACACATAACGTCAGAAATGTCAATGTCTTTGTCAAAATACCCGCTATTGCTTTAAAATGCGGCATGGCTAATTTAACCTCTTTCAAAATAACTTGAAAATTATTACAATTTATTTAAATTAGAGAAATATTGGTGGTACTTTGGACAATATGAAGTTTAGGTTTTTAATTTATTTTCGGTCGAATTTCGACCGTTGTGATGTGTGACTAGTTTGAGTGACTATTTTATTTTTCAAACATTTTAAAAGTTCACAATTCCCCTGTTCTAGTAACCCTCTTTATATTTTCATGTAACCTTCCTTCTTTGATATGAAACCAACAGAATTAAGCTGTATTAATAATGCAACTCTCCTAAAGAAATTTTAGACAGAAGGATAAGCCACGTTAATGCGTTTAGGCTTGTGTCTTGAGCATTACCTTAATCTTTCGGATTTGTCATCGTAATTAGATTAATGTGAAGCCTTCATTGAACACCGTCAGTTCTTAATAAGTCTTAATCTTGTATTTGTTACCCGTCTTCGTTATATAAGATTGGGAAAGTGGATTAAGGTCGCGGGATTTTTATTATCTTTAGATATTTTCGCGTTAAAAAAGAATTTAACTAAATATTTTAGAAATGTGCTCAAAAATATATATGAAACCTAATTCAGAATTACATTTAAAGATAAAATTCAGTTTTTCGGAGGAAGCATGTGATTGCCTTTAATATTAACTACCTACTATGTCTAGCGTGAAGCATTTCATGCGTTTCGATAGAAGGGTGTGGTTGCCGGCACACGTTAACACGAGGCGACCATTATAGTCCTCGGGAGTAGCAACGCATCTGTTATTGACTTCAGATGGAACCCATGTTCTGTACGAAGTTGATTACAGACGTCCACGCGTGGCAGTGACTTACCATCAGGTGGGCGGCATGCTCGTTTGCTACTTCAGTTAGATAAAAAAACTTCAGATAGAACTTTGTCCTATATGAAATTGCTTAATTAATCGTTCATGGGTGGCATTGACCGCTTGCCATTAAGTAAAGTGCATGCTCGATTCCTATTTCAATTTATAAAAAACGACCGCTACATATATTTTTTGTTAAAAATCTTACACCTTATTATGCATGAACTTTTAATTAGTCAACATACCTTAACTTTGAGCAACACGAACTAAACTAACCACGCAGCTCGTTTACTGAATAAATTATGTAAAATCATTACCACACACAATATCAAGAGGAGGCCATAGTGCTTATCTACTTTATAACAAAAGAAAGGCTTGCTCACCATAACCCTTTCTCGCTACGTTACGTACAATCGGTATTGTAAACAAAAGCTAATGATGCGGCTCGAAGTACCAAATACTTAGGGTTAGATTGTATGGTAACAATGTGTAAAAATATCATTAGGGTGAGAATTTACTTTGGTAAGCTTAATACCAAGATACATATAGACATAGGTCTATATGTATCTTGATTTAAATTAACTAGATTTATATTAACTAGATTTTGACTTTAAGATATCAATGACGACCACATCATTTGACGATCCGCGTGGCGGAGTGGTTACCATACCATTCTGAAGCGCAATGAGTCCCGGGTTCGATCCCCGGCCAGACAGATATCTAATGGGTTTTATTCATGTTCTGGGTCTGGGTGATGTATTCGTCGTGTGTGTGTGTTCATGGAACCCACGACACAGGAAAAACTCCTAATGTGGGGCTATGAGTGAAGAAAGCGTAAGCGTAATGATAGACAAAGACGAGTACATACAACACTCAAACTCAAAGCGCGATTTTTTTTATATATGTACTTCACCAGGGACTGAACCTGAAATTAAGTGCGTTTAATAAACTTTAGAATTAAAGTGAAGTGTTTGCTTTCACAGGCGGACCTAGATACGCCCTGTAGTTCCGGGATCAGAATAGGGCTACGACATCCCCTGCCTGTCGTAAGAGGCGACTAAAAGGGGTTGCAGACGGCTAGAGTGGGAGCTCGAACCGTTCGGTCAGGCAATCCCGGGAAGGACGGCGGTATGTGTGGTCGCATACCGTCGTAAAGACTAGACGGAGCGGAGGGCCCAGCCGCCCATCTGGGAGGAGCCCGATGGGGCAACGCGCTCGGAGGATTCCGGTTGAAGTCGTTTCGAGATCCCGGAGTCCTCCTTTTCAGCGCCGAGGACGGCCACCGGGGCGGGTTTTAGTGCGGTAAAAATCCCACATAACCCTGCGTCGCTCCCACGGCGTCGGGTACCTTTTGAAGGTTTCCCCTTCGAAAACAAAAAAAAAGGCGAACCTAGATAACCTGAAGAAGACAGCGGGAAACCTCTGGATTTAGAAGGATCGGTTGAAGGTTCATTATCACCATCATTTAGGAGAGACCTGTGTGTAGCTGTGGACCTGAAAAGGCTTATGGATGAATGGTATTTAAATACGCATGTAGAAACGAACATCAAAAATACTCCTTTATTCAGATTTCAATATTAACAAGCTTGTTTCAAGCTGCCCCGATTTCAGATTTGTCGTCAACCCTTTATTGTCCCACTGCTGGGCGCGGGTCTTCTCTTGGAATGAGAGAGTTATAGGCCATAGTCCACCGCGCTGCCCAAGTGCGAACTGGCGAAGTCCACCAATTTTTTCATACCTCCGAGTTTTTTTTTAAAGAACTCACGGGTGTGTAGGTTTCCTCACGATGTTTTCCTTCACCGAAAAGCAGTGATAATTAATGTCTAATTTGCACATAAATCGTGCGTGCCTGGGTTTGAACCTCAGACCTCCCGATCGAGAGGGCAAGTTTCAACCATTAGGCTATCACTGCTCATAGTCACATTTATCACAGCAAAAAAGTATCCTGTATATTAATCCACACCAAAAAATATATGTAGGTATGCAAAATTTAAACCAAAACTGATCTACCGTTTCTGCCTCATAGTAGAAAAACAATCCATCGCCGGTTTTTTTCTTTTAATATAAGTAGAGTAAGAGTAAATATAAGAAGAGTAAATAAATTTTATTCTTTTGCAAATAGTACTTACTAGATTCGCTTCATCATGTTTATAAAAACACTCATCAGGGTCTTAACCTTTACTTCGCTAGGTCGTAGCATTTGTAAAAACAGAAGGGAATGACCCGATTCTGCTGGAGGGTTAAATGTTATCTACGAATGTTAAAGAAATAATCGTATCTCTGTGATTTTAGCAAGTACTTGCTTTTAAGACATGGTTAAAGATATTACACGATTAAAGAAACTTTTGTCGAACTGCTAACATTAACTGGTTAATATGTAACGATATGGGGTATGCCATGATATCAGTCTAAAACCTTAATACTTGGTCATAAGACCGAGAAGCCATCACACAAAACAAAAAAAAAACCTTGATACCTATTTTTTTACCCTATTATAGTAACTAACTGCGCATGGACTATCCGAACGTGAAGAAAGTTTTTTTTTATCTGACTGAAGTAGCAAATGACCATGCAGTCCACCTGATGGTAAGTGGTCACTGCCGCTCATGGACATCTGAAATTAACTTCATACAGAACATGGGTTCCATCTTAAGTCAATCACAGATGCATTACTACTCCCGAGGACTATGATGATCGCCTCACGTGAAAGCGTGCCGCTAACTACGAATAAGAATAAGAAATTATATTCTCTTGCAAACGGTACTTACTAGACATTCGCTTCATCATGTTTATAAAAACACTCATCAGGGTCTTAACCTTTACTTCGCTAGGTCGTAGCATTTGTAAAAACAGAAGGGAATGACCCGATTCTGCTGGAGGGTTAAATGTTATCTACGAATGTTCAAGAAATAATCGTTTCTCTGTGATTTTAGCAAGTACTTGCTTTAACACGATTAAAGATATTATAGAGACTTTTGTCGAACTGCTAACATTAACGGGTTAAAATGTAACGATATGAAGTATGCTATGATATCAGTCTTAAAACTTGATACTTATTTTTTTATTCTATTAAAGTAACGAACCGAGTAGCGGTCCACATGGACTATCTGAGCGTATCATGCAGTCCATCTGATGGTAAGTGGTCACTGCCGCTCATGAAGATCTGTAATCAACTTCATACAGAACATGGGTTCCAACTGAAGTCAATCACAGATGCGTTGCTACTCCCGAGGACTATGATGCCTCATGTGAAAGTGTGCCGGCAACCACGCCTTTCTATCGAAACGCAAGAAATGCTTCACGCTAGAAATATGTGTAGGTGTGTCTGTGATTGACTTCAGATATTCCCGTGTCCTATGTTAGGTAGCTTACAGATCTCACTGGCCATTTAACATCAGGAGTAGTGCCTGCTCGTTTGCTTCTACAAAGGTAAATGGTATGGTCGGGGATGAACACGGAACCTTGCTTTTCAGACCCGTATAGCACCCTCCCCGCCACGGCAGTCACTAACTACATTTCCAGTAAGGAACTGCAATGTGACTAAAGTTTTTCCTTTGAAGTAAAACTAGGTTAGAACTGCATTTTAAGTATTTGTCCAATGAATTTTTCACGTTTACGGCTTCGAAGTTACACAAAGTCGTGACAAAGTTACTTTTGATTCAGTTCCACTTTAATAGTTAGAACTTTATAAAGAGTGGTACTATTGTCACGACTATTTCTTTGTAGAATGTAGCGTAAGGGTGTAGTACCCTTATTACAATAAACATAAGTTGCTTTTATCGGGATCTATATGTTATTTTTATAGGACTGAGGTTGCATTGAAGTTGCTTCAAAATCCGTTCAGCATTTTACTAAGTATGGTAAAATTGGCAATAAATAATTGAATACTCTGGCAAAGAATGGTAAATGGTCACTGCGGTTGCTTATGGCTATTTTTAATAAATCTTAGACAAGATTAGGATCTTACCTAAGGTTAGCCGCAAATGTACCCCTGAAGACTAAACATAAATAACTCGAATAACTATATCTTCTTTAGTACCCCTGCAGACGAGAACACTGCAGTGCTTAACAATTAACAACAGTGCAAAATCTACTTCAAATTTAACATGGGTAATATTTTAATTCAATCACAGATGAGTAGCTATTTCCAAAAACTAAGATGGTCGACTACCATTTAAGTATTATTCTTAACTAAATAATAGAAATAAATCCACTAAACCTCGATCTAACCTTGCGTCATTGACCCGCCCCTGATAGAGAGTATGTGATCTACAGATACTTAGATTTATCTAAGAGCTAGGTCTTGTCTTAATCCCTAGACTAAAACGTTACATCGAGCTAAGTCTGGGACATAAGGACATAAGGACAATTAAATGTTACATGTAGATATATTAGATATATGCTATTGAATGATTGTTGACTTAACACACATTTAAGTACTATTTTTTTAAGAACTTTCAAGTATAAATTTTATCTCACGGCGTTTTCCTACACCGTAGTGCAGTGATAATTAATTTGTAATACGCACTATTTTTGTAATAGATTATTTAATAGTTTTCATTTGATACCCATATTGATGATACTATAATCGTCCTTCTCCCCCGCCCACCTTTTAAGGGCGCCTTCACATTAGGTCGCAAGTAGGGCGGTCGCAGCGTGTAAGCGGCGCTACTGCAACGCATGTTTTCTTATTTCATCAAATATTTCTTTATCTTTCACCATCACAAAAAAAAAATACACCACAACCCTTCGCGAGCTCATGAATAACAACTTTGCTAAAGATCATTACATAAACAAATGAATAGTTTTTATTTTTTATTTAATAAATAAATAGAAAATTAAATAGCTTACGATTCTATAGAGGACATACAGACAAACATTCAATATATATAAAAGACTAGCTGTAGCTTGCACGCGTTTCTACGCCATCACAAAAAAAAATACACCAGAAACCTTCGCGAGATCATGAATAACAACTTTGCTAAAGATGAGCAAATGAACATGAGCAAATGAACAATTCTATAGAGGACATACAAACAAACATTCATTCTAAGTTAACTCCTTTTGTCAGTTAATTTATTTACCATTTTTTATTATTTTTGTAATATTTCCATAATATCAAGTGTTTTTGATAGATTTTAGTCACTACATAGTATAAAACAAAGTCGCTTCGCGCTATCTGTCCCTATGTATGCTTAGATATTTAAAACTTATTTTAATGATTTTTTTTTAATAGATAGAGTGATTCAAGAGAAAGGTTTTCATGTATAATACATGCATTATATAGTAGAGTAACACTGATAATATTACATTTTTTACTTTTAGACGAAACGAAGTTCGCCGAGTCGACTAGTTGAGTTATAAAGGTGAGATTCATTAATAAACCAATTAGCAATTATATTGTTCTTAAATAAAAATAGTGTAACGATCACTTCTTGTTGGTTCAAGGAGTTCATGACATTTTTCATCCTGAAAAAATTCTTCTCTCTCAATAACACTATGCATTTCAAACAGCATTCTTTGTTTGCACAAACAGGTGAAGTGTCATCGTCTCAGTACAAAGAGTTCCGTTAACAACATACGGTAGACATGTTAGGAAATAATTTATTTTAAGAATGTTCAGGATTTTCTTTATAGTAAACTTGTAGTCCAAATTATCATTGATTGAATTTAAGTTTGTAAGCCTTAACAAGCAGAGCATTGATAGCCTAATGGTTGAAACTTGCCCTCTCGAACGGGAGGTCCGAGGTTCAAACCCAGGCACGCACCACTGATTTATGTGTGTATTAGAAATTAATTATCACTGCTTTTCGGTGAAGGAAAACATCGTGAGGAAACCTACTCACCCGAGAGTTCTTTAAAAAAAAAAGTTCTCGGAGGTGTGTGAAGTCCACCAATTCGCACTTGGCCAGCGCGGTGAACTATGGCCTAAAATTATCTCATTTCGAGAGAAGACGGTGAGAGTCTTAGGTCACCGTGCTGGCCAAGTGCGAATTGGTGGATTTCACATACCTCCGAGATTTTTTTTTTAAAGAACTCTCGGGTGTGTAGGTATCCTCACGATGTTTTCCTTTACTGAAAAGCAGTGATAATTAATTTCTAATACGCGCATAAATCGCGGGCCTGGGTTTGAACCACGGCCCTCCCGATGGAGAGGGCAAGTTTCAACCATGAGCTATCACTGCTCTTATGATCACTTACCACTAGATAAATGGCATGCTTCTTTGCCAATTCAACTAAAAAAGTTTTGAGTTTTATATGCAGCTTGCAATAAATAGATTGGTATGAAAGAAAGAAAGAAAGATCTTTATTTAGTCAATTTTTGGGTTACAATAATATTGATTAAAAATAAGATAAGATAAGATGTTTAAAAAAAAAGAAAAGAAAAGGGCGCCAAAAATTGAACATGCCGGTTAAGGCGTTCTAAATGTATGGCACTCACATACTCGTATTTATCATTAAAAGACTTACAATTAGACACTATATTACAATGCTGATACGCATCAGTAACTGATTTCTGATAGAATACATGTTATATATGAACTTACAGATGTCCATGGGCGGCAGTGACTTACCATTAGGTGGACTGCAAGCTTGTTTGCTACTTCAATCAGATAAAAGAAATGACCTTCGTAGATAGACGCCCAAGTTACATATTTCTACGCCGGAATTAATTTTCATTTCCACAATAATCATTACCATATCCACAGATATTGGCCATAAAGAATATTCGTTAGTACTCCTAACGTCCTATTGGTTTTATCGGGAACATATAACTCCGTACGTAATGGAAATGGCTAGATAAGGCTCAGGGTTGGGCCCTTACGTTTCAAGTTTATTGTTTTTATCTATCCACCAGGGTTACCAAGTCTTAAAAATGTATTCCCCTAAAGCGTTCATTAAATACCTCTAAAATCCCCCACAATGGATTATGGATTAGAGTTCTTCATGACAACCTGACCTGACGACGAAAAAAAAGGTTTTTGGGTGTAGTGCATGACCTTTTTTTTCCACGTGAGACATGATCGTATAGCCTGGCGGAGAGATTTCCCTTTAAAAACACCTATAAGTTGAAGTTATAAAAACCCCTAAAAATATTACACCCCTAAAAATCCCCATCCTACTTATTTATCCCCTAAATTTGGGGGAAAAACCCCTAAGTTGGGAACCCTGCTATCCACCCGTACTTCAGCCTTTGTTCAAGTAGACGGTCGTAGACTTGCGTAATCGATTTTTTATTGAGTTAACAATTATCTTCTTAAAGGTTTTTTGGGATTAGTATTATGGACAGATCTAAGAGGTAGAGGTATTGAAAGATCTAAGGTATTAAAGCTTTATGATTGACGACCCGCGTGGCGAAGCGATTACATTACGGTCTGACTCGAAATGGGTTCCCAGTTCGTTTCCCGGCCAGACAGGTATCTGAACGATGAGTTTAGATTCATGTTCTGGGTCTGGGTATTTGTCTTGTGTGTGTCCATGGTATCCACGACATTTGTACATGGACGTGGTATATAAAGCGTGTTTTTTTATGTCATTCGACTTCATTGGAAACCAATACACTTTTTTTCTACCTAATGACAGGCTAACCCATTGGACAACCCATTTCATATATGGAAAGGCGTACTAAACCCATACGTCGCAAATTCAGTACCCTGCTAACATTTTCTCTTCTGGGGACACAGCCTAAGCGCTACTCGTAGTTTAGTTTGAAAAATATGGTCGAGGATATACTTCTTTAGGAGCCTTTAGAAGCCTTTAGGTGCAACAACTCACCTGTAACCAACCTCAGTTAAGACTTTGGGTGGTTGATTACAGATCCATGGGCAAACATGACCACTTACCACCAGTTGAACAGTAACTAGAGAATAAGGGTTCCATCAGAAGTCAATCATAGATGTGTTACTACTCCCGTGGATCAAGATTTATCATTTAAAAGTGAGCCGACAATTACACCCTTCCACCGAAACGCAATTGCTTCACGCTGGAAATAGGTGTGGCGGTGGTACCTCCCCAGTCAAAACAGAATTGCCCCAGTAGTTCTGTAGGAACTGCTGCACGCTGGAAATAGGTGGTACAGCACGTATCTTGTATTATTCGTTACAATATTTTTCATTACCATTAATACAATTTCCTTACGAAGTTAGATATCCACATAAACTATTTCTCTAGTGCCGATCGTATGAGCACTATTGGTTTTATCGAGAACGTATAATTTCGTCTGTAATGGAAATGGCTAGTTAAGTATAGGGTTACATTCAGTCTTCGGGAATTCCGATATTTCCTTGTGAAAGACATTTCGAATACCGCAGAATTAGAACAAAAGGTACGTAACACAAAATTTTTGCAAATTGTCAATTACTTGATTTTTTTTTCTGACTGAAGTAGCAAACGAGCATGCAGTCCACCTGATGGTAAGTTTTCACTGCCGCCCATAGACATCTGTGAGCAATTTCAAACATAACATGGGTTCTATCTGAAGTCAATCACAGATGCGTTGCTACTCTTGAGGACTATGATAACCGCCTCATACAAAAGTGTGCCGGCAACCACACCCTTCCATCGAAACGCAAGAAATGCTTCACGCTGGAAATAGGTGTGGTGGTGGTAATTCCCCGGTCGACCTACACTGGTTCTACCACCTGTAAAATTGAATCTACTGCTAGAACCTTAATAACTTGGAACTGCTGCTGCTGTGATAGCCTAATGGTTGAAACTTGCCCTCTCGGGAGGTCCGAGGTTCAAACCCAGGCACGCCCCACTGATTTTTCTAAAATTATGTGCGTATTATAAATTATTTATCACTACTTTTGGGTGAAGGAAAGCATCCTGAAGAAACCTACACACCCGAGAGTTCTTTAAAAAAAAGTTTTCGGAGATGTGAGAAGTCCACCAATTCTCATTTGGCCAGCGTAGGGGACTATGGCCTAAAACTATCTCATTCTGAGAAAAGACCCGTGCCCAGCAGTGGGACAATAATGGTTTGACGACAACTGCTAGAAATGGGTTTTTTTCTCGACGGGAAAACCTTCAAAAGGTACTCGACGCCGTGGGAGCGACGCAGGGTTACGTGGGAAATGGACGACGACCCGCGTGGCGCAGCGGTTACCATACCGGTCTGACACGCAGTGGGTCCCGGGTTCGATTCCCGGCCAGACAGGTATCTGAATGATGAGTTTAGATTCTTGTTCTGGGTCTGGGTGTTTGTGTATTCGTCTTTGTGTGTGTCCATGGCACCCACGACACAGGAGAAAATCCTACTGTGGGGCTATGAGTGTAGAAAGCGTTTTAAGTTTTTAAGTTTTTTTAAATGGAATCTCCAAAGGAACGAAACGGGGATCTCCAAAGGAACGCAACCGGAGTCCTCTGAGCGCGTTGCCTGAGCTACTCCCAGGTGAGCGGCTCGGCCCACCGTCTGGTCTATACGACGGTATGCGACCACACATGTAGGTGGTAGAACCAGTGTAGTTCGACCGGGGAATACCACCACCACACTTCTGCTTCAGTCAGAAAAAAAACGTAGCCAACGAGCATGCAGTCCACCTGATGGCAAGCGGTCACTGCCGTCCATGGACATCCGTAATCAACTTCATACAGAACATCGGTTCCATCTGAAGTCAATCACAGATGCGTTGCTACTCCCAAGGACTATGATGGTCGCCTCGTGTGAAAGTGTGCCGGCAACCCCACCCTTTTATCGAAACGCAAGAAATGCTACACGCTAGAGGTGTGGCGGTGGTACTTCACCGGTCCAACTACACTGCTTCTACCTTGCTACTTTAATCGGATAAAAATCGTAAAATCATTTATTAAGCGATTCGTCGTCAACCCATTACTGTCCCACTGCTGGGCACGGGTCTTCTCTCGGAATGAGAGAGCTTAGGCCATAGTCCACCGCGCTGGCCAAGTGCGAATTGGTGGACAAGCGATTCGCTCAAAACATAATCAACACAAAATCTCGAATGGATTTTAATCATCACAGTAGTATTACAATTCGAAGTAATAAACTCGCTATTAAAGCATGCATTGTTGCGGTATTATTAATCGTTCAATGCAAATGAAAATTTAAAAATCGTAGTTGTAAAGTATTTTCCATTGCAATTGAAGCAACTACAAAAAATATTTTAAATTTAACAATGCTGGTGGAAAATATTTGGGTTTTTCATATTTGGCCTCTCAGGCTCTAGAGGTTCGAATCATAATAACGCTTTCTTCACGCTCAAATTATTACTTTATTGTGGGTGCCATGGACGCACAATAAAATTTCGGTCGAAATTCGACCGTAATTTAAATTAAAAAACTAAACTTCATATGTCCTAATTTTCAAATTTTCAAATTATTTTGAACGCACCCGTTAAAGAAAAAGAGGTTTCTTAACTAAGCTGCATTTAAAAGCAATAGCGGGTGTTTTGACAAAGAAATCAGACATTTTTGTGTAATGTGTTTTTAGTTGATTTTATGTATGTTTTATGCATTATTAAAGAATATTAGATTTGCGCAATCTTTCTCTACATCAACTATAACCGTGCGTAATATCTTGTATCAAGTATCTTGGAAGTGAATCACTAGTTTTTGCTTCACGTATTAATATATAGATTTAATTCTTAATATTATTTAATTTTGAATATAAACGAACCCTTATAGTACGACAAATACCCAAGAGTCGTATTAAATCGAAAGCAGCTTGTCTATAAACAGCCCAAGATTAGATTATTGGAAATGTCGAGGTCAATGTAGACCCATATCATAAATTTATTGGACGTATTGCCCTGTTCGGAATTACGAGATGACTTTAGACTTCATGTCACGTTGGGAGTCGTAAAGGCATACGGGCTTTGTGATATTTTAGCAAGAAATGTGTGTCCTTATATAAGTACACGTTTAAGATGATATACTTTTGGGGGCAATAACTTATGTGACAAAACAAACTATTGAATTTTTTTGGCGAAAACAGTCTAAGAAAATCGTCGATGAAAAAAGACGAGGATATGAGGTTTGAGAAAACGGATCAAATTTGTAAAATATGTTCAATTTTGTGTCCATACATTTTCATTAGGAGATACTGGAACGAAAAACCGAAATACGGAACGATCCCTTTCAAAACATACGGCACACTTTTATTTGAGGCGACCATCTTATACCTCGGGAGTAGCAACACATCTGTGATTGACTTCAGATTGACACCTCGTTTTGTATGAAGTTATTTACAGATGTTCAGGAGCGGCAGTGACCACTTACCATCAAGTGGCATGCTGTCTGCTCATTTACTACTTTAAATATATATATAAAAAAGGCAGGTATGGCCACGAAAGCGAAAAATACGACTGCCTAAAAATATTCAAAATTTTCTTCAAATCACGGACAATATCAGCACGCGCAGCTTTCTCCATTGTTTTTCTCACAGTCTTGAAATATCCATCCACCATCCTTCAGCTATTTGAAGTCAACTGTTTGACATAGGCCTTCCCTAATGGGAATTTGCCAACAGAAACCTGGCATTCGTGTTGGTGACAGCAGTGGGTGTTGTCTTGAAAGATGCTGCCCATCCTCTGTACTTTGTTCCTTAGTCGCCTCTCACGCCATTCAGAACGGAAGACACTGCTGTCTACCTCTTCCTGCTTTTGTTTCTTTTTTATTTGAGAGGGAAATGAAGTGGAGTGGGGTTGGAGTGGTAATATTTAAGACAGATACTAGACGGCACGGCAAGAGCAGCGATAGCCTAATGGTTGAAAATTACCCTCTGAATCAGGAGGTCCGAAGGTTCAAACCCAGGCGCACCACTGATTTATGTGCGTTTTAGAAATTAGCTATCACTGCTTTTCGGTGAAGAAAAACATCGTGAGAAAACCTACACACCCGAGTTCTTTAAAAAAAAAAGATCTCGAAAGTATGTGAAGGCCATCAATTAGCACTTGGCCAGCGCGGTGGGCTATGGCCTAAAACTCTCTCATTCTGAGAGAAGACCCGTGCCCAGCAGTGGGACAATAACAGTTTGTACCCACCAGACGGCACAATACTCTTATAGGTCACGAACAATATTTGGCAGCGCTATATTTTGTCAATTTACGTAACCACGCAAATACAATACCAATCATGTCGATTGACTTCAGAACAAAGAACTCGGTGAATCGATATGTAATTTACGACATAAAATGTTTCGTAAAACATGACAATGCTGTAATGTATCGTTAAATAGGTAAATATAATTAAACATCATATTCAAAGCTGGGATTTTTCATTCGGTTTAAGTAGCAAACGAACGACCGAACACCCTTCCACCGAAACGCAAGAATTGATTCACGCTAGAAATAGATGCGGCGGTGGTATTTCTCAGGTCTATCCATATGCCGGAGCGCTGTGACATGGGGTTCTTCAAGAAAGGTGCGAAAAGAGCTCTCCTACAAAGCCGGCGATGCATTGGCGACTCCTCTGGTGTTGCGAATGTCCACAGGCGACGGTGACTACTTTCCATCAGGTAGCCCGTCTGCCTTATCGTTAGGTTTAAGTATAAAAAAAACATGCGTGCGTACAAAGTACACATGTCAGAAGTAAAACTTCTTTGGCGAACTAATTTATAAATCTTGTTTATATTTATACAAATCTAAAACTTTAAATTTCCAAGATTAAGAGGAAGGGAAAAAGGCGTGATACGACGTTCGCTCTGTCTCACTTTTTCTCTCAATCTTTCTCACTCGCTTGCTCCCTACTCTCACTCCACGGCTAGTTGCTCATGCTACGTTCGCCCTGTCTTACTCTCTCTCAATCGGTCTCGATCACTCTCTCTCTCTTTTCCGACACTTCCGTTGCATACCGGCGTGACGTTTCATCTGTAAAAAATTTACCCTCATGCGCCTAAAGAAGTTTCACTTCAAAAAAAATATGCGTTCTACCATCTAACAATATATGTGTTTGAATTTAATGTATATTTTTCAAGCCATTATCAAAAGTATTTATAGTGTCCTTCCATAAGACGAAATCTTTATGAATTTTTTGGCAAAAGGAGATCTCCCACCACGCGAGATAATCATACCTGGAGAGCGGTCGTGCTCCGACAGTCTTTATTCGGAATTTGTATATGTGCGGGGTGTTGAGAATACTTCAATAGCGTGTTTTAGAATACTAGTAGCGCCATCTCTCGATAAATTGCGGGAGGCCACAATTTGATAGGCGATATACTAAGTTACTTAGTAGTTACAAGTATTAAACTCAATTTCGCCAAATTTTGAGTTCGATCCCTTTCATTCTCCCTCTGTGATATGTTTGTTTATGTATTTAGAATTACCGACACGAGTACAAACATAATCGGATTAAACATTCGTGTTGAAATTTACATACTTAGAATGTTATTTTGAAATGACGTGATGTTTGTTTATACTGTATTTTGCATAAACGTGTGTGTAAAACATTATATTTTATTGGTATTCACGATAGACGGTTTTAATTTCTTTACTACCTATATTTCGACCTAATTATATAATCTAAATTTTCAATTTAAACCAGTGTAGTTCGACCGGGGAAGTATCACCGTCACACCTATTTCTAGTGTGAAGTATTTCTTGCGTTTCGACATTAGGGTGTGGTTGCCGGCACACTTTTACATGATGCGACCATAGTTCTCGGGGGAAGCAACGCATCTGTGATTGACTTCAGATGGAACCCATGTTCTATATGAAATTACTTAGAAATGTCCATGGGCGGCAGTGACCACTTACCATCAGGTGGACTGCATACTCGATTGCTACTGCTGTCCGATAAAAAAAAAAAAATACCCTAATTATATGATCGAAACTGCGGTGGCGGGGAGAAATGGCTGACAAGTCTATTGATAGAATAGAATTATCTAAACCGACTTCCAAAAAGAAGAAAGATTCGTCTGTTTTTTTTTATTTGTTACCTGATTACAAGGTCTGTTTTTTTTATTTGTTACCTAATACTGGATGAATCGATTTGGATGATTTTTTTTATTTGAAAGGTAGTGCGTGTCATGGGGTCCCATTTTTAGCATGGCATCCATAAGAAAAGCGCATAAGTCTTAAATTTGCATAAACGATGTGTGCGATAATTGGACATACAGGACATAGTCTCGTCGTCATTCAGCGAAATATGTTGAGCGCCGACTTCAGAACTATGTACTAAGTACTGAGTATGTTCTAAACCAAAATTTATTGAATTTTTTTTTTTATTTTATTACGACATGGAAGTCGGTAGACATGTTTTGTTAAAAAGTTTATACTTTCAAAGCACTGCAATTCGCGATTGCGAATCGTTCGCGAATGCGAACCTTTGCGATTGCAAATCGTTACATCACTGATTTATTCGTGACTACCGCGCAAAGAACATTGTGCTGAATATTTATTAAAACTTCTTTTTTACAGTGTAATTACAAAAAGCAGATTAAACTTTTCATATTTCATTTTCTTCGTTTCACTACACCGAAAACACAAGTAAATTTACATTAACATTATAATATTACATCAAACGACAGGCAATTAAATTTTAAAGCAAAAATTCAAGAGCTAGAACATTAATAAAAACTTAACACGTTAATAAAGCTATTAGAAATTCTCTTTGAAAAAAACTATATCATTTACGCTTGAAAAAAGTATATAGCCTCAAGTCACACGATATGCGCATAAAATGCCTGTATTAAGTAATTGTGTCACCGCCGGCTAAAACTATAAGCGAGTGTTTTATAGAAGAAGGAGAAGAAAGATATTTATTTAGCAATTTTTTGGGTTACAATAGTTTTGATTACATAAGATGTTTAAAAAGTATAGTAGTACAATGTATGACAACAGTGCCTCACAACGGGTGGGACTTAAGATGAACATGGACAAGACGAAAATCATGTCACACCCGTACTAGTAGTTGTAGACGGCACTCTTCACGAAGTTGTCAACGACTATATTTACCTGGGACAAACGATCCGGATGGATAAGTCCAACTTTGAGAGGGAGGTCACTCGAAGAATCCAACTCGGTTGGGCTGCGTTCGGGAAATTACGTAATATTTTCTCGTCAACAATTCCTCAGTACCTGAAGTTGAAATTATTCGAGCAATATGTGTTTCATTCAAAAGCTCAGGCTCGCTATGCTATGGAGAGGGTTATGCTCGGAACTTCGCTACGAGGTATGATTCACAACGATGAAATCTTCTACGGCCACGTTTAGGTAAAAGGAATACAGGTCACTCCCTACCAGGTGGACCGATGACTTGAAGAAGACAGCAGGAAACCATTGGATTCAGAGGACACAGGACCGTATTTAATATGAGGTTTATTACAGATGTCCAGATAAAGCGACTGCATGTTCGTTGGCTACTTCAATTCTATAAATGCACCCGCAACTTTATATTTGACGACCCGCATGGCGGAGCAATTTCAACACCGGTCTGGCGCACAATGGGTCCCGGGATCGATTCCCGGCCAGACAGATATTGAATGATAAGTTTAGATTCATGTTCAGGGTAAGTTAGATTCATGCTTGTGTGTGTCCATAGTACCCACGACGCAGGAGAAAATCCAAGTGTGGGGCTATTAGTGTAGAAAGCGTGCGTGTAAATAAGTATCACCACATCAGGTCCTTGTCAAACATACTCAAGTTCTAATTTTAAAATTTTGGGTGATAAACTACATCATAGCTGCAATTGGTTACGTACGTTACGTAACTGTCACATGAAATATGAAGCATTCGTTACTCGCTTGTAGTAGGTCAAATGCCTTAGGTCTTGCTCCGAGTACTAGGAAACTAACTAAGGCTAGGCACAAGAAAGGAAGCGAAACTCGGTCAAGTGTGTTCCTGGCTTAGACTGTAGTGCCTCGGATAAAGCCCTTACCCGCACTTGCGGTATGGTTTTTGAGATTATGACTTATTTTACACGCATGCTTTTATTATGCTAGGAGTTATGCGGTGACTAATTAATGTTACTCATTGTTTTATTTTTTAACATCATTGTTGAGTTATTACAATAGCATTTATTGTGAAAAGATTTATCTTAGTCTATTAAAGTTTGAGAAAATCTGTCTGATTCTGCATGAAAGCAAAAATATGATAGTAAAGTAATATTCATATATGTGAGAGATAATTAATCAATATACCATGGTATATGACCTCATTATTTATTTATTTACATATTTATTGCACCTTTAAAAAGTTACAATAGGGCAAACTTAATGCCTGATGGCATTCTCTGCCAGTCAACCCTGGGTGGCTGGAAAATTTGCGGCAGGTGTTTTAAACACAAAGATTATGGATATTTAATATGTTATAAATACATCATATACATACTATATCATTAAAATATATATTATACATACATATAATACACATTCACATATACATATAATACTCATTCATATTATAAGAATATTACCACGTCAGTTGTCAATGTCAGAGAATTGGTCAATAGCGCTTGTGATGGTTTTGTCAATAAATACGTACACTGATTTAGAATTAAACAAATATCGATATGTTGGACAACAATGGCGACCATTCGATAACAATCTATTGGATTCTGCGACATATTTTTCTAGGCCGTAGAACATATCGTGGGACGACAAGAAAAACTCACTAACTACAAAATTGTATAACCCCGATTTTTTCACTTAATACACTATTCTTTAACAATACATTATTACGAAAATAATATATGGGTACTATAACCTGTACGATATTTTATTTAATGATATAACTTCATGTTGCATATTCTGTAGTTAGTGAGTTTTTCCTGTCACCCGACGATATGTAATTCGAGCGGAGATGTAACACCGCCACATCTATTCATAGTATGAAACAGTTGGAACGGTGGAAGAGTGTGGTTGCTGGCTCATTTTAAGATGCGATCATCTTAATCTGTTTCTTAATATCATTTTACAATAAATTTTAAGTTTGACATTATGTATTATAAATTTATATTCCAAATTAGCTATAACATTTGTATTTGTCCATCCATCAGCCTTTGAAAGTCCACTGGACATAGGCCTCCCCTAATCTGCGCCATTTCGACTGGTCCTGAGCCATCTGAATCCAGCGGTTACCCGCCGTCTTCTTCAGGTCATCAGTCCACTTGGTTGGGGGGCGGCCTGCACTCCTTTTGCCGAGACGTGGTCTCCATTCGAGGACTCTTCTACCCTATCCGTTATCTGTCCTACGAACGAACTGATACTAAGAACGATTTGTATTTGTATTAATAGTTAAAATGTTAGTGTCTTATGATTTTTTATAATTTATTGTATGTCCACCTGTGGCAGGAATATGGATTTCAAGATCTTTGTTATAGTTTTTATTGTACCCATGTTCCATTAATAATAAATGATTTGATTTGATTTCATCTTAGTCCTCGGGAGCAGCAACTGCTTCACGCTTAAAGTAGGTGTGACGGTGGTACTTGGTTCTACCTTACTCATTTTACCACCAATTAATTTAAGATACCAAAAATCAGTCTGAAATCAAACCTGGACCTTGCGTAACCATCACAAAACATTAACATACATATACCAAATACGCAAGTAATCCACGAAGAAACGTATCATTTATAATTCAGTAGAATGAATATTGAATAATTTATCAATCTACAACGGTACATTATTATTTCGTAACAGAATTAAACATTACATTACTATACTAGCATATTCCTACGGCTTTGCCTACTTTGATTAAATTTTCTAACGTAATGTCCTTCGTGTTAACCAAGATTATATAATATCTGTGGGAAAGAAAGAAAGAAATTTTCTTTATCTAATTGAAGTAGCATGCAGTCCACTTGTTGGTAAGTGGTCACTGCCGTATGGATATCTGTAAACAACTTCATATAGAACACGGGTTCTATCTGAAGTCAATCACAGATGCGTTGCTACTCCCGAGGACTAAGATGGTCGCCTCGTATAGAAAGTGTGCCGGCAACCACCCCCTTCCAACAAAAAGACAGAACAGTTTTACGTTAGAAATAGGTGAGGTGGTGGTACTCCCCCGGTTGAACAACACTGGTTCTACCACCTTCACAAGAGTATGAAAGAGTAACAAACACACGTACATGCTCATAGAATTTCACATTTATAATAATAACCACCATTTCCCAGCGACTTCGCTCTCGTTGAAGCACTAAATATCAAAGATCATTACATTTTAATAGAGCTGAATGAATATTATTCAGTATTTAAAAAATACTATATACCAAATATGTATTCGATCGGGAGGTCCGAGGTTAAAACCCAAGCACGCATAACTGATTTATGTGCGTATTAGAAATTAATTATCACTGCTTTTCGGTGAGGAAACCTACACACCCGAGAGATCTTTAAAAAGTGTGTGAAGTCCATCAATTCGCACTTGGCCAGCGCGGTCGACTATGGCCTAAAACTCTCTCATTCTGATATGAGAGAAGAGAGAGAGAGAGAGAGAGAGAGTTATGAGAGAAGACCCGTGCCCAGCAGTGGGACAATAATGGGTAGAAGAGAGAAATATATATTATATTATATTATAAAGTATCCTATGTTTTTCTGATACCTCTAAGAATATGTGTACAAAGTTTCATGATAATCGGTTGAGTAGTTTTAGCGTGAAAGCGTAGCAAACAAACTTACATTTATAATATTAGTAGATAAGAAATAGGACTGTATTTAACTTGACTGATAATACTGAACAGATTCATAAGTTATTTGAGTTGTACACGGACAATTTCGGTACTAAATATACCGTTTCGTTTATTTGCAGGGAATCTTTAATGTTTTACTGCGTAATTCTAATTCTGAACCTTTATCTTTACTTTTTAATCGTATGATTTGATCCCCAAACAGTTTGGTCTCGTAGAAAATTTTACTATTTTATTCAGTACTTGGTGGCCAACCTAACTCTGTTTTATGCAATGTAATAAACGTCAAATGTATTTTTGACAAATTTTAGTAATTTTAGGTCGTCGCTAACGCTTTAAATTGCATGTAGATTACTTTGAGTATCACTTACTTACTCTAGAAAGCGTTTTTGACGTGAGAACGTCTTATAATTCAATAGCGCCGGCTGCACGCACCAAAACGCATGACTCATGCGGCGATACCTTGCTCTGAGGCGTTCCATTTATGGCTTGAAGTGCAAGCGAGAGCGCGAAACGAGCGACAAAGAGGCGCAATCGGCGTCCGCGTTCGGTAGCGTTCGACATCTGTCTCTCTCCTACTTAAGTGAGCGATGCGTCCGCGTGGACAGCTGCTGTACAATAATACATATTCATGTTTTCGACAAGTATGAAGATAAAAAAAAAAACATAATTGTATTTATGCGTAGAAATAAATGTATCTTGATCAATTGTGATTTCCATTTACCTTCGTCTCTATCTACAGTGGGTCAAAAAAGTATTTGTACACCTCCTTTTTTACCCATAACTTTAATCAAACGAACGTTACATGAACGAAATTTGGGTGGTAAGTACTTCACAAAGTATAAAAACATTGTGTATATGTATTTATTTTTAATAAAGAGTTATAAAAAAGTTATACGAAAAAAAACAAGAATTGAGTGGTCAAAAAAGTATTTGTACACTTACGACAACCTTGTAAAACATGAAAATTTTAAACCCGACATTATTAATGAAATGAAATATGCATGTCTCTAGCATCAATAATAGGTTGTTATCTTTTTGGCATGGATTCATCCAATTCTAAAGATCCGTGTTCAGGTATTATTTCCGCTGTTCTATGATTATTCGTTGCTGATTATGTATATTTGAGATTTTTCTGTTGTGCACTTTTATATCTAAATTATGCCCAAGATTTTCAATAGGATTAATATCCGGAGACTGGTGGTGTGTGGTGACAATCAACTATTCAAAGTGCGGTGACATACCTAACTGATAGATAATTTTATAGAGTAACTATTCTCTTGTTAATAGTGCAGTGTGCTTAGGGTCATTGTTATGCTAAAAGTGATATTGACGATAAATGCATAATTTGACTGCACTTTCATTCAAATTATCGCGCTACACTTCGATATATTTGCGTGCATTTATATTCCCTTCGAAAAAAGCAAGCATTTCGATGCCATCGTAAGCCATACAGGTCCAAAACGTAACGTCCCGTCCACCATGATTAACCGTTATTCTGCGGTTGCAACTCAGCAATCGGTTTTCACCAAACGATTTCTTTTTAATTTTGGTTGAGTGTAGAACATTATGCACAGTTTATGATCATACGGACTTGCTAGATGTTGATGCGATGTGATTGATCGGCGTTTGAACACTGGAAAACGGTTTTTCTGAAGCATCTCTAAAGGTAGTACGGCGCTCTCTCGTCATAAGTATCTTCAGTTGACCTAATCGGGTTTCGTTTTACATTTGTATAAGCCATTCTTTCGAATTTTTTTACAATGTACTGCATTGTCATGATGTTTACATTCAGCTTTTTTCCATTTTTCTGATATTTTCTTTGTTTCCGAAAAATATTAACGCAATCTTGTCGAAACTTACATATTTTACTTTTTTTATTTTCTTTGATTGTTTGATACTCATTGTAAACTGAATTGGTAATCAAATAATCGAAGAATAGTCTAAAAAAGGTTTATGAAACATTTAAGGACGCTTTGTCTTCATTAAATACTTTTTTCGATAGTTTAAAGATGTACACGTAAGTGTACAAATACTTTTTTGACCCCTCAATTCTTGTTTTTTTTAATAACATTTTTTTTACTCTTTATTAAAAGTTAATATACATACACAACGTTTTTATGCTTCGTTAAGTACTAACCACCCAAATTTGGTTCACCTGACATTCGTCTAATTGAAGTTATTGGTAAAAAACGAGGTGTACAAATACTTTTTTGAGTCACGGTATATCCATACAAAATATCTATCAAACAAATAAAATTAAACTTTTCTTTTGAAATGTTGCATTACCATTCCATCAGTATTTTCTAATGACGTTATCACGTTAAATTATCGTCAGTAAACCGACTTTACAGACAACTGAGTTTTTAAATCGCATACTTTACTAAAACAATATATAGATACTATATTCATCCAGGTGAAATAAAAATAGAAGGAAAATCAGAAATCGTAATCAAGGTCCACGGCTGCGTTGTAAAAAACCGTAGCTTAATGAGCCGAAACATCAAGATGGCGGGTAAATTATTTCGCCGAATCCAAGCGAGGGTTCGGCATATTTTGCAAGGCTAATGGCGTGTGCCGGAAAATCTCTGAGGTGTTTATATTGCTATGTAATGTATAACGCTCAGATGGGTTGCTGAAAACCGAATGCCTAGATTGAAAAGAAAAAAAACATGCGTGCGTACAAAGTACACATGTCAGAAGTGAAACTTCTTTGGCGAACTAATTTATAAATTGTATAAGTTGTTTAAACATAATGTTTTTCAAACCATCAATAGATGGCGATGTTCTGATTCCTGAAACACGTTAACGAAATAACAGTGGCGCTTATATAAGTAGACAGGATTTGATGAAATAAATCATTCTCATACAGTTCACTTGAAGTTGTTTTATTTTACCCATGGACCAGGATTTGAGTGCGGTGCATTAAGTTTGTACATGGTCCTTCGAGCCGGATTTAAAAGATGGACCAGGATTTGAGTGCGGTGCATTAGTTTTGTACATGGTCCATCGAATCGGATTAAAAAGATGGACCAGGATTTGAGTTCGGTACATTACTTTTGTATATGGTCCATCGAATTGGATTAAAAAGATTTTATGAGCACAGTGGTGGTGACACCACTGAAACCCGTACTCGCAGTGGATCGCTGCAAGGACTGAGTACGTGGTCGGAAGACAAGACGTTGCTGGTTTGAACGTCGTGTCCAGGAAGATTTTTTGAGCACAGTGGTGGTGACACCACTGAAACCCGTACTCGCAGTGGATCGCTGCAAGGACTGAGTACGTGGTCGGAAGACAAGACGTTGCTGGTTTGAACGTCGTGTCCAGGAAGATTTTTTGAGCACAGTGGTGGTGACACCACTGAAACCCGTACTCGCAGTGGATCGCTGCAAGGACTGAGTACGTGGTCGGAAGACAAGACGTTGCTGGTTTGAACGTCGTGTCCAGGAAGATTTTTTGAGCACAGTGGTGGTGACACCACTGAAACCCGTACTCGCAGTGGATCGCTGCAAGGACTGAGTACGTGGTCGGAAGACAAGACGTTGCTGGTTTGAACGTCGTGTCCAGGAAGATTTTTTGAGCACAGTGGTGGTGACACCACTGAAACCCGTACTCGCAGTGGATCGCTGCAAGGACTGAGTACGTGGTCGGAAGACAAGACGTTGCTGGTTTGAACGTCGTGTCCAGGAAGATTTTTTGAGCACAGTGGTGGTGACACCACTGAAACCCGTACTCGCAGTGGATCGCTGCAAGGACTGAGTACGTGGTCGGAAGACAAGACGTTGCTGGTTTGAACGTCGTGGAGGTGTCCAGGAAGATTTGTTCACATTGGAGCGGAGGACAAGACAATACTGTACTGTACTAAGCGAGGCTTTACGTCACACTGCAAATCAAGAAGTTTGGAATATTTGTAAGTGTGTGAGTGAAGGTGCAATCGTGAGTACTGTTACAATTTGTTTAATAGACGGATTTCAACCTTATTGCAAGGCGATCCAGGACTTTAACTTTTAGTGTAAATTACTAACATTAATTTATAAGACTTATAATGTAATTTATTCGCAATTCGCAACCATAATTGTTTGTTTTAGTTAGCGTTTAAAGTTAAGTAAAATGGTTAAACTGGAATCGTTGCTTAGCTTGCAAGACGATTTATCAAAGCGAATTTTCAAATCCAAAATTAACTTTAAAAAGTCGCCAAAAGAATGTATTACTAAGGAATACGTCGAATATAGATTAGAGTCTTTAGAGCAGTTATGGTTGGAATTTAGGGAAGGTCACAAGGACTTATTGCAGCAAGGCGATCCTCAGCTATTAAAAAAGGAATCTTATATTATCTCAGATGTCTATGATAAAACTGAAGAAGAATTCATAGAATATAAATGTGAATTAAAACGTCACTTATCTGAGATGCAGGTTAGTACGGATAGTCAATGTAGTAATTCGAATTTAAAATTAAAATTTGTAAAATTACCTAAAATAAATATCCCTAATTTTTCTGGTAAATATACCGAGTGGATTACGTTTCGAGATTTGTTTCTATCTATGATACATAACAATGTCTCTTTAGATAATGTGCAAAAGTTACAGTATTTAAAAGGATTTTTAACTGGAGAAGCAGAACAATTACTTAGGTATATACCGGTATCAGATGTGAATTATGAACAATGCTGGAAACTGTTAGAAGAAAGATATAGTAATAAAAAATACCTATCTCATTGTATATTAAAAAGATTATTAAGTCAAAAGAATGCAACTTCAGAGTCGGCAAGTTACCTGAAGGAACTCATGGATACCTCATGTGATTGTTTAAGTGCGTTAAGTAATCTCGGTATTGATGTGTCCACATGGGATATAATTGTTATTCACCTGCTTTCGATTAAATTAGATTCCGAGTCTCGAAAGCAATGGGAGCTGAATGTAACAACGAATGTGTCTTCAGATTGCTTGCCTACTTTTAAACAATTTAAAGATTTTTTAACAAGTAGATATCGTGCATTGGAATTTATTGAACCTAAATTTGTAAATAAACAAACTACATCTAATATAAAGTCATTTAGTAACAGTAATACAAAGGTGTTACATGCGACAGGGGTGTCAAAACTCGCATGTGAATTTTGTGGAGAGGAACATAAACTCAGTTTTTATAAACAGTTTGAAAGTTTGGATTATGAGAACCGACGCGAATTTATAACTAAAAATAGAATTTGTTTCAATTGTTTAGGTAGTAATCACGGTGTAAAATTTTGTAAAACGCCCATCAATTGTAAAATTTGTAAGAAACGACATCACTCCTTACTTCATCCAAGTGGTGTCTCCACTTCAACCGTTATTTCAGGTGGGTCAGTTCAAACGGTTAAAGAGGTTTCGGGGAAGGATTCTGAAATAAGTACGGTTTTAAATAATTCGGAAAGAGCTATTACACCAACAATTGCTGCAAGTCACATGCGCTGCCAAGGCTAAAGAAGGCAGACAGGTATTGTTAGCTACAGCTTTGATAGAAGCTGAAACGAGATCAGGTAACTATCAAATTATAAGAGCATTATTGGACCAGGGATCTCAAGCTTCATTCGTAACGGAAGCTACAGTCCAAGGTTTGGGATTGAAGAGAATTCCTGTGACTAATGTAATATCGCGTCTAGGTGGTGACAAAACGATGATTACAAAATATATGGTTATATTGAAAATTAAATCTAGAAACGACCCAAATTTTGAAATGGAGTTGAAGGCTTATGTTCTAAGTAATATAACAACACATCTTCCAGGTAAACGAATCACTTTAAAAAATTGGGTTGAACTAAAGCAGCTATGCAGATCCTGCATACGATGTACCTAACAGGATCGATATCCTTTTGGGGGCGGAAGTTTACTGTCGGATATTAAAGGAAGGTATGCTACGTGGACCTATCGGATCTCCAATAGCACAATGTACAACATTGGGTTGGATATTGTCCGGATCCGTGATGTCTGACATTGATGAAGATAAAGTCACTGTTTGGCATGCACGGATGGAGGAATTCGAAATAAAAGGATTTTGGGAATTGGAATCAGAACCTTTATTAAATTCAAAATGTTGACATTGGAAGAACAAAGATGTGAGGACCTTTATGCATCCACAACTTCTCGTGATGAAGACGGCAAGTACATCGTAAAGTTGCCATTCCTTGATGTTGATCCAGCCTGTAAATATGGAAATTCACGAGAAGTAGCGATAAAGAGACTTAAAAATCTAGAAAGGAAATTGAATAATGATTGTAGGTTGAGGGAAAGGTACATAGATGTAATGAAAGAATACTTATTATTAAATCATATGGCATTAGTTCAAGAACCTGATAGTAAAAGAAGTCAAGCTGCATACTTACCTCACCACGCAGTAGTAAGAGAAGACAAAACTACATCTAAGCGTATAGTGTGGAGAGATAAACCTGAAGATCCAATCCAGGATTACAAGTTGCTGACTGTCACGTTTGGTACAGCTTCTGCTCCATATTTAGCGGTAAAAACTCTAAATCAAGTCGCCAATGATTACAAGTTCAAATACCCTATAGCTGCAAGGAAGGTGGAAAAGGAGTTCTATATGGATGATTTATTGACTGGCTGCCAAAATGTAAAAGAAGGAATACAGTTAATTGAGGAAATGGATGCACTACTAAAGGAAGGGGGATTTGTTCTGCAAAAGTGGTCAAGTAATAGGGAGGAATTATTACAGGTTTTAAATAGAAAGGTTAATAAGGAAAATAATAGGATAGATGTGAAGGAGGATGATTTGCCTCCATCAAAATGGCTTTTTGGCAGGATTTTACAAAAGCATTCAGGCGCTGATGGTTTGACCAGAGTAGTCACAATAAAATGTAAAAATGCGGTTGTCAAACGTCCAACTTCCAAACTTATCATTTTGCAATTAGTCATTAGTTGGTAGATTTAATGACGTCTTCATGTCATATTGTACTTAAAATCTATAACTAATTTTAAAATGTTTTATTGTATTAGTTATCATTGTCTGTGTGGTTAATATTTTGTTAATTGTATGTTAATTTGGGATTATTGTTTATATTTATGCGTCATGATGGGCGGTAGGAAAGGACATTCTGTCCTTGGTGGGCGGAATGTATAAGTTGTTTAAACATAATGTTTTTCAAACCATCAATAGATGGCGATGTTCTGATTCCTGAAACACGTTAACGAAATAACAGTGGCGCTTATATAAGTAGACAGGATTTGATGAAATAAATCATTCTCATACAGTTCACTTGAAGTTGTTTTATTTTACCCATGGACCAGGATTTGAGTGCGGTGCATTAAGTTTGTACATAAATCTTGTTTATATTTATACAAATCTAAAACTTTAAATTTCCAAGATTAAGAGGAAGGGAAAAAGGCGTGATACGACGTTCGCTCTGTCTCACTTTTTCTCTCAATCTTTCTCACTCGCTTGCTCCCTACTCTCACTCCACGGCTAGTTGCTCATGCTACGTTCGCCCTGTCTTACTCTCTCTCAATCGGCCTCGATCACTCTCTCTCTCTTTTCCGACACTTCCGTTGCATACCGGCGTGACGTTTCATCTGTAAAAATTTTACCCTCATGCGCCTAAAGAAGTTTCACTTCAAAAATAAGTGCTATACAATCCTAAACTAATTTAGTATGCAATACTATTTTAGAACACCACTCCATTGATCCTCGGTTATGCAGACTTCTAAAGGAATTTTTAGCTTAAGATTCCACCACCGACCACTTTCATGATGGACTTATATTATTCAAAAGAAAAATATATAGAGTCTTACACCCCACATCCAACCCAAATCTACAAGTTTTATAATTTTATGTTTTTCTTTTTTTCTTTTGTTAACTTTAGGCACACTTTTAATTTCAAATTAATAATGTATTTTTTTTTAGTTTTCTTATTATATTATCCTTATATTTGTGTTTATCTATGTGTTTATGTCTCTTATATGTTATCTGTCTTCATAGCTAATTGAAATTCCATGTTATTCTTTTTTGGCCTCTGTTATCTATAATTTTGTTGCATGTAATTTTGTTAATGAAGCATTGAATAAATAAATAAATAAAGACTAGACGGAGCGGTGGGCCCAGCCTGCCACCTGGGAGGAGCCCGATTGGGCACCGCGTTCCTACGTTTCGGGTGTGGTTCCCAGGTCAGGTTTTATGAAGTTATCACCTTAGTTCTCGGGCAGCAGCAACGCAATTATTTGACAACCCGCGTGGCGGTGCGGTTACCATACTGGTCTGACGCGCAATGGGTCCCGGGTTCGATTTCCGGTCAAACAGGTATCTGAATGAGGAGTTAAGATTCTTGTTCTGGGTTTGGGTGTTTGTGTATGTCCATGGCACCCACGACACCTTAACCTTACCTATACTTTCCCATACTATTTCTCGAATTTCTACTGTGGTATAACCTAGTATTCTCTACTTTACAATCACAATAGTGGCCCTGATTTATTCGCGGCAGCAGGCATCTAAATTAAGGCACATTTGTATAACTCCTTAACACCCCATTCGCGCTTATAAGGCATTTTCACAAAAAGCAGTTGGACGACTCGCGTGGCGGGGCGCTTACCATAGCCGTCTGACGTGCAGTGGGTTCTGGGTTCGGTTTCCGGTCAGACAGGTATTTTAATGATGATTTTGGTTTTTTGTTTTGGGTAGCCGTATCGTCTTTTTATGTGTAACATACAACACCCCACGTCACAGGAGAAAATCCTAATGCAGGGCTATGAGTGTAGAAAACGTTTATTTATTTACTGCTTAAAAAAGTCACATATATCTCTATAGCAGTAACTCAATTAGATCTGAGAGGTGATTTATAATTAATCTAATATGAACTATAATCACATTGTCGCGGGGCGTGCGTGCCGTGCGCCCCACGTGCGTTGTCGTGAGTGCGCAGGCGCGTCCGTCGGCTAAAGCGAGTCCTCACCGACGGCTCTTACCGCGACGGAGGGGTGCGGGCGTGATGTTGTTACGGACGGACTTTCGCTCGTCCGGCGCCGGAAGCCCGCTCGTGTGTGTACTTCGCGTCGGGGAGTTGCGCCGTTCTCTTCCTGCGTCGATGTAGAGGGTGCGGGGGGTAGGTGCGGGGGGAGACGTTTTTTTAAAAGAAACAAGAATGACGTTATCTGTTTAAGCCGTAGTGGACCAGCCAAAGCCTAGCCCTAATCCCCCTTGCCTAGCCCTAATATTCTTCGCTCTTCTTTCGCGGAGAATCTTCTTTCTTCCTGCTGCAGAAGGTCCTTCCGTCCTGCAGAGTTTCCAGTCTTCAATCTTCAGTCTTGAGTCTTCAGAGTCTTCTTTCTTCTTCAGAGTCTTCTTTCTTCTTTTTCTTCTTCGGAGTGCTTCTCTCTGGAGGCCATGTTCGCTTGACTTTGACTTTGAAAGTCGTCCTATGCCGCGGCGTGGCGTCGCCGCTTGGCGTAAGGTCTGCGGGCCTCGAGGATCCCCTCCTTACCCGGGCAATTCCCTCAGTGGAAGCACTGTCCACCGGTGATGTGTGCTGCCGTCAGGCAGTGTTGCAGCCTTCGGCCTTCTGTGACCGCGCTATGCTGCTACGCAGATTTAGTCCTCCAGATGGTCGGAGGATACCTGGCCCTCGAGTTCACGAGGGAGCGGACGCCCCTCGGGGGGTCGAGCGTGAAGGGGCGCGAAACCTCGTAGATGGGCATGTGGCCCACTGTCAGCGCGTTCGTACATACGACGCGCCAACTGAGCCACAAACCTGTCCAAGGTTTGCACCTTAAGGTCGCGCTCCAACACGTCGTTCCGAACGAAGCGACCCGCCCCGACGATTGCCCGGAGGGACTGGCTCTGCTGCGCGCGGAGGCGTTTCCTGTTGGACTCTGACACCAACGCGTACCACGCCGGCGCCGCGTAGGTCAAACGGGATCGGACGTACAGCTTGTACACCTTTAGTTTTGTTCGGAGCGGCAGATGAGATGCAAGCACCGGTCGGAGCATCGCACGTGCAACACGGGCCTGTCGGATCACGTGGTCCACCTGAGGCACCATGTGCAACGTGCGATCGATGTTACATCCCAAGTACCTAACTGTGGGCTGCCAAGCCACCTCCCGATCACGAAGACGTAGCGGCGGCGGCATGCTGCGTTTGCGGCTGAAAAGTGTCGCGACCGTCTTACCGACGTTGACGGCCATACGCCACTTATCCAGCCACTCCGGTAAGAGATCCAACAGTCGTTGCATCCTGCGTGTAGCTATTGCGGCATCACGAGAAGACGCGAAGTATGCGCTGTCGTCCGCGAACAGCGCGAGCTCCACGTCCCTTTCCCATTCCTCGAGGTGACCTTCGAGGGTGGGAATGTCGTTCGTGTAGAAGGCGTAGAGTAGTGGCGAGAGGCAGCTACCCTGTGGTACACCAGCACGTATTGGGCGGGGGTCTGAGGCGACGTTCTCAACCGACACATAGAACTGCCGCCCATCTAGAAATGACGCCACTAACCTCACCAATAGCGCCGACAGGGGTGACTCCAACAGCTTGAAAACGAGCCCAGGGTGCCATACGCGGTCGAACGCCTTCTCGATATCGAGGAAGACGCCGACCGTGTGTCTACCGTAATTGGTCTCGCTTGCAAGATGGTGGAGCACTCGTGCCAGCTGCAGCGTAGTCGAGTGACCGGCGCGGAAGCCGAACTGCTCGTCCCTTAAACTAAGTGACGGTCGCAGTCGCTTCAGCGCCAGCCTCTCGAAGAGCTTTGCTATGGTGGGCAGCAACGTGATGGGACGGTAGCTGGCCGGGAGACGTCTGTCTTTCCCCGGCTTCGGGAGAACTATCACCTTACCCATCTTCCAGGTGGTCGGGAAGTGGCCGGTGCGTAGTATACCATTGAAGAGCCTTGTCATTACGACTAAGGCCCTCCTCGGGAGCATCGCCAACGCCATGTTAGGGACTCCATCGGGGCCTGGCGCCTTACGCTTCGGTAAACGTAAGGCGGCCTTCCGCGTCTCCGAGGGCGAGATGAACTCCAATCCCTGGGGTGGCGGTGTCGGGCGTCCAAGGAAGTCCTCTACCCACGCCTCTACGATCTCGTGGTGTTCGGCGACGGCAGCGGCTGCGGGGTGTGGAGAGAATTGCTCTTCTAAGTGCCCCGCATGAATCTCCGCCCTTTCTTTAGGTGAATAACATCGCCTGCCCTCACCATTAAGGAGTGGGCAGACGGTCTCCTTCGTTCGGGTGAGCTGCCTGGTGAGATGGAAGAGTGAAGTCTCGTGCTCACCTGCCTGGTCGACTCTCGCCTCCCAGGAGGCGCCACGGTACTCCGCCATCTCAGCAGACAACTCCTCCGCCAGGTTGTTGAGGTCACGCTTCACCCGGGGGCAGCGGGTGCGCGCCCATAATCGGCGAAGTAACCGCTTTTTACTTAATTTTCTCTCCAGGTGGGCCGGGAGTCTGGCGCGTCTCGAGGACTGCGGTATGAGAGTGGTCGCCGCGTCCAACGCCTCCCGGACGGAAGCCGTGAACGCGCCGGCCGCAGCTTCCACTCCCCCCGGTGTATTGAGCGCCTGGGTGAGCTTGACCCCACCCATGGTTAACTGAAAAGACTCCCAGTCCACCCTTCGAGTTACCGGTTTAAAGGCCACCGCGTCGGCCCCCAGACCAAGCGTGACCAGAATTGGGAGGTGCTGCGTGTCCAGATCATACAACACCTCCACATGAACAGGGCATCGGAGATTCCTGTGAAGCACTATGTCCAGGACATCGGGGCGAGAGGACTCAGCCGTGGGGATGTGGGTGGGCGATTCTGGCCCAATCGCCTCGTAGCCCATCTCCTCGGCGTCAAAGTACAGCTTGCGTCCCGCTGTATTGGTGATTCTGGAACCCCAAGCCGGATGTTTGGCATTGAGATCACCAGCCAGTAAGGTCGCAGCGCTCTCGTCCAGGATGGTGTGGATGTCCTGCGGGATAAATTGGGGACCAGGCGGTCGGTATGCGGCAAACAGTCGCAGTTCCCGTCCCCCGGCGCTCACTACGGCCCCGATGGAGCGCGTGCTCACGAACGGGGGCAGAGGAAGCACGTCGTGTACCAGGTCGCGGCGAATCGCAATGGCTGTGCCCCTGTAAGGGAGCCCTGCCGGCGATATTTCGTCGCGCCGGTACACGGCGTAGTTCGGGAGCGTAAAGGCCAGTCCCGGCCGCAGCTTCGTCTCGCCCAGCAGCACGACTTGTATGTCCTGCTCCCGGACGAGCCGACGCAGCGCCGGGATATGTTGGCCGATTCCTCCCGGGTTCCAATACAGGAGTCTAAGTTGGACAGCCATAATGGAACCCAAGAGTGTCGGCCAGGATGGATTTAATGGTACCTACAAGCGCTGGGTACCGCGCAATAGCCTCGCTGATGGTTGCTATTGCCGCCACCAGGTCATCGGCCGGCGTGTTGATCCCCAGGGCCTGCAGGGGGCGGGGTGTGGGAGTGGGGATGAAGACGGAGCGGGGGCGGGGTGATGGAGGCTGGGGTGCTGGGGCTACCTGGACCTCTACCTCCCTCTGCGACCGCTTACCTTTCCCCTTCCCTTTGTGGGAGGGGGCCGCCTGTGCAGCTGCCGGAGCTGGAGTCGGTGCTGGAGGAGGCGGCTGGTGGTCTGCCGGAGCAGCCTTGGTGGTGACGGCTGTCCTCGCGCCGCTTCCTGAGGGGCGCGGTCGATCGGCCGTCGATGGTTGAAGGGGGGGAGCCTGTACAGCCGGCGTTTCTGCCTGCTGTCCGCGCTTCCCCTTTCGCCTCTTGGCTTTGCGCCTGCTGCTTCTTACTACGGCAGGGGCGTTAGCCGGGGCCATCAGCGACGCGCCCTCAGTCGGCGCAAACTCCTCCACGACTCGAACTGGGACTGGCTCCCTCCGGGTCTGCGGCGGACGCTGTGCGGGCGCTGCGGTAGTTGGACGAGGCGGAGGGACCGTCATACCCCTCACGCGAGCCATCCTGCGCAGGTAAACACACGACCTGTTATTGGCCGAGTGTGCCCCCTTGCAGTTGGTGCATTTGGGGATGGCGTCCCTCGGTTCTGGGCAATCCCGGACTGCGTGCCCCCCCGCGCACCGGACGCATCTGGCCGGCCGGTGGCAGTTGGTAGAGGAGTGCCCCACTGCTTGGCAGCGATGGCACTGGGGGGGGCCAAAGCGACCCCTCCACGCCTCCACAACGACCCCCGGCATGAACAGGAGTTCCGTCACCCCGTAGAGGCGGCGCAACTCCGTCTCGGCCATTCGGTCCAGCTGCACGTAGAAGACGCAGCCGGGCTTACCTCGCCTAGATGGAATATGGCGCGCGAATCGTGCCGGGAATCCAAGCCTTTTTAGGGCTTCTGTGACGCTTCCTGGGTCCGTCATACCCGGCAGGCCCTTGACCGCCACCTTAGTGGGGCGATCGTCCTGCGGCGTATAACAGAACCAGGAGAGTCCCGGTTCTATGGCGGACAAGTCCGTCAAGTACCTTTGGATCACCCGGTACTCCTCGGCCGTCGGTGGCATAAACCTTATGCCTTGTCCAAAGGGCCGCGCATTAGGTGCGTGGCCCAGTTTCTCCCGCAGCGCCGCGAAATGAGTGGGCCAACTCGGCATCCGCTCGACCACAATGGGCGGGTACGCCTTGCCGGCCGCTGCAGCACTCGTGGGCTGGCGGGTGGTATTGCCTGCAGAAGTAAGAGGTGGTGGGCTTACTTGACGCGGCGGAGCAGGCGCCGCCAGCGCCGCCGCATAGGACGACTGTGCCTGGGGTTCAGGATACGATCCCAGGCGCGAAGATTCGGCCATCGGACTGGATGGCCGGGCAGATGGGGACGCGGCGCCGGGCGCCGGCGACGACGCCGATGCCAGACCGGCGTACGACGTCGAGTCCAGCTCGGCGTCCGTCGTCGCGACCCTTGGAGATGGCGTAGGTGACCGCGGCGGCGACCTAAATGACTTGAAACGACTCACCGTCCTAGCTTCGGCAACGACAGCAGCAGCAGCGGGATCCTCGGCACCCTCGCGGCTGTCCTCATACTCCGAGGAGCTTTCAGGAGACCGTGGATCCTCGCTGTCAGACGATCCTCCTTGCTCGGCATCTATGCACACCACCTTCGCCGGCAGCTGTGCACTCTCCGGCGAAGATGATGGCTGGCGTTGGGTCTTCGGGGGCCGCGCAGTACTTCCGGTTGGTACGTTTCTACGTCCGCCGAAACATAGCGGGTTTCCCCGTAGTCCTCTTCTCTCTCCGACTTCGGCGAGCTGGGCCGCTTCAGGGCCGGCCACCGCTTCAATTTCGCCGGTGTATATATTCCTCCGGACAACTTGTCGTCCGGAGGGTAGGCTTCTATTTGTTCTTCTTGACGAGGGTAGAGCGCCGCTATCCCTTTCCCTCACCGATCTTCCGTCCCTCTCTTCTGAAGGTTCGGTGAGGGTAGGGTCGATATTTTCCTCCATGAGGGTACTTTGAGAAAGTCTTCCGTCTCACTCCAAGCCTCCCTTTTCCTCGCCAATGTGTTCGATCTTGAAGGTAGTTTGAAGTGCTCCTTTGCCCAAGACGATTTTTAGCGCAGCACTGGCCCAACACCGGGACCCTTTCCAATGAAAGGGGCGGTGTTGGGCGCGGGACGTTACGTCGCGGTGGTCGCAGTCGGAGGCACTGGCCCGGGGGGCAATCAGCACCGAACGCAAACGCGGAACATCGCGGAACTCGGCGCACTCCGTGGCGCCGCGCTGATTGCCTTGATGATGGCCTCCGCTAAATCCTTGGTCCCGTTCGTTGAAGGTTCCTCTCGGTCCTCTGGCTTGACGGCGGCAATTGGAGGTTGGATGGCGCGCCCCTCCTTGGACGTGCCCTGCTGGTGCCCCTCCTTGGGCACCTCCCCCCGACGTACCTCTTCGGACATCCGACCGACCGTCGACTGCACCCATGTCTGGACGTTGGCGTCCCATGCAGTATCAGCCTCTTCAACTTCGGACTCTTCATCTTCCACCTGGGCCAACTCCCATTGGGCCCGGGCGAGTTCCGCTGCTGCTTTCGCTTCGTCTAGTTGTCGGCGCGCCAATTCTAGCTTGGCTTCCCGTTCCCGACGTCCCGTAGACACGACGGAGCGAGTCTTCTTCTTTGCTGCAGGTGCTGCCGTTGCAGCAGCTGGAGCAGCAGGAGCAGCAACTTCCGTCTCTGTAGTGACTCTTGACTCGTACGTAGTTAGCGTTCCCTCTGTAGTCGTGCCCGAGGTTCCCGACGTTCCCGAAGAGTCAGTTGTCCCTTGTGCCTCTTCTTCAGCACGGGGCGCAGTCGACTGGTTCGGCGGCGAGGTACCCCTCTGGCTCCTGGTGACAGGCATGACGACGTCAGTAACCCGATGTCTCGACGAAATACACGTAGATCCGGCTCGAAGGACCAGCAGATGTCGCGGGGCGTGCGTGCCGTGCGCCCCACGTGCGTTGTCGTGAGTGCGCAGGCGCGTCCGTCGGCTAAAGCGAGTCCTCACCGACGGCTCTTACCGCGACGGAGGGGTGCGGGCGTGATGTTGTTACGGACGGACTTTCGCTCGTCCGGCGCCGGAAGCCCGCTCGTGTGTGTACTTCGCGTCGGGGAGTTGCGCCGTTCTCTTCCTGCGTCGATGTAGAGGGTGCGGGGGGTAGGTGCGGGGGGAGACGTTTTTTTAAAAGAAACAAGAATGACGTTATCTGTTTAAGCCGTAGTGGACCAGCCAAAGCCTAGCCCTAATCCCCCTTGCCTAGCCCTAATATTCTTCGCTCTTCTTTCGCGGAGAATCTTCTTTCTTCCTGCTGCAGAAGGTCCTTCCGTCCTGCAGAGTTTCCAGTCTTCAATCTTCAGTCTTGAGTCTTCAGAGTCTTCTTTCTTCTTCAGAGTCTTCTTTCTTCTTTTTCTTCTTCGGAGTGCTTCTCTCTGGAGGCCATGTTCGCAGCTAAAAACCCGCCTGGTCCGCTGCCCTTCGGCATTACCTTAAAGAGAGCCGCACGGCTCTAAGCCCCTATTGCCCAATATTTCGATCTAATTTTCACTTTGGCTGACCCATGTCCGGCTAAATCTTTATTGTTTCCCAAAGTCTTACATTCATGTGTCATACATCAATAGATTCGTCTTAAAAAGATCTACAAAGTCATACAATTCTTATTCTTACATCTAAAGAGACAAAAAAGTTATTCATAAAAAACATCGCAAAAACATAGCAATTTTGTCTTATCCTACACTTATTTTCCTTAATAAATCCTAAACTCTAAACCTTAACCTTATCTATTGTACATAAAAATGTAGAGGAATTCTTAACCTATCGATCTACACTAATTATAACAATACAACTTAATTAGAACTATCAAAAATTATAACAAACATATGATTTACATAATACTTCCATACAATTTTCTTAAACCTATTCTCTATCTCTATTTACATCTTGCATCTCTTTCATATCGTGTTATAATCATAGCTTACGTCTATTGTGATCCTATCGTAATGAACACTTCAAAAACATTTCTCTTAACTAAATTCGTAACATAATTCGTAAAAGGTTATTCATAATACAATCTTATTCTTATCGTACATAAGGGAACTTAATCTAATTAGATGAGTCGCCGACACACATAAAAAGCCATTATTAAAATGTGATAAAAAACCGCCAAGTGCAAAAATACCCTAAAGGATGTAAATAAACGAGACAGCGGTTTTTCTCAGTTTAATTTAACTTTATGGGCGCTTTGTAGCTGTTTAATTAAGTGTATAATTTGAATTCACGCTAAATTGTTTATATTTTAGATTAACGTGATTAAAATGTCTGAATGTGTGGCGTAAGATAATTAATCATTGAAGACTTTATTAACTTATATATTAAAATACACCAAAACGGGTATATATACCAGCATTTCAATAAAAATTTTGGTCTTGCGTTTCGATGGAAGGATATGGTTGCCGGTAGGAGCGACGCAGGGTTATGTGGGATTTTTTACACTAAAACCCCTTGGTGGCCGCCCTCAGCGCTACAAAGAGGACTACGGGTTCTCCAAAGGAACGCAACCGGAGTCATCTCCCGGACATTACATACAAACGAATAACAAACAAACTTACAATCACATTTATAGTATTGCTGGGATCTAGGGACTAGAGACTAAAGACTTCACGCAGTATACATTACCATACTGCGTGAAGAGACACATAATTATTTTTTGTTGATATATAAATAAAGTATCCTTTAACAAACCTTCCATAAACCTCCTTGTCAAGCAGTCAGGTACAAAAAGAACCGAAACATTTAAACGAGCCACCTTAATGCTGTTAATAATAAAGAGAATTTAAAAAGTACTTTCCTAAGTTATATTTGCCACTAACAATTGCACACGGTTCCTGTCAGCCTGGTCAATACTAATTTTGCTAAACAGAACTGTAATTGTCGCTACATGATCGCTCGCAGCGTTACTAATGCGCGTTTAATGACCGTATTGTTACTGCCGCGCTATGCTACGAGTATATGCCAACTGTGTACGTATGCATTGGTTTAATACAGACTATTCAAATGGCATTTCTGTTTACTTACATTTTAATGCGTGAGAGACATACACGTATTTTAAAGCTACTTCACACTATTTAAATTTTATTAAAATAACCAAAGCACTACCTATTTCCAACGTGAATCATTTCTTGCGTTTCGATTGAAGTGTGTGATTGCCGGCACACTTTTATAGGAGGCGATGATCATAGTCCTGGGAGTAGCAACGCATCTGTGATTGACTTCAGATAGAACCCATGTTCTATTTGAAGTTTCTCGCCGATGCCTATGGGCGGCAGTGACCACTTCAGGTGGACTGCACGCTCGTTTGCTACTTCAATCAGATAAAAAAAGCTACTGTGTTATTAAGGCATCCAACAATTGAGAGATATTAAAAGGAATTTAACCATTGGGTGATTTTTGGGAGTCTTTTACAGAAAAGGACCGTCGAGAAAATATAACGAAAGTGAATTGCAGCTTCGAGTATCTAGTTTTCACATCTGGGCTATTAATTGTTTCGCCTGGGCGATTTTCAGGTAGAAAATTACCCAAAAACCAAAACAAAAGTTTTACTTTTTTTACTCTGGACCCAAAAAATTGCTATTGATAGGATTTTTTTTCGAAGCTAATACGTATGTTAACAGAAAACAAGTTCAAAATTTGTTAATTTAAAGTTATTTGGAAAATTTTGTATAACTTTAAATATAATTAGATGAATGAAAGTCTAGTCGTAAATAGGAAATTTTTATCCAAATCCAATCAGTATTTTTTTTGCATAGACGATTAACAAACATAAGTCAATTAATATGTCACAAAAACTTCAATAGAGTGATTCAGAATTCTAATGTCTTTGATATAAAAATTATAAAAATGAATGTTTGTCTGTATGTCCTCTATAGAATCGTAAACTATTCTTTTGATCATGTGCTGATCTTTAGCAAAGTTGTTATTCATGAGCTCGCGAAGGTGTCTGGTGTTTTTTTGTGATGGCGTAGCAAGCCGCGCCGGGTACACCTAGTATTGTATAAGAAATTCTATAAATGCTTTTATTTGCTGCTGATTTGTGTCACATAAGAGCAACACTTAACATTATTATTGTGTATGAAATAAACACTGTATTCTACGTAGAATGATTTATTAAGTTGTACAAGTATTAAATATTCAACCACTAATATATTCGTCTAATTTAATATAACGTTAACACATTTCTATCGGTAAACGATCTGCACTCCACGAACGCTGCTTGCGGAATGAATTCAGGCCCAGCTGTTATGTAACACGAAATCACGGTACTTGGACAAACCGGATATGCTGGTAGCGCCATCTCTTTTGAGTCGGATATACTAATACAAACTACTGGCGCCACCTGTTGTACAGTTTGATAAGTAGACCAATGTTATCGTTACATCAGTCTATAATACCGTTCCATCATCTTATTATTAACGGCGATAACATGTAGAAGATGTTTCGGTAGCGTCAACAGAATCGAATAAACGATTACATCAAAAAAAACTGTAAGGTTAGGTCAGTATATTTGATCAGCACACAGATCTGTCATCTGATTTCTGTTGTGGATCTAAGTGTTTGTTTTTACATTTATGTGTGTCTATAGCAAGAGCTGTGATAGCCTAATGGTTGACTTGTCCTCAATCGGGAGGTCCGAGGTTCAAACCCAGGCACGCACTGATTTATGTGCGCATTAAAAATAAATTATCACTGCTTTTCGGTGACGGAAAACATCGCGAGGAAACCTACACCCCAGAGTTCTTTAAAAAAAAGTCTCTGAGTTGTGTGAAGTCTACCAATTCGCACTTGGCGAGCGCGGTGGACTATGGCCTAAAACTCTCTCATTCACAGAGAAGACCCTTGCCCAGCAGTGGGACAATAATCAGTTGACGATACAATGGCACCCATAAACGAAAAATGACACTAGCGTGCCATGAGTGTTGAAAACGTAATATTATAACTATATAACCATTAACCCAAATTCCAAAACAGCTTGAAAATGGAAATTGTTATGCAAAGTCCAATTTTAATAGTAAATAAGAACTCATTAGCCTGTTTTGCCGACAAAGGATAATTGGGTGCCAACTTCAGCTTAATATTCTCACCTTAAACATAGTTAAACAATTTTGCATTAGATTTTAACTTTATATTGCGATTATTGAGGTGAAAATGAAAGTTTGTTTTTTGTCGATTGAAGCAGCAAACAAGCATGCAGTCCACATGATGGTAAGTGGTCACTGCCGACCATGGACCTCTGTAATAAGATCTGTCAGATAAAAAAATATATATACAGACGCATTGCTACCTCTTAGGACTGAGTTGGAACGCCTCAAATTAGCAAGTTTACCGTTTTATTTTAGCCTTTTAGTAGGATTTTCTCCTGTGTCGTGGTGGACATGGACACATAAAGATAAATACACAAACACCCAGACCCAGGACAAGAATCGTAAACTCATCATTCAGATACCTGTCTGGCCGGGAATCGAACCCGGGACCCACTGCACGTCAGTCCGGTATCGTAACCGCTCGGCCACGCGGGTCGTCTGGCACTTCACACCTTTGTGTTTAGAACACAGCAGCGTTTAACAATTCAGCTATTCAGCATAAATAGGTGTGGCTGTGATTCAAAGAGCCTCCGGTGCCGAAGCACAAAGAGTTTTTAAAAAAAAAAAGTAAAAAAAAAAAACCTTTAAAAGTATTGAGAGGTAGGAGAGAAGCTTATTCCATAAGGACTAGGTATACTGAAAGGTTAGTCCGACCAAACGAATTACATTTGTGCAAAATATTATTTCCCGCAGCTGAAGATATTCAGTTTAAAATAAAAATCTTACTGCAATACCGATATGGAAACGGGTCCGTTTATATAGAAGTGGAGTTGCTAGTTTTACTATTTGAATGAAGTTAGAACCGGATTGTGAGAACGTTGTGATTAATTATAAATTAAGAGGTTAAGTCATTCTAGGATTTTAAAAAAATAGTTTTTTTTTTCTTAATTGTGCTTTAGGACCTTAAAAGGCCTTAAAATTTAAGAACCTCAGCACAGCTACAGTAAAGTGACTGACCAATAAATCGCTTCCTTTGTTATCTCGAATTATTTTATATTTTCACTACAAAAATAAAATTGCCTATTTTCAGGTAGCGTAACTCCTTGAAATACTTGAGGAATTACCACTAAAATTTATTACTTTTTAAGAATTTATGACAGCTAATCCTAACCTTTTTATTAAAACAATGAAGTCCAGATTAAAATAATGATAAATCCTGATAATCATAGTAAAATATCAGAACAGAAAAGTTAATATCGAGTCTTTATTACTCCTACTTACTCTCATTGTCTTTTGGTTTTTCGTCTACTTTACAAAAAATTATAGAACAATGATATGCGACCACATATACCGCCGTTCTTCCCAGGATCGCCTGACCGAACGATTCGAGCTCCCACTCTAGCCACCTGCAACCCCGGAAGCCCCTTTTAGTTGCCTCTTACGACAGGCAGGGGATGTCGTAGCCCTATTCTGATCCCGGAGCTACAGGGACGAGCTGTGATAGCCTAATGGTTGAAACTTGCCCTCTCGATCGGGGTTCCGAGGTTCAAACCCAGGCACAACACAACTGATTTATGTGCGCATTAAAAATAAATTATCACTGCTTTTCGGTGAAGGATTTATTACTCCTACTTACTCTCATTGTCTTTTGGTTTTTCGTCTACTTTACAAAACAATTATAGAACAATGATAAGTAGATATACATTTAAAAATATGTACATGCATACTAATAAATATTAAATATACTATGCTAATATACTAAATTATGTTTCCACTAGATTATTCCCACAGCTCCGCCCACTTTTCTCAAGTTAATAGTAATAAGTGTGTGAATCGCAACAACATGCAATCGGTGTAAAATATTAATAAACATACATACATACTCTCAAACTTTCACACTCGTAATGTTAATAAGATTAACATTACAATAATTTAATTTATTTTTATGTTTGTGGTCACTGCACCGAAAGTCGTCTTCGTTATAAACGCACCCATACGTATTTGTATGCTGCGAACGACAGTCCATACATCTCTTACGTTACTGGTAACATATTATTTACATTTCGGTAACGATATTCTTTTGAAGTGTTGATGTATTGAAGAAAATACTTAAGATCCTACCTTGGAAAATACTACTACAACTTTTGCAATACTCTCTCTCGTCAACCTATTATTGTACCAATGCTGGGCACCGGTCTCTCAGAATGAGAGAGTTTTAGGCCGTAGTCCACCGCGCTGGCCAAATTGGTGGACGAAATTGGTGGCGAATTGGTGGACGTCACCTCCGAGAACTTTTTTTAAAACACTCTAGGGCTTGTAAGTTCCTCCACCATGTTTTAGTTCACCGAAAAACAGTGATAATTAATTTCTAATAATGTGCGTATTATCATCAGTGGTACGTGCCTGTTTGAACCTCGGACCTCCCGATTGAGAGGGCAAGTTTTAACAATTAGGCTATCACTGGTCTACTATAAGTCATTTTGTCATGTTTCCACGGCAAAAAGCGTTTTACGTGTTAAACCAGGTTTATAAGCTGTTTGCTCACTTACACATGAGACGATCTTAATGCTCGGGAGAAGCACCACATCTGTAAATGACTTCATAATGTACCCTTGTTTTATATGAAATTGATTATGTACATATGACAATGACCACTTACACTGCATACTCGTTTGCTACTTTAACTGTTTAAAAATATATCATTTTTTATCTGATTGAAGTAGCAATTGAACATGCACTCCACCTGATGGTAAGTGGTCACTGCCGCCCATAGACGTCTGTAAGCAACTTCAAACAGAACATAGGTTCTATCTGAAGTCAATCACAGATGCGTTGCTACTCGAAGGTCTATGATGGTCGCCTCAAAATGTGCCGGCAACAACACCCTTCCATCGAAACGCAAGAAATACTTCACGTCAGAAATAGGTGTGGCGGTGGCTCTTCCCCGGTCGAACTACACTGGTTCTACCACCTGATATCTGATTCAATTCGTATATACAAAATATACGGCAGAACCTAAGCCTTACAAGAAGCCTGAGTAATTTTATCCTAGATCCGACTTCATCACATCAAAGTTAATTCTATGATCCTTTGCAATAAATCTAACAATAAGTCATAGAACAACAAACGACCAGAAGTGACACACAAAACATTTGTTCCCACAAAAAATCATAATATTGTTTATGTTGATTTTAGGTGCTTGTGGTCTTACGGTTAAAAGAAGTGAAAATAGATGGTAAAATGTGTATAGTTCGAACGGAGGTACCACCGCCACATTTATTTCTAGCTCTAAAAGTGTATAATTCGAACAAAGGTACCACCACCACACCTATTTCAAAAGCGTAAAGTAGGTGTGATGAAAGAGAATATGACATTAAGTGACCATCTTAGTGCTCGGGAGTAGCAACGAATCTGTGAATGACTTCAGATAGAACTCATGTTCTGTATGAAGATACTTACCAGATCCATGGGAAACTAGCTAGCTCGTTTCCTTATTTAATGTTATAAAAAAACGTTAAGTAACTTAAGAATGTAAAATATTTTTTGGATAAAATTTTCATCCAAATCAATACGTTCGCATCCACATCATAATCCGCAGAAGGAAAAAGAAAAAACTAAACCATTTTTATCATGATAAATTATATCTACTTACAGAACTTAAAAAAAGGTCAATTATGTTGGAATCGTACTCACATATTTAATTTTTATTTCCATAAAGATTATTGCCAATGTGATACTAGCTCTAATTAGATTTTAATTTTTTTCTATTCATTTATTTTAATCTATAATTTCGAAGAAATTTGTTGCCGACTGTTAATAAATAATACCATTTTCTCTCCTATATATGTCGCAAAAATTTCATCGTCAATATTTGATAGCACCTTTCTCTTTGCCGTGGAAATTGTAGAAGACTACTAAGATACAAAGTCTTTTTTTATTTTTTTTATTTGATTGAAGTAGCAAACCAGCATGCAGTCCACCTGATGGTAAGTGGTCACTGCCGCCCATGGACATCTGTAATGAACTACATACAGAACATGGGTTACATCTGCAGTCAACCACAGATGCGTTGCTACTCCCGAGGATTATGATGGTCGCTTCTTGTGAAAGTGTGCCGGCAACCACACCCTTCCACCGAAACGCAAAAAACGCTTCACGCTAGAAATTGGTATAGCAGTGGTACTTCCCCAGTCGAACTACACTGGTTCTACTACGTTAAAATATACAAACTTTAATTAGATTAAAATTTATTTTCTATTTATTTATTTTATTAAATTTAAATTGTAAACATACTGTTTATCAAAGTGGTCTAATGGTCTGTTGAAAACAATTGACACTTCTATTTTCACTAACTCTATGGTCGAAAACTACACGTTTTAAGGTGGGTCAGAGAACTACAAAACAAGGGACACGAAACATTTCATTTACAAAGGGACAATCCGCCGCTCCGTCCTTCTATGGGTACATGTTTATTAGGGCGCGACTACTTTCATAAACGGTAGCGGAAATTGTCCTGTTTTTGTTTGAAAAACTAAAACTTAGCTAATATTATTACGTTAGGTAATACTTAAAGTTAATTAATATTATTGGGAGAAAAAATCGAATTTTAATTAATTTTATTAAGTTAAAACATACAAAAATTTAACTAATATTAAATCTCTATGGATGGATGGGAGGAAGGTAAATATTAATTAAACATACTAAATCTTGATCGTCATGCATGACAGATGACCATTATGGAATTTTAAATGAATATTACAATAAGTCTAAATATTGTTTAAATTTAAAGGTGGTAGAACCAGTGTAGTTCGACCGGGGAAGTACCACAACCACACCTATTTCTAGCGTGAAGCATTTCTTGCGAATCGATGGAAGGGTGCGGTTGCCGGTACACTTTTATATGAGCCAACCATCATAGTCCTCGGGAGTAGCAACGCATCTGTGATTGACTTCAGACAGAACCCATGTTCTGTATGAACTTGATTACAGATGTCCATGAGCGGCAGGAACTACTTACCATCAGGTGAACTGCATGCTCGTTTGCTACTTCAGTCAGATAAAAAAATGTGTGCGTGTACTAGCGTACACTCGTAAGAAGTGAAACTTCTTTATGACGTTATTTTTCAAAAAATAATTTACTATATGCAACTTTACAGAAATGGGTAAATAAAGTTAAATTAGATAAAGTTTAATAAAAAGCTTTTATTAAACTTTATCTAATAATCTAATCTATAATAATCTATCTAATATCACGCGTGGTAGGGATAAGAAAAAGATGGCGCGTAACGGAAAAAAAAAGATGGCGCGTAACAGAAAAAGATGGTGCGTAACAGAAAAAGATGGCGCGTAACGAAAAAATGTTACACTAATTTTTTTTCCAACCCCGATAAAGAAGTTTCACTTCAAAAAAATGTAGACTCGATCTTGAATAGTACTACAACCTCTCTACCCGGTGTGAGAAGAACCGACTAAGTGACAAAATCTCTTGTAGTAACGTTTTTTAGTCGCCTCCTACCAGGATATGGTAGGAGGCGACCAAAAAAACGTTATCATTCGAGTTTTTACCCAAATGCCGATTTTTTAAACCAGATCAAGCTTCCACAAGCGCGTTAAAAAGATTAATGTCACTGATTTTCGTGGATTTGGCAATTTTTACGCTACGGTTACGTCACTAAGCCCCGACCTTAACCTTTGAGAACCGCATAATTTTGGGTCGGCTTAATATTATACACGGGAAAATATTCCAAGTGAAGTGGCGTGGACAATTTTCAGGGTTCCGCATACAAGAGGTAAAAACGGAACCGTATTAGTAAAACACTGTCCGTCTGTCTGTCACCATGCTGTATCTCATGAACAGTGATAGCTACACAGACGAGTATTTCATAGATAATGTATTAAATACATACAAACAAATACAACGAATACATACAAACTTAATAACAAAATACATAAAACAGAATACAATCTTCTTCTTCTTCTTCTTTATAAAAATGAATTTGTGTATGTCCTCTATTGTCCACCAATTCACACTTGGCGTCCACCAATTCGCACTTGGCCAGCGCGGTGGACTATGACCTAAACTCTCTCATTCTGAGAGAAGACCCGTGCCCAGCAGTGGGACAATAATGACGAGAGATGTCCTCTATAGAATCGTAAACTATTCATTTGATCATGTGATGATCTTTAGCAAAGTTGTTATTCATGAGCTCGCGAAGGATTCTGGTGTATTTTTTTTCTTTCGTGATGGCGTAGCAACGCGCGCAGGGTACAGCTAGTAAATATATAAAGCAGGCTTCAATACAATCAACGTATTGTATGAGAGCCACATACAACAAACGTGATTGTTTGTTATCATTTTATTGATATGTGTTATATGATATTGTTATCATTTTATAGATAAATTGTATGGAACCCTTCGTGCACCAGTCCGTCTCGCACTGAGCCGGTATTTTCTAGGGAAAGCGAATTCACGAAACTATAAAAGATGACCGAATTCGGCCTGTTTCTAACCAGAAATTCGACATCTTTTACATTTATTTCTACACGTCGACCCGTGTTACACGGTCAGCTGGTTACTTAGGCTTTTGGGTTCAATTCCCGGTTAGATAAACAAATATAATCTAATTTATTATGTACTGAATATTTCTTTGTATGTTAGCGTATCCGTAAATCTGAAAACTTTACTAAGGATTTGTCCTCAAGGACGAATAAAGGGGTGATGGTACCTTTGATGACTTGTCGTACAGTTTAGTACGACACACCCTTTGATCCAGAACATCGCCTTTATAAGGCAGAAATAGACATAAAAGTCTTACCACAGTCAAATGTCGTTCTGGAGCCTTCAAAATGTCTCATTTACACACCTATTTCTAGCGTGAAACATTTCTTGCGCTTCGATAGAAGGTTGTGGTTGCCGGGACACTTTCACATGAGGCGACCATCATAGTCCTCGGGAGTAGCAACGCATCTGTGATTGACTTCAGATGGAACCCATGTTCTATTTTATTTTATTTTTTATTTTATTTATTCACAAAATCCATAGCTTATTACAATCAAATTACGCTCTAAACTTATAATGTAGATCTTGAAGCCAATGTATATCTATATGTAGTTGATTGCAGATGTCCATGGACGGCAGTGTCCACTTACCATGAGGTGGACTGCATGCTTGTTTGCTATTTCAGTCAGATAAAAAAAAATCTCTCATACCTGTTAGCATGTGGCTAATACCTATTATATGAGATTTTGATGGACTTAAAGTACATGAAAAACACATTACATCTTCTATCCCAAACACCGCTATAACTTCGCCTTATCCGCCATTCCTAAATAAGAACGTGTTGGCGTAAGCTCGCCATAACTTAATGTTTGTGGATTTGTCACTAACATTGTTTACTTTGGGGACATTTTGTTTCTGTCGTGTACACTGTCATCCCAAATTTGGAACATCGTAAAGGACAACAAAACATTACAAGTCCTGCCCCAAATATCGCCATAACTTCGCCTTATCCGCCATTCATAACCAACGTCTTGGCGTAAGCTCGCCATAGCTTCATGTTTGTGGATTTGTCACTAACACTGGTTACTTATAAGAGCAGTGATAGCCTAATGGTTGAAATTTGCCCTCTCGATCGGGAGGTCCGAGTTTCAAACCCAGGCATGCACAACTAATTTATGTGCGTATTAGAAATTAAATATCACTGCTTTTCGGTGAAGGAAAACATCGCGAGGAAACCTATACACCCGAGAGTTCTTAAAAAAAAAAGTTCTCGGAGGTGTGTGAAGTCCACCAATTCGCACTTGGCCAGCGCGGTGGACTACGGCCTAAACTCTTTCATTCTGAGAGAAGACCCGTGCCCAGCAGTGGGACAATAATGGGTTGACGAGACTGGTTACTTTGGGAAAAGTTAAACATTCTGATAGGGCTATTGTGATCTCTGCAAAGGGTGTGCAGATCCTAAGCATTGTACACCTGAACATTTGAACGCATGGGACCATAAAGCAAGCAAATGCAAACATGTACTAGAAAATCGGTCACAGCTCTTGACTCTCTACAGATGGAAGATACATATTTATTCATGACCCACTTTGTCAATGCCAGGAGGGTACTACATTACTAACTGACAAAACATTATAATTCTACCATGGCCAGGGAACTGATTAGGCAAGCACCGTATAGAACATATCAAAGTATTTTAAAATAGCTATTAGGAAGAGAATAAGAAAAGTTTATTACCAATTGCATATACAATTTTTTTTTAAAAAGGCTAACATTAAAATTAATATTAATAACAACTGTGAAAGAAGACAAAACGTAAACAAGACACAAGATAAGACGAGACACAGAGGATACATGAAAAACGTAACATAATGTTATTAATAATATTGATTTTTTTAAACTTACTGCATGTTTCTATTAATAGACAAGTGATCACCGCCAATCGCCAATTAATCGAAACCCACGTGAAAGAGTAGCATGAGAACTCTAAGCCAAATCATAATGCTAAATTATGTATAGAAAGTATGCCTCGATGCATTAATTTTATCAAATTATGACACTACAAAATATTAAACTTTATTTTTATCAATCTCTGATTGATTTATATATTAATTAAAAAAAAATAAGATAGTTCTACAAATAAAACTAGCTGTTTTAATATTACCATACTATGTTCATCTAATTAAAAAATAAAAACCATTCCTGCAACTAATATTTTGCGTGGTAATCCTAGTTAAAATAAAAAATACTTAAATATGTGTACTGTCCCTAATAATTTTGGCCAGCCGCTGTACTTCCTTTAAAATATTTTTACACATATATTACGTAACTCATCTCAAACCTATCAAACCACATATTGATCATAACATAGGTGTTAAAAACACTACATCACTTGTGTCTAACGACGCCATAATTCCGTCTTATCTCGCCATTCCTCATAAACAAGCGTGTCTTGCTGCAAGCCGTTTGCGGTCCATAACTCAATGTTTGTGGGTAGACGTTCGTAACTGTGTTTGCGTGTTTGGCAAATATTGGTTGGATATATTTGACGAATATTTGAGATAGAGATTTTTAGAATTGTAATTTTTAGGAAGGTTAGTAAATCTGAAATAGGATTTTTTTCAATTTAATTCCTTAAAATAGTCAAGCAAAAGTGTTATGTTGAAAGCGAATTAAGAAAGAACGGGTATGGTCCCATTGGAGAAGTACCAGAAGCGGTTTTTGAAGCAGTTTTTGTGTTTTGATTGATGATGCGAACGTCTTCAATTCAAATTTTGGAAGATATAATTTCAGGTATAATAAAATCCCTAGTTTATATGAAGTCGTTTACAGGTAGTCACTACTTACCATCAAGTGAACTGTATCTTGTTTGACTACTTCAATTGTAAAAAACGTTGTTAGTCAAATTGTTTATATTACTCTCTTCTTCTTTTGTAAGAAAATAACTATGAACGAGTTAGTGTTTCACTTTTGGGTACAACAAGTAGAGCAGTAATTCGATTATATTTAATTTCTAGTAACTTTACTTCATCGTCAGCCCATTATTGTCCCTCCGCTGGGCACAGGTCTTCTCTCAGAATGATAGAGTTTAGGCCATTGGCAACCGCTGCGAATTGGTGGACTTCACACACCTCCGAGATCTTTTCCTATCGATGTTTTCCTTCACCGAAAAGCAGTGATAATTAATTTCTAATACATAAATCGTGGTTCGTGCCTGTTTGAACCTCGGACCTCCTGAATGAGAGGGCAAGCTTCAACAATAAGCTATCATTGCTTTAACTTGAGATAAAACCAATCAATTGCTCTGTCATTGCGCAGTAACGCACGCCAACATTCACAAACATTGGCGCATTAGCACCAACGCTAAATTGGAGAACGTGACAAATGCGATTGTCGCTGGCAAGGTGTCGCAATTAATATCTGATATTGGACCTACGTAAGACGTATTGCCGTTGAGATATTGATTCTGGACATGATGTATAGGCTATAACACAATTTAATGCGTCTGGGTCTAACTGTAGCACGTTGTACGTAACGCCTCCGACCTGAGACATAAAGTAGGCACACCGTACTGATTGAAACTCACAGGACCGGTTTAAATCACAGATTTTTCTAATATGACGAGTGTGTTAAAAATTAGGTATCAATGCTTCACAGTGAAAACGTGAGAAAATGTACCGAGACTTCCTCAAAAAAACATTTTGACGATGTGTTAAATCACAAATATGCACTTAGCCAGCGTGGACTATGGTCTAAAACTCTTTCATTCTGAGGAGAAGACCCGATCGTGAGTCTGAAATGGGTTGACGACGCTACTAGGAGAAAATCCACACTAGGACTTTTTTCCGTATCGTGGGTGCTATGGACACATACAAAGACTAGACAAACACCCAGATCCAGGACAGAAAACTAAACTCATCATTAAAGTATCTGTCTGACCGGAATAAAACTGATAACTCAATGCGTATCAGACAGGTATTGTGATCGCTTCGTCACGCGTATCGTTGAAGTAGGATTTACATCTTGCGCCGAGGACGGCCACCGGGGGGGTTTTAGTGCGGTAAAAATCCCACATAACCCTGCGTCTCTCCCACGGCGTCGGGTACCTTTTGAAGGTTTCCCCCTTGAAAACGAAAAAAAAAGTATTTAAATCTTAATATTGGAAATACAACTTAATTCTAAATGGTAGCAATGCATGTGTTGCCGTAGGTAAGAAAGACTATCTGGAAGTGCAATTGATATGGAAGGTGTAACTTAGAATCAAGTAATTGCTCGCTACTTCTATGTTATAAAAATTGTTCACGTTGTTAGTGAGCTCAGCGCAATTCAGTTCAATTCGCAGCTCAAATAAAGTGCGCTACAAACGAGTTTTGCAACATGCGGGCGTATGTTGCTCTAGTTTATTTAGCCTGTTCGATATTCCAGAACAACAATCCAAATGCGTGGATGTAAGCTTACGAGAATAAATAAATATAATTATGCTGCTATAATAGATATGGATTCCGTAGCTGTGTCCACGCAACAACTCCTTCACTGTAGAACCTATGTTGTAACGTGAAGGAGTTGTTGCGTTTCGGTGTAAGAGTGTTATATGACTCACCTACTTCTGGTCTGGCATAAGTACGTATGGTAGGTGTGTCCTGATGACTACGCAGTTCTGCATTGAAGAGTGTGGCATAGGAGTAACACTAACACTAATCAATACAACATAATCATAAAAGGTAGGACTCACATTCTCTCTAGAGGAAATTGCAGATACGTCGGCTTCTACTTAGAATTAGATGATTGCTCACTGCTTCAATTTTATAAAAAATTTTCACGGTGTCAGTGAGCTCAGCGCAATTCAGTTCAATTCGCAGCTCAAATAAAGTGCGCTACAAACGAGTTTTGCAACATGTGAGCGTATGTTGCTCTAGTTTATTTAGCCTATTCGATATTCTAGAACAAGAATCCAAGTTTTCTAGGTGTAAGCTTACGAGAATAAATAAATATAATTATGCTGCTATAACAGATATGGATTCCGTAGCTGTGTTCACCTGTGTTCTAACGTGGAGCAGTTGTTGCGTTTCAGTTTGAGAGTGTTAAATGACTCACTTCTTTTGTCTGGCACAAGTAGGTTTGGTAGTTGTGTCCCAATCACTACGCAGTTCTGTATTAAAGGGTGTGGCATGAGAGTAACACTTACACTAATCAATACAACATAGTCATAAAAGGTAGGACTCAAATTCTCTATAGAGGAAACTGCAGATACGTCAGCTTCTACTTAGAATCAGATGATTGCTCGCTACTTAAATTTTATAAAAATTGTTCACGGTGTTAGTGAGCTCAGCGCAATTCAGTTCAATTCGCAGCTCAAATAAAGTGCGCTACAAACGAGTTTTGCAACATGCGGGCGTATGTTGCTCTAGTTTATTTAGCCTGTTCGATTTCCAAGAAATATTATCCAAGTCCTCCAGGCGTTACCTTAGAAACTAAATATGATGCTATAACATGGATGGATTGCGTAGCTGTGCTCGTCTATTTTCTAATGTTAAGCAGTCCTGCGTTTCGGGTGAAGGCTGTGGACGTCAACTGATATACAAATAACGCGGCCGACGAAATAAGTACGAAAAGCAATGGATGTGTGAATGAGTAACAGGCTTCAGGTATTTTTTTTATCTATCTAACTGAAGTAGCAAACGAGCATGCAGCCCACCTAATGGTAAGTTGTCACCGCCCAAGGACGTCTGTAATCAACTTCATACAGAACATTGGTTCCATCTGAAGTCAACCACAGATGCGTTGCTACTCCTGAGGACTATGATGGTCGCCTCATTTAAGTGTGCCGGCAACCAAACCCTTGTTGTATATGGAGTCCTTAAAATATCCAGGGGCGGCACCGATCATTTACAGTCAGATAAGCGGTTCACCTGACGGTAAATGGTTGTTCATCACTTAAGTACTTTAAATATGTAAATTGTAAAGAAACATTTCAATGTAGTTCTTACAGGAACGCTGTTAACACTAGAAGTGCAGGCGTTGCAAATTTGACCCATATCGATATTATTCCTGCTCTAGTTAATATTTTGTTATGCATTTAATCGTGAGTTTTATGACTTTTCACGAAATATGATTATCTTCAACCACTTAAATGCAATACACATTTTTTTTACCTAAAACATCCGTGCTTCTAGGGATGTCAAAATGGTCCGCGCTTTTAGTGTTAAAAAGTATATCTTTAGAATGATTATTTATAGAACAAAATGTACACGCATAAACACATGTATAACTAAGCGAGACGAAGCCCTTCTTTGTTTGCGATGTCTACCAATTCACTTAGCCAGCACGGTATGGTATTACCATTTTTTTTTGTTTACGAGAGGGAAACCTTCCAAAAGTATCCGACGCCGTGAGAGCGACGCAGGGTTATGTGGGATTTTTACTGCACTAAAACCCCCCCGGTGGCCGTCCTCGGCGCTGAAAAGGAGGACTCCGGGATCTCGAAACGACTTGAACCGGAATCCTCCGAGCGCGCTGCCCCATCGGGCTCCTCCCAGATGGGCGGCTGGGCCCACCGCTCCGTCTAGTCTTTACGACGGTATGCAACCACACATACCGCCGGCCTTCCCGGGATTGCCTGACCGAATGGTTCGAGCTCCTACTCTAGCCGTCTGCAACCCCGGAAGCCCCATTTAGTCGCCTCTTACGACAGGCAGGGGATACCGTAGCCCTATTCTGACCCAGAGGCTACAGGTTACCTAAAACTTTCATTCTGAGACATCCTTGCCCAGTGGATGATATTTTTATTTTATTTCATTCTCCTAGGAAAACTTATAGCTTCCTTACCTAGCATAACAGCAAATTATACATACACAATTACAGCCATTTACATATTTTATTTATTTAATACATGCCAACAGCGATTACACACTATACATACACAATACACATTTTAAAATAAATACAGATTCTGGTGTGTACACCAATTATAGGCATGACAACATTGGTACGACAATACTTAAGTACTAACTAATGCAGTTGGTGAGGTATTAAAGTATAACTAATTAACAAGTGACATCAAGCTGCAAGAATTTTTAACTTAATTGATATAAAGGAATCAAAGAATATGTCAATATTCTTGTAAATAGTACACAGTCTGTTATATTCGGCACATAAACGAGGAAGTGGTGAACGCCTGAGAACATTTGTTCTGCACAATGAGATTAGAAAAGGTTGGGATATTTTCATAAATAAACTTCGAGCATATTTTTTTCCAAAAAATAACAAGACTGAAGACAAATAATTATGTTGCTTTAACGGTAAGGCTAATAAAAATGTGTGCGTGTACTAGCGTACACTCGTAAGAAGTGAAACTTCTTTATGACGTTATTTTAAAAAAAAAAATTACTATATGCAACTTTACAGAAATTGGTTAAATAAAGTTAAATCAGATAAAGTTTAATAAAAGGCTTTTATTAAACTTTATCTAATAATCTAATCTATAATAATCTATCTAATATCACGCGTGGTAGGGATAAGAAAAAGATGGCGCGTAATGGAAAAAAAAGATGGCGCGTAACAGAAAAAGATGGCGCGTAAGGAAAAAATGTTACACTAAATTTTTTTCCAACACCGATAAAGAAGTTTCACTTCAACAACCCCGATAAAGGAGTTTCACTTCAAAAATTGATGGTTTATAAAAAAATAAAATAAAAAGTTATAGTAACTCGAAGATGATATGAAGATAAACATCTTCAAACCAAAATGTAAACTTAAAATTTTATGTAGTGTACAAGAAACGTAGTAAAACACATAGTTACGTCTTTAGTGCTCGTTTCCGAGCTCTTACGGACTGCTCCGGGTTACTTCCCAGTAAACGATGGACGTGAGGTGAGAAATAAAGTTTATACTTAAGAATGTATGTTAGAACGACCAGTGTGTTACCTGACGGGAACTGGCTTTGATTTTTTCAGGAATCCTTTAGAATAATTTCGAAGAAATTTGTTGCCGACTGTTAATAATTAATATCATTTGCTCTCCTTTAAATGTCGTAGAAAATTTAGAATCTTAACCTTGCGTCGCTCCTATTGCAATGGGTACCTTTTGAAGGTTCCCCCTCGACAACAGAAAAAAGAGATACAAAGTCACATCGGCGGCAGCAGCTTTCCTGTATAACATAAACACACACAGTAGTCACCAACACGCATGCCAAGCACGGAGACTTCTGGCAAACCTATATAAGGGAAAGCTTATGTCCAGCTGTGGACCATCAAAATGCAATTGGCGCGCTGGCAAGTCACAAAACCCTCAACAAACAAAGGCAGCAGTAGATCACATGTTTTATTTTTTATATAAGATAGAAGGGGATTTTTATATAAGATAGTAGCAACATACGAGTTCAGTTCACCTGACGTGGTCACTGCCGCCCATAGACATTTGCAAGTAACTTCACATAGAGAAATTCATTCGAAATCGATCACAGATGCGTTGCTTCCGAGGATTAAGATGGTCGCTTCATATAAAAGGGTGCCGGCATCCACAGCCTTCCACCGAAACGCATTGCTTCACGCTAGAAATAGGTGTGGCGTTGGTACTTCCCCGATCTAACCATTGTTCTAACACCTATACAACTATTGACTGGCTACGAGCAAGGGCCCCTTCTTGAAATGACAAGACTTCAGACGGCTGATGGAAGGATGAACGAACATAAAAGTTTTAGAAGCTATTTAAATTTAGTTGATTCTACCAAACATATATTTTTTTGTTTTTTATCTAATCGAAGTAGCAAACGAGCATGCAGTCCAACTGGTGGTAAATGGTCACTACCACCCATGGACATCTATACTAAACTTCACATAGAACCATGGGTTCCATCGGAAGTCAATCACAGACGCGTTGCTACTCCCGAGGACTATGATGGTCGCCTCATGTGAAAGTGTGCCGGCAACCACACCCTTCCATCGAAACGCAAGAACTGCTTCACGCTAGAAATAGGTGTGCATTTCAATTCAAAGTTAAATTCACAACACAACAAACGTGTAATATAATTTATTCACAGTTAAAATTAACGATGTTACTTCAAAACTGCAGTTTACTCACAAGATCTTTGTAGTTCAAACAAAGTTGAGTTCAAGTTGCATGCGGGTTACATTTTCGAGTGTCTTTTGTTTAACATAAGAAAATTGCGACAATATTTTGTCTTTTTAATTTGAAGTTTTTATTCAACTTCGCCTTGATATGTATATATAATACATATATATTTAAATATACGATATACGAATAATAAAATAAAGTTACTAAAAGATTAAAAAAAATATGTGTCAGCCATAAACGCAAAAATAAAATTGGTCATATATGGTAGAAAACTTTGTGATATAACACCAGAGACATATCTGCTCAATAATACAAAGGTAAGCGCTGATGTGATTTAGTTTAAAAGTGTTTTTTTTTTTATTTGATTGAATCTAAATATCTATTAATCGATTAAACATGAGATCCATATTAAAACTCGCAAACGATAGATTACTCATTGAATTAGGAACGTTATAAAATGTTTCAAAAGAATATGCTTAGACTCAGTCAGAAATAAAAAAAACGGAGAATTTTAAGTGACTAAAAATTTTCGCTACAAAGAGCGTGAACTAAACTAACGTGGTAAAGAGTTAATGTATAATGTTGTCAAGTACTAGTTAGATAGTCTATTCGAGATCCCAGAATCCTTTTTATAGCGCCGAGGACGGCCACCGGGAGGGTTTTAGTGCGGTAAAAATCCCACATAACCCTGCGTCGCTCCTACGGCGTCGAGTAGCTTTTAAAGGTTTCCCCCTCGAGAACAAAATAAATGGTAGTCTATATCAAACAGTGTTCGTAGCTCAATAGATAAAATAAATTTAACAGATTTCTAATTTTTGTTATGAAATCATAAAATTACGAGCTAAGATTCGCAATGATGAAATCCGTAGACGAACGAAGCTTACCGACATAGCTCTCAAAATTAGCAGGCTGAAGGCAATGGGCCGTCCACATCGCTCTTAGGACCGATAACCGATGGGGAAGAAAGGTCCTCGAGTGGCGACCACGTTTAGGCATAAGGAGTACAGGTCACCCCCTTACCAGGTGGGCCGATGACCTGAAGAAGACAGCGGGAAACCGTTAGATTTAGAGGGCACAGGACCGGTTGGAGTGGCGCCATTTAGGGGAGGCCTATGTTCAGCAGCGAACATCAAAAGGTTGATGGATGGATGGATTATAAAATTAAAGTAGCAAACGACCATGCAGTCACCTAATGGTAAGTGGCCACTGCCGCCCATAGACATCTGTAATCAATCCCAGATAAGATGAGAATCTCTCCTGAGGTTGGCCTTAGATGCATTGCTAAGCGTGTAGATTACGTTAGCATGTTTCGAATTAGTAAGCCACCAATACCACACCCTATACAAGGTGGTAAAACCAGTATAGTTCGACCGAGGAAGTACCACCGCCACACCTATTTCTAGCGTGAAGCATTTCTTGCGTTTCGAGGGAAGGGTGTGGTTGCCGGTACACTTTTACATGTGGCGACCATCATAGTCCTCGGGAGTAGCAACGCATCTGTGATTGACTTCAGATAGTATCCATGTTCTGTATGAAGTTGATTACAGATGTCCATAAGTAGCAGTGACCACTTTCCATCAAGTGGACTGCATGCTCCTTTGATACTTCAGTCAAATAAAAAAAATCGTTAAAAAAGTCTGATAGGTGTATTAATTCACATTGGATGAACGTGGTAGACATCTTCATCCTCAATTTGAGAGATGCGTTCAACAGAGCACAAGAGATAAAACCATATTTCAAAATTGAAACACCAAGCATACATAGTAGGAAGTGTTATAAGTCTTGGACGGTTTTATGGCGTCGTAAACTTCGCTGGAATATCGGAATATCGTAGCTGCCCAGATGGCGGCCATGTTTCGAATGATAAATCAATTGTCATATTTTGTGACGTTGTGTTACAGCACTTTTATTGTAGGATTTGTTGTTGCTAGGCTCTAGAGCTATTTCCCTGTAGTTCCGGGACCAGAATAGGGCTTCGGTACCCTTTGCCTGTCGTAAGAGGCGACTAAAAGGGGCTTCTGGGGTTGCGGGCGGGAAGAGTGGGAGCTCGACCGTCCGGCCAAGCGACCCCGGGAAGGACGGCGGCATGTCTCGTGCATGCTGCCGTAAAGACTAGAAGGTGCGGTGAGCGGTGCACGCCCACCAGGGAAGAGCCCGATGGGGCATACGCTGAGGACACCGGCGGCGGTCCGGTGGAGTACCCGGAGTTCTCTTCGCAGCGCCGAGGTCGGCCACCGGGGGGTTTTAGTGCGGTAAGAATCCCACATAACCCGCGTCGCTCCCACGACGTCGGGTACTTTTTGAAACTTTCCCCCTCGAAAAAAAAAAAGCAAAAAAAAATGGCTCTAGAGCTAATCAAATTAGATATTGGTAGCTATAATAATGATTTGAAAAATGATACAGTTTTTATGATTTATAGAAGTAGGTACAACGTATGAAATAGAATTGCAAGTGAAACGATTATATAATTCATTTGTTCATTGATCCAATCTACTTGATGGGAAGTCGTCACTGTCGCCCATGAACATCAATAACCAACTACATATAGACATAGATGGACATAGATAACTACATGGATTCTATCTGAAGTCAATCACAGATGCGTTGCTACTCCAAAAGACTAGGATGATCGTCTCATATAAAAAGTGTGCCTGCAACCACACCCTTCTATCGAAACGACTTATCTGACAGCCACAGATGCGTTGCTGATGCAAGGAAATACAAACTTATCCGAGGTTTCAATTTAGTCGATAGGAGCAGCAACCTCAGGTAGTTTAAGGGTCTAAGCTTGACGGAGGCTGATTGGTGAGGCGTTGTCCATTGTGAGCAACATAAAAGGTTCCCTGACGGAAAAAACAAATGGCCACTTACCGACTTGGACTGAATGCCCTACCTGCCTAAATAGTTCATTTAGATTAACTACGGACATAGTAGTAAATAAGTACCAGGCAACCATAATTCGTAAGATGTTATATGTAACTCGCGGATTGATTTACGGCATCGTAAACTTCGCTACTGTGTAAATTGTATTGCCATTGCCCAAAAGACTGGTACATTGAATGGTATATCAATTGTCTCGTTTTCTGGCGTATGCTCTTGGGGACCAGATCAGGTCCAAGGATCAACGTCCATATAGAATGTCTTAGAAAAACACACATAAACAAAACAACTTCTCACTCTATCGACTATCATCTGCGTTCCATTTCACGGATCGCAGTGACATACACATTCGATAATTCTGCATTGCAATACGAAAGCAACAAAGCACCCATACGTTTATATTCTCTCTCACACACACAGATAGAGATACATACCTGGACCACACGCGCGCACACGAGAGTAACAGACTCCACAGAGGACCAGCGTATCAGAAGAGCATGATTACCTGCAACAATGAAGAGAATGGAGACATTTCAGTTTTTGTTTTTTATAATATTTAATGGGTAAACGCTGTTCACCTGGTGGTACTCGTACATCGTAATCTTGCACATCTGTAATCAGCCTCAGTTAAGATCAGTCTTATTTGAGGTTAGCCACAGATACTCCTGAAGACTAAGCTGGATCACATCGGATAAATATTACTTTACTACCATCTCCTTCTAGAGTGGGAGCTCGAACCGTTCGGTCAGGCAATCCCGGGAAGGACGGCGGTATGTGTGGTCGCATACCGTCGTAAAGACTAGACGGAGCGGTGGGCCCAGCCGCCCATCTGGGAGGAGCCCGATGGGGCAACGTGCTCGGAGGATTCCGGTTGAAGTCGTTTCGAGATCCCGGAGTCCTCCTTTTCAGCGCCGAGGACGGCCACCGGGGGGGTTTTAGTGCGGTAAAAATCCCACATAACCCTGCGTCGCTCCCACGGCGACGGGTACCTTTTGAAGGTTTCCCCCTCGAAAAAAAAAAAGTACCATGTCCTTCAGTCCAAAATACAACAGCGCTTAACACTGCTGTTATTAGGCAGAGATAGGTATAGGTAGTAATAAAGCATCTTCAGTCAAAACACAAAATTTTCTATCACCGTTAGATGCAATATAAGTGATACTTTTGAGGTGACAAAGTCTTATAATTCGATGGAGCCGGTTGCACCCATCCAAAAAACATGACTCATGCGGCGTTACATCGCTCTGAGGCGTTCCATTTAAGGCTTGAAGTGCAAACGAGAGCATGGAACGAGCAACAAAGAGGCACAATCGGCCTCCACGTTCGGCAGCGTTCGACATCTGTCTCTCTTCTACTTAAGTGAGCGATGCGTCCGCGTGGACAGCTGCTATACAATAATACATTTATATGTTTTCGTCAAGTATGAAGTGCAGTGAAAAGTGAATGTGGTGTCAATTGTTTATGAATACATATAAAATATTCTTTTGAAAAATGCAACCATTCCATCAGTATTTTTATAGCGTTGTCATGGTCAACTATCGTCTTACTGACGATTTTATCTTTCTTTCTTTGTATATTTTCATAGTTAATTAAACAAGTGTCAAAATGTAGCGTGTCTTATTAAATAAGAGTCACGTTTAATTACATATCGACAAGATACTGAAGCTAGCTTTTATTGCCATGTAAAAAGCAGGACGTTACAAAAAGAATATACTATACTCAAACGTACAAATAAAAAATTCAAACCAGCTGAGTTTCTTGCCGCATCTTATGAGTTGAGATCATGTTCCGATTCGGTGGTAGTGTAAGAAAAGAGAGCAGTGATAGCCTAATGGTTGAAACTTGCCCTCTCGATCGGGAGGTCCGAGGTTCAAACCCAGGCACGCACCACTGATTCATGTGCGTATTATAAATTAATTATCACTGCTTTTCGGTGAAGGAAAACATCGTGAGGAAACCTACACACCCGAGAGTTCTTAAAAAAAAAAGTTCTCGGAGGTGTGTGAAGTCCACCAATTCGCACTTGGCCAGCGCGGTGGACTATGGCCTAAACTCTCTCATACGGAGAGAAGACCCGTACCCAGCAGTGGGACAATAATGGGTTGACGACGACGTAAGAAAAGTTATTGTTATTGACAATTGTAAGCCCCCGTAGGCCTATACAAAATAAAGATATTTCATATCCCGATATATAGAAACGCTATAATACTTATGATGCGGTGATCCATTACATCACTCACTTCATAAAGTCATATGATTTTATAATATTACCGCAGAATTGATACATTATAATACGTAGAGTTGAAGGTGGTAGAACCAGTGTAGTTCGACCGGGGAAGTACCACCGCCACACCTATTTCTGCGTGAAGCATTTCTTGCGTTTCGACGGAAGGGTGTGGTTGCCGGCACACTTTTACATGAGGCGACCATCATAGTCCTCGGGAGTAGCAATGCATCTGTGATTGACTTCAGATGGAACCCATGTTTTGTATGTAGTTGATTACAGATGTCCATGGGCGGCAGAGACCACTTACCATAAGGTGGATTGCATGCTCGTTTGCTACTCCAGTCAGATAAAAAAAACGTAACGGGTACTCGCAATAAGCGATATTTGGTGTACAGTACCCAAGGAGTATAAACGGAACCCTAACTGAGACTCCACTGTCCGTCTGTCCGTCCATTCGTTTGTCTGTCACCAGGTTATATTTTATGAGCCGTAATAGTTAGACAGCTGAAATTTTCACAGATAATGAATTTCTCTTGCCGCTATAATAACAAATACTAAAAGAGAATTAAATAAATATTTAAGGGTTGATGAAAGCAACCCTTAAGTATTTACAACAAACGTGTTCTTCTGCTCGTTTTTTAAGGTTTTCTAAAAAATATCACTCCCATTCAACTAATGCAATTTTTTTTTGCCATTTTTAGAGGTGGTACGGAACCCTTAATGCGTGAGTTCGGCTCACACTTAGCTCGTTTTTAAATTCTTTTTTCTGCTTTAGTTATATCGGTAGATACGTAAATATATGATTTCCGACTAATGTTATTGCGGAATTGACACATTTTAATACTTAACGGGTACTTACGATATGCTGTTTTGAATTCTTTTTGCCGATATTTCAACCCAGTTGCATGGATCGTGGTCACAGCGAAACTCCGGTGGCGGGGAAAAACCCGCATCGAATCGTGAGTACCCGTTAAGTGTTATAATGTAACAAATCCGCGATAATACTAGTCTTATACCCGTTAAGAATTAAAAAGATACATAAATAGGTCGAAATCGACGAAAATCGCTTATCATAAACCCGTTACGTAGTAAAATTTCAACGTCATACACGATACAATACACGTCATATTAGTGCGAGATTTAACACGATTTCAAAGAAACTTAATTATAACCTAACAAATTTGTTGAATAACAAAGTTTTTAGAGGAGGTTGAGGTTTCCATTGTTACCTTGTTTGAGCTGCACACAAGGTACGTTTTAAGTGTTATTGTGTAAGGTACTCAAAATGGGTATACAATTTTAAACTTTCCTAATGTAGGTTTAGTCCGTGTGACGTTACGTAAGCTTGTGCTCTCCATTGTTCACAAGTTGTTTTGCAGGAATATCGGAATTTATTAAATTGCGTATTGGTAGACTTCACGCGCACTTGAAAACCCTTTTTATCATCTCAAGTATTTTTCTCGCCGTTTAATCAAGTGATTTTGCCTGGAATTCGAATTCTGTATGAAGTTGCTAGCAGACGTCCATGGGCGGCAGGAGCATCCATTAGAAGGCCTGCATGCTCATTTTCTTTCTTCAACCGGATAAAAAAACCTCAACGATTTCTCACTTAGTCAGAAAAGTAGGTGCAACCCATTATTGTTCCACTGCTGGGCACGGGTCTTCTTTAAGAACGAGAGAATTATGGGGCATAGTCCACCGCGCTGTCCAAGGGCGGATTTTTTTTTACTTTATTGGGGTCAACAAACAGTTAACAACAACTTCACACACCTCTGAGACCTTTTTTTTTAAAGAACTCTCGGGTGTGTACGTTTCCTCACGATGTTTTCCTTCACCGAAAAGCAGTGATAATTAATTTCTAATTTCTAATATGCACATAAACCACTGGTGCGCGCCTGGGTTTGAACTCGGACCTCTCGATTGATAGGGTAAGTTTCAACCATTACGCTATCATCGCTCAGCGAAGTAGACTATGACCTAAACCTCCCTGACACAACCAACTTCTGCACAATGCAATGGGACTGTATAGACGACGATAAAATCAATTTAAGTATATTATTATAAATTTATAAATAAAAAAGCGTTTGATAATTTTCTTTAAATTACAAAAAAATAACTGCTAAGAAAAATATCAACATAGAAATCATATCTCCTCAAAGTTCTACACGTAGGTAGTTAAAAACGTTATCCCTGTAATTCCGGGATCAGAATAGGGCTACGGTATCCCCTGCCTGTCGTAAGAGGCGACTAAAAGGGGCTTCAGGGATTGCGGGCGGTAAGAGTTGGAGCTCGTACCGTCCAGCCAAACGACCCCGTGTAAGACGACGGCCTGTGTGGCCACATGCTGTTGTAAACACCAGGAGGCGCAGTGTGTACACTACTCACTGGGATGAGCCCGAAGGGAGCATCGCGCTCCGGTTGTGTTCCATTGGAGATCCCGGATTCCTCCACGTAACGCTGAGGATGGCCACCGGGGGGATTTTAGTGAGGTAAAAATCCCACATAACCCGCCGTTACTCCCACAGCGTCGGGTACCTTTTGAAGGTTTCCCCCTCGATAACAAAAAAAAAAGCTAGTTACAAAAGCAGTTTTCGTACTAATTTTCAAAATTTTTCGTCCTTATTTTGAAAACTTCTGACGCAGTTGGGTTAAAACATTCTGAATAAAATTGTATTTTGATTTTGAGTGATATATCACATGCGGTTTGCAATCGGTAAACTCTTCAATTGTCGCCACATGCCAGGTCAAAAATAAAACGTATTTCAACGGGAAACGCTATCAGTTTATAAACTGTCAAATGTGAGTAGGGCTCGCACACGAAGGGTTCCACAAAACCTATAAATGCAAATATAAAACTTAGTCAAATTTGCTTTTAAAATAATAACATAGGCTACATATACAAGTTCCAATCTAGAAGCCACGCTTGTAACTTATTTTTAAAGGTATAAAACGGCAACTTTTTAAAACAGTTATAACTCTGTGATTAAAAGATATAACAAATTACCAATTTGTTATATCTTTTAATCACAGAGTTATTAGCATTTTTGAAGTGAAACTTCTTTATCGGGGTTGGAAAAAAATTTAGTGTAACATTCTGTTACGCGCCATCTTTTTCTGTTACGCGCCATCTTTTTCGTATCCCTACCACGCGTGATATTAGATAGATTATTATAGATTAGATTATTAGATAAAGTTTAATAAAAGCTTTTTATTAAACTTTATCTAATTTAACCTTATTTAACCAATTTCTGTAAAGTTGCATATAGTAAATTATTTTTTGAAAAATAACGTCTTATAGAAGTTTCACTTCTTACGAGTGTACGCTAGTACACGCACACATTTTTTTCTTAACGTTTGTAATTTGCAATTTTGTGTACCATTTGTGCATATTTACGTTAATGAAATAGAAGACACTATACATACGAGCTTTATGTTATGTTCTTATGAAGCAAGAAATTTTAGTCGCCAAGAACGATATAAATTTTCTTTTTAATTTAGTTCACGTTTCTTGAAAATTTCAACAGTGTTATCATTACAGTTCAATTGATAACCCGAACAAAACGCCGAAATATCGGGTTTTCCGTTATTTGACCCCTTTTTGCTTTTTATTTTTTGTATTTTTGGCAAAGAAAGATCGCCCGATAGGCTACTTGTTTATGCCTCCGGAGGGGCCGAGTATCAAGAACCTTTGGCAAAGAGAGATCTCCCGCCAAGCTAGGTGATCATGCCTGGGGAGCTGCCGTGCTCCGACAGTCTTTGTTTGGAACTTCTATATATAAGCAGGGTAATGAGAATATTTTGATAGCGTGTTTCAGAAATACTAGTGGCGCCATCTCTTGATGATTTGCGGGATGTTGTCACCATAGTGCCATCTCTTGGAGAGTTTCGGTAGGTCGCCATAAACCTCTTTTTGAATATACAGAATGTTGAAAAGCTTCCATGGAGTGATTCAGAAACCTAGTGGCGCCATCTCTTGATGAATTGCGGGATCTCTCCGCATATTGTTAAACCTTCCATTTTTAAACTCATTCTGTAATAGACATTCACATATTTTTTTAAGGATGACAGCTATTTATAACGATTTAAGCGATAAAACTATATGCGAGTAGATAAGAGTAGGTAAGAGAGCGTTGTAGGACGACGGCATGTGTGACCACATGCTGTCGTAAACACCAGGGAGGCGCACTGAGTACAATGCTCACCGGGAAGAGCCCGAAGGGGTCATCGCGCTCGGAGGATACCGGCGGCGATCCGTAGGAGTTCCCGGTGTCCTCCACACAGCGCCGAGGATGGCCACCGGTTGGGTTTTAATGAGTTAAAATCCCACAAAACTCAGCATTGCTCTCACGGCGTCGGGTACCTTTCGAAGGGTTCCCCCTCGATATCAATAAAAAGAAAGGTAAGAGAGCCTTAGTAAAAGGGTTCTGGCATCCAGAAACAGAACTCTAAATCTGTATGCCATTTCAGCTAAAATACTCCCTCTGTTACGAAGAATTGACATTTATAAAACTTGTGTCACCCTGATAGCAGTTTTGCATACTTCTGATTTATGTATTGGTTGCGTGGTATTGGCGTTTACTATTCATCTATTTTTTATATTTCACTGACATTTTACGTTTTATATGGATTTTTTTACCTATTTAGAGATACCTGGCCGTGGATTTCTGAATGCATATGGGGTGAACGGGATGAACTTACAATAAACACGCCTATATAATTTAATAGAATTTTATATATAATAAAATGTATGTCCGTCAAGCAAAAAACTTGGCAAATTAAATCAGTCGGACACATCAAGAGTTCAAAATTCGATACCCGGTTAGACAGGAAGCTAAACTGACAAAAGTCTGGGTAGAAGCCCTGAGTCCAGTGTAGCCGGGGAGTAGAATACGGCTGCCTGTCGTAAAGGAGACTAAAAGGGGGCTTTTGGAGTTTCGGGCGATTAGAGTGGGAGCTCGAACCGCCCAGCCAACTACCCCGGGATGGATGGCAGTATGTGTGGTCGCATACTGTCGTAAACACCAGGAGACCGGGTAAGCGCAAATGCGCACCGGTTCGCTTCGGTTGTGTTCCGTTGGAGATCCCGGAGTCCACGTAGCGCTGAGGACGGCCACCGGGGGGCGGGGCAGTTAGTGCGGGTACAGGCCCTGAGTAAAAAGTTTTTTGAAGATAAAGATACACATGCCATTTCTTTTTCGACTACTTCTAAATATGGCAAAAATATTATTTTCTCATTTATTTCACGTTTACCAAAAAACGCGACTATTAAATCATTGTTTCTGAGTCGACCAAATAATCCACAAGCCTTTTACAATCGTCGAATTGAATATAACAAGAACTTTACGTAGAGAAATTATACCGGCTGCTTTATTAGAAAACAATAGCATCCAATAGCAATAGAGCAGTGATAGCCTAATGGTTGAAACTTGCCCTCTCAATCGGGAGGTCCGAGGTTCAAACGCAGTTACGCACCACTGATTTATTTGCGTATTAGAAGTTAATTATCACTGCTTTTCTGTAAGGAAAACATCGTAAGAAAACCTAAACACCCGAGAGTTCGTAAAAAAAAGGTCTCGGAGGTCTGTGAAGTCCACCAATTCGCACTTGGCCAGCGCGGTGGACTATGGCCTAAACCTCTCTCATTCTGAGATAAGAACCATGCTCAGCATTGGGACAATAATGGGTTGACCCTATTGGGTAATGCTATTGCATTCCAACCATCGAACTAACTATCGAAGTAAAAATTTAAACCTATATACAAAATAAAGTTTACCTAACCTAAAATTGAATCTATAAACACATGGTTCAGCTTAAAGCCTACTTACTTTAATGTTTGACGCGCATACATTATCATAATTTAGATATGACCTAATTATAATGCACCTTTACACCGCACTTGAGCCTAATCGACCTACAATAAGTTCAATCGAGGGGTCAGATCACTGTATAGTCAGTCTATAGTTAGAAGAATATGCTAAATTAAATTATATCTTATGTATATTTAATAAAATCCATCAAACTTGATTAATCATATTAAAAAAATATTATTATTAAGCAAAAGGAGTACGGGTCGTAACTATATAGTTGGACCGAAGAAGAGAGCGGAAACCGTTGGATTCAGAGGGCACAGGACCGGTTGGTGTGGCATCATTTAAGGGAGGCTTATATCCAGCAGTGGACCTCAAAAGGGCTAAGGGATAGATGGATGGAATCAATACTAAGAATCGGCATTCTTAATGTTTTGTATTTATAATGTTGAAGTAGGAAACGAGTTAGATATGGAATGAGTTTTCTCCTGAGGTATTCCCGGAGCGCTATGAGATGGGGTTCTTCAAGAAAGGTGCAAAAAGAGCTCTCCTTCAAAGCCGGCGATGCATTGGCGACTCTGGTGTTGCAAATGACCATAGGCGACGGTAACCACTTTCCATCAGGCGGCCCGTCTGCCTTATCGTTAGGTACAAATATATAAAAAGGCAGTAGCATGTGCTAAATAAATTTACATACAAACATAAATACGTCCCTCCTTCCCCTCCCATTTTTTTATCGCAGGTTTAAAAAAAACGTATGTCACTCTGTATACTGCGTTGATTCCAATCATATATCATGTGATACAAACCATTAAATCGTTTAGACTGCAACGTATGGCAAAGAAATGAAAATACATACAAACATACAAACAATCGATAAACAATACCCTCCTTGTGATGTAGTCGGGTATAAACAGATTAGCCTCCCCAATAGCCATGGAAACTAAAACCCTGATTATTGTTTATACATTACCTTAATAAATGTGCCGAACCCTTCTGCCTTCGCCTTAACAAACACACTCCCTACTCAAACTTTCTTAAATTCTTTATATACCATCTAAGCCTCCATCAATTTAGCGTTAGAAAGCGTAACCAAGCCTCATAAAGGCCTTTCGTACACTTGGAAACACAAGCCTATCGAATATGTTTTAAGATGAATATTATCACGGAATCGATACACTTTAATATTTAATTGGGTCCAAATTGTCAAAAACTAATAAAACCCGCATATCGTGATTACCATATTAAAATACAAACAAGTCTTTAGTACTTTTTTTCATGTTCGAAGTAGCATAGGAGAACGAATGCATGGTAAGTGGTCATTGCCGGCCATGGACCTTTTTTGTATTTGTACCTAACGATAAGGCAGACGGGCCACCTGATGGAAAGTGGTTACCGTCGCCTATGGACATGTACAACACCAGAGGAGTCGCCAATGCATCACCGGCTTTGAATGAGAGCTTGTTTTGCACCTTTCTTGAAGAGCCCCATGTCATAGCGCTCCGGGAATACCTTAGGAGGAAGCTCATTCCACGTCTTGCACGTGCGTGGTAGGAAAGACCGTGCAAACCGGGCTTCTGTAAGCAACTCCATATAGAACAGGAATTCTTTCTAAAGCTAATCATATATGTACTAATGTATGATTAGGTTAAGAACGTCCTTCTAAATCTAATCATAAATTAGAATCTTTTTTAAAAGATCCTCGGGAGTAACTTCTCCAGAGCTTAGAGCAGTGATAACCTAATGGTTGAAATTTGCCCTCTCGATCGGGAGGTCCGAGGTTCAAACACGCACCACTGATTTTTCTAAAATCATGTGCGTACTAGAAATTCAATATTTGCGGTGCTTTGCGGTGCAGGAAAACATCGCGAGGAAACCTACATACCCGAGAGTTCTTTAAAACAAAAGTTCTCAGATGTGTATGAAGTCCACCAATTCGCACTTGGCCAGCGTGGTGGACTATGGCCTAGAACTCTCTCATTCCGAGAGAAAACCCGTGCCCAGTAGTGAGACAATAATGGGTTGACGATGAGCTTCTCACGTGAAAGTGAGCCAGCAACCACACCCTTCCTCCGAAACGCATGAAATGGTTCAAGAAAGGAGATCAGGATAATAAAAGTAACTAACAATTTCCAAAATCTATATCAATTTATACTTTGCTCAGCAACTTAATATAGAAGCTGTATAAAGTCGAAGTATACAGTCTATCTGTTGACAAGTGGTCATAGCCCACCATGGACATCTGTAAAGTAATTTGTATAGAATTTCTATCTAAAGATTCTTTCTGATGTAAATCACAGATGAGTTGCTTCTTACAACCAATTCGCACTTGGCCAGCGCGGTGGATTATCGCCTATAACTCTCTCATTCTGACGGAAGACCCGTGCTCAGCAGTGGGACAATACTAGGTTGATAAGAGTTGCTTCTTCCGAGGTCTTAGATACTCTAAGGTTTAAGATGACCCCATGAAACTGTGCCGGCAACCACACCTTACACCGAAACGCATAAACAATTTCACACTAAAAATAGGTGTGATGGTGTTACTTCCTAGGTCAAACCGTTCTCATTCTACCTTGAAAAACAAGCTTAGGTTCATCATAAACTAGAAATCCACACAAAGTCGTATCTAAAAGTCGTAGAGTGAGAAGTATCCCCGTGTGTGCGAAGCCTAATTCTAAGCTAAGAGAATTTTGAAAGGTTTTCTCTTAACCTCATAACGTTATATACGCGCGAGAACTTTGTTTTACAAATTAACTTCAGAGCAATTTATACGTATGGAGAGTAATGGTTTTTGCGGTTTAATAATGCAATATGTTAGACGAAAATAATTTGACTAGACACTTTATAGACTGAAAGATGGTCTGAAATGCGTAGAGTAAGTTTTCAAAGTCGTTGCAAAGTTATATCTCTTACTGAATTAGTGGTTTAACGTTTCATGCTCACAGACACCACACTAGGTCGCATAAGTTGCATAAATAAACACCCAAACCAACAGAACTTGCAATTCATCAAAACATAGCCCAGCTAGTAAGCGCGCTCGCGGCGTCCCTGTAGTTCGGCTACGGTGTCTGTCGTAAGCGACTAAAAGGGGCTTCCGGGGTTGCAGACGGCTAGAGTGGGAGCTCGAACCGTTCAGTCAGGCAACCCCACGAAGGACAGCGGTATGTGTCGCATACCGTCATAAATACTAGACGGAGCGGTGGGTCCAGCCGCCCGTCCCTGTAGCCTCGGGGTCAGAATAGGGCTACGGTATCCCCTGCCTGTCTTAAGAGGCGACTAAAAGGGGCTTCCGGGGTTGCAGACGGCTAGAGTGCAAGCTCGAACCGTTCGGTCAGGCAATCCCGGGAAGGACGGCGGTATGTGTGGTTGCATACCCTCGTAAAGACTAGACGGAACGGTGGGCCCAGCCGCCCATCTGGGAGGAGCCCGATGTGGTAATGCGCTTAAAAGACTCCGGTTGCGTTCCTTTGCAGATCCCAGAGTCCTCTTTGTGTTGCTGAGGAAGGCCACCGGGGGTTTTAGTGCGGTATAAATCCCACATAACTTGCGTCACTCCCACGGCGTCGGTTACCTTTTGAAGGTTTCCACTCGAGAAATAAAAGTTAGGCGTGAATTGGTAGAGTTTAAACATTTTTGCATGTTTTTTTTATATCTTAACTTTTCTCTCAGTGTTTTTTATAGGTAAAAAAAATACTATACCTAGAAACGTACTTAGCAATGACGGCCGAATACAATGATTGTTTCAAAACTTATTAAACTCGTAGCAAGGGTTTCTACTCTAGGTCAAACGACAAACTTCTCAGACTTTCTCTTATCTATAAGGGTATCCCATGAGATTTATGATAGTTACATTTAGTTTGAAACACGAAACTAATAAAATGCTAATACAGTTCGTCTGTTAGTTCGTGTGTATAATTGTCTAGAGTTTGCCCAAACATTCCAAGTTATGTTAATTATGCTTCTTGGAATATAAGCTTATTCCAAATTTAAAGCGGTTGTTACTATGCTATAAGGTTCCAGGCACGCAAGTAGTGATAACCTACTGGTTGGAACTCAGCCTCTCAAACGAGGTTCCCGGGTTCGAATCCCAAGAATGCTCTACTGATTTTTTAAAAATTATGTGCGTATTATTATAGAATTCAATTATCACTGCTTTCGAGTGAAATACCATTCAGAGGAAACCTACAAACATGAACTTCCAAAAAACATCTCAAACGTGAGCGATGCCTACTAATTCGCACTTAACGATGCGGTAGAATATGGCCTAAAACTTTCAACATTGATGAATAACATTATGAGAGAAAATCTGAGGCTAGCAGCGAAAAAATATGGCTTGACGACACGGTTTCAGGTACAATATTTGCAAATGACAAAATTTTTGAAAAAATATTCAATCTTTATGATATCCACGACGTGGATCATGTGATAGAAAGCCTTTTAGATATATTTTGTACGAAGCCTTTGAGGTAAAACTTATATACCTCTCTGGGTATAAAGTAGCAATTCAAAATAATTACTCCGTATTTTGAGGAAAGATTTCAAGGATTTTATCTTAGGTAAGATCGAGTACAGATGTATCGCTGCCCCAGAGGACTAAATTGGAATCTAATCTATTCATATGAAAGCGAACGGAAACCATCTCTTCAATAGATTTAACAGCCTACTAAAATATTAGAAGTGGAAGTTTGTATAATATTCAATATGTTGATTTAATGATAATGTTTTTTTTATAACAATCACCTAAGGGGTTTAATGGCATAAAGTGGTCAGCCCCTAAGGGTACAAAGTACATATAAAAACATTACAACAAAGTATAAAACAAAATTGCTTCTCGATGTCGGACCCTATGTACATAAATATGTTTAGATCTTTAAAAATACGCAACGGAATTTAATGCAGTTGTTTTATTAGATAGAGTGACTCAACAGGAAGGATTTTATGTATAATACACGTATAATATAGTAGAGAAAAACTAATAATTTTAGATTTTTGACTTTTAGGCAGAACAAAGCTCATCAGGTCAACTAGTGAGGTATAATTAAAAACTATCCTATGTTTATATTAAAGTCAGGGCGAACGAAGTCGTAGGCAACAGCTAATGTCTCACACAATTGTCTCTTTCTTTGGTATAAAGAATGCCATGTGTAAAACTTTGTTTACTATAACTTTCGAACCGGAACACAACAGCGGTCAATAAGCCTTTTTTATGCTCGAGAGAGAATCCTTCAAAAGGTACCTGTCGTTGAAGGAGCGACGCAGAGTTATTCTTACCGTAGTTAAACGCCACAGATGGTGGTCCTCGGCGCTGCAAAGAGGACTCTGGGATCTCTTAAGAAACGCAAGCGCACTCGGAGCGCGTTCTTCTATTGGCCTCCTTTCAAATGTGATAGGCCTAAAGCAGTTTGTCCCTGTAGCCTCGGGATCAGAATAGGGCTACGGTATCCCCTGCCTGTCGTGAGAGGCGACTAAAAGGGGCTTCCGGGGTTGCAGACGGCTAGAGTGGGAGCTCGAACCCTTCGGTCAGGCAATCCCGGGAAGGACGGCGGTATGTGTGGTCGCATACCGTCGTAAAGACTAGACGGAGCGGTGGGCCCAGCCGCCCATCTGGGAGGAGCCCGATGGGGCAGCGCGCTCGGAGGATTCCGGTTGAAGTCATTTCGAGATCCCGAAGTCGTCCTTTTCAGCGCCGAGGACAGCCACCGGGGGGTTTTAGTGCGGTAAAAATCCCACATAACCCTGCGTCGCTCCCACGGCGTCGGGTACCTTTTGAAGGTTTCCCTTAAAAGGTAAGGAAATAAAAAAAAATAATAAAAAAAAAACAAAAAAAGGCCTAAAGCAGTTATAGGAGTAGAGGTGGCGCCCATGCAGATACGAAAGGCTCTAACTTCTTCTAATCTATCAATCACATATTAAGGCTGAAAATTTACATTTAATTGCTACTCTACTTACATTTTCATGTAAGTAGAGTAAGTCCTTTAAAACGTAAATAAAATAGAACTAAAAATAAAGTAGAGTGCTCACTTGATATTTATTAAGGCGCACTCTATCTTCGTTTCCGTAACACGACTTGTGTTAGCTCTTATCTTTAAAGCCTGAGTTGTGTATAACGGTGTATCACTGTGAGTGAGATGTATATGTCTATGTTAATGGAAATATAAAAGAGTGTCTGCTTATCTGTAATTCATACTTATAAAAACACGCTTTTAAAACACTTTCTACACTCATAGCCCCACACAAGGATTTTTTTGTGTCGTGACCACCATGGACACACAAAGACGAATACAAAAACACCCAGACATGGGAAATTTCGCCGGGAATCGAACCCGGAACCCATTGCGCGTCAAACCGGTATGGTAACCGCTTGGCCACGCGGGTCGTCGTTATAATAAAAATCTAAGTTCCGCGTGACGTATTGCAACAAAGATAGTTTGATGTACTGAGAATACGTATAACAGATATTACATAGACAAAGTTATTACACTTTTAAGTTACATTCGCTGAACACCGCAGCTTCGCCCGCGTTATGAAAATCAATTTTATAAAAATCGCTCCAGCCGTTTAGACGTGAAAAAGTAACAAACATACACATTCATAAACATTCGTCTTTATAATATTACTATGAACTATGATTACTCTTTTTAATGTGGCTGAAAACGCGGTCAATATAACGCGGAAAAATAAGTAACAGAAAACTTAAAGTATCCTTTTAAGATAATGGTGATCAAAATACAAACGTTGGCTTAAAATTTGAATTTGTATACTTTGTGTCTTTTCGTCTATTTATTTATGGTTGATCAGTCTCTTTACTTGCGTATGTTTGTATGTCTGTATTTGAATACCGAAGCTATAAGCAATTAAATATGATATTAGAAGTTTGTCAAAAACACTATTCTGCAGCAAAAAAGATCACATATAAATATTTTAACAATGCGGTTGCTATGAAAACCTAGAAATAAAAGGACGTAAGTAGTAGTTCTCTTGTAGGCTTTGTCCACCAATTCGCACTTGGCCAGCGCGTAGGACTATAGCCTAAAAACTCTCTCATTCCGAGAGCACAGGTGTTCTCTCAGTATGGGACAATAATGAGTTGTACTCCATATAGAATAGCCATAAAACGCAAAGGACGTAAAATGCCGTCTCGCGTTAAATGTCAATAAAAGCCATTGCGCAAAATATTCGAAAGATAAAACCATCCAACACGAAAATTCTCATATAACCCGTATTTCCAATAAAATCCACGTTACAAAGTACTTATACAAGTATCGTATATTCTTCCTTGAAGGCAAAGAGGGACGTTAAAAGCCGTCATCTTGATTTTCAATAAGAGCCGATTCACACTCCAAAGATAAAACCACCTGACATCTGGAAACTCATAAAACACTTCCAATACTTTGCATGTAAACGTTCATTATTTATTAAAGTAACGCACATACCCTTTGACGCACTCGACGTAAAAAGCCGTCACGCGTTGAGTTTCAATGAGATCTGAATTTCAAAGGATTGTAACGTCAAGTAAGATGACGCCGGCTTAGAAACGACTGAACGGATTTTTACGGGAAATTCACATAAAGAAAATTGGAAGTTTTTTCTGAGAATATAATCGTATGTGCGGCACACGCAAGGTTAAATACATAATCTTCAATATCGCTACAAAGTATAAAACTAGGTCGCTTCCCGCTGTCTGTCCGTATGTATGCTTAGATCTTTAAACCTAGGCTACGAATTTGAATATTGTTTTTTTTGATAGATAGAGTGACTCAAGAGGAAGGTTTTTATGTATAATCTCTCTCGTCAACCCATTGTTGTCCCACTGCTAGGCAGGCGTCTTCTTTCTGAGAGAATGAGATAGTTTAGGCCATAGTCCACCGCACTTGCCAAGTGCGAATTGTTGGACTTCACACACCTCCGAGAACTTAAAGAACTCTCGGGTGTGTAGGTTTCCTCACGATGTTTTCCTTCATCAAAAAGCTGTCATAATTAATTTCTAATAGGCACATAATTTTCGAAAAATCAGTAGTGCGTGCCTAGGTTTGAACCTCGGACCTCCCGATCGAGAGGGCAAGTTTCAACCATTAGTCTATCACTGCTATTTTATGTAAACACAAGCATAATATCCACTATATTATGTAACACTGGTAATTTAAGATTTTTGAATTGACTTTTAGGCGGAACGTAGTTCGCCGGGTCAAATAGTATTTTATGTGTTACAATATGTCAAGCTGTTTGAGCGTTAGCGCGTGCCAAAGCAATCGATGTACACACATAAGTACATACGCTCGAAAAAACATTACCACCTTTCTGACGCAGTCGGATAAAATATAAATACTTCAAAGAAAAACGAATCGGAAAAAATCTGAGCGATCCCCTGAGGGTTTTCCGGGACAGGAAGTGTGGTTGAGACCATTAACAGTACATTTCCGGTGGCCATCTTGAAATAAATACAGATGTTATACAATATGTAACGATTCAATGTAATTTTCCAAGAGTATAAGGGAACGTACTTTTAAAAAATCTTTTGTATTTGTATTTAAAAGAGAACCACACAATTTAAACATAAATATGCGTTTTATTGTTCCAAAATTTTGTCAATAATTCGTATGACTATGTTACACGAATATTATTAGCTTCCATATTAAAAAAAGTGCGAGCCGGACTCGCGCACGAAGGGTTCCATACCACTATCTTTTCTCTGAATGAGAGAGTTATAGGCCATAGTCCACCGCGCTGGTTAAGTGCGAATTGATGGACAAAGACTACAAGAGAACTAGAACTTGAATACAAAATACGAAACCATTTTGTATGAAATCATATTGTACATTCATACACGAATTTAAACAAGACAATGGATATTCCGACAAAGGACATAGGATTTAGATACATTCAATATCGAATATTAGTTTCGCGGAAACTATGCCAAAGGTTTTTGTGAACACTGACGTATTTTCATTTTCATCACTGTGCGCCAGTATCTATTGTATAGCAGCGTTAATTACTATGGAAACAACGGTAACTCTATATCAAATTTATACACTACTTACCCGCGGCTTCGCCCTCACGGTCAAAGGGAATTAACATTAGCATTTAATAGCGTGATTCAGAACTTGCAAATGAATTTTACTAACGCCATCTATTAACAACTTCTGGAATTACTAAATATGTATCAACTAACAAAACATCGATATTCTTATGGGATTGAGAGAGCGCGGTAAAAAGTAAGCTATGTCGTTCTCTGCTCTCCTAACTATCTCCCAGCATATAAACCATATCATATAATAGCTATGTGGCGACGGGAAAGAGGAACGAACACCTTTCACATTCATAATAATTATTAGTATGGATTTATACACTCCTTACAATGAAAAATCTAAAATTATCAGTGTTTCACTACTATTTATTTATTTATTGTTTATGTACCTTATCACTATCTTTGTTTTATACTATGTAGAGATTGTCGCTTCCCGCTGTCTGTCCTTATGTGTGCTCAAATCTTTAAAACTACGCTACGGATTTTAATGCGGGTTTTTAAATAGATAGAGTGATTTAACAAGAAGGTTTTATTGAGAGATCTTTTTGCAACTTTCTTGAAGGGCCACATTTCACAGTGCTCCCGGCGTACAAATAAAACTGTGGGAGACTGCCACTTAATATTTATTTATTTTTGTAATTGTAGTTGTTATACCGGTAATAGAAAAATACATCATCTGTTAAAAATTTCAATTGACTAGCTTTCACGGTTCATGAGATATAGCCTGGTGATAGACAGACGGACAGCGGAGTTTTTTTTTAAATTATGAAGTAGCAAAGCGAAGTGGTTAGTGGTCACCGCCACCCATAGACATCTGTAAGCAACTTCACAAAGAACATAAGTTTGCAAGATGCATTGCTACTCCCGAGGACTAGGATGGTCGCCTCATGTAAAAGTGTGCCGGTAACCACACCCTTCCATCGAAACGCAAGGTATGCTTCACGGTAGAAATAGGTGTAACTTGGTAGTTCGACCGGGGAAGTACCACCTTCCCTGGTCGAACTACACTGGTTCTACCACCTTTAAGTTTTAGTAATAGGACTCCTTTTTACACTTTTGGTACGGAACCCTAAAACACCATTCCCAGCAGTGGGACAATAATGGGTTGACGAACAATGCATGCGATATAAATCTGTATGCAAATCTCTGAAAGTGAACTGTAGTGCTACACATTTCGTAGACAATCGGATTGATAAACAAACTTCGTAGCAAAGCGTAGACCCGCTACGTGAATAATACCGCTACGGAGCACTTTGCTACGGCAGGCATTTTATAGCTCTGAGAGACATTTTAATATGATGTACGTTTTAGCTTTGGGAGTTGTTAACATATGAGACTAGATATTATGTCTACGAACGTCTGTGCTGTAAGGGTTTTTAAAAAGGATTTAACTAACAATTACTATTCAAAAAATATACCACTTTCCTACTATTACAATATTTTCTATATATAATTCTTTATGTCCACCAATTCGCACTTGGCCAGCGCGGTGGACTATGGCCTTAACTCTCTCATTCTGAGAGAAGACCCGTGCCCAGCAGTGGGACAATAATGGGTTGACGAGAGAATTCTTTATGATGTTTAGGTAACAAACCATTTGCAATTCCCGCCGTTTATTTAGTATACTGCCGTAAAAAAACGGGTTCTATCTGAAGTCAATCACCGATGTGTTGCTTCTCCCCAGGACTAAGATGGTCGCCTCATACATAAGTAAGCCGACAACCACACCCTTCTAAACGCAAAAACCACTTAACACTAGAAAGAATTCTGGCTGTGGTACCTCCCCGTTTTAACCACAAGGTGGTAGAACCAGTGTAGTTCGACAAAGGAAGTACCACCGCCACACCTATTTCTAACGTGAAGCATTTCTTGCGTTTCGATAGTAGGGTGTGGTTGTCGGCACACTTCCACATGAAGTGACCATCATAGTCCTCGGGAGTAGCAACGCATCTGTGATTGACTTCAGATAGAACCCATGTTCTGTATGTAGTTGATTGCAGATGTCCATGGGCGGCAGTGACCACTTACCATCAGGCGGACTGCATGTACGTTTGCTACTTCAGTCAGATAAAATAAAACACAAGTTCTACCTGGTAAATTTAGCGTATATCTTGTCTTTGTCATAAATATCATAAAGCGCTTTTGCCGCGAACTCAGATCTACTTAGCGCGATGACAGTTTGTGTTATATGTTTGGTTTAGCAAGCATAATTTACACTGTAAAGTTACTGTTAAGTTAATCTCGTTAAAATTATATACTGCATGTAAAGTCGCTGCTTGAAAGTCTTCAGATCAATGTTTTATTTTACTATTAAATCATCGCTATTCCTTTTTGGTTAAAAAACATGTAAAGGTGCAAATTTTGCTAGTTACAAGGATTTGGCAAGATAATAACACTTAAAAATTGTAAGATTAAAGTAAAAATGAACATGGAATAAACCTGATGATGAATAAACCGAATGAATTTCCATCTACACCAACTGGACCCGTGGCGGTCCTCCACGGTTCGATTTGCACGCTCGTTTTTGCACGAACGTGCAGGTTGTGGAATGAGCTTCCTCCTGAGGTATTCCCGGAGCGCTATGACATGGGGTTCTTCAAGAAAGGTGCGAAAAGAGCTCTCCTACCAAGCCGGCAATCATTGGCGACTCCTCTGGTGTTGCGAATGTCCATAGGCGACGGTGACTACTTTCCATCAGGTAGCCCGTCTGCCTTATCGTTAGGTTAGAGTATAAAAAAGTAGTTACTGCTGCCCATGAACAGATCTGTAAGTTCATATAAAAGAGAGGTACTAGCTGAAGACCCGAAGTCTCTGCTTGTCACTATGAAGTTTCTTATATAAATTAATACGACTATATCAGGTAGACTAGATACTCTCTTGCTTGTTTAATTTTATATAAGTAATATATTGGTAGCGTAACGCAGTTTTTGCGTTTCGGTGAAGCGTTGTGGTTGCCGACTCACTCAAAATCAATTTCTATGAAAAATGTTATATTTGTTTACTAGTTGACCCGGTGAACTTCGTTCCGCCTAAGTAATGTTAACTTTTTAATTAGGGATGACTGAGAGTGTCATAAACGTAAGAGTAGACAAATATTGGAACTCCTACGCTATCGGGAGTTACACGTGTTATTGTGAGTCAACCATAAAAGATAGACATATGCTGTCGTGGGATATTTTTTATATAATTTTAAGGAGAATATTTCTGTCATACATGATTTCTGTGTAGCTTTAACCATTAAGGTTGCACACGCGATGGAAGCTTAAAAAATGGAGTTTTTTCTCCCGTTTTCCCAACAACTCCCTTTACAGCTCTGCTTCTATTAAATGTAGCGAGATTAAAAGTATACAATAACCAGCTCAGGAGTATGAAGAGTAATCGTTCCAAGTTTTGTTAAAATCCGTCCAGTAGTTTTTGCGTCTATAACGAATATACAGACAGACAGACAGACGAACAGACAGACAAAAATTTTACAGATTGCATTTTTGGCATCAGGATCGATCCCAAATCACCCCCTGAAAGTTATTTTGGATATACATATATTTTACGTATAGAATTGACCTCTCTACAGATTTATTATAAGTAATAATAGACGTAATAGATAATAGAAGAAGAAGAAGATAGATTACTGTAAAACTATTTTTGTATTAAGCACTTATATATTATAGAAAACAAAGAAAATGTGTAACAATACAATAATTCGCTAAAAATACTAGTATAAGTTTCTCCGCGCACCTGTTTATTGATATTGAGAGAAAACTAATCTAACTTGTTTCATATCGTTCGTTTGATACCGATACTCTTATGAGGTAAAGTTAAAGTTATTTCTTGTAACATCGATAGTTGTGCGATATTGTACCGCTTGCACAAATAAAATGAAATATTTCTATAAGATAACCATACAGTAGCGTTCGGGAAATTGCGCTGTATCTTCACAACTCCTCAGAAGTCGAAATCATTCGAGCGATGTGTGTTGCCAGTGGTTGAAACTTTGAATGGTTGAAAATTGCCCTCTCGATCGGAAGGTCCGAGGTTCAAACCCCGGCATGCACTGATTTTCTAAAATTGTTCTAAAATGATGTGCGTTTTAGAAATTAATTATCACTGCTTTTCGGTAAATGAAAACATCGTGAGAAAACCTACACACCCGCGAGTTCTTTAAAAAAAAGTTGTGTGAAGTCCACCGACTCGCACTTGGACCATGGCCTAAAACTCTCTCATTCTAAGAGAAGACCCGTGCCCAGCACTGGGACAATAATGTGTTGACGAGAGGTTATTTCTTTCGCACGGGTTACATATTTCTATTCTATGGCTATTCCTAAACACGGTGGACTAAGAAATAGCCCCAATACACATACTTAAATATACAAAAATAATCGAATGATCCCACCCTCCTACTGATACACACGGACAAAAATTAAAAAAAAAACACGCTTTCTACACTCATAGCCCCCCCACACTAGGATTTTCTCCTATGTCGTGGGTACCATGGACAGACACTAGACAAATACAAAAACACCCAGACCCAGTACATGAATCTTAACTCATCATTAGATACCTGTCTGACTGGGAATCGAATCCGGGACCCATTGCGCGTCCAACTGGTATGGTACACGATCCGCCATGCAGGTCGTCAAAATAATATTAATTATTTATTGGCCTTTCTTGCAATTAAAATTTGTTCCTTCTACAAACATTCGGTTTTTCTGGAAGACGCTATCTTCGTGATAAGACATCTTAGTATTGTACTTTATATGTTTATATGATTTTTATTTTTATAATCTTTTTTGGTGTACAGTAAAGATGTTTTGTATTGTATATGTCGGCGCGACACCGCGTATTTATGAAAAACACGTCGCCGATAATAATTATTTTAGTTAGTTTAAAGATCGAAGTTTGTTTGTTTATTGAATTAGCAACATTTAATGATTTTGAGAATTGTAATTTAGTTTACCCTCCATAAATTTATTATTGTCACACCACCAAACATTGTTATAAAAAGGCGAGCGAACGCCGGTAGAAAGAAATCATTCTTGTTTAACCGTCGAACCGATCACACCTACTCAATTGTGAATAAATCGAAGAAGTTTACTGCTGTGTCTTACTTGAAATCTTCAAGAAAGGAAAATAATGAAGACTCCTCGACCATTCCTGGCCTTCCTGACGTCACCATCATTCTTTCACTTCGATATATAGTATTGTATTAAAATACTATTTACAAAAGATATTATTACTGGTTAGTGGTTGCACAGATTCGAATCAACTTTATTTCTCAAACTCATTAAATTAAGTATCACCAGGTAAGGTCAATTAAACGAAAGTCACCCTGGTCAAAGCCGTTAAAAAACTAAGCAAATATACTAGTAATTACTAACGCAATTTACTCAAGATACCCGTTAATTCGAACTGAACCTTAAGAGCCTTAGGCTTGTAACCGCAGACACTTTCAGAGTAAATCTCCATGCCTTAATCAACTTTGGATAGGTCTCTACTTGAGTTTAATTAATAGTCTGTGGGATTAGGAGGTATTATGGGTAAATATTTGTGAGCATGCTCAAACGTTTACATTACTTATGTACTTTTTGATGTTAATTTAAATAATTTTATTTACATTGCAAATAATGTGTTACAGATCTTAATTTATACTTATATTTATGTTATATTAATATAGTTATTATCAATTAATTCATTATTTACGTTAGTTCTAAGGTCACTCTGTCGCATAAGGGCAACCTGTAATGGGAGATGTAATGGTATTTCAATAAATAAATAAATAAATAATCTTTTACTTAATTTGCCATCATTAAGTTTTCTTGTTTTCGATTCGCTATTCGATGCGAGCAGTCATAGCCTAATTTGTCAAAGCCTAGGTTGAAACTTGCCTCTCAATCGGGAGGTCCGAGTTTCAAACCCAGGCATGCACCACTGATTTACGTATTAGAAATTAAATATCACTGCTTTTCGGTGAAGGAAAATATCGCGAGGAAACCTACACACCCGAGATTTGTTCAAAAAAAAAAAATCTCGGAGGTGTGTGAAGTCCACCAATTCGCACTTGGCCAGCGCGGTGGACCTGTAACTCTTTTATTCCGAGAGAAAACCCGTGCCCAGCAATGGGACAGTAATGCGTTGTAAATATATTCATAATCATAACCATAATCATAATCATTTATTGCTCATCATGCTTACGGACTAGGTGGTACAAATTTATTGGTGTATGCATGAATAACCCCGTTAGGGCATTGCAATGTCAAGGAGGACAGATTTATTATTTACAATAAAATATATGAAATAGGTTAAAATTATTATCGTTTTAAGATTGTGCCAAATTAAAATTACATTAAAACAAATTAGATAGAGTCAAGATTGAAATTACATTGAATTAAATTGAATAGAGTCAAGATTACATTTACAAGATTAATTTACATTATCATGGTCATAATTAAAACTAAAACATAGGTCACATTTTGATTTTGAATGTCCAAAAAGCTCAAAACTATCTCTATGCGACAATCTCAGTCTTCAGGAGTGCCAATGTATTTGTGGCTGAGTTCAGATAGAAACCGCGTTCTATATGAAATTGGGTATAGATTTCCATGAGCAGTAACGACCACTTACCATCAGAAGAACCGCAGACTGCTACTTTAATCTTATAAAAGCTGCAATGCTCTATATACACAAAATTTAAAAAAATATTTTCGGTTGTTACTTTATTCTATAAAAATAGTACTGCAATGCTCAACTTTAAACTTTCAACTTCCTTTTTTCAATTAACCTTTACTTATTTGTGTCGACTACTTGTTACGCGTTTCCCAATACAAAATAATATTCGAAGCACTCATTTTTCGAATACAGTCCGTTGCCAAGCTGACGTTACAAAAAGCGCCAAGTTGTTCAGATATTACGAAAATTATTCGACCACAAAATCGCTCGAGAACCAATATTGTGCCAAAACTTCATCGCCTCTAGAAATATAGTCGTACAATTCCAATTCCATTTCGAAACACTTCAGTACAAAAAAATTGCTATAGTATTTTTGATCTTTATTTCGTTCATACGATTATAAAAAAACACGCTTTCTACGCTCATAGCCCCACACTAGCATTTTCTCCTGTGTAGTGGGTATCATAGACATACACAAGACAAATACATAAACACCCAAACCCAGAACATGAATCTGAACTCCTCATTCAGATACCTGGCCGAGAATCGAGCCCGGTTACCATTGCGCGTCAGACCGGTATGGTAACCGCTCCGCCACGCGGGTCGACAAATTAAGATATTCATATATATAATTATTCATATATTGCTGTTTTGTATGAATAACCATACACTTTAAAAACCATCCATTTTAAATTACATTTATGAGTTTTATCCAAAAACTGCCTCGGTTTGTAAACTTGATGCTTTGACTTCACTATAGCTACTAGCTTTCATTTCATTTCACTTTTTATATGGACCTCTGATGAAACTAATTCTCTATATCGGGCAACATGTAGCATCATTGCAGAATAGGACTGTGATTTATGTGTTATCCAGTACTACGGTCCAAATCTTCCTATCTGGGTACATATTGTGTATATCCTTTTTCGGTTCGAGCAGTGATAGCCTAATGGTTGAAACTTGCCCTCACGATTGGCAGATCCGAGGTTCAACAACCACAGATTTTTCTAAAATTATGTGCGTATAAGAAATTAATTAGCACTGCTTTTCGGCGAAGGAAGACATCGTGAGGAAACCTACACAACCGAGAGTAGAATTAGGAGTATTAGGTCTAGAAAAATGTGCCGGAGGTATGGTATCGGGGTTTTTATAGACTGTATTATATTCATACAGTCCACAGTACACAATTTGCACTTGGCCAGCGCGGTGGACGATAACTATAACTCTCTCATTCTGAGAGAAAACCCATGCCCAGCAGTGGGACAATAAAGGGTTGTACCCATTATATTCACACACTTATTATATTGAAACACGTCACATATTTCTATACTCGGAGCAAATTAGATCTGGAATAAATGTAAGCAAACTAACATCTTATGTAGGGTTATCACCAACTTGCCGAATTTGTACACAAATGCATTCTATATTCAACCAATGTATGCATTAAATTTTCGAGAAGTAATTTAATTAAGAAGAGTTGATTAACTAATGACGACAAACTGCAAGATAATATGCTAAATAAAATAAAAATAAATAAAAATAAAACCAGTCAAACAAAGTTTATATACCATTATCGTCATTGTATAACTACTGATATTACAACCATAATTCGAAGGGTTTGCAACCTATTACAAGTTAGAGGTAAAAGTTAATAATAGGTAAAAGACGGCTGATAAAACAACAAAAAGTTGCATTCCCCTGCCTGTCAGTGGTTGCTAGGCAACACCTTTCAATGAAACATTCCATATCGAATTTGCCCCGAATATAGTCATTATCTCATACCAGCTAACATTGTCTTCCAGTATTTATGCAGACACAAGCATCGGGCGTTAATGGCGCCTGCACAAACACTATGGAGAGCTCTCAGTATTACCATTATCGTATATAACTAACTAGCTGTACCCGCGGCTACGCCCGCGTGCAAATCAATGTATCGCAAAGTTTTTTCCGCGCAAATATCCACTCAGTGGAATTCTACCATAAAAGTAGTCTACGTGTTGTTCCATAACATTTTCTATAGTAACAAACCCGTAAAAATCGGTTTAGCCGGTCAAGGATTACCCGGACAAACACAGAGTAAAAAAACGAATTTTAAGTGTGTATTTGTGGGTAGGTGCATATTGTTATGTAAAATGTTATGAAAATAAGACGAATCACAATATCGTAAACCCTTTTTTGAACCAATTTACAGTCTTTGTGGTCACCTTAACAATATCGGAATACATCTTTTCAAATAACGCCTCCACGTTTAAACCAAAGCGCATCGATTATAAAGATGGATTTTAACTTTTATAAATTGAAAAATACTATTTTAAGTAATTTTGGTCCTTTTAAATTTCTGAGTAAGATTACATATAGGTGAACCTACTTTTAACATTGATTTGACAACCTTGACGACCCGCGTTGCGGAGCAGCTACCACACCCGGTTCGATTCCCGGCCAGTCAGGAATCTGAATAGATTCATGTTCTGGGTCTGGGTGTTTCTATATACGTCTTGTGTGTCCATGGTACCCACGACACAGGAAAAAATCCTAGTGTGGGGCTATTGTAGAAATTGTAGAAATTTTCTATTTTATTGAGTGTAGAAAGCGTATTCTTATTAAAAAAAAAGTTTATGTGTACCGCGAGGCGGGTTGAAGGATTCCAAAAATTTTGTTGGATAATGTCTTCGATCTCGATGGCTGTATCTACAGAATCTTCATCCCAAATAGTCAAATAACAATCCCGCGTTGAATTTCCAGTATTCCTTTGATTTGAAATATTAAAAATGTTAGAGAAATCGTTGCTACAAATCTTGAGTGGACGCTCAAAGGCGAATAGGCAGGCATTATGACCGCTTTTTAAAAGTGTGGGCGCAACGCTGGACGACGCCACGGCAATAGCTATATTTCTATAAGATCTTATATTTTTCGCTAATAGTAAATTTATTAAAAACGTTTTACCCGTGCCTCCTACTGCATCTAACTTAAACTAAAAATCTAATGACAGTATCAATGATACGTAAACTAATTTTGGTTCTACTAACATTTAAGCGGAGCTCAGGTATGTTTATAGTTTATCTTTATTAAGCCTTGTTTGTGGTTCATTACATTAAAATTTAAATTTGTCGGCAAGGTAAATCCAAATTATTTTGTACTTTTACCTGCCAGAGGTTAAACCTCTATTAATTTCATATAAACTTTGTGACACATTGATTCCCAGGCGGGCGAAAGCTTTGCGTTTCCGATACTAAATAATATTTAAAAATGAGCTGGTTATTAAAAAAATAATTCTAAAATTAGTATTTATGAAAACTACAGACTATAATAATAATAATAATGTACATAAGACAACTGGATTCGAACCCCAGACCTCGCGTTTCTAATCCGCCCGACTTGGCACCACACGGCTATCACGATTTTAATAACAGATGCGAAATAGATGATGTTCTTAACTCATTACTTACTTATCTATTTTCGCTTATTTTGACACACTTTGATAATCTAAAATTAATTTAAAATATGTTGTTATTTAAATGCATGTTTTCTAAAACATTATTTATAATGAACATATCATAAATATAAAAAGAACAATAATGTTGACATTGTTGACCTTGCTCGTTTCTTATTAGAGCCGAGTGTTCATCAACCATGCTTCAATATTCATAAATGCAATTATTTATCACAATAGTTGCAAAAGCTTCTTTATAATAATAATTCATGACATAATTTTTATATCTTATTTAGATACTGCTCGACTTATTAATGTTAGTATTTTGCTTAAAAGACTATCAATTGTATTTTGTCCATAATATTTATTTTCGCTAAAAATGTACGGGTGTGGTCAATAACATAATTTTATTTATGCAATAATAGTTAAGAAACTATTTATGTGACATGAACATGGAGCGACAAATGGAGTCGATAATTTTATTTAGAAACAATGTTAAAACATTTTATCGTCTTTGAATTATTGGATTCGAATAACTATTTTACTATAATACATAGTATGACGCGCCATTTGTTATCAATTGGGAATCCCTGTACTCTAAGAGCGATTTTACATTAGGTCGCAAGCTGTGCGGCCGCACCGCGTCAACGGATGCTTTTATATTATAGAAATATTTCATAAATTCATAAATTAAATTAAAATCAATTTGAATCACATCTATTTTTATGATAATTGATAGTTAAAAATTTATACGTATTATTTTTGAATGAATTCAAAATGGCATCCGGGCGGCCATTATGGCTACTGTCATGTCACACTACTGTCATGTCACACATGTTTACATTAGAAATTAACAAAATACGCGACAATCCGAATTTTACGGATATATGTTGTCGACTCGAAATCAATGTTTTTTTATGTTTTATTATTTAGATAAGATTTTAATTAAATCTATCGTACCCCTTGACGGACTTGTCAATATGGGACTTTGTCAAAAACGAACTTCCATAAAAACATTTTATGCCGATTTAACGATTTTAACGCTTTCAACCCATTTTTTTTCGATTAAAAGCAGCCTATGTCCTTTCTCGAGGTCAACACTATCTGTGTGCCCAATTTCATAAAGGTCGGTTCAGTTGTTTAGGCGTGAATAAGTAGCAGACAGACAGACAGACAGACAGACAGACAGACAGACAGACAGACAGACAGACAGACAGACAGACAGAGTTACTTTCACATTTATAATATTAGTAGGGATGATGTTAGAACCTTAGCTCCATGAAGGGATTTGCACTATTATAAGTTACAGGTAAAAGTTAATAATAGGTAAAAGACAAAAAGTTGCATTCCCCTGCCTGTCAGTGGTTGCTAGGCAACACCTTTCAATGAAACATTCCATATCGAATTTGCCCCGAGTATAGTCATCTCATACCAGCTAACCTTGTCTAGCTTCCAGTATTTATGCAGACACAAGCATCGGGCGTTAATGGCGTGCACAAACACTATGGAGAGCTCTCAGTATGCTTCGTTACTGCTTACACGCTTCACTTTTCATGCCAGTATTTGCTTCACACTACGTACTCTCAGCCACTCAAAATGACCCAGTTTAAACAGGTTAACGTGTCACGTGACTCCGCTTGAGTTTTTTTATAACTACACGATAATAATTATTATTTTAATGATTGATGATATTAATATCGTGTTATAATAATTATCATAATAATTTAATGTTATAATAATTAATTATGTTATAATAAAAAGAAACATCTTGTTTATCTGATTGAAGTAGCAAACGATCACGCAGTCCACATGATGGTAAGTGATCGCTGCCGCCCATGGACATCTGTGATCAACTTCATACAGAACATGGGTTCTATCTGAAGTCAATCACAGATGCGTTGCTCCTCCCGAGAACTATGCCGGCAACCACACCCTTCCATCGAAACGCAAGAAATGCTTCACGCTACAAACAGGTGGACTGCAGGCTCGCTTGCTACTTCAGTCAGATAAAAAATAAATTAGAATTTCGGAATGGTGTATTTTTGTCAACCCATTATTGTCCTACTGCTGGGCACGGATCTTCTCTTAGAATATAGAGTTTTTAGTCCATCATCGCCTTGGTCAAGTGCGAATAGAGTAACTTCACACACGTTAAGAACTTGTTTTCTGTAAATTCTTTGTGATTTCCTCTTGAAGTTTTCTATTAACGTAAAGTAGTCTTAATTTATTTTAAATACAAGCATCGTTGTTGAAAAATCGGTGGTATGATGGCCTGAGGTCTGAGAATGTGTGGCCTGAGATACGAACCACGTATCAACGTTATTATAGTTCTGAAGTCGCGAATGGTGCCAACAATTACTGTCCCACTGCTGGGCACGGGTCTTCTTACGGAATGAGAGAGTTTAGGCCATAGTCCACCGCGCTGGCCAAGTGCGAATTGGTGGACTTCACACACTTCCGAGTTTTTTTTAAGAACTCTCGGGTGTGTAGGTTTCCTCACGATGTTTTACTTCACCGAAAAGCAGCGATAATTAATTTCTAATACGCACATAATTTTACAAAAATCAGTGGTGCGTGCCTGGGTTTGAACCTCGGACCTCCCGATCGAGAGGGTAAGTTTCAACCATCAGGCTATCACTGCTCTTAGTCGCGAATAACAGATATCTCTATGTGAAATACACAAACTATACTCATATAGGTTATGTATTATTTGTATAATAACACATATTTCTAGCGTACGATTCTTGCGTTTCGGTGGTAAGGCGTTCCCTGTAGTTCCGGGACCAGAATAGGACTACGGTACCCTCTGCCTGTCGTAAAAGGCGACTAAAAGAGGCTTCCGGGGTTGCGGGCGGGAAGAGTGGGAGCTCGAACCGTCCGGTCAAGTGACCCCGGGAAGGACGGTGGCATGTGTGGTTGCATGTTGCCGTAAAAACCAGAAGGTGCGGTGAGCAGTTCACGCCCACCAGAGAAGATCCCGATGGGGCACACGCTGAGGACACCGGCGGCGGTCAATTGGAGTTCCCGAAGTACTCTTCGCAGCGTCGAGGTCGGCCACCGGGGGGGTTTTAGTGCGGTAAGAATCCCACATAATCCGCGTCGCTCCCACGATGTCGGGTACTTTTTGAAAGTTTCCCCCTCGAAAACAAAAAAAAAAGGCGTTAGCTCACTTTTCATTAACTCTTCAGACGAACACAGTAGTCACACTGTCATTATTAGACAGAAATAGGTGGAACGGTGACGCCTTTATACTCGACCCACAAAATGTCCTACCACCTTCTAAAATTAGTATTAAATAGCATTAAATTAGTATTCTGATTAGTAAACAATGGCTTTCTGTGAAATGTTTTAATTAACTACGCTGACGGTCTTTGTGATGCTAATTAGGTATATCTTTATATACTCTAATTAACTGAAGTACTTTTTGATCTTAGATTGAAGGATAATACGTCCTTTGTTTTATCCTAGAGTTCTCTGTAAGGACTAATTTGAAACGTTGAGATTAAAAGGTTTAAAAGGTGGTAGAATGTATACGGTTCGACCTGAGAAGCACCACCCCTACACCCATTTCCAGCTTGCAGCGGTTAATCCGTTACGGTGGGTTCACTTCATTTTTTTTTTATCTGACTGAAGTAGCAATCGAGCATGCAGTCCACCTGATGGTAAGTGGTCACTGCCGCCCATGGACATCTGTAATGAACTACATACAGAACATAACCCATGTTCTGCATCTGAAGTCAATCACAGATGCGTTGCTACTCCCGAGGACTATGATGGTAGCCTCAAGTGAAAGTGTGCCGGCAACCACACCCTTCTATTGAAACGCAAGAAATACACTGTTCTACCACCTTGAACTTCCCCGATGGAAAAACACTGGTTCTTCCACCTTCTGCATGATTGCATCTGATTGCACTTGAAGTTGAAAACCCATACCCAGAAGAAACAATTTCTCGACTTCAAATTCTAGAAAACCTTTCTACTTTACCAAAAACAAATTAAACACCGTCCTCCTACAGTAGATAAGCAATACAAAATTGAGTCGTCTCATCGCATTCAACGAAATGACCTATACATATATAACGTGTCATCTACGTAGGTCCATTAAAATTGCAGCATCCGTCGCATCCGGTGAGACATTATGAGCATGCAAGTTAAGATGCGTGCACCGTAAGCGCATTATCTCCGTAGTATCTAGGGCATTGTGAGTTGGTATTATGTATACCTGCTATTGTTCAAATAGTAAATCGATTTATTTGCGAATAAGTATCCGTAACTTCACTTTATCTTTAATAATTTATTTTCAAAAGCTCATTCTGATAATGAGTGCCAGGATAAGAATAACACAGATTCTTCTCATCTCATCAACTCATTATTGGCCCACTGCTGGGCACGGATCGTATCTCAGAATGAGCGAGTTCAGACCATAGTCCATTGCGCTGGACCTTTGCGAATCGGTGGACTTCACGCACCTCCGAGAACTTTTTTTTTAAGAACTCTCGGATGTGTAGGTTTCCTCACGATGTTTTCCTTCACCGAAAAGCAGTGATAATTAATTTCTAATACGCACATAAATGAGTGGTGTGTGCCTGGGTTTGAACCTTGGACTTCCCGATCAAGAGTGTAAGTTTCAACCATTAGGCTATCACTGCTCAAACATGCATTAAGATAGTGTAAATTGATTAAAAGTAATAATAAATTGGCACCAGAAATTACGTCCTCAGATTATTTAACAATAGCTAAATTAAACCATCAAGTTAAACACGGATCGGCCGGCTCGGTCAGATCGGCCATTGTCGTCACTTAAAAAAACATAAAAAAATACCAGCTGAATATATTTTTATTTTTAAGACTAAGATGGTCAACTCATATGAAAGTAAGCCTGCCGGCTTATACAAATTTCCTTTGTAACGAATATTGTGTGGTTTTTTTATAATATCTTGCTGTTTAGCAAAATAAATAGTTGCTTCTACTAACATATCTTTAGCAGTGGGTTATCTATACTAATATAATGAAGACGAAAACTTTGTAGTTTGTTATGATTGTTATGAATTAACTTAAAAACTACTAAACAACTTTTAATAATTCTTTCACCATGAGAATGCTTCATTATCCTTGAGTAACATAGGCTATAATGGTTGGATATATTACATTACTTGCGCATCGGATTAATCTTTTCACGCTAGAAATGGATGTGACGATGGTTTTAAACCTTTTAATTTTAATATTTCTAATCCGAAACGCAAGAATTGCTTAACGTTATAAATAAGGAAGGTAGTGGTACCTCCCCGATCAAACTACAATGGCTCTATTACTTTTAAAGGTAGTAGAACCAGTGTAGCTTGACCGGGGAACTACCACCATCACACCTATTTCTAGCGTGAAGCATTTTTGCGTTTCGGTGGAAGGGTGTGGTTGCGGCACACTTTTATATGAGGCAACCATCTTAGTCCTCGGGAGTAGCAACGTATCCCTGACGGACTTCAGATAGAACCCACGTTCTATATGAAGTTGTTTACAGATGTCCATGGACGGCAGTGACCACTTACCATCAGGTGGACTGCATGTTAGATTAGATAAAAAGTGACCTATTCAATCCTCAAGAGTAGGAAGGCATCGCGCACGGCGTATGTCTAAAATGGACTTCAATACTAGTTATTAAAAAGTCTCTCAGATAATTTAACAAATCTTAACTCACCCAATACTAAAAAAAAACTAAAAAAGTCTCTGTGTTCTTTTAATAAATCTTAGTTAAGTTCGAACACCAGATTAATATTAACTTAACGAAACTGCCAACGCCCTTTCCCCAATATTTAGATCGTCTACGCATTTTCAAAAATTGGGCACTTCGCTGATATCTTAGGCATGCGGAGAGAATATCGGAATTGATCCCATTTTATAAAAATATGCGCCGAGCTTTTAACCTAACGTTGAAAGGTAGAATTGGCCGTAACCCAAAATAGATATCGCTTAAATTTGCATAACTTCTAAAGGAAAACTGTTTGTAAAATGCTCCATTTACGAAAACTATCAGCTAGTTCTAAATTGCCGTATCCGTCCCACAATTACAATATTTGATGGACCCTTTTTGTTTTTAATAGGATTTTAAATCGAATATGAAATGGGAACTAGTTCGGTGTAAGAGGGTTTTATGATGCTAATTGGAAAAGGCATTGGCTTAATTTGGGTGTTCAATGGTTAGTACTTTGGTCTGGCCCTATTAATTGTTATCTCGCACGCTTATTATAATCGGACTTAGTTAACTTTACAGATTTTTATCTAGTTGAATAAGAAAAAAAAAATTTTAAACAAAAAATACAACCGACTTCCATGCCACATAAAAGTAAAAAATAATTTAAATACATGTTGGTTTAGAGCAAACACAGTTCTTAGTACATAGTACCGAAGTCGGCGCTCACCATATTTTGCTGGATCATGACGAAACTACATGTATCTTATATGAGCGCCGACTTCGGGACTATGTACTAAGAACTGTGTTTGCTCTAAACCAACATGTATTTAAATTATTTTTTACTTTTATGTGGCATGGAAGTCGGTTGTATTTTTTGTTTAAAATTTTTTTTTTCACGCTTTTCAGTCACGATAAAATCAGTTATGGCTGTTGCTAGTCGTCCGCTAACCGGATGAATAAAATTAATTATTCGTCCGATTTTCGGATGAATAAAATTATGTGCTGACGTCATCATATAAAAATAGACTTCTTTGACACAACCGGTCGGGGGCGCTACCGCGCCCCCTCCCTTAGATTCTGAATTGGAAAAATCTGTTCGAACCTAACCTAACCGAATAAAACAACTTTTTCTGAGTAAACATTTATTTAAAGAATAGACCTATAATTATCAATATTTAAAGTAGAAAAAGTAATATAAACCTTATAACTAAGAGTATAATTCAACTGATACTGATAAAATAACCCATCCAATTTAAAAAGGTTGGTAGTACTCTTGCATCTTCCAGGTAATTGTATTCAAAGTGGAATTTTTGATCATAATTATATCCTCTCCGAAACTCATTGTTGGTATTGTGAACAACAACATTATGTATACGTAAGCACTATATGGCCGATGCCTACGGTTTAAACTTGAAGGACCCCAGCATTATCAGGGTTGAGGAGTTGAAGGTCAAAATTATCATGTCATATCTTTGCTTAGTAATCTCATTACATATACGTAAGCACCATATGGCCGATGCTTATGGTTTAAACTTGCAGTACCCTGCATCATCAGGGTTGAGGAGTTGAAGGTCAATTTTCTTATCATACGTCTTTGCTTTGTAAATATATTACATATCCATAAGTATCAAATGGCCAACGCTTATGGTTTAAGCCTAAAGTACCCCTGCATCATCAGGGCCGAAGAGTTGAAGGTCAAAATTATCATATCATATCTTTTCTATGTAATCTCATCGCATGCACGTAAGCAACAGATCCCCAACTTCTATGGCTTGGGCTTACAGTACCCTGCATCATCAGGGTTGAGGAGTTGAAGGTCAACTTTTTTATCATACGTCTTCGCTTTGTAAATATATTACATACCCATAAGCATCAAATGGCCAACGCCTATAGTTTAAGCCTGAAGTACCCCTGCATCATCAGAGTTGAGGAGTTGAAGGTCAAATTTTTCATCTTATATCTTTGCTTAGTAATCTTATCAGATATACGTAGCGATCATGTAGCTAACGCCTATAGTTTAAGCTTGAAGCACCCCAGCATCATCAGGATTGAGCAGTTGAAGGTCCAATTTTCCACCGTATACAACAATTTTTCTAATGTTTTACCTTACATTTTTTTAAATATCATTTTGAATGCGTAAGATTGAAATAGCTAAGTTTTATGGCTTAGCATTCAATACCCCTGCATCATCAGGATTGAGGAGTTGAAGGTCCAATTTTTCGTCGTATACCTTTGCTTAGCAATGTTATTACAAATCCGTGAGCAACAAATGTCTAACGTTTATGGTTTAAGCCTGCAGTACCCCTGCATCATCAGGGTTGAGGAGTTGAAGGTCAAATTTGTCATCGTACATCTTTGCCTTGCTATCTTATTATATATCCGTAAGCACTAAATGGCCATCACCTACGGCTTGGGCTTACAGCACCCTGCATCATCAGGGTTGAGGAGTTGAAGGTCATTTTTTTATAATATGTCTTTGCTTAGTATTGTTATAACATACCCATAAGCACAAAATGGTCAACCCCAATGGTTTAGGCTTGAGGCACCCCTGCATCATCAGGATTGAGGAGTTGAAGGTCAAATTTTCATCACATGTCTCTGCTTAGTAGTCTTGTTGCATATATGTAAGCACCAAATAGCTAATGTTATAGTTTAGAATAGCTGTAACCCTGCATCATCAGGATCGAAGAGTTGAAGGTCAAATTTTTCGTCAACCTATATAAGCATAGATATATAATACATATTCCAAGTTTCATAAGAATCGATTCGGCAGAAGCCGAGTTATCTCAAATTATCTAAAACTCTTGGACATAGGTATGCTGTGATGCTTAACTCAAAGAGTTAAGCATCACAGCATACCTATGTCCAAGAGAAAAAGTTGCGTGACGAAATTTCCTATCAAATGAAAGAAAGAAAATGGAAATCGGTTTATAAACACCCAAGTTATTCAAGATTTTAAGAAACCGACATTTTCCAATTTTCCGGGAAAACCGCCGGAAGGTTTTCATTTTCCTCAATATGGGACTGCCTGTGAAACTAGTCGCATACAATGTCGTATGAATCGTGTCGGTAGGTCGACGATTTCTAGCCATTTCGCCCGAACATACATAAAAAAAAAAAAAAAAAAAAAATATACGTGACGAATAGATAACCTCTTTCCTTTGGGAAGTCGGTTAATGAGCATGTAGGTCATTTGAAGGGACAGAATAGGGCTACGGTATCCTCTGCCTGTAGTAAAAGGCGACTAAAAGGGGCTTCTGTGGTTGCGGGCGGTAAGAGTGGGAGTTCGGACAGTCCAGCCAAGTGACCCCAGGAAGGACGATAGCATGTGTAGCCGCATGCCATCGTAACCACCGAGAGGCACATTGAGCACCAATCAGACACCGGGAAAGGGCCCAGAAAGGGCATTGCGTTCAGAGGACTCCGGTTGTATTCGGTTGGAGATCCCGGAGTCCTCCACAAAGCGCTCAGAAAAATCCCACATAACCCGGCGTTGCTCCCACAGCAGCGGGTACCTTTTGAAGGTTTCCCCCTCGAGAACAAAAAAGAACAAAAAATTAGGCCACTTGAGGGTAAGAGACTACTGCCGCCTATAGTCATTTGTAAACAAATTCAAATATAACTGATATCGCATCTGAAGTTGATTACAGATGCGTAGATATTCACGAAACCTAAAATAGTCGCCTCATATACATATAAGTGAGCTTGCAAAAACAGCCTTCCACCATAATCAAGAATTGTGTCCCATTAGAAATAGCTGAGGCGGTGGTACTTCCTCGGTTTAACTAAGCTCTTTCATAAAAGGGAATCGTACAGTCAACCGATCTCGAGAAGGACGACTGTATGTATAGTGGTAATTATAGACCAGACCAGTCCCTGCAGTTCCGAGATCAGAATATGGCTACGGTATGACCTGCCTGTCGTACAAGGTAACTAAACTAGGTGACACTGCGTCGGGTACCTTTTGAAGGTTTCACCCTCGAAAAAAAAAGACTAGACGGTGCGGTGGGCGCCGCCGCTCACCTGAGAAGACCCCGATAGTACAACACGCTCTCAGGACTCTGGTTGCGTTCCGTTGGAGATCCCGGAGTCATCTTAGCGCCGAGTACGGCTACAAGTAGAGATTTAAAGCGGTAGAAACCCTACATAACCCGCAGTTGCTCCCACGGCTTCCCGTAGATAATGGAGTTTTCTCCCTCAAAAAATAAACTGGTATTCTGTAGATACTCTAAAATATGACTCATACGACTGATTACTTACGCTATAACGTTAAATTCTGATACTCAGCAAATTTTACCTGAAACAATAAAATAGCGATTGTTATTAAAAACATACCAATTCGCACTTGACCACCACAGTGGACTATAGGGTAAAGCTCTCTCATCATGAGAGGAGACCTTGGATTAAGCGGAGTTTCGAGATTAAAATTGGAGGCGAGGATTAAAAGCTTACAAACTTTGCAATTAATGTTTCTATATTTTTTGTATCAACTAATAGGTACTTCGAAGGTTAGTAATTAATTCAGCAAATGCTAAACCACTAATACCTGAAGATCTCTCTGCCAAGTATTCTTATTTTTCAAAGAAGATTACACTTTCGGCTTTTTCTCAACATAAAATTAAATTAAAATTTTAGAAATTCCCAATGCTATAAGTGAGCAAACACTTAAAAAGTCTAAAATTATATCTATAGACGAGCCATCAAATTCGAGCGAGTTGCACCTACATTTTAATTATATTTTACTATAACGTCGCGCTTGTACATACAGTTTAATCAAGTCAGACCCTTTATTTGATTAACTATCCATTTATTTACTGGACTTAAACAATTAAGCCTGAGAAGTAATGGCTATGCAGTCTTTAGTCTAACTTTATCAGTAACCAGAAAAAAAATCTGTTTCATACTCTTTTATCTGAACTGACTTAATTATCTTCTGTTTTGATAGGGTATTCCTTTACGGTATTTACATTATCTGGCATATGTCTGATGGGGACTTTGGATAGTAACTTGAAACGACTGTAAGCTCGTTGCTATCTCGATTTGCTAAGTTTCATTTGATCATCATCATCAGGTTTTATTTGATTTGCTCGTTATGATAATAATTTTCTTCCATCCCTTATAATTTTCTTCCTTCCTCTCCGTTTCTTTGAACACAGGCGACATATTTAAAAGTTCGTTGTATAGTCACTTTGCAAACTGAGTCGATTCTAATGATGTCATATGTAACTGTAAGTCAATACGTTTCTGCATACATTGGACAAACAAACATACGATTGAAAACATTACCCCTTTATAGAATATTTAAAAATGCATAATTTCGTAAGTAGCATAAATTGATCCAACCACAGAAATTGTTAGAGAGATAGTACACAAACCGCAACCGTTTCAACCGGACCGGATAAAGCCGGTAATCTCACTGGAAGCACAGGCCATTTAGATCCGGATAATTCGGACCTGTGGTTACCTCCATTCGAATATTACCTAGGTGTGCTAATGCAAATTTGGTTAATATGAGATTGAACCGCAAATAAATGTGGAGTGTAGTAGCGTAGGAGCAGTCCTTTTCGGTTTCCCTTTATTATTCGACTACAGCATTGTACGATGATAGTGACTCTACTCAATATGCCTCTATAAATTTGTATACATATCATTTAATTAATTATCTATGTTAAAATAACTCACGCTTTCTACACTCGTAGCCCCACAGTAGGATTTTCTCCTGTATCGTGGGTACCATAGAAACACACAAAACGAGTACACAATCACTCAGACCTAGAACAGAAATCTAAACTCATCATTCAGATACCTGTCTGGCCGGGAATCGAACCCGGGATGCATTGCGCGTCAGACGTCAGGGTCGTCAAAGTCAAATGTATATTTATATGGCGAAATAATCCTATAGCTTGCTTCATTACAAAATTGTACATAGAAGTATTTATAAAAGCCGTTTTCAAATCTATTTGAACAGCAGTTAATAAAGTAAAAAAATTGTTCTACTTTGTAAAAAAAAATGTTATAATTTTATTTCCTATAATACTTTGTAGTAAATTCTAACTCGCTAGTATTTTGTACTATTTTTTATATTTATTACTCCCGCGGTAATTAGTGTGGTATGTTAATCTAAGTCAAAAGATATTAGTATTTTTAGCATTAAAGAGTAACAAACACACATACTTTATAACACTAATATGCTTCTTGTACAGCCAAATATAAGGCAAGATACTTGAGCTAACTTTTATAACCAATGTAAAAACAATTTGGCAATAAAAAAGATATACAAAGAAAAAATGTGTGCGTGTACACTCGTAAGAAGTAAAACTTCTTTATGACGTTATTTTTCAAAAAATAATTTACTATATGCAACTTTACAGAAATTGGTTAAATAAAGTTAAATTAGATAAAGTTTAATAAAAGGCTTTTATTAAACTTTATCTAATAATCTAATCTATAATTATCTAATATCACGCGTGGAAGGGATAAGAAAAAGATGGCGCGTAACGGAAAAAAAAGATGGCGCGTAACAGAAAAAAGACGGCGCGTAACGGAAAAAAAAAGATGGCGCGTAACAGAAAAAGATGGTGCGTAACGAAAAAATGTTACACTAAATTTTTTTCCAACCCCGATAAAGAAGTTTCACTTCAAAAAAAGGCAAACCCACTGAGTTTCTTGTCGGATCTTCTCGGTTGGGGCCGTGTTCCGATCCGGTGGCAGTGTAAAAATATGTAACTGATAATTTGTTAGTGCCTCCGTAGGATTAGGCCAAAAAAAACCATTGCATTTCATTTCAAGAAGATTTATTAAAACTTAAACCGAAATGATTCTGTATCTTTGTTTTATAATAACTACCAAATCACAATTCAGAATTTGGCTTAAAATATAAGCCAATAGCATAATCATAATACATTTACAGATGTCACTGTTATATCAAATTAATCTCCAATTTTGCCCAGCGATGCTGAATGCTCCGATGGGGCTGCGGTCACCTAAATTCTGACTTAATGACGTAATAGCTGGCTTCATCGGTACATTTCAGGGTTTAAATTACGGGCTAGTTCCCAGCCTGCGTTTGACGGGCAAGGTGAGCTTATTAAAGCCTAAAGCTTAAAGCTCGTAAAGCTCTATGTAGGAGTGCACTGGTATAGATTGGTACGCGCATACTCGGATTTCAATTTCATGTTTCAACTTTAGCTCACATACTTTGAAGATTTAATAGAATTGAAATGAGCTTTAATTTTTCATTAAAAAAATATCTAATGTCCAAAAAATGTTTGAACAGAACCGAATCAACGAATGTTTCAACCGAATTCTTTGCCACAAGAAAGAAAGATATGCTTCGGAAATCGGTGCTTACTACTTATTTCAATAGTCCTGAACGTGAAATGTGCTCAACATTTGTCGTCAACCCATTATTGACCCACTGCTGGCCGAGAGAAGACCCGTGCCTTCTCAGAATGAGAGAGTTTTAGGCCGTAGTCCACCGCACTGGCTATGTGCGAATTGGTGGAATTCACACACCTCCGAGAAGTTTTTTTTTAAAGAACTCTCGGGTGTGTAGGTTTCCTCACGATGTTTTCCTTTACCGAAAAGCAGCGACAATTAATTTTAAATACGCACATAATTTTAGAAAAATCAGTGGTGCGTGCCTGGGTTAAACCTCGGACCTTCCGATCGAGAGGGCAAGTTTCAACCACTAGGCTATCACTGCTCAACATTTACTCAAATAATATTCGTTTTGTATTAAGAAAGTAAGTCGGTAAGGTAAGGTCGTTAGGTAAATTTTTGAGGTAATATTCCATACATCAGATTATTTTACACCTTATACATACTATATACAAAATAATATGACATGTGTATACATGTCATATTATTTTGTATACAGTATGTATTAGGTATGTATACATGTGTTTTGGATGTCACTTTATTCATTTTCATTTAAATTTACAACTTTATAGAAAAACAATGGTCCCCCGTTCTCCAGTTTCTTCGCCATATTCAAAAAGATGTTTGAGCTGCAGCGTGTGCAAAAACACACATAAATACGATGGAATTATATTTATTTCGTAGTCCAATAATAAAGAGAATTCGATGAAGGATTGGAACTAAGCCAGTGCACTCCGCCTACATTTGCGGTTCAATCTCATATTAAGCAAATTTGCATTAGCACACCTAGGTATTATCCGAATGACGACCACAGGTCCGAATTATCCGGATCCAAATGGCCTGTTCTTCGAATGGGATTACCGGCTTTATCCGGTCCGGTTGAAACGGTTGCGGTTTGTGTACCGTATCCCTAACAATTTCTGAGGTTACATAAGTTTATGCTGCTTACAAAATAAGTTTAAAAAAAGAATAAATTAGCCTTTAATAACTGCACGGTGGTAAAATACTTTGAATCGACTGCGTCAGATGAAGGGTAATGTCTTTCGAGCGTATGTTTGTATGTCCATTTCTTTGACACGCGTTACAGCCAAATAGCCAGACAGATTGTGACACATCATTGCAATCTTCGCAGTAAGTGTAGTCACAGTTTTATGTTTATAAAATTAATATGGGTATCACATGAAAGGTCTTTCGTCAACCCATTATCTTCCCACTGCTGGGCACAGGTCTTCTCTCGAAATGAGAGAGTTTAAGGCCATAGGCCACCGCGCTGGCTAAGTGCGATTTGGTGGACGCATGCAGTGCATCGGTGCTTCAGGGGTAGAACTCTCACATTAAAGGTAATTAGAACTATTTTTATGTAGAAACCTTTTCTGATATTATTTCGAAACAAACTTCAGAAAGAATAAATTTCAGTAAACAAAATATCGTACTGCACATTTTAGTTTTAAAAATCGGGTTTTTTCTATAATATTTTTAAGTAATGTGCAAGAAAGTGATGAAATATATACGTAAAGGTAATACACACCAACTGAATACGATTGAATAGAATTTATAAGTTCATTCCGAATGAGCGGAACGTTTGAGTAAATGGAGCGTGGGAAAGATCTAGAACAGTTCCTGCACTTGGCATTGCTTTGTGCCTTGTATGTAGATGAACTGCTATGGACGTTATATTTGACTAGCTTCTTCGCGCGGATTTGCTTGCTTTGGTCACTTCTACTGTCCCGCCATTTATAAGAAACTTCATAAATAATAGGGAATTAATCTGATTTCGATAGATGCGTTGCTACTCTTGAGCTCTCAGTCCGTCGCCTCGTATTAAAGTGAGCCGACAATTGCATCAACGCGAGAATTGTTTCAAGTTAGAAACGTGAAACAAATTTGTTATTTTTGAAGTTGTTTTCAGCACGAAGTTTCAAATAGCGGGGTCTCAGAGAAAGTACCTAGTAGTAACGTAATGAATGCTAATACCTGACCATTCGGGAATGCGAATATGCCGTTATTTTTGAATTGACGACCCGCGTGGCAGAGCGGTTACCACACCGGTCTGACGCGCAATGGGTCCTCGGTTTGATTCCCGGCCAGATAGGTATCTGAATGATGAGTTTAAATTCATATTCTGGGTCTGGTATTTGTGTATTCGTTTGTGTCCATGGTACCCAAGACACAGGAGAAAATCCGCGTGTGCGGCTATGAGTGTAGAAAGCGTGTTTGTTTTTGTTTTTAATTTGACACCAACATGGAAGTCGCCAGGTTTAATTTTACAAAGGTACCTGCATCTGTATCTACACATACTATTAACCAGTATAAAATAAAGAAGTAGTGTGTGAAGTAGAATTTAGGTGTGATGGCCTTTTTCTTTTCGTAAAACTGCAGTTCGACTTAAATTTGTATAGATTTGGAGACGTTTTATTGATCATAGAAATGTGCATGCGAATATATAAAACAAGTGGATGCGTATATCCCTTACATAACTAGTAAATAGACACATTCAACACATTTCTACCACCTAACAATAAACAATATTCAGTAGCACAAATGTAAAATCAAAATAATCCCTCAAATTAGACGCCCATTTTGCCAGTCCATTTAGTATTGCGGTCATCCGAATTCGAACTTAATGACTTAATAGCGAGTCTAATTTTGAGGCTTAGCATCTGGGTCATGATCATAAATAATAAGACATTTTGAACGGTCTTAAGTTAAATTTATTTCACAAATTACCATTTTACCCATCCTTAGATTGTACATTTAATATCTTTTCAAAAAATAATAGTTTAAATAACTAAGAATATGTAATGACTAGGGTATTTCGTCCCTGTAGTTCCGGGATCAAAATAGGGCTACGGTATCCCCTGCCTGTCGTAAGAGGGGACTGAAAGGGGCTTTCGGGGTTGAGGGCGGCTAAAGTGGGAGCTTGAACCGTCCAGCCAGGCGATCCCGGGAAGGACGGGGTGTGTGTGGTCGCATATCGTCGTAAAGACTAGACGGAGCGGTGGACCCAGCCACCCATCTGTGAGGAGCCCGATGGGGCAACGCGCTCAGGGGACTCCGGTTCCATTCCTTTGGAGATCCCGGAATCCGCTTTGCAGCGCTGAGGACGGTTACCTTTAGTCTGGTAAAAATCCTACATAACCCTGCGTCGCTCCCACGGCGTCAGGTACCTGTAGAACCGTCCAGCCTGGCGACCCCGTGTAGGACGACGGCATGTGTGGTCACATGCTATCGTAAACACCAGGGAGGCGCACTGAGTACAATGCTCACTGAGAAGAGCCCGAAAAGAGCATCGCGCTCGGAGGACACCGGCAGCGGTCCGTTGGAGATCCCGGTGTCCTCCACACAGAGCCGAGGATGGCCGCCGGGAGGGTTTTAGTGAGGTAAAAGTCCCACATAACTCGGCGTTGCTCCCACGGCGTCGGGTACCTTTCGAAGGTTTCCCCCTCGATATCAAAAAAAAGGCTGAAGTAGCAAAGAAACATGCAATTCACCTGATGGTAAGTGGTCTAAGCCACCCGTGGACATCTCTCTAACGTTAATAATAGATGCGTTGCCACTCCCGAGGACCTTAATACATACGAACTTAAAAGGACAGTTACATAAAAATTTCTTAAGATTCCAAACGCCATTCTGGTTTCCACTCTTTATTGACACAAGTTACACATAATAATACGCGTCTACATTATTACCATTTGCAATATGTAAGTTTATTGAACTGATAATATTAATTAGAGATGATTTGATTAAACAATACATTTCTGCTCAACCGAACAATATTGTATTGATCGTAGATTGATCTGTTTATATGAAATGTTATGAATATGAACTGGGTTTAGTTAATTTAGAAGGTGAAACGAGTATGGGATCAATCACTGCCTGTGGTGTACAACAGTTTTTACGTTTCGGTGGAAGAGAACCGCAACCCACTTTTATATAAAGGGGACATATTAGCCCTCGGGAGTAAAAACGCATTTTTTTTAACGCACCCGTTAAAGATAAAAAGAGGTTTAATAGCTAAGCTGCATTTAGAAGCAATAGCGGGTATTTTGACAAAGACATCTGACATTTGAGACGACCCGCGTGGCGCAGCGGCTGCCGTACGGTCTGACACGCAGTGGGTCCCGGGTTCGATTCCCGGCCAGACAGGTATCTGAATGATGAGTTTTGATTCTTGTTCTGGGTCTGGGTGTTTGTGTATTCGTCTTTGTGTGTGTCCATGGCACCCACGGTACAGGAGAAAATCCTACTGTGGGGCTATGAGCGTAGAAAGCGTTTAAAAAAAAAATTGACGTTATGTATTTTCATTGCAAGATATTGAATGTTCTATCTCGTTTATTATGTATGTATTTGAGTCAATTGCAAGGTAGTGTGTGTTATTCGGTTTAGTAGATTTTATGTATGTTTTATGCATCGTATTTGAAAAAATATGAGCATTGCGCAATCCTTTTCTTCATCAATTATAACCGTGCGTGATTTCACACTCCTCCGTCTGCGGCCAGTATCTTAAAAACGGATCACAAGTTTTTGCTTCACGTATTAATATATAGATAAACCGCTATATTAACAAGATCTCTACAATCAAAGGTCATTAACTTAGTCCCACGACGTCCCCAGCAGGGTACTGATTTCTAAAGTCAAATAGACCCATAATTTAGAGAGATAGTGCAAACACCAACTGAACCAAGACAGTTTTGCCTAACTTCGTAGATAGTTGGGGTGAAATTTGTTCTAAACTGCAAAAGGTTTACAGAAGGGTAACAATGACATTTTGTTTGGCAATGTTTTTTTTTTGCAAAAAGTTGCAAGAATATGCAACGAATGAATAAGTCCAATTTGGACTTGGGAAACTTGGTGGACTATTGTCTAAATCTCTCTCATTCTGAAAAGATACCTAAAGCCAGCAGTAGGAGAATAATGGAACGTCCCTATAGCCTCGGGGTCAAAATAGGGCTACGGTATCCCCTGCCTGTCGTAAGAGGCGACTAAAAGGGGTTTCCGGGGTTGCAGACGGCTAGAGCGGGAGCTCGAACCGTTCGGTCAGGCAATCCCGGGAAGGACGGCGGTTTGTGTGGTCGCATACCGTCGTAAAGACTAGACGGAGCGGTGGGCCCAGCCGCCCATCTGGGAGGAGCCCGATGGGGCAACGTGCTCGGAGGATTCCGGTTGAAGTCGTTTCGAGATCCCGGAGTCCTCCTTTTCAGCGCCGAGGACGGCCACCGGGGGGGTTTTAGTGCGGTAAAAATCCCACATAACCCTGCGTCGCTCCCACGGCGTCGGGTATCTTTGGAAGGTTTCCCCCTCGAAAACAAAAAAAAAGGAGAATAATGGAAAAGAAGAAGAGGCGCAATTAACAAGAAGATACAAAATAATTCAACCTATTTCTAGGATGAAATTCTTGTGTTTCGATAAGGGTACAACTGCCGGCTCATTTGGATATAAGGGGACCTTCTCAGTCCTCTCTCTCCGTAGCAACGCATGACTTCAGACGTTACTGCTGTCCGTTGATATATGAAAACTTTTTTTTTTTTGTTACAGGGAGGAAACCTTCAAAAGGTACACCGAATCCTTGGGAGAGACTCAGGGTTATGTGGGATTTTTACCCACTAAAACCTCCTCGGTGGCCTTTCTCAGCGCTTGTAGTAGGGGACTCGGAAACTCCAACGGAACGAACCGGTGGCCCCTAGCGCAGTGCCCCTCACGGGCTCATCTCTTGGGGGACGTGTACCATCCCCCTTCATCATCCGGTGCTTACGGCGAGATGCAGCCACACATACCGCCATCCTTCTCGGGGTTGCTTGTTGGACGGTTCGAGCTCCCACTCTAGCCGTCTGCAACCCCAGAGGCCCCGTTAGTCGCCTCTTACGACAGGCAGGGGATACCGTAGCCGTATTCTACTCCCCGACTACAGGGTCAGATATATGAAAACTACAAAACATTAAGCATATAAAATGAAGCATTTCAACTCTGTTCTCAGGAGCAGCACCGAATTTCTGATTCAGTAAGTATTAGATCTCTCAGTAAGGATCCTTGTTCTATACAAGCACCAGATTAAAATGACAGTCATATCTATTTTGAACAAGAGTTGCTACACGTAAACTGAATAGGAACGCCTTGGGTAAGAATATCTTATACCTTATGACCCTTCAGAGCACAACACAGCGCATAACTACTGTATTACGCAAAAGTAAGCATAACGGTGATACGTCCAATATTATTTTATTTGGAAAATTTACAGCTAACTTATATTCTAATTAACTTATTAACAATATTGAGTGAGAGCCATTTACAAATTTTCACTTATAACATTATAAGGATAAAGAAGAAAATGATCGACACACACCTAAATTAATTAATGATTTTGGAAAGATCATTCTAAATTGAAGAACTCCTTGGTAAGAAGACGTTTCAGTTGAGCGTCGTTAGTGAAAAATAAATATAAATCTATATTACGTGATGTTCTATTAAATAATCATGATCTTACTACAAATGAATTTCCTCTATATTTACTTTTAGCTGCGGGCACTGACAAAACACTAGGCTTGCGAATATTACGTGAATGCACTACAAGTTCCAGCTTGCTTAATAACTTTTTTTCTTTTTTGTTTTCGAGGGGGAAACCTTCCAAAGGTACCCGACGCCGTGGGAGCGACGCAGGGTTATGTGGGATTAACAACTTATAACATGCTTAATAACTTAGGGCAGTCAATCATACCTTTTGCTAGTTTAAATAAAAATCATAGGTCGGATATAGTCGGACGACAAAGATTTCTACCACCTTTTGTCCGATAAAATACATATAAACGGATCAAATTCGTCTTTTCGCCAGGTATAAATGACTTGTCATTAGAGAAAAACTTGGTTCGGTCGTACACCGTCCTGAATAAATTTATTTAGGGCTAGGTTTTAGGCGCCTGCCCCGGCTGATAACTTACAGGGTTAATATATGTATTATTACACACCTTCACATACATTTGTATAACAAGCATGTGTGAGTACGAGTGTGTTACACTGAAGCTGGCTTTTATTTTTCATGTTTAAAGATGGTACAAGAAAAATAAAAAATATACAAAGTTAAAAGACAAACCCGCTGAGATTTCTGCCGGATCTTCAAAGTTCAGTTTCTCTTGCAAACCAGAGGTAGTTTAAAAAATATATTGAAACTGACAATAACTCATAAACCATGAAAATGAAAATTTAAGACAGATTTTTTTCTTCGTCACCCATTATTATCCCACTGCTGGCCATATGTCCCAAAACGAGCGATTTTAGGACACTTCGTTTGTCAAGTGCGAATTGGCAAACTTCAAACACCTTTGAGGTTTTTTTTTATATACCTCTTGGATGTGTAGTAGGTTTCCTCACGCTGTATTCCTTTGCCGTAAAACAGTGATAAAAAAATAATTTCTAATTACTTTATTACCTGTCAACGTCAAAAGGACAGTGATATCTTTTAAAAAATCTGTAGTTGAGATTCGAACCTCGAACTCTCGATGGAAAGGCTGAGTTTTAACCATAAGACTGTCAATTCTATTTCTGAAACATGATGAACTACAAAAACAATATTTGTAACGAAAATCCCAACATATTTTCCTTGTTACCCAACGTAATATCAGAAAAAATTCTATAATTCATAAGCACTTTATCAAGTCCGACTCCACATAACACATATGTATCGGTGTCCCTTTGTTCGAACACGTCTTACAAGTATATATGTAATGCTATATATGAAGCGTGTCGAGGGAATGTGATTTATGTCCTCTTATTAGAACGCATAAATCAGCCCCAATTTCGACTTAAGGAAAGATTTCATTTAATTAAAAAAGGCAAGGTTTTGTAACGAAAATGTGACAGACTTATATCCGGAAATTAGCATTCTTTGGGTGCTACGGACACAGAGACCCAGAAATATTATTTTGTGGAGAGGGAGGTAAACCAGCGGCTAGGTCACGCTAGTCTATCAAATGTTTTTGTTCTAGGTAGATTGCTTCTTCCCCTGAAGCCGGGGAGTAGCATATGGCTACGGTAGCCCCTGCCTGTCGTAAGAGGTAGGGCTTCCTGTAAGAGTGGAAGCTCGAATCATCCACCCAAACGACCCCGTGTAGGACGACGGAATGTGTGGCTACATGCCGTCGTAAACACCAGGAGATACATTAAGTGCCAATGCTCACTGGGAAGTGCCCGAATGGAGCGCTCGGAGGACTCCGGTTGTGTTCCATTGGAGATTCCGGAGTCCTCCACGTCGCCCTGAGGACGACCACCGGGGGGTTCTAGTGAGGTAAAAATCCCACATAACCCGGCGTTGCTCCCCCGACGTCAGGTACCTCTTGAAGGTTTCCCTCTGAGAGGAGCCCGATGGGGCAACGCGCTCAGAGTGTTCCGGTTGCGTTTTGGAGTCCCCAGAGTACTCTTCGAAGTGCCGTGGCCAGCCATTTTCTTATTACGACCATCTCAGATTATGAAGAGGACAGCGCAACTTTGATTGACATAAGCAAGACACCTGTTCTATGAACTTGATAACACATGTCCATGGGCGGCTGTAACCACTTACTATGAAGTGGACTACATGCTCGTTTGCCCTCAATGTTCTGAAAAACCTTATTACACTACGCGTATAAATCAAAAAGGTTCCACGATATCGGAATTACTTTCATGAAAAATGTAACAGCCGACCTTCCTTGAAATGATTTAGATTTTCAGTTGTACTTTTTTTAAGACGTGAAATAACTTTGACGTCTTTACATGATAAGTTAAAATATTATATTTCGTATTATTACGTACGATCCTATTGCTCTATTATTATACCGGTCGAACCTCGATCAGGTAACCCTTTAAACTACTGAAAAAGGTAAGGTTTTTCGAGCGTAAGTATATATTTTTGCATATATGTATGATTGTATGTATTTTGAGAGCAGTGATAGTCTAATGGTTAAAACTTGCCCTCTCGATCGGGAGGTCCGAGGTTTAAACCCGGGCACGCACCACTGATTTATGTGCGTATTATACATTTATTATCACTGCTTTTCGGTGAAGAAAACATCGTGAGGAAACCTACACACCCGAGAGTTCTTTAAAAAAAAAGTTCTCGGAGCCAGCGCGGTGGAATATGGCCTAAACTCTCTCATTCCGAGAGAAGACCCGTGCCCAGCAGTGGGACAGTAATGGGTTGACGACGACGACGTATGTATTTCCATTTCTATGGCACGCGTTATAGTACAAATGGCTAGACTGATTGTTATATATGACTTTAGATTCGAATCGACTCAGTTGATAGTGTTTTCTAGGTGGTAGAACCAGTGTAGTTCGACCGGTGAAATGCCACCGCCACACCTATTTCTAGCGTGAAGCATTTTTTGCGTTTCGATAGAAGGGTGTGGTTGCCGGCACACTTTCACATGAGGCGAACATCATAGTCCTCGAGAGTAGCAACGCATCTGTGATTGACTTCAAATGGAACCCATGCTCTGTATGAAGTAGATTACAGATGTCCATGGGCGGCAGTGGCCACTTACATCAGGTGGACTGCATGCTCGTTTGCTACTTCAGTCAGATACTATATACTTTTTAAATATGGCTCCTGTGATCAGCGAAAAAGAGAGAAAGTGGCGATTTTTTTATCATCATTACAACTAACGAATCAAATTAAAGCTAATTAATTCATACAAAATCCAAAAAGCGGCAAAATCTATAATTTATTTTGAAAAAAACGTGCAGCTCTCGGGGACTGCCGCGGTAAATCTATTGCATAGCATTTTTATCGACTTATTCAATTATCATTATTTATTTATGCAGTATTTTTTTCTTTGATATTATTTCAAGTTTTTTTTGATACTATATACTTTCTCACAAACAGCTGCCCGATTTTCGAACAGCTCGTCTCGATCCGTGCGAGCTTCACACTGTCTTGTCTTACCATATTACACGTTAAGCAAACGCTTTACCGCGCTACATGTTAGACGGAGTGGGGGTGTTATGTCTTTTTCGTTACGGAATTTCTTGATTCGTACGCCGCGCTCAAAGCCCGCAATAAATGTTATGGAATAGCTTGAAAAACTCAACTGCTTAAAAACAACTATAACTAAACTCAATTAATCTTTTTATGCCGTCGTGTTCTTTGTTTTATTAATTAAGGTGTTACTTATTCGCAATATGTACCGTACAGACACATAGACCTTTATTATACATACAGATTAAAAAACGTAACACACGTGAAAACGACCAATAAATCGTCCGTCAAATTGCTTTCACATAAAATAAATCTGCGCACACCATTCTTTACGATCATTTTAAAGGCTGGAATACTAAGCGTTCTTTATCACTGTTTTCGAACTATGCACGTGTTATGCACTAATAGGGGATTAATAGTGGATTTATAGCTTTCCAACTATTGAATAACGCACGTGTGAATTAGTGCTAGGTCGTGGTTTCAGCGCGAGCGAGTGTTCGATACGCGACGAACACAATACAATTTACTAGTCACCCGTCGCAACGGTCGAATTTGGCCGCAATTTAAATTAAAAACTAAACTTCTTATTGTCCAAAGTAACACAAATATTACTTAAATTCAACTAAATTGTAATAAATTTCATATTATTTTAAACGCACCTGTTAAAGGTAAAAAGAGGTGTAATTAGCTAAGTTGCATTTAATGCAGCTAAGCAATAGCGGATATTTTGACAAAGACTTTTTTGATGTTGTGTTTTCACAGTAAGACATCGAATGTTTTATTTCGTTTATATTATGTATGTGTTTGTGTCAAATGCAAGCTAGTGTGTGTAATATGTTTTTGTTGATTTTATGTATGTTTTATGCATTATTTGAAAATAATATTAGCATTGCGTAATCCTTCTCTACATCAACTATAATAAAAAAAGAACAAAAAAGAAACATAACAATGAACTCTTACCTGCAATATAAATTACGTCGTAAAAAAAAAAACAAATATGTGGCAAAAGCAATTTAAGTCGACGAACTTGTTCGTCAGTGACGAGGTGAGAGTAGAGCACTATCTTCACTTGGCGTTTTGATGTGTGTTACATTAAAAGTTCTTAATAAACATAAACCCGAGGACCATGGAACATTCGTTACAAGCGTCGGCATCGGACGAATTTCCGCGAATTTCGCTTTAATTATCATCAACATTCGTATGTGGTAACATGAAATGCTTAAAACCCCGCAAAAATGTTACGACAGCGACAGCACCACTGTTCTACTTCTACCTGTTTGTATTTTACAACAATGATACTTATTTAATGAATTGATTCACATATATTATTTCCACTTTACCTTTTGTTTCGCTATGGGTATAGTTAATTACGGTCGTATGCGACAAGTTCGATCGTGAATGGCTTGGTCCTAAGACGGACTGTACGACCAAGGTCATGTCGCAGGTCCGTTGAAGTGTTCAACCTGAACTGTCGTTGGGACCGTCCGTGCGACCGTTGCAACGTGGATGCCCACCTTAATCCATACAATCAGGGTTGATGTTATGTCATGTTATATCAAATTTGACACGGTAATATTTTATCTACCAAATACGTAAATCATGTAACTCGCTTGCAATCTTGGATATCAAAGGACAGAAAATACTATAAGTAACATTCTGATGTTCTTGCTGAAAAACATCTTACATCGCGTATCGCACAAGCCGCGTCGGTGTGACAACCTGATAAGGGTGTATAACTTTGAAGGTTTCTGAAACGGAAACGTCGAGCTTAATATCTGTTGGGGTAAGGGTTGGAGCAACTGTGTTACATTGACCTACATCAGTGTATATAGAAAGAGTTAATGATAGTTCACTCATTCTATGTAAGTGAAATATAATTGATTTAACGTTTAAAGGACGCGATACAAGGAAGTATGTTTTTGAGCAGAGCAGTGATAGCCAAAGGGCTGATGGATGGATGGATGGATATATGATCGGAATCGTATTAGTTGCCATAGTCACAAATACTATATAATTATAAATATAGCAACTGCGAACTGCAAGACAAGGGAATGGATTTTTTTATTATCGTTAAAATATTATAATCGTTAAAGTATTAAAGTCTAGGCAGTCGCGTTTCTTGTTTATATGTATTCGTCGTCAGTCCATTATTGTCCAATAGCTCGGCCTTTTAGAGTGAGAGGACATAGGTAAGGGAATTGTCCGCTGTGCTGGCCAAGTACGAACTGGTGACTTACGCCTTTGATATTCTTAAAGAATTAGCAGATTTCATTTTATTACGATATTTTCCTTCATGGCCATAAACTGAAAGCCAGGATTGTTTCGGACTCGAATCTTGGACTCGGAGATCGAGAGGAACATTATAATCACTAAATAATGATAAAATCTCGCGACAGATAAAATATCTACAGCAGCAGATATAATTGAAAGATACTAAAAAAATCCGATTTTTTTATTGTTGATTTTCAACAAAGGGTGCTTCGGAGAAGAGCGTTCGTACAGAAAATAAAACAACAATAAATTGTATCTCCCAATATCTAGTTTTCAGAACAATACTGTACATTTTTTCGCTTGGGCGTTTTCCAGGTAATCTAAAAAGGGTTTGTGGACTTCAAAAAAATTATGATTCTACGAAACACTTGAAAGCAAATCAGCAATTTTAGAAATAAATCCGAAAGAAAATATATTTATACTTTGACAATTAATTACATTTTATTTAACAAGGAGAAATCCTCATGGATCCCTTTTCGCTCGGGAGAGCTCAAAGGGTATGTCGGGCTCTTACCGACTAAAAGTCTGCGACGTTCCTGTGGACGTTCGGTGCCGGGTCACGAAAAGGCATTTCATTCCCAGCTAACGATTTACCTAACAAAAAATAATGGGTTTGAAAACTGCAAAACAATCTCTATGTCATGAAAGTTAGTGATTGTAATTCATTAATTTTTCTCCGAAGCTATGAGGTTGTCTGAAATATTTGAAAATTACGAATTTACATTTACTCAAAGTGTTCCCAATAAAACTCAAACTTACAAAAGTACCGCAATTCTTCCATTATTCCTGCCCTAAGAGTTTTTGCCAAAATTTATAGTGACAATAAATAAAATTATATAGCCTATGTCATTCTGCAAACTGAGACGTTTTCTATCATACATTATTTTCCGTCAAGTCATTTGGGCTGTAGCGCGTGCCACATAAATGTACATTTATGCATATAAATATGTTCAAAAAACATTACCCTCCTGATGCAGTTGAGTAAAAACAAAAGAATACGCAAACAAGGAACATACTGGAACGATTCCAAAGCATCCCGGATTCACGTACCTTCCATTACTCAACTTCCGGGAACTTCACTCTACTAACGCACTAACTCCCGAATTGGTTTAAATTTTTAATACCATACTTTTCACATTTCCTCCGTTTCATGATAACTTGTGTTATAAAGAATGGAATGCAAATTGGCAACGCACAAAGAACAATTTTCGTGTTGAATGAAATTTATAATAAACTAGTTGATCCGGCGAACTTCATTCCGCCTAAATGTCAAAAATTTAAAATTGGTAGTGCTTCTCAACTATATTATACGTGTATTATACATACAAAACTTCCTCTTGAATCACGCTTTCTATTAAAAAAAACCTGCATTAAAATCATACATATATACATTAAGCATAAATAGGGACAGACAGTCAGAACTTTGTTTTATACTATGTAGTGATAGTGATGACAAGGTTATTCCTGCGGATTCATCCACTTCGGTTATGTCTACAGTAATGAGTATCCCATGTTTTTTTGTAGGTCACAGATTATGTACTTATATATGTGCCAAATTCTAGCGAAATACGACAGTTCGTTTTTGACCAAGACCAACGTGACGTTTGACTTAAAAAACATAAAACGCTTTTTACTCTAATAGCTTTACAGTAAGAGATACAGTAAGACACAAAGATAAACACAACACCCTGACCCAGAACATGAATCTAAACTCATCATTCAGACGTGTCTGGCCGGGAATCGAACTCGGAACCCACTGTGTGTCAGAGCGTATGGTGACCGCTCCGCCACTCGGGTCGTAAACGTTGACATTGAGATGAACACTACAAGTAATATAAAAACAATAAAGAATGGGTAAAATGAAAAAAGGAAAATTTTATTCCAGAAGTCTACACGGCGAGCGACCTTTATTCGAATAATTTATGTATTTATTTATTTATTTACAGGGACATGGGTACACAAAATGTTCTAAATCACAAAATACGTAATAAATGTATACATATAAGTTCGCCAAGGTCCACCTGTCAAGGCATGCAAATTTATAAAATATACAAATTTAAATTACATTAATTTACAATTATCATTATTATTACATAATCAGATAAATTATTAATAGAATCAAATTATTACAATATTTTATTAATATAAAAATTACTATGTCAATCAATGAAATCTATGTCAAATTCAGATGCCTAATAAATTAATTACACACAGTTCAGTTTCGTGCAACGTCATATGAAAGTGTCATGTTAGGAATACTAACATCTATAGGAATACTAATCTACATTATTAAATTAAATTATAGTCCCTCTGTGATCTCGAAATAACAGGAATCATCTAAGACAGTGCTGATTTCAAAGTTACAGTCATTTTATATAGAAACGACTATTTGTATTCGTCTTTCTGTATGGTGTATCGGTGGCATAGACACACATAAACATACATCATTTTGAAGTGGTCAACTCCGTTCTTACGACTAATTCAAAATTTTCTACAAATAATGTAGTCAATCATCGACCGAATAAAAAAGTGACGATTTCGTGCTGGAAAAGGAAAAAACTTTTTTTTTACCTGACTTAAGTAGCAAACGAGTAAGCAATCCACATAATTATAATACTTAACGGTACGCACGATATGCGGTTTATGAATTCTTATAGAACTCTTTTTGCCGATATTTCGATATTTCGTTAAGTATTATAATGTATCAATTCCGCGATAATACTAGTATAAAATTATACAATCCACATAATGGTAAGTGGTCACTGCCGCCCATGGACATCTGTAATCAACTACATACAGAAAATGGAAAGAAAATACAGATAATAAACTAATCTAACTAACCAATCTCCGCAAAATACAAAGGCCTTTTCATCCATCCATCCATCAGCTTTTTGAGGTCAACTGCTAGACATAGGCCTCTCCTAAATAGTGTCACGCCAACCAGCCCTGTATCCTCTGAATCTAACGGTTTCCCGCTGTCTTCTCCATCGTTCCACCCGGTGGAAAGCGACCTACGCTCCTCTTCCTAAACGTGAACGCCACTGGAGGACTTTCGTCCTCATCGGCTATGTCTAACGAGCGATGTGGCCCAAAGCCACTTCAGCTTCTAATTTTGGGAGCTATGTCGGTCAGCTTCGTCCGTCTACGGATTTCATCGTTGCGAATCATGTCTCGTAGCGAAATTAAAAGCATAACCCTCTCCAAAGCACACTGAACGACCCTAAGCCTTCGAATGAGAACTACAGTGAAAGACCACATTTCGGCGCCAAGGTCATCACTGGCAACACACATTGCTCGTGTAATTTAGGCCTATTAGTCTAACTATACCACCCAACCATAACTACCCAAGACCATGTCGTAATTACGCTGTTATGAGCAAGTAACAAGTTAGCACGTTAAATTATAATCGTCTTTGCGAACTTCTAATAGTTTCTTAATGATATTGTTCAACGTGTGAACTGGTAACTTAGCTAAACTTGTTTCATTTCGACTTGATGTTTGTGATTTGGTTTAGAATTGTGTTTGTATGTATTTTAAGGTTCCGTAGGTACCCCAAAGGTAAAATCGGCTCGTATTACTAAGACTTCGCTATCCGTCTGGCAGTCTGTTTGTCTGTCTGTCACCAGACAGATCTCATGAACCGTGATAGCTAGACGCTAATATTTATTTTATTTTCGCATCTGCTTATTTGTTTAGGTAGGTATATATATAAAAATCTTTACTAACTTTACATCAAATTATAAGTTGAAAATACACTAATTTAGAAAATTAATAAAATATACAAAGTTTTAGTTTGTTTGTTCCGGTTTTTTCATATTAAACTACTTAATCGGAGTATTATAAGTAAACATTAGGATGTTTATGACGCGAACCCCTAAGTATGGCCATGGTGTCTAAAGAAGTTTTTAGTTTAAAAAATCTCAACATTTTAGCCATCCATTTTCCGTAAATGTAATCGAAGGTCCTTAAAAAATACACTAGACATAGGTTTTTCATCGTAATAACTTATAGAAATGGTACTGAGGTCTCCTATGTATACGTAATAATGTATAATAATAATACGTATAAGTTATATTTTAGGCATTCAATTTAGATTTTGACATGAGATATATCAAAGGATACCGGAATTACATATATTTTAGTCGTCTTTGATCAGCCACGTGGGATCACCTGGGATCAAAGTAAAATTGAGAAAAGAAAGTGACTACGATGTCACATACACACTACACATACACTAGTGATGATACGAATATTCGCATTCGTGGATATTCTTATGTTTAAGGCCCCTAGCACATGGCGTATTTTAAACGAGCAGACGACGCGCTGTTAACGCGCGTCTACGCGCTTCAAACGAGATTTGAACGCAACCTTGTAACATAAGCACACAGCTAATCATGAAAACGTGCGTCTAATGCGCGTATTCGATTTGGCCCATTTATTCTATTTTTTATTGTGAATTTTAGTAACTAAAATCATAAATTTAAGTTTAATATTGTAATATTTATATCAACTTTTTAACCGACTTCCCAAAGGAAAGAGGTTATCTATTCGTCACGTATATTTATTATTTTTTTTTTTTATGTATGTTCGGGCGAAATGGCTAGAAATCGTCGACCTACCGACACGATTCATACGACATTGTATGCGGCTAATTTCACAGGCAGTCCCATATTGAGGAAAATGAAAACCTTCCGGTGGTTTTCCCGGAAAATTGGAAAATGTCGGTTTCTTAAAATCTTGAATGACTTGGGTGTTTCTAAACCGATTTCCATTTTCTTTCTTTCATTTGATAGGAAATTTTGTCACGCAACTTTTTTTCTTGGACATGGGTATGCTGTGATGCTTAACTCTTTGAGTTATAGGGGGGAAACCACCACCACTCCTCAAGTTTTTTAGATAATTTGAGATAACTCGGCTTCTGCCGATTCGATTCTTATGAAACTTGGAATATGTATTATATATTTATGCTTATATAGGTTGACGAAAAATTTGACCTTCAACTCTTCGATCCTGATGATGCAGGGTTACAGCTATCCTAAACTATAACATTAGCTATTTGGTGCTTACATATATGTAATAAGACTACTAAGCAGAGACATGTGATGAAAAATTTGACCTTCAACTCCTCAATCCTGATGATGCAGGGGTGCATCAAGCCTAAACCATAGGGGTTGACCATTTGGTGCTTATGGGTATGTAATAACAATACTAAGTAAAGGCATATTATAAAAAAAATGACCTTTAACTCCTCAACCCTGATGATGCAGGGTGCTGTAAGCCCAAGCCGTAGGAGATGGCCATTTAGTGCTTACGGATATATAATAAGATAGCAAGGCAAAGATGTACGATGACAAATTTGACCTTCAACTCCTCAACCCTGATGATGCAGGGGTACTGCAGGCTTAAACCATAAACGTTAGACATTTGTTGCTCACGGATTTGTAATAACATTGCTAAGCAAAGGTATACAACGAAAAAAAAATTTAAACAAAAAAACACAACCGACTTCCATGCCACATAAAAGTAAAAAATAATTTAATTATATGTTTGTTTAGAGCAAACACAGTACTCAGTACATAGCCGAAGTCGGCGCTCACCATATTTCGCTGGATCACGACGAAACTATATGTGTCATATATGAGCGCCGACTTCGGAACTATGTACTGAGTACTGTGTTTGCTCTAAACAAACATGTAATTAAATTATTTTTTACTTTTATGTGGCATGGAAGTCGGTTGTATTTTTTTGTTTAAATTTTTTTTATGTTAAACTGTTAAATAAAGAGTCTTGTAAATTCAAAGATGGAAAAAATCCTAAATGTGTCCAATGTTGTAACATCAAACGAGATCCGAACGCACTTCTCACGCGCGGTTGTATCGCGGTTTACGCGCGCTCGAATTTGTAAAAACGCAAAAACGGAAACTCGCGTATCTAAAACGCGCGTCGTCTGCGCTTTTTAAATACTCCATGTACTAGGGGCCTTAGATATTCGCATTCATTTCGCGAATGTTTTAAATACATTTAATTGCAATGCTTCGCAAAAAAGGTAACCAAATCTATCCAAATTGAAATCGAACTGCAGTTTCACGACCTAAAAAAGGTCGTCAAAGATCTAGACTTGATCTAAGACACTCCAGTATCCCATACCTAAAACTGAAAAAAAAAACAACATTGCATCCACGATTTTTGACAAAGTATATTTGCATTCGCGAATGTGCAAATGATGACATTCTTTACGTCACTAGTATGTACCTAAGGTAGTGTGACTTGTAAAAACCCCTTATTTCCCTAAAGACCACGGAGCGGAAGACAAGATTGCAATAAAGACAACATTGTACGTGACGGATCCTTGTAGACTAAAGACAAGCTATAAGCTCGGAGGCTTGGGTTTACTCTTGTTTTCGTAAAATATCGTGAACCATTCATGGAACACTCATTTGTACGAAAGAAATAAAAATATACAATTAATAGCGAATTTTAACAAATATGTTAAGCGTTTCGCGTCGCAAGGATATCAGTGATTTGATTTAATATGTATGTGAAACCTCTCATGTATGCCTCACCAAACTTTGTTATAAAACGTGCGAGCGCCTGCCGGTATAAAAAAGATTCTTGTTTAACCGTCGAAGTAATCGGACCTCCGCAACTGTGAATAAGGCGAAGAAAAATATCGCCTGCATTTTACTTTTAATCTTCAAAAATGGACAGTTTTGCAAGACTCCTGGCCTTCCTGACGTCACGCCCGCTTCGTTATGTATTTATAGGTAATTTTCTGGAAATTATCCTTATATTTTGCTAAGTTATTGTCCCTGTAGCTCCGGGATCAGAATAGGGCTACGGCATCCCCTGCCTGTCGTAAGAGTGGGAGCTCGAACCGTTCGGTCAGGCGACCCCGCAAAGGACAGCGGTATGTGTGGTTGCATACCATCATAAAAACCAGACGGAGCGGTGGGCCCAGCCGCCTGCCTGGGCGTGCTTGTCTGCATTTCCACCTTGATCGAGACGGCAAGTTTCAACGATTAGGCTATCACTTTTCTCACTGCGCATTAATATCTGGAAACTTCATACAGAATAGGGGTTCTATCTAAAGTCAGTCGAAGATGCGTTGTAACTCCTTCGGAGTAAGATGGGCGCCTTAAGCGTGTTCCTCGTATACCCCGATCAGATTTGAAGGTGGTAGAACTAGTGTAGTTCGACCGGGGAAGTACCACCGCCACACCTATTTCTAGCGTGAAGCATTTCTTACATTTCGATGGAAGGGTGTGGCTGCTGGCACACTTATATATGAGGCGACCATCATAGTCCTCGAGAGTAGCAACGCATCTGATTGACTTCAGATAGAACCCATGTTCTGTATGAAGTTGATTCCAGATGTCCATGGGCAGCAGTGACCACTTACCATCAGGTGGACTGCATGCTCGTTTGCTACTTCAGTCAGAAAAAAAGAGTTTCGTAACGTGCAAACAGAAATGTACCTTAAAAATACATTGTAACGCAATGCTGGTATGCAATAAACAGTATAGGAAGCTAGGTCCAAATCCAATATGGCGCTGCACAGTCGGTTAAGTGCTTAGTCCAGCCCTACTCTATTTAAACGGCTTAACAATTAATTGAACTCTGTTGACATCTGACCCTGTTTTCTATTCTAATATGATAAAGAGGTAAAGTTTGTAACTTTGTTTATAAAGGATAATAATAATAATATTTATTTGCAGAAATAAGGTACATTTTAGGTGGTAGGTTCTTTCACAAATCCTCTTATTTCACCTAATGAGGTGTGCAAATTAATCTAATCTTCGGTTTCGCTAAGAGCGGTTTATAAGATGGAAGTAGCAAACGAGCATGCAGTCTACCTGATGGTTAGTGGTCACTGCCGCCCATGGACTCCTCTTAGCAACTTCATACAGAACATGAAGTTCTTTCTAAAGTCAATTACAGATGCGTTGCTACTCCTGAGGACGATGATGGTCGCCTCATGTGAAAGTGTGCCGGCAACCACACCCTTCTATCGAAACGCAAGAAATGCTTCACGCTAGAAATAGGTGTGCATACACTTATACAAGTACAGACAGGTTTCAGCTTACAAGACTTTAATCTTATTAATAATTATCTTTAGTATTATCTCTTTAATATTATTATTCGCAAATGAAAAAATCCAAAAAATACTTCCAGATGGCTGTCAGATGGGGCGAATGGTTAATTTCTTTATTCTTTACAAACTGTCGCATTTTTTTATAATTTATTTACAACATGCTGAAATTACAAGCACCTGTACAATCTTAAAGTTTTAATTTCGATCGGGGTTAGCACACAATGGTCCAATTCCAACTTTCGCACGTCATTATCGAAGCGTGTTTGTACGACAAAAGTACTTTGAGATTCGTGTCCTGTTACTGAAACGAATGGAATGAGTTTAGGAGTGGTTAAGAGTCGAGCACCTTTTGAGATATCTCTTTAAAGCTTCAGTATATAAATCCGATTGAAAATTAAAATTATGGAACGCCTAGTTTTTTTTATAAGACCAGGTTATTAGCGCGGGTTCGCCCGCTGCGGTCACGTCTACCACGCTAATAAGTATCCTATTTGTTAAAGCTGTAATCTAGGTCACAAAATATACTCTGACCAATTGTCAGCGAAATCTGGTAATTTTTGCATAAAAGAGAAACAAACACACATATTTAATCGTTCGCACTCATACGTGATATTAATACAATAAAATTAGACGATTTTTCACTTTTTACGTACATGTAAATTATTATTTTCGTCTACATATAATTGTAAAATCAATTTGTTGATCTTTTACTATTTGAATGGCTCATTTACAATCAAACTGGATTTACAGCAAGCACCTGTACAATCTTAAAGTTTTAATTTCGATCGGGTTTAGCACACAATGGTCCAATTCCAACTTCCGCACGCCAATATCGAAGCGTGTTTGTACGACAAAAGTACTTTGAGACTCGTGTCCTGTTACTGAAACGGCTGGAATGAGTTTAGGAGTGGTTTAGGAGTCGTGCATCTTTTGAGATATCTCTTTAAAGGTTCAGTATATAAATCCGATTGAAAATTAAAATTATGGAACGCCTAGTTTTTTTATAAGACCAGGTTATATGCGCGGCTTCGCCCGCTGCGGTCACTTCTACCAAGATAATAAGTATCATATTTGTTAAAGCTGTAATCTAGGTCATAAAATATACTCTGACCAATTGTCAGCAAAATCAGGTAATTTTTGCATAAAAGAGAAACAAACACACATATTTAATCGTTCGCATTCATACATGATATTAATACAATAAAATTAGACGATTTTTCACTTTTTACGTACATGTAAATTATTATTTTCGGCTACATATAATTGTAAAATCAATTTGTTGATCTTGTACTATTTGAATGGCTCATTACAATCGAACTGGATTTACAGCAAGCACCTGTACAATCTTAAAGTTTTAATTTCGATCGGGTTTAGCACACAATGGTCCAATTCCAACTTCCGCACGCCAATATCGAAGCGTGTTTGTACGACAAAAGTACTTTGAGACTCGTGTTCTGTTACTGAAACGGCTGGAATGAGTTTAGGAGTGGTTTATGAGTCGTGCACCTTTTGAGATATCTCTTTAAAGCTTGGGTATATGAATCCAAAAAAAAATGTGTGCGTGTACTAGCGTACACTCGTAAGAAGTGAAACTTCTTTATGACGTTATTTTTCAAAAAATAATTTACTATATGCAACTTTACAGAAATTGGTTAAATAAAGTTAAATTAGATAAAGTTTAATAAAAGGCTTTTATTAAACTTTATCTAATAATCTAATCTATAATAATCTATCTAATATCACGCGTGGTAGGGATAAAAAAAAGATGGCGCGTAACGGAAAAAAAAGGTGGCGCGTAACAGAAAAAGATGGCGCGTAACAGAAACAATGGCGCGTAACGAAAAAATGTTACACTAAATTTTTTTCCAACCCCGATAAAGAAGTTTCACTTCAATAAAACATGATATATACATACAGGGAACATTATCCGAGGTGTTCCGACTTAGTCTTTAAGGGTACAATACAATTGACTAATCTTATGTAAAAGTTATCTTATCTGTTTTTTATCTGACTGAAGTAGCAAATGAGCATGCAGTTCACCTGATGGTAAGTAGTCACTGCCGCTCATGGACATCTGCAATCAACTTCATACAGAACATTGGTTCTATCTTCTATCTAAAGTCAATCACAGATGCGTTGTTACTCCCGAGGACTATGATGGTCGCCTCATATAAAAGTGTGCCGGAAACCACACCCTTCCATGGAAACGCAAAAAATGCTTTACGCAAGAAATAGGTATGGCGGTGGTATTTTCCCGGTCGAACTACACTGGTTCTACCACATTCAATATTATAAGAAATTTAATTTGTCTGCCGCGGTCGCCATCGGAATTCTTCCTTTATATTGTGTTTGGCATTAGTTCGCAAATCTTTTAAAATTTTATTTGAAACGGTTATGAAAAATATTTAAATCTTTATAATCTATTTTTTGTTCCCAAAAAACATTTTTCCTACCTAAAACAATAGCTAATAAAACATTATTTATGAGGCGGTGCGAATTATCGGTGTTCGCGAGTGCTATTGTTTTATTATGAATAGTTTCATAATAAAACAATCACCCGGTTAAAAGTCAAAAATCTAAAATTATCAGTGTTCCACCATTATAATTATTATGCATGCATTATATATAACAACCTTCCTCTTGAATCATTCTATTTAAAAAAAACTATATTAAAATCTGTAGCGTAGTTTTAAAGATCTAAGAATACATACGGACAGACAGCGGATAGCGACTTTGTTTTATACTATGTAGTGATATTTAACAGCAATTTTAGAGAACGCGTCAACAGCGCATTGTGTGTGCGCACAGGTTATGCGTTGTTGACGCAATCTCCTTTCTTGCCCACCCGTTTTTCTTGGAAAAAGCTTTTTTTGCACGTCTAATTAAGGTATACCTATTAAAAATACTATACTATTACTAATAGACGTAATATAATAGATGTAATATTACTAATAGATGTAATAGATGCAGACTACGGAGAGTTCTGCCAACTTCAATATTATCTAATAAAATTCTCGTGTCACAGTTTTTGTTGCCATACTCCTCCGAAACGGCTTGACCGATTTTTACCAAATTTTATATGCTTATTCAGTAGGTCTGAGAATCGGCCAACATCTAATTTTCATACCTCTTAAGGGTTGTCCACCCTTAACATTTTTTTTTATATGGCAAAACAACGTTTGTCGGGACAGCTAGTTAAATACAATAAAATTTTCATCATTTCAAAATTAATCGAACTTTTATCAGGTATCACATATCTTCGAAGATAGTTGACAAATGAAAATTCAATTAACGCAGAAATTTTCGTGCATTAAACTCTGAACGGTGATACAGGAATTTTAATATCAAGATTTTTCAGTTAAACTGGGAAATTATTTCATAAATTCGAGTGCGCCAGCCGTCAAAGGAATATTTTCAATCAGTTTTGTGTTTTTCACTGCTTTATTACATACAATTCAGCTAATAATTTAATAAAATTCTACTTATGCCTGCAATTAAGGTATCTCAGAAACACCTATATAAGATTCGTCTTAGTTTACAGTGTCATAAAAAAGATTAAAAAGTAATAAAATCTATCGAAGTAAATTTCATAACAGCTTTCGATAACTTACCTAAATTGTTTTTTTTTAAGTATGTATTTCTATTTATTCATATATTTATTGATGAACTTTACATACCTCCGAGAACTTTTTTTCTTAAAGAACTCTCGGGTGTGTAGGTTTCCTCACGATGTTTTCCTTCGCCGTAAAGCAGTAATTAATTTCTAATACGCACATAATTTTATAAAAATCTGTGGTGCGCCTGGGATTTGAACCTTGGACCTCCCGATCGAGGGGGCAATTTTCAACCATTAGACTATCACTGCTCACTCACTCTCCCCCTGACTCTAATCTTATCTGGGGTTAATTACAGATGTTACGGAGTGCAGTGGCCACTTGACCAGTGTAGTTACATCAGTAGAACAGTGTAGTTTTCTTGCTGGAAGCAATTTCTGTATTTGTCCTCGGGAGTAGCAACATAAATATGTAGACTTTAGATAGAATCCCTGTTCTAAAGTTGATTACTTAGTCGTAATAAAAAAACTCGTTTGTTCCTATAATATTATCAAAAAAATCAGTTGTCTGTAAAGTCGGTTTACTGACGATAGTTGACGTTGACAACACCATAAGAATATACTGATGGAATGGTTGCATTTTTGTATAGCAGCTGTCCACGCGGACGCATCGCTCATTCAAGTAGGAGAGTTCGACAGATATCGAACGTTACCGAACGTGGAGGCCGATTGAGCCTCTTTGTCTCTCGTTCCGCGCTCTCGCTTGTACTTCAAGCCTTAAATAGAACGTCTCAGAGCGAGGTAACGCCGCATGAGTTATGTTTTTGGTGCGTGCAGCCGGTTCCATCGAATTATAAGACGTCACGTCAAAAAGCCAAATGATCAATTGTCATTTATCCACCATGAAGTAGCCTGAAGCCTCGTTTCCTACCTCGAACATATAAAAAATAATACCAATATGTATACCTCTCATATATTATTGCATTGAAATTCCACTGACACCAGCGTATTTTGTTCTAAACAACAATAGGACGTAAAACAATGAATGTAATATCATGGAATCGTACTGCAATAGGCTTTAACGGAATTCAATATCAAACTAGTTCCGCCTTGCGGTTTTACTCGCAATAACAAAAATGTAAATGCCGTCAACCCCTTACTGGCCCACTGCTGGGCAAGATTCTCACAGAATGAGAGAGTTTTAGGCCACATTCCACCGTGCTGGCAAAGTGCGAATTGGTGGACTTCACTCACCTCTGAAAACTTGTTTTAAAGAACTCTCGGCTGTGTAGGTTTAACGATGTTTTCCTTCAACGTAAAACCGTGATAATTAATTTCCAATACGCATATTACTTTAGAAAATCAGTGGTGCACGGGATTTGAACCTCGTACCTCCCGGTCGAAAGGGCAAGTTTCAACCATTCCGCTATTACTGCTCCGTGTAATCACTTTTGATAAGTAAATAGATTCTAATGCAATTTTCACTATAAGATATGTACTATTTTACAAATTTTTAGACTAAATCATGCATATAGGGCGAAAGGAAACTGGTTATTTTCACGCCTATATTTAATATGCTCAACAATAAAACTATTTACAAGAAAATAATACAAACTCAAAACATCCTCTCGATACGGAAACTAACAAAACAATAATCTTTTCTACAATTTCATAAAATAATATTCTTCTAAATTCGAAATATAAAATTTAAAAAAATATAGTTTTCTGAAGAGTAAAAAGTATGTACAAAAAGAGGTCGTTACATGCACTTTTTTTTGGATGTAACTACAAATATATGGAAAAATAATCGTTTTTACTATATATTACTTAATTTTCGTTACCCATAACTACTTTATTTGCAAATACAATAATAACATGACTTACGCTAACACGGAGTTACGCGGTTTTCAAATCTCCTCAATTTGTCTTTTATTGAGTGCCAGCTGCGTCACTCAATCTCTATGTTATGAATTACATAGCCTTACTATCCTACACTATTAAATAAGAGTGTGGAATAGTAAGACTATGTACTTATACGACAGCTACATTTTATTTTGTGTTACGTATTTCTTGTACCTCGACGCGAATTCTACTTACGCGGTTATCAGTCTGACTAAGAATTTTTGAGCCTGTTTACAGAATTTAAAGTGCGCGCATCAACCCATTATTGGCCCACTGCTGGGCACGGTTCTTCTCCCAGAATGAGAGAGTTTAGGCCATAGTCCACCGCGCTGGCCAAGTGCGAATTGTTGGAATTTAAAGTGCAATGATACCAAAGTAAAATCGACCTCCAAATCTATTCGGAGTTGACAAACCCTTATGCGGTGGACATCATTTTATTCAGAAAAACTCTATAGTATTATTATAATCAATTATTACAGTAAAAATATTCGACCTCCTACCGCATCTTGTACACAATGTAGAACTCCATATATATTCTACACACAAACAATACCTCTGGGTATATACAGAAAAATCCTTTCACGGAAGACTCTGTATTGTAAAAGCTTGTAAAGCTTGATGCTTATAGTAATGTCCTCTTTAGTGCGACTCCACTGTGATATTAGTGTTGAATACTGGTATATTCGAGAAGAGTAAGGAAAAGGAAACCTAATAATATGAACCTACTAATTCTAGCGTTCCAGCTTAGATCTTAAGGATAGCAACGCATATATAGCCAAACATAGATAAGACAGATCTTTTTTCGTCCCTGTAGTTCCGGGATCAGAATAGCGCTGCGGTATCCCCTGCCTGTCGTAAGAGACGACTTAACGGGGCTTCCGGGATTGCGGGCGGCTAGAGTAGGAGTTTGAACCGTCAAGCTAAGCGATCCCGGGAAGGCTGGCGGTATGTGTGGTCGCATACCGTCGTAAAGACTAGACAGAGCGGTGGGCCCAGCCGCCCATCTGGGAGGAGCCCGATGGGGCATCGCGCTCAGAGGATTCCGGTTGCGTTTCTTTGAAGATCGCGGAGTCCTCTTTTTAGTCCGTCGGGCACCTTTTGGAGGTTTCCCCCTCAAAAAGAATAAAAAAGTAAAACTGATTTTAACTAGGGGGACAAGAGTTCAATAGACCGCAGTGGCCACTTACCGTCAAGTGAACTGCACGCCAGCTTGCTACTTCAGCATTTTAAAAGCGTATCTTAAATGCACATCATTCACACTTCAACAATTCAAGGCATTTCAGATTTCAGGTTTCAGTTTATTTGCCACGCTGAAAGGTTGACCTCAAACTTTTCATTTGAATTCATGTTTCAATGGGTGGCGCGGAAGGCTTTCTAGCCTCTTTTCACTTCATTTTTAATTAATTGCGTTACACAAGATTGTATAACGCTCTGATTGCTTGTTAAGTGCTAAATTAAGGAATTTAATGAATGAAAATGTATGTGAAAAAGCAGTCATGAGTGCTGACAAAAAAAAGAATAAAAAACAAGAATTATAACCACCTTTCTTGGTGAGATGGAGGAAAAGGTACGCCGGAGCCTTGGGAGAGACTCCGGGTCATGTGGGATTTTGGCCCACTAAAACCTTCTCGGTGGCCTTCATCAGCGCTTGTAGGGGACGCCGGGATCTCCAATGGAACGCACCGGTGCCCCCTAGCGCGGCGTCCCTCACTGGCTCATGTCTTGGGGACGTATACCATCACCCTTCACCATCGGGTGCTTACGGCGAGGTGCAGCTACACATACCACCGTCCTTCTCGGGGTTGCTTGGTGGACGGTTCGAGTTCCCACTCTAGGCGTCCGCTGCCCCAGAGGCCGTCTTTTTAGTCGCCTCTTACGACAGGCAGGGCCGTAGCCCTATTCTACTCCCCGTCTACAGGGTGAAGAATTATAATATGATAATAACCTAATATCATTATATTTATGGTTTGATTACGGACTTTTTTGGGTCACAACCTATATCGGTTATGTTTGTTATATTATTGTCACATATGTTGCGAGTCTGCGGTTTGAATTCTAAACTGTAACTTTTTAGGCGATAGAACCAGTACAGTTCAACCGGGAGGTACCTCCGTCACACTTATTTCTAGTGTGAAAGAGTTGCGTTTCGGTGAAAGGGTGGGGTTGCCGGTTACACTATAACACTTGTCCTATATGAAGTTGTTTACAGATGTCCATGGGTGGCAGCGATTGGGAACAAATTATTGTTTTTGTTGATACCTGCTAATTATCATTCCTATAGACTGGCCCTTGTTCGTACCTATTCTTCCATAGCATAAACGATAGTTGCTAAATCTACCATCTGGCAACTGGCTTTTTTTTTTTTGTTTTCGAGGGGGAACCTTCCAAAGGTACCCGACGCCGTGGGAGCGACGCAGGGTTATGTGGGATTTTTACCGCATTAAAACCCCCCCGGTGGCCGTCCTCGGCGCTGAAAAGGAGGACTCCGGGATCTCGAAACGACTTCAACCGGAATCCTCCGAGCGCGCTGCCCCATCGGGCTCCTCCCAGATGGGCGGCTGGGCCCACCGCTCCGTCTAGTCTTTACGACGGTATGCGACCACACATACCGCCGTCCTTCCCGGGATTGCCTGACCGAACGGTTCGAGCTCCCACTCTAGCCGTCTGCAACCCCGGAAGCCCCTTTTAGTCGCCTCTTACGACAGGCAGGGGATACCGTAGCCCTATTCTGACCCCGAGGCTACAGGGACCTGGCAACTGGCTTAAGGAGTCTACTCTAATTATAATTTTCAAATAAATTTTGTCCCTTAGTCGCCTCTTTCAACATCGACAAGATTGGTGCATTTTAGAATCACCACACGACGAGTTATCACTAGTTGATAGTTGATTCAGTATACCACTAAATATATTCGCATTAGAATTCATGTTGCTTCGAATAGCTTCGAAACTTTTTACAATTACTTTTTACAGTCGAATTAACGCTCAATTTGGCAATGGTCTCAATGTTCATTTTTAATTAATGACATCACAACTATGTCGCGTTAGACATGTGTCGCACAGAAAGCTGAAAGACTTTTTTGTCCGAATCAAGACGAAAACGAGCATCATTCTACCTGATGCTAAGTGATCACTGCTGTTGGACCTCCGTTAGTAACATGTAAGTTTTTACAGGTAGAACCCGTTAGAACCAGTGTAATTCGACCGGGGACGTACCACCACCACACCTTTTTCTAGCGTGAAGCATTTCTTGCATTTTGATGGCAGTGTGTGGTTGCCGGCACACTTTTATACGAGGCGACCATCATAGTCCCCGTGCGCGCATATACATATGATTGACTTCAGATAGAACGCATGTTCTGTAAGAAGTTGATTACACATGTCCATAAGCGGCAGTGACCTCTTATTATCATTGGACTGCATGTTCGTTTGTACTTCAGTCAGATAAAAAAAAGTACTCTGCTTCTACCATCTGTTAATTAAATGACATGATTAAGTTTGTATGATTTTATGTCGCTAGGTTTCAATCGAATAACAATTTAGATCCTTATTTACTAGTGGAAATAAATACTGATGAAAGGATACATAAGTACCCCTATTTAGTGCAGATGTGTGTAGCACTTCACCAAAGTTTCCAAAATTCCCGTACCCCAAACAAAATGTATAAACAATCTTAAACATATATAATTGTTCTCGACCATATTTTGTTTGTGATTGTTTCTTTGGTCAGAAATGTCAGAAATGCGCTCATTTTATTTTCCAAAAACATGTCTATTCGAATTTTCAAACAGGGCTAAATAAATAAAACTCATTTTATTAAAAGAAAAAGAGGAAAGAAACGAACGATATTTTTAATGTCATGATATTATGAGTATCAAATTGAAGCCTACAAGAATATTACAACACTTTTTTCTTACAGTTACGACGCGACAATAAGAGAGCGTTAAATTAAATAAATTATTAACAAACAAAACACCAGACTGCCAATTTTAGTTTAAGTTTTCTTGTTTTGTCTTCATTATAATTTCTAGTTTAATTTATTTATCTTTGTTTCTTTCTGAGTCGGCCTTTTGATTTCTACTTTGCCTGAAGGTTAATTGTCAGAGAATGCTAATAGTATAAAGTTCGCTTTTGAACAAATTTCTCGGTACAAAAAGTTGAAATAAATAAATTAAACTATTGATAAGGTTTATTTATTCATTAGTTTCCAGTCTCAGTAATTTAGGCTCTATGATGATTAGTCAAACCATGATTAGTCTGGCAAGCGCCATTTTGAAAAATTATGTGTGTATTTAAAAATAATTATCACTGTATTCCGGCGAAGGAAAATGTCGTGAGGAAACCCATAATTATACCTGAGAATTTACAGTAAAAATATCTTAATGATTTGGTACTAATTAGCACCAGGACAGCGATAACGATAGCGCTGGCCACGTGCGTATTGGTGGACAAATCCTAAGCATGCTTGATAATTATTTCGCATATACCAAAATTGAGCTCTATACAATTTACGAAGTAAAATTGTTAGCGTGATTTAAAAAGGGGTACAGCGCCATCTAGTTGTAGCGCTGATAACTTTCATAACGCATTTTCGTTTCAAAGAACAAATCGATTTCAAAGAACTTTTCAAAAATCCTTATCGCTGGTAATAAGACAAGAGTTTTAAGGTTCCGGTTTAATGATGGTAAATTGATAGCAACTCCTGTAAAATTTATGGAACATTTTAAGCGGTGTCCCACAGCTTTATTGTTATTGGAAAAGTTGGTGCGACGAAATTGCTGAATTAATAAAACTAATTTTGACAAATTTGTTATCAAACCATGGTCGCGTTTGTTTAAATGGAGCATTAGGCCTATCGCATACATTCAACTTTGAGTCCAACAACCGTTCAGCTGTTTAATTCAAAGTTGAAGTAACTGGAAATGTATCTATATTGTTTTCATCACCCTCAATGAACCCCAAATAAGATTAAGACTTATCTAAGGTTAGCCACAAATACGTAGCTATGCCTAAGAATATGATAATAATAAGTTGGAATACCTTTGAATATTATGTCTCCTTTACCACATCCTAAAGACCATAACATAGAAGCAGGTAACTATGCGTTTTTTTGATAAAAATGGGTGTGGTGTTGAGTTGAACGTTGAGTTTGGCAAGAGACCCATGCTCAGCAGAGGAAAAACGGGTGTTATAGCGGTTTTAAAGGTATAAAAAGATGAGTATGGACTGCATGTTTGAATTTACTGGTTCAGCAGGCACATAAAGGCAGAAGACCATAAAATAACCACGAAATATGCATCTTTGAACACAAAATAGAACAAAAGTTTAGAGCAAGCACTTAACTGATTGGAAGTGCATATGTAACGACCCTAACGTTAAAATAGCCGAGAGAAACATGAGAATATAGTGGGTACTTGGGTAGTATATTTTAAGCTAAAACGTATGTTGTATCACTTTACGATATCCTAAGAGACGTTACGTGGTTCTTAAAAAATTGTAAACGTCGCGATAGATAACGCTCAGTCCATCTTTTCAACACCTATTTCTAACGTGAAGCAGTTCTTGAGTTTCGATGGAAGGGTGTGGTTGCCGGCACACTTTTATATAAGGCGACCATCTTAGTCCTCGGGAGTAGCGACGCTGTGATTGACTTCAGATAGAACATGTTCTACATGAAGTTGCTTACAGATGTCCATTGGCGGCTGTGACCACTTACCATCAGGTGGGCTGCATGCTCGTTTGCTACGTCAATCTTATAAAAAAGGGCTTTACACTTCGCCACAGGTGCTAGACAATTATGTGTACTAAAATTTACCGGTATACCACAAAGCCATCCATCGTTTTGGTGTCGTTGTGGTGCTAGGGATTAAAGCTACTCTTTGGTTAGACTTGGTTCAAATTCCATAATTTTCATATCTTATTTTATTTTTAGGCTATCGTATTTTTATAACTTAGAAGAAGAAAGCGAGTACACAGTAAACCTGATGGTACTATGATCACTATCGCCTATGAACAGCACAGAGATTTTATCTAAATTCTATTACAGCGTTGCTGACTGAGACTGAGATGATGCCTCACATAAAAGTGAACAAGCAACCACGTCTTTCTAGCGAAACACAAGGTACCTATGGCAACTATGAAGGTGGTAGATCCAGTGTAGTTCGACCGGGAAAGTACCACCGCCACACTTATTTCTAGCGTGAAGCATTTCTTGCGTTTCGATAGAAGGGTGTGGTTGCCGGTACACTTTCACATGAGGCGACCATCATAGTCCTCGGGAGTAGCGACGCATCTGATTGACTTCAGATAGAACCCATGTTCTGTATGAAGTTAATTACAAATGTCCATGGGCGACACTGACCAATTACCATCAGATGGACCGCATGCTCGTTTGCTACTTCAGTCAGATAAAAAGACGCAAGTACCTACTGCTTCTCGCTAGAAATAGGTGTGTTTATCAACTACACAAACAATCACTATCAACCATCATTCCCATCAAATTCCCTGACACTCGATCCATTATCAACGTCACGATCCACATCACAGTCCTCACGTGGAAACAAAAGTAGATTACTCTTCAGAAATCCATTCCATTCACCGGTCCGTGATAATGGTTTTCTATCCTTATTTCCTTTTTCCTAATTACTTCTGCCATTGTGTCGGCACCCTTATCTATTATGGGGAATAAAGTTATCTGACAGTTGGTTTTGGTGGCTAAGTTTAGCGTTTTGATTGCAATTTGGGATATATCACATCTTTCTGTGGTTAATCGAATCCTTCTCAAAATATATCAAATTTTAATAGCGCAAATAGTTTCCAAAATAAATGATACAAATTCGAGACAGAAAAAATAATATGTGCGTAAGACCTAATTTAGTATAAGTGAATATTTATGATTTGATTTTATTTATCTATTCTATGTCAAGAGGAACATTCTTCAATCACGTCCAGAAGAGGTGTATAGCTAATGAAATAGTTTATTTGTTCAATCAATCTTTAAGTTACAGATGTCAATGGACGGTAATGATTACTCACCAGTAGGTGGACTGCGCGGTTGTATACATACATATAGTAAAAATATACATTCAATATAATTTTGACGATCTGCTTAGCAGAGCGGTTACCATACTGGTCTGATGCGCATGGTCCCGAGTTCGATTCAGGCCAGACAGGTATCGGGATAATGATTTAGATTCATGATCTGGGTGAGTGTTTGTGTATTCGTCTTGTGTGTGTTCATGGTACCCTAACACAGGAGAAAATCCTAGTGTGAGACTATGAGTGTAAAAAGAGAGAATTGGAATTATTTATATTACTAGTTGTAGTTTATTGTAGTTTTTGAAGCTGAGACTGACAAGTCATTTCATTCCCATTACAACATCTTGGTCTTGGTTTTAACATAATTTAAAGCAAATCCTTATATTGGCCATTGGAAAGTAATTAGCTTTAAATGTTTTTAATAAAGGGTTCTCTATAGGCGTCCTTTGCTCTCTATTGATAAATGACACCTTATTTTCAACGTAAACAAAATACAGATTAGCTACAAACATTTTCATCATACCGTGACATCCAAGATCTTTAATCTCGCGTCCAATATTGAAGGAAATTTGTTTGCACAGGACCAAAGGAATACAGAAATTTCGAATTCTCTTTTCCTCGACTGTCGAACACGCGTTTTCACCGAATGGTCCAAGACATAGGATACAAGATGCGTTGACGATGTAGCGCGAAAAATTTTGAAAATTTTCAATGATTTATGTCGTCTCAATGTCTGCTCAAAATTAATTCAGTGATTCCTAAGAATGATATACAAGTGAGGATAATCAATTTTAACATACTATTTTAAAGTGAAACGATATTAATTACATATTCAATGTAATCTTTTCGTTTTATTTTAACAGTTTACTATACCTAATATAATTTAAGTGAAAATTTGTTTACGATCTTTGAGCAATTTATATTATTTATCGACATACTAATGTCTGTTTCCTATAGCTATCGCGCCAGAATAGTATCGGAGGCGCTAGTAAGGGAATAACATAGTTAATTTTGGGCATTTTTTTCACTGCCTTTAGACTTCTATGAGAAGTCTTCTGAGTAAAATTTTCTAATGCGAATGTCTTCCACATTAAAAATAATTATGTTTACAAAAAATAATGAATTTATAAATGCTTATATGTATGTATTATGCAATAAGTAAATTAATATAATTTTTTAATTTATGTGTGTGTGACCACACTGCCGCATTTGGCAAAACTGTAATGGTAGTTGTGTTTGTATAAAATAAATAAAAAAAATTACTCGCCTCTGCCTTTGAATTGAACGGACACTGAGTTGCATCACGTCGAGGGCAGTTGGACAGATGGCGACATCAATCGCTGGATCACGGAAGCGCGTATTCACTCGAATTAGAGCTTCCCAGAGCTTTGAAGGTACGCATGACATGTAAAGATTTCACGTTATTTTTACGGGAAGGACAGCAGTATGGGTGGGCCCAGCCGCTCACCTGGGAGGAGCCCGATGGGGCAACGCGTTCATAGGACTCCGGTTGCGTTCCTTTGGACATCCGGGTGTACTCTTTGTAGCGCCGAGTACGGACACCTATGGTGTGATAAAAATCCTACATAACCTTGCGTCGCTCCCACGGAGTCGGGTACGTTTTGAAGGTTTCCCGCTTGAGCATAAAAAAAGATGGTAGAACCAGTATAGTTCGACCAGGAAGGTACCACCGCCACCACTTTTTTAACGTGAAGCAGCTTTAGGGTTTCGATGGAAGGGTCGTTGCTGAAACACTTGTATATGAGGCGACCATCGATTCATAATCGAGAGAAGTTAACATTTTTTAACTTTATTCATTGATTTTTTTAACAATCCACAGTCACGGATATATATCGCATACTAATGACTACGTCACAGCATGTCGGTGGCACCAACCCGTAAATTTTCCAAACCCGTCAACTTTCCTTCTACCAAAAATCGTTTGACTCGCCTGAAGAAGTTTTCTTTAAAAAAATTAAACGCCCTTAAAGACAAAACTATTTTAATATAAGTCCGACATTATTAAAATAGAAAATCAATACAGAGAACTCAATATTACCATTTTTATTAAAATTTCAAATCCAATAACAGTTCACAATAACAGTACAATAGTTTTGTGTAGATTTAATTCTAGATTCATGTTATTTTTTCAACTCTTGTATTTTGAAGGTGGTAGAAACAGTGTATTTCGACCGGGGAAGTATCACCGCCACACCTATTTCTAGCGTGAAGCATTTCTCGCGTTTCGATGGAAGGTTTTGGTTGCCGCCACACTTTTACATGAGGTCATAGTCCTCACCACCATCATAGTCCTCGGGAGTAGCAACGCATATGTGATTGACTTCAGATGGAACCCATGTTCTGTATGAAGTTTATTACAGATATCCATGGGCGGCAGTGACCACTTACCATCAGGTGGACTGCATGCTCCCTTTGCTACTTCAGTCAGATAAAAAAAAATTCAAATTAGCCTATATAACTTTGCCTACATATCCTTCAATATACAAGGAGTATATGCTTTCCAAAGCAGGATCCTGCCTTAATACTTAAGGAACCTAAGGTATTAAGTCGTACCTACAATAATAATGATATAACAATAATTACAGATAAACCAGTACACTACAATATGCCCGATATAACTCTACATAATAAGAAAAAAAAACGCTTTCTACACTCATAGCCCCACAGTAGGATTTTCTCCTGTGTCGTGGGTGCCATGAACACACACAAAGACGAATACACAAACACCCAGACCCAGAACAAGAATCTAAACTCATCATTCAGATACCTGTCTGGCCGGGAATCGAACCCGGGACCCACTGCATGTCAGACCGGTCCAATAACCGCTGCGCCACGCGGGTCGTCAAAAAAATAAGGAAAATAAAACCGTCTACCTTATTGATATAGCAATTCCCAACACAAACCTACAATCCACCTACACCAACAAACTCACCAAATACTCCGATCTCACTATGGAACTCAAAACACAGAGTCGATACAGTTAAAACTATCCCTATTTCTATTTCTTCCACTGGGATTATTCCTAAATATCTCCACTCCAGTTTAAAACTTTTACAGATTCATCCGCTTACTTTTTTTACCATCCAAAAAGCAGTCATCCAAAAAGCAATTGTTAGAAATATCTCTCTCTCTCTCTATTATACCCCACACTAGAATTTTCTCCTGTGTCATGGGTACCATGGACACACACAAGACGAATACACAAACACCCAGACCCTGAACATGAATCTATACTCATCATTTAGATACCTGTCTGGCCGGGAATCGAACCCGGGACCCATTGCGCGTCAGACCGGCATGGGTAAACGCTCCGCCACGCGGGTCGTCATACTATATACTTAATTTGTTCTTTTTCTCTCAATTAACGTTTGGTGTAATGCCCGCATAATTGAGCCTATTAACCAACAATTTCAAAACAAGAATTACAATAATAATAATAGAAAATAATATTCCTACAATACATAACATACTCGTACTACTCATTAGTCTTATAAGCGCTTTATTAAAATATTATTTCCACAAACTCTCGATAAACTTTAGGAAGAAGGGAATTAAGCGAATAAAACGTTTGCAAAAATCCTCGGAACTAAAAAAAAGACTTACCCTGTCATACAAAATATTAGCATACCCATTTCTGCTGAGTGTGATATATTAAGGAGGTTGTAGAGATAATGATAATGTTTAGCACAAAGAAGGATTTCAGAGTCGTTACGTTTCAAAACATTCAATACACATCACTAAATAGCACAAAATAAAGTTGCTTTGCGCTGTCTGTCCCTATGTATGCTTATATTTTTAAAACTACGTTACGGATTTTAATACAGTTTTTTTAACAGATAGAGTGATTCAAAAGAAAGGTTTTTATGGATAATACATGCATAATATAGTAGAGAAACACTTATAATTTTAGATTTTTGGCTTTTAGGCGGAACGAAGTTCGCCGGGTAATCTAGTATAATTAAAAGTACAGTTCAGTCTGTATAGGCAATTTTTAACAACATTCTACACGAGATATTCTACACGCTTTCTACACTCATAGCCCCACAGTAGGATTTTCTACTGTGTCGTGGGTACCATGGACACACACAAGACGACACACACCCAGACCAAGAACATGAATCTAAACTCATCATTCAGATACCTGTCTGGTCGGGATTCGAATGCGCCGGATTCCGGGACCCATTGCGCGTCAGACCGATATCTACCCTTGAAATCAAAACCCACACTGGTGGCTGTGTTTTGGTTTGAAGTTAAAGATAACTAAGTAGAAACAGGTATGAGGGTGGTAGCCAATAGATATCCAAAGAGACACTCTGAAACTAAACCATACGGGTTTTAAAACCTCCATATATAAAAAGGCGTTAATCACACAAATGCAAGTGTACTTTAACGAAATTATACGCAAGGGTTTATCTCTTTTTTTGGTCTGAGCGCAAATCAAAATAAAGTACATAACAGAGTGTAGTTGAGCCGGCATTTTGCATGAGCGCGCGATGTAAACAATTTTCCTGCGTTTTTGAGGTTTTATGAACGAAATTAAAACCATTCGAGCTTGAAAACATACGGGTGTGTGTTATCCTTGTTCCGATTTAAAACATAATGATAAGGTAAGCGTGAATTTCATGAATAAAATATGTAAGAGCATTAACGCCAGTTTTTTGTTTGACTTCGATATTTCAAATAGTTCGTTTTTAATTATTAGTTCAATCAATACCAGTATAGTTCGAAGAGACGAGATATAGATTTCTTTGTTTAGATATAGAGGGGGAAACCTTCAAAAGGTAGCCGACGCCGTGGGAGCGACGCCTGGTTATGTGGGATTTTTACCGCACTAAAACCCCCCGGTGGCCGTCCTCGGCGCTAGAAAGAGGACTCCAGGATCTCCAAATGAACGCAACTGGCGTCCTCCGAGAGCGTTGCCCCATCGGGCTGTAGAGCCCCATGGGGCCAGGTGAGTGGCTGGGCCAACTGGTCTGGTCTTTACGACGATATGCGACCACACATAAAGCCGCCTTTCCCGGGGTCGCCTGGCTGCACGGCTCGAGCTCCTCTTGCCGCCCGCAACCCCGAAAGCCCCCTTTTAGTCGCCGCTTACGACAGGCAGGGGATACCGTAGCCCTATCCTAATCCTGGAGCTACAGGGACACCAAATACACCTAATTCTAGCGTAAGGAGGTTCACGCGTTTCGGTGGAAGGGTGTGGTTGCCGGTTCATCAAACGATGCAACCATCTATGTCCTCGGGAATAGCAACGTATCTGTGATTGACTATCCAGATACGTTGCTATTCCGGACTAAAGCCAGTGATTGATCAGATTAAACCCTTATACAATATAATATAGCATGCAGCGGAGGCATTAAGCGGCTGGAACAACTTACTATCAGGTGAAATGCATGTTCGTTTGCTGCTTCTATCAGATCCTCGAAGGTAATTATTTTCTTTTTGTCTTTATGTCCTTTATTATTTTAGTTTAAAAAATATTTTTTCAAGGCCACATGTTCATTGTACGGATTTCGCTATTTTTCGTATGTATCTGCTCTTATATCGAAATAAACTTCTGAAATTATTCCACATATATAATAAAGCTATACGTAGGAGCCTTATTAAAATGAAAGCTTGGAGACTTCGCACATGTCACGTTCTGTACAAGATCGAAAAGCGACCAACCGGGGGTCGCTTCCTAAATACATATAAGAAGGTAAAACCGCAGTATAATTATGATATGATATTAAGTGATATGATATTATATGATATGATATTATATTTATATTTTCAGTGAGAGCAGTGACAGCCTAATGGTTGAAACTTGCCTTCACGATCGGGAGGTCCGAGGTTCAAACCCAGACACGGACCACCGATTTTTCTAAAACTATGTGCGTATTGGAAATAAATTATCACTGCTTTTCGGTGAAGGAAAACATCGTGAGAAAATGACACACCCGAGAATTCTTAAAAAACAAGTACTTGGAGGTGCGCGAAGTCTACCAATTCGCACTTGGCCAGCGCGGTGGACTATGGCCTAAAACTATCTCATCCTGAGCGAAGACCTGTGCCCAGCAGTATTATTGCCCTAATAATGGGTTGACGAGAGATACATTTAGTCTAAGTCAACGTCTTCTGTTCTAAAGAAATCAATTAACACTGGCTGATGTTTGGAGTAAATGGTAATGGAATTCTTTATTTATCTATTTATTAGGATTACCAACATAAAATACAGCAGTTCACTTAAAGGTATCTACATTTTTATACAAATAAAATAATTAACTGTTTTTACAATTACAGGTAACCACAACATGCATTCAATATATTTGACATTATTTTACTTACAAACTATAAATATTACTACAAAAAGAAAATCACACAGAAATAACAATTAAATGACTAAATAGGATAATTAAGGTAGAAGGTACGTTAAACGTTTATCTATGTCTATATTTTGGCAACATATTAAGTGTGCTTACATTTTACATAGTGATAGTTTGTTATGTTATAGTAACTAAGTATGTACCACGCGAAGGAATAAATCCATTTAAGTGATTATTTATGAATTATATACAAACAAAGAAAACTCGTGAAAAATAATATATTATAATATATAGCTATTACAATATTTTATTTTTGTGAAGCATTTGTTGCATTTCGATAGAAGGGTGTGGTTGCCGGCACACTTTCACATGAGGCGACCATCAAAGTCCTCGAGAGTAGCAACGCATCTGTGATTGACTTCAGATGGAACCCGTGTTCTGTATGAAGTTGATTACAGATGTCCATGAGCGGCAGTGGCTACATACCATCTGGTAGATTGCATGTTCGTTTGCTACTTCAGTCAGATAAAAAAACATAAATATAACTGATGGCAAAATGTAGAAGCCAAGAACGTTTTCGTTTTTTTTTTGAGTTTCATCAGAGAGCTCTGCTTGGAAACTTTTTAAAAAATGAAAGAGCCGCTTTTTTCTCTGGCTACTTCACAAAATTCACAGAATACGTAGCGCTAAAAATTTTGAAATAAAAAGAATTAGACCTTGAAGTTTCAAAATGCTTGTTAAAATGCGATGATTTATCAGAGAAACAGCGTTTCGAAAAAACTCAAATTTCTGAAAATTACCGTAACTATTTGCTTTCATTTATTTATAGTTTTGTATGTACATAACGACTAAAAGTTATAACGTTTTATGTAAGCCGGAATTACCCCATTTTTCAAAGCCTTTGAACTTTTACAGTCAAAGCATGAATATACAAAAAAAAAATAACATGGCCTTGCCTGTAGAGAAAACAGGAATAAGTTTGATTTTGTATTGAATTGACTTTTACCAAAATTGTTAGAAAACCGGAGATTTTTCGAAGTCTTTGTTTTTACAAAAATATCTATGTTAAAAAATTATGATCTATTAAAAGATCTCTAAAAATCAGTCTTTTATCGTTTTCACTACACCATATATTTAAGCTAAACGACGGGTACATATTTGATGACCCCATGACGTAGCGATCATACTGGTCTGACACGCAATGGGTTCCGGGTTCTATCCCCGGCCAGACAGGTTTATGAATGATGAATTTAGGTTCTGTTCTGGGTCTGGGTGTTTATGTATTCGTCTATGTGTATGTATTATGCCCACGACACAGGCAAAAATTCTAGTGTGGGGCTATGCGTTTTGAAAGCGTAAATATCTGTGATAAGTAAAATAAGTTGTATGAAATCGCAGTGTAAATTGGTGAGTTTTATTTTAATTTGGTGACATCAAACGCGGGAAATTTACAGCGTTGTGTGATTTTAACAATTACAAACAAATTGGCCAGCAATTTTAATATGTCCCGCGTGGTAGAGCGATCATCATTCTTCTTTGTCACGCAGTGGGTTCTGGGTTCGATCTACGTTTTGACGTATATAGTTCAGGATCTAAGTGATTGATGTAAGTTTTGTAAGGTGGAGGAAGGGGTAAATGTTTCAACAGGGAACGTACCGCAACACCTATTTTTGTGGTTATTCAGTCCTTTCGTTGCAATGGGAGCCAGCGAATTTGTATAAGACGAGGCCATCTTGGACCTTGGGAGTGATTCTGTTGGGAGCAACTCATTTGTGATTGACCTTGTTAAAAAACCTTTGTTAAATCTTTTTTTTTTAAATAAAACCTTTGTTCTAGAAGTTGCTAGATGTCATTGGGCGACACTGGACGATTGCCACCGGGACTGCTTGCCGTATTTATTTAGTTCACCTCTTAATGCCTAAGAAAGTGTTGCCTTTAATCTAGTTATATTGCCCTTGAGCTAAACCACGGGTTCTTAGTGTTTCCACTGTGGATCTATGAGATACTGTTGTGAAGCCTTGTGGAGCCGTGGTAGACACGTATACACCACAGATCTATGAGAACGTTTAGAATTAATAAATGACCTAGAACACAAATCGAAGAAGTTTATTTCTGTGTTTTACTTGGAATATTCAAGAATGGACAATAATGAAGACCTCGACCATCCTGATATCACGCTGCCGGTCGCTTTCACTTCGTTATACATGTTAGAGATGATTAATCAATTTATCGTATTTAATTTTAGGGTATACAACCTCACTCAAATTATAAGAATATTACCACGTCAGAGAACCAGTGAATAGGGCTTGCGATGAATTTGTCAAAAAATACGTACACTGATTTGGAATTAAACAAAAATTGATATGTTGGACAACAATGGCGACCATTCAGATAACAATCCATTGGATTCTGCGACATACATATAAAACTGTTACTCAACGTACCTAACACATTCTCACATTCAAGAACCTATCTATCGTACCCCAAATAAATACTATCTGCGTATTCAATCTTCAGAAAAGGTCAATACTTGGATCCCGTTCAACTGACAATAGGGGTCGGACATCAGCCTTATCGATTACGCTGCCTATCTCGTGGAGGAGCCAAGAAGTTGGGTAAACGTGGTCTTTTAATAGGAACTAATGTGCTCCTGATAAGTATTTAGAGCAGTAATAGCCTAATGGTTGAAGCTTGTTCTCTTGATCGGGACCAAGCTCAAATCTCAGGCACGCCTTGTTTTTATATCATTATGTGCACAGAAGAAATTAATTATCAAAGTAATTAATTAAACAGACCATAACACGAGTCTCTTCTCAAAGTAGGGTTAAATCCCAGTCCATTGCGCTGATAGAGTGCAATTTGTGTATTTTCAGTTTTATTTAGGGTTCCTCACGAGTAAACCAATTATTGAACAGCTGCTGAGGATTCGCAGCAAAATCTATTAGGTGTAATGAAAAAAACTCAATTCAATTTGACAGGGTTCATTTATAAAATGAAGACTCATTTAGTCGAATCCTTTTAGTTTTAGGACTCCAGCGACCTAGTCGTTTAAACTTGTACGAGTCTTATGTCTTATAAACCAAAATGAAATGAAGAGATACTTATACATAATAATAATAATAATACTCTTTATTGTACCAAAGTAAAGATAACATAGAATACAAAATTTAAATAACAATACAAAAGTCGGTCTTATCGCTAACAGCGATTTCTTCCAGACGACCTGAAGGTATGGAGTTATAGTAAGTGATAAATATAGAAAGGTGAGGTGCAATAAGAAAAGTTTAGGTAGATAATTAACAAAAACAGAGCTAGAGAATAAATAAATAGTCAATGATAGCAATGAACTGATAGGAGAGAGACTACATAAGATGAAGAAACAGGATACCATAAAAGCATAATTATTAAATAAGAGTAAAACGTGAGTTAGAGTTCAAGGTAGTAAGATTTTACGAGATTTTTGATAGAGTATAAAGATTGTGCTTTTCGAATAGATACAGGAAGGGAATTCAAATACATATTTGTAGGTTACCTACACAGTTTTGAAGCGTACACTTGACATGTGAACATTTTCATTATTCACGATAGAGCCATTTAGAGCGTCATAAGACTTTTAGGTCTTTCAAAAAACGACTAAGTCTTAAAAGACTTTGACTTAATGTTAAGTCTTATGACTGAAGTCGAATTAAGAAGTCTTCGTAAGTCAATAAAAAGCGTTATAAGACTTTTAGGCCTTTTAGGAAACGACTCAGTCTTAAAAGACTTTGACTTAATGTTAAGTCTTATGACTGAAGTCCAATTAAGAAGTCTTCGTAAGTCAATAAAAAGCGTTATAAGACTTTTAGACCTTTTAGGAAACGACTCAGTCTTAAAAGACTTCGACTTAATGTTAAGTCTCATGACTGAAGTCTAATTGAGAATAGTCTTAATAAGTCAGTAAAAAAGCGTTATAAGACTTTTAGGCCTTTTAAGAAACGACTCAGTCTTAAAAGACTTCGGCTTAATGTTAAGTCTCAGGAATCAGTCATATTAAGGTTAGTCGAGTAGTAAGTCAGTAAAACTGGTGCGAATTATTTTAATAGGGATTAAAAGACTTTAGGTCTCTACGGTATATGTGTAAGTTTCTGCAGGATACTAACGAACACGAAATTTAGCTATCAAACTCTCTGAACATCAACTTGAATGCTAAACTTTGCGGATCAGTTTCAATCTACATGGCAAAGCTACACTCTCTTAGTTATAATAGACAATGGTACATAGGTTTTCAAGGTGGTAGAACCACCGACCGGAGAAGTACCACCGCCACACTTATTTCTAGCGTGAAGCATTTCTTGCGTTTCGATAGAAGGGTGTGGTTGCCGGCACACTTTCACATGAGGCGACCATCATAGTCCTCAGGAGTAGCAACGCATCTGTGATTGACTTCAGATGGAACCCATGTTCTGTATGAAGTTGATTACAGATGTCCATGGGCGGCAGTGACCACTTACCATCAGGTGGACTGCATGCTCGATTGCTACTTCAGTCAAATAAAAAAAAAAGGTAGAACGAGTGTAGCTTAAAGATTTTCAAAAGATTTAAAAGATTTTTATTGATCAGCCTAACTGTACCGTGCGCACGTTGCTATGCCATCACAAAGAAAATACACCAGAAGCCTTCGCGAACTCATGAATAACAACTTTGGTAAAGATCATCACATGATCAAATAGTTTACGATTCTATAGAGGACAAACAGTAAAATATTCATTTTTATATATAAGAAGAAGAAGATTACAAATTCGTAAACAGCTATTTATGCTCATCCCAAGTACACAGTAATAGTATATTTTTATTTTTTTATCTGATTGAGTAGCAAATGAGAATGGAGTCCACCTGATGGTAAGTGGTCACTGCCGCCCATGGACATTATGTATGTCATGTAAGCAACTTCAAATATAACATGGGTTTTATCTAAAGTCAATCACGGATGCGTTGCTTCTCCCGAAGACTCTCGAAATCAATAGTTTTTATTGTTATCTATCTTTATAAGCTGGAAACCGCTCCTGACGTGGTCATAAGTCTAATTCCCAGATATTTTATGAAATTTCTAATGGTACTTTGAGTCGAGAAATTTTAACACACGCTTTTTACACTCATAGCCCCACACTAGGATTTTCTCCTGTGTCGTGGGTACCATGGACACACACAAGACGAATACACAAACACCCAGACCCAGAACAGGAATCTAAATTATTGCTCTAAATTATCGCGATTCTCATCCATTCTAGGCCGGCGACCTTCGTGAGGTCATCCTTATAACATTTAACGGTTTGGACTTATCTATATATCAATAAAAACCAACGTCTGTATATTTCCTTGGAAAGTTCTTGACCATTGCTCATTGTGATGAAACTTCTGTAGGGTGTTCAAGGTTCGACCGCTAAAGTGACAGTCCCAAATCATCTGTATTATTTGGGACTGTCACAAGGATATGTCTTCTTAAAGTTGATATTATTATTTTTTTATCTGACTAGAGTAGCAAACAAGCGTGCAGTCCACGTGATGGTAAATGGTCACTGCTGCCCATGGACATGGTTTTATCTGAAGTCAATCACAAATGCGTTGCTATTCACGAGGACTAGGATGGTCGCTTCATATAAAAGTTTGCCGGTAATCAAACCCTTCCATCGAAACGCAAGGAATGCTTCACGTTAAAAATATGTGTCCTTACATTAGTCCTTAATTGTTGAAAGGAAAACCTGGCCTATATCTATGTCATCAAAGAGAAACAGAATAAACGACGATAAACAGATGACCACAAACAGCTGTTATATCAACTTACGTTCCTAAGATACCAGGACAATGCCCAGATACCCTTATCGATTGCTTCCCTTGGCTCTTGAATAGGCCATTGCGTGCGGACGCAAATAGGCCATGACGTTAAGATTTGGGGAATGACTCGGAACGACTTGGTGACCCTCCGATAGCGACTAGTTCCGCTGTTATGTAATATTTCATCTTCTTCCGCAGTTTTAGAGGTAAGTACACATCAGAGCCAGATAAAACTGAACTGGATATCATAGTAGTAACTTCTCAAACTCATCAAGAGATGGCGCTACTAGTGTTCTGAATCACGCTACCGAAGTTTTCTCAGTCTTGTATGTATAATCTCTCATCTGCTGCGGCAGTATTCCGGTTATGAAGCTAAGTGCACATAATCAAAGCCAGATAAACATAACTGATTAACATTTCAGTACTTTCTCTTAAATCGTCAAGGGATGGCGCTGGTAGTGCTCTGTATCACACTATCTAACTTTTCTTGAAATCTTACACATATATAAGTTATGTACTGAAAATTTGCTCATATATGAGTTATGAATAAAAACAATAAATCGCAGTTTGGAAATTTAAGACAACATAAAATTTATAAATAACAACAGTACTTCTTTTAAGATTCTTCCATCCGACTGCGAAGGACAAAAACATTACACATGTATTAAACCGATTACTTCAAGCGCACAAATGTACACCCATTTTTTCGACACGCTCTACAGCCTAAATGGATTAACGGATTCCAACATATTAGGACTTGTAAGATTTGTCTTGATAAAGCGAGTGATATTCGAGACATAATATTTCAAAAATCAAATTAGCGTGCTTTTTTCGCATTATCACCGCCCAGATTATGACGACCCGCGTGGTGGAGCGGTTACCATACCGGTCTGACGCGCAATGGGTCCCGGGTTCGATTCCCGGCCAGACAGGTATCTGAATGATGAGTTTAGATTCGTGTTCTGGGTCTGGGTGTTTGTGTATTCGTCTTGTGTGTGTCCATGGTACCCACGACACAAGAGAAAATCCTATTGTGGGACTGTGAGTGTAGAAAGCGTGTATATCGTCAACCCATTATTGTCCCATTGCTGGACACGGGTCTTCTCTCAGTATGAGAGACTCTTATGCCATCGTCTACCGCGCTGGCCAAGTATGAATTGGTAGACTTTACACACCTCCGAGAACTTTTTTTAAGAACTCGCGGGTGTGTAGGTTTCCTCACGACGTTTTCCTTCACCGAAAAGCAGTGTTAATTAATTTCTAATAAGCTCATAAGTTTGAACCTCGGACCACCAGATTGAGAAGGCAAGTTTCAACCATTAGGCTGTCACTGCTCAGATTATGCGAATGATACCTATATATATATACACCTGTACTGTACACCCACCCTACTTTCTCTTGAAGATGAAATACTTTTTTTCAGCCTGGAAGAGATCGCTATTTAAGTGATAAGACCGCCTCTTGTACCTCTCAATATATGTCTTTTACTTTTGTTTATTGTGATTTATGGGGTACAATAAAGATATTTTGTATTGTATTGTGTTGTATATAAACACAGTCGGATTTCTTGTATATCAACATATGTGTCTTCTTTCGGTTTAAAATTGATTAAATTTCATTTTGAACTTTATTCTTCGGTATTTCAACATGAACTTAACTTGTTGGTAAATCTTACGCTACTTCCAACTAGCGTTTAGGAGTATTTTTAACATATGAGGAGTTGCATGTTTCTTTATAACAAGTGATACTGGATACATTAAAAATCAAAATTTTGTCAGACTTTCTTTTATATGATTTGAAACTAATTTTATCGCGGAATTTATATTATGTAATAACCAGGTGGTACAATCTGTGTAGTTCGACCAGGGAAGCACCACTGCCACACCTATTTCTAACGTGAAGCATTTTTATGCGTTTCGGTGGAAGGGTGTTGTTGCCGGCACACTTTTATATGACGCGACCATCCTAATTACGGGAGTAGCAAGGCATGTTCGTCCCTGTAGCCTCGGGGTCAGAATAGGGCTACGGTAGCCGATGGGGCACGCGCGCGGATTCCGGTTGAAGTCGTTTTGAGATTCCGGAGTCTTCCTTTTCAGCGCCGAGGACGGCCACCGGGAAGGTTTTAGTGCGGTAAAAATCCCACATAACCCTGCGCCGCTCCCACGGCGTCGGGTACCTTTGGAAGGTTTCCCCCTCGAAAACAAAAAAAAAAAAAGCAAGGCATGTTATGTCTACATCATATTATGTAACGGGGACTCATTGAATTTCTTTCTGCCTTTTCACAAATCGTATATCTGTATCGGGTACTCAACCCGTTACATAATAAAAAGATTTTCCTTTATCAAAATATGTTTATTGTTACTAACGACAGTTATGATATTTTTCACGACTCTGTTTTTACATTCAAATTCGTTAAATTCGTCATATTTCGTTAAAAACATGTAATCTTGGGTATTTTTTGACTTAGACGAGTAGTTTACATTATCAGGAACTCAACTTATTTATCTATTACTTAATTATCTATTTTTTATATATTTTTTGAAAGCGCACTACATTTAACTTTCGTTGCGAGGAAAACAAATAAAAAAATTAACTGTATTTACTTTCTCACAGCGCCAATTCGTATCATTATGACAACAAGAGCGTAAATATTCATCCATCCACCCATCAGCCCTTTGAGGTCCACTGCTGGACATAGGCTTCCCCTAAATGACGCCACTCCAACGCTTAAATTAAAAAACAAAACATTAAAACATTAGTATAAGTTAAACTGAAAGTTTTTTAAACTGTCCACCAATTCGCACTTGGCCAGCGCGGTCGACTATGGCCTAAAACTCTCTCATTCTGAGAGAAGACCCATGTCCAGCAGTGGGACAATAATCGGTTGACGATGCGATAAGTTAAACAAAAACCTGCGAGATGGCGTAAAAATGAAGATATGAACTTTCAAATAGGCGGTTAGTAACACTAAGACCTAACCTCAAAGAGTTATGCTCAAAATTAAGTAACTTTCGCTACATCCTAAGCTATATTCGTAGTTAGTGAATTCTACGCTACTTCCAACTAATTTAGAGTATTACTCGTCGATCCATTAGCGCGAAGGAGGTGCATTTGCAAGTCGAAGTGCAGAATAAAATTATCCTAGAGCCTTAAGAGGCCATGTTGGATGTCTTCTTGTATGTTTTTTGTGCCTTCACGATTTGAATTTTATCCCCGTTTTAAGGTAAGAGTGAGATTAGATCTGAATTGTTGGAACGCCTCTTATCAGTACCGTTTAATAAGATCGAAGTAGCAAACCAGTATGCAGTCCACCTAATAGTAAGTGGTTACTGCCGTCTCCATGGACGGCAGTGTAACTTAAAATAGAACAAGGTTTCAATCTGTAGTCAATCACAGATGCGTTGCTACTCCCAAGGATTAAGATGGTCGCCTCTTCACAAAAGTCTGCCGGCAACTACACCCTTAGAGTAGGAGCTCGAACCGTTCGATCAGGCGACCCGAGAAGCAGGGAGGAGAAGCATGAGAGGTGGTTCCAGCCTCGATGGGCAATGCGCTCAGACGATTCCGGTTGCGTTCCTTTAGAGATCCCGGTTGCGGTTGCTTTAGAGAGTCCTCTTTGTAACGCTGCGGACGGCCACCGGGAAGTTTTAGTGTGGTAAAAAATCCACATTACTCTGCGTCGCTCCTACGGTGTCGGGTGTCTTTTAAAGGTTTCCTGCTCGAGAACAATAAAAAAAATACAGAGATTATCACTCGCAAACCCACAAACGTTCAAACTTTACCTTTTTATAATACCAAGTATAGATTTACTATTAATTATTATTATTTATTATTTACTTATCCGATTTGTAAATTACAGCTGCAGATGATATAAAATACATAAAAAGAGATATGACTGGTTTATCTCAATTATTATCATTATCTTATTATTATTATCATTCTTTCTATTTGCCTGTCACAGTCATCAAAATTCAGCCTTAATTGAACCTTTATAAAAACTATCTAAATATTCAGCGATGTGTCAATGTCAATGTCAATTTCAATATATTACATTTTCGATAACATTATTCGAAAACAGTTTTAGTTGTTTTTTTGTACGTGCGTAAATTTTATAGTTATTTCAAAAACATACATAAATAAATGGAATTTAAGGTTTAATTGACTAAACTGTAATTTAAAGCAATAACATATTTGGGGTTCAATTCTATCCTTCTATTCTTTATAGGTTACAAACAGTGTAGTTGCACCGCGGAAGTACCACCGCTACACATATTTCTGGCTTAAAGCATTTCTTGCGTTTCGATAGAAGAGTATGGTTGCTGGCACACTTTTATATAAGGCGACCATCATTGTCCTCGAGAGTAGCAACAGATCGGTGATTGACTTCAGATAAAACCCATGTTCTATATGAAGTTGCTTACAGCAGCAGTGACCACTTACCATCAGGTAGACTGCATGCTCATTTGCTGATTTAATCAGATAAAAAAACTAGGCTAGATTATTTCGATGTTCACATGCGTTAACTAAGCAATAGTCACTGCCGTCCATGGACAACTGTAATTATCTTCATGTAAAACACGTCCTATTTGAAGTCAATCAAAGGTGAGTTATTTCTTATGAAAGAACCATCTTGGTCCTCGGATGTATTCGAAGACTAAGATGGTCGCTTAATGTGAAAAAAAAATCTGTAAAGTCGGTTTACTGACGATAGTTGAACGTGACAACGTCATAATACTGATAGAATGGTTGCATTTTTCAAAAGAATATTTTATATGTACCTATTCATAAACAACTGACACCACAGTCACTTTTCACTGCACTTCATACTTGACGAAAACATGTAAATGTATTATTGTACATCAGCTGTCCACGAAGAACGTCTCACTCAAGTTGGAGGGAGATAGATGTCAAACGCTGCCGAACGCGGAGGCCGATTGTGCCTCTTTGTCGGTCGTTCCGTGCTCTCGCTTGCACTTCAAGCCTTAAATGGAACGCCTCAGAGCGAGGTAACGCCGCATGAGTCATGTTTTTTGGTGCGTGCAGCCGACTCCATCAAATTATAAGACGTTGTGACGTCAAAAAGATGGAAACCGTATTCTGAAATCTCTTAAAAAGATGAAATCTAAGGTTTGAAGGTCAAAAATCTCAAAAGCATTTATGTTTAACTTACCATAGATACGGACATTTTATTAAATTTTCCACTCATACATTTTCCCTCCTTCATCATTCATATCCGGCGCCGAGTGCAAATATATTCAAAGTTAATAAAAAAGTACTGTACTGGAGTGTTTATACGTATTTAATCTTAATAACTTGTTTCATAAAGAAATAATGTTATTATACTGTTTGGTTCAATCATGGTTGAGATAAAAGATTTTCTGGGAGCAACAATTACATTTTCATAATAAATAAATAGAGTCTTGATTAAATTTTGAAGATGATCTTTATTTAGGAGTCAACGCATGTCATATTCTATCAAGTGGACTACAGGTTCGTTTGGTACTCTTTTATATTAATAAAAACAACAATATTTGTTTTTTATGCGTTCCAAAACCGTTTATGATGAATACCCGCAAGGCGCAGCGGTTACCATACCGGTCTGACGCGCAATGGGTCCTGGGTTTGATTCCCGGCAAGACAGGTATCTGAATGATGAGTTTAGATTCATATCCTTGGTCTGGGTATTTGTGTATTCGTCTTGTGTATGTCCATGGTACCCATGACACAACAGACAATCCTAGTATGGGGTTATGAGTTTAGAAAGCATGTGTTTATTTATAAGATTGTAATAAAACTTTGGTAGAGAATTTTAGGGACGCCTAGAGTTTCCGATCTAAAATACAATATAATCGAAAATAAATGAATATCTTCCGCTGTATTATTTCATTGGATAAACAATTTTTTTTATTGAAAAAATAGATTTTTTCTCAATTTCTTACTCATCTCTCGGTTAATAAATATCTCTTTGATTATCGTTTATCAGACATAACAACGCATGAAGAATACAACAAGTATCACTACATAGTATAAAACAAAGTTGCTTTCCGCTGTCTGTCCCTATGCATGCTTAGATCTTTAAAACTACACTACGGATTTTAATGCAGTTTTTTTAATATATACGGTGATTCATAAGGAAGATTTTGTATGTATATATATACATGCATAATATAGTGGAGGAACACTGATAATTTTGGATTTTTGACTTTTAGGCGGAACGAAGTTCGCCGGGTCAACAAGCATAATAATAAAAGATACCTACTCTGGTAGACCAGAGTAACTAAAGAGCCTTATATTGGATATACATAAAAATGAACACTTCTCGTCAACCCATTATTGTCCCACTGCTGGGCACGGGTCTTCTCTCGGAATGAGAGAGTTTAGGCCATAGTCCACCGCGCTGCCCAAGTGCGAATTAGTGGACTTCACACACCTCCGAGAACTTTTTTTTTTTTAAGAACTCTCGGGTGTATAGGTTTCCTCACGATATTTTCCTTCACCGAAAAGCAGTGATAATTAATTTCTAATATGCACATAAATCAGTGGTGCGTGCCTGGGTTTGAACCTCGGACCTCCCAATCGAGAGGGCAAGTTTCAACCATTAGGCTATCACTGCTCTGAAAAATGAACACACCATGAACTATAGGAAAAGCAAACATCCATTAACTTCAAACATAATTGCATAGCGATTTCCCCCTATCAGAGCCAGGGGCCTGATTCCCGAACTCATATGAATATGGAAATGTTACATTACAGGGGAATGTTGAAGTTATACTGCCCAGAATATACTATATTCGTATTATAAACATTGTTCGGAGTGCACTGGATGTTTAGTAGAACGTACCGTTTAAGTTGGCGTTGTTTAGTGTTTCCGTCGTTAACTTACTTTCCCACAGATCTACCCATCTGTGGGTAAGTAATGGGTACTTTCTCACAGATAGGCACAGCACTGAGTGTGATTTTTAGGCTTATAGTCCACCGTGCTTGCAAAGTGCAAATTAGTAGAACTTACACATCGTTAAGATTTTTTTTTGAAGAACTCTTTGGTTCGGATCTCCTCACCGAGTTCTCTATTTAGTGTTTGGGGATACAACCCATTTTTATCCCACTGCTGGGCACGGGTCTTTTCTCAGAATAAGTGAGTTTTAGCCCATAGTCCACCGCGCTGGCCAAGTGCGAATTGGCGGACTTCACACACCTCCGAAAACTTTTTTTTAAAAACTCTCGGGCGTGTTTCCTCACGATGTTTTCCTTCACCAAAAGCAGTGATAATTAATTTCTAATACGCACATAAATCAGCGGTGCGTCCCTGGGTTTGAACGTCGGACCTCCCGATTGAGAGGGCAAGTTTCAACCATTAGGCTATCACTGCTCCCTATCAATGTTCAAAGGTAATCCAACTTATTGTTAACGTATTCTCAGGGGTAGCTACGTATTTGTGGCTAACCTTAGATAAGGCTTAATCTTATTTGGGGTTCATTGGGGGTGATGAAAAAATTCTAGATACATTTCCAGTTACTTCTACTTTATCACTGCTCTTATGCAATGTTTAACGAAATATTGTTGATTTCTAGCTTAGTATTCTCGTCTATTATTGTCCCATCGCTGGGCACGGGTCTTCTCTCAGAATGAACGTTTTAGCTCATAGCCCACCGCGCTGGCCAAGTGCGAATTGTTGGACAAGCTTAATGTTGTAATAATGGGCTTTATCTAGGCAAGCGTGTAACATCCTAGGCTGCATCTTACTTAACATCAGGTAAGATCGCGGCCAAACTTTGGCCTATATTATGATAAAAAAAATTTAATTTTCATTAAATATAAAATTGAAAAGATGATACCTTTTCAATTTTATAATTATAACATAGGTCACGTCAAGATTATATTATTACGGAACTTTAAATTTAAATTTGAAGAATATGATCGTCCTAAACCTACTACAGAAACCGAGTATAGGAAAAGTATATAACTTTATCTTCAGACGTAATTGCATCGCGATTTCCTATACGTATCGGAGCAAGGAGCCTCATTCGCAAACTAATATGAATATGGAAATGTTACAGGGGAATGTTGAAGTTATACTGTTCAGAATATATTATGCTCGTATTACAAACATTGTTACCAATGCACTAGATGTTTATTAGAAAGTACTGGTTAAACGTGTTTGCATATTATTAGTTTGAAAGTTGGTAATAACATTGATTGAAGGGGGTAGGAAGAGAAACATAGACGCGGCCTTCTAACTCAGTCCTCCCTAGTAAGCGACGTCAGAATTGAAATGAAATTATATGAAATGAAATGAAAATGAAATTTCTTTATTTTGCATAAACCTACGGAAGCACTAACAAATTGTCAGTTACATATATTATTTTTTACACTACCACCGGATCGGAACACGATCTCAACTGAGACGATCCGGCAAGAAACTCAGTGGGTTTGTCTTTTTAACCGACTTCCAAAAAGGAGGAGGTTCTCAATTCGACTTTTTTATTTTATTTCAAAGGTAGTGCGTGTCATGGGGTCCCATTTTTTTTCAGTACTGAGTATGTTTTAAACCAAAATTAATTTAAATGTTTTTTAGCTTTTTTGTGACATGGAAGTCGATAGATATTTTTTATTAAAATGTTTTTTTTCGTCGTATATCTCTTTCTTTGCCATATTGTTTTTACATAAGTTCATTTCATTTCTGGGATTGATTATAGATGTTCATTGGCGGCAGTGACCACTTACTTCGTCCGTTGTTCGTTTGTTCGGTTGCTACTTCTATAATACATATTATTATATTATTAGAAACAAAAAGCCTGACTACTTGAAAATTATTAACCGAGAAAAATAAAGAGTTACCACCACCGCATATGTTTTAGGCTCGAGACAGTTGTGTGTTATTTTGGAAGGGGTGCAAGCCGGCTTACTGATTTTTAAAGCCTTTATTCTCAGGAGTGGCTCTCGAAACTGAAGCACCTTTGATTGTCTTCAAATAGGACCTCTGTTCTTTATATAGTTTGTCACAGATGTCCATCGACGGTCGTGGCGCCTAATTATCCTATGGACTGAATCGTTTCCCCTTTTTTATCTAATTGAAGTATGAGCATGCAGTTCACCTGATGGTAAGTGGTCACTGCCACCCATGGCATGTAAACAACTTTATATAGAACATGGGTTTTATCTAAAGTCAATCACAGATGCATTGCTACTTCCAAGGACTTAGATGGTCGACTCATATAGAAGAGTACCGGCAACTACACCCTTACAACGAAACGCAAGAACTATTTTACAATACTGTTTCATAAAGCTGTGTATGTACCTACTTTTTATGAACAATAAATTATTATCATTATTTTATTATTATTATTTTACGCTAGACATAGGTGTAGCAGTGGTACTTCCCCAGTCGAACACTGGTTCTACCAACTTCAAAAACCTTATTCTTCCAAAATACTCTCAAGGCACAACTAAATAGATGCAAAATGAAAACGAACAAACATACCTAGCATTTACTTCGCCCATTAAAATATACAGCACACTCGTTACCTGAAACAAAAAAAAGATTTACAGCGGACAGTTTCAATGAAAGCAAGCAATTAGTGGATGGCACCAGATCATTAGCGCATAATGGAGTGTGAAGATGCATTTAGGTTAATCGTTCTGTAACTTTCAAAGATTTTTTTTAGTTGGATGGTCAGAGTTCATCGACTTCTTCAGACGGAGGATAATGTATGTATGTATGTATGTATGTGTGTATGTATGTCGATTACTTTGGCACGCACTAGAGCCCAAACCTCCCTAACCAAAATTAAGGGATTGTAACTTTTTTTTACTTGTATGAAGTAGCAAACATATATCATTAGAATCGATACACTTTGACTGACATGTTTTTAATTAGGTATTAAATGAAAGTTATTAACTAGACTAGTACAAAAATTTAAATATTATAACATTTTTGTATTTTTTCCTAAGTCAAACAGTGTAGCATACTATTTTTTCAAAACAAGAAGGTAGTTTTAACTTGGTAAAATTCTTTGTAATTTGGTTTCGGAGGCACCCGTGATACACTTATTTGTACTTGGCTACAACCCATTACTGTCCCACTGCTGGGCACGGGTCTTCTTTCAAAATGAGAGAATTTAGGCCTTAGTTCGTAGTGTAGAAAGCGTGTTTATCGTGATTAGCGTGCTAGATATTCATGGGCGGCAAGGGTCACATTCCATCAAGAGGACTGCATGCTATTTACTATAGATTCTGCTAAAGGTAAACATATTATAGAGAAAAAGGTATGGATATGACGAAACCCAAGAAATGTTGCACAACCCGAACAATAAAGACAAATTACCAAAGTGTAGCATTGCGAAAAGAGGCTTTAATTTATACGGCAATGCCTTAAGCTTCAATTATTGCGTTACGAATCTACATCAGTTTTCTAGCCGTTTTCTGTGCCCCCAGCCATTTGTATAGCGAATAGCTATTAAATGAAATTCATTGCTGTGTCTGTTTCCAATACGTAACACCGTAAGGATTGGAAGGGTATGCACGAGAGGCTTTCGATAGCGTGAGGCTGTCGATAGTATAAGCGATTCGATAGAGAGTTACGATTTAAATGACAAAATATAATGATCATAAAACAGGATAAACATATTTAAAATAACGAAACGAATATAAGAAAAAATAGTAAAAAGAATTATTAATTCAATATCAATGTTAATTGTAATAAAATGTATCACACAGATAACATAATAAACAAGTCTACATTAGTTTTCTAGCCGTTTTCTGTGCCCCCAGCCATTTGTATAGCGAACAGCTATTAAATGAAATTCATTGCAGTGTACGTTTCCAATACGTAACGCCGTAAGTATTGGAAGGCTAAGCACGTGGGACTGTCGACAGCGTTACACTGTCGATAATCAAATTAGCGATTCGAATAAGAGTTGGGTGATAAAAGATTACACAATAAATTTTCATTAAAAAATCAATATATCACTACAGGAGACGATTTCTCAATCTCAATCTCAAGCTCAATCATTATTATGACATTGTTTTATGGTACACATGGTTTTATGGTTTTTCTATACACAACTACTTAAAAACTAAAAAACTAATATTCCTATTGAAAATGAATCCACGTCAATTTATTATTTACAAATTTTTAAACGTTTATTGTGACATTAATTTATAACATATAAATAAAATCAATCACTCACATGACTTAACAACGATAAGTAGTTTATATTATATTATTTTTGAAATTAAATGTATTTATGCTACACATACATTCAATTCCTAAAATTCCTATATAAGCAAGTTTCGTTATCGCTACGATGATGACACCAACAGTATTCATGCTTGTCCTTTAAGAATTTTATGGTCGTCTGCACTGACATCGCTTTCCATCAAACGAGATCAAGGATGGAAGCTGTGAAGATATATATAAGCTGTTCGACCGGGGAAGTACCACCGCCACACCTATTTCTAGCGTGAAGCATTACTTGCGTTTCGATGGAAGGGTGTGGTTGCCAGCACACTTTTATATGAGGCGACCATCTTACTCCTTGGGAGTAGCAACGCATCTGTGATTGACTTCAGATAGAAGCCATGTTCTATATGAAGTTGTTTACAGATGTCCATGAGCGGCAGTGGTCTCTTACCATCGGGTGGACTGCATGCTCGTTTGCTACTTCAATCAGAATGAATCTACCACCCTGCATTTTTTTTAAAAACACGCTTTCTACATTCATAGCCCCACAGTAGGATTTTCTCCTGTGTCGTGGGTACCATGGACACACACAAGACGAATACATCAACACCCAGACCCAGAACACGAATCTAAACTCATCATTCAGATACCTGTCTGGCTGGGAATCAAACCCGGGACCCATTGCGCGTCAGACCGGTATAGTAACCGCTCCACCACGCGGGTCGTCAAATACCCTTTAAAGCAAAATATCACGAACACACAAGCCTGAGAATAATCTAACAATATATTAGTAATATGTATTTTCTTAACAAAATATATATTAATTTAAAGGACAAAAGGTTAAGTCCTTGTCCTTAGTTATTACAAATGACCCTTAGAATCGGCCTTAAGTCTTTCTAAGGCTCGAAATTGGGTCTACACAAGCACTTCAGTTTAATGGAATACAAACAAATAGGAAAGCTTATAATGATTTATGTATTAAACCGTCGTCGAATACAGAGAATTATTTACGACTAACCGCGCCACGCGGTTCTATCTGCGTTTTTATTACGTAACATAGTATTTAAAAGTGGTAGAACGACAGTAGTTCGACCGGGAAGGTACCACCGCCACACCTATTTCTAACGTGAAGCATTCCTTGCGTAAAGATGGAAAGGTGTGGTTCCCGGCACACTTTATAAGAGGCGACCATCCTAGTCCTCGGGAGTAGCAATGCATCTGTTAAAGACTTCAAGTACTTCAAGGACTTCAAGTAAAACCTTCGTTATATATAAATTTGCTTACAATTGTCCACGAGCGGCAGTGACCACTTAACACCAGATGGACTGCATGCTCGTTTGCTATTTCATTATAATAAAAAAAAAAAACATGCGTGCGTACAAAGTACACATGTCAGAAGTGAAACTTCTTTGGCGAACTAATTTATAAATCTTGTTTATATTTATACAAATCTAAAACTTTAAATTTCCAAGATTAAGAGGAAGGGAAAAAGGCGTGATACGACGTTCGCTCTGTCTCACTTTTTCTCTCAATCTTTCTCACTCGCTTGCTCCCTACTCTCACTCCACGGCTAGTTGCTCATGCTACGTTCGCCCTGTTTTACTCTCTCTCAATCGGTCTCGATCACTCTCTCTCTCTCTTCCGACACTTCCGTTGCATACCGGCGTGACGTTTCATCTGTAAAAATTTTACCCTCATGCGCTTAAAGAAGTTTCACTTCAAAAATACAAAAAAAAACACTACCCTCTTGACGCAGTGGGGTAAAATAGTACTAAATTTAGCCTCCCAAATAATATAGGCACTACAATTTTAAAGTGTCAGTTTACACTTCAAAGACTTGCAGTTGGTCTGACGTCTCAGTGAATCGAATCTCAATTTAGGCAGACTAACTATAACGGTTCATCGACTTCGCGTCAGATGCACTGCTGCGAGAATTTCCATTTGAGTAACAACAGTCGATACGTTTGTATTAATTACTAGAAACAGAATCAATGATGTGGACATTTTCAGCTCTACACTATTTCAAAGATAAGTAACTGGATTTTGATATGATTTCATACAATTTTAATTAGACTAGTATTATCGCGGGATTGATACATTTTAATAATTAACGGGTACTCACGATATGTATAGTTTATGTAAATCACAAAAAGAGCTAAGTGTCGTGCGTAAAGATACAGTTAGTGTTGTGTGTCGTGATATGGAACCAAAAAAAGAAAAACGAACTAGACGTAGGGTAGATAGGTTAATCTACAATTAGTGCTTGTCAACGGTTTCTCCCCGCCAACGCAGTTTCGCCGTGATCACGATCCATGCAACTGGGTCGAAATATCGGCAAAAAGAATTCTTAAAGAATTCAAGACCAAACGTCGTGAGTACCCGTTAATTATTAAAACTATATACTATTTCAAAGATGTGTAACTGGACTTTGCTATGATATCATACAATCTTAATTACTTATTGGAACGCGTTAGAAGGAGGATAATCGTTTTTCGAGTGTATGTATGTTTGATTGTGTGTATGTCTATTTGTTTACATACAGTACAGCCCAAATGTTATGATGAATTGTAACATGTATATCATTTTAATTGACTCAGTATTAGAACATATAATTTTAAAATATGGCGCCACCATGGATTCTTTATAATCATAATAGTAACGATACCAAATAAAAACTTGTAAATAGACTATAAAATAAATATTTTATAAAAAAATATGCCACTATTTTGATGGAAGATTTAAAATCGCTAAATTGAAATAGTTTAAATAAAAACTAAAGTCCCGACCACTAATTTTAACAATCATTTAACTTATGGTAATCAATAGTTACTTAGTCCCCCAAATTATATAGGTACTACAATTTCAAAGTGTCAGTTTACACTTCAAAGACTTGCAGTTGGTCTGACGTCTCAGTGAATCGAATCTCAATTTAGGCAGACTAACTATAACGGTTCATCGACTCCGCGTCAGATGCACTGCTGCGAGAATTTCCATTTGAGTAACAACAGTCGATACGTTTGTATTAATTACTAGAAACAGAATCAATGATGTGGACATTTTCAGCTCTACACTGTTTATAGATAACTGAATGGTGTGCTATATCTTACGGTCTTAATTAGTAACTCGACAGCGTCAAATAGAGAGTAATGTTTTTACTTGACAGCGTCAGATAATGTTTTCGAGCGTATTTATTTATTTCTTTATTGCACCTCTATAAAATAAAAATTACAATAGGGCAAACTTAATGCCTGATGGCATTTTCTGCCAGTCAACTCTGAGTGGATGGAAAATTTGCGGCAGATGGAAATTTAAGAAAAAAAAACAAAATAAAAAATGCGTAGGTATGTTTGTATGTCCATTTCACATGCGCCACAGGGTAAACGGCCTGACTGATTGTAACATATGACATATCACTAGAATTGTTTTATAGATAACTGAACGGTGAATCTTACTACCTTAATTAGTTACTTGAATGCGTCAGATGGAGAGTAATGTTTCTTATCTGACAGCGTCAGATAGTGATATTTTTAGAGCGTATGTATGTTTGTACGTCTATTTGGGATGCGCTACAGGCCAAACGGCCTGACTGATTGTAACATATGACATATCACTGGAATTGACTCAGTTGGCAATGACATCTTGCCGGATCTTCTCAGTTGAGGTCGTGTTCCGATCCGGTGGTAGTGTAAAAAAAAATATGTACGTAACTTACAATTTGTAAGTGCCTCCGTAGGCCTATGCAAAATAAAGACATTTCATTTCACATAGGCTATATAATTTTAAAATATGATGTCTGTGATCAGGAATAACGGGAGGACGGGTCGATATTTTTAATTGTTGTAACAATATGACCGTATCTTATAAAAGTTGAAAACGAAAATAATGCTAACAACTCTGGATTAAATTGGGCACACGTGTAGATTATGACCAGGATTATAGCAGATAATGCCCTTTTTCGTGGTAAGCTACGTAAAAATCTAGTCTAGTTTAGAAGTCTCTAGAGGTGCTCGATGACCCGTTCACCGACCCGGCTTATTTGAAGACCGATAGATAAACTCTTTGACGATCGCGTGGCGGGGCGGTTACCATACCGGTCTGCCGCGCAATGGGTCCCGGGATCGACTCCCGGCCAGACAAGTATCTAAATGATGAGTTTAAATTCATGTTCTGGGTCTGGGTGTTTGTGTATTCGTCTTGTGTGTGTCCATGGTACCCACGACACAGGAGAAAGTGCTACTGTGGGGCTATGAGTGTAGACTGGCAATCTGCAGATGCACTGAAATATCGACAGAAAGAAATTCAAAAATCGCATGTAGTGAGTACGTGTTTCATAATAAAACTCCAAGAATACTTCGGTAGAAAATTCATCAAAATATTTGAATTCATAGAAAAATATATTAATTTCTATAACATAACACCAATTTCTTTTGTACATAATAAAATAATTTTCCAATTCACGACATACCTTTACCAACTCTCATTAAGCGTAACTAATCAGAAGTCATTACTAATATTTCTGTAGAAAAGCTAGAAAATCATAATTAATTACCTTCAATGGAATAAAATGTTGAAAGCAACGAAGCGTGTTCTATAAATAATTATGATGTAATTACGCTACCTGAATGTAACATTTTGTCACTTAGATAAATTACGTAAAATAATGGCGTTAGTTAATGCTACCTGTTTCATTGGTAGCGAGTAGCGAGAAGCGAGTAGCTTCTAGTGTTGAAACATTATTTAATTTTCTTTTTACTTTTTACTTTTCGAGGAGTACCTTCAAAATGTACCCAACGTCGTGACAGCGACGCAGGGTAATGTGGGATTCTTACCGCATAAAAACCCTTCGGTGGCGGTCCTCGGCTCTACAAACAGACAACGGGATCTCCAAAGGGACGCAACCAGAGTTCTCAGAGCGCGTTGCCTCATCGAGTCCTCTTAAGTGAGCGGCTTGGCCCACCGTTCCATCTGGTCTTTACGACTATATGCGACCACGCATACCGTCGTCCTTACCTTTGCCGTCGCCTGGCTGAACGGTTCGAGCTCCCACTCTTTCCGCCCGCAACCCCGGAAGCCCCCTTTCAGTCAGGCAGGGGATACCGAAGCCGATACTCATCCCAGAACTACAGTAACGATATAAATACAAGTAACATTGTTAAATTATCCAAACAAAAACGCAACTACTTAGAATTGATTGTCTTCGATTCCAGCCGATTTGAGTTTTTATAATAATTGATTTAATTTAAAGAGTTAAAGTAGTAAAGAAGTAAATGAAAGTACTAATAAAAAAGTGTTATGACGGTGTACCTATATATTTTTTGATGGTATATTAACTGAGCTTTCATTTGATACAACATGGGTATCCATAGGTAGCCATCCATGGGTAGCCATAAAATTAAAAACAATAGTGCCTCCCCCTCTTTTTCTCTGTTCGTAGGCGCAATAATATAAAACATCATCCACCCATCAGTCCTTTGAGGTCCACTGCTGGACATATTCCTCCCCTAAATGACGCCACTTTAACCGGTCGTGTGCCTTCTAAATTCAACGGTTTCCCGCTGTCTTTTTCAGGTCACCAGGTCCACCTAGTGGAGGGGGGGCGACCTGGGCTTCTTTTGCCTAAACGTGTATTGAAATATATAGGCAATATTACTTTGCAAACTAAGTCAATACTGTAAATATACAAACATTCGCTCGAACAAATCACCCTTTTTCCGACGCCGGATAAAATTAAAAGTTTTAAATGACTACTTGATAGTGCAGTTGAGTCTTGCAGTACAGATTTCGACTTAGTCTAACGACTCAAGACTTTATACTCAAAGACTAGTCGAGTAGGTAAAGATAGATAATAAGCGTGGCAAGAAATAGCTTACTTTGATACTTTACACTAGAAGTTAATATTTCTACATATTTGATCGCTGATCGCTTATCCGACCTTGGTCGACAGCTAACCTACTAAATTATTCCGAAAGAAATATTATCTACAATTTTCATGAAAACAGGCAATTTTCAATGCCAAGTTGCCACGAAATTGCTTGCGACAGAAAATTCTCAACACGTTTCGAATCTTATAATTGAGTGAAGTAAGGCGGAATATTTCTAGATTTGACGCTTAGGTATGTCTGAGGTTTAGAATTAAATTTCGCCTTTTAGTTATAACTTAGAAAAACAAAATTGAAATTCTTTAGCATTAAGAGCAATATTTATTTTTGAATCTGACGTTTCATAATTATTTTTTGACGGTCAAGATACTCAGCGTACATAATAATAAAAGTCTGAACGTTAAACTTTGTGATTTGCCATTTGCATTATTTTTCTCTTCTTCTATTAGTCCACGAATTCGCACTTGGCCAGCGCGGTGGACTATGGCCTAAACTATCTCATTCTGAGAGAAGGCCCTATGGGACAGTAATGGGTTGACAAGTGCGGAGCGGTCACCACACTGGTCTGACACGCAAAGAGCTCCTGGTTCGATCCTCGGCCAGACAAGTATTTGAATGATGAATTAAGGTTCCTGTTCTGGGTCTGAGTGTTTGTGTATTCGTCTTCTGTGTAGCATTGACATCATGGGAGAAAATCCTAGTGTGGGGCCATGAGGGTAGAAAGCATTTATTACTTTATTTAAGGGGAAGTAAGACAGTTTTACTCTTTACTAAACTTTCTATCTTAGTCCTTAGTAGCATCAACGCATTCGTAGTAATTTAAGGTAAAGTTACTATATTTACTTGCTTTTAAAAATTGTCCATGGCCGATTTTGCTTCATTTAAGCTCGTTCGTCTTCAGAAGATAAAAAAGTCTAAAACCGATAAAGTTGAAAATTTAAAACATTTTCAGTGCTGAAATTTCACCGCAGAAATGCATCGTCAGATTTCAAATTTCTGCGGAAATACTGAAATTAGGTTATCCACACGTTGCGAGCACGTAATTCTAAATCGTCCAATATTAATTTCTATTTCGGGCTATCCACTTAGCCGCATGGGCACCCTAATACGGATGACCGCATCTGCAGAGATCTGGGTCAAAACTTGGGTAAAGGGCTGGTTAACCTAACAGCTAAAGACTTGAAACGAGCTCAACCACGGAAGTACCATGTGTACTACCAACAAGGTGGTAGAACCAGTGTAGTTCGACCAGGGAAGTACCAACGTCACACTATTTATAACGTGAAGCATTTCTTGCGTGTAGTGGAATTGTCAAAACAGTAAGAGATTTGAAGCGAGGTCAAGACCCCGAAATCCCCGAAACCCCGAAATCCAATATATAAGGCAAATAAGGGAGGGTGTGGTAGAATTTACGACACGTATGGCTGCTGACCACCCGCGTGGTGGAGCGATTACCACACCGGTCTGGCGTGCAATGGGTCCCGGGTTCGATTCCCGGCCAGATAGGTATCTGAATGATAAGTTTAAAGTCATGTTCTGGGTCTGGGTGTTTGTGTGTCGTCTTGTGTGTGACCATGGTATCCACGACACAGGTAAAAATACTAGTATGGGGATATGAGTGTAGAAAGCGTGTGTGTGAGCGTGTGCTTTCCTATTTCAACCAACTGCTAAACATGAGTCTCTATGGGAGCTGCTGTCTGGTATGCTAGTATAAGAGGTCAGAGGCTTTGGAAAAGAACATCAGCTAAACTGGTTTAATTTGAGCACCATTCAATTAACTGATAGTAAATTGTTCTGGATACTAATCACAAATGCTTCGAGATTTTCCCTCTCAATTCTAAGGAGCAATCCTTAGATAGAATGCCTCAAATTCGAAGATTATTACTGTTATAAGGCTCAAAGTGTGGCACTAGCCTCAAGTAGTGAGAATTCTACTGATAAATTCTAGCGTTTCATATCACTTTCAGTACTCGATCTGCACACGAGTTCCGTATATAATGTAGATGATTGAAGACTTTCGTAGTTGAAGGATTTGAAAATTCGTTTCCTAGACCCGATAAAAATGAGGGAAATTGTGGGCTGAGATTATAAGATGGTATGTATGTTCGTAGGACAAATAACCGATGTGGAAGAAGAGTCCTCGAATGGAGACCACGTCTCGGCAAAAGGAGTGCAGGCCGCCCCCCGACCCAGTGGACTGATGACCTGAAGAAGACGGCGGGTAACCGCTGGATTCAGATGGCTCAGGACCGGTCGAAGTGGCGCAGATTAGGGGAGGCCTATGTCCAGCAGTGGACTTTCAAAGGCTGATGGATGGATGGATGATAAGATGAAACGGATACTTAGGATTCAGAAAATCTACGCAGTAAAACACGAAACTCAGAAGAAGTGGTAGAAACAGTGTCGTTTGAAGGAAGTACCACCGTCACACTTATTTCTAGCGTAAAACAGTTCTCACGTTTCATGTGGAAGGGTGTGGTTGCCGGCAGACTTTCATACGAGGCGACCATCATAGTCCTCAGGAGTAGTAACGCATTTGATTGACTTGAGATAGAACCCATGTTCAATATGAACTTGCTTACAAATATCCATGGGCGGTAGTGATAATTTACCATCAGGTGGACTGCATGTTCGTTAGCTACTTCAATCAGATAAAAAACGATTCATCTTCAGATCAAAAGCTTTTTCTGCATGAAGTTACTTACATATGTCCATCTCAGACAGTGACCACTTACCATGAGTTGAACCCCATGTATGATTGCTACGTGAATCTTACAAAAAAAAAACATATTACAATATTTTATATAGTACGAAAATATAAACAATACGTTACAAATATTCTCGCTTATAGATCATCGTTTAGCATAAGACAAGTGATACTGAAAATGAATATTATGCACTTGATATATTTTGAACCATAACCCATTGAATTTGGAGCTAGAATTCGTTGGCAAGTTTAAGCGCATAAAAGGTTATAGAATTTTTTGCTCCCACTTTACGACCTCAAACATATTTGCCTACCGCCTTTTAGCAAAAACTGTTTAAATTTCGCTTGTAGGCCAGTTTCTTAAGTGAATTATTAAAAAACTTACATGTACCTACTGCATACAAATGTTAAAATATTAAAATTCAAAATACATATTTTTTTAATTGCAGTAATATTGCAGTAAATGTTATTATATTCAAATTCAAAATATATATTTTTTTAATTGCATTAATTTTAAAACAAAAGCTGATTTTAAAAGAAAAGTTATTTGAAGCTAGGGTTACTTTTTACCCGACTACGTCAGATGGAGCGTCTGTGAGTATATGTGTATGTTTATATGCGGGTACAACCCATTATTATCCCACAGCTGGGCACGGGTCTTCTCTCAGAATGAGAGAGTTTTAGGCCATAGTCCACCGCGCTGGCCAAGTGCGAATTGGTAGACATTAACTTCAACTTCGCATTATGGACGAAGCTGAAGTTTCTGCCGAAGGTGGATTTGACCAAAGCTAAAGCCGAAGCTTCGGTCGGACACTGTTGCTTACAAATGTCAATTTGTGGCAGTGACCGCTTACCATCAGACCAATAGATGGACTGCATACTGAATGCTCGTTGTAACCATTTACCATCAGACCACAAAACGGACTGTATGTTCTATGCTTGTTTGTTAATTTAAATAAATAAAAATGATAGACTCGTAAAAGAGTAGAACAAAAAACAGAAATAGAACAAATTCCTACTTACACTTTGTTTAGATACTTGTTCCCGGGAGTATCGAGTGTTCTCGATTGAAGAGACTTGTTCTTTGTTTTTGCAGTTTCAATTTCTATTACTTTTTATTCTTGTTAAATAAAATTGTAGCGAACTGGTGTTTATAGACTCGTGTTCAAATACTCTTTACGTAATAAGGAAGCTGAAATGTAGAGTATCTGGTAAATATCTATTTTGAAGGTGGTAGAACTAGTGTATTATCATCAGTCGCTTTTTTAGTTTTTGTATTTTTTAACTAAACGCTTTTTAGATATTGCTTCAAAATACGCCTTCTACACTCATAGCCCCACACAAGGATTTTCTCCTGTGTCGTGGGTGCCATTGACACACACAGACGAATACACAAACACCCAGACCCAGAACAAGAAACTAAACTCAACACAATAATGGGTTGACGACGACTTAAAAAACATTACTCTTCTGACGCTGTCGATTTTTTTTATATGACTGAAGTAGCAAAGGAGCATGCAGCCCACCTGGTGGTAAGTGGTCACTGCCGCGCTGCAATATCTGTAATCAACTACATACAGAACATGGGTTCCATCTGAAGTCAATCACAGATGCGTTGCTACTCCCGAGGACTATGATGGTCGCATGTGAAAGTGTGCCGGCAACCACAAACGGGTATTTACAATCCAATTGTTATCTCCTGCCCGAGTGAATCTTATAATTGAAGTAAATGAATACCTACGTAATTTAACAATAATGTACATATATGAATCGTATGTACATACATATATTATTGGTGCACACCGACCGATAACCCACTAAAGTTTCGTTTATTGACACCAAGCATGACCTAATTCCGAAGCAATTAATGCTTACCGAGGATCGGACATACATGCATCACTACCTGAGGTTCTAAATAAAACTAATTATGAAAAATATCAGTATTGTAAAGAACATAAATGACTTAAACGAGGTACTACGACTCGGATGACGCCTTAAACTAAAAAGACAACGACTGAGTCTTCATTTTAAAGTCGTGTCTTGTAAAATTGAGTCAAGCCTTTTTTATAAGTTTGTTAATAAACTGAGTTTCTTTCTTGAGGATATTATTCTTTTTAAAAAGCTTTCATGTTCACCGTCACTGTTATAGCGAGTATATCTGATTTTTAATGCTTGAATTGAATTACTGATTGAAGTAGAAAACGAGCATGCAGTCCACCTGATGGTAAGTGGTATAGGACCCTAATCAAATCAAAGTTAGTAATAGGACTCTATCTGGAGTCAATCACAGTCGCGTTGCTACGTCCGAGAACCAGGATGGTCGCCTGATATAAAAGTGTGCCGGCAACCACACCCTTCCACCGAAACGCAAAAAATGCTTAACGTTAGAAATAAGTGTGGCGGTGGTAGTGCCTCAAACGACAGTGGTTCTGGGTTTACAACTGGTTCTGGGTTCAGTGACCTGGGTTTACAACTTAGATTTGAAGCTAGGACATATTGATTAAGAATTAAGAATAAGCTATCATTATCATAAATTGTCATCATAAATAATTATTTTTAAATCTCAAATTAAATAATAATTTATCACACGTACTTTAAACACTATTCAATAACTCTTCGAAGGACCATCACGTGTTTTGTTTCTGGACAATTATTGTCCTAGTGCTGTGCACGGGTCTCCACTGAGAATGAAAGTTGAGATTACAGTCTACCTGTCTAAGAACGAATTTGGTAGACTTCATACATCTTTGAGATCTTGCATTTTTTATAGAACTCAGGTGCTATAAAAATCATTTTCCTTATAATAAAGCAGAGATAAGTCATATTTCTAATACGCATATAATTTTAGGAAAGTCAATAGTATGTGCCTGAGATTCGAACCTCGGACCACCGATTTCAAGACCGAGTTTCAACCATCAGTACACTGCTCATTATTTTGTTTCCGCTGTTTGAAAATCAAGGTTTTCGGAATATCAAAAGGCTTTTCGCTACGGCCCTTGTGACGTCATTAATCTCTATTGTCTCCGACGTTGGGAGAAAACACCGGAATTATTTGCATATATTAATGTTCGGTTTCACAAGTAAAATTCAGTAAATTGTACATAAACATTGTGTTTTCATACCTACATAGGTTTGATTCAAAAGTTACTGAAAAACATTAGCAATGCATAATCCTTCTCTACATCAACTATAACCGTGCGTAATTTCACACTCCTCCGTCTGCGGCAAGTGTCTTAAAAACGGATCACAAGTTTTTGCTTCACGTATTAATATATAGATAGGTACATCCAATTAAAATAGATGTAAGACGCATAAAAAATACACACGAATTGTGAACCTCCTTGTTTGAAATAAGATAAAAATTCCTATGATATACGAATATGGAAGAAATAAGGAGACTTACCTTTACTATAGAGTATTGTTTATTTTCTTGTTTAAACAGTTTATTGACAATACCAATAACGGATATTAAGTTTACCGATCCTCTTTAAACATGAAAGACATTAATTATGTTAAGAAGATTAAAAGGATGTTTCCAGCGATGTTTCGATTTCCTAATCTTAGCTTGACATTGGCAGCAAACAATGGAATATGCATGAAATTAACTAGAGTCTAGGAAGTAAATTACTTTGTACTTTTACAAGATTGAACCTATTCTATACCTATTTCTAGCGTGAAGCATTTCTTGCGTTTCGATAGCAGGGTGTGGTTGCCGGCACACTTTCACATGGGGCGACCATCATAGTCCTCAGGCGTAGCAACGCATCTGTGATTGACTTCAGATGGAACCCATGTTCTGTATATAGTTGATTACAGATGTCCATGGGCGGCAGTGACCACTTACCATCAGGTGGACTGCATGCTCGTTTGCTACTTCAGTCAAATAAAAATTGAAGTAGCAAACGAACAAGCAGCCTACCTGGCAATTGGTCACTGCCGCCCATGAACATCTGTAAGCAATTTTACCTAGAACACGGGTTCTATCTGAAGTCAAACAAATCCAAGAAATATAGTGAAATTTCAGGGCTTTGTTTAAACCTTTACAATTCAAACATAAACACGAATGATGTCATCCACATGCCTAACAGTAGGCTATAGGCTATAGTCTAACAAACTATTCTTATTTTACAGCTTAAATGCCACAAAACAGCACAATTTAACCTAAAAGCTCGCCTGAAAGCGTCAGTTTGCGAAAATCACGAAATTTCAAAAGCTCACAATATTTCGATTCACACAAAAGCAAAGCCTACCCAGTAATTAATTATGTCACGCCATAAATCTGGAGCTACGAAGTAACCTACCCTTTATTTCAACCCTATATTTTGTATTGTTTTCGGATTTCATCTTTATATTTACAAAACAAATGTGTATCTGGGATTCAAATGTCCTTTTGATAGACAAAGTTCCAAGGTCGATTCCCGGTGAGGCAAGTAAATTAGTTAAGTACTGGCGATTGGTGATTGCTTTAATAGATGCCATATAACCAAAGGTGACTAGTTTCTATCCAATAATCTATAATGCAGACTCATTGCTAGTTTTCAAATAAGATATCCAGAAATGGGATTTATATTCTGTGTCTGTTTATTTTTGTAATTGGTTTAAACTTTTAATGTTTAAAATAACAAGTACCGAACGAGTATGCCACTCAGTTGTCTATGAGTGGTCTATGTCGCTCGTGGACATATACTTTAATGGAAAGAATTGAAGTTGTCTTCCGAATTGTTAGTCATTTTACACAATGATGTATCTCAGTACAAAATTGTGGCAGTGTCAACCTATTATTTTTCCACTGCTGTGCAAGGGTCTTCTCTCAGAATGAGAGAGTTTTTTAAGACCATAGTCCACCGCGCTAGTCAGGTGCGAATTGGTGGACTTCACACACCTCCGATAACTTTTTTATTTTAAAAGAACTCTCGGGTATATAGATTTCCTAGCGATATCTTCCTTCGCCAAAAAGCAGTAATAATTAATTTCTAATACGCAGATAATTTTAAAAAATCAGTGGTGCGTGCCTGGGTTTGAAACTCGGACCTCCCGATCGAGAGAGCAAGTTTCAATCAGTAGGCCATCACTGCTCTATGGTCTTTGCAAAATTTTGGTATCGAAACTTAATAAGCAAATCGAAGCTAAAAAGCAAAATCTCATAGCATCTTTTTTTCTCCCGTTACTTCGGTAAATTGCGCGGAACATGTTTGAGATATATTTGTCATATATGTTAAAATTAGAAACTTTACGCTTCTTGATGGATGTCCATGGGTGGCAGTGGCCACTTACATTCAGCTGTAGGTATTTCAGGATCGTTTGCTATTTCCATATTATATAAACGATATTGCGGTGGTAACAATCAAAAAGTTCTACCACTTTCTTTAAGTGGCTTATATAACAAAGGATTGAACTGATTTCGATTAAGATCACACGCAATTTGTGTCAAAAATGTATTTTGTCCCATAAATGTTTTTCTCAAATCTGAAATTATTTTATAAGTTCGGATATTACTTGAGGTGTGAGTGAAATTATGCTATTTGATTAGGAGTGAAGATTAACGCGGATTAAGACTTTTGAGTAAATTACCTATGATTTGTATTTCATTTTCATTTATAATATTAATAAAATAAATATACATGCCGTATAACAAACGTACATGTAGAGCAGTGATAGCCTAATGTTTGAAACTTGCCCTCTCAATCGGGGGGTCGAGGTTCAAACCCAGGCACGCAGCACTGATTTATGTGCGTATTAGAAATTAATTATCCCTGCTTTTTGATGAAGGCAAACATTCCTAAGTATATGTACACACCCGAGAGTTCTTGAAAAAAAATAAAGTTCTTGGAGGTGTGTGAAGTCCACCAATTAGCATGTAGCCAGCGCGTTGGACTATGGCCTAAAACTCTCTCATTGCGAGAGAAGACCCATGCCCAACAGTGGGACAATAATGGGTTGACGATACGGTACCTACATGCCGTCAATGTGAATAAAAGTAATTGCACCATTGATTTTCCTACAAATATGTGTGCATTAGAAATTAATTATCAATGCTTTACGGTAGTGGTTCCCAACCGGTGGTCCACGGACCACTGATGGTCCCTGTAAGCACCCGAAGTGGTCCAAGAAGCCATCGAAAAAATATTGTAATATAAGAAGTCAACACGATGACAGTCAAGTAGCGGCCGGCCGTGACTGATCAAGATCAAGATCAAGGATCAAGAATTAGTAAAGAGTATTCAGAAACTGCGTTAAATATTGTTTCCTTTGAACAACAATGTACGCGTGTTTTATTAAAAAAATAGTAACTCCATATTAATTTTCAGATTTATTTTATCCTAAATTACAGGCTCATGCCGGTGGTCCATGGGTCGACAGATATTTTGCCAAATGGTACTTCGTCACCAAAAGGTTAGGAACCACTGCTTTACGGTAAAGGAAAGCATTCCGAGAAAAACTACAAACCTGCGAGATCATAAAAAAATCTTAAAGAGAATCTACCATTCCGCATTTAACCAACGCAGTTAATGGCCTGGGGAATGACGCGTGCTTAACAATGGGATAGAAATGTATTTACGTTTTAGATTACAATAATTAGGTAGGTACTAAAGCAACTAATAATTTATTTACAGCGTAAAGGCATGCTCTTCCAGCAACAATTCACAAACCGCTTCCCAGTGCCTGTCAATTTACGAAAATTGAATTAAAATTCAATTCACGATGAAAGACCTAATTACCGTTTATACCTTGTCCTATTAGACCCTGTTTCCTCTGAGCCAGATATTAAATATTTCTACACACCTATTTTTAGCGTGAAGCATTTCTTGCGTTTCGATAGAAGGGTGTGGTTGCCGCACACTTTTATATGAGGCAACCATAGTCATCATAGTCCTCGGGAGTAGCAACGCATCTGTGATTGACTTCAGATAGAACCCATATTCTGTATGAAGTTGATAACAGATGCCCATGAACGGCAGTGACCACTTACCATCAGGTGGACTGCATGCTCGGTTGCTACTTCAGTCAGATAAAAAATATATAATTACCGTACCTTATAACTAATTAATGCGTTAGACTTGTTTACGAGGTTTTGTTTCAAATGGAGCTCATTAAAAATGAAACAGTTGGGTGTGGAAAGTCCTAATGTTCTTAAGCTAATGTTTGAACATAGCGTTTGTGTGGGAAGTTTATAATTTCTTTAGCAAACAACTGTTTATAACTGCGATAACATGAACTTTGAAAGTTAAACTATTTAAAATTCAAATTCATCAGATCGTGGTGGAATTATTTCAAAAGGTTTAAATAGGTACGTTCTCATCGTCCCTGTAGTACTGGGACCAGAATAGGGCTACGGCATCGCCTGCCTGTCGTAATAGGCGACTAAAAGGGGCTTCCGGGGTTACAGGCGGCAAGAGTGGGAGCTCGAACTGTTCGGTCAGGTAAAACCGGGAAGGACGGTGGAATGTGTGGTCGCATACCGTCGTAAAGACTAGACGGAGCGGTGGGCCTAGCCGCCCATCTGAGAGGAGCCCGATGGGTCAACGCGCTCGGTGGATTCCGGTTGAAGTCGTTTCGAGATCCCGGAGTCCTCTTTATAGCGCCGAGGACGACCACTGGGGGGGTTTTAGTGCGGTAAAAATCCCACATAACCCTGCGTCGCTCCCATGGCGTTTGGTACCTTATGAAGGTTTCCCCCTCGAAAACAAAAAAAAGGTACATTATCATAACACGTCGTCACGAGTTGATTACTTTTATTATTTATTTAGACGACCCGTGTGACGGAGCGGTTACCATACCGTTCTAACGCGCAATGGGTCCCGGATTCGATTCCCAGCTAGACAGGTATCTAAATGATGAGTTTAGATTCATGTTCTGGGTCTGGGTGTTTGTGTATTCGTCTTGTGTGTGTCCATGGTACCCACGACACAGAAGAAAATCCTGGTGTGGGGCTATGAGTGTAGAAAGCGTGTAGCTTGTTTTATCATCATCATCATCTATCTGGCGTTGATAACAGGTAACCGTGGGCGCCAGTGGCCACATATCATCAGGTAGGCTGCATACTAGTTTACTACTTCTATGATATAAAAACTTGCGTTTCCGACTGTTCAAACACTAAATTTTAAGTATTGGAACAAACGAGAACTGCATCTACCATTTTAAAATTAATAAGTGTACTTTTTCTACCCTCATAACTCCACACTGGATTTTTTTGGGTTGTGGGCGTCATGCACACCTAGATTAATGTACAAACACTAAGATTTAGAACAGAACTAAATCAATTAATAATTTAGTTATGTTATTGGCTGGGATCGAACCCAAAACAGCATATCAGCCGACATATTGGTCGCTTCTACGCGAGTCGTCATAGAAATTCCTGAGCATAATTAAGCCAAGTGTAAAATCTTCCTTTCACAAAACCCCGTATCAAGTACTTAAACTCATCTCCAAATTAAAACAAACTTGGCCCGAGTCAAAAGTTTGGAAATATCAAAAAATAATAAATGAAGCGAACTTTTGAGGAATATATAATGAGATTTTACGTAACCTAACTTCCTAAGTACAGGTAACAAGATTAAACTTACTTCGCTCAAAACCGTTAAAGTTACAATATTGTCAATAAAATATGTATTAGCGGTAAACAAAGGTAATTTTGGGGTAATACAATTTTTTATAGCCTGTTTAACGGTCTGTAGTTTAATTAGATCTAGACATGCCATCTAGACTTGTAACGGTGTCGTACTACCCGCGATGATCGCGTGACGTCGGTTCCGAAAACACTCTATCTTCTCGTGTCCTACGCAACTACAGGCCGCTTTTTTATTATATTTTTTATCTAGCTGAAGTAGCAAACGAGCATGCAGTCCACCTGATGGTAAGTGGTCACTGCCACCCATGGACATCTGTAATCAACTACATTCAGAACATGGGTTTCATCTGAAGTCATACAGATGCGTTGCTTTTCCCGAGGACTATGATGGTCGCCTCATACAAAAGTGTGCCGGCAACTACACCCTCCCTCAAAACGCAAGAAATGCTTCACGCTAGAAATAGGTGTAGAATAGGAACTACACTAATTCTACCACCTGATGTGTTAAGTCTACTTAAATATTTGGATTACGTGATGCCTGCCTAGGTCTGTCATTATTTGGAAACTATCCAGCAAAAAATATAAATAATAAAGAAATATACAAACCTGTTCATTGTTTACCGTTTAATCGTCTGGGGTTGTAAAGGCGATTTATATTTGAACCATAAAAGCTGTCAAGTTGGATATAACAGATGTTTCAAAATCGATTTACTCCGTCCTTCGCGCTAGCATTATAGGGCTAGACGATCCAATTATTTCAATAGGTTGTAAATTAGATCTAGACTTAGCTTTAGTTTATTTACATATACACACGCAGAAATGTCTATGTTTGTGTATCGCTAATATTTGCAAATAAATGTCGACGGGCCCCTAGAACAAATTCGTATATGAAAAATTACCAATTTACAGTATGAAGCTTAGAAGTTTTGTGGACATACAAACATTGTCACCCGTAGCATCTGTCGAAATGCGACCGTAATTTCAAAATTCAAAAACTAAACTTCATATTGTCCAAAGTAGTACGAATATTTCTTTCAAGTATTTTCAAGTAATTCTGAACGCACCCGTTAAACATAAAAATAAGGTTTAATTAGCTAAGCCGCATTTAAAAGCAATAGCGAGTATTTTGACAAAGACAGTGACATTTCTGGCGTTATCTGTTTTCATAGTAAGACATTGAATGTTCTATTTCATTTATTAATTTATTATTTATGTGTTTGTGACAAATGCATCTAGTGTGTGTAATTTGTTTTTAGTTGATTTTATGTATGTCACATGCATTATTTGAAATTAATATTAACATTCCTTAAACTGTATCATTTCTACAATTGTTGTTATTTTCCAAAAAAACTAGTTTCTCTTTTACTTTTTTCTTAATCTGTACGTTGCATTAATTTTATTATGATTTTTGCACCCTATCTATTCTTTATTTTCACCTTAATCTTAAACTCCACAACCTTAGGTTGCCTGGAAGAAATCGCTGTTGAGCGATAAGGCCGCCTTTTGCATTTTAATATTAAGATTTCATTGTATTATTTTCCTTGTTGGGTACAATAAATTATATTATTATTATCATTATTCTGCACCCCTTCACGTATTAATATATAGATTTCACCATAAAATAGTTCCAAAGTTTATGTTATCGCAGTTATAAGCAGTTGTTTGCGAAAGAAATTATAAACTTCCCACACAACCTTAAGGCTATAATCAAGCATTAACTTAAGAACATTAGGGCTTTCGACACCCGACTGTTCCTACATTTTTAATGAGCTCCATTTGAAACAAAACCTCGTAAACAAGTCTAACGCGTTAATTAGTTACAACGTACGGTGAGTATAAATATTTAATATCTGGCTCAGAGGAAACAGGGTCTAATAGGACAAGGTATAAACGGTAATTAGCTCTTTGATCGTGAATTAAATTTTAATTCAATTTTCGTAAATTGACAGCGTGCCTTTACGCTATAAATAAATTATAGTCGGTTCAAATAATATTGTCCTCTAAAGCGTCATCCCATTACTATACCATGGCTAGGCGCAGGTCACATAATTATATGAGTGTGAGAAATATAAGCTATAGACCACCCTCATGGCCAAAAGCCATATGATTGATGAATACACTTTGACGTCCCGAGTGGCGGAGCGGTTACCATACCGGTCTGACGCGCAATGGGTCCCGGATTCGATTCCCGGCAAGATATCTGAATGATGAATTTGGATTCGTGTTCTGGGTCTGGGTGTTTGTGTATTCGTCTTGTGAAAGCGTATATACATCTTTGAGATTGCAAGCTATTGCATAGCTTTTATCGCAGGCTTTGAGCGTGGCGACCGAATTAAGAAATTCCGTAACGAAAAAACTTAACACCCCTACCCCGCAAAATGAAAATGAAAACGAAAATGCTATGTAATATAAATTCATGTTCTGGGTCTGGGTGTTTGTGTATTCGTCTTGTGAAAGCGTATATACATCTTTGAGATTGCAAGCTATTGCATAGCTTTTATCGCAGGCTTTGAGCGTGGCGACCGAATTAAGAAATTCCGTAACGAAAAAACTTAACACCCCTACCCCGCAAAATGAAAATGAAAACAAAAATGCTATGTAATATAAATTCATGTTCTGGGTCTGGGTGTTTGTGTATTCGTCTTGTGAAAGCGTATATACATCTTTGAGATTGCAAGCTATTGCATAGCTTTTATCGCAGGCTTTGAGCGTGGTGTCCGAATCAAGAATTTCTGTAACGAAAAAACCGAACACCCCGCAAAATGAAAATGAAAACGAAAATGCTATGTAACAGCTTTACTACGGCAGTCCCCGAGTGCCTTTATTTTTTTTTACTTTTACATTGCACGCTTATAAGAATAACTTTTTGACCGTAAGTTGCCATATACTTTGAAATGATTAACGAAAACATAAACATCATTATTTTGATCAAACATAATAAACTCGTACTACGGGTAATGTACATTTACGTTACCTTTTTGCGTCGTTCACGTACGCTTAACAACGAAGGCAAATTTTCGAAGACGTGAAAACATGAATATCAAACAGCCGTAACGCCTACGTTACGCGAAATTTATAACCACAAGATGTACGTGAGCTATGACGAGATGTGAGTATAAGGTTGTTGAGCAGCTGAAATGATCACTTTTTTGGCATTTTAACACGTTTTTTTAGCTTCATATGCATGTATTCATGAATATGTATCTTCAGGTGGTAGAACCAGTGTACTTACTCAATGTTAGTACCACCGCCACACCTATTTCCAGCGTGAAGCATTTCTTGCGTTACGATGGAAGGTTGTGGTTGTCGGGACACTTTTATATGAGGCGACCATCATAGTGCTCGGAAGTAGCAACGCATCTGTGATTGACTTCAGATAGAACCCATGTTCTATAGTGACTCTAGTGACCTCTGGGAGCAATATTCCCCCGACAAGTGTCGGCTCGTGATATGGGAAATTACGTCCGCTCCGCAAGCTGCCCTCGCGTAACGCCTTAAATACGCTGTTAAACAAACGTACTGATATTATGTGATGTAGGTTAGGTTAGGGGTGTATAGGCAAATGCAAGTTTTAGGGCATATTTTTTCATGAAAATATATTTATAAACATACACAATACACAGAGACAAGACACAGGTAACTGCAACAAAGTAAAATTTTAAATGTGTGTATATTTATGTGTGTGTGTGTTTAAAATAAATGATATATTAATGTGCGGTATACTCGTCTATTTATGTGTTTTAAACGGGTGTTGGTGTGTTAATTGTCTTATTTCAAAATCATATTATTAACGTGGTTTAGAGTGTTGTTTGGTGTTATATTTTTTAATTTCAAAAAATATAAATAACGAGGTTATGCGTGTTATTTGTTTTTTTTTATCCGGTTGAAGTATTTAAGATGTGTGTCTCATATAAAACTAAACCTTTCGTTCTGAAACATATTAACACGTTTTTAGGCAATAACCAGGTAGGTATCGACTCTAGTGACCTCTGGGAATAATATCCCCCACAAGTGTCGGCTCGTGATATGGGAGATCACGTCCGCTCCGCACGCTGCCCTCGCGTAACGCCTTAAATACGCTGTTAAACAAACGTACTGATATTATGTGATGTAGGTTAGTTTAGGATAGGCGTGTAGAGGCAAACTGAAGTTTTGAGGTGTGATGTTTATTTTCATGAAAGACACATTTACAACACACAGAAACGAGACACAGTTTACCTCAACAAATAGATATATTAAATGTGTGTTCATGTGTGTGTGTATGTGCGTGTGTGTGCGTGAGTGTGTTTAAAATACAGGACAAAAAATGTGTGGTATACTCGTTTGTTTATGCGTTTTAGTAGGTTACTGGTATATTCATTATATTTTTTTAATTTAGAAAGCTATAAATAAATAACGAGGTTAAGCGTGTTATTCGTTTTTTTATCCGGTTGAAGTATTTAAGATGAGTGTCTCATACAAAATTGAGCCTATCATTCTGTGCGCAATATTAACACGTTTTTAGGCAATAACCAGGTAGGTATCGACTCCAGTGACCTCTGGGAGTAATATCCCCCGACAAGTGTCGGCTCGTGATATGGGAGATCACGTCCGCTCCGTACGCTGCCCTCGCGTAACGCCTTAAATACGCTGTTAAAGCAACGTACTCATATTATGTGATGTAGGTTAGGTTAGGTGTGTAGAGGCAAATTCAAGTTTTAAGGTATATTTTTTTTTCACGAAATCATATTTACATATACAAGTACGATACACAGAGACAAGACACGAGTAACTGCAACAAACTCGAATTTTAAATGTGTGTATTTATATGTATATGTGTGTGTGTGTGTGTTTAAAATAAATGATATATTAATGTGCGGTATACTCGTCTATTTATGTGTTTTAAACGGTTGTTGGTGTGTTAATTGTCTTATTTCAAAATCATATTATTAACCTGGTTTAGAGTGTTGTTTGGTTTTATATTTTTTAATTTCAAAAAATATAAATAACGAGGTTATGCGTGTTATTTGTTTTTTTTTATCCGATTGAAGTATTTAAGATGTGTGTCTCATATAAAACTCAGCCTTTCGTTCTGAAACATATTAACACGTTTTTAGGCAATAACCAGGTAGGTATCGTACGTACTCTAGTGACCTCTGGGAGTAATATCCCCCGACAAGTGTCGGCTGGTGATATGGGAGATCACGTCCGCTCCGCACGCTGCCCTCGCGTAACGCCTTAAATACGCTGTTAAAGAAACGTACTGATATTATGTGATGTAGGTTAGGTTAGGTTAGGCGTGTAGAGGTAAACTGAAGTTTTAAGACGTGTTTATTTTTTATGAAAAGACACTTACACTTACAACACACAGAAACAAGATACAGCTTACCTAAACAAATACATTAAATCTGCGTTTATGTGTGTATGTGTGCGTGCGAGCGTGTGTGTGTGTGTGAGTGAATGTGTGGGAGTGAGTGTGTTTAAAATAAAGGACAAAAAATGTTTGGTATATTGTTTGTTTATGCGTTTTAGTCGGTTACTGGTATATTCATTATATATTTTAAATTCAAAAAATATAAATGACAAGGTAAGGGTGTTATTCGTTTTTTCTTTCTATCCGATTGAAGTATTTAAGAAGAGTGTCTCATATGAAACTGAACCTTTCGTTCTGTGCGACATATTAACACGTTTTTAGGCAATAACCAGGTAGGTATCGACTCTAGTGACCTCTGGGAGTAATATCCCCCGACAAGTGTCGGCTCGTGATATGGGAGATCACGTCCGCTCCGCACGCTGCCCTCGCGTAACGCCTTAAATACGCTGTTAAACAAACGTACTGACATTATGTGATGTAGGTTAGGTTAGGCGTGTAGAGGTAAACTGAAGTTTTAAGACGTGTTTATTTTTTATGAAAAGACACTTACACTTACAACACACAGAAACAAGACACAGCTTACCTAAACAAATACATTAAATATGCGTTTATGTGTGTACGTATGCGCGCGTGCGTGTGTGTGTGTGTGAGTGAATGTGTTTGAGTGAGTGTGTTTAAAATGCAGGACTTAAAATGTGTGGTATACTCGGTTGTTTATGCGTTTTAGTCGGTTACTGGTATATAAATTATATTTTTTAATTTTAATAAATACAAATTAATAGCTAGGTTAAGCGTGTTATTCGTTTCTTTTATCCGGTTGAAGTATTTGAGATGAGTGCCTCAGTTAAAATTGAGCTTATCATTCTGTGCGCCACATTAACACGTTTTTTTGGTAATAACCAGGTAGGTATCGACTCTAGTGACCTCTGGGAGTAATATCCCGCGACAAGTGTCGGCTGTGATATGGGAGATCACGTCCGCTCCGCACGCTGCCCTCGCGTAACGCCTTAAATACGCTGTTAAACAAACGTACTGATATTATGTGATGTAGGTTAGGTTAGGTTAGGCGTGAAGAGGCAAACTGAAGTGTTACGTTAAGTATGTTTATTTACATGAAAACACAGATTTACAACACACAGAAACAAGACACAATTAACCTAAACAAATACATACATTAAATGTGCGTTTATGTATGTATGTATGTGAGTGAATGTGTGGGAGTGAGTGTGTTTAAAATACAGGACAAAAAATGTGTGGTATACTCGTTTGTTTATGCGTTTTAGTCGGTTATATTCATTATATTTTTTAATTTAAAAAATATTAATAAATAACGAGGTTAAGCGTGATTCGTTTTTTTTATCCGGTTGAAGTATTTCAGGTAAGTGTCTCATATAAAATTGAGCCTATCATTCTGTGCAACATATTAACACGTTTTTAGGCAATAACCAGGTAGGTATCGACTCTAGTGACCTCTGGGAGTAATATCCCCCGACAAGTGTCTGCTCGTGATATGGGAGATCACGTCCGCTCCGCACGCTGCCCTCGCGTAACGCCTTAAATACGCTGTTAAAGAAACGTACTGATATTATGTGATGTAGGTTAGGGTAGGTTAGGCGTGTAGAGGTAAACTGAAGTTTTGAGGCATGTGCAAGACACATTCACAACACACAGAAACAAGACACAGCTTCGTATCGTCGACCCATTATTGTCCCACTGCTGGGCACGGGTCTTCTCTCGGAATGAGAGAGTTTTAGGCCGTAGTCCACCGCGCTGGCCAAGTGCGAATTGGTGGACGACGAAGACACAGCTTATCTAAACAAATACATTAAATATGCGTTTATGTGTGTATGTATGCGCGCGTTCGTGTGTATGTGTGAGTGAGTGTGTTTAAAATGCAGGACTTAAAATGTGTGGTATACTCGGTTTTTTATGCGTTTTAGTAGGTTACTGGTATATTCATTATATTTTTTTAATTTAGAAAGCTATAAATAAATAACGAGGTTAAGCGTGTTATTCGTTTTTTTTATCCGGTTGAATTATTTCAGGTATCTCATGTAAAATTGAGCCCATCATTCTGTGCGCCATATTAACACGTTTTTAGGCAATAACCAGGTAGGTATCGACTCTAGTGACCTCTGGGAGTAATATCCCCCGACAAGTGTCGGCTCGTGATATGGGAGATCACGTCCGCTCCGCACGCTGCCCTCGCGTAACGCCTTAAATACGCTGTTAAAGAAACGTACTGATATTATGTGATGTAGGTTAGTTGGGGTGTAGAGGCAAATATTTTTTTAAGGTAAAAAAAATATATGAAATATTCATACATATAATATTAGCATGTAACTTAATATACTGATATTGTATGATATAGGTAAGTTGGAGGTGTGCAAATAAAAGATTTACAGCAAAAAAAAAAGTTCGAATAATATAAAAAAGGTTTTATAAGTTTTTTATGTATTTGATGGGTTATTGCGCTTACGATAGTTTGATTCAATTATCATTAAAGAGTTTATGATAATTTTATGAATCAAAATGCGTTGTGTTTGGTTTTATATTTTTGAGACCTCTAAATATCTTCAAGGTACTTAGTAGTATCTGTATATTGTGTATGTCGGCGCGACACCGCGTATTTATGAAAAACACGTCGCCAAAAATAATTATTATAGCTAGTTTAAAGATCGAAAATAGTTTGTTTATTAGATTACCAATTTTTAGTGATTTTTAAAATTGTAATTTAGTTTACCCTCCATAAATTTGTTATTGTCACCTCACAAAACATTGTCATAAAAAGGCGAGCGAACGCCGGTAGAAAAAGATTCTTGTTTAACCGTCGAAGCGATCGGACCTCCTAAACTGAATAAATCGAAGTTTACTGCTGTGTTTTACTTGAAATCTTCAAGAAAGGAAAATAATGAAAACTCCTCAACCATCCTGACGTCACATATCACGCTATCACTTCGTTATGTATAATCTGAGATGAAAATTTTGTTAAGAATGGACGAAGTTTCACACATTAAGTTTATGTACCTACAGTATATATTTACATTGTACATACCCGTAAACTTTGGAAACAAAAAATATGTTTGACCGAAGACTAACTGCACGCAGGTATGTTGTCTGCCTATTATTACCTGGGAACAATACACAAATAACAAGTTAGTGAAATTGCAATATATTCAAAGCGTAGAACGTGTCTCAGCCGAACAAGTATGAGCGTACCGAATTCTAGCGTAGAGTAACTCTAGCGGTTCGGTGTATGGATGTGATTGTAGGGTTACTTTCATATGAGGCATGATCTGTAGGTAGGAGCAACGTATCAATGATTGATTTCAGTTACAACTGATCTATATAAAGTTTCTAACAAATATCATGGACAGCAGTGAAAACTTATTAATAAGTAAACTCCATGCTTGTTAGGTACTTTTAATCTTATAAAATATATAAAAATCCAAATCAAATCCAAACTTTTCAAACCAATTATTTAAAAATAATATATATGTAAGTAAAATATCATTATATTTAGTAGTAAGTTGCAACAAGAGAAATATGTCGCAGTATAAGATTCCTGCCTAATACAATCGAAATAAATGTACATAGCTACATAGACAGGTCAACTATCATTCAAAATTGGTAACTATTTCCTAACAAAGCATCTAGAATTTCAATTCTACAAATACGTAAAAAAAATCGATTTCTCTACATCTACGCTACTCTGTAAACGCGAGCGTATTTGGAATCTCTTTACGAGTAATTCGGCGCAGAAAAGTGGGACTTTGGAGCCCTTTGAAGTAAGTTAAGAGGCGGTTCGGGCGTCTATTGCCTTGCTTATGAGCCGATGAGTCAGTGAGTCCGTGAGTCGATGAGTTTCGACGATTTAAAGACTCTTAACTTAGTGTTATTGGTGTGGGTTAAGAGACTGCGAAATGTAAAGGGTTAGAAAAGGCGGTGTTTATAGGTTTATTTCCGCTTTTTCGCCAAGTTACATGAATTCTGGTTAATGTACAAGGGTCACAGAGAGGAACTGGTAACAAGCATTAGTGGTACATTAAAGTAAGTACTTTACGACTAGCACGATTTTCTTTTTAGGTACAATATTTACTGAAAATATTTAGTATTTGAGACACAATTTCTAATTGATAAATCATTACTTTCAAAATATAAAATAAGAACAAAAATTATGGCAAAGATATGCCAACGATTGAACTAAAAAATCCTTCTCGCTTTTAGGTTTGTTAGTTTCATCTTTATATGTCACAGTAGTTTTAATGAATAAGTTTAGTAATAATAATAATAACAATCTTTTTTATCCGGCTGAATAGCAGCAAAATGAGCATTCATTACACCTGATGGATGATAGTCGTTACCGCTGCCCATGGCCACCTGTAAGCCTCATATAACATGAGTTTTATCTGAAGACAATCACAGATAATCCGAGTCCGAAGACTAAGATGACCTCGTATGAAAGTGAGTCCGCAAATCCTTCACGCTAAAAATAGATGTGGTGGCGGTACCTTTACAGTCGAATTGCATTATATCACATTATTATACACACACGCTTTCTACACTCATAACCTCACACTAAGATTTTCTCCTGTGTCGTGGGTACCATGGACACACACAAGACGAATACACAAACACCCAGACCCAGAACATGAATCTAAACTCATCACCTGTCTTACCAGGAATCGAACCCGGAACCCATTGCGCGTCAGACTGATATGGTAACCGCTCCGCCACGCGGGTCGTTAATATGGTGTAATTTCTCTAAAAGTGATAGATAATTAATTAAATGGAATATTTGACACTGTTGATACTTAATTTAAGGTTAATCGCGAATCGAGTTCGGATACACAATTAGTCAATATTAATAGCATACAATTGATCAATGATTGAATTACTAGAATTCAGACAATCAAATACAGGTCTATACAATACTGATTGCGATATTAATTACAGTGCAAAATTAGCTCGAATGTATTACTTCTATGAATATTACATGCATGTCAGCAACAGACGGAGAGCAGTGATAGCCTAATGGTTGAAACTTGTCCTCTCAATCGGGAGGTCCGAGGTTCAAACCCAGGCACGCATCACTGATTTATGTGCGTATTAAATATTAATTATCACTGCTTTTCGGTGAAGGAAAACATCGTGAAGAAACCTACACACCCGACAGCTGTTTAAAAAAAAGTTCTCGGAGGTGTGTGAAGTCCACCAATTCGCACTTGGCCAGCGCGATGGACTATGACCTAAACTCTTTCATTCTGAGAGAAGACCCGTATCCAACAATGGGACAGTAATGGGTTGTACCCCCATGTATTTGTCCGTGTATGTACGCATGCACGTGTATATTGTTTTTATGTCTTTGAAGTAAGCAGCTAATGAACATGTAGTATGTCAGATTGCAAGTGGTCTCTGCCTTCCATAGACATCTTTAGCAACCGAAACGCAAGAACTGCTTCACGCAAGACACGGTGTGGCGATGGTATGATTGAACTGCATTGGTTCTACCTGGCAAAATGTATGGCATGTATTTATACCAAATTTTTTGGCACGCTCTAAAACTAAACTTCATATTGTCCAAAGTAGCACCAATATTTCTCTAATATAAATAAATTTTAATAATTTTCACGTTATTTTGAACGCACCCGTTAAAGATGAAAAGAGGTTAATTAACTAAGCTGCATTTAAAAGCAATAGCGGGTATTTTGACAAAGACCTCAGACATTTTTGACGTTATGTGTTTTCATAGTAAGACAATTAATGTTCTATTTAAGCAAGGTAGTGAGTATAATGTGTTTTAGTTGATTTTATGTATGTTTTATGTATTACGAGAAAAAAAAATGGCATTGCGCAATCCTTCTCTACATCAACTATAGCCGTGCGTAATTCCATACTCCTCCGCCTGCGGCAAGTATCTTAAAAATACGAATGAATAACACACACACATACACGCTCGAAACAAATTACCCCCCCCCCCCCCCCCAGTGACGCAGGCGAAACATTTTGAACGTTAAACTGATATCAGATTGTTTTACGTAAACTTTCAAATACTTTAATTTCAGCGGGCTTTGTACGTTCGTTAAAATATTCTGTACCAATCAGCGGCGTGAGCTTTAATTAAAAGTTTAATAAAAGCATCAGTGGGGCGATTTTAATGCTCTTTATTACTAAAATTCGTCTTTTGACAATGTTTTTCGAGCGTATGTCTTTTTGTATGTATGTATTTGCGACGTACTACAGCTCAAACGGCTTGACGGATTGTAATATGTGACATATGTATGGAATCGTCTCGGTTTGTTGATATACATATAATTTTAAATTACGGCGCCTATAAACAAAAAAGAGGAGAAGAAGATTTGTTACAAATATATATTTTTTTTTGATGGGGAAACCTTCAAAAGGTACCCGACGCCGTGGGAGCGATGCAGGGTTATGTGGATTTTTTACCGCACTAAAACCCGTCCGGTGGCCGTCCTTGGCACTAAAAAGAGGACTCCGGGATCTCCAAAGGAACGCAACCGATGTCGTCTAAACGCGTTGCCCCATCTGGCTCCTCTCAGATGGGCGGTTAGGCCCACCGCTCCGTTTAGTCATTACGACGGTATGCGATTACACATACCGCCTTCCTTCCCGGGATCGCCTGGCTGGACGGTTCAAGCTCCCACTCAAGCGGCACGCAACCCCGGAAGCCCCTTTAAGTCGCCTCTTACGACATGCAGGGGCTACCGTAGCCCTATTCTGATTCCGGATCTACAGGGACCAAACAGCTTGATGGATTGTAATATATGAAATATCATTGAAATTCACTCGGTTAGTTGAAAGACAGGATTGGGAGGTCAGAGGTTTAAACCCAGGCACCACATAATTTTCTAAAATTGCGTGCGTATTAGAAATTAATTATCACTACCTTTCGGTAAAGGAAAAACATCGTGAGGAAACCTACACACCCGAGAATTATTAAAAAAAAGTTCTCGGAGGTGTGTGAAGTCCACCAATCCGCACTTTGAAAGTGCGGTGGACTTTGGCCTAATACTCTCTCATTCTGGGAGGAGACCCGTGCCCAGCAGTGGGACAATAATGGGTTGACGAGAGTTGAAAGACATAATTACAGCGCCGTTAAACAAATAGGAGGAGACGAATATTTATAAGAAATATATCTACTGCAATAATGCTATATATCCTGTCTATGCTTGGAATACAAGGATATACAACATGTAAGGCTGTGTGCATTAAAGATGAGTATTCGTGACGTCATCAAGGTACCACCGTCACACAAATCCATTAGCTTTATAGTGTAGACGTTGATTGCTAAATAACAAACCAAGTTAGCAACTCAGGAACTGATCAAAGACGGTGACAAAATGTAATTTGCATTCGCTAAGTTAGCTTGTTACGATCAAACATGCCTTGTTAAGTATTGTTTATAGGGTTTAGTTTACAAGTAACATTATTAAATAAGAAATTATTATAACAAAATCCAGACTGCTTTAATAAAAGTTGCCTGTGCCTTTTTTATTTTTGGTTTTCGTAATAATTTTTTTTAGATAGATAGATAAAACATTTATTTCATAACTTAAGACAACACAAAATAGATTTACAAAACATTGAACATAAGTTGGTACATATAAAACAAAACAAAAAACAACAAAAAAGTATTGAAATTATTAATCGATTTTCTAATTAAAATTTGCTGCAGCAAAAGTTCAAGAAATAGGCACCGGAGCTCAGTGAAAGCTGAGATTAAACCCCAGCACTGATCAGTCCGGGCCATTTCCCGGGGATCCCGATGGGGCAGCGCGCTCGGAGGATTCCGGTTGAAGTCGTTTCGAGATCCCGGAGTCCTCCTTTTCAGTGCCGAGGACGGCCACCGGGGGGGTTTTAGTGCGGTAAAAATCCCACATAACCCTGCGTCGCTCCCACGGCGTCGGATACCTTTGGAAGGTTTTCCCCTCGAAAACAAAAAAAAAAGCTATAAATAGTAGGTAAGTAGATCAACAGGTTAATTTACATTATTCAAATTAACGCTTTTTTGATATTATGTCAAAATAAAAATATGACACTCTCACAATTGAGTTATCTGAAATGACATTACAATCCAACATAAATACAAACAAACATACACACGTTCAAAACATATTACCTGCCTGCTAACATAGTCGGGTAAAAAAACCTAAATTTAAACGTGCATAGTACATTACAGCGTATCAAAAGGTGATTGTTTCGAGGCAAAATCTAAAAAAAGAACTGTTTCTTATTAATTTCATACATAAAATACGAGTACAGAAAAATCCAGACGAAGAGCATAAGCCTTATTTTATAATATATCGAGAATCAAACTCAGAACCCATTGGGTGTCAGTAGAGCGACCGTCAAATAATTATTATACTACAATTTAACGCCGAAATCATTAAGACCTCAAAACAGACGAAGCACTTGAATTTTCATAGGAAAATGAATTCCAAATTCAAATTCCAAGCTTCCAACAGCTGGAACAATACAGTAATGCTGGTACAGCATTACGTTTGCAGAACTCATTAGTTGCGAGATGGACTGATGTCGATTCACGTTTCTATCACGAAACAATAGTTTCGACGTGGGGTGACCAGGCTCCGTTTTGTTTTTTTTTTATCTGACTGTAGTAGCAAACGAGCATGCAGTCCACCTGATGGTAAGTAGTCACTGCCGCCCATGGACATCTGTAATCAACTTCATACAGAACATGGGTTCCAACTGAAGTCAATCACAGATGCGTTGCTACTCCTGAGGACTACGATGGTCGCCTCATGTGAAAGTGTGCCGGCAACCACACCCTTCCATCGAAACGCAAAAAATGCTTCACGGTAGAAATAGGTGTGGCAGTGGTACTTTCCGAGTCGAACTACACTGGTTCTAACACGATTAAAGGAGACTGTTATTGTTTTTCGAACGAACGTTTTGGCATTCTTTACAGCTCAAACGGATTGACAGATTGTAACACTTGAAATATCATCGAAATCGACTCAGCTTTCAGAATGACATGAGTTATATAATTTTAAAATATTTCGGCTTCCATTAGTGAAAACGCAGAGGAGGCAAAATACCTTTTTACAAAATGGGTCTTAAACAAAATCTAGTAATAATTAATAAAATTATTATTAAAATTGACTGAATAAAGATTATTACTATTATTTTTAACGTTTTTTGAGCTCGACTCTAAGTCGGATTAGTACGAAACAGGTACGGACTTACGTACTTACTTACTTACTTACTTACTTACTTATCTTTGGGTGTGGGAGGTCGGTGCCTTTGCGGGTGTCGGCTTGCCCATGCCCACGGCTCCTGGGTGGCGGTCTCGGGGTTGGTCCGTCGCCCTGTGGATGGGAGCCTTGGAGGTAAGGCGCGCCTTTGTGTTTTCAGGCGCGCCTTCCTGTTGGAGGGGAGCTCCATGCTCCACGTGAGGGGGTTGCGGAAGCGACCAGGCACCGGCGGGTTCGCGGATGAATGTTAAAGCGCGCCAAACGGTGCGGAGGTGAAAACACAGTGGGGGTTTAGCCGGTAAGAGTCCGGCATAACCCAGCTGCTGCCCCGGGCGGCTGGGTATCCATGAGGATTACCCACTTAAAAAAAAAAGGTACGGACTTACGTCAAGTAATCTGATTCTTGTGTGTGTTTGTGATTGATGCGAGTAATAGTGCATGTAGTATTACGTATTTGTCTTTATTTGTTTATTATTATTATTATTTATACATATATATAACGAAGTGAGAACGACGACGTGTGACATCAGGATGGTCGAGGAGTCTTCATTATTTTCCTTTCTTGAATATTTGAAGTAAAACACAGGGATAAACTTCTTCGATTTATTCACAATTTAGGAGGTTCGATCGCTTCGGCGGTTAAACAAGAAATCTTTTTCTACCGGCGTTCGCTCGCCTTTTTATAACAATGTTTGGTGGTGTGACAATAACAAATTTATGGAGGGTAAACTAAATTGCAATTCTAAAAATCATTAAATGTTGCTAATTCAATAAACAAATAATTTTCGATCTTTAAACTAACTAAAATAATTACTATCGGCGACGTGTTTTCCATAAATACGCGATGTCGCGCCGACATATACATATTTCTATTATATTATAACAAATTCTAAGCTCCTACCAAGAGCTGGAACAATTCAAGTAATGCAGGTTCAGCATTATGTTTGCAGAACTCATTAGTTGCGAGATGGACTGCCGTCGATTTACGTTTCCATCACGAAACAATCGTTTCGAAACGAAGGGTAACCAGGCTTAAAGAAATTCTAGGACAATGTTGCTTTTTTCCCAACTGCGTCAGAGGGTACTTTTTCTCAAGTGTATGTATGTTTGACATGCCTGAGATCACAGATTAAGGGGCAAAAGACACAAGATTTTATTTTTATTTTTGTATTATACTATCATAACACTATACGTATCAAATAATAGCTAGTAAGTAGACCAACACAATGACATATAAATTGCAACACTTTTATGTTACACTCCAGTAAGGGAATTTTTGCCTGTGGAGACTTTAATATTCTAGAAAATACAGCTTAAACAAGAAGACTTATTTTGCTCTTTTAATTCTATAACTTATACAACAGTTTTAATGAACGTACTCGGATAACCGTTGCTAGCTCAACATGCATAAATAATATGTTTACAAAACCCCATTAACTAAAACTAAATAATAATAATAAAACAAAATTTCTTGAAAACAATCAACTAAAACTCAAGTCAATCAATCATTTTAAATCAATCGAGATTTTTGGTTTAATAATGTAATGATGTTACTTTAAAGGAGATGGAAAGTTTGTAGTAGATCTTCAAACATCGTAAAGAGTGGATTTATCTGAAGACTATCACTAATGCGTTACTCTTGAGGGCTATAATGAACACTTCAGAAATAAATTGACCTCACGATTTTCTTTTAAAATTTTCAGTCTTCATTCCCTCTTCTAAAAGATCCCTACAGTTGAATTACTACTATAAGAAATAACATCGACGTCTATCTTCAAAATTTATAACGCATGTTCATTGTATCGAACTGGTTAACATTGGTTTTATTTTATTTTATTTTTAAACATGTTACTATGGTAATAGACGACTGATTTAATACTGCGGTCCTGCCCGCTTTGATCACAGTTATCACGTTAAGAAGTATAGGGTACAACCCATTATTGTCCCACTGCTGGGCACGGGTCTTCTCTCATAATGAGAGAGTTATAGGTCATAATCCACCGCGCTGGCCAAGTGCGAATTGGCGGATTCACAAATCCGAGAAGTTTTTTTAAAGAACTCTCGCTTGTGTAGGTTTCCTCACAATGTCTTCCTTCACCGAAAAGCTGTGATAATTAATTTCTAATACGCACATAAATCAGTGGTGCGTACCTGAGTTTGAACCTCAGACGTCCCGATTGAGAGGGCAAGTTCAATCATTAGGCTATCACAGTTTTTAAGGTGTTAAGAAGTATCCTGTGTGTCAATTTAGATCATAAAGTGTGTGTCAAATTTCAATGAGATTTTACCAGTAAAATTTGGGTAAAAAAGCAACAAACATACACTTCCTCATAAACTCTTCTTTTTCAATATTAGTAACATATTACCTGTAAATGACAAGTAATATGGTTTATGAAGATCTCATAACAAAATTTAGCCGTTCACTACTAAGAAAATAAATTACAAGGCGAAATTAAAATAAAAACATTTTATTAATGCAAAAAAATGGAAATTTCTTGGTTCGCGTGTTAAGGCTTGGAAATGCACTGCTACACTGGCTATAAATTGAAAACATTAAGTCAAATTACGTTAATACACTGTAGTTAATTAATTGCAATATACGAAAAAAATTAAATTTTAATGTCAATTTGATTGGAGAATGTAACATTATCCTAGCAGATCATGCTAAGGAATTATGTCAATTTATAGACATTAGGGTTAATAATTAGATACTTATGTTTGCAAGATGTAGTATAGTTTAAGATTGCATTACCAGGGCGGCATAATCGCAACTGCGACAAAGCCCTTTTATAAGATTTAAAAAAAAAAGTCAAATTGAAGATAAAGCTCATGACAATAGCTGAGTTTAAGCCTTTTCGCGGTTGTTGCAGCACATATAATAATATTTATAGGGACCAATGCCCTATTTTTACATATGTTTTTTTTTATTATTATTTGTGTCTTATTTTTTTACTTTTTCTTTATATTATTTTTCTTGTATTTGTTTCATTAACGGAATAAATAAATTTTTCTTTCTTCTTTACAAATTGTACTGAATTAATATGGATCATACTATTAATATATTTATTGCTCAAGCATAAAATTCAAGCCTAAAATAAATCAAGTCTAAAAACATTGAATTTAAAAACAAACATTTCCCGAAACGATCCAAAATCACAGTATCCTTATTACTTTGCGCACTCTATTAAATCAGCGTGTTTTCAATTCACCTTTATTTCAGTCTATTTCCTTCGTGTTCTTGCTCCAGAATACAAACGCTCATAACGATACTGCTAGTCTCACGATAGGAGGGTGAACGATAAGCGAGTTTTTGAAAAATAAACATATCAAATGTTTTTTGGAAATTACTCCTTAAGAATCGATGCATATACTAAAATATATTAATAGAAAAATGCTATTACACGTATGACGAATTCTTAAACGATGATTTAAAAATATAAAATGCAAGAAATATTTAATCTTCTAAAGTTATCAGCATTGTAATATAGTGTCTAATTGTAATTCTTTTAATGTACTTGTGTGTGTAGTCTTTTAATATACGAGTATGTGAGTGCCATACATTTAGAACGCCTTCACCGGCATATTCAATTTTTGGCGCCCTTTTCTTTTTTTTTTAAACATCTTATGTAATCAATATTATTGTAACCCAAAAATTTACTAAATAAAGATCTTTCTTTCTTTCTTTCTTTCTATATAAGGGCCCGGTATGAGAAAAATGTGAGGAGTAAAATCTACTGAAGAATGACGGCGTTACGATTCGGTTCTGGTTACAAAATCGTTACGTAGAGAAAACTTTCCTAGTAAGAGACTTGCTTTGCAATTTAGTCGTATTTTTTTTATAATAATGAAGTATCAAACGAGCATGCAGTCCACCTGATGGTAAGTGGTCACTGCCGCCCATGGACATTTGTAAGCGACATATAGAACATAGGTTTTATCTGAAGTCAATCACAGATGCGTTGCTGCTCCCGAAGTCTAGGTCGCCTCATATAAAAGTGTACCGGCAACACATCCTCATCACAAACAAACACATCCTCAGAAAGATTCTCTTTACAATATTAATACAATTACAAATGAAATAAATGTATCAATAAAATAAAACTACCGTAAATAGGATAACTATTTTAACCATATATTTCGCAATTATAATATATATAGATATTTATTATAGAAAAATATTTTTTCCTCAAATATTAGTATGAATATCGTTCACTCCCGTCATTATTTTCTGTGAGCATTTGTTAGTATCGTTTCACCTGCAACGCATGTTCCACGTTGTGTTAGTAAAATAAATTAAAATAAATAAAATTTTATACAATGACAAAAATAATAATAAAATATCTGTTCGCACCAAGATATTCTTATCTTTTCTCGTCGTCGATCAAACCAATGCCCAAAGAATCCATGCTTTTGGAAATTGGAAAAAATATTCCATTTAGCTTTTTCATAACCGAGCAGCTTAATAAATTTAAACAGACCTTTTTGTCTCGGAATATTTCCAATTGGATGTTCCCGGTTTTACATAAATATTCTAAGCATTCGGAATTTTGAGGTTGTTTAGCGTAAATGAGTTCAGTCAACTTAATTAGGAGATATTTTTGAATTTACCTTCGGCAGGAGTTATTTTTATTTAAAAACCGGCGAAGTGCAAATCAGAGGCCCATAGAGAGTTCCGTACATCACTATATATTATAAAACACAGTAGCTTTCCGCAGTCTGTCCCTAGCTTAGATCCTTAAAATTACGCTACGGATTTTAATGCAGTTTTTTTAATAGATAGAGTGATTCACGAGGAAGGTTTTTATGTATAATACATAGATAATTTAGTGGTGGAACACTGATAATTTTAGATTTTTGACTTTTTATTTTTGACAGCTAGTTATCCCTAAAAGCGGCAATAAATCTTGTTTATTGTACGGGAGCTCCCGCTTTAAGACTTATTTTAAATTGGTTTTAGTATTTTTAGTTATAGCGGAAAAAAAATACGTTTTGGCAAAGGGAGATTTCCCGCCAGGCTAGGTGATCATGCCTGATGAGCGGCCGTGCTCCGACAGTAGTTGTTCGGAACTTGTATATATGCGGGGTATTGAGAATACTTCGATAGCGTGTTTCAAGATACTAGTGGCGCCATCTCTCTAGACGAGTTACAGGAGGTCAACACAACGTAATGAAAAAAAATCAAATAAGAATTATTTAAATTTAATACCTATTTAAAATCACGGTCTAATTCAATATCCTCGTCAATCCATTATTGTCCCACTGCTGGGCACGGGTCTTCTCTCGGAACAACAGAGTTTTAGGCCACGGTCCACCGCGCTGGCCAAGTGTGAATTGGTGGACATCACACACCTCCAGGCACGCACACATAAATCAGTGGTGAGTGCCTGGGTTTGAACCTCTAACCTCCCGATTGAAAGGGCAAGTTTCAACTGCTCCATTCTGGTCCTATCAAAGGTTTATTACAGACGTTGTTAGACGTGAACTACATTCTCATACGCTACTTCAGTCATATAAAATTACTTAATTTGCAAAAAAAATTGTTCCGTTCCTTTCTGCGTGACTTTACTTTTGTAAGTAGTATGTATGTTTCTTCTACAATAATTATCATACGAGTCCACGAATTAATTCATCGATAATTAATTATTAATAATTAACTGCGATGCTCTACACCCCAATTAGTGTATTGTATTATTCATGTGCGGTCGAACCTGTTTAATTGTATCGAAGGAATTATATAGGTCGATGGAAACTGAGGGTATTTGTGTCTTTTGTGGTATGTCCTTGGGCAGTATGTTTAAACTCAACAAGAAATTTTAGAAATAAGAGTCGACTAAAATTTTCAGCCCTGTATTAGTTTTTTTATCATTTACTTAATTTAATGCTTTTCAGGGTTTCGCACATCTCATGGGTCCCTCTCAGTGGGGGCCCCTCAACAACAGCGCCGGCCGACGCTACGAATATAATTCTAATGACTTCTTGTGACCCGGCACCGAACGTCCAGAGGAACGGAGTTTTAGTCGGTAAGAGTCCGGAGGAGCATAAGGGTATTTACCCTTACGCTCCCACGGGTCGAAGGGGATCCATGGAGATTTCTCCGCGTTAAAAAAGGGTTTTGTATCAAAAGAGTAAAAACGGAACCCCATTATTAAGACTCCGTTGTTCGTCTTTCTATCAGTCACTACTTCATTTACTGGGTGGTAGAACTAGTGTTGTTCGACCGAGGAACTACCACTGCGACACCAATTTCTGGCGTGAAGCATTTCTTGCGTTTCTTTTCAGTAATTCAATAATTTTTTATTGCATTTAAACAGATAGAGGCCAGGTGTTGTAATTTTACAATATTTCACTGTTTATGCCCTATGGGCGTCCAATATTACAATGTCACAATAATATCATATTATGAACTAAATAACAAATGGATTTTCAAATTAATATTTGACGACCGGCGTGGCGGAGCGGTTACCATACCGGTCTGACGCGCAATGGGTCCCGGGTTCGATTCCCGGCCAGACAGGTATCTGAATGATGAGTTTAGATTCATGTTCTCGGTCTGGGTGATTGTGTATTCGTTTTGTGTGTGTGTCCATGGTACCCACAACACAGGAGAAAATCCTAGTGTGGGTCTAAGAGTGTAAAAAGCGTGTGTTTTTTAACAAATTAATAAATAGTGCAATAATGTAAAAAAAAACATGTATGTCAATTGCTATTACAGATTATTATAAATATATTATTTTATAGAATTACATTTAAAATAGATTAAAAATATATATTAAGCTATTTAACTTTAAGTCATATTAACACAAAATCTTTCTCTATTAAAATTCGTCTATGGTTTAGTAGCATTTTTGGAAGAATATTTTTAGTCATATTTTAAAACATGATAAATTGATATAGGTATTTTATTGTATCTGGTAAATTAATAAATATTGTAGGTGTCATACCGTAAGCGCTTTTCTTGAAAAATTTACTCTTTGAAACAGTAGTCGGTATTACATTCGTCCCTGTAGTTCCGAATCGTCGTAAAGACTAGACGGAACGGTGGGCCCAGACGCCCATCTGGGAGGAGCTCGATGGAGCAACGCGCTCAGAGGATTCCGGTTGCGGTCGGCCCGAGTTCCCGGAGTGCTCTTTATAGCGCCGAGGACAGCCACCGGGGGGGTTTTAGTGCGGTAAAAATCCCACATAACCCTGCGTCGCTTTTACAGCGTCGGGCACCTTTTGAAGGTTTCCCCCTCGAGAACAAAAAAAAAGTCGGCATTACATTACATTTTTTTTTTTTTGTATTCAATATTAAACAATTTTATATTTTCTTTAATGGTAACATTAAAGTATGTCCTATAAATAATATAAATGGCAATACCGCCTCATTGCAAAGTGAAACTCATATATAGACGTAAGAACTAATGTGATCTAATCAATTTAGAGGAGGAAAATGTACCAATCGATTAGATAAGGCTGTAATTTCCGTCCAAGTCTATCAAGTTTGCCTTTTTATTTTCCCTTAGAATTCCTATATGATGTCGTTGTCAAAATATTACTTAAATGTATCGAAAAATAGAAAGTAAATTGAAGGTTGTAGAACCAGTGTAGTTCGACCGAGGAAGCACCACCGCCACACCTATTTCTAGCGTGAAGCATTTCTTGCGTTTCGATGGAAGGGCGTGGTTGCCAGCACAATTTTATATGAGGAGACCATCATAGTCCTCCGGAGTAGCAACGCATCTGTGATTGATTTCAGCTAGAACGTATGTTCTGTATGAAGTTGATTACAGGTGTACACTACACTTACCATCAGGTGGACTGCATGCTCGTTTCCTACTTCAGTCAGATAAAAATAAATAAAATAAATAACGCCTAAATTACATTCGATGTGTTAAAATAATGATAAAAGTAATTGCATCAGAAGTAATATACTTCTACGTGTCTACTACGTCTACTACGTATCAACCCATTATTGTCCCACCGCTGGGCACGGTACTTCTTTCAGAATGAGAGAGTTTAGGCCATAGTACACCGCGCTGGCCAAGGACGAATTGTTGGACTTCACACACCTTTGAGAACTTTTTCTTTTTAAGAACTCTCGGGTGTGTAGGTTTCCTCACGATGTTTTCCTTCACCGAAAAGCAGTGATAATTAATTTATAATACGCACCTCGGACCTCCCGATCGAGAGGGCAAGTTTCAACAATTAGGCTATCACTGCTCTCACTTCTACGTGTATGTAAAAGAAAATAGTAATTGTACTTGAAAGTCAGTCAAACTTAATGGAAAATACAGGAGTTGCGCTCGATTAGTAGATCATTGCTTATTCAGATAAAAAATTCTTTTATAAGAATGAAATGCAGCGTTTACGTGTCTTTTGTACTGTAACAGAAATATCCGGAAACCGTATATATTCATTTCAATATCAATGAGGCCAAGTAGGCATTGAAAGAAAATTAAAAGAAACTATCTCAAAACATTTTACAAATACCACATTTTCCATTGCAACTGTAGTACTGTAACAGTATAAAATGATAACGACGACCCGCGTGGCGAAGCGGTTACCGTACCGGTCTGACGCGCAATGGTTTCCGGGTTCGATTCCCGGCCAAACAGGTATCTGAATGATGAGTTAAGGGGTCTGAGCCGCAATGGTCTCCGGGTTCGATTCCCGGCCAGACAGGCATCTGAATGATGAGTTTAGATTCATGTTCCTGGTCTGGGTGTTTGTGTATTCATCTTGTGTGTGTCCAAGGCACCCACGACACAGGAGAAAATTCTAGTGTGGCGCTACGAGTGTAGAAAGCATGTATGTCGTGTGTGTGTGTGTGTGTGTGTGTGTGTGTGTGTGTGTGTATGTGTGTGTGTGTGTGTGTGTGTATGTGTGTGTGTGTGTGTGTGTATTACAGATACTGAACGCGCATTCAAAAATCATTTTCTCAATACTCTATTTAAATTTAAAATTTCCATTCAGTTTTTCGTTCTATTTTCATTTTTGCCGCAGGACACAATATCAATATCCGTTGCATCAATATGCAAGAAGTGTTCGATCCTGTGAAGTAATGAATAACAAGACTTCGTGAGGATACTTCTTCATAGCTAGCGAGAAGCGAGTAACGATATATTTTGTAAAAAAAAACACATTCGCTTTCTACATTCATGGTTCAATAGTACGCTTCAATATCCGTTGCATCAATATGCAAGGAGTGTTCGATCCTGTGAAGTAAGAAATAACAAGACTTCAGGAGAAATAACACTTCAGAAGGTCACTGTTTCATCTCTCGCGAGCAGCGAGTAACTACATTGTTTTATAAAGTACGCTATCATCTACTACACTCACGCCCCAAACTACAATATACTACAATATCCGTTGCTTTAATATGCTTGGAGTGATCAGTCCTGCGAAACAATGAATAACAAGACTCTATAAGGCCACTGTTTCATCGCTCGCAAGAAGCGAGTAGCGATATTATTTTATAAAATAAACCTTTCGGTTTCAACTCATACCCATAACTACAAAACTCTGCAAAACTTCCCTACAATATCCGTTGCATCAATATGCAAGGAGCGTTGAGTCCTTCGAAGTAATTAATAACTCTCGTTGTTTGTTGCAGTACCCTTATAGTCTCCTATAAGGGTACTGCAACAAAGCTGGCGAGAAGCGAGTAACGATATTGTTTATGTACGACGACCCGCGTGGCGGAGCGGTTATCATACCGGTCCAACGCGCAATGAGTCCCGAGTTCGATTCCCGGCCAGATAGGTATCTGAATGATGAGTTTAGATTCGTGTTCTGGGTCTGAGTGTTAGTGTATTCGTCTTGTGTGTGCCCATGGTAACCACGACATAGGAGAAAATCCTACCGTGGGGCTATGAGTGTAGAAAGCGTGTTCTTTTTTTTAACTTCTTTACCATTTGAAGGTGGTAGAACCAGTGTAGTTCGACCGGGGAAGTACCACCGTCACATCTATTTCTAGCGTGAAGTATTTCTTGCGTTTCGATGTAAGGGTGTGGTTGCCGGCACATTTTTACATGAGGCGACCATCATAGTCCTCGGGAGTAGCAACGCATCTGTGTTTGACTTCAGATGGAACCCATGTTCTGTATGAAGTTGATTACAGATGTCCATGAGCGGTAGTGACCATTTACCCTCAGGTGGACTGCATGCTCGTTTGCTACTTCAGTCAAATAAAAAAAAAAACAGAAATATTTCTCGCGGGGGTACCTCACCATTCGAGCTATACTGGTTTTCTCATTTAATCACCTTTTAAATTGATTTTTCTATGATACAAAATAAATTACACTATGCACTATATTGCACAATAAATTACACTTATTAGATCCGCCAAGTCTCTTGGAAACAAGGAAGTCAAACAAAAACAAATACTGAAAATAAAAACAAAACCAGAGAGAATTTTCTACAAAGAATAACCGTTGGAATTATATTAAAAGTTCGAAACTCCTTATACTTTAAACGTAACTTCGTCAAGGCAACGTGCAAGTTTTTAGGGTTACGTACTCAAAAGAGAAAAACAAAAACCTACTAAGACACGTTCGTCCGTCTGTCTGTCTGTCACGAGGTTTTATCTCGTGAATTTCAGCCAGACAGTTGAAATTTACAAGGTGGTAGAACCAATGTAGTTCAACCGGGGAAGTACCACCGCCACACCTATTAGCGTGAAGCATTTCTTGCGTTTCGATAGAAGGGTGTGGTTGCCGACACACTTTCACATGAGGCGACCATCACAGTCCTCGGGAATAGCAACGCATCTGTTATTGACTTCAGATGGAACCCATGTTCTGAATGAAGTTGCTTACAGATGTCGCAGGGCGGCAGTGACCACTTACCATTAGGTAGACTGCATGTGCGTTTGCTACTTCAATGTTATAAAAAAATAGAGGGTGCTCCCAGACAACAAACATGTTCTTTTTGATTCATCAAAACTTGCAACAGTGTGTTAACAAGTGTTTTTTTTGCCGTCTTATATAGGTAAGGGTACGGAACTCTTAAGTATGTGCGACTCGCACTTGGCCAATTTTTTGTTCTAAAACTGTTTATAAACGCGCTGGAGTTTAAATTTTAAGTTGTTTCATGAACATGATAGGAAATAGTTTTTTACTAGTTATTTTATACTAGGTGTTTCTCGCGGTTTCACCCGCGTTTGTAACACCTTCGTACTAACTTTTGATCCATTGGATATATATTTTATGTAAGAAAGTCTAAATGTTATCTGAAGATAATAGCCATTATTTTTTTTTATTTTTTAATTAAATTCTGTGGGTTTGAAACCATGTTCAATAATAGGTTGACGAGAAGGATTTGAAACCATTTCAAATACATTCATCGTCAACCAATTATTGTCCCACTGCTGGGCACGGGTCTTGTCTCAGAATGAGAGAGTTATAGGTCATAGTTCACCGCGCTGGCTAAGTGCGAATTGGACAAAAGTCTTACTGAAATAAAATGAAATATCGGATAAATCACATGAACATGAAAAAGAAGTATATATAAAGAAAAATGAAGTATTCTTCAATAAATTCCTATTTCTAGGAAGTACAATGATCACAAAAGGTCGCTGCATTCCCCTTGACAAAACATAAAAATTCCCAAATACCTTTGAGCTTCGAAAATCAAAGGTTTTTGAACGTCAAAGGACTTTAAATTTCCTTTTGGCGATTCGACTTGACAGAAGACAGCACAGCTTATGTTCGGAGTCGATGCAGGATTTAAAAACTGAAAGACATTTTTAAATATATCCTTCGTCATATAACTTTGAAGCTTGAAACATATAAAAAAAAAACTTGAAATTACTTTTATGTGACTGTAAAGTAAAAATATTTTTTAGAGACTATGCTACAGAATCCTGAATGTTATTAAGGCAGCCTCGACGCTTACAAATACTTGAAAAATTGAATAATAGACCATGTCATAGGTGGCGTCCCTGTAGTTCCGGGATTAGAATAGGGCTACGGCATCCCTTGCCTGTCGTAAGAGGCGACTAAAAGTGGCTTCCGGGGTTGCGGGGACGGCTAGAGTGGGAGCTCGAACAGTTTGGTTCGTTTTGCCCAGAGTGACTGAACTGACCAGATTGCCCGGAGTGACTGAATTGCCAGGATTGCCCGGAGTGACCGATTTGCCCGGATTGTCCGGAGTGACCGGAGTGCTTAGAGTGCCTAGAGTGACCCGAGTGCCAAGAGTGCCCGGAGACCCCAAAATTACTGGGTTGCCCAGAGTGACCAGAATGCCCGGAGTGACCGGAGTACTTGGAGTGCCCAGAGTGACCGGAGTGCCAGGAGTGCCCGGATTTTGCTGGATGACGGTACTATATGAGCGCCGACTTCAGAACTATGTAACACACCCGTTGTTAATACATGGATAATAAATGCGTCGTTTGTGAAAGATACTCCGTAGTATGAAATAATTATCTCATACTATATTTTTTTACACCAAAAATTTAAATGTTAGCTCAAAAAAAGCATTGTAAAAAAAATTTCGCCACCGAAATCATCTTTGTGTCTGAACTCAAGCATGCATGTGAAAAATTGTCATATTCCAAAAAGCTTTTTCGTAAATGAAAATGAAAACTAAAGTTGTATGTCACAAAATAGTGTAACCCGAACCCAGAACATTCCGTTTTTCGAAATAAACACTTATTTTAATCTATCTTTTCAAGGTGGTAGAACCAGAGTATTTCGACCGGGGAAGTATCACCGCCACACCTATTTCTACAGAAGGTCTTACATAGGTACACAATTACACCAAACTTCAATATTTTAATTGTGAGTTTTATTTATTATTTTCTGATAGGAGTAACAAACGAGCATTCAGTCCACCTGATGGTAAGTAGCCATTGCCGCCCGTAGACATCAGTAACCGACTGCATATAGAACATGGGTTCTATCAGAAATCAATTACAGATGCGTTGCTACTCCCGAGGACTAGGATGGGCGCCTCAAATAAAAGTGTGCCGGTGACCACACCCTTCCATCGAAACGTAAGAAATGCTTCACGCTAGAAATAGGTGTGGCGGTGGTACCTCCCCGGCCGAACTACGATGGTTCTACCACCTGGTAAACCATAGTCCACTTACGATCTTTTGAGGTCGACTGCTCTAGGCCTTCCGTTATGGAATTTTAACAGTAGGCACCACTTTAGGCGAAAATGTTGTTGATCATGGTGTTAATGCCACTATTACGATATCTACAGAAAGAAAGGAATCCTTTTCTTCCTGTGCCCTGTACAATTTTCAAGTCTTTTTGACGACCCGCATGGCGGTACGGTGACCACACCGGTCTGACTAGTAGTAGGTTGCGGGTTCGATTCTCAGCCAGACAGATATCTCAATTATGAGTTTAGATTCTTGTTTTGGGTCAGGGTAATACATACAGACGACTGCGTTGGTCACACAGACGACTGCGTTGATCACACAGAGGACTGTGTTGTCCACACAGACGACTGCGTTGGTCACACAGACGATTGTGTGGATCACACACAGGATTGCTTTGTCCACACAGACTATTGCGTTGGTCACTCGAGGACTGCGTTGATCACACAGAGTATTGCGTTGTCCATACAGACTATTGCGTTGGTCACACAGACTATTGCGTTGGTCACTCAGACGACTGCGTTGGTCACACAGACGACTGCGTTTATCACACAGACTATTGCGTTAGTCACTCGAGGACTGCGTTGGTCACACAGACTATTGCGTTGATCACACAGACGACTGCGTGGATCACAGGAAGGACTGCGTTGTCCACATAAGCTATTGCGTTGGTCACACAGACGACTGCGTGGATCACACAGAGGACTGCGTTGTCCACACAGACTATTGCGTTGGTCACACAGACTATTGCGTTGGCCACACAGACTATGTACCTAATATCTAAATCAATGAAGAAACTTATAATGTGGGGCTATGAGTGTAGAAAGCGTTTTTGTAGTCTTTTAGAGCGTCGAACCCAGAACCTAAGTAGTAGATGTATTATATAGCCACTGCTATAAGTCTATAGAAAGGGACATACACCTTCCACATATGTGTCGTATGTAAAACAAGGTTCAATTAAACCGGACGCTTTAAAGGAATTCCTATTCCTTTTATTCCTGAATTCTCTTTTGGCTTCGCTGTGGTAAAAACACTGGCTCGCCAGAGCATATATTTGATTCTGTTTCAGCCGGTTAAATGACCTGTATCCTGTTTTTTATAATCCTTTTACAGTTTTAAGCTAACTCCTGGCTATTGCCTGTGAGGTCCACTTGTGATCATTGGGAGTTTTAAAATAAAAACTCTCTGTACCTACGCAGTAGTAAAATATTTTTCATAACGTACGTTATTTTTTTTAATGGTAAATTATTAATTAAAATATGGTAAAATTATTAAACTTTAAAGGTGGTAGAACCAGTATAATGTGACCGGGGAATAACCAACGCCACACCTATTTCTAGCGTGATGTATTTCTTGCGTTTCGATAGAAGGGTGTGGTTGCCGGCAGACTTTCACGTGAGGTGTCCATCATAGTCATCGGTAGTAGCAACGCATGTGTGATTGACTTCAGATGAAACCCATGTTCTGTATGTAGTTGATTACAGATGTCCATGGGCAGAAGTGACCACACTTACCATCAGGTGGACTGCATGCTCGTTTGCCACTTCAGTCAGATAAAAAAAAGTGGTTAATTGTTAACTAGCCATTAATTAAAACCGTAAATTAATTTAACAATCTATGAAGTGGTCAACTGACTAAATGCTGAATCTGGTCTGCTCAGAAGTGGGTTTGGACTGTAATCCACTAATTTCATTGCATTTTTTGAGACACTTCACAGTCCTTGATAGATTTTGAAAAACCCAAAAAACCTAAGTTCGTCGACGTATTCAGAACATAGTACAAATACTGGGTTTTCCTTTTTAATCAATACATTTTTTTTTCTTTTTCGTATAATTTATTTCAATTTAAATAAGTATTACATGTAAGTATCCTTGTTATGTTTTCCTGTATTTAAGCAAGGGATAATTAATGCATACAATTTCGCATAAACAGAGATCCGTTTCTGGTATTTAATTTTAGGAACTTATAATTTAAAGGCTGATCTACAAAACTACTACAGTCTATGATAAATCACTACATAGTGTAAAACAAAGTCGCTTCTCGCTGTCTGTCCTATATATGCCTAGATCTTTAAAACTACGCTACGGATTTTCATCCCGTTTTTTAATAGATATAGTGATTCAAGAGGAAAGTTTTATCTATAATACACGTATAATATTGGAAAGAAACACTGATCATTTTAGATTTTTGACTTTTAGGCGGAACAAAGTCTGCCGGGTCAACTAGTAATAAAAATAAAAGAAAATTTTAATCTTAGATGATCTCAATTCTAGTCTGCGTAGGCGAAAATATAAATGACGAATATTTATGAATACTCGATAATAATAATTAATACTTGTTCTACGGTTGGTCTTAGTTTAAGTATATATAATTATGTATGGTACCACATACATTTTTATGCATAATATCGTGGAGAAAGACTAATAATTTTAGATTTATTACTTTAAGGCTGAACGAAGTTCGCCGGATCAGCTAGTGTATAAATGTATAAATTTTTGTACTCGTATGTACGTTAATTTCATATAATTGGAATATATACTGACATATCATTGGAATCAATTCAGTTTGTAGAGTAACAATAAAATACTATATGATTTTTAATTATGGAAAGTAAAATATATGTATAAAGTATAAATTATATTAATCATTAAAAAATAATAATTACTAGTTATACTTTTTATTTTTAACTAAAAAGCTCATTCCGCTGCGTTCCTTTGCAGTTTTTTAATCCTCAAGATCTTTTTCATCCGGCTTCAAAACCATTTATAAGCTCCAAGTGACAAAAACACGGGCACAAGTCGAATGCAAAAATTTGTCGCAATTTCCAAGCTTTTGTCGGAAACGAAAACCGAAAAGCTTTGCCTTTTTGTCGTTTTGTCGCACCGTACTGCAAACTTTTCATCCCGCTCGAAGTCAGTGGAATCAGTGCTTGGTATTCTCTTTTCGGTGTATTTTTGGTAATATACACTACTAATATAGATTCGTCGGGGCTTTAAATTTCAAAAGGTATTTTGGTCAGCTACAGTTTCCATTTCAATCAATGTTATCTTCGGGGCAAAAAGTATTCTACGAGATTCTGAAAGGATTCTTTATTTATACAGGATAGTAAAGTAAAACCTGCTCCATCTATTTTTAAATAACTTTACATAGAAGATTAAGGCAAACAACAATACTGGTTTTGGATATACATTTACTCTCTACTTCTACTTAATTATGCCATATGTTATAATCCATGAAGGCAATCGAAAAACAAAATCAAAAAGTTTTTAAAGCGTGCAATGGGCGGAAAATAGTCCATAGTAAACTTATTTTGTTCAAGATAATTATGAAACCTATGCAGCAGTGATAGCCTAATGGTTGAAACTTGCCCTCTCAATCGGGAGGTCCGAGGTTCAAACCCAGGCACACACCACTGATTTATGTGCGTATTATACATTAATTATCACTGCTTTTCGGTGAAGGAAAATATCGTGAGGAAACCTACACACCCGAGAGTTCTTAAAAAAAAAAAGTTCTCGGAGGTGTGTGAAGTCCACCAATTCGCACTTGGCCAGCGCGGTGGACTATGGCCTAAACTCTCTCATTATGAGAGAAGACCCGGGCCCAGAAGTGGGACAATAATGGGTTGACGACACGACACAATTATGAAACCAAATCCACCAATTCGCACTTGGCCAGCGCGGTGGACTAAACACTTTCATTCTGAGAGAAGACCCGTGCTAAGCAGTGCGACAATAATGGGTTGACGAGAGGCGAGAGAATTATGAAACACCAAGAACTAAGTACGCGGTAGTACAAGTATGATAATCCGAAGATAATGTTCACGTACTTGTGTATTGAAATCTAGTTACTAAGATGCCCCGGGCATTAGCTCGTTCCGGATATACCTACATTCATTTCACCCCGTTGTTGTAAATACCCAGGCATGTACCGGGTATATCCAACATGAGCTATTCGTTAACTAAAGCTTACTTTTACGGACTTTGTATGCGTGAAAAGAATGTAATTTGTGCATTCTATGATAACAAAATGTTGTGACGTAGGAAAATTGTACAATAGGTCTTATAATCACTACATGGTATAAAACAGAGTCGCGTCACGCTGTCAGTCCCTATGTATACTTAGATCTTTAAAACTACGCTACAGACTATAATGCAGTTTTTTTTAATTGATAGAGTGATTCAAGAGGAAGGTTTTTATGTATAATACATGTATAATATAGTGGAGGAACTCTAATAATTTTTGATTTTTGACTTATATAACTAGTTTTATAATAATTCTAGCGGTCACCGTCGCCCATAGACATCTGAAATCATAACATATCGGATTGGAATCGTCTGATACTTAGTGGCCACTGCCGCCTATGTCCGTTCGTAAGCAATAAATACGGTTTCTATCTGAAGTAAATCACAGATGCGTTGCTGATCCCGAAGCCTAAAATGGCCTCCGCATACCAGCGAGCCGACAACTACACCATGGCCAAAACGCAAGTACTCCTACACGCCTGAAATAGTTGTGCCAGTGGTATGGCCGAAACATATGCGTTGTACCACATTGCAAATCTCAACTTACCACACCCTTCGAAGTTGAAAACAGCAGCAATGCACTGATGTTATAAGACATACGGCGTGGAGACGTGGTATTGGTGACGTTGGTGCCTCCAGATACAAAACAGGTGAGAAAGACCTTGTTTTTTTTTTTGTTTACGGCAATCCTTCAAAAGATACCCGACGACGTGGAAGCGACGCAGGGCTATGTGGAGGATTTTTACCGCACTAAAATCGCCCGGTGGCAGTCCTCGGCGCTAAAAAGAGGACACCGCGATCTCCAAAGGAACGCAACCGGAATCCTCTGAGCGCGTTGCCCCATCGGGTTCCTCCCAGATGAGCGGCTGGGCCCACCCCTCCGTCTAGTCTTTACGACGGTATGCGACCACATGTACCGCCGTCCTTCCTGGAATCGCCTGGCTAGACGGTTCAAGCTCCCACTCTAGCCGCCCGCCATCCCGAAAGCTCCTTTTAGTCGCCTCTTACGACAGGCAGGGGATGCCGTAGCTCTATTCTGATTCTGGAACTACAGGAACGCGGCGCCGTTACCGGCGGCCGCGGCAGTTTTTTCTCCGAGCGGGTTTAGCGCGCTCCCTGGCCCTTTCGGCGTCTTCTTTCGCTGACATGACGTCCTCGCAGAAGGTGATAATGCCGTTCCAGGCCTCTCGCCGCTGAACCATCGCCGCAACGACAGCCGCCGGAGAAAGGTCCGCTCCAACTTTTTGGACGAGGATCCGCCGCTGAGACTCCTAAGCTGTGCAGTACTCAAGCGTGTGCTGTGTGAATCCTCGTCGTGCCCGCAATGGTGACAGAGGGCCGTCACCTGTCTCTCTATCCTGTTCAGATACTGACCAAAACAGCCATGTGCGGTCAGCATCTGAGTCAGGCGGTAGGTTACTCCACGGTTGCTTTTCATCACTCGTGGAAGTTCGGCAGGATAGCGTGACCACCCTTTGGTGTACGTTATGTGGCTTCTTGAGTCGCTCACGCCAACACCTCAGAGCGCGCACTTTGTCTCTCCCCCGATGCACTTCGATCGTCCCTTGTCCCTTCCCTTGTCCCGTCGAAGAGTTGAGAGAAACCGCCTTCAATATTCACCACCGATTTAATTTACTTCTACTTAACGTTGAATCAAAACCAAATTATGACATTAAATAAAGCTAAACATCTCATTAACTCGATTAATTAGCACAAATAGGCGTAATTTCTTATATTATTCTAGAATTGGAGGTAATTTTTCGTAACAGAATTACTAGAGGCGGGACAAAGGAGACATCATTAGCCAAGTTTGCCGAAGGTCGTGTCTCGTGTCGGCACAGAATCTATAGAGCAGCGGTTCTCAATGTTAAAAAAACCTTACGCATTCTAAAGAATATTTGTAACATTCTTACTAGGTATTTTTTTTTATACTTGACCGGGAAACCTTCACAAGATACTCAACGCCGTGGGAGCGATGCAGGGTTATGTGGGATTTTTACGGCACTAAAACCCGGTGGCCGTCCTCGGCGCTAAAAAAGAAGACTCCGCGATCTCGAAACGACCTCAACCGAAATCCTCCGATCCTCTGGGTGGAGCCCGTAGCCCCATCGGACTCCTGGGCGGCTGGGCCCACCGCTCTGTCTAGTTTTTACGACGGTATGCCACCACACATACCGCCGTCCTTCCCGGGATTGCCTGATCGAACGGTTCGAGCTCCCACGCTAGCCGTCTGCAACCCCGGAAGCCCGTTTTAGTCGCCTCTTACGGGCAGGCAGGTAATGCCGTAGCCCTATTCTGATCCCGGAACTACAGGGACTCACTAGGTATAGTATACACTTACTAGGTATAGTGAGGTTGGAGGTCGCAAAAACACTAATTGTATTTCTATGAACTTTGGCACCCAGAAATTTTATGATTTTGTCTATTTTTTAAGGAAAATCAACTTTATTTATTTTGTTTACTAATTAGATAAAATTGTAGACAAAATAAATAAAGTAGACTACAAAATGTCAAAAACTATAAACAACGTACTACATATATTTCATGAAAATGTATGTATGGACTGTAAACGTTATACATCAAACCCTGTCTTTCGTAGCTTCAAGTTGAGAACCGCTTTGATGAGACTTGCTCCGAAATATGGATTGTATTTCAAAGCGACGAGACAAACCTAGTAGAAAAGCTTATTATTCGAAAATTATAACTAAAATGAAACTGACTACTCGACTTATTAACCGATTTCGGCTAAGCGCGAGTCGGACTCGCGTATGGAGGATTCCGTACCATTTCGTACTATGAATAATAAAGTTTGAACGGTTTTCCAACTACCAAGATACGTTTGTTTTTAATAGTGCTTGTATGAATTACAAAGTTATGTTATTCACTTTTTGAAAAAGTACTTTATCTCAAAAACTGTTAACCGTATCTTGTTTGAACCAATTTTCGTTGAAAGTTATCTTTCCCATAAATAACAAACATTTTATCCAGATTTTTCACTCGGTTAGTTTAAAAGTAGGTGGAGGTGGACACACATTTTATCGCTTTGAAAGGGCTGATTTCAAAATATCGACAGTGAGAAAAAATAATTTTAGAACCCTCAAAGCTATATTTGAAGATCTTTCTATAGACATCTCGCGCGTGTAAGATATTTTTTTTTTAGTTTCAGTCCATTCATAGGGAGGACCCCTATATTTAATATATTTTATTTTTCCACATAATTCGGTAGAGGTTCCGACTTTTGCCATTCGGCCACGGAACCCTAAAAGGCTGTATATGTTTCTATATATGTTCACCGATTTCTACGCAAACTGGATTTCATAAATTGGCCTTTAGTTCGGTATCGCAATTACTGCTTCACGCTAAAAATAAAACACGCTTTCTACACTCCTAGCCCCACACTAGGATTTTCTCGTGTATCGTGAGTACCATGTATGTACATACACAACACGAATACACAAACACCCAGACCCAGAACATGAATCTAAACTCATGATTCAGATACCTGTCTGGCCGGAAATCGATCCCGGAACCCATTGCGCGTCAGACCGGCATGGTAACCGCTCCGCCACGCGGGTCGTCAAAATTGGCGTGGTGGTGGTACCTCCTCGCTCGAACCAAAACCATTCTACCACCCTGAAAGAATAAGGCCTCTATACTAAGGTACTTCACAGAGCAGTGATAGGTTGAAACTTGCCCTCTCGATCGACAGGTTCGTGGTTTAACCCCAGGCATGCACCACTGATTTTTCTAAAATTATGTGCGTATTAGAAATTAATTATCACTGCTTTTCGGTGAAGGAAAAAATTGTGAGGAAACCTACACCTGAGAGTTCTTTAAAAAAAGTTCCCGGAGGTGCGTGAAGTCCACCAATTCGCACTTGGCCAGCGCGGTGGACTATGGCATATAACTGTCTCGCTCCGGGGCGAGACCCGTGCCCAGCAGTGGGACAATAACGGGTTGACGACTAAGGTACTACATATTTCGGTCATTTTATACATCAATGCTTTCTTAACAATAACTACGAAGAGAAATATGTGTTGAGAGTATAAAAGCTACATTATGAAATTTATGTCAGATACAATTGTTTTGTTTATAGCTTATCTATCCATCCATCAGCTTTTTCGGTCCACCGCTGAACATAGGCCTCCCCTAAATGGCGCCACTCCAACCGGTCCTGTGCCCTCTGAATCCAACGGTTATCCGTTGTCTTCTTAAGGTCGTCCGTACACCTGGGGCGACCTGGGCTCCTTTTGCCTAAACGTGGTCACCACTCATCAAACTCCGCTACGCTCCTCCATTGCAATTGATCGTTAGGGTCTTCAACGAAAGGACATGGCCAACTTCCGTCTAATTTATCAGATCTAGTTTGCTCCTGTCCATTACACATAGCAAAACTGCTTTTCAACTCATAGCTATTGTGACGATAACCCATTATTGTCGGACTGCTGGGCACGGGTTTAGGCCATAGTCAACTGTTGAAACTTGGACGAGATCCGACACACGATCGAGAGGGCAAGTTTCAATCGTTAGGTTATCACTGCTGGCTGCATATCCATTGGTTTGAATTAATTAGAAATTGACCACCGTTTTAGTTTTTCATTTCTCGTCAACCCATTATTGTCCCACTGCTGGGCACGGGTTCTCCCTCAGAATGAGAGAGTTTAGGCCATAGTCCACCGCGCTGGCCAAGTGCGAATGGTGGACTTCACACACCTCCGATAACTTTTTTTTTTAAGAACTCTCGGGTGTATAGGTTTCCTCACTATGTTTTCCTTCACCGAAAAGCAGTGATAATTAATTTCTAATACGCACATAAATCAGTGGTGCGTGCCTGGGTTTGAACCTCGGACCTCCCAATCGAGAGGGCAAGTTTCAACCATTAGGCTATCACTGCTCACCATTAGGCTATCACTGGTCAGTTTTTCATTTACGTACATCGTAATGCTTTGTGACTGTGAAACGTATTCTTTAATATATTTTGGATACGCTAAATGCAATAAAACCAATATTCAGTTCATCATGAGTCAACTTTCAATCACCCACGTCTAGGTAGACTTTTTAAACACGCGTGCAATCGCAGGACATTGCTAGTTGATTAATTATATAATATCAATCTCACTTGATACTTGATGATGATTGTAAAATACAATCACACTAAACCTACACGTATTAAGTACACAAAAGTTTTTATTAATATCAAAGAAAACTATATATAATAAAGCTAACAAAATGTTACCATAAATAGCCCATCAACCTACTGCCGTCGTTTACGAACAATTTATTACTAAATAAATTTGTTTCTATGTTCAAGAAAAAAAGGTTTAAGAATTCTATACCGAAAAAAGCTTTATTTTAGACCAAAAACCAAATGAATATCGCTAGTCTGAAACCAAAACGAATCGTCCACAAATTTATTAGTCGTGTTTTCTTAGCAAATTCTTAAAGGAAAAATGTACACAATTACTTATGTCAATGCGAGTGAACAACACATTCTACTTTCCTTTTCTATGAAAAGGATTTATGCCGGACAATCCATTACACTAATACGGTTGAAAAATGCAGGCTTTTGATTTATACTGTATTCCTGCGATCGACGTGTGCATTTTGTTGTAAAAGTAGTAGCAGTCGAACTGATGCGATCACCTGAAGCAAACGAGCATGCAGTCCACGTAAGTGTAAGCATGTAAGTGCATCGATATAGAAAAACCCTATTTCTATATCGATGCGTATGCGTGCAATGTATGTTTGTCATACAAAGTTTTATATGCGGACGAAATCAAGGTGCAGCTTAATAATCCCCACTAATATAATAAATGTTTTTGTAAGTTTGTTTGTAACGCTTTCACGCCAAACCCGATCAACCGATTATCGTAAAACTTTGTACACGTATTTTTAAAGGTATTAGGACGAATATAGAATACAAAAAATTGTTAATTTAATAAAAGTATTATAATAAAAAAATATTATATATTATAAAAAAAAATATTAAAAGTATTAGTCTATAAATGTGAAAGTTTGTGAGGATGTTTACTCTTTAAAGCAACAATTATAGATCGCATTTCGTTGAAATATTCCAAGGTGGTAGAACCAGTGAAGTTCGACCGAGGAAGTACCGCCACACCTATTTCTAGTGTGAAGCATTTCTTGTGTTTCAATAAAAGGGTGTGGTTGCCGGCACACTTTCACATGAAGCGATCATCATAGTTCTCGGGAGTAGCAACGCATCTGTGATTGACTTCAGATGGAACCCATGTTCTGTATGTAGTTACAGATGTCCATGGGCGGCAGTGACCACTTACCATCAGGTGGACTGCATGCTCGTTTGCTACTTCAGTCAGATAAAAAACACAGATAGTTTATGAGCTATTGGCTAGATAGTTTATTAGCTTAATACATATGATACTCTTTACCACAATAAGCGCCAGCAAAGCGGGCAGAGACGCGGGTATAAACTAGTCTATAATTGAATTCTCAAATCTCAAGACCCATTAGTAGTGTTTATGTCCACAGATGCACAAAGTTTCCAACTCTTTAATATAAATTATTCGGGACACGTCGTTCAACAATTCGCGGATTTATGAAGCTACGTGCTTAGTCCTGGGCGGTGGAGTAAGGCATAAGCGCCAGCGTTATTTTTTTTATAAATTTGATTTTTATTACTGAACATAATTTTAAACGTTAATTATCGATAATAATTATTGTATTACTAAATTTTGTGTAGTTAAAGTAATATGAGATTTTTCATTTCTTTTCGTTGGAAATCAAATGATTAAATATTACCAAGGATAGAGACTATCATATCAAATTGCGTAATAATCGCAATTAACTATTTACTCACTTGAAAATAGAAGTTTTAAAATAAAGTATTTAGCGATAATTATGTAAAAGACAAATCTCTCTTTTTAAATATTTTTATTTTTATTATTATTATTTTATATTTTGATTATTATTATTTATCAAACAAACATTAAACAAAAGAAAATAATATTACAAAATTATTATTTATCTCATTGAATCCTAATCATATTTCTTACATTAAGTATTTGTTCTGATAAATAGCATCGTAAGATATAATTTCCTATCTACAAAACGATATTTTTTCTGCTGGAAAAAAATGTTGGCATAAGGTAATGTATAACATTACCTTATGCCAACATTTTTTTCCTCTCATGGCGCGGGTACAAATTTTTTTACTTCAAAAATAACAATTACTTTATTTGCTTTATACGATCCGGAAAATTGGATCGATGAGAAAAAGACCCACAAATCCAACTCAATCATCGTTTCATCCGGAAAGCCTTCGCAAAATTAATACAACGCCTGTCACGCTCTCTAACCAGCTCGACTATAATCAGTTCTCAGATCGATTGAATGGAGCCAAGACTTAAGACCAATACTTGGCAGACAGCCAAATCAAGTAACGCTGTTATTCTTGATAGCGGGAAGTATTATCTACAGAGCGTACGTGTAATAAGGCAAGTGGTAATAGCAATTGCTGGATTCTATTCCGTTTTGTTAGAAGTTTAGTTTAGTTAAGACACCGGAATAGCAGAAGTTAAATACACAGATAACGGAAATGTTACTGTTAGTCAGAAATTTGTACAGTAAGGATTTGGGCCCAATACAGTTAAACGTTAAAGAGTTCTATACGAAGTTAACCGCGCAGCAAGTTACATAGAACGTGGAAAACGATGTTATATAGAAGTGATAACAATGATTCAACTTCTTGAGGAAAATAATAAGCCAAATCTAAGTATAGAAAAAATGACAGCGTAAATTTTAAATTAAACCCTTCGTGTTTTATTGCAGTAACATTACCGTAACTTTTTAATCATACGACTAATGATAAGCGCTATATTCTGCTTTAAAGAGTAGGCAACCAATAATTTAGTTGTACAAGGTAACATTGTATATATGATCGATTAATATAAATATTCCAGTCTTAGTTACATAAATCCATATACATTATAACAAATATCTATGAGCGACAGTGACCACTACATATTAGATAAACGCCAAGTCCGTTTGCATTTCCATTTACATACAAAATTATATATAAATGAAATGGGACAGGAGAAAGGCATATAATAACACAAGCCTCATTACATTAATACGTAAACGGTTGGATGAAGATAATACCTTCTAGCGTCAAGAATAATACTGAGCTTTAGTTAACTTGGCAAGACGCCAAGTATTAGCTTATTCTTGTCTCTAACTAATTTATCTTAATGAAATTAAAAAAATAAGTAGGAAGCCAGTATTGTGCCTAGATATTTTTTATAGAAGCATTTTACCTGTTCTGGTGCTTTAAACATCAGCGTTGACCAAATTTCAATAATATCTCACAACAGTTTTATGTACGTTCAAATATTACCTCATCCAAAAATAGTAACATAAACATCTTTAATTTAAGAATAACTGTCATTCCTTTTACTAACATTTCTTTTCTTTGATATGTCATAAAAATCGTTGCGTAGGATTCCGGTTGCGGTTGGACCGAGTTCCCGGAATCCTCTTTATAGCACCGAGGACGGCCACCGGGGGGGTTTTAGTGCGGTAAAATCCCACATAACCCAGCGTCGCTCCCACGGCGTCGGATACCTTTTGAAGGTTTCCCCTCGAAAACAAAAAATAAAAAAAATATTTTTAACTTCTAAATTATTAATTAATTGAATTTTCTAAGATTTTTCATAGACGGATAAATTTGCCATAACATTTTACTCCTGAGAATGAGAAATTGTCAAAAACTTGTTATCCGAAAAAAGTACATCGAAAAGGTTATAAAAATGTTTACAAAAGCGGTTCTAAACGCTATAGCTAATAACTTAACCCCGACCCTGCACTTTGGATTACTGAGGAATTGCTCCGCCTAAAATTGGTACGAATTGGGACGAATTGTAAGGACTCAGCCATCTTGCCTTTAAGTTATATTTGGCTGTTGTGTGGAAGATGGCGTAGAAAGTATACGAAATGCAGCACTTAGCATGAAATGTGATGAAAACTCAACGAGCGACCTTACGTTTTCTCGCGATTTTCCGTGGTGCGCGTCGGCACAACCTTTTATCCTTATGTTGTCTGTAAATTAGTTTATTTGGCAGTTGTAGTGATATAAAACCTCTCTTTTCCTTCGCAAATACAGTTTTTGAAGTGAAACTTCTTTAGGCGCATGAGGGTAAAATTTTTACAGATGAAACGTCACGCCGGTATGCAACGGACGTGTCGGAAAAGAGAGAGAGAGTGATCGAGACCGATTGAGAGAGAGTAAGACAGGGCGAACGTAGCATGAGCAACTAGCCGTGGAGTGAGAGTAGGGAGCAAGCGAGTGAGAAAGATTGAGAGAAAAAGTGAGACAGAGCGAACGTCGTATCACGCCTTTTTCCCTTCCTCTTAATCTTGGAAATTTAAAGTTTTAGATTTGTATAAATATAAACAAGGTTTATAAATTAGTTCGCCAAAGAAGTTTCACTTCTGACATGTGTACTTTGTACGCACGCATGTTTTTTTATGCACTTTGGGTACTACCCATTATAGTCCCACTGCTGGTGACGGGTCTTCACTCAGAATGAGTTAATTTTAGGCCATAGTCACCGCGCTGGCCAAGTGCGAATTGGTATTTATGCACTTAGCATGATTAATTTTATAAGTTCACTGCAAGAATTCAGATATTTCAGAGTTAAGACAGGTGGATCAAAAACTGTTGGAAGGGAGCTCTATGCTCCACGTGAGGGGGGGTCGCGGAAGCGACCAGGCACCGGCGGGTTCGCGGATGAATGTGAAAGTGCGCCCGCGTCCCGCCAAAGGGTGCGGAGGTGAAAACACAGTGGGGGTTTAGCCGGTAAGAGACCGGCATAACCCAGCTACTGCCCCGGGCGGCTGGGTATCCATGAGGATTACCCACTTAAAAAAAAAAGGTGGATCAAAAACTAGTTTGATATAATCAGAAAGAATAAACACCGTATGACCAAGAATACATATTGCTTACTTGAACAGAATTAAATATGTTCTTGACTAAAAGCAATGAGAAGAGAACCTTACCTATAAGAGAAACAGTTTTCTTTTTATATGACTGAAGTTAAATAGTTACCTTTAAACTATTGTCATATAACAGGCGCCGTCTACAGACAATACAAAAATAGGCAATTACCTTCCTCCTAATTAAAAGACAAAAGTTAAGTTGCAGGTGGTAGAACCAGTGTAGTTCGACACGAGAAGTACCACCGTCACACCTATTTCTAGCGTAAAACATTTTTTTGCGTTTCGATGGAAAGTTCGTTTCGTTGTCCGCACTTTTATATGAGGCGACTATCACGGTCCTCGGGAGTCGCAACGCATCTGTGATTGACTTCAGATAAAAACCATGTTATATTTGAAGTTGGTTACAGATATCCATGGGCGACAGTGACCACTTACTATCAGGTGGACTGCTTGCTCGTTTGCTACTTCAATCAGATAAAAAAAGTTAAAAGTTTAACAAGAATTAGAAATTATCAGATTAGACACAGAAAAAGAAAAACCCATTAAAAAGAAAAGAAAATCTTCATGTTATCTCCGAGGAAATCTATCAAATTTTCCGATAGGCGTTTAAAAGTAAGGCTTCTATCGGAATCGAAATGCGGATATGAACTCGACGGGTGTTCGCGATGATTGATGATCGCCATTTGCAATTCCGTAGAAGATACATCTGAAAAAGTATCGATAGAGCCTTAAACATTGATTTGAAAAGTTGTGTAGATAAGATTTGGTCGGTTGGTTTAGCTTCGACTATTTTGATGAGCATATAGGTGACCCGACGAACTTCGTTCCGCCAAAGGTAAAAAATCTAAAATTATGTGTTCCTCCACTATATTATGCATGTATTATACATAAAAACCTTCCTTTTGAATCATTCTATCTATTAAACTGCATTAAAATCTGTAGCATAGTATTAAAGATATAAGCGTACATAAGGACAGACAGCGGAAAGCGACTTTGTTTTATACTATGTAGTGATTATTCATGATCTATTTTTATCACAAAAGTGACGTCATGATTCATAATCCTTCATTATTGTGTCGGTTACTACAGTAATACAACACAACGTATGCTACTCGCATGTTTCTTGATTTATTCTTTTTTATTTGTTTGAAGTAGCAAAAAAGCAAGCAGTCCACCTGATGTTAAGCAGTCACTGCAGGGCAGTTATCTAAGAAAAAATGTGTCGATTGTACCACCCGAAGGTGGTAGAACCAGTATAGGTCGACCGGGGAAGTACCACCGCCACACCTATTTCTAGATACAAGGGTGTGGTTGCGGCACACTTTCACATGAGGCGACCATCTCAGTCTACGTGGGTAGCAACGCATCTGTGAGTGAGTTCAGATGGAACGCATGTCCTGTATGAAATTGATTATAGATGTCCATGGGCGGCAGCGGCCTCTTACCATCAGGTAGACTGCATGCTCGTTTGCTACTACAGTCATATAAAAAAACCGGTTGAACTAAGTGTACCTTAACCGGGTTCTGGTGGGAGAACCAGTGGTTTCTCCTGGTCTCTAAAGATGACCCTCCTTCTGATGCTGTCTTGACTTATCTCATCTGAAACTACTCAAAAGCAATAATGCACTTTATCTGATATGAACCACTGCGTTTAGCTCCAAATAGTGTTCTTGAAGACAATCTTCCCAAATTATTCACAATTGGAAGATAAAGAGTAATTTCCAAGTCAATGAGCGTTGAGATGATGGATGCTCGCCATTTGTTGCCGATCAGCCGGTCTACATGGAAATACCATTACTGTATATTGATTGATATTTGATAGTACTTAGCTTCATACTGTTTTATTGCACATTTTGTGATTTTTTTATCTGACTGAAGTAGCATGCGAGCACGCCGTCCACCTGATAGTAAGTGGTCACTGCGCTCATGGATATCTGTAATCAACTTCATACAGAACATGGGTTCTATCTGAAGTCAATCACAAATGTGTTGCTACAGCAGTGGGCGATAATGAGTTGGCACCATATATGTATGGTGTATGTATGTGAGTATGAATGTAACGGAGATTCCGTTACATAAATACAGAATTCCTAGCGTTAGATTAAGTTTTCATTTTTAAAATTTCGTTTTAATAAGTCAGGACTAAGCCTGAAACGAAAGGGACTAAACTTGTGTTCTTCAGGATAATCTTCTCCGAATTATATTAGGGACTAAACTAGTATTCTCCAAGAGAATCTTCTCCAAATTATATAAGGGACTAAACTAGTATTCTCTAGGAGAATCTTCTCCGAATTATATAAGGGACTAAACTAGTGTTCTCCTGAAGAATCTTCTCCGAACTATATAAGGGACTAAACTAGTGTTCTTCAGTAAACTATTCTCCAAATTACATAAAAACACAATTGGAAGATAAAGAGTAATTTCCAAGTCAATGAGCGTCGAGATGATGGATGCTCGCCATTTGTTGCCGATCAGCCGGTCTACATGGAAATGCCCTTACTATGTCATATTGATTGATATTTGATAGTACTTAGCTTAAGACTGTTTTATTGCACACTTTGTATATGTGTAGAGCAGTGATAGCCTAATGGTTGAAACTTGGCCTCTCGATCGGGAGGTCCGAGGTTCAAACGCAGGCACCACTGATTTTTCTAAATTTTGTGCGTATTAGAAATTATCACTGCTTTTCGGTGAAGAAAAACATCGTGAGGAAACCTACACACTTGAGAGTTCTTAAAAAGTCTCAGTGACCGAATCCGTTTATCGCATATTTTGACAAAGATTTGACATTACAGGAAGAGTTACTGTTATAAATCTATATAATATATAAGTTGCATTTTACACGGCTAAAAGAAACAACAATGATTTTGATGAAATAGGTAAAAAAACTTACTACCTACCTAACTTGTTTTAAGACAATACCTGTCTGCTATTTATGATTCAAATAAAAATAATGATTATCTAGTGATTATTGCGTTATGCTGTGTTATTCCTTACAAAGTTTCATTATTCAAGAGTTGAGGTCGTATTCCGATCCGGTGGTAGTGTAAGAAAAAAATGTAACTGACAATTTGTAAGTGCCCCCGCAGGCCTATACAAAATAAAGACATTTCATTTCATTTCATTTCAATTATATAAACGAAATAAACTGATCAGCAAATTCCACACAAAAGTTTCTTTAAAGATATTTGGATTTTAACTGCGTGAAACTATTAAAAACTTTATTAATTTGTGATAATATATTTTTTGATACGAATCTTAACGTTTTCCTTTTTTAACTTTAAAATTAGTCTAATAAAGTTGATTTTGTATCGTTTTTACACTACATTTACCATCGGAACCGAGCGGATCCAGCCAGATTGACAAATATTCTGCCGGATCCGGCCGAATTTCAATCTCTAGTAGGTATACCATAGGTCATAAACTATAATTATGTGTGCCAAACTTCAGAAAAATGCACACTTTCACATAAAACAATCCTCATTTTAACACGAAGGTGGTAGAACCAGTGTAGTTCGACAGGGAAAGTACTACCGCCACACATATTTTCTATTTTTAGCGTGAAACATTTCTTGCGTTTTAATAGAAGGGTGAGGTAGCCGGCACACTTTTATATGAGGCGACCATCATAGTTATCGGGAGTAGCAACGCATCTGTGATTGACTTCAGCTGGAACCCATGTTCTGTATGAAGTTGATTACAGATGTCCATGGGCGGCAGTGACCACTTACCAGGTGGACTGCATGCTCGTTTGCTACTTCAGTCAGATAAAAAAAAACTTTGACATAAACAATATCAATGACTTGACAAAAGAGAAACAAAAGGAATATCAAATTACCCACAAACATTGTAAGTTAAATAAAAGCTTTTAAAATATTTAGAAGCTGTATTTCACTTTGATCAACAACGAGATATAACCTCAATCAAAGGGTATGATTTAAGTATATTAGTGCTTTTGATCAAATGAAACATAATCGCATGGGTCATTATGGATTTAAAATATTTTGTTTCGTTATCCTTTGATCACGTGTATAAAAACCTATGAAAATGGGCTACTAAAATGTTTTTCAGCATTTTTGAAGTAATAACTTCTTAGTAATAATAATAATAATACTCTTTATTGTAACCTCGATTTGGGTAACATTGAACATTTTTTACAATATTTGTGATATTATAATTTGTTTTATATTTATTGCACCTTGTTTTTACTAAATGAATAGTGTCCTTTTTAGCTGGTTTATTAATCTAACACAATAAATTTACGGAGAAAACAATTAAACTATCCACAATTACCCCTAAAACTCAAATTCAAAGTTATCCTTAGTTTTGGGTAACTTTGAATATAATTTTTTGAGGATATAAAATCCGTCATTAATCTAATATTTTAAGGTCTGAGTAAAATTAATTAACATATTTTTGTTAATTAAAACCAAATCTATAAAAAATACATTTATTTTGATATATAAATACAATAGACAACTTGGTCTTGCCATATGAATCAAGGTCGATCAATTTGGTGGTAAAATAAGATACTAGTTTTTTTTTGTTTATTTATTCCATCCATCCATAGGATGGACGGAACATCGGGTACCTTTAGAAGGTTTCCCTCTCGAAAACAAAAAAAAAAAAGGATGGACGGAACATGGACATAACATAGGCCTCCCCTAAATGGCGCCACTCCAACCGGCCCTGTGTCCTCTGAATCCAACGGTTTCCCGCTGTCTTCTTCAGGTCACCGGTCCATCTGGTAGGGGGGCGACCGGTACTCCTTTTGCCTAAACATGGTCGCCACTCGAGGACCTTTCTTCCCCATCGGTTATCGGTCCTACGAGCGATGTGGCAGCCCATTGCCACTTCAGCCTGCTAATTTTGAGAGCTATGTCGGTAAGCTTCGTTCGTCTACGGATTTCATCGTTGCGAATCATATCTCGTAGCGAAATTCCGAGCATAGTCCTCTCCATAGCACGCTGAGCGACCCTGAGCCTCCGAAAAAAATATTTTTTTATGATACAGGTAACTTTGAACCGTTCAAAGTTACCCGTATTACATCCAATTTCGACGTCGTCAAAAGTTTAGCAGTTTTACGCAATATTCAACATGGGATACGGATAGTACAGTTTCAAAATAATAATATACAATATACATTTTAAAGATTAAACATCAAAACATACCTGTTTACGGTAAGTTTTATATTATAATTGCTATTTCAAAACGGAGCATCAAACACTTGCAACAACTTCACTACGGAAAAGGCGGTATTTTTTAAAATTATGACATTAACAGGTACCTTTTTTTTACTTTCATTGCTATTACAACATTTTGGCAATCCATTTTACGCAGGTACAATATTGAAACAACAAGAAGTTTCCATGTAATAAATTAATATATTTTTTTCACAACTTTGTTCAAAGTTACACCGCTGTTCAATGTTACCCAAATTGATTGTACCAAAAATAATAGATAACAAGAAACATATAAAATAAAAACAAAAGAAAAGTCGATCTTATCGCTAAACAGCGATTTCTTCCAGACAACTTAAAGTATGGAATTAAAGTTAGTGGTAAATATAAGAATGGGTTAGGTGCAATAAGTAAGTTTTAGTTAGAAGATTTACAAAATAGAGCTAAGGAATAATTTAACGATAGTAATCTAATATAATATAAAATTCTCGTGTCAAAGTTTTTGTTGCCATACTCCTCCGAAACGGCTTGACCGATTTTTACCAAATTTTATATGCTTATTGAGTAGGTCTGAGGATCGACCAACATCTATATTTCATACCCCTTAAGGGTTGTCCGCCCTTAACATTTTTTTTATTTTTTATATGGCAAAACAACGTTTGTCGGGACAGCTAGTATAATATAATAGAAGGACAGCATACCTTAAATAGATGGAATATAATAGAAGATTATAATTAAAGAAGAGAAAAAGGTAAGTAAGAGCTGAAGGTAATAAGATTTAACTAGATTTCTAAAGGATTTTAAAGACTGTGTTAAGTATAGAAACAGGAAGGGAGTTCCAAAGACGGAAAACTACGACAGTTAAGGAGTTCTTGTAAAAAGAAGTGGAATGGGAAGGAGTATAGAGAGCAAGCTTTTCAGTGGAGCGAAGGAATCGATCTTAGTAAGCGTTTTAGAAAGTTTGATGGGTGACCGTGTAAAATATCATATGCGCTTCCGAGGTCTGTAGGACATGACGTTGGGTTCGATTAAATATACTGGATCCCTTATGAGAGGTCCCATGGTAAGGGAGTAGAAAGAGTACTAATGTATTAATTAATACCATTATTTCCCCTGGACATATTTATATGTAAAGTTAGTATGTATAATATTTATGTATTTAGTATTTGTATATATATTATTATATAGTATTTATATTATTTTTATTATGTATTTATGTATGCTATATTAGATATAAATATCTATTATTGTTTCTTTATCATTGTTATTCTTTTTTCTTTATACCGCCTACATTGTGTTTCAGACTGCCTAAAGGTTGGCTGGCAGATAATACTTATAGCATTAAGTCCACCTTAATACATTAAGTACTATACTACCAGCATTAAGTACTATATTTAAGGTACATAAAGATTAAATAAATGAATAAATAATGTAGTAGTTGTTGGTTTAAGAAAGAGTACTAAAGTAGTAGAAGAGTATGACTCGATCAGGTTGGTACCACCAGATCTGTTTTTAACCTGAAGTAAATGAAAGAGTGGAATAAGACAAACAAGTGAAAACAGCATAATGGAATATCCCCCAAGCCTATTGAATTAAAACGAGCCAAGCCCAGCAGTTCGACATAACCACGCTTATAGCAGAACTCAAAAAATATATGTAGAGTTCACAAATTACGTAGAGTTCACAAAATATATGTAGAGTTCACAAAATCTGATTTCCAAGTCAATGAGCGGCATTGAGATGATTGATCTCTACCATTTGCAAATCGCTACCTCTACATATAAACATATCTCATGTTATGATAAATTATGACACATATGCTACAATTGTCAAGTCTATCAAAAAGGTTCGGGTTCGATTCTTGACCGGTTCTGTATAAATAAATCAAATAAAGGTGTCTATTTATAATAATTCTTAAAAAAACACGCTTTCTACACTCATAGCCCCACACTAGAAGTTTCTCCCGTGTCATGGGTACCATGGACACACACAGGACGAGTACACAAACACCCAGACCCGGAACATGAATCTAAACTCATCATTCAGATACCTGTCTGGCTGGGAATCGAACCCGGAACTCATTGCGCGTCAGACCGGTATGGTAACCGCTCCGCCGCGCGGGTCGTCAAGAGGTAAATCAGTGCCTCTTATATTTGTAGGTTCTCCTAGATTTTTCAGGGATTCTACCATCAGACCCTGATTTGGTAAAAAATGGACCAAATCAAATATGCCTTACCAAACAAAAATACTTGGAATATTAATTAATTTTTGACATTATCTCCTTCATTTAATTTTCGGAGCAAGATTTTGCTTTTAACTTGTATATAAAGACATTTTGTCTTTAACTTGTATGTACATACAAAAAGGCATGTCCAAAACCCTCTCTAGTTCAATTTGAAGGTGGTAGAACCAGTGTAGATCGACGGGGGAGGTACCACCGCCAAACCTATTTCTAGCGTTTCGATAGAAGGGTGTGGTTGCCCACTTTCATATGTGGCGACCATCATAGTGCTCGGGAGTAGCAACGCATCTGTGATTGACTTCAGATGAAACCCATGTTCTGTATGAAGTTGATTACAGATGTCCATGGGCGGCAGTGATCACTTACCATCAGGTGGACTGCATGCTCGTTTGCTACTTGCTCTAGTATATTTGTCATGGATTCAGCATCCTCACATCGTCATCCAATTTTTCTTATATCAGCAATGTAACTCTGTTGTGTTAAGCATCCTTGGTTGACTTTACATGGGACTTTCGCCATTCATATCCACGAGCGGCGGTAGCCACCTATTTTCAAACAGACAACATGCTCGTGTGCTACTTCAGTATTACAAAAATAATATTAACATAACATCAACAAAACAATTTTCAAATTAATGTTCCACTCCTATGTAAATACCAGGATCTACGGAGTGTTATTTGCACAAAAATATGGAGTTAATTAAGAATTCTCAAAATAATCATTGCTTATGTTTACAGTTACACCTACCGGCAAATAGTAATTAATGGTGAAGAACTGAATAAGCGACTAAAGTAACAAACGAGCGTGCAGTCCACCTGACGGTAAGTGGTTACTGCCACCTTTTTTTGTTTTCGAGGGGGAAACCTACAAAAGGTACCCGACGCCGTGTGAGCGACGCAGGGTTATGTGGGATTTTTACCGCACTAAAACCCCCCCGGTGGCCGTCCTCGGCGCTGAAAAGGAGGACTCCGGGATCTCGAAACGACTTCGGAATCCTCCGAGCGCGCTGCCCCATCGGGCTTCTCCCAGATGGGCGGCTGGGCCCACCGCTCCGTCTAGTCTTTACGACGGTATGCGACCACACATACCGCGGTCCTTCCCGGGATTGCCTGACTGAACGGTTCGAGCTCCCACTCTAGCCGTCTGCAACCCCGGAAGCCCCTTTTAGTCGCCTCTTACGACAGGCAGGGGATGCCGTAGCCCTATTCTGATCCCGGAACTACAGGGCGTGGTTACTGCCACCTACAGCCATGAAAGCGATTTATAAAAAACAGAGATTCTATTAAAAACCAATCACAGATGCTACGCCCTAGGAAAGTTGGTCTCATTTTGCATGCATAGTTTAAGTTCTGTCACTAAGTTATTTTTTCGCGGACTTGATATTTTGATGCAATTCACTAGAGAATCGAAAGCCGCGTTGTTTTGTCCAGAAATTGTCTCAGAATCAAGGTACGACCAAAAAAATCTATAAAAGTAAAAACACAGAGACCATCAATTACACCTGTCCTATGGAAACAGTACGTAAACCAGTTTATTTTTAACCGGCTTTTTGTTTCTTTTTTATATAATTGGAGTAGCAAAAGAGTATGCAGTCCACCTGATGGTAAGTGGTCACTGCCGTCCATTGACATCTGACATCTTTAAGCTACTTCATATACAACATGGGTTCTATCTGAAGTCAAAGAAAACAGTCGGCTAAAAAAATAAAAAAGTGTGCCGGCAACCACACCGTTCCATCGATCCAAGTCCATTCCATTTCCATCAAAAATGCTTCACGTTAAAACTAGGCGTTGGTGTGGTACTTCCCTAATCGAACTACACTGGTTCTTCCATCTTCATAAGAAATAGTAAAAAAATAAAAACACTTTCTCCCGAAAAGTTGGTAAATATGACTTTCGTAGTAATAGAACTTAAACAACGCATAGGTGTGACGGTGGTACTTCCTCGAACTTCATTGGTTTTTTTTTTTATATTTGTACCTAACGATAAGGCAGACGGGCCACCTGATGGAAAGTGGTTACCGTCGCCTATGGACATTTGCAACACCAGAGGAGTCGCCAATGCATCGCCGGCCTTGAAGGAGAGCTCTTTTTGCACCTTTCTTGAAGAGCCCCAAGTCATAGCGCTCTGGGAATACGTCAGGAGGAAGCTCATTCCACAGCTTGCACGTGCGTAAAAGGAAAGACCGTGCAAACCGAACCGTGGAGGACCGCTTGATTGCCTCCGCTTGGTTCTACTTGATTTTGAGGAAACTTAATAAACCCGTACTGAAGGTACAGTTAACGACGTAAAACTGGATACACAAATATTTTAAGTTCAAAGACTCACGCTTCGTTCGTTTGATCAACTCCACGCCGATTAAGCGGAAGGGCTTACCTGAAAAAAAAGCGTGTATAAATAAAACGGTTCTGGGTTTCAAGTTCATAGGACACGTTAGCTCTCAATATATTTTCATTTTCATAACGACCCGCTTGGCGAAACGATTAATATACAGGTCAGACACATTAATAATAAAAAAATAATGAAAATCTTAATTTTTTTCATCACAAAGCAGTATTTTTAAACTATTTCTATGTTAAGTTAGTTCTGGGTTATTTCTATGCTTTGTGAGAGTCTGGAGTCCGTACTACGGTAATCTATATGACAGATCACCAGGCTCTCGCCCCGGAAAGGTTGTAAATTTGAACTATATTGCATTAACGTGGTTAATATAAATAGGATTGAATAAGACTATATGTTGATGAGATATATGTTTGTGTGCGTGAGAGTGCAGTGTGATGTGGGTTCGATCCCCGGCCACGCGAATATCTGAAGCATAAATTTGGATTTGTATTCTGATTCTGATCCTGATATATACACAAGCTTTCTACACTCATAGGACACCCACACAAGGATCTTCTCCAGTGTCGTGGGTACCATGGACACACACAAGACGAATACACAAACACCCAGACCCAGAACATGAATCTAAACACTTCATTCTGATGATAAGAAACGAGCATGCGGTCCACCTGATGGTTAATGGCCACTGCCGCCCATGGACATCTGTAAGCAACTACATCCAAAACATGGGTTCCATCTGAAGTGAACACAGAGGCGTTGTTACTCCCGAGGACTACGATGATCGCCTTATGTGTGTGCCGGCAACCACACCCCTCTATGGAAACACAAGAAAAGCTTCACGCTCGAAATAGGTGTAGCGGTGGTACTTCCCCGGTCGAACTACACTCGTTCTACCTTGATTAATTTAGTTGCCTCCTAGTTTAGTCACCCGGCATCCACATCCTCCCAGCAAAGTTATTTCACGGTGAATATAGGTATGGCGTATAAAAAACATAAATATCCCGTAGGTACTCCTTTCAATACAAACTATCCTCCATCCGCGTAATTTTCCTTACAAAGGGATCCCAAGCTTTTGCTTCAACTATTAATATATAGATGCTGGTATTACACGGTGAAGATAGGTATGGGGATAGTACCTCCCCGATACTACCTCATATAAGTTTTATTCATAGGTTCGAGGTAGTGAACGAACATACAACCCATCTGATGGTATGTGGTGACAGCACGTCTGTTAACAAGTTCACATACATAAGAGCAGTGATAGCCTAATGGTTGAAACTTGCCCTTTCGATCGGGAGGTCCGAGGTTCAAACCCAGGCACCACTGATTTATGTGCGTATTAGAAATTAATTATCACTGCTTTTCGGTGAAGGAAAGCAACGTGAGGAAACCCGAGAGTTCTTAAAAAAAAGTTCTCGGAGGTGTGTGAAGTCCACTAATTCGCACTTGGCCAGCGCGATGGACTATGGCCTAAACTCATTCTGAGAGAAGACCGTGCCCAGCAGTGGGCCAATAATGGGTGGATGAGACATACGTATATTCCACCCTTATCTCATCATTCAAAACAGAACAGCAGCGCTAAAAACTTTAGTTATAAAGCAAAAACAGATTTCATAGACTCCTTATAAAAGAGAACTCTAGTCATTTTCAATTCTCTGACACAATTTCTGACACAGATATAAATAATAACGAGATTTTAATGACACTACAGTTGTGTCGTTTTCGAAAAAATAATGTTAGTATTCGAAAACATTACTTAAAAGGATCCGCTGTACTTATTTCAACTACAAATAATTAAAAATCCATTTTTGTCAGGAAAATGTGATAAGCGTTGCCAAAGGACTGTAAACAGTATTACAAGGAACATAAGGACGACTTTCGAGTATTTGAATGTTGATAGCTTCGGGCGATTTTTTGGGACAGTAATCATTCCTTCGGACTTTTTCGGTACAAGATTCACTGGAATTATTTTCAATCTTTTTGAGTTTGATGTAAGCACTTCGTGATTGGAAAATGGAAATGATTGATTATCTTTTAACATCAAACACGCAATTGGTCCAAATTGTTTTAAAGCATCCATTACATATCACTATATAGTATAAAACAAAGTCGCTTCTAGATAGATAGATAGATAATCATTTAATCGTTCTGTTTACACACACAATTATCTATTACACACTATTACAATATTATCAAAGATAAAAGAAATTGCAAAACAAAACGAATGGACACTGCTCAGCATTATGTTGGCATCCGAGAACAACCAACGCTGATCTTCCGCAGCATCCAACAGGTGACGACACGGAGTAAAAAGGCCAACATAAATATACAATTCTTGCATAAAAACTGAAGAAAAAATGAAAAAAAAAAAAAAAATCTGACTGTCTGTATGCTTTGATAGTTAAAACTACGCTACAGATTTTAATGCAGTTTTTTTTAATAGATAGAGTTAGTAAAGAGGAAGGTTTGTATGTATAAAACATGTATAATAAAGTAGGGAAACACTGATAATTTTAGATTTTTGACTTTTAGGCGGAACAAAGTTCGCCGGGTCAACTAGTTACATACATAAAAAAGATATTGTACCAAATTTAAATATGTAGTTTTTTATACGTATGACGAAGCAAACTAACATGCGGTCCACCTGATGGTAAGTAGCCACTTCCGCCCATGGTCAATGTAATCAACTTTATATAGAACAACGGTTCTATCTGAGGTCAATCACAGATGCGTTGCCACTCCCGAGGACTATGATGGTAGCCTCATGTGAAAGTGGGCCGGCAACCACACCCTTCCATCGAAACGGAAGGAATGCTTCTCGCTAGATGCTGTGGCGGTGGTAGTTACTCGTTTTCACCATTGTAACTAACATTCTACCAACTTAAATTACAAAAGTTCACTTTTGAAGTTATTTTAAAAACACTCGTTAAGGGCAAAAAAAGGTTTAATTGACTTAGCTGCATTTAAAAGCAATGACGGTATTTTTGACAAAGACGTGATTTCATAGTAAGACAATGAGAGTTTTATTAGTCGATTTTATGTACGTTTTACGCATTACGTACTTGAAAAAACATAAAGATCGTACTCCTTTCTATACAAACTATAACCGAGCCATAATTTCATATTCCTCCATCTGTGTAACTTCCTTAAAAAGCGATCCCAGGTTTTTGCTTCACCTATTTTTTTTATCTGATAGAAATAGCAAACGAGCATGCAGTCCACCTGATGGTAAGTGGCCACTACCGCCCATGGACATCTGTAATCAACTTCATACAGAACATGGGTTCCATCTGAAGACAATAACAGATATGTTGCTACTCCTGAGGACTATGATGGTCGCCTCATATAAAAGTGCGCCGCCAACCACACCTTTCCATCGAAACGCAAGTAATGCTTTACGCTAGAAATAGGTGTGGCGGTGGTTCCCCGGTCGAACTACACTGGCTCTACCATCTTTTTTACCAAGTTTTTGCTTCACCTATTAATATATAGATGCTGGTACAATTAATTTTGAGTTCGGTCTTCTTCATTTTCACTGCGTCTGTCGATAAACCTCAGCTTCTGATCATCAGATACTAGCTACTTTACCACTATAATCCAGTATCATGGAAACCGGATCTACGCTATTGCAATCCGTCCTTCACGCTACGCTGATTAATTTGATTGGCTTGACGTCACCGCACAGAGTAATCAACTTAATACGAATTAATGTACATTTAATATGTCTTCTGTATATACATATATTGTCCACCAATTCGCACTTGGCGAGCGCGGTGGACTATGGAATATAACTATCTGATTCTGAGCGAAGACCCGTGCCCAGCAGTGGAACAATAATGGGTTGACGACATATATGTGTGTGTGTATATATACATTGACGGGCCCCGGTCACAATAATAAGGGCTTTCTACGCTCATAGATTCTATACTAGGATTTTCTTCTGTGTTAAGGGTACCATGGATACAAACAAGGTCGAATACACAAACTCAGAACTCCCAGGCTCAGAACAAGAATCTAAATTGTTTTTTTTTTCTCGAGGAGAAGCCTTCAATTTTCCTTTTTTTGTTTTCGAGGGGGAAACCTTCAAAAGGTACCCGACGCCGTGGGAGCGACGCAGGGTTATGTGGGATTTTTACCGCACTAAATCCCTGGTGGCCGTGCTCGGCGCTAAAAAGAGGACTCCAGGATATCCAATAAGGAACGCAAACAGAATTCTCTGAGCGCGTTGCCCCATCGGGCTCCTCCCAGATGGGCGTCTGGGCCCACCGCTCCTCAAGTCTTTACGACGGTATGCGACCACACATACCACCGTTCTTTCCGGGATCGCCTGGCTATAGCTGGTAATAAAGTATAGTATTAACTAATAGTGGTATAAGGTATAGTTGATGAGGTTCGACTGAGTAGGTATCACACATATTCCTACCAGTTTGCGCGTTTCAGTAGAAGGTTGTGGTTGCCGGTTCAGTTTCATATCAGACGACCATCTTAGTCCTAAGGAGTAGCAACGCATCTATGATTTTTTTTATACTTATACCTAACGATAAGGATACCTCAGGAGGAAGCTCGTTCCACATCTTACACGTGCGTGGCAGATGATTGACCTTAGATAAAACACCTGATCTATACAAAGTTGCTTACAGATCCATGGATGGCAGTGGCCACTTACGGCTAAGCGGACTGAAAAAAGTCAGTTGATTCATTAACACCTTCAGACACCACGATTTTAACTTATCCATTAACATAATGCAGTTAAATATAATTGATCGCAAATGAAGCTGTCTGGTAAGGGGCTATAAATACCCGTGCAGTTTACGCCGAAATAGATGATTGTAGTGTTGATTGCCGGTTCCACTAAATAGGATGCGTGTTGAAGGGTTAAACTGCGGTTGGACGTCAAGTATTTCGAGGGTATTTATATATGGTTTATTTTTAGTAACAGGGTATTTGCATTCTTCTTTTTAACTGGCCAAATGCATTATCAAAAAAAATATTGTAAAATCTGTTTGCAGATGGACGTCAAGTATTTCAAGGGTATTTGTTTTGGTTTATGTTAGAGGGTATTCCCATATTTCATTTTTTAGGTTTTTAGCATATGTGTGATCAATAAATGTTGTAGAATTAAAAAAAAATATGATATACTACATGATAAATTTGGCTACCGGCTTACTTTTATATGAAGCGACTATGTCAATCTTTGGGACTAGCAACAACCGTGATTGATTTTAGATATAACAACTGTTTTATACGGAGTTGCTTAAAGATGTCCATGGATGGCACTGACCAGTTAGTCGTACCACTAATTCATTCAAACACCATGATTTTAATTTATCCATTAATATAATGCAGTTAAACATAATGATTGATCGCAAATCAACCTGTCCGGTAAGGGGCTATAAATACCCGTGCAGTTTGGCACCGAAATAGGTGTTAGTAGGGTTGATTGCCGGTTCCACTAAAACAGGATACGTGTTGAAGGGTTAAACTGCGGTTTGACGTCAAGTATTTCGAGGATGTTTATTTTGGTTTGTTTTTAGATGTTTTCTTTAACATTTGGGATATGCATAGTGAATAAAAATTGTGCAATTAAAAATGATGGATGAAATATGAAATACTGTACGTACTACATACGTAAAACTTAATATTAAAATATAACATTACCAAACAAAGAAATTGCGTTTTGTACTTGCTTACAACAATTGTCATAACGTCAAGAGAGAAAAAAACATTTGACTTTGTCTTTCGTAAAACGAATCTTAATTAGTTTTCGCGTAAACGTAGGTGATGAATTTAATGTAGTTCATCAATTTTACCATTAAAATTAATGTTTATGATATCTGTTTAATGTTTCACATGTTGAGTAGTATGTACTCCCAACAACAAAAAAAATGGTGACATATTTTTTTCTGTAAAAAAAAACTTAACCTTATTTCCCACAAATGCTATTTTGACACTTATTTCCTTTCCGCTGGCGACATACATCTTCATTTACACAGCAACAGCGCTTAACACAGCCGTTATTAGGCAGAAATAGATGTTACAATAGCTCCTTAGTCCAAAACTAGTTCTACCACCTGAAACATGACCAATACATGTCCTTAGCCAACAAATATACGTTTTGCGACCGCCGCGAGGTTTTTACATCAACAATATGACATATTTATGAAGGTGGTAATACCAGTGTAGTTCGACCGGGGAAGTACCACTGCCACACCTATTTCTAGGGTGATTTAGCATTTCTTGCGTCTTGCGTTTCGATGGAAGGGTGTGGTTGCCGGTACACTTTTCTATGAGGCGACCATCATAGCAACGCATCTGTTATTGACTTCAGATAGAACCCATGTTCTGTATGAAGTTGATTATAGATGGCCATGCGCGGCAGTGACCATTTACCATCAGGTGGACTGCATGCTCGTTTGCTACTTCAGTCAAATTAAAAAAAAATGAACCCTAAAGCAACTAACACACATCTACGTGTTAGTTGCTTTAGGGTGAAACCTACCAATCAATAGAGCCTTACTAGTACAAACATATGAAAAAAAACCGATGATTACCGATAATTTGTGTTACCGTGCTAGCCTCCATCGAAACCACCTAATACCTATAATCAAACACCGCGATGCCTTGTCGACATTAATTATCCCATGAGTTCCTCGTTAGACTGACCTTGTGAGTGTCCATGCGTGGTTTTTGATTTTTGTAAATTAACCCTAATTTTTATTGAGTAACTAGAAGTTTATATTGTAATAACATACAGAGTAGATGGGTTTTTATGTACGAAATATTGTTTCAAGATATGGACTATAAATACATAAAAACATTACAATCGCAACACATCGCAATCTGAACTTAATTAACTAAATTTATTTGGTTGCGATTTAAAAATAAAAAGTGATGGGACAAATCGAAGATATAATGTTTAATTCTCAGTACTCCAAACTATCATATTGCAAACACGGGAGACGTATGGACACGTCGATTTTTTTTTACAAATGTTATTATTTATTCTATGCTAAGATTTTTATAGACAAATTACGAATTGTCAGTGACCAATAGTAAACGAACATGCAATCCATTGCATGCTCGATTACTTCAATCTCATGAAAATATATGTTTAATTTATAGTAAGCATGATTTTATATTCACATATATTACTTTATTGACCCTTAAGTTACTATTTGATTATTTTTTTTTCAGAATAAAACCTTGAGCACAGTAAAAGTGTCGTAAATCTTAATTGATGTACTGATTGTGTTTAATATTAGCACATACATAAAAACCTTATAGAATTGACTTGTAATAAAGATATCCATTTGATAACTATAATCACATGATACGATCAAAGATATGATATAATTAAAAAACTGGATTAGTCTTAACATTTGTCATAACAATCCGAGAATTCAAAACCACAAACATTGAAACAGGATTATAAGGACCGGTTTTATTATAGTGTTAATGACCACAATATCAACGGAAGCTGTCAAGATACCATATCTATATATAGGTATAATTTTACAAGTGATACCTACATTTCCAGATTTTGGACTAACAATATCGCGGAATACATTTTAACTAGTCATCCCTCGCAAAGGTCGAAATTCGACCATAATTTAAATTAAAAAACTCAACTTCATATTGTCCAAAGTAGCACCAATATTTCTCAAATTTAAATATATTGTAATAATTTTCAAGTTATTTTGAAGGCTGCCGTTAAAAGTATAAACGGGTTTATGAACTTATTAAATTAATAAGCTGCATTTAAAAGCAGTAGCGAGTATTTTAACAAAGACATCTGACATTTTTGACGTTATGTGTTTTCATAAAAGGCAAGTAATGTTCTGTTTCGTTTATAATATACTAGCTGACCCGGCGAACTTCGTTCCGCCTAAATAATGTTAACTTTTTTAATTAGGGATGACTGAGAGTGTCATAAACGTAAGAGTAGACAAATATAATCAGAAAGCTTCGAACTGCTAAGCTATCGGGAGTTACACATGTTATTGTAAGTCAACCATAAAAGATACTGTCGTGAATATATGCTGCCGTGAAATATTTTTTATATAATTTTAAGGAGAATATTTCCGTCATACATGATTTCTATGTAGCTTTAACCATTAAGGTTGCACACGCGACGAAATCTTAAAAATGGAGTAACTTCTCCCGTTTTCCAAACACTTCCCTTTACTGCTTTGCTCCTATAGATTGTAGCATGATGAAATGTATACTATAACCACCTCAGGAGTATGAAGAATAATCGTACCAAGTTTCGTTAAAATCCGTCGAGTAGTTTTGTTTCTATAACGGTTATACAGACAGACAGACAGACAGGCAAAAATGTTACTGACTGCATTTTTGCATCAGTATCGATCCCTTATCACCCCCTGATAGTTATTTTGGAAATATATTTCATGTACAGAATTGACCTCTCTACAGATTTATTATAAGTATAGAAGGAGATATAGAAGAAGATCTGTTTGTGTCGAATGCAAGGTAGTGACTGTAATGTGTTTTAGTTGATTTTATGTATGTTTTATGCATTATTTGAAAAAAATATTAGCTTCGCGCATTCCTTCTCTATGTCAACTATAACCGTGCATAATTTCACACTCCTCTGTCTGCGGCAAGTATCTTGAAAACGAATCACAAGTTTTTCCTTCACGTATTAATATATAGATTACGCAACTCCAATCAGAAATAGAACCTTTGCCTTTAGTTCGGCTCTGGTGGAACCACCGCCATTGTTTTTGCCTAATAACGCAAAGTAAAGCTATGTGTATTGATCTAAAAGGAGTAGTTAGGGAGACATTCGAGGATGAGTGCAAAAGCGTGCCAGTAGTCCTGCCGTACGGTGCGAGGAGAAAACACAGTGGGGGTTTAGCCGGTAAGAATCCGGCATAATCCAGCTGCTCCCCATGAAAGGAGATATACTTATCCAAGGTATTCCAAAGTCGTCAGGAATAGCAACACCTCTGTGACCCTCTATCCTCTTATTCGCTAATCAAGATCACATAATCTCCACCGTTCCAAAATTGTCAGAGACAAAAATTATACTTCAATACCAACTTAGTACAAGAATTTATTACTTATACCAAGTGTACCTTAACAAAACATTAATGTATCTTAGAGCTAATGTATCCTGGGAAATAGCAGACTCATCAAAATTCCCAGCTCCATCCTTAACGAATGACAAATTATGTAACCCCACTTTAAATTCCACTTTGCTCTTCACAGCGCACTTTCCGAGAAAAACTACAAGTACTACAGTTAATTTGATAATAATCCACTCCAACTTTGCAACTAGAACGTCAGATGCAATGCTGACTACAAAAAGTGGCTATGTAACAACTGAGAAATGTTGGAAATTGGGCAATGAAATATACATTTAGCAATGTGCAATAAAGTTCAGTAAGTAAGTTTGCAATAGGGATTATCAAGGTGGTAGAACCAGTGTAGTTCGACCGGGGAAGTACCACCGCCACACCTACTTCTAGCGTGAAGCATTTCTTGCGTTTCGATAGAAGGGTGTGGTTGCCGGCACACTTTCACATGAGGCGACCATCATAGTCCTCGGGAGTAGCAACGCATCTGTGATTGACTTCAGATGGAACCCATGTTCTGAATGAAGTTTATTACAGATGTTCTGAATGAAGTTGATTACAGATGTCCATGGGCGGCAGTGACCACTTACCATCAGGTGGACTGCATGCTCGTTTGCTACTTCAGTCAAATAAAAAAAATAAAAAACCGGTGTCATTTTCATCAATCCGGTCAATTTTCAATCAATCCGGATCCGACCGGATTGACGAAAATTCGGTGATTTGATGCCGGATCCTGTATGTCAAAATCATGCCGGATCCGCCGGAGTACCGGATCCGGTTTTCCGGATTGCAATTCCTTTTTTGCAAGGTGTTAGAACCAGTAAATGTTATTGCAGTGATAGCGTAATTGTTGAAGCTATGCCGCTCATTCGAAGGTCTGAGAATCCCAGAAACGATCCAAAGATTTAAAAAAAAACACGCTTTTTACACTCATAGCCCCACACTAGGATTTTTTCCTGTGTCGTGGGTACCATGGACACACACAACACGAATACACAAACACCCAGACCCAGAACTGGAATCTAAACTCATAATTCAGATACCTGTCTGACCGGGAATCGAACCCGGGACCCATTGCGCATCAGACCGGTATGGTAACCGCTGCGCCACGCGGGTCGTCGGATTGTCCTAAAATGATCAGCGTATTAGAATTTATCGCTGGTTTACGGTCAAGAAACATCGTGAGGGAACCTACATATCTAAGGGTTCTTTAAAAACAGTTCTCAAAATTGTGTAAGTTGGATGTGCCCTTAAACTCTTTTTCTGAACTTAACCTTACTTTTTAAACTACTGAGAGATGACCAGCCATAGGGCGATAATGGGTTGATTAGAACCAGTACCGATCGACTGGAGAGGTACCAGCGTAGTTACGATCAAATAAATGGCTACAGACTCGTCAATGATTTAATTTTTCTAAAATTTATAGAATTTCCATGATATCAGACAGTGATAAATACAAAATAAAAATGTCTAGACATTTTGTATTATACAAACCTATTCATCTATACTGCTAAAAGTTTCAACTGGACCATCGAAGCTGATTTTACAGTCGAACAAGTTGAACATTCTAGTAATAAGCCTTACTTAAAATTTAATTTCCGAGCAACATTGTTTGCTGAGTTTCAAGGACTAATATTAGTAAAAGTTTTAGTATAACTTCGAGACTGGCTCAGTTAGTGAGAAAACTCGGTGATACATCAAATTAGTATTGTAATATTGAAGCCTTGAAATCATCAAACGTGTGAAACCAATTAGTGGTAAAACTTTGAAAATTTAGTCGAACCTTTCTTGTTTCGTCTTTGGCACCTTTGTCACAACTTTGATGAAAGAACAATTATGATTCCAGCGGGGAGTTACCACCGCCACAACGATTTCTTGCTTTTCGATAGAAGGGTGTGGTTTGACCTTCATATGTGGCGCTCATGTTAGCTCTTGGAAGAAGCAACTCATCAGCAGCTGTCTTCTAATAGAACCACTGTTCTATATGTGGCACTTATCATCAAGAGCGGCACTTATCATCAAGAGCGGCACTTATCATCAAGAGCGGCACTTATCATCAATAGCACCACTATCTACACATTTGCTATTTGTATTTGTGTTTCTGCCTTACTGGATTTGTTAAGCTTTTATTTTGTTTTGAAGTGCTAAGGGGCTAACTTATACAATATTTACCACAATTACACTCACAGCCCTACAATAGGATTTTCTCTGTAACAGGAACATATAAAGATGAACACACAAAACAGCCAGACCCGGAAAAAATTTAAATATATCATTCACATACCTGTCTGGTCGGGCATCGAACCCAGGACGCACTGCGTTTCCGACTGGTATGGTGATCACTCCGCTACGCTGGTCGTCAGTATATACGTATTTAGCTTTCCGGCATTGAAAAAAAATACTAAGTTGGACAACAAAAAAGTTGGACTTTTGTCTGTTTTTCAACCTATATTAAACTTAGAAATCGCATAATCAGCTAGTATCAAACTAAAAGAGCAATTTAAAGGACAACAAAGATTAAATCAACCCGAAAAATCTAGAAAAACCTACACAAACATCGTAAAAACTTAGACAAATTACAGCAGAAATTTAACATCTAGAAGAATGTAACATCTTGTTACTCCATGATCCGAGACTGTTTACTGCGAGTTCAGAAGACTAATAAATTAGTGCTAAGTTTGAATGTATAAGTCTGAATCTTAACGAAATGTTGGCAAGAACTCGAACGATCCAAGAACAAGTTGAAAGGCAATATAGCAAGTCATATATCTAAAACGCTATCTTGAAGTTAGAAGGATTTTTATGAATAAAACGATCGTACCGTCTAGGTATAAATGACCGCTGGCGCACAAGGAGATATATAATAATTAATAATAATAATATTCTTTTTTTTATATCATTAAAGTAGCGAACGAGCATGCAGTCCACCTGATGGTAAGTGGTCACTGCCGCCCATGGACACGTGTAAGCAACTTTATACAAAACACAGGTTCTATCTGAAGTCAATCACAGATGCGTTGCTACTTCCGAGGACTGAGATGGTCGCCTCATATAAAAGTATGCCGGCAACCACACCCTTCCATCGAAACGCAATAAATGATTCACGCTAGAAATAGGTGTGGCGGTGGTACTTCCCCGGTCGAACTACACTGGTTCTACCACATGGTGAAACTTTTGTTGTACCCATAAAGAATACATAGCAAAGAAATTACAAATTAAAAGAACGATACAAAAGGCGGCCTTATCGCTAAACAGCGATTTCTTCCAGGCAACCTTTGGGTATGGAGTTAAAGTAATTATTATTACTTTAACTCCATACCAAAATATAATAATAGGTAAGTTGCAATAGATGAATTTTAGAATTAGCTTAAAGATTAACATCAGATACTACAGAGTTACAGCATAAGTTAATCACGGATGCGTTGCCATATGTACTAACATATAACTATAGTAATTACAGAAATAAAAGTCTAGAATAGTGTCCCTGGAGTCAAATGACCAAAAATTTACAATCTTCAAAAAATATATGTAGTCAAAAAAATCTTCGCGTAGCACTACTCATTACAACTATGACCTTGACATCAAACAAAAACACTATCTAAGATCGATCATAAACCCCGAACTTAAATTAAGATCAAACGATTGCAAATCCCTAGAGACAAGCCTGTCTCCGAAGACTAGGTATTAGGGTCTCTCAGGACTAAGTTCAACTTTGTAATCATAAAAGTACCTTGGCACACCCTAAAAAAAAATACAAAATTACCAGTACTGTTTTTTTATAAGTTTGAAGTAGCCAACGAGAACGCTGTCTACCTTATGGTAAGTTTTCATTGTCGCCCATGGAAGTCAATAACCAAATATTATATTTAATACGGGAATTCTATCTGAAGTCAATCACAGATACGTTGGTATTCGTGAAGACATCGGGGGTCATGTGCCACCCATTTGGAGTTAACTTCCTATAAGGATTTTATGTGATGTCAGTCACGGATGCGTTGCTACTCATGAGGATTGAGATGGTCGCCTGATATATTAAAAAAAAAAAAAACGCTTTCTACACTCATAGCTCCACATTAGGATTTTTTCCTGTGTCGTGGGTGCCATCGTCACACATAAAGACGGATACACAAAAACTCAGACCCAGAACTAGAATCTAAACTCATTCAGATACACGTCTGTCCGGGAATCGAACCTAGAACCCACTGCGTGTCAGACCGGTATGGTAACCGCACGGCTACGTTGGTCGTCAAGTGTACCGGCAACAACACCTTCTCATCGAAATGCAATACTTGCTTCGTATCACAAATAGATGACATAATAGTCGAACGATATTCTTTTTCCACTTGGCAAAAAAAAGGCAGTGAGATCTAATTTTTGGGTTAACATTCATAGTGTAGTGGTAAGGTCATCGATCACCGAGCTATTCTTGTTATCCATACGTAAGGCAGTGATAATTTGTTTTATCAGACCCCATTACTGGTTGAGATTTCAATATTACCGAGTGAGATATCATTATGGAACAGAATGTCATCGATGACAACTATGACCTATCGTCATCACCCCATTATTGTCCCACTTCTGAGCACAGATCTCTTCCCAGAATAAGAGGTTTAGACCACTGTCCACCACGCTTGCAAAATGTAAATAAACTTCACATTTAAGAAGATTTTCCACCTTACGATTTTTCGATCACTTTACAATTTAAGTCAAAACAGACAAACAAAAGTTCTTTCACTTCGCATTAACTCTATTTATTTCCGTATAACAAGTCTTAAAACTACATACACAAACAGACATCTATTTTATGTTTATATGTCTAGAAGATTAAAGGGGAGCTATTCTTTAATTATGTCTAACTTCAATCAAAACCATTACGAATGTATTGCATGCATTTGCTCTACAGAGTGAATAATACGTAGAAATGACATCTGAATATTGTAGACGTTGTTTGTGCCTAGCGCACATAGGCACAAGGTTAATGTAATAAATCAGTGGTTCCCAACCGGTGGTCCGCGGACCACTGATGGTCCCTGGAAGCACCTGAAGTGGTCTGAGAAGTCATCAAAAAAATATTGTAATATAAGAAGTCAACAATGAGAGCCGTGACTGAACCAATGATCAGGAATTAGTAAAGAGTATACAGAAAGCGCATTAAATATTGTTTGCTTTGAACAATAATGTACGCGTGATTTATTCAAAAAAATAATCCCATATTAATTTTCAGATTTATTTTTATTTTTAATTACACCCTCATACCGGTGGTCCATGGGTCAACAGATATTTTGCCGAATGGTCCTTCGTCACCAAAAGGTTGGGAACCACTGTAATAAATAGTACAAACAATGTCTACAGGTTTATACAGTACATTTAATTGTGTACGATTAAATTTAATATACCCTGTAGATACCGGTATTTGTTTTACATTCACGTAAAAATATTTATTCTTGCTAATGGCTTCTGTTGAGAAGGAAGCAGTGAATGCCTAGTGAGTGAAACTCATTCTCTCAATCGAAGGTTCGAGATTCATATTCTAGACCACTATACCACTAATTTTTTTAAAATGATGTGCGTATTTCTCGAGTTTATTGGTCAATTGATGAAACCGCAGAGTAGCCTATGATTACTATTAAGTCGAAAAAAAAAATTCTATTGTAAATATTAATTTGCCATTTCTAGCCTTCAATCACCCTCTGGAACTCTGTGTTTACCATTTATTTATAGCATGTGGTTTCAGTTCCTGCAATCTATTGTTTGTGGTACCATTCCGGTTAAAGTTATATGTAGCCAAGTGCAATACTATCTTCGTCTCTATGTTTATATTAATAAAGTTCAAAATGTAGACATAGAATGTCTGCGTGAAAGGTAAAATAAATATTTACGAATACAAATTAAAAGATGATTTCGAAATTAAGAGATGCAACTTTGTGAATATGGCGCATTTGCCAAAGTGGAAAAAAATAAGATGCCAATTTGATTTTTGAAATTTGAATTTACCTTACCACATTCAAGTCTTGTAACATCTATACATTTAAAATAAGTCGTGTGTTTTATTTGCAGCCTTAAAAAATATACATATATGTATAACATACGACCATACAAACATACATTAAAAAATATAACCCTCTTTCTGTCGCAATACACTAAAAATCTAAGCTAATTAAGAAATGTGTCATGATAAAAACAACTTGCAACAAAACAGTTTTTTTATATATCTGACTGAAGTAGCAAACGAGCATTCAGTCCACCTGACGGTAAGTGGTCACTGCCGCTCATGGACATCTGTAAACAACTTCATACAGAACATGGGTTCTGTCTGAAGGCAATCACAGATGCGTTGCTACTCCCGAGGACTATAATGATCGCCTCATATAAAAGTGTACCGACAACCACACCCTTCTATCGAAACGCAAGAAATGCTTCACGCTAGATATAGGTGTGGCAGTGGTACTTCCCCGGTCCAACTACACTGGTTCTTCCACCAAGAACTACACTGGTTCTAGAGAAAAATCCCCATAAAAGTATTTAAAAAAATGCTATATACGTAGTTCAAACGCTACTGTCTCTAAGCGCTCACCAACTTATCGCTAAGTCTTAACAATTTTCATTAGTAAATATAAGTTTAATTTTCATCAAGCAGCTTAATACAAAATCGAAATATAAAGAAATAAAATCATATTTTTTACTAAGCGGCTTTATTCACTAGGCACACAAAGTCGCAGTAGACTAGTTCAAAGAAATCGTTCATTTGTAATAGCGACCCAATGTTTTCAAGTTATGTCAAAGAAAATAAAGCTTTCACTCTCACTTTTAAGAAATTATTATTCGTCAAGTAAAACGCCAGCCCTAACTTTGAAATGAGAACTAATTTTTTACGGCGCCTTTAAAAACTTTTGTTGTAACTATAGACCTAGTGAAAATAGAAATGACTAAGAAGTAGAATGCCTTTTACATTACCTTAAAAGGCAAGAAGTTTCCTTTTAAGGTAAAATAAGGTAAGGTAATAACTCTTTTTCAATCTGGAATCATCATCGCTAGACTTGTTTTTTTCTAAGAAGAAGAATGCCTTTTAGGTTACCTTAAAAGGCAAGAAGTTTCCTTTTAAGGTAACATAAGGTAAGGTAAGAACTCTTTTTCAATCTGGAATCACCATCGCTAAACTTGTTTTTGCCTAAAATCATCAGTGTTATTTTATACTGTGTTTTGAAAGTTTGAAGGGTCTGGTAAGAGACATAGTTATTTGAGATAGTCCGTCTTAGCAACTCAGGTTAGTCTGAAAATTAATCTAAGAGTTTATTACAGATATCCATGTTTACTGGTGCATATGTGTGGTATGTGGGCGGCAGAGCCCACATACTATCACATGGAGTGCATGCTCATTTCCTACCTCCGTATTGTATAAAAAGTTCTGTTCGTTGAATTTATCAATTAAGTGTAACATTTGGTGCATAATAATACAATTCGATAATGTTTTTAATCGTTTTAAAACATTGCTAGCACAACGATTTCGATAGCTTGTCTCAGAAACAAGAAAAACCTACAAAAATAACGTAAAACCTATAAAATATATGACTATTATTTAATTTTTACGAGGTGAATCGGTTATTCCGCGACCGCAAAGCCTAGTGGACGATAGCAATTTATAAAGACATGTGATTGTGGTTGCATGTATGAGAAACATAACATTATTTAATTCGCAATGAGTATTTCGGCCAATACCTCTGCCATTTGCATGGATCGTGGTCACACCGAAACACTGTAATGGCGTTGCATGTACATATTTATAGGAGCACTTTAAAATTATGCGACGTATTACGTTTTGTGACAGCGGTGGTACCGTAGATGCCTTTTAGTTTAAACACCCACACCGATAAAGTAATTTACATTACTGCCTGACTATATTATGCTATAAACTCCGGCTTCATATGTTGTACTCATATACGAGACTCTGGTGGTATAAATGCAAACTGTCAATGATTCATTTCTGATTCAAAGTATGGGTTAGCGACTATCTATTGGCCGCAAATCTACCATAAAAGGGTCGCTTGGAGTCACAACGCATCACAAAATAAAATAATATTAAAAAAATATTTTTAAAACAAGCTTTTATTTCAGTGCACTGTAAAGAAAAAAATAAGTTTCGCAGTAGTTAAACCCATTATTTTGTTGTATCGTAAAATTTCTCGCGACAAGATTTTATATGATAGAAAATCTTAACAATATTCGTAATTTTTTTTGAAACTAAGTCAGTCAAGCTACAAAAAAAAGTATCATTACAAAAACGCTTAATTTTATTTTTTGTCTTTTTCATTATTTTACAATGCATCACCCGTCTTCCTAAACAGTTTTATGTACAATACAAAGCAACTGCGTCCATTTATTGATGTCCCTTCTAAGCATTGTACACTCTATGGTTCATAAGAACGAAATAAAACGTCCGAAACATTTCATGTTTATGTAATTGGGGAATGATTTCTTTGTAGTGTAATGTTTTATGCCAGACATTTACAGCTTTCATAGAGAAGATTACACGATAATTTCAGAGATTATCAAACGTTTTAGTATATAACAAAAGCTGTAAGTCGGTTGTTTCAAAACTGCTTTTTTTCGAAATATAAAATTTTGCAGTACACCAAAACCGTCTACTACGATTTCAGAACTAATGCTTATCTATTACGAGTTGTTAAAAAAAACGGCTGAATTGATTTCTATTGGAAATATATATAATAGTATATCGGGAGTACATAGCTACATTTTACCATAAAAAATTTAAACCTTTATGGAAAATAAAAGATTTTTTGATGAAATTACCACCATTATATGTCTTCAATCAATGTTCCTGGTGGTAAAACTGAATTAAAATTTCCGGAGTGAAATTCAGAGATGTTCTTAGAGCCAGATATGATATAGATGATATCATATCTGGCTCTAAGAAACTATACTATAAATCTTCATTTATTGAATGAATGCACGAATGAATGAATATTTATTCGGATCAGTTACAACACATAAACACAAAGAAAATAAAAACAAAATTAACACAAAAAATAACATAAACATATTACATACAACGTCAATAAAACTAAAATATTAAGAAATATATAACATGTGTTCCAACAACCACGAAAAGGAGAGACTCTGCTAATGTCACGGGCAGGTTTTCCTACTCCATGACGCTGATTTTCAGTCTGCCCCACGAGTGGAGGCCACACGGACGGCTGCCCGCCAGCCGGTCATTAGTGTAGCAACTATTGTTATACAAAACCCACGCCATTCACATCTTAATTTATTGGGATATACGTAAATAAAATTATTCTCAACCAAGTAAGATATATAACAGATCGTATTAGGTACATATAATTTAGTTTCAATTAGCTAACATTAGCCAGATATTGGTTAGAAATGAATATCACCACTATCACATCTGTTTAATAGTGTACATGTGATAGTCTAAGAAGATTTTTGTGTGTTTGTTACCCTTTCAGGCCAAAACTACCCCTCGAATTTAGCTGAAAATTGGCACACACATAGATAACACGCACGAAACACGCTTTTTACACTTACAGCCCCATACTGGGATTTTCTCATGTGTCGTAGGTACCATGGACACATACAAGACGAATACACAAACACTCAGACCCAGAACATTAATTTAAACTCATCATTCATATACCTGTCTGGCCGTGAATCGAACACGGATCCCACTGCGCGTCAGACCGGTATGGTAACCGCTCTACAGCGCGGGTCGCCTTAAAGTCCTAGATTAGCACATAGGATCATCATTACCATGTTAGACGTGACCGAAGCGGACGGAATCGCGTTAATAACTTCTCTACATAGTATAAAACAAAGTCGCATCCAGCTGTCTGTCCCTATGTATGCTTAGTTCTTTAAAACTACGCTACGGATTATAATGCATTTTTAATACATAGAGTCGTCGATTATAATGCATTTTTAATACGTAGAGGTAGGTCTTTATGTCTAATACATGCATAATATAGTGGAGAACATTAATAATTTTAGATTTTTGACTTTTAGGCGGAACGAAGTTCGCCGGGTCAACTAATATTAGAAAGAAAGAAAGAATCCTATTTATTTATGTAAATATATTAGTATACTAGCTGACTATAAATAAATAAAAGCGATAAAAAAGTTAGAACAAACAATTAAGCTAGTTGTACCAAACACATCCGTCAAGAATATTGAATCTTTAACGTAGAAGTTAACAAAACTTTAGTTTTCTTCCTATTCGAAGCACAGGCACCACCTGATTAGATAAAACAAGTCGAGGAAAGACATTAAGTATCTAGAATAGACTTGAAAAGTACGTGTTTAGGGTGTAAATCTGAAAGCGGTGTTGTATTTTTCGTGAGATTGAAACAGCACATTAGCATGCAGTCCATCCCCCTTTAAATAGATTAATAGAAACATATAATAATATCTGCTCTAACAGCGATGTAGACATCTTCCACACTGTTAACATAAATAAATTTATACATTTTTGTTCCATGGTTTTATAATGGTCCCTTTTAAATTGTCATAAATACCTATATTTAGTTTTTATTTTGTTTTATGTTTATCTTTTTTGTTCTTAGATTTAGTTAGATATTACACTTCGTACACATTAGGTGAGTTGTATATACCTGTAATGGCGATTCACACTGAACCAAACGAATTGTATTTTTTTGTAACAATGTATAGTGATAAGTCAATGGTATATCTAACTAAATAAATAAATAAAATAAGTGGCCACTACCGCCCATGGACATTTAAAAGTAACTTCATACAGAAGAGGGGTTCAATCCTAAATCAATCACAGACGCGTTGCTACTGGATTAAGATGACCCCGACATATGCCAGTTGGAAACCATATCTTTTTAATCAAAAGGCAAAAATTGCTTCACGCTAGTAAAGCGGTACCGTTTCAGTTGAACCATATACATAATTATGTTCGGCCACATAACAAAATCACATCCACCCCAGTTAGGATTAATGTTATCTGAGTCCGGTAATAGAAATGAAATGAAATGTCTTTATTTTGTATAGGCCTACGGGGGCACTTACAAATTGTCAGTTACATTTTTTTTCATACACTACCACCGGATCGGAATATGACCTCAACTGAGAAGATCCGGCAAGAAACTCAGCGGGTTTGTCTTTTTTCTTATTTATATCCATTTTTTTATTTTTTTTATATATAAATAGATTATTGCTATTACTACTTACTACTACTAACAGAAGTAAGTAGTAATATCAAGTATGATATCCCTATAAAAATATGTTTTATTTTATAAAATAGAATGCAGTACTGATGGTAAGTGGTCACTGCCACCCAAGGTCATCTTTATAGACCACTACCAATTCCATTTCCACTCCACTCCACCTAAAGCCGATCACAGCATTTCTACTTCTCCAAAATGCCTCATATGTAAAATAATCCTCCCATCGAAAGACTGCTTCTATCTAGTGATATATGTAGACCCCTCATTTTGGGTCGCCATACCACCGAACTATCACTCATAATTCAATATATTCCACTCAGTGCCTGATCGTTAAATCTGATCACGCGCTATGCAAATCCGTGCAATGGCTTCCTCTCAGAACTTCCCATTCGATAACTAAAATTAGAATTGAACTAATCTATCCATGATCTGCCTGTCGCACCGTGAAAGATATGCGATAAGCGATGACCTGATCGATTAGAGCTAAGTAATAATTTTGATTGGCGGCTCAGTTTCATTTGCGACCTTGACCTTAGTCCACAGGAGTACCAATGTATCTGTGATTGACTTCAGATGGAACCCGTGGTCTATATAAATTTCATTACAGATGGTCATGGATGGCAGTAACCACGTATCACCTTATGAACTGCATGGTGATTTGGTAATTCAATTGTAAATTACGAAGGGGCGTGATTTAGGTTGTTTTAAAAAAATCGGGGAAGTCCCACCGCCACACCTATTTCTAGCGTAAAGCATTTCTTGCGTTTTGATAGAAGGGTGTGGTTGCCGGCACACTTCCACATGAGGCGACCATCATAGGCCTCGAGAGCAACGCATCTATGATTGACTTCAGATGGAACCCATGTTCTGTATGTAGTTGATTACAGATGTCCATGGGCGGCAGTGACCACTCACCATCAGGTGGTCTACATGCTCGTTTGCTATTGCAATGAGATAAAAAGTCGTACTTGAAGATGGCTGCAAATAATTTGCTCCCTCTGAGGACTAAATTGTAATGCCCGTAATAATTACGTCCCAATCCATCGTTTATGCCAGGATAGACGACCTACTTGGCGGAGTGGTCCCCATACCGGTCTGACGCGTAGTTCTGGGATCGATTCCCTGCCGGAATAATTCTGGGTCTGGTTGTTTGTGTGTCCGTCTTTGTACGTGGACTCGCATACGGTAGAACAAGCGCCCGATACTAAGTTATCGACAGACAGACATATCGAGAAATGTCGGGAATACATTATACACATCTTGTAGACGCGCGATTGAAATTATAATTGAATATGTTTCGAAGTTACCGCTTCGTATGCACTTTCCGTAATCCGTTTTCTCGCTGAATTCAAGTCAGTCTAAGACCTGACTCGTAAATTACTTCCGAAGTGTTTGGGATTCTGTAGTACAATATAGAAGAAGCAAGGAACTCATCTGATGGTAAGTGGCTACTGCCGCCCAAGGATATTTATAATAACATCACATCAGTTACATCAGTCGAAATTCGACCGTAATTTAAATTAAAAACTAAACTTCATATTGTCCAAAGTAGTACGAATATTTCTCTAATTCAAATAAAACATAATGATTTTCAAGTAATTTTGAACGCACTTAAAAGCAATAGCGGGTATTTTGACAAAGACTGACATTTCTGACGTTTTTATAGTAAGACATTCAATGTTCTATTTCGTTGATTATTTATGTGTTGGTGACAAATGCACGATAGTGTGTGTAATGTGTTTTAGTTGATTTTATGTATGTTTCAAGCATTATTTGAAAAAAATATTAACATTCTGCACTCCTTCTCTACGTCCACTATAACCGTGCAAAGTTTCATACTAATCCGTCCGCGGCTTATGACTTAAAAATGCTTCACAAGTTTTTACTTCACGAATTAATATATAAATTAAAGCTAGATAGCATTATTCGTGGTATATATAAGAGAACCAGTGTAGTTCTACCGGAGAAGTAACACCACACCTATTCGTAGCGTGAAGCATTTCTTGATTTTCGATGGAAGGGTGTGGTTGCCGGCACACTTTGTTATGAGGCGACCATCACAGTACTGTGGAGTAGCAACGCATCTGTGATTGACTTCAGATAGAATCCATGTTCTCTTCGAAGTTGCTTACAGATGTCCATGGGCGGTGACCACTTACCATCAGGTGGCCTGCTCGTTTGCTACTTCAATCAGTTATAAAAGATGGGCTTGAAGAATGCTGCAAATAATTTTCTCCCCCTGAGGACTAAATTGTAATGCCTGGAATAATTATGTCTCAATCCATCGTTTAAGGCAGAAGGGACGACCCGCGTGGCGGAGCGGTGATAATACCGGTCTGACGCGCAATGGGTTCTGGGATCGATTCCCGGCCAGACATTTATCGGAATGATGAATTAAGATTTCTGCTCTGGGTCTGGTTGTTTGTGTACACAGAATATCGATGTTTTGTTAGTCGATATATATTTAGTAGTTCCAAACATTGTTAATAGATGGCGTTAGTAAAATTCATTTGCAAGTTCTGAATCACGCTATGAAATGCTAATGTTAATTCCCATTGACCGCGCCGGCGAAACGGCGGGTAAGAGCTAGTAGTAATATATAAATCTAGGATAATATTGTCAATATAAATTCATAATTTTAGTGTTTGTATTGAACTACAGCCCTGAACGATTGAGACTATCAGGGCAACAATTACCACAAATGAAAAACACAAGAAACCTAATTTTAATAATGTTCAAATGTTTCTAATTATCACGAACTTCTGCAAAAAATCGCTTCTTTGTAAATAAGTTCCAAAAACATTTTCTAGTTTCGGCTAAAATTGTCCTTTAATTGGACCGAAATAAAAGAAAAATGAATCAGTAAACTTCTAGACTTGTAATTGGCAACATTTTACTAATTACTTCAGAATGTTAGAAATAAATTCAAAGTTAGAATTTGAAAGGTGTTAGTATGGTTAGACCAAAAAGTTAACAAACACAGCCATACCTATTTTTGGGTTCAAAACAGTTCTTGCTTTTTGGTCGAAGAGCGTGTTTGCTGACCGGCCGGCTGGCTGGCCTTACATGAGGCTATTGAAATTAGTGGTATACTCAAAGGAAGCAAAGCAGCAAAATTGATTTCAGATAGAATAGATACAATGGGTACCATTTATGTGTAGATTATGAGGTAGAAAATATTTAATCATAAGACCAATTTGTAAAAACCTTATTAAAGCAAATAAAGAAATTATTATTATTATTATTATACATGGGGTCTCCTATTGTACATGATGTCACCAAGATACGTAGGCGACAGTAGCCACACAAAATCAGGTGAAAATAGTGACTGTTTTCTAATTCAATTTCTTAAAAAAAAAAACACTTTAATTTTCACTCTGCTACACTTCAAACAAATGTATATAGAAGACAACAAATAGGAATCTCTCCCTATTTCCACAAAACAGGACACAACAATGCTTACCACTAACTTAAAAACGTGAAATGCTTTCTACACTCATAGCCCCACAGTAGGATTTATCTCCTGTGTCGTGGGTGCCTTGGACACACACAAGATGAATACACAAACACCCAGACCTAAAACAAGAATCTAAACTCATCATTCAGATATCTGTCTGGCTGGGAATCGAACCCGGGACCCACTGCGTGACATACCGGTATGGTAACCGCTGCGCCATGCGGGTCGTCAGACCACTAACAAGTAAAACGAGTCAATTACTTTACATAATAAGTATTATTCCTTTTATTAAAATTGTTATCGTAAATTGTGAGTCCCAAGAGCGAGGCTCAAGAATCTAATCCAAAAAAATACAAAGAATTACTTCCCAAACTCAGAACATAACATTAGAAACGAAACGGAAAATATCAATAAAAAAGCGATTCTCAAAGTTTTCACGTCGACGCCACGGATTGACAGGCCTCCCAAGCAATTAAAACTTAACGTCCAGCGTCGCTCAAATTGAAAAACTTTGAGCATAGAGCCTAGTCTCCATTATATCAATCATTGAACCGCAAAATGCCAGGAATTTTCAAATTGGGTTTATTAGCTCATTGTACTTTTAGAAACAACAAGTTAACGATTCTTTGTTGTTAACAAACTTCTAAGAAGAAGGTTCCCGGTTCGACTGTATTTTTTTCACCAAGCTCTTTCTGTCAACGGTTCTAAAAATAAAGAGATGAAAAATTGAGGTATTTTTTACAAGCGTTGTTGAGTTTTGACATTAAAGTAAGAATGATTAGTTTTTTTTACTTATTCGAAGTAGCAAACGAGCATGCAATCCACCTGATTGTAAGTGGTCACTGCCGCCCATGGACATATGTAAACAACTTCATACAGAACATGGGTTCTATCTGAAGTCCATCACGGATACGTTGCTACTCCCGAGGACTGAGGTGGTTGCCTCAAATAAAAGTGTTCCGGCAACCACACCCTTCCATCGAAACGCAAGTAATGCTTCACGCTAGAAATAGGTGCGGCGGTGGTACTTCCCCGGTCGAACTACACTGGTTACCACCTTTAGCCGAGGCATTCCAACTCCATTTCTCTCTCCAAACACTAACGACACTAACATATCTAAGGCTGATTACAGATGGAACTCTTGCGTCTTAACGCTTCTTTTCTATCATTTACATAAATAATAGTTTAAAAAAACTAAAAAAAAATATTTTATTTAAAAAAAAGCGTGTTTTGCTCTTTAAGATATTATCGAAATGATAATCACTCTACTCATATCTGTCAATAAAATATCTATAACCATTGACACAATGCACCCCACGCTTTTTTAAAAATAAAATATTTTTTTTATTCACACTATTATTAATTTATATTCATTCACTATTTTCTTAATTTAAATTCATTTAAATGTATTTCTTATTTTTTAGTTCGGTTTTCTATAAAAAGCGTGTTTTTTAGGTTTTTTAAAATATTATCAATTTTCTACTTTTTAGTCAAATTAAAAAATGGAATAATTTTATCAAATTAGTGTATTGTCATCGGTCCTCAATAAATCTACAAAGTTTGAACAAAATCTGGCCGTTTAAAGTGGGTCAAAATCGCGTCCAAGGAAGTCGGTTACAAACAAACATACAGGTGAAGCTAATAAAAAGCTAATAAAAAGAGTGGTTTTCTATTTATTTCATCTTGGATTTAATTCTGTGCGGTATAAATAATAATTATGAATGTTATGTAATTCATGTGCAAGAGCTGCGAAGACTACATATCTAATAAGTAACGCGATAACGAAAAGACGAATAATTATAATACCGAAATCTAAATTTGAGTAAATTGGCTTAGTTACTTAAAACTCTTGCTTTTCATTTAGTATCGTCTAATGAATTCAAAAGTAATGATATCTCGAAAACGGCTAACATAAATGTTCCGTCCCTTTATAATCACGCGGTTGAAAAAACTTTCCAAAACGTATACACAGTTTTAATATATTCACAAAATGCAAATTATATTACTCATTAGGACCATTTTATTCTCAACATGCGTTTATGTTGTAGGAGCACATGTAATACTTTTAAGGACTATAATGTAGTTTATTATCTTGAAATAAAATAATTTCTTCACCAAAAACTGCAAAGTTTTTAACTGATCCTACGGGAAAAAACTATAGTATCTCTTTCAAACAGTTCAGTCGGTCAGTCTGCCTGAAAATTTTCTCATTTCATAACCCAAACCAATCCAATAACATACAGAAAACATACAAATAGAGAAAACAACTAAGCCCCAACTGTAACCAACAGCAAATTCCTTCAGGAAAGCCAAACAAACGTAATGTACCGTAAATCAGCCTTAGGACAATGCGATCGGAATCAATGCCGGACGGTCCAGAACTCTTCGGAGTACTTAAGTTAATGAAGTGAAAATGTTTTGCTTTAAGGCCTTGCCTGTGATTCGGTGCAGATTCTTATCAGGGCTTAAATATTTAATGATGTGCTACCTTTTATTGGGATCACATAAAAAGGTCCCTGTTACTGCCATCCGGATTGAATGGTAATTTAATCTATTTAAGACTTTGAATCTATACGAGATTACCGAATCTTCATGCAGAAGCATGCAGAGCTATCAGATGCGAGAACTTAGTTCAACCGAATCAGCAATCTACCAAAAAGAGATTAAGTAAATAGAACCTAGAATTGAGATAAATCATCTACATCCGACATGTATCAAGTAGTGTTGGTCTTGAAAAGCATCACTACCTGGCTTCTTGTGGATGTTGTAAGAGGAAATTCAGAGACAAAATTCGGAAGATAAGGCGTCTTTCTATGTGGTTAACTGTGGTCACCAACACGCATACCAGGCAAGGAAACTATTGGCAAATACCCTCATTACAGGAAGCCTGTGCCCAGTAGTACTTGAAAAGGTTAATATATAGTTATGTATATCGAAATAAATATGACTCATTCAACAGCAGAGTTGTATTATATGTATCAGAGTCTTGTCTTTTGTGCTAGTAGTGTTTACTATCTATCATTGTTTTCTGAATATTAGAAATAAATTCCAAATCTCTGACGCTGTTCTGCTGGAAAGGCATATTTCTGATTTAAAATAATTTATTACAGTATAGAAACATTTCAATTTGATTTATTTTCATGGAGAAGTTCATAAGTACCATTTAAAAACACTCAGGTATCTAAATTGTATTCTAGCTCTTGTTTCAGCTTTGAAATACTTTATTTCGTCTGAAACGCCTACTACATTAAGGCTTATGAATTACTTCTAAGTAACTTTACCTGCAAGAGCAGTGATAGCCTAATGGTTGAAACTTGCCCTCACAATCGGAAGGTCCGAGGTTCAAACCCAGGCACGCACCACTAATTTATGTGCATATTAAAAAATAATTATCACTGCTTTTCGGTGAAGAAAAATATATTGTGAGGAAACCTACACACCTGAGAGTAACTTTAAAAAAAATATTCGGAGGTGTGTGAACTCCACCAATTCGCACTTGGCCAGAGCAGTGGTCTATGGCCTAAAACTCTCTAATTCCGAGAGAAGTCCTGTGCCCAGCAAAGGGACAATAATGGGTTGACGATATAATATATAATACGATATAAGATATAACCCTACCTTCGTCACATTTAGCTTTTGTCTTTTTTATCTGATTGAAGTAGCAAACGAGAATGTGGTCCACCTGGTATATAGTCACTGCCGCCCATTTACGTAAGCAAGTTTACATAGATGTTCTATTCATATTATATGTAAGTGGAGCACATGATTGTTTGTATGCATGGACTGCAACTTCTGAATCCATAAGATCCAAGTAATTCGAAGGTAATCATGATTTGCCATAATAGATAAAAATGATGGCATAAAATTTGCACTTTATACCAGAAATAGAAATATGACTGAAGTTTAAAATCCGACACAAAAAGTAAGTTAGTAACAAACCGACAATGCTGTGAATTTGAATGTAAATCTCGTACCTGATGGAAACTAACCATAGGAAACTTCGTTTAAAGCCGAGGTACAGACTTGACTAACCAATTCAGATTTGTCAATGAAACTGGAGACGAAGAATTAATTCGTTTAGAGCGGTGGCGAGACTGGTATTAACGCTCAACTGAACAGAATGTTCCTTTTCAGAAAGTTTGAATGACTTGCCTTCCCGTGAACCGGTAAAATGGAAGTAATGATGTAACAAAAAGAACAGATCCATAAAGAAAATGAACAAATCACTGTTTATTTTGCTTTTAATATTACACAATTAATGAAACATTTTGTTTGTATTTGCTTGAACGATTTAAGTAATCAAATAATGAAAATAATGTTAGATGTATGTATGTCATGAGTGTGAAAGTTAGTGAGGAGTTAGTGAGGACGTCGTCGTCAACCCATTACTGTCCCACTGCTGGGCACGGGTCTTCTCTCGGAATGAGAGAGTTTAGGCCATAGTCCACCGCGCTGGCCAACTGCGAATTGGTGGACTTCACACACCTCCGAGAACTGTTTTTTTTTTAAAGAACTCTCGGATGTGTAGGTTTCCTCACGATGTTTTCCTTCACCGAAAAGCAGTGATAATTAATGTATAATAAGCACATAAATCAGTGGTGCGTGCCTAGGTTTGAACCTCGGACCTCCCGATCGAGAGGGCAAGTTTGAGGACGTGTTTGTTACTATTTCACGCGAAAACTACTTAGACTGCTGAATTTTAGCAAACATTTATGACCTCAATTAACAGATAGCGTACTCATTATCGTACCGTTATCCCTCTAGTTACGGGAACAGAATAGGGCTACGGTATCCCCTGCCTATCGAAGAGCTGACTAAAAGGGGCTTTGGGGGTTGCGGGCAGTAAGAGCTGGAACTCAAACCATCCAGCATGCGATCAATTGTAGGACGACGGCATGCTGTCGTAAACACCAGAAGGCGCAGTGTGTACAATGCTCACTGGGAAGAGCCCACTGCCCCAAAGGGGGCATCGCGCTTTAGTTCAAAATTTGATTCACAGATTAACACGGACATGGGATGCTCATTATTTATTAATGGTAAATATGAATAATACGGGCGGAGTTATGTGTATAAGTTAATTCGTAAAGGAAATGAATAAATAACTGGTTAATTTCTTTTCAATGCTTGACAACTTTAACAGGTGGTAGAACCAGTGTAGTTCGGCCAGGGAAGTACCACCGCCACACCTATTTCCAGCGTGAAACATTTCTCTTATATAATATATTAATTGCAAGAGTATTCATACATGAAAAACATGTCCCTGCACCTGGCGTAATCGGATAATACAGATAGAGTAATTAATAAATATCAAGCTAGTAAGTAACTGCAAGGATTGAAACCAAGAAATAAATTCCCAATAGAAAAAGCCAAAGAAACATTACAGACACACACTTGAACTTCATTTACTTTTCCCGAGAATTTTGCTGATATAAGCTTCACTTTACATCGAGCGCACGCATCAAAATATTCCTCTCTCAAACATCGACCCACAAACTTAAGTTGATACAACTAACAAACAAAACCAAACATTTATCAAGACCACTTATACTAATGAAAAGAGCACCATAAATACGTGAGGAATAGCTACAGATAACAAGATAGAACCCTATAGCGATGAGTAGAATAAAGCAGAGAACTTATTCAAATCCACTAATTGAATAAGATAAGACTTGTCTGCAATACTGATGTTATTTGAGTTCATGCAAATGAAAGGAATTGACATGACTTGCTTATTCGCAAGGACTGATTGTTTCACGATATTTCGTGTAATATTAAAGTAGCAAACAAAGTGCAAGGTGGTTTAACAAAGTTTCGACCGGGGAGATACGACCACCACATTTATTTTTAGCGTGAAGCAGTTCTTGCGTTTTGGTGTGGTTACCGGCACATTTTCATTTCAGGCGACTATCATAATCCTCGAGAGCAGCAACACATCTGCAATTGACTTTAGATTGAGCCCTTGTTCTGTATAAAGTTATTTATAGATGTCCATGGACGGCAGTGACCACTTACTATAAGGTGGACTACATGCTCGTTTGCTACTTCTAAGCTCTTATAAAAAAGCAAGCTACCAGAAGGTAAGTGGTGACTGCCGACATCAAGAAGAAGATAGAAGAAAATCATAGATCCGTTGCTACTTACTACTGAGGGTTGTGGTGGTCACCTGATATTTTTATATAAGTCGGCAATCACACTCTTTAATCGAAAGTCAAGAACTGATTCACGCTAGATACAGGTGTGATACACGATATTATATAATTACTGTAGAACTAAAACTATACAGTATAACAAACAATTTAGAAGTCGCACAGACACTAAATCAGAGATTGTAGACGCTGAAACTTCTAAAGCGTCCTCGATACGACCCCAAAGATTGACTATAACAAGCGCGATATCACCAAACAGTATCGAAAGTGTACACCACGCTACAAAATTACAAACACAAAATAGTAAGACTATTACAAAGTATCGCACGGTGTCAACTAACTCGAACCAAGTAATTAAACTTTGGAAGTTGCAAAGCTTTGCTGAGCTCGAGAAAAACTTTGCTAAAGGGATCCTGCTTGGCTGCATACAAATAGGAGAGTATACAAAGATACTTGGTGATGGCTTCGTCAATATTATTTTATCGTCACGCTAATTGAAAGGTGTGATAAACTAAGTGATAGCCTAATGTTTGAAACGCCCTCTCAGTCGGGAGGTCCGAGGTTCAAACTCAGGCACGCACCACTGATTTATGTGCGAATTACAAATTAATTATCACTGCTTTTCGGTGAAGAAAAACATCGTGAGGAAATCTACACACCCGAGAGTTCTTTAAAACAAGTTCTCAGAGGTATGTGAAGTCCACCAATTCGCACTTGGTCAGCGCGGTGGCCTTAAACTCTCTCATTCTGAGAGAAGACCCGCGCCCAGCAGTGGAACAATAATGGGTTGTACCCCAATTGAAAGGTCTAGGGAAAACGTCAGGGCAAACGGAACGTGAAGAATACAGCGGAGGATCGATTGATTCATTTTTTTAGACAATTGACTAATAGCGCTAATGAAGATGATAATAATTCCAGAATCTCATTAGGTGGATTGTGATTTTTAAAAAAATATTACTTTTAATAAATGTTTACTTTTCATGGAACAAATTTATAATTATTTGGGTTTTCGTTAATCAATCATAAAGGCATAATCATGATCATAATAATTAATCATAATCATAACGACTGTTAATCTAAGTGGATAAGACTAGTGGGACCATTATTTCTTAAAATTTCTGCATCAATCAAATATGTGCTAATGTGCCCAAAAAAAAAGTTGTTATGAGAATGACAATTTTAGTCCTCGGAAGTAGCGACGCATCTGAGATTAATTTACGGTAGACCCTGTGTTTTATATTAGCTTATGAACATCCATAGGCGACAGTGATCTTACCTTAGATGGACTGCTAGTTTGTTACCTCAGTTCTATAAAAAAACAGTAATAATTATTATCAAAGCGGAACCCTAATGTATGACTAAGAAATCAATGAGACAACATCGTTAGAAAAATGACTACCGTCCAAGAATAAACAACTAGAATATACAACACCCGATTTTCTAATTAAATATAAACACAGAAGCTCAATGTCGTAAAATTCGCTATAAGATACACAGTCTTGGAGATTTAAATATCAGCAGGGTTTCTCCATGTTTTACCCGGAAGAGATTTATTGGACAGATCCAATGGAAAGATTTGCTACAAAAGGCCCACACTGAATGGGCAATGTCTATGGTCCGGGGGCTATTGGATGTATCACATCGTTGATCAACTGTAGGCATTTCTTGTTAAGAATTCGTTCGGGAATCGAATACGGGAAATGGATGGGAAATTTTCGTGTCTCATTTCCTGTTTTAACAATTAAAATCGAGTTTGTAAGGATTTCTTGATTTAACTTTGTATGGATATACCAGGGAAGTATTTACTTGTATGGAGTCATTCATGCGCACAAGTGGGACATAATTGTGATTGAAGCGTGAATAAATCATATTAATCTAAATCCTTTTTAAAAATTGTTTGTCTTAATGATATGAAATTCGGCATAACCATGGAGTTGGCTGAACTGATATAAATGGGATTTTTCATGACTGTAGGTGTGTGAAATGTGGTGCGTGTCTATTTTGTGGTTTTGTGGAGTATGAAGGATTACGATTACGATTTCATACTGATTTATTGAATATTTGAATCAACGCTAATTAATTGTTACACGTGCCTAATAGTCATATTTCATTGACGTACATTATGGTTAGTTGCTAAGTTAGGTAAAGTGCAATGACCGTTGTTGCCACCACATGACCATTGGAGGATTTTGAAAAAAGTTCATAAGCTTACATACATTTTTTAGAACATGAAAGTCCCGTCTATACTCTAAACTATCAATTCGCATAAAATATTTACCCATTTCTAGTTGTACCATCTACAAAAATAATAAATCTGCCTACTTTTTGAAGACCACTGATGGCCATATATTATTCCTTCAAATCTCCTTTTTTCCAAAGCCAGGCAAGGATGCCAGGCGACGTGTTTGTGACCGCAGGAGATATTGGTCTTAAGAAGGAAGAAGCTGCTGCATATCTCTTGGATTATTTCCTATAGTCTCCTTCTACATTATCTTTTAAAGAAGGGGAACGGTGTTAGTTAGACCTTGTCGTCAACCCATTAATGTCCCACTGCTGGGCACAGGTCTTCTCTTAGAATGAAAAAGTTTAGACCATAATCCACCGTGTCGGCCAAGCGCAAATTGGTGGACTTCACAAAACTCCGAGAACTTTTTTCAAAAAACTCTCGGGTGTGTAGCTTTCCTCATGATGTTTTCTTTTACCGAAAAGCAGTGATAATTAATTTCTAATACGCACATAACTTTACAAAAACCAGTGGTGCGTGCCTGGGTTTGAACCTCGGACCTTCCGATCGAGAGGGCAAGTTTCAACTTTTAGGCTATCACAGCCTTCAAAAAAGGACTCAAACATAAAAAGTCCAATTATTTCAAAATTAAACAAGCTAACTTTAACATTATTTATTTTTATAGCTAAAAGGCAATAGGCGCCTAGAAACAGGACTTATCTCGACTTAATCTAGGCTCAAAGGAAGCACCAGACAGCTAAGTAATGAGAATCATTTTTAATATCAAGACTTGTTTGTCCAGATTATATTTTAGTCAGATTTCATCTTAAAAATAGGGTGATAAAAGATTAAGAATAAAGCAGTTTGGTATACAGTTAAAGCTGATAAGATCACAGTTTGATTTTTAGGGTACTGGCGTTTATCTTATATTTCGACTAATTGGAGGATAAATTGAAAAAATCTTTCCAGTGCTTACCTACGCCATGTATGAACATTTTTTAGTTTTATTGTGAAGGTTTGATTTTGTAATTGCTCTATAAGTTTATTTTACTTACACTTTCTCTGTCGAGATCGATCTTCTATACATCGCGTTGATGTTGCATCACAGGAAACACAAATGGTCAAGCAATCCTCCGATGAAGTAAGTGGTTACTGCCGCCTATGGATATCTGTATGCAACTTCATATCCAATAGGGGTTTTATATTCAGTCCAATTCGAATCCGAATTGCTTAAAATGCAAGTAATCCAGCAACAACACTTTTCCACCGAAATGCATGAAGACAAAGGTGTGCCGGTGGTACCCTCCTGGAGAAACTCTACTCGTTCCTTACCTTGGAAGTAAAGCCGCTTTTTTTATAATAATGAAGTAGAAAACGAGCATGTAGTCCACCCGATGTTAAGTGATCACTTCCGCCCATGGACATCTGTAAGCAACTTCAGAACATAGGTTCTATCTAAAGTCAATCATAGATGCGTTGCTACTCCCGAGGGCTAAGATGGATAAAAGTGTGCCAGCAACCACACCCTTCCATCGAAACGCAAGAAATGTTTCACGTTTGAAATAGGTGTGGCGGTGGTACCTCCCCGGTCGATCTACAATGTTCTACCGCTTTTAATTTTATATATAATGTACTTTTTTACTGTAGATAGAACTTTGTTATGCGTAAAATTGCTACGACAGTTGCCGATTACCAATAGATGGATTGCATGCTGGTTTATTTCTTTAATGTTAAAAAAAATCCCTTGCAAAGAGACAAAAATAATTAACGTAGTATAAGTTAAGCATTCTTTGTACACTTTCAACGTTGACAAGTCACAACATTTACACATTTTGCACGTCTCCGAACGGGAGACATAAATCGAAATAAGTTTCGTTTCCCACATCAGTGGTCCGCAGTGCACCTGTCCGGACTGAAAGCACGTCAACGCCAATCACAGATGCGATTTGCCGAACTGGGTTACTTTTTGATGACGTATATTTATTTCGTTGGAACTTCAGAAGCAGTGTTAAGTTAATTTTGATATGAAACGAAATGTCTTTATGTCTTACTGTCTAAATAATGAAATATCTTCCTAGGTAAATTTAAGTTAGGTGGGGTGAGGTCAAGTCGTATTTAGAAAAAATGACCCGGCAACCATACACTTCCATCGTGTAAGTCTACATAGATGTGGTCCTGGTACCTTTCTGATTAAACCAACATATTTTTATCACGTTGTAAGTTTATACTCCTAGTCACTACACATGTTTTTGCACTTCTCTTGCGAAGGGGCAAAGAAATTCAAAAAGTTAAAAATACTAGATGTAGTATCAGTTAAACATTATTTTTACGCTTTGAACGGTGAGACAGCACATTTACACATTTTGCACGTCTCCGAACGGGAGACACAAATCGAAATAAGTTTCATTTCCCACATCAGTGGTTCGGAGTGCACGTGTCCGGACTGAAAGCGGCACATCAAAGCGAATCACAGATGCGATTTGCCGAAGAGAGTTACTTTTTGACGGCGTGTATTTATTTTGTTGGAACTTCCGTCCGCAACTTTGAGGTAAAATTTAATATGTAACAAGATGTTTTACTGTCTAAATATTGAAATGTCCTACCTCAGTGAGGTTAAAAAATAGGGGGAGGTTAGTCAAGAGGTTAGTTAGTATGGTCTCGTTTACTACGGCTTCTACGTTTGTATAAGCAAATATTTTGTGGGTCTTGAGAAGTAACCTCACCTTCAATAACTTGAGGGGATATTACATTTGAAAAATATGGTATGGGCAATACGTCCAATTGGCATGGCTGCTTTCTTGCGTTTCGATGGAAAGGTGTGGTTGCTGGCACACTTTCAAATGAGGCGACCATCATAGTCCTCGGGAGTAGCAACGCATTTGTGATTGACTTCAGATGGAACTCATGTTCTGTATGTAGTTGATTATAGATATCCATAGGCGGCAGTGCTTGTTTGTGAATTCAGTCACATAAAAAAAAACGTGAAACAGTTCTTGAGTTTTAGTGTATTTGGTCGTCGGCTTACTTTTGTATGAGATTACCACCTTAATCATCAGCAGTAAGAATGCATTCGGATTGACCTCAAATAGAGCTTCTATTCTCAATAAATTAACGTACAGATGACATGCCGTGACCACTTACCATCAGGTGGACTGCATGCTCATCTGTTACTTCGACCTTACACCTAAAAATATCTTCGGGGCATTTCTGAGACTTAACAGACTTGAGGTAGTCATAATTTTTTTGTTATCATTAGATGTAATAGCAAAAACAATTAGTCCTAGTGTTTGTTTGTCTTTAATCCCTACCCCGCACACGACTCCACGTATACATAATTCAACAACCAAGCCCACATATCTCGAAGTTTGTCAACGTCACGGCCATTTTAGTGCTAACTCCTTCACATAAGTGTTGACATTTCTAAAGCCGAAGAGTAAGCATTGCCAAGTATGTTAATCTTCCAAGAACGTGCCTCTTCACACCAAAATATTAACGGGATGCGATATAAAATCTCCAAGGACGTTGGAACGCTTAAGTGTGTGTGACAAAGTCGACTTTGGATATTTGAACTTTTTTATTAGAATTCACCTTTTTTTATTTGACTGAAGTAGCAAACGAGCATGCAGTCCACATGGTGGTAAGTGGTCATTGCCGCCCCTGGACACCTGTAATCAACTTCATACAGAACATTGGTTCCATCTGAAGTCAATCACAGATGCATTGCTACTCCCGAGTACTATGATGGTCGCCTCATGTGAAAGTGTGCCGGCAACCACACCCTTTTATCGAAACGCAAGAATTGCTTCACGCTAGAAATAGGTGTGCGATATAGGTGTGTGGATATGCGAACTTTTATATTAGAATTCACCTATAAATTAGACTACATTTATTTCTGGCTTATAAAATTATTATTATTATTAAATATATTAAACTGAAGCAAAATCCTGGAGGACGTTTTTAGGTAATTTGCGAGGGACGGAGGCGTATGAAATTTTGCATGGTTATAGTTGACGTAGAGACGTACGGAATGCTAATATTCTTTCAAATAATGCATATAACATACATGAAATCACCTAAAAACACATTACACATGCCGTCTCCCATATGCCGGGGCCCTTAGGCACACAAGAATTCGGGGCCCTTTTGAAAAAGAAAATACATGATGTACTTTTTTTTCCTTCCAAAAGGGCCCCGATGACTTTCGTGCAACGAGAAAAGTGTAATGCGCCCGACCAATATATTTTGATAATAGATGTAAAAAAAATTGTCGGCCCTTCGGGGCCCTCAGAGGATGGGGGCCCTGGGCACTTACCCCGAGTTATAGTTAAGACGGCATTGTATACTCCTACAAGTTCTACTGAGATTTGTTGTTTTATCGAATTTCTATTGAATGATCTCGAAAAAAGGCAACCTGAGCGACGATAAAAAATTCGTAAATTATATTGTCAAATGTTATTATAATATTAATGATTATTTAATTGATAAATTTGACTAATGTAATGCACTATAATTCAATTTGTTATTAATAATAATTATACATTTATTTTAATTTTGACATCACATTATTCCGTATTATTTATTATTATTAAATGTTTGTAATTGTATGCCCATATGCGGCGGGAATATGGAGAAACTGTATTTTAAGATAAGAACTTATTGTACCTGTATTCCACAATAAATATGATTTGATTTGATTTGAAAATAACATACAAAGTTTTGAAAATAAATCGCATTTTTTTTAAACATATGAGAGATCTAACCATTAGTTTTGTAGAAAATGGTTTCCGCGTCTTAACTTTTTACTATCCATCAGCCCTTAAAAGTTCAGACAGAAACCTTCCCTATCAAAGTCATTGAACTGTTTCTGCGTGTGAGTGACAGTGGATGAATAACTGATGTGTTTTTGTTCCATTTCTTTAGAACGAACTTTCCGAAGCATCTGGTTGGTGTTGAAGAGTTCTATATGAACTCAATATTGGGGTCTTTTTACCCGATTGTTTTTTTTTTATCTGACTGAAGTGGCAAACGAGCATGCAGTCCACCTGATGGTAAGCGATCACTGTTATTTTAGTTGATCCTATGTATTTTTTATGCATAATTTGGAAAAAATATTAGTATTCCGTAATCCTTCTCTACATCAACTGTAACCGTGCATAATTTCATACTCCGTACTGTGGCAAGTATTTTTTGCCTCACGTATTAATATAGAGATATCAGAAATATCTGACCGGTGATCGAACCCGGAACCCGCTGCGTAACCCGCCATGGTTTTTTTCGCTTCCATTAAACAAAGCAACCCTTGTAGTATTAAAGCGACCTTTTCTCCACCCGTTAATCCCATGTCCTTGGGGAACTAACGGGGTCACCCATCACTATTAATTACCGTCAATGTCATTCTAGATTAATTCAATAGAATTCAAAGCATTTAGGTAGGGGTGTGCGAATATCATTAGAATCGAATCCAGTATTCGATTCGAATTATTTGATTAATAACTTCGGAATCGAAAAATCATTCTGAATTCGACGAAAATTTCTGGAAAAAATTAAATTATTAAATTATTACATTTCCTTCCAATAATTCGAAATTTCATCGAATTTTTTGATTTTTTTAATCGAATACTAATCGAATCGAATATTAAACGATTCGGAACGAATAATCGGTAAGTTCGAGTTATTCGCACACCCCTACTTTTAAGCTTTCTAACGAACGCTATAAAAACATTCACACATTGAACACTATGCTATTGTTTTAATGCCGTAATTAGAAACTGCCTGCTAAGTTCATTTTATTGCTGCTAATTGGGTTAATTTTCTATTTCTGGATCACGTTGTGATTTAGATTTGAATGGGTAGTACCGTAGTTACCGTAGCTTTATATCAGTAGCTGTTGTATCAGTTTTTATCCGATTGAAGTAGCAAACGTACATGTAAGCCATAAACATACATGTAAACATAAACATAACATAAACGTACATGTAAACCCACGTTCCGAACAGGCGAAGTGCATTTATACATTCATCCATGCATCTCTCAAAGATAGAAATTAAGAATAGATCTAAGTATGACTGTGTGGTTAATTAGAACAATGGTTAATTAGTTATAAGGTACAATGGGGTTGACATGTACATTTAGTACCCAAGCCCCGAAAAAAAATAAAGATTAAAAATATATATATATAGCAACCTGATCGTTTGGGATCATTGCCACCCATGGACATCATGGACAACTGCTACGTTCTGGAGTATTATAAGAAAGACCATGGACAGCTGAAAGCATCTTCATATAGAACAGAGGTTCTATCTAAAATCAATCACAGAATGAAGAATCAAAATGAATCTGCTTCACGCTTCAAAGATATGAGGCGGTGGTACCTCCACGGTCGAACTACGCCGGTTATATTTAGTTCTGAGTCTGGGTGTTTGTATATTTCTATCCAGACTCCCACGACTTCGAATCCAGGGCTAGGAGTAGAATGCGTTATAATTTAGCACTCTCATCATAGTCTGTTGCGTCCATTAATATGCCGGTCAAGCGTGAGCGTGGACACGCATGCCTGGTGACAGATTAACAAACATGGTACTGCGTTTGCGTCAATACTCAGCTGAAGTTGATAAACTAAAGTATATACCTACTGTATATGATTACAAATCAATGACTACAAGAGCAGTGATAGCCTAATGGTTGAAACTTGGCCTGTCGATCGGGAGGTGAAATGAAATGAAATGTCTTTATTTTGCATAGGCCTCCGGGGGCGTTTACAAATTGTCAGTTACATTTATATATATTTTTTTACACTACCACCGGATCGGAACACGACCTCAACTGAGAAGATCCGGCAAGAAACTCAGTGGGTTTGTCTTTTTTTCTTTGTATATCTTTTCTTTTATTTTTTTATTTGCCATCTTGTTTTTACATGTAACAAAAGTTAGCTCCAGTATCCTAGTGATAGCCTAATGGTTGAAACTTAGCCGGGAGATCGGGATCTAGATCGGATAGATAGATTCTAAAATTATGTACGTATTAGAAATTAATTATCACTGCTTTTTGATGAAAGAAAACATCGTGAGGAAGCCTACACACCCCAGATTTCTTTAAAAAAAAGTTCTCGGAGGTGTGTGAAGTCCACCAATTCGCACTTGGCCAGCGCGGTGGTCTATGGCCTAAAACTGATTTTGAGAGAAGACCATTGCCCAGCAGTGGGACAATGATGGGTTGACGACGACATATGACTATAAATTGAATGTTTCTTCTCTGATCGCAGGCGCCATATTTATAGCTATATAAAATTATATAGCCGAGGTAATTCTGACAACAGAGTCGACTGCAATGATATATCACATGTGACAATCTCTCAAGCCCATTTGGCTGTAGAGCGTGCCAAAGAAATGATACATTCATACAAACATACATACACGTATACGCTCGAAAAGCATTACCCCCCTTTAACGCAGTCGGATAAAGATTAGTAAGGTGAGTTGGGGTAATATCGGACATGGGATAAAACCGTAAAATTGAAACTGTAGGCTATGTAGCCATCTTTTATCAAATTGACCACGTCATACACGTACATTATTTCATGGCATAGTAGATGAAGTCACACATAAAAAGAAAATGGCTGACTTAAGTCTAAAATTTTAATCGTACGGTTTTACCCCATGTCCGATATTACCCCAACTCACCTTACTGACTTTATTGAATTTAAACGTTCCATGAATTACACCCACGATACAGAATCCTATACAGAATATAACCGATACAGAATGCCGAAAATTTTCAAGCAACCCAGGGTTGACTAGCAGAGAAGGCCATCAGGCATTAAGTTTGCCCTATTTTATAGAGGTGAAATAAATAAATAAATAAATAAATAAATCCTAGGGTCTATAAGTAGAATGCTGTAAAATTTAGCACTCCCATACGTAGTCCATTGCGTTGAGTTGCGTCCATTAATATGCCGGTCATCTAAGCGTGGATATAGCGTGACCGTGGGCACGCATGCCTGACGACAGATTAACATACTTGGCACTGTGCTTGCGTCAACACTAAGTTGACGTTGATAAACTAAGGTGAATACTAGGATATGATTACAAATGTGGAATAATATGCTTACTTCTACTAACGTTGATCGTATTCGGGCCACTACTACTATGGCTCGTGTTATTTTACCAAACATCTTGGAACACGGTATATAGTAGGACTTTAATGTATTATACCACGTTTTAGGCAAAAGGAGCACAGGACACCCCCCTACCAGGTGGACCGATGAACTGAAGAAGACAGCGGGAAACCGTTGGATTCAGAGGGCATAGGACCGGTTGGAGTGGCGTCATTTAGGGGAGGCCTATGTCCAGCAGTGGACCTCAAAGGACTGATGGATGGATGGATGGATGGGTAAATAATGGATGGATGGATAATTATAGGAAAAAAAATGAAACCAAACCTAATACCCGGCTACGTTCATACGAGGCGACTAACTTAGTCCTTGGAAGTGGAAACTCATCTGTAATTAATTTTAGACCGAGCTGCTGTTCTTTATAAAGTTCCTTACAAACCACTAATTACCATCTAATTAACTTCAAGCTCTACAAGGAGGTAGAACCAGTGTAGTTCGACCGGGGAAGTACCACCGCCACACCTATTTCTAGCGTTACGATAGAAGGGTGTGGTTGTCGGCACACTTTCACACGAGGCGACCATCATAGTCTTCGGGAGTAGTAACGCATCTGTGATTGACTTCAAATGGAACCCATGTTCCGAATGAAGTTGATTACAGATGTCCAATGGCGGCAGTGGCCACTTACAATCAGGTGGACTGCATGTTCGTTTGCTACTTCAGTCAGATAAAAAAAGCTCGTTAAATCATAAAAACTACAAGGACAACCACGGAACAAGCTTAGTATCTTATATTCGCTGTGTCAACAATACATTATTACGTTTTAGCCTGCGGAGACTTCCTCATATTACCTTGGGAATTAATAATAAATCATTCGTTCAGTTCAGTATATTATATACCTTTATCTATATAAACTGTAATTACTTCTTCGGGATCGGCTAACGATTTCGATTGAATTGTATTTAGATAATATTTTCCCAAATTTAATCTATGGAGGTGTCAAGTAATCACTAATCAAGTATAGTTATGATAGAACGTTTTAAAGAATGATAAAAGAGACCGAATGCGACATTAGTATTTTGGAGAACAACAATACAAGTCATATTATAATAATAACAAGGAATAATAATTTATGTCCAAAAAGTGATCAAACTTATTCCTTGTAATAAATTCAGCCTTAAGTATAAATTCATTTTGTATTTTAAGCTATTTCATAGCTTTTATCGCGAGCTTTGAGCCTGGTGACCGAATCAAGAAATTCCGTAACGAAAAAACCTAACACCCCCCACTCCGCCTACCATGTAGCGCGCCCGAGCATTCGCTTAACGTGTATGTATGTGGTAGGACAGTACGAAGATCGCACGGATCGAGACGAGCTGCTCGGAAATCGTACGAATATGTAAGCAACTGTTTGTGAGAAAATATACAGTATCAAAGAAAAAAACTTGAATTAATATCAAAGAAAAAATACTGCATAAATAAACAAATAATTATAATTTAATAAAAATGCTATGCAAATAGCTTTACCGCAGCAGTCCTCGAGTGCCGCAAGTTTGTTTTTATTTGGTTGGCTGCAACATTTTTTTATCTGTCATTGGATACATCACACAAACAAGGTTAGCCTGGAGCGTGCCTTTTTACTTAATTTTATTAATATTATAAATTCGAAACTTTGTGAGGATGTATGTGTGCTCGCTTTTCATTCATACTGATCAGATTTCGTTGAAATTTGGCACATATATAATTCATAACTTTTTTGTTCCCGAGGAGAAAACCTTCGTGAGCGGTGTCCTCTAAACGCGTTGCTCGATCAGGCTCCTCCCAGTTGAGCGTCGATGTCCACCTTTCCATGTGGTCATAATGACGTTACTGTAGTTCCGGGCCCAGAATAGTGCTTCGGTATCCCCTGCCTGTTGTAAGAGGCGATTAAAGAGGCTTCCGGGGTTGTGGGCGGCTGAAGCGGGAGCTCCAATCGTTAAGCCAAGCAGCCCCGGTAAATACGGCACGTTTGGTCGCATGCCACCGTGTGGGGTGTTTAGTGGGGTAAAAATCCTACATAACCATGCGTTGCTCCCACCGGGTAGGGTACCTTTTGAAGGATTCCCCCTCGAGAAAAAAAACGATGTTCATTATCATATGATAGCCGCGATAGAAGTGAGCGGAGCCACCAGTATCACCTAGTCATCATACTATGTTCATACTAATATTATAAAGGCGAAAGTTTGTGAGTGTGTATGTTTGATACTTCTTAACGTCTAAACAGCTTGAGCGATTATCCTAAAATTTGGTAGGCAGATCGCTGACACTCTGGATTAACATATAGGCTACTTTTTGTTGTGGAAAAATATCTTACTCTCACGGGACAATCAATACATTTTATTTAACGCGGGCGAAGCTGCAGGGTTCACTTAGTCTTATATATAAAAATATAAAATAAAAGCATTGCAAACGACTTTATTCTCATCGCGCACATCATCCATTTCGATTTAACGCAGGCATTTCAATCCTCTACCTGATTTAACCAGCTCACTTTCGCCCACTATTTGTTGTTACGTCAAAACGGAACGGAATAGCTATAATTACTGCATACTTCTCGCTGCCAGTCATTGTAACCTGCAATTTACTACTTGTCTTGAACTGCAGATCGAGCCCTCAAGGGCGTTTTACTTTTGTTTCTATTTGAATCAACGTCTAGGGCTGAGGGTTTTAGAGAAGCCAAGTTCATAGCGAACAATTGTTGGAATATTGAAGCAGGATCAAGTCTTGGTAGGAGTGGGCACTGCTATCTATAGAGTAAATGACCCTGGATAATATTATAGACTAGCTGTACCCGCGGCTACGCCCGCGAGCAAATCAATGTATCGCAAAGTTTTTCCCGCGCATATCTCCACTCAGTAGGAATTCTACGATAAAAGTAGTCTACATGTTGTTCCATAACATTTTCTATAGTAACAAAACCATAACATTTTCTATAATAAAGATGGATTTTAACTTTTATGAATTGAAAAATATAATTTTAAGTAATTTGATTAAAGGAGATGTTTCAATCTTGGCTAGGTATATGTACACCATCTCAAAAAATCGAGAAAAATCTCAAGAATCCTAAAAAAATACTTAAAATTCATGAAAACGTGTACTTTTCTGGAACAAAACCAATTAAAAACAACTACTTTCTTCGTTTTCCAATATGGCGGAACAACTGATTTAGACAGTCTGTGGATAAAACTGTAGTTGTCATTATCTGACAACTGTCATATTGATTCTTTTACTAGATCCATTCATCTGTCTTGTTAGATATTTTCACGGAATATTTTTTTTTTCTATCAATTGACCATCAAATAACTTGAAAGCAGTAGAACTGTAAAATGAATGTGTGAAGTGCAAGTCTAAAACGGCATAATTATTAATTATAGTTGACACATAAATAATATGACTACGTTGGATCAGATGATCATTGACAATTGATTGTCATTGTCACAGTTTGTTTATTAACTTCAACTGTCAAAATGCAATATTACCGCCGCCATTATTTTGTGTTGCAATTCTAACTTAAAATTCTAGTCTTGTACCAATAAATACAGTCGATTATAATAAAATGCTTAGTCAAAAAGTGCTTTATACTTTATTGGCATTTTTATCATATGGTGTACAGATACCTGGCCAAAGGTCCATACATTTTGAAACATCTCCTTTCTGAGTAAGATTACATATAGGTGAACCTACTTTTAACATTAATTTGACAACCTTGACGACCCGCGTTGCGGAGCAGCTACCACACCCGGTTCGATTCCCGGCCAGACAGGAATCTGAATAGATTCATGTTCTGGGTCTGGGTGTTTCTATATACGTCTTGTGTGTCCATGGTACCCACGACACAGGAAAAAATCCTAGTGTGGGCCTATGGTAGAAATTGAAATTGTTGAAATTTTCTATTTTATTGAGTGTAGAAAGCGTATTTTTATTAAAAAAGTTTGTGTGGAGGAGTACCGGGAGGCGGGTTGAAGGAATCCAAAAATTTTGTTGGATAATGTCTTCGATCTCGATGGCTGTATCTACAGAATCTTCATCCCAAATAGTCAAATAACAATCCCGCATTAAATTTCCAGTATTCCTTTGATTTGAAATATTAAAAATGTTAGAGAGATCGTTGCTACAAATCTTGAGTGGACGCTCAAAGGCGAATAGGCAGGCATTATGACCGCTTTTTAAAAGTGTGGCCGCAACGCTGGACGACGCCACGGCAATAGCTATTTTTCTATCAGATCTTATAATTTTCGCTAATAGTAAATTTATTAAAAACGTTTTACCCGTGCCTCCTAGTGCATCTAACTAAAACTAAAAATCTAATGACAGTATCAATGATACGTAAACTAATTTTGGTTCTACTAACATTTAAGCAGCGCTCAGGTATGTTTATAGTTTATCTTTATTAAGCCTTGTTTGTGGTTCATTACATTAAAATTTGAATTTGTCGGCAAGGTAAATCCAAATTATTTTGTACTTTTACCTGACAGAGGTTAAACCTCTATTAATTTCATATAAACTTTGTGACACATTGATTCCCAGGCGGGCGAAAGCTTTGCATTTCCGATACTAAATAATATTTAAAAATGAGGTGGTTATTAAAAAAATAATACTAAAATTAGTTTTTATGAAAACTACAGATTATAATAATAATAATAATAATGGACATAAGACAACTGGAATCGAACCCCAGACCTCGCGTTTCTAATCCGCCCGACTTGGCACCACACGGCTATCACGATTTTAATAACAGATGCGAAATTCACATACTTATGAGTTAAGAACATCGTCTATTTTGGCTTATTTTGACACACTTTGTTATTCTAAAATTAATTTAAAATATGTTGTTATTTAAATGCATGTTTTCTATAACATTATTTATTACTGAACATATCATAAATATAAAACGAACAATAATGTTGACCTTGTTCGTTTGTTATTAGAGCCAAGTGTTCATCAACCATGCTTCAATATTCATAAATGCAATTATTTATCACAAAAGTTGCAAAAGCTTCTTTATAATAATAATAATTCATGATATAATTGTTATATCTTATTTAGATACTGATCGACTTATTAATGTTAGTATTTTGCTTAAAAGACTATCAATTGTATTTTGTCCTTAATATTTATTTTCGCAAAAAATGTACGGGTGTGGTCAATAACATAACTTTATTTATGCAATAATAGTTAAGAAACTATTTATGTAACATGAACATGGAGTGACAAATGGAGTCGATAATTTTATTTTGAAACAATGTTAAAACATTTTATCGCCTTTGAATTATTGGATTCGAATAACTATTTTACTTTAATAGTATGACGCGCTATCTGTTATCAATTGGGAATCCCTGTACTCTAAGAGCGATTTTACATTAGGTCGCAAGCTGCGCGGCCACAGCGCGTCAACGGATGCTTTTTTATTACTGAAATATTTCATAAATTCATAAATTAAATTAAAATCAATTTGAATTACATAAATTTTTATGATAATTGATAGTTACAAATTTATACGTATTATTTTTGAATTAATTTAGAATGACATCCGGGCGGCCATTATGGCTACTGTCATGTCACACTACTGTCATGTCACACATATTTACATTTGATTTTAACAAAATACGCGACAATCCAAATTTTACGGATATATGTTGTCGACTCGAAATCAATGTTTTTTTATGTTTTATTATTTAGATAAGGTTTCAAGTAAGTCTATCGTACCCCTTGACGGACTTGTCAATATGGGACTTTGTCAAAAACGAACTTTCATACAAACATTTATGCTCGATTTTAACGCTTTCAACCCATTTTTTTCGATAAAAAGCAGCCTATGTCCTTTCTCGAGGTCAACACTATCTGTGTGCCCAATTTCATAAAGATCGGTTCAGTTGTTTAGGCGTGAATAAGTAGCAGACAGACAGACAGACAGAGTTACTTTCACATTTATAATATTAAGTAGGGATATAGATTGAGCAGTGGTAGCCTTTTTTTTTTTTGTTGTCGAGAGGGAAAAGGTACCCAAAGCCGTGGGAGCGACGCAGGGTTATGTGGAATTTTTACCGCACTAAAACCCCCCGGTGGCCGTTCTCGGCGCTAAAAAGGAGGACTCCGGGATTTCGAAACGACTTCAACCGGAATCCTCGGAGCGCGTTGCCCCATGGGGTCCTCCCAGATGGGCAGCTGGGCCCACCGCTCCGTCTAGTCTTTACGACGGTATGCGACCACACATACCGCCGTCCTTCCCGGGATCACCTGACTGAACGGTTCGAGCTCCTACTCTAGGCGCCCGCAACCCCGGAAGCCCTTTTAGTCGCCTCTTACGACAGGCAGGGGATACCGTAGCCCTATTCTGGTCCCGGAACTACAGGGTGCGAGCAGTGGTAGCCTAATGGTTGAAACTTGCCCTCTCGATCGGGAGGTCCAAGGTTCAAACCCAGGCATGCACCACTGATTTTTCTAAACTTATGTGCGTATTAGAAATTAATTATCAGCTTTGCGGTGAAAGAAAACATCGTTAGGAAACTTACACACCCGAGAGTTCTTTTAAAAAAAAAGTCTCGGAGGTTTGTGAAGTCCACTAATACGCACTTGGCCAGCGCGGTGAACCATAGCTTAAACTCTCTTATTCTGAGAGAAGACCCGTGCCCAGCAGCAGAGAATATTATAGATTTACGTACCTAGTCAACCACATTTTTGCTACCCCTGAAGACTAAGTTAAAACGCCGCAGAGATATGTCCACGCTTTACAATTACAAAAATAAAGAAAAACATATATTTCTATATATTGTATCATAATACAACGAAAAAGACAAACCCGTTGAGTTGCTTGCCGGTTCCGGGGGGGGGGGGGAGGGGGAGTAAGGAAAAATATAAATATTTTTAACTGACAAATTGTAAGCGCCACCGTACTACATAACATAAATTTAATATAAATACATTAAAAATGTGATAGAGCATGTAATTATGTTTGTTTAATAGATATTAAAAAAAAGAAAGTATGTGTATACTTATGCACACGAGTTAGAAGTTATACTTATTTTACGTAACAAGATAAAAATCTTTCAAAAAAATATCTTTCGCCTTATTCCACGTTTGTAGAAAAAACAACACTAACAATAGAAAATTAAAATTACAAATAAATGTATACTTCCGCTGAACTCATTACAAGGAATAAGATTGATCGCTCTCTATGAATATATCTTTTTTTTTGTTCTCGAGAGGGAAACCTTCAAAAGGTATCCGACGCCGTGGGAGCGACGCAGAATGAATATATCTAGAAGAAAGAGAGTCAACTGAGTGGTTAGTAAATATAAATATACAATTATTTAATCCTACCCACAGCCTTTTTTTTGTTTTCGAGGGGGAAACAAAAAAAAAAGCCTGTGGCTGTCCTCGGCGCTACTATAAAGAGGACTCCGGGTCCTCCAACGGACCGCAGCCGGAATCCTCTCAACGCGTTGCCCCATCGGGCACCTCCCAGATGAGCGGTTGGGCACACCGCCCCGTCTAGTCTTTACGGCAGTATGCGACCACACAAACCGCCGTCCTTCCCGGGATCGCCTGAACGAACGGTTCGAGCTCCCACTCTAGCCACCCGCAACCCCGGAAGCCCCTTTTAGTCGCCTCTTACGACAGTCAGGGGATGCCGTAGCCCTATTCTGATCCCGGAACTACAGGGCGCCTACCCACAGCCTAACAAAATGTTTAACCAGCAAACACGAATAATGTGTCAATAGACACTTTTGACTTTGATCGAACTTAGGCTGCCATTTACACATCCTGAGATCCATTTCGGTTCGTTGGACCAAATAATTGGCTTAATTTGTTTCTATCTTTCCGGTAACTCTTAGAAACAATCGCCATCAGATTGCTCTTTGACCCGTAACTTCACAATTGGTAATCACAATAGGTGGTTTACCGGTACCGTTATTCCGGAATTTTGGGTTCGGGGTTTTGGAAATAGGATTCTAAGTGGAGAGTGTACAATCAGGCTTTTGGGATCTACTTTCTGATTCCTGGATTCAAGAGTACGACTCTAAGTTCTGGGTCTCTTGTAAACCGGATTTTAATCTAAGTACATATTTAATTCTACTTTACATAGATTTTCAATAAGGATTACAATAGTTTTCTTGCTGCCAGCAGTCAACTGCCAAGTTGGCAACATTTTTAGTCTGTCTGTCTGTGTTAAAACGCTTTCTACACTTATAGCCCCCAGTAGGATTTTCTCCTGTGTCGCGGGTGCCATGGATACACACAAAGACGAATACACAAACACCCAGACCCAGAACAAGAATGTAAAGTCATAAAGTCTTTCAGATACCTGTCTGGCCGCGAATCGAACCCGGGACCAACTGCGTGTCCGACCGGTATAGCAACCGCTGCGCCACGCGGGTCGTCAATGCTTTCGTTTTCTACATTGCAAGCGTCACACACACATCCCAACGCTCTTATACACACACGCACATACACGCACGCAGAAATTCACGCGTGAACACAAATACAAAATCCGCACTTAATTACTTTATAAAAATGTTAATGCGAAGAATACATTTGGATATATTCTAATATTCTAGTTACCTATAACATATTACTATTATATTTTTCTCATAAACATTTATTCACGTTTTTAATAAAAATAAATGAAAGTAGATTTGAATCGCGCTAACAATATTTCGGCGAAATAATAATTAACATAACAAACGTTATTGATCCCCGAAGCGATACAAAACTCCTGAGGCTGGTGTAATGATGTATTTATGTACCTATATTTTTCATATTATAGGTTCCAGAAAATCTGATATAAATCGAAGTACAGTGTACATAACGTATGTTTTTAATTTACATAATGTATCAATAAGGTTCAAATCAGTTTTTTAAATTGGCTGCACTTTCCGTCGACTCACCGTTTTGTATCTTATATTCTTATATTGTTACACACACACACACACACACACACACAGAGAGAGAGAGAGAGACGCATACGCAAGTACGCAAAAAAGCACGCATACACTCGCACACACGCACGCACACTCAAACACACACACACACACGCACAAAGGCCGCTATTTCGATTTTTATCAATTATTAAGAAGATTACATAGAGTTTTTTTTATATAAAATATAAACATTTAAGTTCACTATTCCATTTTACTCACAAATATTTGTACACGTTTTTAATCACGATATATTTGAACGTAGCCTTGAATCGCGTTAACAATATTTCGGCGAAATATTAATGAACATAACAAACGTTATTAATCCCCGAAGCGATACAAAACTCCTGAGGCTGGTGTAATGATGTATTTATGTACCTATATTTTTCATATTATAGGTTCCAGAAAATCTGATATAAATCGAAGTACAGTGTACATAACGTATGTTTTTAATTTACATAATGTATCAATAAGGTTCAAATCAGTTTTTTAAATTGGCTGCACTTTCCGTCGACTCACCGTTTTGTATCTTATATTCTTATATTGTTACACACACACACACACACACACACACACAGAGAGAGAGAGACGCATACGCAAGTACGCAAAAAAGCACGCATACACTCGCACACACGCACGCACACTCAAACACACACACACACACGCACAAAGGCCGCTATTTCGATTTTTATCAATTATTAAGAAGATTACATAGAGTTTTTTTTATATAAAATATAAACATTTAAGTTCACTATTCCATTTTACTCACAAATATTTGTACACGTTTTTAATCACGATATATTTGAACGTAGCCTTGAATCGCGTTAACAATATTTCGGCGAAATATTAATGAACATAACAAACGTTATTAATCCCCGAAGCGATACAAAACTCCTGAGGCTGGCGTAATGATGTATCTATGTATTTTTATATATTCGTGCAAAACGTCCGTTTCATTAAAGAATTTCACTCGGAATTTCCTGAGGGAAGGGAATTTCTCGTGTATCCGGCCCGGCAGGGCCATGTTATGCCGATATTGTAACCTGCACACAATTTTTCTAATAAAACTCTTGACTTTACAGGTATGAAATATGGAAATTAAAATTTATGTTGTACTTCGTACGTACATTTTGTTAAATTATGAAAACGAAAATCACGACTGTCTTAAAAAGATTTATCTACATTATTTTATTGTTTTTAAAGCAGTCAGAAATTGGACTGGACTGCGTCCGAAGAATGATTATTTTTTATGGGTTAATTTACTATAGTCACAAATTTATTTTCATAACCGGGACTCGAACACGTAGATCTTCTTCTTTAAAAATGAATGTTTGTCTGTATGTCCTCTATAGAATCGTAAACTACATATTTGATCATGTGATGATCTTTAGCAAAGTTGTTATTCATGAGCTCACGAAGGTTTCTGGTGTATTTTTTTTTGTTTTTTTTTTGTGATGTGCTACGCGCGCAGTGTACAGCCTATGAAATATGTACCTAGTCCACCTGATAGTAAGTGGTCACAGCCGCCCATGGATATCTGTGAGCAATAACGTTTCTCGACTCTTACAGATGCGTTGCTAATTTATGTTAATCTAATGTAATGCTAATCATGTTAAGAAAACCAACAACCTCACCCTTCCACCAAAATGCAACACAAGAACTGCTTTATGAAATAGATATGGCATTCTAGCTTGAAAAAATAAACTCCATCCATCCATCAGCCTTTAAAGTCCACTGCTGGATATAGGCCTCCCCTAATCTGCGCCACTTCGATTAGTCCTGAGCCATCTGAATCAAGCGGTTACGCGCTGTCTCCTTCAGGTCATCACTCCTTTTGCCCAGACGTGGTCTCCATTCGAGGCCTCTTCTACCCCATCGGTTGTTTGTCCTACGAACGAAGTGGCCTGAAGGCTTCTGGCATGTGGCGGAAAAGTAAACTACTTCTTTAGTAAACATACTATAGTAAACACCAGTTATATTACGTCACAAAATGAATTATACCACTCGTGCTATATTAAACTGCATTTCAAGCCCCAAATGGAAGCAGATTTTACCATTTATCCGGCTCGATGGGACCATATTCATGCGGGATTACGTTCGAACGCTTCGGAACGTATTTCGGTGTGGAAGTGGTAAAATACAAGTACTGATTACAATTTATGCAATTTAACATCTTATACGGAAATGCAGTGATGATTGGAACTTGGAATATATGATTTAGAGTCAAAGGTTTAAATTTCATGCAACACTGACTTTTCTAAAATTGCGTATTAAACATTTATTACTAAGCTATTTCGTGGCTTTTATCTCAGGCTTTGAGCGCGGCGACCGAATCAAGAAGTTCCGAAACGAAAAAACCTAACACCCCCACTCCGCCTACCAAGTAGCGCGGCCGAGCGTTCGCTTAAAATGTATATATATATATATATATTATACATATATATACAGCTTCGTACTGTCGAACCATATATATATATATATATATATATATATATATATATATATATATATATATATACAGGGTGTAAATGACAGCGTACCGAAAACTTAAATGGTAGATTTGTGACACTAAATGAACTAAACATAACTCATCAATTTTCCTCGGAAATTATTGGTTCCCGAGTTGGTCATTTTTGAGCGCGCAATGTACATCGAACAACCCGCGTACCGATCGCCGATCGCTTATTGTATTATAAGTAGTTATTCCCCGCACGCATCTAACAACAAATCGCTTATTCTATTTTATTAACTTAGTACCTACCTAGACTAAGACCCGTGCCGATTGCGCAATACTCGAGCTGCGGTGCGTGTACCTAAGCGCGGATTTAGACGCACGGCTTCCAAAACATTACCCACCACACGTGCTCTCAACATTCTTCCGGCACCTTCCTGCTGCGGTACAATCGGCTGATTATCCAACACTCGTTGGTACGCCCGAGTAATCACACGACTGTCCGTTGGATGGCGAGCATAAGGGTACCTCTGGATGTACAGATGCAGAGCTTGCTGTGCATTCCCACGTGTTTCACCATAACACATTAGCATTTCCCCGTATTCACGAGCACTGAACTGCATTTTGCAAAAACTAGATAACAATAAAAACACAAAACTAAAGCAATAACAAGTAATAATAAATAACAGTTCACACACGACACGACTAACACGAAACCGAAATTTGCAGAGCATCCGTCTTCCGCAAGCGAAAATCACGAACTGTGACAATTTTTCAAATTTTAAATAATATCCGAACTATCAAAGAAAACCGCCAATACGCCGCTCCGTGACGAGTTACTACTAAGCGAGTGCATTACACAGATTCAATTAAATTCAGATATGACACAACCTTTAACTTAAAACTGACAAATCAATTACTTTTACTTGCCCACTCGTTGTTTTGTAATTTTAATAAAATACCAAATTAGGTACATTATAAACATTATTCATGATAGTTCAAATTAGTGGTTTACTTCAAGATTCTAAATACTTTAAAATTAAATACATAAATAGCAAATTAAAATTTCATAAAATAACAACATACAACATAAAAAAAACTAAAGTATAAAAAGCTATTATAATATCAATCAATAACTATTGATATTCTTATCACAGAAACTAACTCATCATCTCGAGTACATGACCTACGGAGAACAAGTACTTTATTAGCCACATTGAGTTATCTTTTTATTGTTTATTCTGTGTGCGGCGTTAATCCCGCCTTTCGGCAAAGGACTGAAGAGCCGCACCGCGCTGTATGTGTGAGTGTACTGTGTATGTGGAATAGAATTTTGCATGATACTTATGTACCTACATTTCTTTAATGATGTTTCGCATATGTTTGCTTCTGAAACAAATACGTTAAAATGTTAATCATTATTTGTGATTTATTTTTATTTGCCCTAAATAAATGAAGAAGTTTTCAATCATTATGTACACAAAAATAAACAAAAGAATAGGTATTTAGTATTTTTCCGAATAATGTTTTCAGTTATTATTTGCTTTAAAATGTTTGAGTTAGGTATTGAATGTTTTTTGGAAACTTGGTTCCTAAATTGATGGAAGTCGGTGCGGCGGAGCGCGGGGCGGCCCGCCGCACGGCCTCAGCCGCGCGGCGTCATTGACCGGACGTCGAACAGCTGATAGCGCATTCATTATACATTGCTAGTTTTCGTGAAAAACACTATAATGAGTGTTTTTCTTTTAAATTCATGTTGCATTATGCAGTAGTATTGAAATACTACCAAAATTTGTAAAAAAAAGTGCATAAAAAAATGGAAAATCCGAGGAAAATCCGATGAAAAATTCCAACGCCATAAGCACCAGAATCGTGTCAGGAATCCATATTTTTAATATTCGGTACGCTGTCATTTACACCCTGTATATATACAGGGTGTAAATGACAGCGTACCGAAAACTTAAATGGTAGATTTGTGACACTAAATGAACTAAAAATAACTCATTAATTTTCCTCGGAAATTATTGGTTCCCGAGTTGGTCATTTTTGAGCGCGCAATGTACATCGAACAACCCGCGTACCGATCGCTTATTGTATTATAAGTAGTTATTCCCCGCACGCATCTAACAACAAATCGCTTATTCTATTTTATTAACTTAGTACCTACCTAGACTAAGACCTGTGCCGATTGCGCAATACTCGAGCTGCGGTGCGTGTACCTAAGCGCGGATTTAGACGCACAGCTTCCAAAACATTACCCACCACACGTGCTCTCAACATTCTTCCGGCACCTTCCTGCTGCGGTACAATCGGCTGATTATCCAACACTCGTTGGTACGCCCGAGTAATCACACGACTGTCCGTTGGATGGCGAGCATAAGGGTACCTCTGGATGTACAGATGCAGAGCTTGCTGTGCATTCCCACGTGCTTCACCATAACACATTAGCATTTCCCCGTATTCACGAGCACTGAACTGCATTTTGCAAAAACTAAATAACAATAAAAACACAAAACTAAAGCAATAACAAGTAATAATAAATAACAGTTCACACACGACACGACTAACACGAAACCGAAATTTGCAGAGCATCCGTCTTCCGCAAGCGAAAATCACGAACTGTGACAATTTTTCAAATTTTAAATAATATCCGAACTATCAAAGAAAACCGCCAATACGCCGCTCCGTGACGAGTTACTACTAAGCGAGTGCATTACACAGATTCAATTAAATTCAGATATGACACAACCTTTAACTTAAAACTGACAATTCAATTACTTTTACTTGTCCACTCGTTGTTTTGTAATTTTAATAAAATACCAAATTAGGTACATTATAAACATTATTCATGTTAGTTCAAATTAGACTGGTTTACTTCAAGATTCTAAATACTTTAAATACATAAAAGCAAATTAATATTTCATAAAATAACAACATACAACATAAAAAAAAACGATAGTATAAAAAGCTATTATAATATCAATCAATAACTATTGATATTCTTATCACAGAAATTAACTCATCATCTCGAGTACATGACCTACGGAGAACAAGTACTTTATTAGCCACATTGAGCTATCTTTTTATTGTTTATTCTGTGTGCGGCGTTAATCCCGCCTTTCGGCAAAGGACTGAAGAGCCGCACCGCGCTGTATGTGTGAGTGTACTGTGTATGTGGAATAGAATTTTGCATGATACTTATGTACCTACATCATTTCTTTAATGATGTTTCTCTTATGTTTGCTTCTGAAACAAATACGTTAAAATGTTAATCATTATTTGTGATTTATTTTTATTTGCCCTAAATAAATGAAGAAGTTTTCAATCATTAGGTACACAAAAATAAACAAAAGAATAGGTATTTAGTATTTTTCCGAATAATGTTTTCAGTTATTATTTGCGTTTAAAATGTTTGAATTAGGTATTGAATGTTTTTTGGAAACTTGGTTCCTAAATTGGTGGAAGTCGGTGCGGCGGAGCGCGGGGCGGCCCGCCGCACGGCCTCAGCCGCGCGGCGTCATTGACCGGACGTCGAACAGCTGATAGCGCATTCATTATACATTGCTAGTTTTCGTGAAAAACACTATAATGAGTGTTTTTCTTTTAAATTCATGTTGCATTATGCAGTAGTATTGAAATACTACCAAAATTTGTAAAAAAAAGTGCATAAAAAAATGGAAAATCCGATGAAAAATTCCAACGCCATAAGCACCCGAATCGTGTCAGGAATCCATATTTTTAATATTCGGTACGCTGTCATTTACACCCTGTATATATATATATATGGTTCGACAGTACGAAGCTTGCTCAAATCGAGACGAGCTGCTAGGAAATCGGACGAATAGGTAAGCAGCTGTTTGTGAGAAAGTATATAGTATCAAAGAAAAAATACTGCATAAATAAATAAATAATTATAATTGCATAAATTGATAAAAATTGCTATGCAATAGCTTTATGGTACTGTGAAGCTAAAAATGTAAGGAAACCTACGCATCTGGAAGTTCTCTAAAAAAGTTTTTAAAGTGTCTGAAGTTCACCAATTCGGACTTGGTCAGGACGGGAGTCTATAGCCTAAAATCATTCTGAGAGAAGACCGGTGCCCAGTAGTGGGACACGCCCCAAATTGAGGAGATTACTATCTCCTCAATTTCGGGCGTGTTCCAATCCAGTAGTGTAAAATTGTTTATTTCCAAATATCATGTAAACCAAAATTGTTAAAAAAATACTTGCAAACTCTCTTATTTACCTTTGTTAGTAAGCAAATGTAAAATTAAATATAAAAATTTATTGTTTTACAAAAATAAGAGCATGTAGTCACGAACCCCAGATAACATAAGTCTCGCCAGAGGTTGGCACATACGTCACCTTTGAGGACTAAAATCTATACTAATTAAAATCCTATACTACTCAAGATCAAATCATCGAATCATGTCAGAGTAACAGACTCAAATAACCAGTTTACTTACATATAAAGCCTAACATAATCCATCCGCTAACAATATAGCAGAATCCCGATGTACCAACTACATTATCTCGAAGACTCACGGAAACATTTCCCATTTATCCGCTCCAATCCAACCACATTCAAGTAGGATGAATGTTTCACATACGCTCGATTTTACCAATAACATTTCTTTTTCTTTTGACATTTGTGTTTTTGTGGCAAAATTGTTACAACTTTGGAGATAGATCTCAAAATAATTAGTGAACCGTCGCAACGGTCGAAATTTGACCGTAATTCAACTCAAAATTTAAAGATGACATTGTCCAAAACATTATCTAAATTCAATTTTTATTTATTTTTAAGTTATTTTAATACACCCCAAATTTGAAGAAAATCACATTCTGCACTCCTCTACGTCCACTATAACCGTGCAAAATTTCGTAATTATCCGTCCGCGGCATATTACTTAAAAATGCACCACAAGTTTTTACTTCACGTATTCTCAAAATAATATTTTAAGAGTGTACCTACTAGTCACCTGTCACTTCGGTCGAAATTCTTCGTAGAACATGAATCTAAACTCATCATTCAGATACCTGTCCGGCCGGGAATCGAACCCAGAACCCATTGCGCGTATGATAACCATTCCGCCACGCGGGTCGTCAATATGGTTTTTACATTGGTTATAAAAGTTCTTGCTCCTGTATCTTGCCCTATATTTGTTGTAATGTTTTATATATGCTCGATTTTACTTAGTCTTGTACGCCAATGTTATACTATACATTTACTAACGACATCGCAAAACCCCAAACGAACTAAACTGCATTATCTCTGAAGACTCACGAAAACAGTATCCCAGTTATCTGCCTCAATACGACCGCATTCAAGTGGAATTACGAATATTTTCAATAAGCTCGATGTTCCTTATATAATTACACTCTTTTGGCGATAATTCTGTGCGTTTAGTGTGATAAAATAAAAGTCATTTTTTTCTCAATTTGACATTTTCTACCAAAGTTATTACACAATGAAAATATTTTGATCAATTTGTGTTTTTCTAAACTTAATTCTAAAACGAAATCTATAGCTCTCCTTACAAAAATGAGTAAATTGTAATTACAGTAAGTAAGTTTTACAGATGGTAGAACCAGTGTAGTTCGACCGGGAAAGTACCACCACACTCATTTCACTAACTAACGTGAACCATTTCTTGCGTTTCTATGGAAAGGTGTAGTTGCCGGCACACTTTTATATAAGGCGACCATCAAAGATCCATCACGCATCTATGATTGACTTCAGCTAAAATTTCTATTTGAAGTTGCTTACAGAAGACCATGGGCGGCAGTGATCACTTACCATCAGGTGGACTGTGTGCTACTTTGCTCCTTCAATCACATAAATAAAATAAAATAAAAGTACGAATACAGATGTTTCACATACGATTTTACTTATTACATCACTCTTGTACAAAAGTAGTAACGGTAATTTCTTTCTATTGTATAAAGAAGGATAATTTTTGAAATTTTGGGATGTCATTAGATTTATCTTATTGTTGGAGTTTACTCCTTAAGAATCGATGCATATATAAGGGCCCGGTATGAGAAAAATATGAGGAGTAAAATCTACTGATGAGTGACCTCGTTACGTTTTTTTATTGAGTATAACTCCATCTAGATAAAACTTTACAACTAAATTATCAGTACGCGTGGATGGTATGCATAGGTTTCGTGATTACGTTATACCGAAATTTCAATGGTATTTAAAATAATAAATCGTTAAGATAAGTAATGTAAATATTCTGTAAATACGTACAATATTAATATTTTAAAACGTTCTTATATACTAGATATAATTTTTCAAAATGAACCATGTATTGGTATTATTTATATCTTAAGTGTGCGAGTATGGCGCCATCTATTTTAAATGCGAGTTTCCAGTCGTGCGTCGGAGCTGACACACACACTCTTTTTATTATAATACTCGAACACCCATAATATTAGGTCGTAATCAAGTCTTAACGCAATACACATAGCTCTATCAGTATCGCAAAACCCCAAACGTACTATACAGCATTATCTCAGACTCACGGAAACAGTTTCCCATTTACCCGCCTCAATACGACCGCATTCAACTAGGATTACAGACGATTCACATACGTTCGATTTTATTACTAACTCTTGTATGACAGTGCTTTAGTATGATTGTAATATGATTCAATTGGTAAGATACATACATGCAAGGTGGTAGAACCAGTGTAGTTCGACCGTGGAAGTACCACCGCCACACCTATTTCTAGCGTGAAGCATTTCTTGCGTTTCGATGGAAGGGTGTGGTTGCCGGCACACTTTCACATGAGGCGACCATCATAGTCCTCGGGAGTAGCAACGCATTTGTGATTGGCTTCCGATGGAAGCCATGTTCTGCGCGAAGTTGATTACAGATGTCCATGGGCGGCAGTGACCACTTACCATCAGGTGGGCTGCACGCTCGTTTGCTACTTCAGTTAGATAAAAAAAATACATACATTATATTGCTATCTACACCCATGAGAGTCCTTTAAAAATATATGTGTGTGACGTCCAGTAAACAATAAGGATATCGTGGTATATTGTGGCTTAAACTTCTTACCCTCTGACAGGAGTCCCGTGCCCAACAGTAGGACTGTGTTGATTAAGGCCCACAACCTCATTTTCTCCCATCAATGTCCATGGGGAGCAGTGATCATTTGTCATAAAGTGGACTGCATGCTCGTTTGCTACATGAACCTTATACAAAGACATGCGAATATTTTTTTCTCCACCGAGGCCGTTACTACTACCGTCCAACAAGCTAACAGACCCACGAAAAAAACCCAAAACAACTCTAGGCCTTTACGTTGCCATAATAGAACGAATTTTCCATTTATCCGGCTTGATAGGACCATACTGTGCCCGGATTACTACGTATCGGCTCTCTGGAATTCTGTCAACAATACCGGGATAGAGGATCACGAGCGGGATGCTCGCGCGACCAATATTTTCCCAAAACACTGCCAAGTTAACGATAAAATAATATCAAAGTAGCTAAGTTTCAATCTACCGAAACTGGGTTCAGATCTTCTGTAGCAGTAGTGACTACTTACCATCAGATGAACTGCATGCTTGATTGGTACTTCAAGCAGATAAAAAAAGTAGAAAATAATCTAAATATTAATTCGTGAAACAAAAACTTGAGATCCATTTTCAAGAAAATTGCGCGGACGGAGTATAATAAAATGAAATGAAATGAAATGTTTTTATTATGCATAGGCCTTCGGGGGCGCTTACAAATTGTCAGTTACATATATATATATATTTTTTATTTTTTTTTACAGTACCACCGGATCGGAACACGACCTCAACTGAGAAGATCCGGCAAGTAAACTCAGTGGGTTTGTCTTTTTTCTTTGTATTTCTTTTTTTTATTTGCCATCTTGTTTTTACATGGGTAACAAAAGTTATAGAATAGTTATATATAGAATTTGGCACGGACATAATCTATAAAGAGAAGTAGTGCAGAATTCTATTTTTTTTAATAAAACATACATAAAATCAATTCAAAACACATTACACACACTACCATGGATTTAACACACTCATATAATAGTCTCTCACATATATTAAACGAAATAGAACATTCATTGTCACTATGAAAGCAAGTAACGTCAAAAATGTCAGATGTCATTGTCAAAATACCCGTCATTGCTTTTAAATTCAGCGTAGTTAATTAAGCCCTTTTTAACGGGTATTTTCAAAATAACACGAAAATATTCGTGCTATTTTAGACAATATCAAGCTTAGTTTTTGAGTCGAGTTACGGTCGAATTTCGACCGTTGCTATGGGTGACTAGTATTGACTATTTCACGTACCTCAAAAGTCGATTCCGGCCAAAATCAGCGTTCTCTGGCTCTCTCAGGCTCGTTGTCAGTCGAATTACCTGTTAACAAAATAACTCTGTTGAATTAATGTCAAAAATTAAGAAATGTATTTTAGGGTCTTATTATAGTAATAACGATAACCTTTTAAACGATTACTATGGTTTATAATGAGTACTGCTCGAATGAGGAGGGAAATATATGACGACCCGCGTGGCACAGCGGTTACCATACCGGTCTGACGCGCAATGGGTTCCGGGTTCGATTCCCGACCAGACAGGTATCCGAATGATGAGTTTAGATTCATGTTCTGGGTCTGGGTCTTTGTGTATTCGTCTTGTGTATGTCCCTGGTACCCACGCAGAGGAGAAAATCGTAGTGTGGGGCTATGAGCGCAGAAAGCCTATCTTTTTTTTTATTTTTTAAATATGTACAGCAAAGGTACATACCGATACAGCGGTACCCGTTCCCGTTTGACAAATAGTACTAGTGTGAAGCAGTTCTTGAGTTACGATGACAGGGTATGTTTGCCGGCTCGCTTATGAGGCGACCATCGTAGTTCTCGGGAGTATGAATGAATCTGCAACTGACTGCGGTAGTGACCATGTGGCATGATACTGCATCCTGGTTTGTTTTATCCTATAAAAAATGATTCAAAAATCTAATAATATCCTTTTACAAACGATAAACAAAAATACTCACTTTTAAAGATATAGGATACAAATATATTATTGTATTTTATTATAAACTACTGCTTATATTAACTTTATTAATACGGAATCACAATTCCAATTCCGACTCACACTTGACCGGTTTCTGCTTTGATTTCGTCACAGCTAATTTTGGCGTGTAGAAAACAGGTTACGCTTTTATAGGCTAGCCTGAATATACTTTCAGCCTTAGTTTCTCAAATGCGGTAGAATTTTATTGCGTTCCAATGCGGAGTAATGCGGAAACTTTTGACGTCCTTCAGGTACTCTGCAGGTAACGTAAAGGCAGACAAAGAACATGCAGTGCGCCTGATAGTAAGCTGCTATTGCCACTAGGTTGTTCCTGCGGTTTTGCTCGGTTTGGTCACGTATACCACGATAATGAGGATACTGTATGTTAATGTGGGTAATAATTTATGTGTTTGGAAAATTTCATCGAATTCCGACCAGTAGTTCTTGCTCAATGAAGTGACAAACGCTCATGCATCTTTATTAACATTCCAATTTGTAATATTTATAAGATACTAGTACACTGAGCGCGTTCCTACGCCATCACAAAAAAAAATACACCAGAAACCTCCGCGAGCTAAAAACCCCCCCGGTGGGGCGCTGAAAAGGAGGACTCCGGGATCTCGAAACGACTTCAACCGGAATCCTCCGAGCGCGTTGCCCCATCGGGCTCCTCCCAGATGGGCGGCTGGGCCCACCGCTCCTTCTACTCTTTACGACGGTATGCGACCACACATACCGCCTGCCTTGCCGATTGCCTGACCGAACGGTTCGAACTCCCACTCTAGCCGTCTGCAACCCCGGAAGCCCCTTTTAGTCGCCTCTTACGACAGGCAGGGGATGCCGTAGCCCTATTCTGATCCCGGAACTACAGGGCGTGAAGGTTTCCCCCTAGAGAACAAAACAAGGCAGAGCAAAATACAATAGTTCGCCATGGCCTTTATATTAAAGAAACAAAAAAAACTAATTTTTAGTCGATTACTTCAACATGACTTAATCACATGCGTTTATAAGTAACAAAAACAGAATTGAAATCTTCACTTCAACGATTTTTCTTTGCACCGTCTATAGTAATTAATGCAAATTAATTCCGTCCATAATACTCCAATTACAGAGCATCAAGTGGACAGGCTTAGATCTAAGGCTGAGAGCTTTATATTGGTATTTAAGGATTTCCTGTAGATTTTATGGGTTTTATCAGTATTTGTAATCTTAGCACTATTACCTGTACCCGCGACTTTGTCGGTGCGTAACTCTGATGCATGTGCTATTAATAAAAAATGCAGACGGAAACAAATGTTACATAAAAATCTACCAACATAATGTTTGTCAACGTGAGGCAGCACCTAGTATCATACTTATACTTATCATCATACTAATCATACTTCATACTAATATTATGACGGCGAAAGTTTGTGAGTGCGTATGTTTGTTACTTCTTCACGTCTAAACAGCTGGACCGATTTTCATAAAATTTGGTAGGGAGTTAGCTGACACCCTGGATAACAAAGAAGCTAATTTTTAATGTGGGAAAATATTTTATTGCCACGGGACAATCGAAACATCGATTTTTATAATGCGGGCGAAACAGCGGGGTTTAGCTAGTCATACTACATACTATATAGGCGAAAGTTTGTGAGTTTGTTACTTCTTCACGTCTAAACGGCTGAAGCGATTTTCATAAAATTTGGTAGGGAGTTAGCTGATACTCTGGATTAACATATAGGCTTTTACTGTGTGAAAATATCTTATTCCTACGGGACAATCGATTTTTTTAACGCGGACGAAGCTGCGGGATTGAACTAGTAATTTATATTTTAAAATATTATATTAAGCAATAATGAAGATACAATCTTATTACAATCTTTTCTGTTCTTTTAGGACAAGTTATTTAGTATAAAAATTATAATTATTAATGTTTGAAACGTAATAGTGCAAGGTACGTTTCAGTGCCCTTAAAATAAATAGGCAGGCATACATAGACTTGCACTTAGAATTTATAAATAACACGCCTAAGGTTTGTGAACGTGCTTAACGGTAATTAATCAACAGTAATACCACAGTACTAGTATCTACAGTATTCTAACTTCTTACAAACGCATGAAACGCAAGTTGTACCTACGCGCCACGATTTCGGTATGCACTCGGTACCCAACAGCTAGCGAATGTGCCGTAGTGGCGAGCGGGCGATGTGACGTTTTTTAAGCAGTGGATCTTTTGATTTAAATAATATTGTAGCGAAGAGCAGTTGTAAACTATATTAGGCTGTTTTTGATTGCTTTAATTGTGCATAAACACGTCCAGTGTTAATATTTTTTATTTTGGTTGGTAAAATATTATTCAGTGTGAAATTTATAAGTATTATTTGTGTACGATTTATTATTAAGTCTCTTAAATATTAAAAGAACGCGTTGTTTTTTACTTTAATCTACTGAATAAAATACATAATAAGTAAGAAAGAAAGTCAAGTATACAGATGTATTAAAATACTTTAGGCGGGTAGCCCTAACGCGAACTCTGGTCCAGCGCGTCTGTAGGTATAAAATTCAAGTACACGGCAGAGTTAGACTACTGTATGATATTAATACTATGGTAATACACAACAAATACAACGGTATGATCATAATTATCTGTATAAAGCCAACATAATTATTCCTTAGACGTACATAAACATTAATTTACATGGAAAATGAATAAGTTAATGAATTCGTTGATTTTGACTATAGGTAGGTAGACGGAGTACGCGACGCGTGAAGAGATAACGTGTAAAATTTATTACAACACGAATAAGTATATAGGTACCATACATATGTATTAATGATGTGCCGCAAATATTAGCATTGGCATTCGCGAATATTCGCATGATTTTAAGGGTGGTAGAACCAGTGTAGTTCGACCGGGGAAGTACCATCGCCACACAAATTTCCAGCGTGAAGCATTTCTTGCGTTTAGACCAAAGGGTGTGGTTGCCGGCACACTTTTATATGAGGCGACCATCATAGTCCTCGGGACTAGTAACGCATCTGTGATTGACTTCAGATGGAACCCATGTTCTGTATGTAGTTGATTACAGATGTCTATGGGCCACTTACCATCAAGTGGACGGCATGCTCGTTTGCTATTTCTGCTTACAGATGTCCATAGGCGGCTGTGACCACTTATCATCAGATGGACTGCATACTTGTTTACTAAGAATATTTAGAAAAGTTATTAATTAATAATAGAAATATCAATAGTTTGTGGAATTTTAATGTCTATTTGTCAGTGTGTTAAATCGCTACAAACGAAATCTGCTTAATTAATTTTAAGGAATTTATTTATGTTTAAACTTCCGTATTTCAAGTGAAATTTTAGTATTTATTTAATTAACATCGACCTCTTAATCAAAAGTTATTACAAGTTTATTCCTAAATATTCTTAAATATTAATATATCCTTTACATTTTTCGCCAAGGATCTGAACTTGGGACCTTGCGTGTCAGATCAGTATTTCGACTACAATCGTATCGTTTAAGGCTTTTAACATAAAAGCGGAAGTGACGCTGAAAATTAATTAGGGTTAAGTGACGTTACTTTGAACATTCGAAGAAAATTAACCGTGTAATTTTAGCACCTTTGTTAAGGTAAATGTTAAGGCTTTGTTTCATTCTACCTTTTATAGAATTTTCTTTGAAGTTCGATGATCACTGTGAACCCTTTTATGATCTATTAGCGCATTCGTGTCGCTTGTATGGCGCTGTTAGTATTACGTATTGGTCGAAATTCGACCGCATCTAAGTCAACTAACTTAAAACGCTTTCTACACTCATAGCCCCACAGTAGGATTTTCTCCTGTGTCGTGGGTACCATGGACACACAAGACGAATACACAAACACCCAGACCCAGAACAGGAATCTAAACTCATTCAGATACCTGTCTGGCTGGGAATCGAACCCGGGACCCATTGCGTATAAGACCGGTATGGTAACCACGCCACGCAGGTCGTCAGAAAAGGGCATTGAGTCTACTTGGGGAATGGCTACTGCCGCCTATCTGTAAACATACCCCAGATAAGATTAGTTCTGAAGTAGAATACAGTACGTTCCCTGATTCGAAGGTGGAACGCTTCGGTTGAAGCTCCCACTCTTTTTTTTTTGTTTTCGAGGGGGACTTTTTAACTGTCCTAAAGGAGAATAAAAATCAAGTCACTAATCTAGCACAATATAAATTATCCATTCCATTTTCACCAATGTCCGACCGCCTCATTCGGTACTCATTCGATTTATCTCCTCTGTTCAATCCAAATTACTCACTCTTTGAACCAATCCAATTGGCGTTAAGGCACGTGTCGTAGTATAGACACCAAGCTATTAAGAGCTATATTTTCAATAGTTTAAAATTAATTGTCGCTCTACAAAGATTAACCGTAAACAATATTGTTATAAAAATGAAGTCATAGAAATTGTGTTACATGAACATATAATTATATTTTCTTTAATTTCGATCGTTTAAGAATCATTTGCTTGTTTTTGATTTATATTTTTATGTAAAACCGAAATAGTAGCGAACTTAATAAGAATAAATAATTATATTTTTTTATAAGATTGAAGTAGAAAACGAGCAATCACAATCGCAATCCACCTCATCCAGTGATCATTGCCGTCACACCTCGTAAAGAACAAGGGTTCAATATAAAGTCTCTCACAGACGCATTGCTGCTACCGAGGACAAAGATGGTCGCCTCCTATAAAAGTGAGCCAGCAAACACACCCCTATACAAAACGCAAAAACTGCTTCACGTAAGAAATATGAGTGAGGTATCACCGCCATACCAACCCGGTCAAGCAAGTCAAAGCAAGTTCTATAGTTAAAACTTTTAAAAGTATATGCAATATTGACATTGGCATTACTAACACTACTGACAGTTGCTAAAACATTTTAATTATTTCACGCTTTACGCTGGCAGCGAAACAAATTAGCTGCTATATTTTAGTATTCATATATGTATGTTTATTTTATTTGCTATAATGTATTTTATCCCTATCAATTGGAAATTTGTTTTCTACATTTTTATAATTTCAAAATACTATTATCGCGAAATCTGACACATTTTAACTCGTAACGGGTAATCACAATATGCGGTTTTTAAATCCTATTTACTATATGTTGACCCAGTGTGGATCGTGTTCACCGCAAAACGATCCATTAACTGGATTTAAAATAATCCAAAATCCGCATATCGTAAAGGTACCAGTTACCTATTAAAATAAATATAGTTTTGTAGCTTTGTATAAGACAAGTGCCTTAACTAGAAATAATTCAAAAACCCGCATATCGCGAGTACTCGTTAAATATTAAAATAAATGCAGTGTTGTCGCTTTCTATAAGACAAGTTCCTAAACTACAAAATAATTAAAAAGCCCGCTTACCGTAAGTACCCATTACATAATAAAATAGAAAGTCTTTTCGCTTGGTATAAGACAAGTGCCTTATATACCCAGACGAGCGGGCCAGAGGCAATTTGTTATTCGCTGCTTGTCACTGGTATTCTGAAGCGACTATTTTTAGTCGAATTTCGTTCATTCGAAACAATTTTAATCGTTCTATTTCTGAGATGGTCTTTTTAACCGACTTCCCAAAGGAAAGAGGTTATCTATTCGTCACGTATATTTTTTTTTTTTTTTTTTTTTTTTTTTTTTTTTTTTTTTTTTTTTTTTTTTTTGTTTTATGTATGTTCGGGCGAAATGGCTAGAAATCGTCGACCTACCGACACGATTCATACGACATTGTATGCGACTAGTTTCACAGGCAGTCCCATATTGAGGAAAATGAAAACCTTCCGGCGGTTTTCCCGGAAAATTGGAAAATGTCGGTTTCTTAAAATCTTGAATAACTTGGGTGTTTATAAACCGATTTCCATTTTCTTTCTTTCATTTGATAGGAAATTTCGTCACGCAACTTTTTCTCTTGGACATGGGTATGCTGTAATGCTTAACTCTTTGAGTTATGGGGTGGAAACCACCACCACTCCTCAAGTTTTTTAGATAATTTGAGATAACTCGGCTTCTGCCGAATCGATTCTTATGAAACTTGAAATATGTATTATATATCTATGCTTATATAGGTTGACGAAAAATTTGACCTTCAACTCTTCGATCCTGATGATGCAGGGTTACAGCTATCCTAAACTATAACATTAGCTATTTGGTGCTTACATATATGTAACAAGACTACTAAGCAGAGACATGTGATGAAAAATTTGACCTTCAACTCCTCAATCCTGATGATGCAGGGGTGCCTCAAGCCTAAACCATAGGGGTTGACCATTTGGTGCTTATGGGTATGTTATAACAATACTAAGCAAAGACATATTATAAAAAAAAATGGCCTTCAACTCCTCAACCCTGATGATGCAGGGTGCTGTAAGCCTAAGCCGTAGGTGATGGCCATTTAGTGCTTACGGATATATAATAAGATAGCAAGGCAAAGATGTACGATGACAAATTTGACCTTCAACTCCTCAACCCTGATGATGCAGGGGTACTGCAGGCTTAAACCATAAACGTTAGACATTTGTTGCTCACGGATTTGTAATAACATTGCTAAGCAAAGGTATACGACGAAAAATTGGACCTTCAACACCTCAATCCTGATGATGCAGGGGTATTGAATGCCTAAGCCATAAAACTTAGCTATTTCAATCTTACGCATTCAAAATGATATTTAAAAAAATGTAAGGTAAAACATAAGAAAAATGGTTGTATACGGTGGAAAATTGAACCTTCAACTCCTCAATCCTGATGATGCTGGGGTGCTTCAAGCTTAAACTATAGGCGTTAGCTACATGATCGCTACGTATATCTGATAAGATTACTAAGCAAAGATATAAGATGAAAAATTTGACCTTCAACTCCTCAACTCTGATGATGCAGGGGTACTTCAGGCTTAAACTATAGGCGTTGGCCATTTGATGCTTATGGGTATGTAATATATTTACAAAGCGAAGACGTATGATAAAAAAGTTGACCTTCAACTCCTTAACCCTGATGATGCAGGGTACTGTAAGCCCAAGCCATAGAAGTTGGGGATCTGTTGCTTACGTGCATGCGATGAGATTACATAGAAAAGATATGACATGATAATTTTGACCTTCAACTCTTCGGCCCTGATGATGCAGGGGTACTTCAGGCTTAAACCATAGGCGTTGGCCATTTGATACTTATGGATATGTAATATATTTACAAAGCAAAGACGTATGATAAGAAAATTGACCTTCAACTCCTCAACCCTGATGATGCAGGGTACTGCAAGTTTAAACCATAAGCATCGGCCATATGGTGCTTACGTATATGTAATGAGATTACTAAGCAAAGATATGACATGATAATTTTGACCTTCAACTCCTCAACCCTGATAATGCTGGGGTCCTTCAAGTTTAAACCGTAGGCATCGGCCATATTGTGCTTACGTATACATAATGTTGTTGTTCACAACACCAACAATGAGTTTCGGAGAGGATATAATTATGATCAAAAATTCCACTTTGAATACAATTACCTGAAAGATGCAAGAGTACTACCAACCTTTTTAAATTGGATGGGTTATTTTTATCAGTATCAGTTGAATTATACTCTTAGTTATAAGGTTTATATTACTTTTTCTACTTTAAATATTGATAATTATAGGTCTATTCTTTAAATAAATGTTTACTCAGAAAAAGTTGTTTTATTCGGTTAGGTTAGGTTCGAACAGATTTTTCCAATTCAGAATCTAAGGGAGGGGGCGCGGTAGCGCCCCAGACCGGTTGTGTCAAAGAAGTCTATTTTTATATGATGACGTCAGCACATAATTTTATTCGTCCGGTTAGCGGACGACTAGCAACAGCCATAACTGATTTTATCGTGACTGAAAAGCGTGAAAAAAAAATTTTAAACAAAAAATACAACCGACTTCCATGCCACATAAAAGTAAAAAATAATTTAAATACATGTTGGTTTAGAGCAAACACAGTTCTTAGTATATAGTCCCGAAGTCGGCGCTTACCATATTTTGCTGGATCATGACGAAACTACATGTATCTTATATGAGCGCCGACTTTTACTTTTATGTGGCATGGAAGTCGGTTGTATTTTTTGTTTAAAATTTTTTTTTGTTATAATATGAAGTTGGTTCCGAAATATTTATTTTATTTCATTTGAATATGAAGAGTAATACATTAATTTAAATATTCAGAGAATCAAGTTAGTGATGAAACATTTTTTTAAGACTGAAGTAGCTACACTGCAAAACTATTATCAGTTTCGAAGTGTAGCTCAACTGGGGAAGTATTACTGCCACACTTATTTCTACCGTTAAGCAGTTCTTGCGTTTCGTGAAAGAGCGTGGATGCCGACCACCAGTTTAGCCAGTTTTTTTTTAGTAAATCCTGATTTAGAAACTTTTTGAGTGAAAAAGGCGGTATTCCATAGCCAAAAGCAGGACAGCAGTTCTAGCGGTAAAAGGGTGTCGCGCCTCGCGTAAACACGGACAAAAAATTTAGTTTTCTCCTTAAAGTAGGGCCTAAGGGTTTTGCGACCTTTTTTTTGAACTGCAGATCGACGGAGATTCAGCGACGTAAATTTAGGGCGACAAACTGCAGTTCCACTTATATTTGCAATTGGCGACCTTTTTTTTTGAAAAGTCCAGTCCTGTCCCGCGCGGGACATTTGATTTTGATTAAAAAATCAGGACGGTCCGGCCAATATCGGGACGTCTGGCAACCCTGGTGCCGACACACTTTCAGATGTGTGATTCACTTCGGACAGAATCCCTGTACTATACAAAGTCGATTACAATCCAGGGACGTACCACTTACCATTAGTTGCACTGCATAGCTCTACTCGTTTCTTGCATCAATCGGATGCCAAAAAGCAAACGAGCTTGCAGTCCACCAGATGGCAAATGGACTCATAGACTCCTATAAACTTTGTAAAGTTGAACAAACTTGTTAAGAGAAAATGCTGGTGTCTGGAGTCTAGGTGTAGTGGTCGTGCCGCCCCTACGCAAATTCTAATACTCTAGTTACTGCTCTAAGGACTTCCACATTTATAGGATATTTTATTTTTTATTTTTTATTAATTAATTTATTTATTTCAGGCTACAAAGGCCTATAGAATTTTTACATTTTTTATTTATTTATTTAAGATTTTTATAAGCTACAGTGGCCACTTACCATTAGGTAAACCCAGTTATTTTTTTAAATCTTATTAATATTTACTCAATACTCAATACTCAAGACTCTTATATACTTAGTATCTCTTTCCTGCAAAAACAATCGGTCGGATTTCGCTAAAATTTGGCTCTCACTTAGTTTATAATATACGTTGATACATAGGAAACTATTTTTTTAATCTGACTGAAGTAGCAAACGAGCATGCAGTCCACCTGATGGTTCGTAGTCACTGCCGCCCATGGACATCTGTAATCAACTACATACAGAACATGGGTTCCATCTGAAGTCAATCACAGATGCGTTGCTATTCCCGAGGACTATGACGGTCGCCTCATGTGAAAGTGTGCCGTAGACGTGATCGACGCGGGCAAAGCCACGGAAATAGACTAGCATTATGTAATGTAGAACTAATGACCAACACAATAGTAACACCAAGTTCCCCATAAATCGTTTAATCAAAATGGCCGGCCAATTATTTTAATGGCTTACTTTATGAGAGGTGACTTATGCTATTCAAACGCACGAACGCTTTAATTAGCTAAAAGCTATAAGCTCTGTTAAAACGAAAGCTTTGTGTAAGTTTTCGTCATCAGTTTTTACCTATGGTGGTAGTCAGACTATTTAAAATCTAGTATCACCTTATGTCATTAGAAAAGTCAACATTAGAATTATGTTATCGATCTCATAGGCAGAAAAATATAAATTTAAAGACTTTATTATATATATAGTTATAAGTTGTCTAGAATCTGGGACCCTTTCCGGGAATGGTATGGTCGTCGAAGACGATCCATAACTAATTACTATTAATTTGAAGGTGGTAAAACCAGTGTAGTTCGACCGGGGAAGTAGCACCGCCACACCTATTTCTAGCGTGAAGCATTTCTTGCGTTACGATGGAAGGGTGTGGGTCCTAGCACACTATACATGAGGCAACCATCATAGTCCTCGGGAGTAGCAACGCATCTATGATTGACTTCAGATGGAACCCATGTTCTGTATGAAGTTGATTACAGATGTCCATGGACGGCAGTGACCACTTACTATCAGATGGACTGCATGCTCGTTTGCTACTTCAGTCAGATAAAAAAAATACAAGAAGACACTTAGACGTGCGGGTCGAGGATTTCAATGGTTTTTGGTGGGGTGGTAGAGAGGTATAACAGCTATCAAATATGTTAACGGGGCCCTCAACTCCTTCTACCACCTCTTAACTTATTTATAACTAGATGAACCCCGTAGCTTCGCCCGCGTTAAAATAAATCGATGCATCGATTATCCCGTGAGAGTGAGACATTTTCCCACAATAAAAAGTAGCCTATATGTTAATCCAGAGTGTCAGCCAATTCCATACCTATTTTTACGAAAATCGCTCCAGCCGTTTAGACGTGAAGAAGTAACAAACATACACGCTCACAAACTTTCGCCTTTATAATATTAGTATAGAGTATGATCATTCTAGACTAAAACCTAAACCATTGAAGACTGACTAACTGACGTACGTAATTAAGTACGATACATTCATGCAAGCCACTCCAATCGGTACAAATTCTACCTAGCTCCATACGTCATAGACAAAGGAATACAAAATACCCCGAAGCGTTTGGCTGTTTGCGTCAACGCGTTGACGGGAGAAAGGCTTCGGGGTTCGGACGAACTAAATTTCTAATATTATTGTTCAGAGCCTAAGCTTCGCTTTAGCCCGGCGAGTTGTAGGTTGTTAAACAAAGTCCCGCAGCGTACGTTTAATAGTGTGTCTATTAGCGTCTAATACGAATCAATTTACTAATACTTAACTTAAAGTGTACCAATCGTAATTTGCTAGCACGGTGGCCTATGACTTAAAAGTCGCTCATTCTAAGAAAAGTATACGACTACATGTACCGGCGTCCTTCTCAGGGTCGCCTGACCGAACGGTTCGAGCTCCCACTCTAGCCGCCCGCAACCCCAGAAGCCTTAGTCGCCTCTTACGACAGGTAGGGGATGCATAGGTTGGAATAGGGCCCAATCCTGGAACTACAGGGACGGTTCGAATTCTTCCTAGCTCCATACGCTATAAGACAAAGAAGTACAATATATCCCGAAGCGTTTGGCTGTTGGCAGGCAAGATACTGGAGCTAACTTTTGTTACCAAGTAAAAAATCATGATTGTAATTATATAAAAAAAAAATGGATATAAATAAATAAGAAAAAAGACAAACCCGCTGAGTTTCTTGCCGGATCTTCTCAGATGAGGTCGTTTTCCGATCCGGTGGTAGTGTAAGAAAAAAAAATGTAACTGACAATTTGTAAGTGCCCCCGTAGGCCTATACAAAATAAAATAAAGACATTTCATTTCATTTCATTTTGTTTGCGTCAACGTATCGACTGGAGAAATGCTTCGGGGTTCAGAAGAGTTCTAAATTTCTAATATTATTGTTTAGAGCCTAAGGCTGCTCATTGAGTATACTAAGTCAGAATTGGAAAATGTCTCCGTAGGCCTATACAAAGCGCCGTACCGAGGATGATCACCTACTCGTCTATAGAACGGTAAAAATCCCACAAAACTCTGCGTCGCTCCCATGGCGTCGTGTACCTTTTGAAGGTTCCCCTTAGACAAAAGGCCTATACAAAACAAAGTCATTTCTTGTTCACCCATCTAAAGTTAGCGGTTAAAACTATCCAAAATTACCTGTTAAATTTGTTCGGATTAAAATGACAACTCCGACCATTGAGAGACTAAATCTAAACTATTTCTCAGGCGGAACGTTAACTATTTGTCGTCTTAGTAAGGTTTGTTAGCGAGTGAAAGTTGGAAAATCTGCCCAAAGTTACCCGCATTTATCGTGGAGGTTACCACAAACGCCTGTGATAATCTTCGCTTAATAACTAGATTAAGATTTTCCGAACGATCTATTGTTTGTTTGACATCCAGGAGCTAGAACCAGTGTAGTTCGACCGGGAAGTACCACCACCATACCTATTTTTAGCGTGAAGCATTTCCTTCGTTTCGATGGAACGGTGTGGTTGCCGGCACACTTTTATATTAGGCGACCATCATATCCTCGGGAGTAGCGACGCATCTGTAATTGATTTCAGATAGAACCAATGTTCTATATGAAGTTGCTTACAGGTGTCCATGGGCGACAGACACCACTTACCATCAGGTGGACTGCATGCTCGTTTGCTACTTCAGTCACAATAAATATATAAAAAACAAGTCACATGTATATATAAAAAAGTAATATAAAATAGGCGTAATTTTTTCTGTGGTTTCATTAAACCACACATTCTTATCTTAACATACCTTTTACCTTGACAGAAACCTTAAGACTATAAATTGAAAATCACATACCTGACAAAATCACCCCCAAGTTGCCGCCGGTATTTCGGAAGTAATTCAGATTGCAGGTGACAACTGAACAGAGCAACTTGGTCTGAACTATTCCTTACAGGAACGACAACTATTTGGAGCGTGGAACGAAGGTTTGTTAGCGAAGGTGTGAAGGTTGTACGGGAATTTCGTAATAACATATGTTTTGGAATTGCACGTGTTTGTTAGAATTTCGCTATTTACATCTATATATGTATGTAAGTTTGCTTGTTTTTGTTACGGTTTCACGCCAAAACTACTCAACTGATTTTCATGAAACTTTGTACACATATTTCTAATGATATCAGAAAGAACATAGGGCACTTTAAATTATATGTATATAAATATATATTATATATATATAAATGGCAAACATTATAGATTGTCAAAAAATTTAAAAACTAAGGCGTCAACGCGAGCGAACCCGCGGGTAAAATCTAGTTAATATATAAAAATGAGATAGATCACTGGTCGGTCTTTCAACAGGTTCTAAATTAAAAATCACATACCTGACAAGATCACCCCCAAGTTGCCGGTATTTCTAAAGTAATTCAGATTGCAGGTGACAACTGAACAGAGCAACTCGGTCTGAACTATTCCTTACCGGAACGACAACTATTTGGAGCGTGGAACTAAGGTTTGATAGCGAAGGTGTGAAGGTTGCACGGGAATTTCGTAATAACATATGTTTCCGAATTGCACGTGTTTGTTAGAATTTCGCAATTTACATCTATGTAAGTATGTGTGTGTGTGTAAGTTTGTTTGTTTTTGTTACGTTTCACGCTTAAACTACTCAACTCATGGTCGCCTCATATTGAAGCTAAACCCGTCCACTGGTACATAAGAAGTGCTTAACGATAGTTATAGGTCTCCTTTAGAGGGCCTTAATACACTGCAAGTGTCAAGTGCATACCTGAGTGCATACTTTCAGGAATATCTATAAAAAAAGCTAAATCGATTTTGATGGAACTTTCATTCAAATCCACAGACTCTCATTGACATGTGTTAGTTAGACAATATAATTACACCATTGCAAAAATTATGTTTAAAAAAATACAATAAATAGATCCTTTTGCTTTTCACGCCTATGGAGGAGGAGAGGTCTGGATCCCCAGACACCTTCATTAAATAGAGAGAGGAGAGGAGAAGTCGTGATCCCCTCTCTCCTCCCGCATATGTATACTGCCATGGCATATATCAATGACTAGCTTTTGCCCGCGGCTTCGCTCGCGTGGAATTTAGTCTGCCACATAAAGTTTGCAAGGTGGTAGAGCAATGGTTCAACCAGGGAGTTATCACCACCGCACCTATTTCTACCGTGAAGCAGTTCTTGTGTTTCATTAGAAGGGTGTGGCTGCCGGCTCGCTTTTATATGAGGCTATCATCAAAGTCCTCGAGAGTAGCAACGCATCTGTGATTGACTTAAGATTGAACCCTTGCCCTACTTCCTAAATCTGTGTGTTCAAATTTCAAATCACAGGCACGTATATTAATTTGAATTAGTTTTGTTGGCAACGGATTAATACTTATGCTGAAATTAAAAGTTTTATGAAAGGGTCTCAAAACGCGTGACGGTTACCAACGCGCAGTTGGCTAGCGTGGTCAACTACGACCTAAACTACTGCTAATCTGACATATGTGCCGAGTTGTGTAACATTAAAAGGTCGATGACGATTGAATGACATATCTAACCTTTTCCACTGTTTCATTCTTATTGACCTTTTTTTTTTGTCGAGGGGGAAACCTTTAAAAGGTACCATACGCCGTGGGAGCGACGCAGGGTTATTTGGCATTCTTATCGCACCAGGACTCCGGGATGTTCAAAGGAACGCAACTGGAGTCCTCTGAGTGCATTGCCCCATCGGGCTCCTCTCAAGTGAGCAGCTGGGCCCACCACTCCATCTAGTCTTTACCACGATATGCGACCACACGTATACCACCATCCTTCTCGGGATCGCCTGGCTGGACTGTTCAAGCTCCTTGCATCCTGGCTCTCACGACAGCATGCGACCACACATGCTGACATCTTTCCCGAAGTAGCTGACTGGGTGTTTCGAGCTACCAGTCTAGCCGCTCGCAACCCCGAAAGCCCCCTTTTAGTCGCCTCTTACAACAGACAGGGGATACCGTAGCCTTATTCTGATCCCGGAAGTACAGGGACGTCATTCACATCGACCTTTCCCATTTTGCTCCGTGATTTATAACCATTTAAATATTAATTTCATAGAACTTCGTTGTATACGGCGGCGGCGCACGGCGCGTACTGCCGGTCAATCAATTGACTACGCAATATGTTATACTCGTAATATCTTCTAAACTACTTATCCAATTTATATGGTGTAAAAAGTAGATTTAATCTGTATTAGATGCTTGATTTTTTGGAATCATTTATTTTGATAAGGATTAATATTTAGTTTGTGTAAAACCCATGGAAACATCAACTTCATATTTTTTAAATTTTCAAAGTATAAAAAGAGTTATTGTGGGTTATACATAAAATATAGATATATGCTGTCGCGGACTTTTATTTAGATTTATGTGAGCCAAACAATCCCACCGTACATTATATTTGGATATCTTCAACGGTTTAGGCAGCGTACGCGAAGATAGCTCTCAGAGGACAACTTTTTTGCGACTAATGTGATATTTCTCGTTATAGTATAACCTTATTACAAAAAAATCGGTATAAATTATAGTCCATGTGTTATTCTGATGTATAACCTATACTACTGTAAAGTTTCAACCAAATCCTTTCAGTAGTTTTTGCGTGAAAGAATAACAAACACACATACATCCTCACAAACTTTCGCATTTATAATATTAGTAGGATAGGATATAATCCCATACTGCGTAAAACTTGAGCCATTCATAAATAAAGTTATTTATAACAAACCCATTTAACGCAGCCTTCATCTTTTTGAAAATGTTTCCTTCCATTAGGCTTTCAAAAGGCGTCACTTGATCAAAGTTGGCCATCTTGACTTGTTTCGTAATTAACTGAAATGGTTGAAGGGTCTAAGAAATAGGTAATAACTTCGGTATTTTGATGTGAACCGTACCTTTCATTTGGACGTATTTATGGCAAGAAATATGAGAAATAATTTTGCGAATGTAATAAAAGTTTGCAATTTTCATTGCAAACTTTTATTACATTCGCATTCGCAAAGTTAAAAAAGGTTTTAAAGGTTTATGTTAAAATAATTTTTGTATAAGTAAGTAGCAAACGAGCATGCATTCCATCTGATGGTAAGCGGTCACTGCTGCCCATCTATATGCAACGTCACACTGATTATGGATTCTATCTTAAGTTAAACACAGATGCGTTGTTATTTGCGATAACTATAATGGTCGCCTCATATAAAACTGTGCCTGCAACAACATCCTTCCAACGAAACGCAAGAACTGCTTCACGCTCTGCTTCACAATAAATGTGTCGTTGGTACGCCCCAAGTCGAACTACCCTTATTTTAACACTCGGTATAGTTTTAAATCAATCAATTCAGTCTTTTGTTACATTATCAAAATGTAACATAACCGTGTAATTCTAAGACGTATGTTATTACGAAATTCCCGTTCAACCTTCACACCTTCGCTAACAAACCTTAGTTCCACGCTCCAAATAGTTGTCGTTCCGGCAAGGAATAGTTGAGACCGAGTTGCTCTGTTCAGTTGTCACCTGCAATCTGAATTACTTCCGAAATACCGGCAACTTGGGGGTGATTTTGTCAGGTATGTAATTTTCAATTTAGGACTTGTTGAAAGACCAACCAGTGATCCATCTCATTTTTATATATTAACTAGCTTTTACCTGCGGCTTCGCTCGCGTTGAAGTCTTAGTTTCTCAAATTTTTTGACAAGTGATCATATTTGCCAATTTTTTATTATATATTTTTTTAATTTAAATGTTCTTTCTAATGTCATTAGGAATATGTGTACAAAGTTTCACGATAATCAGTCGAGTAGTTTTAGCGTGAAACCGTAACAAAAACAAACAAACTTACACACACTGAATCTGTGATTGATTTCAGAACACTTGATCTGTATGAGGTTGCGTACAGATTTACAAAGACGGCAGTGATCATTTACCACCAGATGGACTGCAAGATCTTTTGCAGTCCATAATCATATAAAAATGTCAATACACATATATTTCAGATAAATAAACACAATTATCTTAGCGAAAATCACGCAAATATGAAAAGGTAACGCTGAATGAAAATTGCGAAGTATTTATTTAACTCTCCATCCGTTCTTAGTTAAACAACTGGTATCAATTATAAATGTTAAATACGATGGAATATGTATAATACCTGTCCAACAATTCGTACTTGATCAGCGCGGTGGACTATGGCCTAAACTCTCTCATTCTGACAGAAGACCCGTGCCCAGCAATTGTCCAATAATGGGTAGACATCCATTGGTTAACTATATTGTCATGATAATAAAATCACCCTCTCTCCCGTGTTCTTCTGATTGCAGGCGCTATGTTGAAAAATTATATAGCCATGTTGCCAAAAAAAGTCGATTTAAATGTTGATCTTACGTCACAAGTAAGTCAAGCCGTTTGAGCTGTAGTGGGTGCCAAAAAATAGGACATTCGTACAAACACACATACAAACGCATGAAAAACATTACTCTTCTGACGCTGTCGGCTAATAAAAAAACAATTAACATCCAACGAAAAATACCTCCCGCCATTGTGACTGCGGTCTTGTAAAGAATAATTAGCTGTCACGCGGTCGAACTGAAGAAACTTTGCAATTAAATTTCTGCTCACGAAACAGATTGAAACAAACACGGAAGATAGAAGGAAAAATGTTTTATGGAAAGTCATATTTACATTGTTAAGATAATGAAAAGCGGTGGCCTACAAGTTGAAGTCTTTCCATTATATTTTTTAGTAATATTCGAACTTTACTTTGTAATTTTATTTTATAAATATTATAAATGCTACATTTTGGTCGTATGTGTATTTGTAACTCTATCACACAAAATAGAATAGTACATAGGATACCTCATCTACTAAAAAATACTTTATTAGTTTGTGGCGACCTCCCGCTACTCATCAAGAGATGGCGCTACTAGTATTCTGAAACACGCTATCGAAGTATTCTCAATACCCCGCATATATCCAAGTTCCGAACAACGACTGTCGGAGCACGGCCGCTCCCCAGGCCTGATCACCTAGCCTGGCGGGAGATCTCCCTTTGCCAAAAGTTGTCAATGTTCTATAGATTTAAGGTTATCATAAAAATGTAAAATATTGCATGCTGTGACTTATAAGTGGAATTACATGTAACTAGCATTAGAAATAAAGTATTCATATTGTTACCATACAGCATAACATGTACTTCTGTTAGTAGTTCAATAAAGAAAATATATAAAATATCCTCATTAAACAATTTGGTTACTTTTCATCGTTATTTATAACACTTAGTACTACAATTTTAATTCATACACCAAATTAGAACGAGAATGTTACTAACGGAAAGGTACCAGAATATCTATTTCCAGTGTGAAGCAGACATTGCGTTGCATACAGAGTAGTAGGTTTTGAGAACTTGTTTTACATGTCCTTGAGCTGGTGCAGTTCACCCGAGGAAGTACCACCGCCACACACCACTTACAATCAGGTGGATTACATGCTCGTTTGCTATTTACAGATCTCCATGGTCGGCAGTAGCCACTTAACATCAAGTGGACTGCATGCTCGTTTGCTACTTCAATCTTATAAAAAAAGGTGTCCCTTACCACATCCTTCAGACCGGAACACGGCAACGCATAATAACAGTATTAGGCAAATATAGGTATGGCAGTAGTGCATAACGTAGTCAAACAATAAAAAGGTCTTTGAATAAATTTCTGATATTATTTCACAATTGTCAATTAGCCTTCCTATACCTATCATTATTTAGTCACTTAACATCGGCATTTCGTTGTCAACCCATTATCGGCATTTAGTCACCCTTAATCATAATCTGTGTCTCATAAAACACAATCATAGGACCATTTTCATCTTTAATATTGTCAAGAGAGTAAATAAGCCACTAATTGTTCTATTTACGAATTCCTTTTACGGTTCTTTGGACAATAATTAGCTGTCACGCGGTCGAACTGAAGAAACTTTGCAATTAACTTTCTACTCACGAAACAGATTGAAACAAACACGGAAGAAAAAACTTCTGTCGTTTTGGGAACTTCGTTTTTACGTTGTTAAGGAAAAAAGGCGGGTTTTCTTGAGCTAAGGACCGAGTTCGATGCTTCGGCTGGTCTGAATGATGAATTTCATTTATGCTCTATTATTATTCCCGCTTCGGTTATGTGTAATACGGTGATAAGTATCCTATGTTTTAATCTAAGCCAAAAATTATGTATGTGTGTGTTGAAATTCAGCGAAATCCGATATTTGTTGGCATGCAACACCACCAGGTGGTAGGAGCAGTGTAGTTCGACCGGGGAAGTACCACCGCCACACCTATTTCTAGCGTAAAGCATTTCTTGCGTTTCGATAGAAAGGTGTCGTTGCCGGCACACTTTCACATGAGGCGACCATCATAGTCCTCGGGAGTAGCAACGCATATGTCATTGTCTTCAGATAGAATCTATGTTCTATATAAAGTTGTTTTACAGATGTCTATGGGCGGCACTGACCACTTGCCATCAGATGGACTGCAATCTCTTTTGCTACTCCAATCAGATAAAAAATGCAAAAATGTTATTTCATGCGAAAGAGTAACAAACTTACTTCCTCAATTTTGCGCTAATAATATTAAAAAGAAACAAGATTCAAGTTAAATTATTCCCACACGGAATCGTCAAAGACAAGCATAATATAAAAAGAGATGTACGATCTTGATCGAACAGGACAATAGAAGAAAAGAAAAATTCTGACATTCCAAAACCACTAATAAATGAACAATAAACTGATGTAACATCTCACTCTCTAGAATTAGCATCGAAAAATGTAGGATCTTTGACATAAACACAGAGTTTTCCGTTGGTCTATTCACAAAACATCGTGAACACGGACAGAAGAATGTTGATTTGACTGCGCGTCGTATCGGGCCCGTGTCGGAACAGAATGCAATCAATTTTCCGTTGTTGGATGGTTTAAGTGTAAGACTTTTAGAGGGTAACTGTTGGAATTCGTTCCTGCCTTACGAAGGGTCCTTTAGTATTTAATTGTTTAAATAAATAAATACGAAAACTCTTAGAGATTTTACAACAGCAGACTTGTAGATATTTTATGAATAACTAAAAGGTCGTTACTAAAAAGCGATTTACTTTATTTATTTATATATTTATTGCACCTTTATACAAGTTACAATGTAGCTCCGGGATCAGAATAGGGCTACTGCATCCCCTGTCTGTCGTAAGAGGCGACTAAAAGGGGCTTCCGGGGTTGCAGACGGCTAGAGTGGGAGCTCGAACCGTTCGGTCAGGCAATCCCGGGAAGGACGGCGGTAAGTGTGGTCGCATACCGTCGTAAAGACTAGACGGAGCGGTGGACCCAGCCGCCCATCTGGGAGGAGCCCGATGGGACAGCGCGCTCGGAGGTTTCCGGTTGAAGTTGTTTCGAGATCCCGGAGTCCTTCTTTTCAGCGCCGAGGTAGGCCACCGGGGGGGTTTTAGTGCGGTAAAAATCCCACATAACCCTCCGTCGCTCCCACGGCGTCGGGTACCTTTTGAACGATTCCCCCTCGAAAACAAAAAAAAGGACAAACATATACGTATGCCATATATATTTATATTATAAATACATACAATACACACAATAAAATCCATACAAATATTATAAATGTGTAAGTGTTTGTTTGTTCCTCTTCTACGTCGGCACATAGCTATTATATGATATGGTTTAAATGTTGGAAGATAGTTAGGCGGACTGAGAGTGACGTAGGCTATTTTTTACCGCTCTCTCATTCCCATGAGAATATTATGATGGTTTATTAGTTGATGCATATTTAGTAGCTCCAGATGTTGTTAATAGATGGCGTTAGTAAAATTCATCCAATGATAACGGTAATTCCCTATAACCGTGCGGGCGAAGCCGCGCGTAAAAGCTAGTTAATAAATAAAATAATAGATATTAAAAGACAGTAGACAGATAATGCTCTCGGACAAGTATGACTTTATTTTGTATCCTCAAAGCAAATTGTTGCTTGTTTTCGCTCATAATTTCAATTTACATTTCAAGTTATGGCTACCTCGTGGTAGTACCAGTGTGGTTCGACTAGGGTACCACCGCCACACCTACTAAGGCAAAATAATTCTTGCGTTTCGTTGGAAAGGTGTGGTTCTTTTTATCTGACTGAAGTAGCAAACGAGCATGCAGTCCACCTGTTGGTAAGTGGTCACTTCCGCTGTCCGCACATCTGTAATCAACTTCATAGAGAACATGGGTTCTATCTGAAGTTAATTACAGATGTGTTGCCACTTCCGAGGACTATGATAGTCGCCTCATCTGAAAATTTCCGACAAACTGTAATATGAGCCACGTTCTTGGGAGTGGCAACGTATTTGATTGACTTCAGATAGAACCCATGTTATACATATATATAACGGAAAGGTACCAGAATATCTATTTCCAGTGTGAAGCAGTCATTGCCTTGCATACAGAGTAGTAGGTTTTGAGAACTTGTTTTATATATGTCCTTGAGTTCAGGACCAGTGTAGTTCATCCGGGGAAGTACCACAGCCACATCTATTTCTAGCGTGAAGCAGATTTTGCGTTTCGATGGAAGGGTGTAGTTGCCGGCACACTTTTATACGAGGCGCCCATCTCAGTCCTCGGGAGCAGCAACGCATCTGTGATTGACTTCAGATAAAACCTACGTTCTATATGAAGTTGCTTACAGTTTTCCATGGGCGGCAATGATCACTGCATCAGGGAACTGCATGCTCGTTCGCTTCTTTACTCAGATAAAAAAGGTAAGGTCGAAAATGAAAGTGTGTGTCCAATGTACATTGTCATCAACCCACTATTATCCCACTGCTGGGCACTAGTCTTCTCTCGGAATGAGAGAGTTATTGACCATAGTCCACCGCACTGGCCAAGTGCGAATTGGTGGACTTCAAACACCTCCGAGAACTTTTGTTTTTACAGAGCTCCCGGGTAGGTTTATGTTTTAATTCACCGAAAAGAAGGGAGTAATTAATTTCTAATACGCACATAACTCTCTCGTCAACCCATTACAGTCCCACTGCTGGGCATGGGTCTTCTATCAGAATGAGAAAGCTAAGGCCATAGTCCACCGCACTTGCCAAGTGCGAATTGGTGGACATTATACCAGGGTAACACGAAACAAGGCAACGAGTTTACTAAACATACAATTTTTCAATAGAAGTCTTCAGCACATCAATTTAAACGTAGTCACAAACACAGAGTCACAAACCGAACCAGAAATGAGGAAACGAAGAGCTACTAAAAAAACTTCAAGAATACTAAAAGCAAGTGATAGATATTCGCTCACTTTGTACCGAAAAGCTTGAATCGGAATGGCGCACCCGGCTTTTGGCAGGCAGTCGTATGGAAAAATCTTTTAAAGGATTCCGCCAAAATATTCACGTTGTGGCCTCAACTGCTACCTCCATAAACGTCACAAAGACCTTTTGTGGATCGAACGTAAATTTGTGGTCTCTTTATATCGGTAACCGTTTGATATCCTCGGACAAGTCTGCATTCCGTTGGGAATATATTTTAGAATCAGGTAAAAAACGATGGCTAAAAATTATATAGTACAAGTTACGGATGCACGTTACGCATTTTAATAATGTTTTAGGGTAATCCATAGCTTTTATCGCAGGCTTTGAGCGCGACAATCAAGAAATTCCGTAACGAAAAAACCTAACACCCCGACTCCGCCCACCATGTAGCACGGCCGAGCGTTCACTTAACGTGTATATGGTACAACAGTACGAAGCTCGCCCGGATCGAGACGAGCTGCTCGATAATTGGACGAATATGTAAGCAGTTGTTTGTGAGAAAGTATATACCTAGTATCAAAGAAAAAATGTTGAAGTAATATCAAAGAAAAAAATACTGCACAAATAAATACATAATTATAATTGCATAAGTTGATAAAAGATGCTATGCATTACCGCGGCAGTCCCGGAGTGCCGCACTTTTTTTTAATATCATTACCATGATTTGTATTATGGGTATCATGAATACATATGGTATCATATGTATTCATGATACCCATAATACAATATAATTCCAAATATCGAGTGCCATTTTCTATGCCAAGAAGCAATTTTTCTGATTTATTTTGATAGATTTCCTGAATGCGCATGTTATGTAAATCTAGAAAGATCCCAGAAAATCTATAAAAATAAATCAGGAAATTGGATTTTTGCATAGAAAATAGCGCACTACAGTTTTATGTGTTTTTGTGTGCCATGGCTAGCTCTGGCTGAGCAGTAAAAGCCTAATGTTTGAAACTCGGCCTTTCAACCGTGGGTACGAGGATCGGATTCCAGGCATCGCTTAAAATGACGTGCGTACGAAATTTAATTATCACTAATTTACTGTAAAGGAAAGCGTGAGCAAACCTACACACCTGAAAGTTTTCGGAAAAAGTTCTGAAAGGAGTGAATTATCTACTAATCAGCATTTGGCCAACGCAGACTATGGCCTAAATCTCTCTCACTCTGTAAGAAAACCCGAGCCCAGCAATAGGACAGTTATGGGTAGATGACGCATGTACCGTGGAAATCATTATTGAAATTTATTATTACAACGCTTCACCAAGGCTGGATCTTTCTAGATCCAAGGCTGGATCTTTCTAGATCCAAGGCTGGATCTTTCTAGATCCAGCCTTAAGAGTTTATTTGACTACAAAAGTCGCCATTTGCATAGAACCCGTCCGGAAATTGGCCAAAAAAAATATATTCCTAAAAAGTGACAACAAACAGACAAAATCTATAGAACACATCAAGAGAACAAGAAACGGACTACTGGAATTGACAAACAAAAAACACTAGAAGCGTCAGTCAACGACATTTGCTCAAAGGCCCGCGATGTACCGCGAAGCTTAAATCGAGAAAGACGGCTTTTGACGGGCAGTCGTATGGAAAAATCTTTTCAAGGATTCGCCCAAAATATTCGTCGTAGCCTCAACAGCTACCTCCATAAACGTCACGGACCTTTTGTGGATCGAACGTAGATTTGTGGTCTCTTTATATCGAAAACCGTTTGATATTATTCTTGACAAAACGCGTCTGTGTTTTTCGTGGAAATTATATAAAGATGTAAACATTTACTTTGTGGATTACATTTTCCATACTTTGAACATTTTGACTTATATATGTGATTTCTTTCGTAGTGCTTAGCACAGTCATATTTATTTTGAAATTGCCTCGAATGTTATAAGATTTTTCCAGAAGGTACAACCGCGACATCTAAATCTACTGTGAAGCAATTCTGCGTTTCGATGAAAGAAAGTAGAAGCATATGGTTGCCGGCTCACTTTTATATGATGCGACTATCTTATTCATCGTAAGTAGCAACGCATCTATAATTGACTTCAGATAGATCCTTTCTTTTTTATATGAAGTAGCTTATACATAGATGGGCGACGGAGATCACTTACTATCAGGTAGACTGCATATTTATTTGCTTCCTAATTATTCAAAAACTCTCGTCTGACCAAAGCTGGAATGATTAGCCTAAGTTTTAATAGAAGAGATGAGCCCGTAAGGGGCCACGCGCTAGGGGGCACCGGTGCGTTCCTTTGGAGCTCCCGGGATACCCTGCTAGCGCAAAGGAAGGCCACCGAGGAGGTTTTAGTTGGTAAAAATCCCACATAACCCGGAGTTTCTCCCAAAGCTTCGGTGTACCTTTTAAAGGTTTCCTCCCCGTCACAAAAAAGTGTTAATAGAAACCATATGTTTGAAGAACGACTAGTGTGGCGGTGGTACCTCACCGGTCAATTTACACTGGTTCTAACACCCAGTGAGTATTTAATCTCTATGAATAGTTTCCTCTGTACCTAAAGACTGTTAGTTGTTAGTAATTCGAAGTTTCCGTATGTCTTCACCACACCCTTTAACAATTTAAACCGCAGTTAATACGACTATTCTACCAGTTGTGAAAACCCATACAAATTCGTACTTAACTATCAAAATCCGCTACTTCCTCGTCACTTTCCACCCTAAATTAAAGGTGATTTAGCGGTCTGAAGGTATAAACGAAATAACTTATAATTTGCTTCCATATGCCGTGAAGTTGATTAAACCGACCTTCCCGTGTTAAAATCATTGCGTTTTACGAATAAATTGCTACTTCCCCTCTCATTAATGTACGGGGTTTGGGACACGTCTTCAGCATTAATGGAGATTAAAAACCATTATCCCCTGAAGGATATTCTCGTGTGGCGATTTAACATAAATAATTAAGGAGCTAAGTCGGAACACGAGAAAATTAACAAACTCTTATTACCAGATTAATACTCATGGCTTTTTTTGGAGGATAATAAGTCTTATAAGTCTTGAATTATAAACCCTCCCACCACCACTCCCTCTTTTCCCGGGGATTTCATAATACGCGACTACAGAACAAAATCTAAAAGATGGATGTCCATCTTAGTCATTTTAGTCCTTTTTAGTTGCGATTTACGACATCCCTACATAAGTATAAGTGTTCCTATGTTACATAAAGAGCGGTCACAAACAAGCATGTCATTCATTATTTTCATTGACAAAACCCTCAATAGACTTTAAAAAGTTAATGGATGATTGCTTTTTTATAAGATAGACATAGGAATCGTGCATACAGTTTACCGGACGGTAAAAGCAGAGGCCACTTAAATGTTAGTAACGGATTTCTTATACAACATGAAGAAGTTCATCACAGATGGGTTGGCAGTGCCGCGGAGTAAGATGGTTGGGCCCATCAGCGTACCTGCAGAGCTGCCTCACCGTAAGATATAAGCTAACGTAATACATAATAAACTACTAAATAATACTTACAATGAAAAATCAATCAGACATTAATTATTAGTGCTTTATAACGAAGAACATAAACTTTAAAAAAACCGAAAGTTCTCAAAAAAAATCTTAAACATGTATGAAGTCAGTGATAACCTAATGGTTGAAACTTGCCCTCTCGATCGGGAGGTTCGAGGTTCAAACTCAGGCACGCACCACTAATTTATGTGCGTATTAGAAATTAATTATCACAGATTATCGGTGAAGGAAAACATCGTGAGGAAACCTACACACCCGAGAGTTCTTTAAAAAAAAAGTTCTCGAAGGTGTGTGAAGACTCCCAGTTTGCACTTGGCCAGCGCGGTGGACTATGGCCTAAACTCTCTCATTCTCAGAGAAGACCCGTGCCCAGCAGTGGAACAATAATTGGTTGACGTGAGGGTATGAAGTCAAACAATTCGCAATAGGCTCGAACGCTGAACTACGAATATGACCAAAAACTCATTCTGCAAGAAGACCTGTGCCAAGCAGTTACTAAATAATGGGTTAACTACGAATAAGTGCTTAGGATTCAAACTGTACACAGTGAAAGTAAAATCCATACTTCTAGCCAATCGCAGCTTACTCCAACAATTCTATGCAAATGATCAGGCAAATAGCCATTTGAATACAGATATCTGCTTAACGGAATACCTGAGATTCGGTTCCCTAGATATCCTTTATCTTTATAGTCTATCTTGTTTATACTGCTTAAATGTCTTTAAATATTAAATTGCCTGTTTAGTTAGGTCACATTCAGGGAGATTTAATTTTTGAGGCTCACAACTGTTCCTATTCTTTTTTTTTATCTGGCTAAAGTAGCAAACGAGCATGAAGTCCTCCTGATGGTAAGTGGTCACTGCCGCTCATGGACATCTGAAATCAACTTCATACGAACATGGGGTTCATTTGAAGTCAATTACAGATGCGTTGCTACTCCCGATGACTATGATGGTCGCATTATGTGAAAGTGTGCCGGCAACCACACGAAACGCAAGAACTGTTTCACGCTAGAAATAGGTCTGGCGGTGGTACTTCCCCGGTCGAACTACACTGGTTCTACCACCTTCAAAATTTTCATCTTTAGTGCCTGAAATTCCGTAAGTATCGAAAATATCTTTATAAAATAAATGTATTGTTACAACAAGAACGATAGAGTTACCTATACTATATAAAGTAATCTATCCACATATTTGTTAAATATTTTATTTACTAACTTTCATTTCATAACCATAATTGTTGTGATGTAATAAGAAACTGTCCCCTACCCCTCTTTAATACCCAAGTGGATCCAAAGAAGAGTAACATTTTTCGAGCATACATTTGTTCGAAAATCTTACATACGTATAAAAATTTACATATGTATGTTTATAATTATTTATGTCCATTTCTTTAGCACTCGCTATAACCCAAACGGTTAGACAGATTGTAACATATTGCTTATAATTTAAAACGAATCAGTTGTGTTTTCAAAAATTATAATAACCTATGTCAATCTACAAACTGAGACGATCCTAATGACGTCATATATTACATACAATCCGTCAAACTGTTTGGGCTCTAGAGCGTGCTAAAGAATTTAATATACATACATTCGACAACCCGCGTGGCGGAGCGGTTCTGACGCGCAATAGTTCCCGGGTTCGATTCCTGGGACAGACAGGTATCTGAATAATGAGTTTACATGCATGTTCTGGGCCTGGGTGCTTGTGTATTCGTCTTGTGTGTGTATATGGTACCCAGTACACAGAAAATCCTAGAGTGGATCTACGAGTATAGAAAGCGTGTAGAAAAGCGTATACGCTCGAATAACATTACCCTCCATCTGACGCAGTCTGGTAATATATAAGAAGCAATCCTTTCCCAGTCAGTACCCTGTAATAGAGCTTTCTATGTCGATTTATGAAATCATAAAACCTAGTCCATAAATTATCTTCTTATTTTTGATGATATGGAGCCGGAGGAGACTTATAATTTATAAGTTTTGAAAGTTTAATATACTGGTTATATAATATGTCATATTATATTTTTGAACGTGAGTGAAAGTTAGTGAAAGTATTTATATATTACAAAAAATATAATAAGGTAGTCTATTTCTAAAATTCACCTTCTCCAAGAAGCCTAAATTAGACCACACCATAGTAATACCTCTATGTCCATATGATAAATTAAAGACCTACTTATACAAATCTCGAAAATTTGCAAGTACGACTCTTCCGTATATAAATCCCGTATATAAATTCCGAACAATAATCCCAAAAATACCCACATTTCTTTCGTGATAGTTACTTTCTTTTGTCTATTTTAAATAGTCTACCTTTACTTCTGCCAATAATGGAAGCCTGAAGCATTAATAAATCGTCCGGACAAAAAGCTGGCTGTACAGTTGCACAATCTCTTTTTATTTACATTTTCTTTTTTACATTTCTCTTCGCTTTTCTGGTACTCGTGGCAAATGAGCAGTCTATTAATAGGCGGTCACGGCTTTCTAGACTCTGTAATTAACTCTAACAGTAGATAAGGTCTAGACGTTTTTGTATGTGGACTGAGTAGTGACACTTGTAATAAATTTGTAGGTGATTCAAGTCTCACCCTGTAGTCGGGGTGTAGAATACGACTAGGGTATCCCCTGCCTGTCGTAAGAGGCGACTAAAATGGGGCCTCTGGGGTTGCGGACGGATAGAGTGGGAGCTCGAACCATCCAACAAGCTACCACGAGAAGACGGTGGTATGTGTGGCTGCGGAAAGGGGATGATACACGTCCCCTAAGAGACGAGCCCGTGAGGAGCGCTGCGCAAGGGGACACCGGTTCGTTCCGTTGGAGTTTCCGAGTCCCCTACTACAAGCGCTGAGGAAGGCCACGGGGGAGGTTTTAGTGGGTAAAGATCCCACATAAACCGGAGTCTCTCACAAGATTTCTGTGTACCTTTTGAAGGTTTCCTCCCCGTAACAAAAAAAACGGACTGATGTGTTCTGGGGTGAAGGATTTGGAAAGTCAGACATACTTTTTCGAGGCGTTTCAATGTAGTCCTTAGGTGTAGAATAGAGAATAGGGCTACCTAACCCCTGCCTGTCGTAAGAGGCAACTAAAAAGGGTTTCCGGGGTTGCGAACGGTTACACCTGGGAGGAGCCCGATGGGGCAACGCGCCCAGAGGATTCCGGTTGCGTTCCTTTGGAGGTCCCGGAGTCCTTTGTAGCGCCGAGGATGTCCACCGCACCCGGGGGGTTTTAGTGAGATACAAATGCCACATAATCCTGCGTCTATCCCATGGCCTCGGGTACCTTTTGAAGGTTTCCCCCTCGAGATCCAAAGAAAAATAGGTGTAGCAAGCTCAGGTAAGATTCTAATCTTATTTGGGATTGACTAAAGATGTCTGTAATCTCATTTGTTACTTATATTTTATAAAACAGTTTTTTTTACTTATTTCACAGTTGTATGTAAATGAGATTAAACTAAGAAGACCCGAGCACAGTAGTGGGACGACAATGGGTTGGCACCACCATATGGTTACCACCAACACACCAACTTGTAGCGTAACGTTGCTCTTGCATTCCGGTAGAAGTAGTTGCTGGTTCGATTTCATATGAAGTGACCATCTTTGTCCTCGGGAGTCAATCATGAAATATAAACAAAATTATGTATATCGACCATTCTTCCTGTTAAATAAAATATTCAAAACAGATATGAAACTACGTACTTATACTTATAATAAAGCCGACAGGAGTCGTGTATGTTAAATGTATGTACAATGGGCAGCGTTTCTTAGGTAAATTATACATCATTAACCAGAAAGTGGACGCCATTTTGGTTATAAGTTGGATTAAGGAACTTGATATTAAACTAGCCGATATAAAGACTATACAAGCTTCCGAAAAACATCCTAGTTTAGATGAAATGTCAGAACAGTTTTTTACATCAGTATTTAGATCTGATTAAGGAAAAATACCAAATTTTAAAGCATATTTACATTTGAAAGAAAATTCTAAACCAATATTTATTTAACACTGGCGACGAGGATGGGATAATTTAAAGTTACTAAAAATTGCAATGATTTTGTGGCATCCTATATTTATTAATATCATCAAAACCAGATAAGATGTAATATTACACGAAGTTCGGCAAGAGATAGATAACAAAATCATAACGAAGTTAAATCATAGGGATTTAACTTCGTAAGTAGCTTATCTCGCAGGCTTATATCGGCTGATGGAAAAGTTACTATAACGCAAAAAGATATAATTTTTAAGACAGGTTCCCATTGTACCGAATTTACGACGAAGATCTGTATTGAGGAAAATTTTCATAAAGATTTATTTCTACAAAAAATGAATTGGCATTATAGGTGTTTGATAAGATTTCAGAAATTTCCTCTCCAGAAATTCCCTCTGAAGGTAAAAAGAGGTTTAATTAACTAACCTGCATTTAAAAACAATAGCGGGTATTTTGACAAAGACATCTAACATTTTTGAAGTGATGTGTTTTCATAGTAAGACATTGAATGTTTCACTATGCAATATGCAAAGTAGTGTCTGTAATGCGTTTTTAGTTGATTTTAGGTATGTTTTATGAAGTTTTTTTAAAAAAATAATAGTATTTGGTAATCCTTCTCTACATCAACTAAAACCGTTCATAATTTCATCCTTCTCCGTACGCGGCAAGTATTTTAAAAACGAATCACAAGTTTTTGCTTCACGTATTATATATAGATGATTGCAAAGACTTATACCCAAAACTATGTAAGATGACTTTAACATCGACTCAAGACGAAGTTATGACGTCTCTAATAAGTATGACTACCTTACCATTTAAATCAGAAGACATAATTTTTTTAGCGCTTGACTGAAATTCATAAATAAAATCAAGCCAAAAATGCTTTCAAGCAATAAACCAAAACGGAAATTGGGCAACGGAACACGAAACTAAGTATTTACTACTTATAAACTTGTTATCTCAACTTGTTCATAAGTACACTTATTGCTTAAGCAGTTTTACTTTTGTTTTCGAAAATTGCAAAATAAAATTTCGTTGAACCATAATTCATGTACGAGAATTCTCCGAAAATAAAAGTAAGAGGAATGTTATTGCTGGTAATACAAGAACATGAAGCCATAACTAAAAGGTTTTGATTAAGGGTTCATTATCAATATATCTGTCGCACAGGTGGGCAAAGGCTTTCTCACGTTTTTGGAAAACATTATAGAGAACTCTTAAAGCTTTATCTACAGATTTTGTATTTCAAAATATATATTATTTGTCTACATTAATGTTTTGCAAAGACATTACAATAAAAATGTGTAACAAAATCATTTACGGCCATTTAAGGCCTATGATAACACTTATAATTTCATTTAACAAAATAAATAGGCGTGAAATAATGCATTCGGATCTCAACCAAGACATTTGATAAAGACTTTGTCACGTCGAAGACGCTTATCATTAAAGAATGATTTATAAAATAATAATAAGTAAAATATACATGACATAAAACTAAAAACCAGATGTTATATCTTGTTGCACAAACGAATGCTCTCATATACACAAACTTTATGTACAATAGAATGCTTAAAGCATAATCCACCACGATAACATTATAATAAACCGGTTAGTGGTCGATCTCCTTATCAAACTTTGTACACAACTCAAGGACTTAGGTTCTACGATAGTACCAATTCAACGATAATAACTATCAAGAACAGCTGCTGACAAGCAAGAAACTAGAATGAAATCGTAACAATACAGCTATTGGAAAAGACTAATGGAAAAAGTAGCGACATCGCAATAAGCAATATCGATTCATTGATACCAGGTTCTCGTTTCAAAGCAAAGTAATTCCTTCTAGTCTACGTGATAATCTAGAACTTTCAAAGAATCGACATACAATGTAAATAGTTATATTTATATCAATCGGTTATTGATAAAACTTATCGGTCCCAATGTAGTCCCTTGAGTAACCCTTAAGTTAAAGAAATAGAATTCGAATTCAGAAACCCAATTACTGAGTGAACCATTTAAAGTTTTATTTGTATGGCAGCGAGACTACACCTAGTATCAACAGCTTTATAGTCTGACTCGATACGCGATATCAGGCACTAAATCTTTGGAATTAAGGGAGATTTTCCGGTGTACTTCTAGAGATAAGCACAGGAAACTTGGGCAGATGTTGTGATAACAAAACTTGTCTGTTTACTCGCTTTGTATGTAGATAGCAAACATTAGCATGTGGATTCGAAACTTTAGATTTTAGAATTTCTTTTCGCGAAACATTTCCGTTCCAGATTATTTGTTCGCTAAATATTTATAAACAACCAACAAGTTTATCTAAGCATAAAATGGGACGCTTAAGCACATATTTGCCTACGATTTTTTGTAGGCTGCAGTTGGTGCCAAATATTACGTCATCCATACAAAAGTAGGTCTTGTCCAAATTGCTATCCCTTTCACGGCTATAGAGGATGGAATAGATGGAATAAACATTTGGCAGCGTTCTGAATATTCAGTGAATAATAGAAGAAGCGTTTCATTTTTGTAGCCATGTTTCGGGTTGGGAATTTCATTTTTTATCATACTCGTATTCTTTGTCTTATTGATATTACATAATATTTTCAATTAGGCTTTCGAAGGAACATATTGAATTGTAATTTGGTGCTTAAGTCCCAAATTTCGATGATTACTATATTCTCTATTCTCTATTCGATAACTCTTATAGTAAGTACTTACGAGATAAATTACTGGAAGTAAATATTTATGAGGTAATTACGAATGATTTAGCAACTGATATAGGTTTATAACACTTTCGCTTTCTAGTGCCATGAACACACATAAACACGAACATACAAATACCCAGACCCAGAGCATCAAACGTAGATATAAAATGATAAAATATATACTACATATTTAATTACGTAAAGGACTAGCAACTGCAAAACACACATTAATACACACACACACACGCACGCTTGCATTAGTAATTTTTTGTTGTAAACCTCAGTGGCAGTTTAACAGAGCTACTTAAAAAATGTAAATCCGTAATTGGCTATAAGTTTTATACATAAGCTATGTAATCTTTACTACTAAGAGCTGTGGATTTTGTGAAAATAAATAAATAAATAAATAAACACATCTTTTTTCCAAATTTCGTAGCTCTCAAGTTTACACATTTTAAAAAGTATAGATAGGTGGAAACATTTATAGTCAGAAACAAACGTTACTTCGACATTTTTGGCATGTCTAACATTTTTTGCCAAAAAAAGTATTTCAGAGCTGGCGTTTGGCGAGATTTACTACGCTATGCGCCCACCGGATGCCATTTTAAATTATTCTTCTCATGTTATATTGATGCACGTATCCATCCACCAGCCTTTAAAAGTCTACTGCTGAACATTATTATCTTCAAAAACATTATTAATATTGCGTAATGGTGCTTTTTGGCGGTAATCACCACGCCATCTTTTTTTAAGATGATGACAAAGGAGCATGGATTTTTAAGGAGTATCTGTCTTAATTCTGGAGTAAGAAAGTTCAAATAGAATATGGGTTCTATCTCAAGTCAATTACAAATTCGCTGCTTCTCCCGCTCATTAAATGGTAGCTCATATAAAAGTGTGCCGGGAACCACACCATTCCATCAGAACGCAAAAAATGCTTCACGTTAGAAATAGATGTGGCGGTGGTACCTCCCCGATCAAACTACGCTGTTTTACGACCTGGAAAAAATTTATATTACACAAGAAGACACCGCTACCCATTGCATATATATATATATATCCCTTAAGGTGCCTCTAGCAATCCCTGTAGTTCCGGGGTCAGAATAGGGCTACGTATCCCTTGCTGTCGTAAGAGACGTCTAAAAGGGACTTCCGCAACGGGCGGTAAGAGTGGGAGCTCGAACCGTCCTGCCAAGCGACCCCGTGTAGGACGACGGCATGTGTGGCCACATGCTATCGTAAACATCAGGGAGGCGCACTGAGTACAATGCTCACTGGGAAGAGCCCGAAGGGGGCATCGCGCTTGGAGGACACCGGCGGCGGTCCGTTGGAATTTCCGGTATCGTCCACTCAGCGCCGAGGATGGCCTTCGGGGGGGGGGGGGGGGTTTAGTGAGGTAAAAATCTCACATAACTCGGCGTTGCTCCCACGGCGTCGGGTACCTTTCGGAGGTTTCCCCCTTGATATTAAAAAAAAAGGTGCCTCTAGCAAAAAGAAATAAGAAATTATTTAATTACCGACATTATTCGGTAACGGACAAGGATTAGTTTTGGCGAATTTGGAAGTTATGACGCTTTGAAGCGTAGATTCGGAATACGGACTTAGAATTTCAATATGAAATAACAATTGCCAAGTTACGTGTACAGTCAGCAGCAAATAGTTGGTGACATTCAAACTGTCCACATTGTTAGATACAACCAAAGTGCTCAATAATCGGCACAACCTACTTGTTCAAATGACAGAACGTTCGTGAACTCGTAATGATAATACCAGTCAAAATATCCGCAAAATAAGGCATAATATTATAAAATGTACCTATATTTACTTAACACTCTCGGTGCTAGGTTACCACTGATGCCGTAATAGATATTATATTTGTTACAATTTGACTGGTATTATGAATTTATGAACGTTCTGTCATTTGGAAGTTTAAGATGTTTCCAACTAGTAGAACACGTAGGTTGTGCCGATATTATTGAGCACTTTGGTTGTATCTAACAATGTGGGCAGTTTGAATGTCTCCAACTATTTGCTGCTGACTGTACACGTAACTTGGCAATTGTTATTTCATATTGAAATTACAACAATAGTTTGCAAATTATTCCGCAAGACAGATGGAAGGAACGCCAAGCGCGGACGCCGTTGTTTCATGTAAGCGAAACGTATTTTTTGCTTACACATTTTGCGTTACACTTATTTTGTATCTCAATAAATGATACATGTGCCGCGGTGGCAATTTCTTATAATAATAATAATAATTCTATATTTCGGACAAAATCCATATATAGTTAGTAGGAAATACTTATTGCCTATGTTAGTGATGAAGTAAAATTAAATACCTAAAATTAAATTAACATTAGCGTAACCTCTGAGTAAGAGAATTTCAAAACTGATGTCACTTTTATCTGGACTGCTATTATGTGTGTATGTACTTGTAGATTGCAAGAGAATATGGTTGACAACAACTGTGTACATTTTACAAGGTTGTAGAACCAGTGTAGTTCGACCGGGGAAGTACCACCGCCACACCTATTTCTAGCGTGAAGCATTTCGTTTCGTTTTAGAAGAGTGTAGTTGCACACTTTCACATGAGGCGACCATCATAGTCCTCGGGAGTAGCAACGCATCCGTGATTGACTTCAGATTGAACCCATGTTCTGTATGTAGTTGATTACAGATGTCCAAGGACGGCAGTGACCACTTACCATCCGGTGGACTGCATGCTCGTTTGCTACTTTAATGAGATAAAAAAAACTTGTCACTTTTATCTGGGCTGCAATAATATATGAAACTTGTTGATTGCAAGCTTGCGTCCACCAATTAGCACTTGGCCAGCGCGGTGGACTATGACCTAAAATTCTATGACTCTGAGAGAATCTGAGAGAAGACCCGTGCCCAGCAGAGGGACAATAATGTGTTGACGAGAGAGATTGCAAGAGAATATTTGACATTTGAAGAGTTGACAACAACTGTGTACATTACACCATGTTAATCGCTTTGGTGACTTATTTCACGCCCGACGTCGGTTCTGCCATGCCATTATGCCTATGGGCGTAAGCTGAGGCCACGAAACATTTATTGGCGATGCAAGCGATTAGCGATAGTCAAGCATATTGCATCAAATTTCGCTACAAACTTCATGGCCTCATTATTTCGGGCATATAGGTATTTGTTACAATACTTAAAGCTAACGCTTGAAGCGTTTCATGGCCCACCGATACAGAACTCAACTGCACTACACGATGATTAGGTGCATTACCCGAACCAGTTTAAAATTGAAGGCAAAACAAACTACAAGCAATCTTTTATTTTTGAAGTAATTGCACCGCTACATGTAGTGTTAAATTAAAATGTTGCAAGTTTTTCACATCGGTACAAGCAGTATCGTTATTGTATAATGAGCAAGTAGACAAGTCTGTAAACAAGCTAATGAATAGTCGCGGTGCCGACATTATTATAACGTCCGTCTTCTTTTTAATCAAATTCATTTTTGTAGAAAATTGTTAATCAATACTAGACAGACGTGCCATGTTGTTTAAAGGACAGTTATTTACTTACATAACAGTTATGCTGATTATGCTTAGTAATGTGACGATTTCCCGCAACTCATCAAGAGATGGCGCTACTAGTATTCTGAAACACGCTATCGAAATATTCACAATACCCTGCATATATACAAGTTCCAAACAAAGAGTGTCGGAGCATGGCCGCTCCCCAGGCATGATCACCTAGCTTCTTTTTTTTTGCAGTGTGTGGGTGCAACACTGAGAGTGGGAGGGGGTGGGAGCATTGTACTCAGTGCGCCTCCCTGGTGTTTACGATAGCATGTGGCCACACATGCCGTCGTCCTACACGGGGTCGCTTGGCAGGACGGTTCGAGCTCCTACTCTTACCGCCCGCAACCCCGGAAGTCCCTTTTAGTCGCCTCTTACGACAGGCAGGGGTACCGTAGCCCTATTCTGATCCCGGAACTACAGGGATAATGATCACCTAGCCTGGCGGGAGATCTCTCTCTGCCAAAGTAACAATAATGCTTAAGGGACAATGAGGACTAGTATTTCTAAAGACTTCGAATTCATTAAATGTCAAGTGGCCATATTTGCCCAGATATATCTGTACCTTATATAAGGATTGAGTTTTATCCGGGGTTGACTACGTCACAAATTCAAAATTCTTAAGGTGATAGAACTAGTGTAGTTGACCGACTACCGCCACACCTACATATTTCTAGCGTGAAGCATTTCTTGCGTTTCGATGGAAGGGTGTGATTAACGGCACACGTTCACATGAGGCGACCATCACAGTCTTCGGAAGTAGCAACCTACAAATCTATAAATCTACTAAAAAATAATCAAACAATAACACAGCAGCATTAAATTGCTATTATAGTTGTGACGATGATGCCTCCACAGTGAAACTACAGATTCAACTTGAAACCGTCCATGAAAGAAAACGAAAACAAGCTTTTTCAGCGTAATTTTATTTCATCGGAAGAATGAGGAAAGGGTACGTCAATCGACTTTTCCGTACGAACTTGACCCAAAAGCTCTCGAATAAATTCAGTTACAAGTAGAGCTTCCCTCTTCGAGTTAATTAAAATTTACCGATTGCAAGGCCATTCGATATAGGCTTTCATTTTTACTGTACTACGCTGATCGTTATGTTAAGATACTAGCTAAGTCCCGTGAGTTCGCCTGCGTTGATCACGATTGACATGATGATGTCTGTCCTATATGTTTTATTTATTTATTTATTTGATACACCGTCGACATATCACTATGCACTTATACATTAGATGCACTTTATACATTTTACAATGTATTATAATAATGTCCCGTGTGATTTGCCATTACAGATGTATACAACACTCGTCTACATGTTAATCGTCGTCAACCCATTATTGTCCCACTGCTGGGCACAGGTCTTCTCTCGGAATGAGAGTTATAGGCCATAGTCCACCGCGCTGGCCAAGTGCGAATCGGTGGACTTCACATACCTCCGAGAACTTTTTAAAAAAACTCTCTGGCGTATAGGTTTCCTCACGATGTTTTCCTTCACCGAAAAGCAGTGATAATAAATTTACTAATACACACATAAATCAGTGGTGCGTGCCTGGGTTTGCACCTCGAACCTCCCGATTGAGAGGACAAGTTTCATCCTTTGAGCTCTCACTGCTCTATATGTTAATTTAGGTCAAAAATATCTGGTTGGTCCATCGCCCTGGGTGTTGGCCTTGGAGGTAAGGCGCGCCTATGTGTTTTCTGGCGAGCCTTGCTGTTCGATGGGAGGTATATGCTCCATACGAGGGCTGCGGGGGCGGTCAGGCACACGCGGGTTCGAGGATGAATGCGAAAGCAAGCCCGTGGTCCCGCCGTACGGTGCTAGGGGAAAACACAGTGGGGGTTTAGCCGGTAAGAGTCCGGCATAACCCAGCTGCTGCCCCGGGCAGGATATCCATGAGGATTATCCACGTAAAAAGAAAAGGTCATAAAATATCTGTGTGCTAAATTGCAGCGAAATGCGATCTGCAGTTTTTGCGTGGGAGAGCAATAAACATACATACATCCTCACAAACTTTCGCATATAAGTATTAATTAGTATAGCTCATTACTACCTTTTTTATATATTTTTTTTAGAAGATATAGGTACACATGATGAAAGTGAAATTTTAAGATTAATTACACAAAAGCTACAGTATGAAGTTGAAATAAGAATGAGAAATCTGACTGAATTAGCAAACCAGCATGCAGTCCGCCTGATGATAAGTGGTCAGTGCCGCCCATGGACATGTGAAATCAATTTCATACAGAACATGGGCTCTATCAGAAGTCAATCACAGATGCGTTGCTACTCCCGAGGACTAAGATGCTCGATGTAAAAGTGTGCCGGCAACCACGCCCTTCCATCGAAACGCAAGAAATGCTTAACGCTATAAATCGGTATGGCGGTGGTACTTCCCCGGTCGAAGTGCACTGGTTCTGGTAGAACCTTGAACGAAAACGAGAATGAAAACGAAAACGAAAACGAAAACCAAAACGAAAAGAAAAATAAAATGGAAATGCTACGCAATAGCATAAATACAAGTTCAGATATTTCTTAAACGAAATCGAACATCTGTTTTGAGTTGAAGCAATGATACGTTTGTTCACGAAGTATTTAAGTTGGGAGTTAAAATTTAATATCGCCATGCGGGTGGAAAAGTTGTAGATAGATAAATTACAGTTGGGAATACCGGTTAATAGCCAGGTTCGCGCGATAATTAAAGCCACTATAGTTCGTTCAGTTCGAGAAGTTAGTTGACTGTAAGCTCTTTCTTCAGACGTGCTTTACCCTTGTGACTTTATTGGTTTTGAAAACATGCTTTGTTCTTGTTTTCACTTATCATTTCAAAATAATTGTAAGATAAGGACAAAAACGAATTGCACAAGCGTCCAATGTATATTGGAATGTATGAGTGGTATAGAGGCTTTTATTTTTACTTAACATAACACCACGTTTTTCTTGTTTATATGAAACGACAATATTAGTCCTCGGAAGTATAACGCATCTGTAATTGACTACAAATAGACACCCTGTTCTATATAAAGCTGCTTACTGATGACCATGGGCGGTAGTGACTTAACAGTGACCTATCAGGTTTTACGCATTTCCGTTTGCTATTTTGTGGTTTAAGAAGAACTTTATTTCTCATAAAGAATTACATAATTCACTTACTGAGAAATCAAAACATAAAAACATTATAATATCGGGCTTAGGCGTAACAAAAAGTTATAAGTTTATCATCTAGTTACTTCGATAACAAACAAAATAAATAATATAATAATAAAAGTGGGATAACGTTAAATAATTAATATTGTTATACCCTCCGTATTCATATTGCCAAGTTACGTTATGTACAGCTATAGAACAGAATATCTTTTCAATAAAATAAGATATAAATTTAAATATTCCTTAAGCTTAATCCAATATCACATTCAACTAAAACCATACGTATCTTCAAAGTATTAAAGTTAAGAGCTAAAATTTAATTCCTCCATGTGAGTAGGAAAAGTTGTAGATAGATAAATTACAGTTGGGAATACCGGTTAATAGCCAGGTTCGCGCCGGATAATTAAAGCCACTATAGTTCGTTCAGTTTGGGAAGTTAGCTGGCTGTAAACTCTTTCTGTAAACGTCTGCTCTTTATATTTCTATCGTATTTCGTATCGAGCTGTGATAGTCTTTTTTTATCGAGAGGGAAACCTTCAAAAGGTACCTGACGCCGTGGGAGCAACGCCGGGTTATGTGGCCGTCCTCGGCGCTATAAAGAGGACTCCGGGACCTCCTAACGAACGTAGCCGACATCCTCTGAGCGTGTTGCCCCATCGGACCCCTCCCATATGGGCGGATGGGCCCACAACCCAATCTAGTCTTTACAGCGATATGCGACCACTTTTGACCCTTAATCGCCTCTTTAGCATCCACGGGAGGAGGTTAAGTGGTGAGTGTGTTATACAACACACCACAAAAAACATCAACTCAACAATATAATAACCAACAACATCCACAGCAAATAATCGCCGTTGATCCTACAAGTACGTTTTAAATGAATAGATCCTTCGAGGGTTGAAGTAAGCGGAATATTTAATATCGGATCTAATATGAAAGTTATTAACTCTTCAGTATCGAATATCATAAGCATTGACATCGTACCAATTGCCGGCGCCGACGGAATTGAGATAAACGATAATTGAACTCGAAGCTTAGTTATTTGCTGGCTATAATGCTATGTACATCGTACCCACTCAAATTGAGATATGAATACGATACGTACACACAGCTTGTCAACCCATTATTGTCCCACTGCTGGGCACGGGTCTTCCCTCAGAATGAGAGAGTTTAGGCCATAGTCCACCGCGCTGGCCAAGTGGGAATTGGTGGACTTCGCACCCTGTGAGATTTTTTTTAAAGAACTCTCGGGTGTGTAGGTTTTCTCACGATCTTGTCTTTCACCGAAAAGCAGTGATAATTAATTTTTAATACGTACATAAATCAGTGTCTGGGTTTGAACCTGAGACCTTCCGATTGAGAGGACAAGTTTCAACCATTAGGCTATCACACAGTTATTACGGAAATATTATGCAGGAAAATTAAACTCTTTCCTAAAACATTAAACAAAAAATTATTTGCTACGGAATATTAAATTCAAGTTTTTCTTCAAAACTTAAGGAAAACAAAAGCGTAAATAGGAAACTTAACACTACCGATATAAACTACAGCACGTTTGAAGAAAGAGTTTACAGTCAACTAACTTCTCGAACTGAACGAACTATAGTGGCTTTAATTATCCGGCGCGAACCTGGCTATTAACCGGTATTCCCAACTTTAATTTATCTATCTACAACTTTTCCTACCCGCATGGAGGAATTAAATTTTAGCTCATAATTTAATACTTTGAAGATACGTATGGTTTTAGTTGAATGTGATATTGGATTAAGCTTAAGGAATATTTAAATTTATATCTTATTTTATTGAGATAGCAAACGGAAATGCATAATACCTGATGGTAAGTGGTCACTGTCGCTCATGGACATCTGTAAGCAACTTTATTTAGAACAGGGTTTCTATCTGTAGTCTATTACAGATGCGTTAATACTTCCGAGAACTAATATTGTCGTTTCATATAAAAGAGAAAAACGTGGTGTTATGTTAAGTAAAAATAAAAGCCACCATACCACTCATACATTCCAATATACATTGGACGCTTATGCGATTCGTTTTTGTCCTTATCTTACAATTATTTTGAAATGATAAGTGAAAACAAGAACAAAGCTTGTTTTCAGAAAACAAAGTCACAAGGGTAAGCACGTCTGAAGAAAGAGTTTACAGTCAACTAACTTCTCGAACTGAACGAACTATAGTGGCTTTAATTATCCGGCGCGAACCTGGCTATTAACCGGTATTCTCAACTGTAATTTATCTATCTACAACTTTTCCCACCCGCATGGCGATATTAAATTTTAACTCCCAACTTAAATACTTCGCGAACAAACGTATTATTACTTTCTCTCGAAATAGATATTCGATTTCGTTTAAGATGTTGGTAAATTGGTATCTGCATATTTTTATAACATTAAGGTCCCCTGTTCTACTTGAAGCTAACACATATCTATAGCTGCAGTAACCACTTACTAACAGGTGAACTGCATGCTCGTTTGCTTTTTTTATATTAAGTAAAATTATCTTAAAGGTGGTACCGCCACGCTTATTTCTAACGTGAAGCTTTTCTTGTGTTTCGATGGAAGGGTGTGGCTGCCGGCACAATTTCATATGAGGCGACTATCATAGTCCTCGGGAGTGGCAACGCAACTGTAGATGACTTCAGATAGAACCTATGTTCTATTTGAAGTTGCTTACAGATGTCCATGAGCGGCAATGACCACTTATCATCAGGTGGACTGCATGTTCGTTTGCCACTTCAATCAGATAAAAAAATATGTGCAGATAACTTCGCTATGGTGGCTGGTTTTCAAATCCCGTCCAACACAAGAGCGCTAGATTGCCCGCAATCTTTTTGGCAACTCAAGCCACATCTAAGTTACATAAAGTAAATTCGGAGACCGCATTCGGAAGTAGTCTCTGAAATTTGTCTGAAAAGATGTCGTCAAAATAATTTGTGGCCTAAAAGCCGTTCACAAAGAAAATAGGAAAGCAAAGAAAATATAATTTTGTTGATAGTTGGTTATCAAATGGGTTCTATGAAGGATCACGGGCTAAAATTTGTCTAAGTAATCCCGAGGTCCACAAAGAATGATTCTCGTACCGCGGGTTGCCGAGCACTGTACCAGGTATCACCACAGTACAAATATGTCCATCCATCCATCCATCCATCAGCCTTTTGATGTCCACTGCTGAACATAGGCCTCCCCTAAATGGCGCCACTCCAACCGGTCCTGTGCCCTCTGAATCCAACGGTTTCCCGCTGTCTTCTTCAGGTCATCGGTCCACCTGGTAGGGGGGCGACCTGTACTCCTTTTGCCTAAACGTGGTCGCCACTCGAGGACCTTCCTTCCCCATCGGTTATCGGTCCTGCGAGCGATGTGGCCGGCCCATTGCCACTTCAGCCTACTAATTTTGAGAGCTATGTCGGTAAGCTTCGTTCGTCTACGGATTTCATCGTTGCGAATCATGTCTCGTAGCGAAATTCCGAGCATAACCCTCTCCATAGCACGCTGAGCGACCCTGAGTCTCCGAATGAGGCCTACAGTGAAGGACCACGTTTCGGCGCCGTAGGTCATCACTGGCAACACACATTGCTCGAATAGTTTCGACTTCAGGCACTGAGGAATTGTGGACGAGAAGATACTACGAAATTTCCCGAACGCAGCCCAGCCGAGTTGGATTCTTCGAGTGACCTCCCTCTCAAAGTTGGACTTACCCATCCGGATCGTTTGTCCCAGGTAAATGTACTCGTCGACAACTTCGAGAGGAGTGCCGTCAACAACTACCGGTACGGGTGTGACATGGACGTTAGACATGATTTTCGTCTTGTCCATGTTCATCTTAAGACCCACCCGTTGTGAGGCACTGTTGAGGTCGCCTAGCATTGTGTTGAGGTCCGTCAGCGAATCTGCCAAGATGACTATATCATCGGCAAATCGAAGGTGCGTGATGTGTTCGCCATTGATGTTAATGCCAAGACCTTTCCACTCCATCAGCTTGAACAAATCTTCCAACGCAGCGGTGAACAGTTTCGGCGATATAACATCACCTTGTCTGACTTCCCGCTGCAGTTGGATTGGATTTGTGCTTCTGTCGTGTACTCGGACTGACATGGTGGCGGCAGTGTATACACACTTCAGCACCTCGATGTACCTATAGTCGATCTGGCATCGCTGAAGGGACTCCAGCACCGCCCAGGTCTCGATAGAATCGAAGGCTTTCTCATAGTCCACATAAGCAACACATAACGGCAGATTATACTCCTCGGTCTTCTGTATAATCTGCCGCAGCGTGTGAATGTGGTCTATGGTGCTGTAGCCTTTTCGGAAACCGGCTTGTTCGGGAGGCTGGAAGTCGTCTAGCCTGCGTGCAATGCGGTTAGAGAGGACTCTTGAAAACAGCTTATACACGTGGCTCAGAAGCGCAATGGGCCTGTAGTTCTTCAAAAGAGTTTTGTCGCCCTTTTTGAAGAACAGCACCACTACGCTTCTGCTCCACGCTTCCGGGGTTGTCCCGCTAGTAATGACGGAATCGAACAACTTTTGGAGCGCCACTAGTACGGGTTTACCGCCAGCTTTTAGCAGCTCTGTTGTGATTCCGTCATCGCCCGGTGCCTTGTTGTTTTTCAGCTGTTTGAGAGCCTCTCTAATCTCGTACAGGCTGACGTCCGGGAGGTCCTCAGTATAGTGTCGGGTCAGTTTGGCACGTTTGTCGCCCGCCTTGTTACGGGCGGGAGCTCGTGCGGAAGCATACAACTGTCCGTAGTATTTCTCAATTTCCCTCAGAACATCGGAGTTAGACGAAACCATGGTGCCCGATACAAATATGTACAGTATGGAAATTAAACATAGGTGACAAAATAACTACCTGCACTCTGCTGAAGCAATAAGGATGCCTCTACATCATTTTTAGGAATAGTGTTATTATTTTTGAAGTGAAACTTCTTTATCGGGGTTGGAAAACAAAAGCGAAACTTCTTTATCGGGGTTGGAAAAAAATTTAGTGTAACATTTTTTCGTTACGCGCCATCTTTTTCTTATCCCTACCACGCGTGATATTAGACAGATTATTATAGATTAGATTATTAGATAAAGTTTAATAAAAGCCTTTTATTAAACTTTATCTAATTTAACTTTATTTAACCAATTTCTGTAAAGTTGCATATAGTAAATTATTTTTTGAAAAATAACGTCATAAAGAAGTTTTTTATTTTAGTCATCAATCAATCGAATTGCAATTGCAGTTTACAAATAATATAAGTAGGTAATTTCACGGCTTCGCATTTTAATCCCAGTATGACGATAATTATTAAGACAACAGTTTAATATTGATACTTGTAGATGTTTAGAAATGCGTGTGATATCTGTTATTAAAAACAGTACATAAAAATGCTTTATTGTTCATAAATTACAAATTATTCACTGATATATATATTCTTCCACCAATTCGCACTTGGCCAGCGCGGTGGACTATGGCCTATAACTCTCTTATTCTGAGAGAAGACCCGTGCCCAGCAGTGGGACTATAATGGGTTGACGACGACGATATATATTCTTCTGCGACGACACGTCCGGAGTTCCATATTATTAAATTTAATAGTGTAAAAAAATCAAACCGTAGTGTAGTATACCACGCAATACACACGTGGAATTAAAAAAAGATAACGGAACCAAACAGCAACGTGACCAACCGTATTGACGCGACACTCGCTACTGAAGCACCGCGAAACCCCCTCGGCCTCGTCAATGTGTATATTTGTGGGAGTGTGCCATTTCGAACGCTTGTAGGCAGTTTCCATACTGTTCCTAATATGTATACTGTGGTATCACTGCCGTCCTGCCACTACGTTTCATATCCTAATGGTATTTCGCTAACAATGCCGAACTAATACCACTAATCTATAACCATCCAGCATTAGTTTATAATCCTTACTACACCAATAATCCGGATTTGCTAAGCCTCAGTTCAATTGACGCTCATCAAATCCTATTCCAATATTAGTTACAATGTACTTAGTGAAGCAGAGTTAAGTGATTTAGAGATTACTCTCGTACAATGTAATCAGCGTTGCTAGACCCCATTTTTATATCAAAATTAATAGTCCCGCGCGGGACAGGCTCAATCCCGCTTTTCGGGAAGCACTGGAGTTTTGCAAAAAAGGGCTAGGAATACAAATTTAATTCGACCTGCAGTTTGCCACCTTTTGCCCTTCAAGATCGTAGGTGGAGGCTATTATAAGTTTGTTCTCTTTTGTCCACAAGAGCCATATTTAACAATTATAAATGTTGTACATGTCACCTTAAATCGACACCATCAAATTTTACGTCACGCGCTAATGTAATGTCATGTCAAATAAAATAAAACACGCTTTCTACACTCATAGCCTCACACTAGGTTTTTCTCCTGTGTTATGGGTATCATGGACACACACAACACGAATACACAAACACCCGGAACATCCATCTAAACTCATCATTCAGATACCTGTCTGACCGGGAATCGAACTCGGAAACCATTGACCAGTATGGTAACCGCTCCACCACGCGGGTCGTCAATACACATGCTTACATACATAGTACATACACACACATAAAACATACATAATTATACATATACAAGGATACAGGACCAACCTTTTAGCTAAGGCACCTTTCACCCAAGCTCTCTGTACACTTAATCAGGGACATGAAAAACTGGATGTCATTCCATGTCACTTGAGTGGATTCGCAAAAGTTGTTTTTAATATATTGTCTTACAATAATATGTGATTTTGTGTTATAATAATAGAAAATAATGTTTATGTGTGTAAGCTTTTAAAAAAATGTAAAATTGCCTACGCTATCGTATTGGGTGTTACCTGTAAAGATGGACGTAAGTCTGTATAAATAAATAAGCTCGCATTTTATTATCTACCCTCCGAAGCAATCGGCAAAAACAATATATTCTCTTGCAAAATATTTCTTTCATATCTCAACTTCGGCGGGTATTATACAATATTACAGCCTCAAATAACTAAGCCTCGTTCAATTATCGTTTATCTCAATTCCGTCGGCGCCGGCAATTGGTACGATGTCAATGCTTATGATATTCGATACTGAAGAGTTAATACTTTCATATTAGATCCGATATTAAATATTCCGCTTACTTCAACCCTCGAAGGATCTATTCATTTAAAAATTCCTTGCAGATAAGCGACGTGCTATGGATATTGTTTCGTGTTATTAAATGAGGTGACACACACCTATTTCTAACGTGAAGCATTTTATGCGTTTCAATGGATGGGTGTGGTTGCCGGCACACTTTTATATGAGGCGACCATCCTAGTTCTCGGGAGTAGCAACGCATCTGTGATTGACTTCAGATAGAACCCGTGTTCTATTTGAAGTTGCTTACAGGTGTCCATGGGCGGCAGTGAGCACTTACCATCAGGAAGACTGCATGCTCGTTTGCTACTTCAATCAGATAAAAGAAAGGTGATGTACCATGGTGATGTGTTGTCAATAACATCACTCTTTCTTCTTCTGTAAATAGAAGTGGTCTACAGTGGATCTTAAAACACTGAAGTATAGAACAAACGTTAGATTCAAGTTAACTGGTCACCCGTCGCATCGGTTCGAAATTCGACCGTAATTTAAATTAAAGAACTAAACTACATATTATCCAAAGTAGCACGAATATTTCTGAAATTAAAATAAACTATTCACCTGCCGCATCGGTTGAAATTCGACCGTAATATAACTAAAAAACTAAACTTCATATTGTCCAAATTAGTCCGAATATTTCTTAAATTCAAATCAAATGTAATAATTTTTAAGTAATTTTGAACGCGCCCGTTAATAAAAACAGAGGTTTAATTAGTTAAGCCGCATATTAAAGCAATAGTGGGTATTTTGACAAACACACTGACATTTTTGAAGTTATTTGTTTTCATAGTAAGACATTTAATGTTCTATTTTGTTTATTATGTATACGTTTGTGTCAAATACAAGGTAGTGTGTGTGTGTGTTTTTAGTTGATGGCATGCTTTATGTATTTTTTGAAAAAAAAAATAGCTTTGCACAATCCTTCTCTACATCAACTGTAACCGTGCATTATTTCATACTCTTCCGTCCACGTCAAGGATCTTAAAAACGAATCGCAAGTTTTTGCTTCACATATAGATTAATTAGATAAAATTTATCTTAATGTTGTTCCATCGACCACTATCGGGATAGTTTATTTTAACTCCAGTAACCGTTTATACAGAACCAGTCCTTTAAACTGAAGTGGTAGGTACTAATACCTATTATATTTTTTTTATCTGACTGAAGTAGTAAACGAGCATGCAATCCACCTGATGGTAAGTGGTCACTGCCGCCCATGGGATCAACTTCATACAGAAAATGATGTCAATCACAGATGCGTTGCTATTCCCGAGGACTACGATGGTCGCGTCATATAAAAGTGTGCCGGCAACCACACCCTTCCATCGAAACGCAAGAAATGCTTCACTCTAGAAATAGGTGTGGGGGTGGTACTTCCTACACTGGTTCTTCCACCTTTATACTTACATTATATGCTTCGTGTATGTCAATCAACCGTTAGCAAGACTTTACTTAAAATCAATTTAAGTAAAAACTAAAAAACACGCTTTTATGATTTTTTTTTCATATTATTGCATTGTCATCCTTAATACTTGAGCTAAGTTTTCCCTAACTCCTTATTATTCACATAAACCTTAATTTATCCCATTTCCCTCATTACCATAAAGCCAAAATATGATAATATAATAATCAATCATCATCCATACGTAAGTAACCCGAAACGACGACATATGACTTCATTACATACGCTTCTAATGAAGTTGAAGATCGCGGAACATTTAGACGTTTCATTACATTACACAAATATTCCTATATTTGTGTAATGTATTTGAATATTACGATTTGCTAACGACTTCCTTGTCTTATACTACAGGATTCTTAAGTCAAAACTGTCGCGTTGGTCATTATCACACATTAGGTTGATATTTTTTATATCATCGTCAACCCATTATTGTCCCCCTGCTGGGTACGGGGCTCGGAGAGTTTCTCTCTGAGAGAGTTTTTAGGCCATAACCCACCGCGCTGGACAAGTGCGAATTGGTGGACGTTTTTTTATGGTGTTAAAATATACAAGTGGCAAAAATGCATGCAGTCCACGTGATGGTGAGTGGCCACTCAGACGTTCATGGAATCATTAATCAACCCTAAATAAGAATGTAGCCACACAACATTTCGCCTTCATAATATATACTAGCTTTAACCCGCGGCTTCGTTTAAGTTAATTCTTTTGAAGTGAAAACACATAACGTCATGTCAGATGTGTTTGTCAAAATACCCTCTATTGCTTTTAAATGTAGTTCAGCTTATTAAACCTCTTTTTACCTTTAACGGGTGTGTTCAAAATAACTTGAAAATGACTACAATTTATTTATATTTGAGATATATTCGTGCTACTTTGGACAATATGAAATTTAGTTTTTTAATTTAAATTACGGTCGAGTTTCGACCGCTGCGACGGGTGACTAGATTAAAGTTGCAAATGAGCACTCAGACAACTAGATGGCAAGTGAGTTATACCGCCCATGGACTCTGTAAGCAACTCATATACAACAAGGGCTTTATATGAAGTCGATCACAAATGCGTTGCTACTCCTGAGGACTATGTTGGCCTTATATATAAGTGAGCCGGCAACCACACTCGTACGAAATGCAATAACTGCTTCAGGCTAGAAATATGCGTCGAAATAAACCATTTACATATCCATTAACCGTGATTTGAATATTGATAGTTGCAAATTACTTCCTTGTCTTGATGTTTATGAATGATCTATGGAGTAAAAGTGTATTGACGACCCGCGTGGCGCAGCGGTTACCACACCGGTCAGACGCGCAATGGGTCCCGGGTTCGATTCCCGGCCAGACAGGTATCTGAATGATGAGTTTAGATTCCTGTTGTGGGTCTGGGCTTTTGTGTATTCGTCTTGTGTGTGTCCATGGTACCCACGACACAGGAGAAAATCCTACTGTGGGGCTATGAGTGTAGAAAGCGTGCGTGCGTGTGTATTGCTCATTTGTTATTATCATTCAACAAAGTAATGTTTATTCATCTTTATTAGTTAATAAACTTTAGATTGTAAAACTGGTACCAACAGTGCTTTTTTTCGGATTAAATAATAATAAATAAACAATAATAGTCATTTATTTCAGACCATGAGGTCCATAGATTCTGTTAGTATTACAATTCACTTAATAACTATGTTAGTAAAATAATTATAAACAGCACACGAGTTAGTATTAAAACAACTTAGCCTATATTAGTATAAAAAAAATATATATTATTAATAAACACATACAACTCCTCCTTAAGAGAGAGCTATCAAATTTATACGCCAATGTGCTGAGGACGTTGTAGCTTTCTACCACCTTTCTTAAAGTAGCGCACTTTCACACGAGGCGACCATCATAGTCCTCGGGAGTAGCAACGCATCTGTGGTTGACTTCAGATGGAACCCATGTTCTGTATGAAGTTGATTTCAAGTATCCACGGGCGGCAATGACCACTTACCATCAGGTGGACTGCATGCTCGTTTGCTACTTCAGTCAGATAAAAAAGCAAACAAGCATGCAGGTAGCAAGTCTGCCTTTTCGCCAGGTTCAAGTATAAAAAAATGTGTGCGTGTACTAGCGTACACTCGTAAGAAGTGAAACTTCTTTATGACGTTATTTTCAAAAAATAATTTACTATATGCAACTTTACAGAAATTGGTTAAATAAAGTTAAATTAGATAAAGTTTAATAAAAGGTTTTTATTAAACTTTATCTAATAATCTAATCTATAATAATCTATCTAATATCACGCGTGGTAGGGATAAGAAAAAGATGGCGCGTAACAGAAAAAGATGGCGCGTTACGAAAAAATGTTACACTAAATTTTTTTCCAACCCCGATAAAGAAGTTTCACTTCAAAAAAATGCAGTCCAGATGGTAAGTGGCCACTGCCACTGGACATCAAAATATGAATTAGTTCAAGGAAGATTTGAGTGATGGCAAATTACTTTCTTATCCCAAAGGGCTAAAGTAAATTATACCTTGATTCCGGTAAGGGTTAATTACTGTAACATAACATATACTGTAACGTGAATTAATAATTAGTAATTAACTATTAGCCAAGTGCTAGTCGGTCTCGCGCACGAAGGGTTCCGTACATCTGTAAAATACGCTAAAAATACATTGATTGTATGGCAGCCCCCTTAAATAATGCTACCCCCAAGACTAAGATGATCGCCTCATTTGGCAGTAAAAAACGTCAAGTAACAACCGGAATGAAATGAATAAAAAAATCATGTAATGAAGTAACAATATAATTTACACGCTGCTAATGAACCTGAAAGTTAGTTTCAAAACTAGTTAGTAGTTTTACAAATGTTTAACAAAGAATTTAGATGTCCATTAAAATTGCATGACGTTTGCAATAACTTCCTTGTCCGTAACGACCGTAACAAATGCTCGTCGGGTCAAAACTGTAATACATTAGTCATCGAAGACAAACGCAACTTATACTTACAAGCTTCTAATGAAGTTTAAATGAGTAGAAAACATAAACTATGATTGGGTACAGGTATAGCGTAGGTACTTTAAGCAGGACTAGCTCTTACCCGCGGGTTCGCCCGCACGGTCAAAGTGAATTAACATTAGCATTTGATAGCGTGATTCAGAACTTGCAATTGAATTTTAGTAACGCCATCTATTAACAACGTCTGGAACTACTAAATATGTATTAACTAACAAAACATCGATATACTCATGGGAATGAGAGAGCGCGGTAAAAAGTAGCCTACGTCACTCTCCGCCCTCATATCTCCCAGCATATAAACCATATCATATAATATCTATGTGGCGGCGTGAAAGAGCGTACTATGACTTTTTTCATTAAGCGATATTTTTTTCAAGTCCATTGAAATCTGTAAGCTACTTCATATGTAATAAGGGTTCCATCTGAAGTCAATCACTGATGCGTTGCTGCTCCCAAAGGATTGTCGCCTCTTTTAATAGTGGAGTGTTTAAAATCGGAATAAAAAAATGAAATTTTAACTTGTAATTTACTCGCTTGTAATGAAGTTGAAAACTAGTCTACAAATCTTTAACATATTATTTAATTGTCCATTAAGTTTGCATAATGTTTGCAATAACTTCCTTGTCCGTAACGACCATAACAAATGATCCTCGGGTCAAAACTGTAATACATTACTCATCTTCAGTTAACAACATGAGTGTTACGGGGATGAAGACAAACGGGACTTGATTACTTATACGCTTCTAATGAAGTTTAAATGGCTTGAAACGTTTCACTAATTATTTAAACTCCCATTATATTTGTGGGCTGAATATTAATATTAAAGGAAACTTTAGAGTCCTGATTTGAAACTCGTTGAAACCAAAATAAGTTACAACGTTGTCGGCACTACACTAGATGGCGCTGTTACCCCTTCCTGAATCACGCTAACGAGTTTACTTCGTAACTTGTACAAGAGATCAAGTGTGATGTATGCGAAATAAGATGTCTGATTATGTGCTGCAGTGTTTACCTAATCGAATTGTAAGTGTCAATTCTGCCATATGTGAATTATCAAACACTGATTTTTTCAAATTAATTCTCTATTTCTTTCGAGCGCTTTCACATTAGGTCGCAAGTAGCGCGGCCGGCAGTGCATCTGGCGCGCTACTGCAGAGAATTATTTTTTGTTACGACTACATCCGCGAGATTTATTTTGATTAGGGTGGCGCGCTGTACTTTTATAATGGAAATAATAATAAAAAAATAATAAATACTGAATAATAATTTCAATAATAAGAAAGCATCCGTTGAAGTCGCGCGGCTGACGCAGCGCGGCCAAGCGACTTGCGACCTAATGTGAAAGCGCTCTTAGAACTAAAAATGTGATAGTACATTTCTGGGGTGATCAAAATAGTAACTATTATTAGCCAGAAACCTCAGTTGAAAACATTGTAATGCTTAAAATGAAGTAATGTAATAACGATTAAATGAAATTGTGTAAAAATATTTAGAGCTATTTCATCAATATCCATTAATTTCGCTAAAATCGAAGGTCCTTATAAAACAACATTCAAAGACACATTGACTGTAGTTTTAACTATATTTGTAACGTCAATCCTTTTTCCTATTAATATTATAGATGCGAAAGTTTGTGGGGATAATGTGCATTGTTACTATTAATAGGTGGTAGAACCAGTGTAATTCGCCCGAGGAAGTACCATCGCCACACCTATTTCTAGCGTGAAGCAGTTTTTGCGTTTCGATGTGATTGCCGGCACACTTTTATATGAGGCGACCATCTTCCTCGGGAGTAGCAACGCATCTGTAATTGACTTTAGATATGACATGCTCTATATGAAGTTGTTTACAGGACTCCATAGCTGGCAGTGACCACTTACCATCAAGTGGACTGCATGCTCGCTTGCTACTTTAATTTTATAAAGAAAAATCTTCGCTTTTTTCGTGCAAAACTACTGCTCAGATTTCGCTGAAAGTACATAATAAAATTCATGACATGGATCGACACCTGCATTCAAAGCGGGTGAACCCGGAGGCATAACTAGACTTAAATGTACAAAACTGTTGAAAGTTCAATAAACTGTAATTACTCATCATTCACACGTAACTGGGGATGATGAAGACAAAGCGACTTGATTGCTAACACGCATTTTAATTAAGTTTAAATGAGTTACGATTTAGAACAATTTTAGGTGGTTGGCTGGCGCTTAACTGTATTAAAGTGATTGTCAAGACAAGATGTGAATTTTATCTTTATATATGTTGTAAGGTGATATATATTGATTCAAACTGGCATTTGTATTAAACGTAATATACAACGTTGTGTTTTCTTTTTATAATATGGAAATATCAAATGTGCAGTTCGTCTGGTGGTAAGTGGTCGTTGCTGCCCATGGTCATCTGTAAGCAGCCTCATATAGAAACGTTCGTTCACACATGCGTTCATATTCAAATTCAAATTCATTTTATTCCAAGAACATAGTAAAATACAGTAGGTCTACACCCGACCCGAGGCGTTGCTACACCCGAGGACTATGATAGTTGCCTCATGTGAAATGAAAGTGTGCCAGCAACCACACCCTTCCATCGAAACGCAAGAAATGCTTCACGCTAGAAATAGGTGTGGCGTTGGTAATTCTCCGGATGAACTACACTGGTTCTACCACCTGCAAAACTTTTATAGTTTTCACTTTTATACGAGGCGAAAATCATAGTCCTCGGGAGTAGCATCTGTGATTGACGTCAGGACAGAACCCCTTCTCTATGTAAAGTTGCTTACTTAGATGTCCATGAGCGGCAGTGGCCCCTCACCATCAGGGGGACTGCATCATCGTCAACCCATTATTGTCCCACTGCTGGGCACGGGACTTCTCTCGGAATGAGAGTTTTAGGCCATAGTCCACCGCGCTGGCCAAGTGCGAAGTGTTTTTTTTAAAGAACTCTCGGGCGTGTAGGTTTCCTCACGATGTCCTTTACCCCTTCACCAAAATGCAGTGTTAATTTCTAAAACGCACATAAGAGGTGCGTGCCTGGGTTTGAACCTCGGACCTCCCGATCGAGAGGGCAAGTTTCAACCACTCGGCTATCACTGCTCTGACCCTAAAACCCCTAATATCTTAATCTGCTTGTCTCAGGTAATGTATGAACAATATTGCTTTAAGCTGGTTTAGCAGCTTTGTGGGTTGAATTCACCCTATTAACGAGCCAGCTTGCATTGGGTTGTAATTACTAACTCTGCAAACAAGATTACAGATTATTGAGTATTACTCAAAATAAATTGACTTGATATATACATTTAAAGAAGTTAGTGACGTAAAGTTAGTAAATACAACGTATTATATAAAACTAGTCACCCATCACAATGGTCAAAATTCGACCCTAATTTAAATGAAAAAAAAAAAACTAAACCTTATATTGTATAAAGTAGCACCAATATTTCTCTAATTTAAATTAATTGTAATAATTTTAAAGTTATTTTGAACGCACCCGTTAAAAGTAAAAAGAGGTTTATTAACTAACCTGCATTTAAAAGCAATAGCGGGTATTTTGACAAAGACATCTGTCATTTTTGACGTTGTGTTTCAAAGCAAGACATTGAATGTTCTATTTCGTTTATTAAATACGTATTTGCGACCAATTCACGCTAGTGTATGTAATGTGTTTTAGTTAATTTTATGTATGATTTATGCATTATTTGAAAATAATATTAACATTCTGCACTCCTTCTCTACGTCCACTATAACCGTGCAATATTTCATACTAATCCGTCCGCGGTATATTACTTAAAAACGCGTCACAAATGCTTCACGTATTAATATAATAATAATGACTTGCCTAAAAGCATTAGGCATGGGTGAAATAAAATAACCTCATTAATTACACATTATTAAATTAAATTACCACTAGGCCACCTCTGTCCAAAATAACTTTATCGTAATGGATTCAATGACTCGAATCCAGGGTAACCATTAAAGTTAACATTTTAAAGCTAAATTGATACCACCCACGCGCGAGATATTGCCTAACTAGTAACCAACTGTCATAAAATATGAATTGAAGTAATCGGCGCTTATGGCTTAGTTTATGATAGTTTTAGGCTTTTACAACTTTGTTGGGAAAATGAGAGATCCGTGCGCTATACGTGTAGAAAAATGTGCTGGCAATATATTTCATGTTTTTTTTCGTTTATTTTTTTGAAAAAATATACACGTGTGTAACACTTTAGTATTTTTACATTTCCGAACAAACAAGAGATCTTATATGATAACATATGATTCTAGATTACTTATTTATATCCTAACCCACCACACTGCACTATTTGCGATTTACATAAACTAACCACCGGCTTCAACGCTGGCGCTTGTTTAAAAGCATCTTCTCTGTAAAAGTTCTTAGGATGTTTTTTGATCTTAGGATGTTTTTTTTTTGCAGTATTTTTTTTCTATGATATTAATTGAAGTTTTTCTTTAACACTATATAGTTTCTCACAAACAGCTGCTTTCGTATTCCTATTTCCGAGCAGCTCGTCTCACTCCGTGCGAGCTTCGTACTGTCGTACCATAGTACCATATACATATATATATACGCGTTAAGCGAGCGCTCGGCCGCTCTACATGGTAGGCGGGGTAGGTGTTATGTTTTTTCGTTACGGAATTTCTTGATTATGTCGCCGCGCTCAATGCCCGCGATGAAAGCTATGCAATAGCTTAATATAAACAAACTAATAAAACCCCTAAACAAAATATTAGACACCAAAATCCTAGTCACATTAAAATACAGTTAGCAGGTACCCAATCAAAGTAGACTTAGATTAAAAACTACGATTAAGTAGTTAAACTAGATTTAGCGGGTGATAAAGTTTAATGGAACTGGCGAAACGGTGTTTTAACTAACTTTAACATGTAATTAGTGGTTATATTTAAACTTGATTCATTTTGATATCATGCTGTCATAATATATCAATGTCGACAGGTTTTGCTCGAAAGATATTAATATACCAATTATTCATGTCTTAATATTGCGGAATCGTAACTAAGCCTATCATCATAGGATTTATATGCATCATAATAAAATTTTAAAGGCAAAAATTTGTAAGTATTAATGAGTTTTAGATACTCTCGGGAGCAGTGATAGCCTAAAGGTTGAACTTGCCCTCTCGATCGGGAGGTCCGAGGTTCAAACTCAGGTACGCACCATTGATTTATGTGCGTATTAGAAATTAATTATCACTGCTTTTCGGTGACGGAAAACATCGCGAGGAAACCTATGCACGCGAGAGTTCTTAAAAAAAAAGTTCTTGGAGGTGTGTGAATTCCACCAATTCGCACTTAGCCAGCGCGATGGACTATGGCCTAAACTCTCTCATTCTGAGAGAAGACCCGTGCCCAGCAGTGGAACAATAATGCGTTGGCACCAGATACTCTTTCACGTAAAAACGACTGATACGGAATTAGCTGAAATTTGGCAAAAATGGCATTTATGACCTGTATAAAAAGAAAGGATACTTTAACGAGGTATTTTTATAACTATACCTAACATAAGGAAGTTGGACCACCTGATGGAAAATAGTCACCGTCACCTATGGACAATTAAACACATAAAAGGAGTTGCCAAAGGATCGCCGGCTTTTGAAAAGCCTCAAAGTCATAGGCGCTGATAGAATACCTCAGGAGGAAGGTCATTCCACATGCACGTTTACGACAGGAAATAGCGCAAACCGAAATAATTGAAGCCGATGGAGTCGTGGATAAAATCTAGTGTATTATCTATCGGTTTTGTAGGTAATACGAGGCATTACTTAGAGCATTTTTCTTGTCTCCTTGCGTGCGACAAACATGCGTGATAACCCACTCAAATTAACACGCTGTCCTTTGCATCCTGTTTTTTTTATTTGTACTTAACAATAACGCAGATGGCCCACCTGATGTAAATGGTCACCGTCGCCTATTGACATTTGCAACACTAGGAGTCGCCAATGCATCGCCGGATAGTAGCAAAACTATGTAGGTATATAATTGGAAGTGTAGTGTCACGCATATGGACAGAGACACGCGTGACAGGAAGAAGGATCTAAGTATTAATGATATTAGCTAATAGACTTCAATATTCAATAGCTTTCTTTCGCGAGATATAATACTAATCCATACCTCGGCAAAGATTTTCTATTGTAAATATCGATTCATAAATTAGATAATTATTTTGTACACTAACACATAACTACAAAATATTAAAACAACTAGAGTTTGTTGATCTCTAAAATATAGAGAATCCGCTATTTTTCATCATTAATAGTTAATAAATTAAGTTTTACATATCACATCTAAATTAAACTAATATAAATCGCCTACTTACGTAAGTTTCACAACACATATTTTATGTACCATTTTTTGCAACACGCCTACCATTTAAATTCTAAATGGTCATTGCCACTCCATAAACAGGTTTAAAATTACGCAGTTTTCAATTATAATCGAGAACGGCGGACATAATCATAAACATAATCAATAAGATCGAGTGGAAATAATCAGCTTATTAGAAATTAATGTTAGCGGGCGCGGTCACAGTAAAACACCATACATTTTGAACTCCAGCTGTCAACCTACACCGAAGACCCTATGAAATCAAAGCGATTGTAAGCAATAGTAAGCTAGCAATTTGATTTCCTAAATAAATTACTCCCTTTGCCCTTCATGATTTTACCTCTGGTGAGTTATATACAATTTATGGAACGATATTACGTAAATAAGGATGACCCACGTGGCAAAACGGTTATCATACCTACCGGTCTGACACGAGGTGCGTTTTTATTTCAATGAATTAAAGTACTGTTCTGCTTTCAGTTTGAATACCCGCGTGGCCGAGCGGTTACCATACCGGTCTGACGCGCAATGGGTTCCGGGTTCGATTCCCGGCTAGACAGGTATATGAGTGATGCGCTTAGATTTCTCTTCTGGATCTGGGTGCTTGTGTATTCGTCTTTGTGTGTGTCCGTGGTACCCACGACACAGGAGAAGATCCTAGTGTGGGGCCATGTGTGTAGAAAGCGTATGTATTTTGAAAGTTTATTAGAGCTGTCCACATATTATACGCGGACTGCATGCACGAGTGCAACTTTTATGTTACAAAAACACCTCTCAGGGTCGAAATACGTCTGCGCCTAACCGAAGTAAGGAGTGGACTAGAAATGCATGTGGACAACAGTAGCAAATAATCTTCAGATATACTCCATAAAGATTAGTGATAGCCTCATGGTTGAAAGTTGAAACTTGCCCTCTCGATCGGGAGGTTCGAGGTTCAAACCCAGGCACACAGTGAGGAACCCTACACACCCGAGAGTTCCTTAAAAAAAGAACTTTACACACGAAGGTGTGTTAAGTTCCCATTGCGTGTATGTGTGTGTGTACGTTGCCAATTCACACTTGGCCAGCGCTGTCGACTATGGCCTAAACTCTCTCATTCTGAGACAGGTGGTAGAACCAGTGTAGTTCGACCGGGGAGGTACCACCGCCACACCTATTTCTAGCGTGAAGCATTTTTTGCGTTTCGATGGAAGGGTGTGGTTGCCGGTACACTTTTATATGAGGCGACCATCTTAGTCCTCGGGAGTAGCAACACATCTGTGATAGAACCCATGTTCTGTATGAAGTTGATTACAGATGTCCATGGGCGGCAGTGACCGCTTACCATCAGGTGGACTGCTTGCTCGTTTGCTACTTCAGTGAAATAAAAAAAAAAATGAGAGAAGACCAGCAGGACAATAATGGGTTGGTTTGTTTTTATCTTACTAAAAAGGTGGCCGTCCTCAGCGCAACGTGGAGGACTCCGGGATCTCTAACATAACACAACCGGAGTCCTCCGATCTGAGATATAACCCAGGCTTCACTGTAAGGCAATAATGACTTGAAAAATACATATTTGTAAACTACTCTTTTATTAAAACACGTAAAACCACGCCTAAGCACTAGTATGCAACAAATGTTGTTGAAACTCAATGAAGGCTAATAGCTCCAGGTGAGGTTGTCCATAATTATAAAGTCCCTTGCTCTGCCCCTTGGGGCCAATATCAGATGAAGACTTTAAGGCCTCAGTGGCCAAAGCCAACCTCTGGTGGTGTTTAACGGGTAGGCGCGTAGGTCTCTCTTGAGTCCGACATAACCTTTTTTTTTCGTGGGGAAACCCATCATGGGTTCCTCTCTGCGCGGGGGCTGCTGAGAGGATATGCCGGACTCCTACCGGCTAAAACCCCACGGTGTTCCTCTGTACGCCCTTTGCCGGGACTGCGGGTAAGCTAAGAGTCATAACCTAACCTAACCTAACCAATACGGGCGGCCGCTTTGGTATGCATGAGGATTCACCACCACCCTCCCCGCATTAATCATAATATTGACTATATATTATTGCATTGCCATCAAAACTATACATGTATTTCCAATTTCAGCTCAGTCAGACACTGAGAAATGGGTAAAAATTAGGTTACAAGATTTGATCTAAACAAACATACTTATACATAAGTACTTACCCATAAATATTTTAATTTGTGAGTTAAATAGCTTTTAATAAAAAATAGGATATACCTACTATACATTATTGCTTTCAAAACCGGACGTAAAACAATTTGTATAACATCAAAGTTGCATGTCTACCTCACCTGTCCGTTGCAAATATAGCGAAAATTCCCAGCGAAATTTTATGAACATGTTAAAATATTACCTTATGTCCAAAACTTACATAACTGCAATATCGCGATTGCATTGCAACGAATATACTAGGGAGACTTCATACATATATGGTTTGGTTGTCGGATAGAAGGTAGAACCAATCTAGTTCGACCGAGGAAGTACCATCGCCACACCTATTTCTAGCGTGAAGCATTTTTTGCGTTTCGATGGAAGAGTGTGGTTGCCGTCACACTTTTACATGAGGCGATCATCATAGTCCTCGGGAGTAGCAACGCATCTGTGATTGACTTCAGATGGAACCCATGTTCTGTATGAAGTTGATTACAGATGTCCATGGATGACAGTGATCACAGCTGCCCATGGACAGTAATCAACTTCCATCGAAACGCAAAAAATGCTTCACGCTAGAAATAGGTGTGGCGATGGTACTTCCTCGGTCGAAATACACTGGTTCTACCACCTCGAATTATACATATAAACATTCGAAAAACATCAACCTCTTTCAGACGCAGTCAAATAAAAATGGCGCATATATAGTATGTTTGGTCCAATATAAAACTGTCAGATGCACTTAAAACGCTGAAAAATTGTTTCAATTTCTTTAAAAACTATTACTTTGAAATATTGCGCCTAAGTCTTTACCTAAAATGAGTTCTCAATGATTTTTCGTCAGCTCCTGTCGGACAAGATAAAGTGTCCGGAGAGACAGACCAATTTCGCGGAGTGTCTTAGTTTCCTGATCCTAATCTTTTGAGTTATCTCCCTTTTAGAGGCAGCCGAGTGTGCTCGGGTCATTGGGGTTAGGCAATTTATTTTGGGTTTTTGAAAGTAGCCTCGGTGTCGGCGAGACCGATTGGGGAGTAAATTTTTCACTGATCGGTGGTTTTTAAATTATATAGCCTATTTCAAATAGTCACTTCGATGATATGTCATATGTTACAATCTGTCAAGCCGTTTGTGACGTAATGCGTCTCAAACATATACCTAGACATTAAACATGTCGGCACATCGATTTTATTCTTAGTTAATTTACAACTACCCTACATTATAGAGTTTTCACTCTGACGTAACGCCGAACACTAGAGAGGCGGCCATCTTGCACATTGGTCATTCGATCGAAGAGAGTCGTCGAGGGCGCACGGATCCACGTGCTCGGCGGACGTTAAAGTTCTATTTAAGATTATTTAAAATAACCGATTGTCATTTTTTTGGCCGTGATAGTGTAAAATTCAGTTATAATAGAATTGTATTTGTCAGTGTGGTGTTTCGTTAAAATATTACCACCTCCTCGCCCAATAACTCACGCCATCTTATGCAACTTATTATTCGCCTATACTGTGAAGACTCATGATGAAGGGGTTGAAGTCCCTTTAATAAATATATTCAGACATACATACATTCATACAAACATACAAACGATCGAAAACCATTACGCCCCTGGTATAGTCGGATAAAAATGATTTGTATATTTGTTCCAATATAAACTGTCAGATGCACTTTAAACGCTGAAAAATTGTTTCAATTTCTTTAAAAATATTACTATAAAATATTGCGCCTAAGTCTCTACCTAAAATGAGTTCTCTCGATTTTTCGTCAGCTCCTGTCGGACAAGATAAAGTGTCCGGAGAGACAGACCAATTTCGCGGAGTGTCTTAGTTTCCTGATCCTAATCTTTTGAGTTATCTCCCTTTTAGAGGCAGCCGAGTGTGCTCGGGTCATTGGAGTTAGGCGATTTATTTTGGGTTTTTGAAAGTATTTTCGGTGTCGTCGAGACCGATTGGGGAGCATTTTTTTCACTAATCGGTGGTTTTAAAATTATGTAGCCTTTGTCAATGAATCAGTTCGATGATATGTCATGTGTTACAATATGTCAAGCCGTTTGTGACGTAATGCGTCTCAAACATATTGACATAAATATATTCAGACAGACATACATACATTCACATAAACATACAAACGATCGAAAACCATTACCCTGTCATGACTGTGCACGACAGTTTGGTTCAATATAAAACTGTCAGATGCACTTTAAACGCTGTAAAATTGGTTCAATTTCTTTAAAAACGATTTCTTTGAAATATTGCGCCTAAGTCTTTACCTAAAATAAGTTCTCAACGATTTTTCGTCAGCTCCTGTCAGACAAGATAAAGTGTCCGGAGAGACAGACCAATTTCGCGGAGTGTCTTAGTTTCCTGATCCTAATCTTTTGAGTTATCTCCCTTTTAGAGGCAGCCGAGTGTGCTCGGGTCATTGGGGTTAGGCGATTTATTTTGTGTTTTTGAAAGTATCCTCTCGGTGTCGTCGAGACCGATTGGGGAGTAAATTTTTCAGTGATCGGTGGTTTTTAAATTATGTAGCCTATGTCAATGAGTCAGTTCGATGATATGTCATATGTTACAATCTGTCAAGCCGTTTGGGCCGTAATGCGTTCAAACTTATAGACACACATATTCAGATAGAAATACATACATTCATACGAACATATAAACGATCGAAAACCATTAATTACCCTGTCATAACTGTGCCAGACAGTCAGAAATGTATGGTCCAATATAAAACTGTCAGATGCACTATAAACGCTGTAAAATTGTTTCAATTTCGTTAAAAACTATTACTTTGAAATATTGTGAATAAGTCTTTACCTAAAATGAGTTCTCAACTCGATTTTCGTCAGCTCCTGTCGGACAAGATAAAGTGTCCGGAGAGACAGACCAATTTCGCGGAGTGTCTTAGTTTCCTGATCCTAATCTTTTGAGTTATCTCCCTTTTAGAGGCAGCCGAGTGTGCTCGGGTCATTGGGGTTAGGCGATTTATTTTGGGTTTTTCAAAGTATCCTCTCAGTGTTGTCGAGACCGATTGGGGAGTAAATTTTTCACTGATCGGTGGTTTTTAAATTATGTAGCCTATGTCAATGTGACAGTTCGATGATATGTCATATGTTACAATCGGTCAAGCCGTTTGGGCCGTAATGCGTCTCAAACATATACCTAGACATTAAATATGTCGGCACATCGATTTTATTCTTAGTTAATTTACAACTACCCTACATTATAGAGTTTTTCACTCTGACGTAACGCCGAGCACTAGAGAGGCGGCCATCTTGCACACATTCATACGAACATACGAACATACATTCATACGAACATACAAACGATCGAAAACCATTAATTACCCTGTCACAACTGTGCTCTGGCACAGTTATGACAGGGTAAAGAAAAGTCAGAAATGTATGGTCCAATATAAAACTGTCAGAAGCACTTTAAGCGCTGTAAAATTGATTCAATTTCTTTAAAAACGATTACTTTGAAATATTGTGCCTAAGTCTCTACCTAAAATGAGTTCTCAACGATTTTTCGTCAGCTCCTGTCGGACAAGATAAAGTGTCCGGAGAGACAGACCAATTTCGCGGAGTGTCTTAGTTTCCTGATCCTAATCTTTTGAGTTATCTCCCTTTTAGAGGCAGCCGAGTGTGCTGGGGTCATTGGGGTTAGGCGATTTATTTTGGGTTTTTGAAAGTATCCTCGGTGTCGTCGAGACCGATTGGGGAGCATTTTTTTCACTGATCGGTGGTTTTAAAATTATGTAGCCTATGTCAATGAGTCAGTTCGATGATGTCATATGTTACAATATGTCAAGGCGTTTGAGTCGTAATGCATCTCAAACATATAGACATAAATAAATTCAGGCAGACATACATTCATACAAACGATCCAAAAACATTACCCTGTCATGACTGTGCCAGACAGCCAGATATGTTTGGTCCAATATAAAACTGTCAGATGCACTTTAAACGCTGTAAAATTGATTTCATTTCTTTTAAAACTATTACTTTGTAATATTTCGCCTAAGTCTTTACCTAAAATGAGTTTTTCAACTCGATTTTTCGTCAGCTCCTGTCGGACAAGATAAAGTGTCCGGAGAGACAGACCAATTTCGCGGAGTGTCTTAGTTTCCTGATCCTAATCTTTTGAGTTATCTCCCTTTTAGAGGCAGCCGAGTGTGCTCGGGTCATTGGGGTTAGGCGATTTATTTTGGGTTTTTGAAAGTATCCTCGGTGTCGTCGAGACCGATTGGGGAGCATTTTTTTCACTGATCGATGGTTTTAAAATTATGTAGCCTATACCAATAAGTCAGTTCGATGATATGTTATATGTTACAATCTGTCAATCCATTTAGGTCGTAATGCGTCTCAAACATATAGACATAAATATATTCAGACAGACATACTCGTACAGACATGAATACAAACATACAAACGATCGAAAACCACTACGCTCCAGGCACAGTCGGATAAAAATGATTATGTATGTTTGGTCCAATATAAAACTGTCAGATGCATTATAAACGCTTAAAATTTATTTAAAAACTATACTTTGAAATATTGCGCCTAAGTCTTTACCTAAAATGAGTTCTCTCGATTTTTCGTCATCTCCTGTCGGACAAGATAAAGTGTCCGGAGAGACAGACCAATTTCGTGGAGTGTCTTAGTTTCCTGATCCTAATCTTTTGAGTTATCTCCCTTTTAGAGGCAGCCGAGTGTGCTCGGGTCATTGGGGTTAGGCGATTTATTTTGGGTTTTTGAAAGTATCCTCGGTGTCGTCGAGACCGATTGCGGAGCATTTTTTTCAGTGATCGTTGGCTTTCAAGTTATATAGCCTATACCAATGAGTCAGTTCGATGATATGTCATATGTTACAATATGTCAAGGCGTTTGAGTCGTAATGCGTCTCAAACATATAGACATTTAATATATTTAGACAGACAAACATACATTCATACAAACATACAAACGATCGAAAACCATTACCCTGTTATGACTATGCTAGACAGTCAGATATGTTTGGTCCAATATAAAACTGTCAGAAGCACTTTGATTGCTGTAAAATTGATTCAATTTCTTTAAAAACTATTACTTTAAAATATTGCGCCTAAGTCTTTACCTAAAATGAGTTCTCAACGATTTTTCGTCAGCTCCTGTCGGACAAGATAAAGTGTCCGGAGAGACAGACCAATTTCGCGGAGTGTCTTAGTTTCCTGATCCTAATCTTTTGAGTTATCTCCCTTTTAGAGGCAGCCGAGTGTGCTCGGGTCATTGGGGTTAGGCGATTTATTTTGGGTTTTTGAAAGTATCCTCGGTGTCGTCGAGACCGATTGGGGAGTAAATTTTTCATTGATCGGTGGTTTTTAAATTATGTAGCAAATGTGACAGTTCGATGATATGTCATATGTTACAATCGGTCAAGCCGTTTGGGCCGTAATGCGTTCAAACTTATAGACAAACATATTCAGATAGAAATACATACATTCATACAAACATACAAACGATCGAAAACCATCACCCTGTCATGACTGTGCCAGACAGTCAGAAATGTATGGTCCAATATAAAACTGTCAGATGCACTTTAAACGCTGAAAAATTGATTCAATTTCTTTAAAAACTATTACTTTGAAATATTGCGCCTAAGTCTTTACCTAAAATGAGTTCTCAACTCGATTTTTCGTCAGCTCCTGTCGGACAAGATAAAGTGTCCGGAGAGACAGACCAATTTCGCGGAGTGTCTTAGTTTCCTGATCCTAATCTTTTGAGTTATCTCCCTTTTCGAGGCAGCCGAGTGTGCTCGGGTCATTGGGGTTAGGCGATTTATTTTGGGTCTTTTAAAGTAGCCTTGGTGTTGTCGAGACAGGTTGGGGGAGTGGGTTTTAGACGCGTGTTGGAATTGACAGTAAACTTTAACGTAAATTAAGTGGCAGAACACATAAGAACGACACGAGAGGAACCACTGCCATACCTATTTCTAGCGTGAAACCATTTTGCGTTTCGGTGGAAGGGTGTAATTGCGACTGACTTTTATTTAAGGCAAATATCTAAAAAGTCATTTAGAGTAGCAACGCATCAGTGATTAATTTCATCATTAGCTAGAGCCGTTATTTTTGGCATGAAATTCCTAACAGATGTCCATGGGTGACATTACCATCAGGCGGACTGCATGCTAGTTAAATGTCATAAATAACTAGATAGTTGACCCGGCGAACCTCGATCCGCCTAAAAGTAAAAAATCTAAAATTATCAGTTCCTCCACTATATTATGCATTTATTATACATAAAACCTTCCTCTTGAATCACTCTAACTATTAAAAAAAACTGCATTAAAATCCGTAGCGTAGTTTTAAAGATATACATACATCGCGCTATCTGTCCCTACAGCAATTTTGTTTCTTACTGTGTATTGTAAAGAAAAAGCAACAAGAGATCATACACATGGATTTTCATCTAAAAACACAGGGTTGCCAATTTTTTTTCTGGCAACACACTAATGTTTTATTGCGTTTGTTTCTTAACCGTAATTTCGTTATATATCCACATAAAAGTATGGAATTTGGTTTAATGTCATAATTAATTATTATTTATACTTATTATATTTTTACATCAATGTTAATTTTATATATACATAATTTCTATTATTTAAATCAATTGTATATTTGTTTTTTATTCTCTAAATTTTTAATTTTTAATGTATAATGTCCTTGTAATTTGCGCCTATAATTGAGGCTGCACTTAACATGTATCTCTTGATTGTATAATATGTTATTTCGATGTATCAGTGTTTGCTTTGTTGGTGCAATAAATAAAAAAAAATAATAATAAATAAATAAAACAGAAATAAGTAAGTAACATACGATCCTTAAAACAATGACCAAGTTTTGTCAGGTAGCAAGCAGAACTAGTGTATTTAGACCGAGGTACAACCGCCACACATATATTTTTAACGTGAAGCAGTTTTTCCGTTTTAGCAGAAGGGTAACCACACTCAGTTTTTTATAAATGGCGACCACTTTTGATTTTAATGTAAAAAAATACCAATATATAAAGATCTATACATAAAACAGAAATTATGAAGAATAGTGTGTATTACAAATTATAATAGATGACTATGGCAGTAGCTGATTGGGCTCATTTGCTTTTTTTTCATGAAAAAACAACGTGACACTATGTAAAGAATGTAATAATGGCATTGAGGATGACAGTTTTTAGATCTATTTTTATATAAGATTGAAGTAGCAAACGAGCCTGCAGTCCACCTGATGGTAAGTGGCCACTGCCGCCCATAGACATTTGTAATCAACTTCATAGAGAACGTGGGTTCCATTTGAAGTTAATCACAGATGTGTTGCTACTCCCGAGGACTATGATGGTCGCCTCATGTGAAAGTGTGCCGGCATTCACACCCTTCTATCGATTCTATCGAACGCAAGAAATGCTTCACGCTAGAAATTGGTGCGGCGGTTTTACTTCCCCGGTCGAACTACACTGGTTCTAACACCTTGACTATTATTAAGAAACACAATTATTCTTCATGAAAGGTGGCAACCCTACAGCTGATGTAGAGTTGCTGTTGTACAGAAGTTGTATAAAAATGGCGTTTAAGTGACAAATAAAGACAGATCTTTTATATTTCGTTTTAAAATACATTTCCAATTTTAGATTTCTTCTACCACTTAAAGTGACACCAGACAGAATTATTTTAGCGTTCCCAGTTCCTAGATCTTTTAGATATCTTTAAAACCAGTCAAGTGTGAGCGTGGGGTCATTTGGGTTCAGGGGTTTAGTATGAGAGTTTAATGTGTCCGATAAAAATGGATGATAAGAACGAACGTCGGTCATAAAATGCAAGGAGCGGACTAGACTTGATTTGAAATCGATTTAAAACACACCTATGAGTTTCAAATGACATTTTTTATACGTACTTAACGTGCATGGAGTCCACCTGATTGTAAGTGGCTGCTGCACATGGTTTCATCCGACCGATGTAGGAAACGAACATGCATTCTTGTGGTCACTGTCATAGACATCAGTTAGCTGAAACTGAAGTGCATTTCTTGCGTTTCGATGGAAGGGTGTGGTTGCCGGCACACTTATATGAGGCGACCATCATAGTTCTCGGGAGTAGCAACGCATCTGTGATTGACTTCAGATGGAACCTATGTTCTGTATGAAGTTGATTTGATTAGACATGTCCATGGGCGGCAGTGACCACTTACCATCAGGTGGGCTGCATGGTCGTTTGCTACTTCAGTTAGATAAAAAAAAAACAAAGGACTAAATAGGAACGCTTGCGTTAAGTATGTCTTTACACATCCTTCAGACCAGAACATAGCTGCCCTTTCAGAACTCGGCTATTTATTACTACGCTGAATTACATATAACTGATGAGAGCAACGGTGGTCTAATGGTTTAAACTTGCCCTCTCGATCGGGAGGTCCAACGTTCAAACCCAGACGCACCACTGATTTTTCTAAAATTATGTGCGTATTAAACTTATCACAGCTTTTCGGTGATGGAAAACATCGTGGTAAACTCCATCAATTCGCACCTGGCCAGCGCGGTGGACTATGGCCTAAAGTCTCTCATTCTATGAAAAGACCCGTGCCCAGAAGGGGACATTAATGGGTTGACGAGAGATATATAATTGAGGTACCTTCTAAGACGATTTACAAAAGGGTACACCTTTAGGTTCTACCATTACATACAATTCTACTTGATTTCCATATATATCTCAAGAAAACAGTTTTATTAATCTTATTTGCAGCTGATACCAAACATAACCCTCACAACGCAAACTGTCACAGCGAGAACGAAAAGGTATCAAATGGCCCATTTTTCATTTCAACCCTTGTGGCGCCTTGTGATAAAATTTTAGGGAGGAAATAGGTGAAATCTCCTTAGTTTGGATTTGTATTTGTTTTAGATGGAAAGGAAAATTTGCTTCGTGCTGTCTGTAGGGACAGACAGTGCGATGTATTTAAGTATGCTTAGATCTTAGATTCAAGAGGAAAGTTTTTACGTATACCTAATACATGCATAATTTAGTGGAGAAATACTGATAATTTAAGATTTTTGACTTTTAGGCCGAACGAAGTTCGGGTCAACTAGTTATTTATAAAATTTAAGTAGAATTGCAATCCGCCTGATGGTAAGTGGCTACCCATGAACGTCTGTTAAGAACTGGAAATAGGTGAAATCACCTTAGTTCGGATATATATTTGTTTTAGGTGGAAAGGTAGAACGAGTGTAGTACTAAGGAAATACCAACGTTACACCTATTTCTAGTTCACGCTAGAAATAGGTGTAGCGGTTTGATGGTGGTACTGCCCGAGTTAATCTATTTATTTAAAACGTTAAAGATTTTCAATATTGATATTGCCACTATAAGTTGTTTTTAGGTTAGGTTAGGTTAGACGACAGATTTTGGTGGTTTGCGGCGGAACCAGGGATCGGATCCGCCGCTGGGTGTGGGAGGTCGGTGCCTTTGCGGGTGTCGGCTTGCCCATGCCCACGGCTCCTGGGTGGCGGTCTCGGGGTTGGTCCGTCGCCCTGCGGATGGGAGCCTTGGAGGTAAGGCGCGCCTTTGTGTTTTCTGGCGCGCCTTCCTGTTGGAGGGGAGCTCCATGCTCCACGCGGGAGGAGGTTGCGGAAGCGACCAGGCACCGGCGGGTTCGCGGATGAATGTGAATGCGCGCCCGTGTTCCCGCCAAACGGTGCGGAGGTGAAAACACAGTGGGGGTTTAGCCGGTAAGAGTCTGGCATAACCCAGCTGCTGCCCCGGGCGGCTGGGTATCCATGAGGATTACCCACTTAAAAAAAAAAAAAAAAAAAGGTTAGACGACAGAAAATCCCTTAAGTAGATACTGAATAAATTAATGATGGAATAGGTATTACATGAATCTCACAACTTTTTTAAGTTGCGAGACTTGGGTTTTTGAGAAGTATTGTTTTTTTATGGGATTAGTTTCACCTGAGATGGTAAAACGAGTATGGTTTAGCTAAGGAAATACCACCGCTACACCTATTTCTATCGTGCAGCAGTTATTACGTTTTGGTCGATGTGTCTGGTTACTGGCTCACATGCATATGATGCAATCTTGGCTATCGGGATTAGCAATAAACACGCTTTCTACACTCATAGCCCCACACTAGGATTTTCTTCTGTGTCGTGGGTACCATGGACACACATAAGACGAATACACAAACACCGAGACCCAGAACATGAATCTAAACTCACCATTCATATAACTGACCGGGAATCGAACCCGGGACCCATTGCGTGTCAGACCGGTATGGTAAACGCTTCGCCACGCGGGTCATCTGCAATGCATTTGTGATTGACTTCAGGTAGAATTATTCTGTATGAAGTATCATACAGATGTCCATGGGCGGCAGCTTACAAACAGGTGGGTTGCAAGCCCATAAATACTTCAATATTTTTAAAGTTATCATTGAATCATTTCTGTTTTAATGTTTAATTCAGCGGGTGTTTGCTTTTTTAACTTTATCTTGAAAATAAGAAACCGACGATGTATCATAAGATCCCTATTCTTCTGGATATTTTGAAATAAAAGTCACCATATTAACTTATATCAGACTCATTGTCCCTTGTCATTGACCCGTTGTCATTAGAGGCACAAATACTTAAGTACCACTATCGTAAATAAGTTGTGTGTACTATGTCCGTTTAAAACAGCCGAATTTGGTAAGCCTTGATCTTGTTACAAGATCTGAACTAGAGAGTAGAATTCTTCTACAATATTTTTGTAAAAGTATCACTTATCAAAAGCATATTTGAGTTAAAAGTACATATCGCAATTTCCAATTAATATTTACGTTTAATGTGGCTTTCATAGAAATTCAACGAGTTATATGATGAGAGTAAAACACTCCATTTTAGTGCAAACATCCGCCTCATTAAACTGTATAAATCAACTCAATTAATTGGAATCATTTTATTTACGGATTGATTCGAGTGCAGGTGATCGGGGCATTTGGATAAATCTATATATTAATACGTAAAGCAAAAACTTGTGTTTCGTTTTTAGGGTACTTGTCGCAGACCGCAGTATGAAATTACGCACGGTTATAGTTGATGTAGAGAAGGATTACGCAATGCTAATATTTTTTTCAAATAATGCATAAAACATACATGAAATGAACTAAAAACACATTACACTTACTATCTTCCATAATAAAAAAAATAGAACAATTAATGTCATAATATTAAAACACCTAACGTCGAAAATGACAGATGTCTTTGTCAAAATACCCGCTATTTCTTTTAAATTAGTTAATAATACTTAGTTTTAAACCTCTTTTTACCTTTAACGAGTGCGTTCAAAATAACTTGAAAATAATTACAATTTATTTAAATTAGAGAAATATTGGTGCTTGTAATTTTTTAATTAAAATTACGGTCGATTTTCAACCGTTGCGGCGGGTGACTAGTAAAGATAAAACTAGCATTTTTCTGCACAAAGCAACATTGTGATCATGAAAAAAGTTAGGTTAGTTTAGGTTAGTTTTTTATTTAATTAACCCTCTTAGATTAAAATCCCACTGCAAATTTGTGTAGTTATCGTGTGCGTGCTAAAATCCACATTTTTACTCATATTTATGATTAGGAGAATAAAAATCTACCAGGTTGCCAATCAAAATGTGGCCGATAATATTTTTAATTAAATTATTATTATTTGATTTCGCGGGAAAAATTTCACTTATCAAATTTTGAAATATAATATCGTTCACTTCACGGAAATAGGTATAAAGACTTTGAAAAATCCTAGTTGCCGTTGCGCACTTGGCCGCACCTCTTCGCAGCCAGGTAAAAACAGGTATAATTTCGATATATTAATTTGTCCATAACGAATGTTTATCATTTATAATAATAATAATAATTACACAAATTTGCAGTGGGATCTTAATCTATCTTGTCGTGTAAAAGTTACTAATCACATCTCGTGATTTTATATCTGTATTTAAAATAGCTACATCACTTTTTTTCCCCTTTACTATCTCCTTGGTGACAACCCATTATCGTCCCATTGCTGAGCACGGGTCTTCTCTCAGAATGAGAAAGTTTTAGGCCATAGTCCACCGCGCTGGCCAAGTGCGAATGTGTGGACTTCACACAACTCCGAAAACTTGTTTTAAAGAACTCTCGGGTATGTAGGTTTTCTCACGATGTTTTCCTTCATCGAAAAGCAATGATAAAATTAATTTCTAATACGCACATAAATCAGTGGTGCGTGCCTGCGTTTGAACCTCGGACCTCCCGATTGAGAGGACAAGTTTCAACCCTTAGGCTATCACTGCTCGATATATATCTCCCACCACGCATAATTTAATTATGTTAATCAAACAAACATTTTATCCAGATTGTTACACTAAAATGTATTGTTCATTTTAGAAGTGAACGGCACAATCCCTCGGTACGAAAGTCAACAGGGTTCAGAACCAAATGGGAAAGTATAGCCAGGATAAACATTTGTTTAAGTGAAGTACCACAGAATTTTCCAGGAAGGACCGTGTGTCTTATTAAAACAGGAAAAACGTAACTTTGTATGGTTTATTTAAAGTCTAATATAGCTATATTCTGAAATACTAAATGTACTGATATATGTAGGTGTATAGGTGAACTAGGCTTACCGAGATAGCTCTCAATATTAGCAAGCTGAAATGGCAATTGGTCGACCATATCGCTTGATTGAGTTTTTTTATGTGACTGAAGTAGCAAACGGGCATGCAGTCTAACTGACGGTAAGTGGTCACACCCGCCTATGGATATCTGTATGGGTTCAACCTTTCTATCGAAATGCTTCACGCTAGACATACGTGTGGCGGTGGTACTACCCCGGTTGATCTATATTGGTTCTATCACCTTCAAGAGGTGACCTTGAGGAGTGATAACCGATGCAAAATAAAGATCCTCTAGTTGCGACCATGATTATGGAAAAGGAGCGCAGGTCATCCACCGACCAGGTGGACCGATGATGTACGAAGACGGTGGGAAACTGCTGAATTCAGAAAGCTCAGGACCGGTTACAGTGACGTCATTTAAGGACGTCTATGTCCAGAATTATAAGGTATATCCAAGAGCAGTGATGGCCTAATGGTTGAAACTTGTCCTCTTGATCGAGAGATCCGAGGTTCAAACCCAGGCACGCACCACTGTTTTTTCCTAAAATTATGTGCGTATTAGAAGTTAATTATCACTGCTTTTCTGTGAAGGAAACCATCGTGAGGAAACATACACACCCGAGAGTTCTTTTAAAAAGAAAGTTCTTGGAGGTGTCTGAAGGCCACCAATTCGCACTTGGCCAGCGCGATGGGCCACGACCTAAACTCTCTTATTCTGAGAAAAGACCCGTGCCAAGCAGTGGGACAATAATGGGTTGACGTGTGTATGGCCAAAAGTTGACCTCTAAAGGCTGTTGGATGTATCTAAATATATTTCGTCGATATGTTGATGATATCTATATTTATTTCGTCTGATATGACTTTTTATAGTTACAGTCTCGCATTGGATCTACTCCCTAGGTATACCGCCGGGTCCCTGTAGTTTCGGGATCAGAATAGGGCTACGGCATCCCCTGCCTGTCGTAAGAGGCGACTAAAAGGTGCTTCCGGGGATGCAGGCGGCTAGAGTGGGAGCTCGAACCGTTCGGTCAGGCAATCCCGGGAAGGACGGCGGTATGTGTGGTCGCATACCGTCGTAAAGACTAGACGGAGCGGTGGGCCCAGCCGCCCATCTGGGAGGAGCCCGATAGGGCAGCGCGCTCGGAGGATTCCGGTTGAAGTCGTTTCGAGATCCCGGAGTCCTCCCTTTTCAGCGCCGAGGACGGCCACCGGGGGGGTTTAAGTGCGGTAAAAATCCCACATAACCCTGCGTCGCTCCCACGGCGTCGGGTGCCTTTGGAAGGTTTCCCCCTCGAAAACAAAAAAAAAAAAAAAAAGGTATACTGCCGGACTTATTTCCTTGTAAATGCTGTAATTTGGTTTGAAGGGTAACTACGCGACATTAACACGAAACTTCAATTAAGTTCTCAAGGGCAGCAATGCCTTGGAGCCGACTCCAGGTAGCAATCCAATTCTTAGGTTGATTTTTTTATATCTGACTGAAGTAGCAAACGAGCATGCAGTCCACTTAATGGCGGGCACTGCCGCCCATGTACATCTGTAATCAACTTCATGCAGAACATGGGTACTATTTGAAGTCAATCACAGATGCGTTGCTACTCCCGTGAACTATGATGGTCGCCTCATATAAAAGTGTGCCGGCAACCACACCCTTCCATCCAAATGCAAGAAATGCTTCACGCTAGGTGTGGCGGTGGTACTTCCCCGGTCGAACTACACTGGTTCTACCACCTTCAAATGAACCACCACATAAGTTCTACCTGAATCAAAGATCAAGCTAATCCTTATGGCTCGCCGCATAACTATGTCATGTCTTTCCACCGACACGCTAAAACTATTTCACGCTAGAAATAGGTGCGGTAGTAACCAATAGTCGAATAAAAAAGTTGTATTAAATTAACCTAGTTACCCGTTTTAGCAGTCGAAATTGGACCGTAGTTAGACCCAAATAGCTAAACTAGATATTCACCGAAGTGCGAATAGATAGTCCTTAATTTCAATAGGATTATATTTTATTTTTAATACATGTAAGTGAGCAGTGATAGTGTTATGATTAAAACTTGCTCTCTTCGGGAGGTCTGAGGTTCAAACCCAGGCACGCACCTCTGATTTTTCTGAAAATTATGTGCATATTAGAAATTAATTATCACTGCTTTTCGGTAAAGGAAAACATCGTGAGGAAACCTACACACGCAAGAGGTAAAAAAAAAAAGTTCTCGGAGGTGTGGGAAGTCCACCAATTCGCACTTGGCCAGCGCGGTGGTCTATGGCCTATAACTCTCTCATTCTGAGAGCAGACCCATGCCCAGCATTGGGACAATAATGGGTTGACGACATGAGGTATTCAATTCTAATAAAGCTGTTATATGGAGTGACCATCTCAGTCCTCTAAAGTAGGAACGCATCTGTGATTGCCTTCAGATAGTACGCTTGTTCACTATGAAGTTACAGTTCATGGGCGGCAGTGACCACTATAAATGTATTTTTAGTCTATGTATTTTTTGAAATATTTCAAATACCGTTACGGGAAATTGTTCAATTGAATAAATTGCATTTTAATCATTTAAAAGCAATAACGCTGTTTCTGAGTCTTTATATTATTGGCACTATGTGTTTCACATTGTCAGTAATGTACTTAAATAATGAATGTTTTGTTTCGTTTTAGGGTTCCATACCCAAAGGATGAAAACCTTATTACTAAAACGTTGGCGCAGATGTGTTTCTGTTAGCTCTATAGCACCAAATACTAAACACATCCATCATATGTGAAAATTTCAACTATCTACCTATCACAGTTAATTAGATACAGCCTTGACGACCCATGTGGCGGAACGTTCTGGGTGTTTGTGAATTCGTCTTGTGTGTCCGTGGTACCCACGACACAGGAGAAACTCCTAGTGTGGGACTATGAGTGTAGAAAGCGTGTGTTTTTTTTTAAAAGCCTGGTGACAGACAGACGGATAGTAATCTATATTAATACATGAAGCAAAAACTTGTGGTGCATTTTAAGTAATATGCCGCGGACGGATTAGTATGAAATTTTGCACGGTTAGAGTGGACGTAGAGAACTCCTTCTCAGAATGTTATTTTTTTTTAAATAATGCATATATCATACATAAAGTCAACTAAAAACACATTACACACACTAACGTGCATTTGTCACAAACACGTACATAATAAACGAAATACTACATTCAATATCTTACTATAAAAACACATGCCGTCAGTCGTCAGATGTCTTTGTCAAAATACCGCTAAATGCGGCTTAGCTAATTAAACCTCTTTTTATATTTAACGGGCGTGTTCAAAATAACTTGAAAATTATTACAATTTATTTGAATTTGAGAAATATTCGTAAGTACTACTTTGGACCATATGAAGGTTTCTTTTGTTTTTATAATTATTAATCTATTTACAGTATATATAAAACAAAATATTAAAAATAAAAGTTATAGGTATATGAAGTTTAGTTTTTTAATTTAAATTACGGTCGAATTTCGACCGACGCGACGGGTGACTAGTATGGATAACTATGTTATTAAGCTTTGGATACGGAACCCTAAAGAAACATCAAAACCAGATACCTGACGAGAAAATCAAGAAGTGCTGAATTATAAGGAAGTTTTCCTGTTTCTCATGATTAAGGCGCCTTGAGCCTTGAAAGCAGCCAGCTGTAACTTTGAAGATTGTAGCAATCTCATACACCCAGTTACTTGAATCTACGCCTAATATTATGTGATTTGTAACCAAAATTTAGGTAGAAATCAAAAAATATTTTTGGTTTTATTCCATTTGATTGTTTTGTGTGATGTCAGTTTTTTTTTTATTTCACTGAAGTAGCAAACGGGCATGCAATCCACCTAATGGTAAGTTGTCACTGCCGCCCATGGGCATCTGTAAGCAACTTCATATAGAACATGAGCTTTAGCTGAGGTCAATCACATGCGTTGCCCTTCCCGAGGACTATGATGGTAGCCTCATATAAAAGTGTGCAATATTCAGCGTTTCTCTATCTAGCTTTTGTCTATTTCTTACAAACAATAGAATCCCTTTCCCAATCAATTCCAGCACTCAAAAACCCACAATTTAAAATAGGTCACCTAGTAACAGTTCTGATTTAAGAACGTTTTACAAAATGCAGACGAATTGTTTGTGAACCCGAAGCACAAAAGAATATGAATCGCGGTTTGAAAATTTGGGGGAATTTCTGATATTTAGGGTCTTGTTGCACTGTAACTGTAAAGCTATTTACGATTGAAGGGTGTGTTTGCCGGCATACTTTTATATGAGGCGACCATCTTTGTCCTCGGGAGTAGCAACGCATCTGTGACTGACTTCAGATAGAACCCATGTTCTGTATGAAGTTGCTTACAGATGTCCATGGGCGGCAGTGACCACTTTCCATCAGGTGGACTGCCTGCTCGTCTGCCTCAATCAGATAAAGAAAAAAAGGTGGAGTACCGTGGAGGTGCCACGAGTCGAACCTACATTAATTGTATCACCTGGTGAATTTATAAAACATTTGGCATCTCTCAATTAGCACAAGCATTTAATTTTGCAACCTACAGATGTGATTACTATACCTATATATTAATACGTGAAGCAAAAACATAATGTGCATTAGGTAATATGCCGCTGACGGATTAGTATGAAATTTTGCATGGTTATAGAGGACGTAGAGAAGGAGTTGAATTACGGTCGAATTTCGACCATTGCGATGGGTGACAAGTATATCTAGTTGCATAAATGTATCGTTTATCGCTTGCTCGTTCGCAATGCGACAAGTATAAGGGAGGGCGACAATTGATCCGTTGTTTTTGAGTACCATCGAGCAATTTGAGGGTTAGTTCTTACGTTTATAAGGGTTGTTTGTTTAAGAGTTTTCCATTTATTCAGTTCATTAACTGTGTGTTCATTTCAGATTTTGGGGTAACTATTTTAAAAAATGTGTATGAAAGTATGAAACCGCAAAAATGACACAGATACTTACCTATATTTTTTGCAGGGCATTTTGCGCATATACTCGTAGTAACTGTTAATAATTAAGAGATGAGAGCAAGCTTATACACAAATATACGCGAATTTCATTCTGCCTAAAACTCAAAAATCTAAAATTATCAGTGTTTCCCTACTATATTATACATGTGTTATATACAAAAACCTTTCTTTTGAATTACTCTTTCTAATACAAAAAGACTGCACTAAAATCCATAATGTAGTTTAATCGATAGCGTAGTTAAGATCAAAGCATACATAGAGACAGGCAGTGTGAAGCGACTTTATTTTATACTTATGTAGTGATGACAATTTATTGATCAGTGATGATAAAAGGATAGAATATTCACCTTTTACCGAAAGGCAAGAACTAGATTAAGATTAAAAAGTAGTAAAACTTCTGACAGACATATTATTCGTACTTTCAGGTGGTACTACCAGTGTAGTTCAACCAGGAAGGTCCAACGCCACACTTATTTATAGTGTGAAGAATTTCTTGCGCGTCGGTGGAAGTATGTAGTTACCAGCTCAAATTTATATGAGGTGACCATCAAACTCGTCGGAAGTAGCAACGCATTTGAGTTTGACTTCAGCCGGAACTCCCATTCTATATGAAATTGCTTACAGATGTCCTTGGGGGACGTAATCTTTTACCATCAGGTGGACTGCATGTTTGTTTGCTGCTTCAATTTCGTAAAAAAATCAAAATAATTCTCAGAATCATTTTGATCTGTGAGTAACCTCAAGATCAAAATGTGAGTAACCTCAAGTAAGACTGAATTATCTAGGGTTTATTATATGTATGTGTCGTATCGTCAACATTATTGTCCCACTGCTGGGCACGGGTCTTCTCTCAGAATGAGAGACTTTTAAGCCATAGTCCATCGCGCTGGCCATGTGCGAATTGGTGGACTTCACACACCTCCGAGAACTTTTTTAAAAGAAATCTCGGGTGTGTAGGTTTTCATGCGATGTTTTTCTTCGAAAGCAGTGATTATTAATTTCTAATAAGTATGCACATAAATCAGTGGTGCGTGCCTGGGTTTGAACCTCGGATCTCCCGATTGAGAGGACAAGTTTCAACCATTAGGCTATCATTGCTCTGATATGTATCTATGTAGGTATATGTAAAAAAGACTAAAATAAGTAAATATCTGACTTATAGTAGGTGTCAAACGAGAGTTAGACTCAGTTTTTCGTTGAACTCCGGAAATTGTCATACGACCCGAATGCAACGTAAACAGGTCGAATAGTGATGAGATTTCATTTTGAACAGCTTAAACTGCGATTTCGCTCTTTATTCCTTACATAACATGTACGAAATATTTTTTATTCGACTGCGTCAGATGGAGGGTGATGTTTTTAAAGAGTATTTACCTATATATGTTTGTATGTGTGTTTTCCTTATCCTTTTCTTGGTTATGTGTTACAGCCCAAATGATTTGACGGTTTGGAACATATAGGTTAGATATTATTGTAATGGAATATATATACATTTTTAAAGTAGCGCCTGCACATAGTGAAAAAGAGGGGAAAGAGATGCCATGTTTTTTGGCATAACAAAATTGTAATAAAAGCTGTTCAAAAGACCTTTCTAAAAAAAAATATTTTTATAATACTTTTATGTTACTTCTTCAACCAAAAATTGATAGAAATCTTAATATAAAATATATTAAAATGAACTGACAGTGCCTGCAATCAATCTATTTTAAACAGCCAGATCTTTTTTAATCTGTTTAAAAAATAAGATTTTTGTAAAATAAATTAACGTTCCTTATATAATAGTAGAAATAGCCTGCTTTTATTATACCCACCCTAACATTCAACCCTCAAATCAAATCCAATGTTCATGCAAATAAGAACAAAATTGTACGCTTAGTACAAATATTTGTCATAGATTTATTATCAGATATTATCTGTAGGCACGTAACAACTTGATTCTAAGCTTGTCTGTGAAATTTTGATCAAACTAATCTCCGTTCGAATGCTATTGGATTGTCATTTGAAATTATAATAGACTTTGAATATTATCGTTCTTCGACAGAACAAGGATAATCATTTTAATGTAATAAACAAATAAGCATAGACAAAACAGTTGAATATCGATTCTCTTTTGTTTGTTAACGGATTTAGAAGATATTTGATTTTAGACTAATATTATTCCGGAATTGACACATTTTAATACTTAACGGGTACTCACGATATGCGGTATTTAATTTTTTTTCGAATTCTTTTTCGCATATTACCCGTTAAGTAAGTATTAAAATGGATTAAGAAGATACTTTTATTGCACATTTGAATAAAAATCATAAGTGAATTAGAATGTACAAGTTTTTCAGAAAAAACTACGAAAGACAGGACATTTATCTATTATTTTGTGTAAAATTGAAGTAGCAAACGAGCATGCAGTCCACCTGATGGTGGGCCCTGTCGTCTATGGATATCACTTAGCAACTTTGTATGGAACAAGGGTTCAAACTGAAGTCAATCACAGATGCGTTGCGTTGCGTTAAGATGGTCGCCTCATAAAAAATGTGTCTGTATATTCTTTAAAAATACTTAACAGATTTTTTGCATGTGCGCTTACTTCTGTGGTACTACACAAATCGGACTTATTAAGAACCATAAATTGACCGTATACTTGACTTTGAAAACAAAATTTATATAGCGAGAAAAAAGTCTTACCGTTTCTTTAAAATTTCAACATCGTGATTCAGTGGCGTATAAACAGCGACAGGTAAGCCAATAAATATCACAAAAATAGTGTACACTAAATATTATGCGAACGATATAGACAGCTATGTGACAAAATCCAAGAATATCTTTAACAACTAATGGTTCACCAAATTGAATACCAGGCGCGATTGGCAAATTGGCAAAATCTTCCATTACTTAGGAATGGACCTCAAAGGCCTGAAGAATAAATACTAAACATGAGTCCTGCGTAAGTTGATAAGTTGTTAAGGTGGTAGAACCAGTGTAATTCGACCGGGGAAGTACCACCGTCACACCTATTTCCAACGCGAAGCATTTCTTGCGTTTCGGTGGAAAGATGTGGTTGCCGGCATCTTTCACATGAGGCGACCATCATAGTCCTCGGGAGTAGCAACGCATCTGTGATTGACTTCAGATGGAACCTATTTTCTGTATGAAGTTCCATCAGGTGGACTGCATGTTCGTTTGCTACTTCAATCAGATAAAAAAAAAGTTGACCTACAAATCCGTTGCAGCTTCCGAGGACTAAGTTGGAACGAGTAACAAGCTTCTCACCACAAATCGACTAAATATTAAATAAGTATATACTTCAGATATTCTAATAAGATTACACATTTCATGTTTACAATAATTTAGTACAACGTAAAAAGCCGACGAATAGATGTTATCAAGCCTAATAAATATGTATTCCCAGAATGGCTATATT